>JAUMJJ010000375.1:0-1405000 GCA_033556795.1 Tapera naevia
AATAAAACGATTTTGGGGAAAATTATTCCAGTTTGCGGGAAAAAAATGGGTAATGGATAAAATGAACCTATATTGGGGGAAAGCCCCCAATTTAGAGGAAAATTAACCCAATTTTGGAAGGGGGAACCCCAATTTTAGGGGAAATGAAGCCAGTTTGGGGGGAAAATCCCGATTTGGGGGAAAATGAACCCAGGTTGGGGGTAGAAACGCGATTTTAGAGAAAATGAACCCAGTTTTGTGGAAAAAAAACGATTATGGCAAAAATGAACCCAGTTTGGTGAGGAAAAACCTGATTTAGGGGAAAATGAACCCAGTTCGGGTGGGAAAACCCGATTAAGGGGAAAAAAATGAACTCATTTTGGGGGATAGGCTTTATCCCCCTAAACTGTGTTAATTTTCCCAAAATGGGTTTTATCAACAAAACTGGGTTAATTTTCCCCAAAATCTGGTTTATCACCATAAACTGTGTTAATTTCCCCCAAAATGGGGTTCGTTCCCCCCCAACTGTGTTCATTTTGCCCCAAATCGAGTTTTCACCACAAATTGGGTTCATTTTCCCCAATAGTGGTATTTTTCCAAAAAAAAATGGGTTCATTTTCCACAAAATCTAGTTATATCCAGCAAAATTTTTTTCATTTTCCCTAAAATCTGGTTTTCCTCCCCAAACTGGCTTCATTTCACCTAAAATTGGGTTTTCCCCAAAAAGTGGGTTCATTTTCCTCTAAATTGGGGGGGTTTCCCCTAAATGGGTTTATTTTCCCCATTACCCATTTTTTTCCCCGCAAACTGGAATAATTTTCCCCAAAATAGGCTTTTTTCCCCCTAAACTGGGTGCCTTTTCCCTAAAATCTTCCCCCCCCCCCCTCCCAAGCTGGGTAATTTTCCGCTAAAATCGGGTATTTCCATGCAAAAGGGGTTCGTTTTCCCTAAAATAGGTTTTTTTCCCCCAAAATGGGTTTTTTTCCCATCAAATTCGGTTTTTCCCCACAAACTGGGTTTATTTTTCCCAAAATCTTTTTTTTTCCACCAAAACTGGATTCATTTTCCTCAAAATCGGGTTTGTTCCCCCCAAAACGGGTTCATTCCCCCTAAAATCATGGTTTATCCCACCAAACTGGGTTCATTTCCCCCAAAATCGTTTTTTCCCCCAAACGGGGATTATTTCCCCTCAAAATGGGGTTTTTTCCCCCAAATTGGGTTCATTTTCCCCATTATCCAATTTTTTCCCTGCAAGCTGGATTAATTTTCCCCAAAATCGGGGTTTTCTCCCAAACTGGGTTCATTTTCTCAAAATTTTGTAGGAAATGAACACTGGTTTAAGGGGAAAAACCCGATTTTGTGGAAAATGAACCCAGTTTGGGGGAAAAAATCCGATTTGAGAGAAGACGAAGCCAGTTTTGGGGAAAAACCCGATTTTGGGCAAAAAAACCTCCCAGTTTTGGGGGTAAAAAAGGATTTTGTGGAAAATGAACCCAGTTTGGGGGGGAAAACCTGATTTGGGGGAAAATGAATGCAGTTTTGGGGGAAAAAAACCCGATATGACAGAAAATTAACCCAGTTTAGGGGGATAGAGATGATTTTGGGGAAAATGAACCCAGTTTGGGGTGCAAAAACCCGATTTTGGGGAAAAAGAACCCAGTTGGGGGGGGAACATAATTTTAGGGGAAATGAACCCAGTTTGGTGGGAAAAAACACAATTTTATGGGAAAATAACCCGTTTTTTTTGGGAAAAACCCGATTATGAGGAAAAAGAACCCAGTTGGGGGGGGGAAACATAATTTTAGGGGAAATGAACCCAGTTTGGTGGGAAAAAACACAATTTTATGGGAAATTAACCCGTTTTTGGGGGAAAAAACCCGATTATGAGGAAAATTAACCAAGTTTTGGGGGAAAAACTCGATTTTGGGGAAAATGAATCCAGTTTTGGGGGAAAGAAAAACAATTGGAGGGGAAATGAACCCAGTTTGGGGGAAAAAAAAAGATTTTGGGTGCAAATGAACCCGTTTGTGTTGAAAAACCCGATTTTGCGGAAAATTAACCCAGTTTGGGAGGACAAAAACCCGATTTGGTGGAAATGAACCCAGTTTTGTGGGAAAAAACATGATGTTAGGCGAAATGAACCCTTTTTGGGGGGGGAAACCCGCTTTTGAGGAAAATTAACGCAGTTTGGGGGGAAAAAAACAATTTTGGGGAAAAGGAACCCAGTTTAGGGGGAGAAATCTTTTTTGGTGAAAATTATTCCAGTTTGTGGGGAAAAAATGGGTAATGGGGAAAATGAACCCATTTTGGGGGAAAACCCTAAATTTAGAGGAAAATGAACCCAGTTTTTCGGGGAAACCCCAATTTTAGGGGAAATGAAGCCAGTTTGGATTGAAAAAAACAATTTTGGGGAAAATGAAGCCAGTTTGGGGAGGAAAACCAGATTTTAAGGAAAATGAACTCAGTTTCGTGGAAAAACTCGATTTTGGCAAAAATGAACCCAGTTTGGGGAGGAAAAACCTGATTTTGAAAAAGATGAACCCAGTTTGGGTCGGAAAACACGATTATGGGAAAAAAAGAACTCATTTTGGGGGAAAAACCCAAACTAGTTTCATTTTTTTTCCACCCACACTAGTTTAATTTCCCCCAAAATCAGGTTTTCCTCCCCAAACTGGTTTCATTTTGCCCAAAATTGGATTTTGTCCCCCAAATTGGCTTCAGTTTCCCCAAAATCGAGGATTCCTCCCCCAAATTGGGTTCACTTTTCCCTAATATAGGTTTTTACCCCTAAAATGGGTTAATTTCCCCTCAAATCAGGATTTCCCCCCAAACTGCTTTCATTCTCACCAAAATAAGAATTTTCCCACCAAATTTAGTTTCATTTCCCCCAAATCAGGTTTTTCCCCCAAAAGGGTTCATTTTTTTCCATAATCGGGGTTTTTCCTCCAACCCGGGTTCATTTTCCCCAAAATTAGTTTTATCCTCCCAAACTGGTTTCACTTCCACCAAAATCCGTTTTCTCCTTCCCAAATTTGGTTGATTTTGCCCCAAATCAGGTTTTGTCCCTTAAACTGGATTCATTTCCCCCCAAAAATCGTGTTTTTCCACCCCAAACTGTGTCTGTTTTCCACAAAATCGACTTTATCCCCCTAAACTGCGTTAATTTTTCCTCAAATCGGTTTTTTCCCCCAAAATTCCATTCATTTTCCCCAAAATCGGGTTTTTCTCCCCAAACTGCATTCATTTTCCACAAAATCCTTCCCTCTCCCCAAAAAAAAGTTGGGTTTATTTTCCGCCAAATTGGGTTTTTCTCCCAAAAAACTGGCTTCATTTTCCCCAAAATCAGATTTTTTCCCCCCGAAACTGGGTTCAGTTTCCCTCAAATCGGGTTTTTCCCTCCAAACAGGGTTCATTTTCCCCATTATCCAATTTTTTCGCCCCAACCTGGGTTCATTTTCCCCATAATTGGGTTTTTACCACAAACCGATTTCACTTTCCCCAGTATCTTTTTTTCCCAAAAAAATCTCTGTTCAATTTCCACAAAAACGAGGTTGTTCCCCCCCCCCCCCCCCAAAAATCGCAAGTTTCTGTCTGTTCCTCAGGAAGGCAAGAAGCAGACTACCGGGAATGTCTGTGGAACCACGGCCAGATAGAGCTGTTTGAGAGGCTTCAGTTCACAGACTTAGCCGGTACGAGAAGGCGCTGTCTCCGGACCAAAGTAATGTCTGCAGCCGGAGCCTGGTGTGAAAGCCGGGGAAACACCGAGAAGGCTGCTCAAGAAAGCAAGAGTAGCTCCTCTGTTTGCCTGTATTTGTAAGCCTACGAGCGAAGAATACCCTGCCGGTAAAATGCTTGCTCTTCTAGCAGCTATTCATGGTAGAATATTCCTGGATTCTTTGAAATCAAGGGGTTCGTTTCTGCTCTCCCTTGGAGAAAACACTCACCCGTGCAGTTCAGAGAATGTGCTGTGGATTCCCTGCCTGCCGTGGTAACACGTTTCAGCACTAAGAGTTTGCAGCGGCTGACGAGAATGCACAGAAAAACAGGGATCCCTCGTCCATGAAAAGCACGAGCAGATCATCTGATAATTTGCCCTTTCATTACATTGTTAGAAGATGAAATGTCATGCTAAACCATTTCCCAAATAGCAAGATTATGTGGGAGAAAGATTTTAGACTGAGTGTTCCTCAAGGAGGCAAGAAGCAGACTGCCTGAATCTGTCTTTGGAACCGCGGCCAGAGACAACTTTTTGAGAAGTTTCAGTTCACAGAGCTAGCCGGTACGAGAAGGCGCTGTCTCCGGACCAAAGTAATGTCTGCAGCCGGAGCCTGGCGTGAAAGCCGGGGGAACACTGAGAAGGCTGCTCAAGAAAGCAAGAGTAGCTCCTCTGTTTGCCTGTATTTGTAAGCCTACGAGCGAGGAATACCCTGCCAGTAAAATGCTTGCTCTTCTAGCAGCTATTCATGGTAGAACATTCCTGGATTCTTTGAAATCAAGGGGTTCGTTTCTGCTCTCCCTTGGAGAAAACACTCACCCGTGCAGTTCAGAGAATGTGCTGTGGATTCCCTGCCTGCCGTGGTAACACGTTTCAGCACTAAGAGTTTGCAGAGGCTGATGAGAGTGCACAGGAAAACAGGGATCCCTCGTCCATGAAGCACGAGCAGATCATCTGATAATTTGCCTTTTAGTTACATTTGATGCTAGAAATCGGAACTGAGTGTTCCTCAAGGAGGCAAGAAGCAGACTGCCTGGAAATCAGTGAATCCGAGGCCAGATACAGCTTTTGAGAAGTTTCTTTCGGTTTACAGAGCTAGCCGGTAAGAAAAGGCACTCTTACCAGACTAAAGAAATGTTTGCAGCCGGAGCCTGGCGTGAAAGCCGGGGAAACACTGAGAAGGCTGCTCAAGAAAGCAAGAGCAGCTCCTCTGTTTGCCTGTATTTGTAAGCCTACGAGCGAGGAATACCCTGCCGGTAAAATGCTTGCTCTTCTAGCAGCTATTCATGGTAGAATATTCCTGGATTCTTTGAAATCAAGCGGTTCGTTTCTGCTCTCCCTTGGAGAAAACACTCACCCGTGCAGTTCAGAGAATGTGCTGTGGATTCCCTGCCTGCCGTGGTAACACGTTTCAGCACTAAGAGTTTGCAGCGGCTGACGAGAATGCACAGAAAAACAGGGATCCCTCGTCCATGAAAAGCACGAGCAGATCATCTGATAATTTGCCCTTTCATTACATTGTTAGAAGATGAAATGTCATGCTAAACCATTTCCCAAATAGCAAGATTATGTGGGAGAAAGATTTTAGACTGAGTGTTCCTCAAGGAGGCAAGAAGCAGACTGCCTGAATCTGTCTTTGGAACCGCGGCCAGAGACAACTTTTTGAGAAGTTTCAGTTTACAGAGCTAGCCGGTAAGAGAAGGCGCTGTCTCCGGACCAAAGTAATGTTTGCAGCCGGAGCTTGGTGTGAAAGCCGGGGGAACACTGTGAAGGCTGCTCAAGAAAGCAAGAGTAGCTCCTCTGTTTGCCTGTATTTGTAAGCCTACGAGCGAGGAATACCCGGCAGGGCATATGCTTTTTCTTGTAGCAGTTATTCATTAATGAACAAGTCCGGGAGGCTTTACAATCAAGTTGTTAGTCTGGGGGGGAAAAACCCGATTTTGGGGAAAATGAAACCAGTTTCGGGAAGAAACCTGATTTTGGGTAAAAAGAACCCAGGTTGGGGGAAAAATTCCGCTTTTGGGAAAAATGAACCCAGTTTAGGAGTATAAACCCGATTTTGGGGAAAATGAACCCACTTTGGGGGGGGGGGGACACGACCCAATTTTGGGTAAATTGAACGAGGTTTTGGTGGGATAAAACCCGATTTTGGGCAAAATGAAACCAGATTGGGGAGGAAAACCTGATTTGGGGGAAATTTAACTAGTTTGGGTGGAAAATCCCGATTCTGGAAAAGAAAATGAACCCAGTTTGGGTTTTTCCCCCAAAATGAGTTCGTTTTTTTCCCATAATCGGGTTTTCCCACCCGAACTGAGTTCATTTCCCTAAAATCGGGTTATCCCCCCAAAACTGGGTTTATTTCCCCCAAAATCGGGGTTTTCCCCCAAAACTGGGTTCTTTCTCCCCAAAAATAGGCTTTTTCCCTCCAAGCTGCGTTCATTTCCCTCAAAATCATATTTTTTCCTCCCCAAACTCGGTTCATTTCCGGGAAAATTGGATTTTAACCACCCTAAATGGTTTCATTTCCCCCTAAATCAGTTTTTTTCCTCTACAAACTGGCTTCATTTTGCCCAAAATCGAGTTTTCTCCACAAATTGTGTTCATTTTTCCCAATAGTGGTTTTTTTTTCCCCCAAAATGGGTTCATTTTCAACGAAATCTGGTTTTATCCCAGCAAAATTGTTTCATTTTCCCCAAAATTGGGTTTTTACCCTCAAACTGGGTTAATTTTCCCCAAAATCGGATTATTTCCCCCGAACCTGGGATAATTTTCCCTCAAATCAGGTTTTTCCCCCCAAAATGGCTTCATATTCTCTCAAATCGGGATCTTTCCCACCAAACTGGGTTCATTTTATTCATTATCCATTTTTTATCTCCCCAAACTGGATTCATTCCCCCCAAAATCGGGTTTTTTCCCCAAAAATTGGCTTCATTTTCTCTCAAATCAGATTTTTCCTCCCAAACTGGCTTCATTTTCTCTCAAATCGGGTTTTTATTCCCCCAAACTGATTTCATTTTCTCCAAAATCATATTTTTCCATCAAAAACGTGTTCATTTTCCCCAAAATCAGGTTTCCTCCTGTGTTTATTCCCCCAAAATGAGTTTTTTCCCCAAAAAACTGGATTCATTTTCCTCAAAATTGGATTTATACACCAAAACTGGGTTAAGTATCACTCAAATCACAATTTTTACCCCCCAAATTGCTTTCATTTTCCCCAAAATCGGGTTTTTCCCGAAAATGAGTTCATTTTTTTCCATAATTGTTTTTTTTCCATCCAAACTATGTTCATTTTCCTGAAAATCAGGTCTTTCCCCCCAAATGTGTTCATTTCCCCCAAAACTAGATTTTTCCTCCCCAAACTGGGTTCGTTTTCGCCAAAATCGAGTTTTTCCACGACACTGAGTTCATTTTCCTTAAAATCTGGTTTTCCTCCCCAAACTGGCTTCATTTTCCCCAAAATTGTTTTTTCAATCCAAACTGGCTTCATTTCCCCTAAAATAGGGTTTCCCCGAAAAACTGGGTTAATTTTCCTCTAAATTGGGGGTTTTCCCCCAAAATGGGTTCATTTTCCCCATTACCCATTTTTTTCCCCACAATCTGGAATAATTTTCACCAAAAAAGATTTCTCCCCCTAAACTGGGTTCCTTTTCCCCAAAATCGTTTTTTTCCCCCCAAACTGCGTTAATTTTCCTCAAAAGCGGGTTTTCACCACCAAAAAACGGGTTCATTTCCCCTAACATCATGTTTTTTCCCACAAAACTGGGTTCATTTCCACCAAATCGGGTGTTCTCCTCCCAAACTGGGTTAATTTTCCGCAAAATCGGGTTTTTCCACACAAAACGGGTTAATTTCCCCTAAAATTGTGGTTTTTTCCAACCAAACTGGGTTCATTTCCCCTCAAATTGTTTTTTTCCCACGAAAACTGGAATAATTTTCCCCAAAATCGAGTTTTTCCCCCCAAACTGGGTTAAGTTTCCTCATAATTGGGTTTTTCCCCAAAAAAATGGTTTAATTTCCCCTAAAATTGTGGTTTTTTCCAACCAAACAGGGTTCATTTCCCCTAAAATTATGTGTGTGTGTGTGTCCCTTGGGTTCTTTTTCCCCAAAATCGGGTTTTGCACCCCAAACTGGGTTCATTTTCCCCAAAATCATCTTTATCCCCCTAAACTAGGTTAATTTTCTGTCATATCGGGGTTTTTTCCCCCAAAACTGCATTCATTTTCCCCCAAATCGGGTTTTCCCCCCCAAACTGGGTTCATTTTCCACAAAATCCTTTTTTACCCCCAAAACTGGGAGGTTTTTTTGCCCCAAATCGGGTTTTTCCCCCAAAAAACTGGGGTCATTTTCCCAAAAATCATTTTCCCCCCCCTAAACTGGGTTCTGTTTCCCTCAAATCGGGTTTCCCCCCCCAAACTGGCTTCATCTTCTCTCAAATTGGATTTTTTCCCCCAAACTGGGTTCATTTTCCACAAAATCGGGTTTTTCCCCTTCAACCAGTGTTCATTTCCTACAAAATGTTGGGAAAATGAACCCAGTTTGGGAGAAAACCCCAATTTTGGGGAAAATGAATTCATTTTGCGGGGAAAATATTGGATAATGGGGAAAATGAACCCAATTTCGGGGAAAAAACCCATTTTGAGGGGAAATAATCCCCGATTGAGGGAAAAAAAACGATTTTGGGGGAAATGAATCCAGTTTGGTGGGAAAAAACATGATTTAAGGGAAATGAACCCGTTTTGGGGGGAACAAACCCGATTTTGAGGAAAATTAACCCATTTTGGGGGGAAAAATCTAGATTTTGGGGAAAATGAATCCAGTTTTGGGGGAAAACCCCGATTTTGGGAAAAATAAACTCAGTTTGTGGGGAAAAACCGAATTTGAGGGGAAAAAAACCCCAGTTTGGAAGAAATAAAACCAATTTTAGGGAAAATGAACCCCTTTTGCATGGAAATACCCGATTTTGCAGAAAATTAACCCAGTTTGGGGGGGCGGGGAGAAAGATTTTTGGGAAAAGGCACCCAGTTTAAGGGGAAAAAAAAACTATTTTGGGGAAAATTATTCCAGTTTGCGTGGAAAAATATGGGTAATGGGGAAAATAAACCCATTTTGGGGGAAACCCCCCAATTTAGAGGAAAATGAACCCACTTTTTTTGGGAAAACCCAATTTTAGGGGAAATGAAGCCAGTTTGGGGAGGAAAACCAGATTTTAGGGAAAATGAAACAATTTTGCTGGGTTAAAACCAGATTTCATGGAAAATGAACCATTTTTGGGGGAAAAATACCACTATTGGGGAAAATGAACCCAATTTGTGGTGAAAACTCGATTTTGGGCAATATGAAGCCAGTTTGTGGAGGAAAAATACCTGATTTTGGGGGAACTGAAACAATTTTGGGTGGTTAAAATCCAATTTTCCCAGAAATGAACCGAGTTTTGGGGGAAAAACATTTAATTTGAGGGAAATGAACACAGCTTGAAGGGAAAAAGCCTATTTTTGGGAGAAAGAACCCAGTTTTGGGGGGAAACCCAGATTTTTGGGAAAATGAAACAATTTTGCTGGGATAAAACCAGATTTCGTGGAAAATGAACCCATTTTGGCGGGGGGAAATACCTCTTTTGGGGAAAATGAACCCAGTTTGTGGTGAAAACACGATTTTGGTGAAAATGAACCTAGTTGGGGGGGAACCCAATTTTGGGGGAAAATTAACACAGTTTATGGTGATAAACCAGATTTTGCGGAAAATTAACCCAGTTTTGGTGATAAAACCTGATTTTGGGAAAATTAACACAGTTTAGGGGGATAAAACCTATTTTGGGGAAAATGAACCCAGTTTTCGGGGAATAAATATGATTATGGGGAAAATGAATCCGGTTTGCTAGGAAAAAATGGATAATGGGGAAAATGAACCCAGTTTAAGGGAGAAAACCCCAAATTTAGAGGAAAATGGACCCTGTTTTGGGGGGAAACCCCAAATTTAGGGGAAATGAAGCCAGTTTGGGTGGAAAAACCTGATTATGGAAAAGAAATGAACCCATTTTGGGAGGAAAACTTGATTTTGGAAAAATAAACTCAGTTTGGGGGGAACCCCCAATTTTGGGGAAAATGAACCCGGTTTGGTGGAAGAAACCACAATTTTGGGAAAATCGAACCCAGTTTGGGAGCAAAAACCCTATTCTGTGGAAAAACGAAAGCAGTTTGGGGGGAAAAATCACGATTTGAGGAAAACTTAATACAGTTTCGGGGTATAAATCCGATTTTTGGGAAAATGAACCCAGTTTGCAGGGAAAAACCCAATTTGAGGGGAAATGAACCCAGTGTGGGGGAAAAAAACAATTTTGGGGAAAATGAACCACTTTTGCGTGGAAAAACCCGATTTGGAGGAAAATTAACCCAGTTTGGGGGGAAAACCCCGATTTGGGGGAAAACCAACCCAGTTTAGGGGGAATAAAACGATTTTGGGGAAAATTATTCCAGTTTGCCGGGAAAAAAATGGGTAATGGATAAAATGAACCTATATTGGGGGAAAGCCCCCAATTTAGAGGAAAATTAACCCAATTTTGGAAGGGGGAACCCCAATTTTAGGGGAAATGAAGCCAGTTTGGGGGGAAAATCCCGATTTGGGGGAAAATGAACCCAGGTTGGGGGTAGAAACGCGATTTTAGAGAAAATGAACCCAGTTTTGTGGAAAAAAAACGATTATGGCAAAAATGAACCCAGTTTGGTGAGGAAAAACCTGATTTAGGGGAAAATGAACCCAGTTCGGGTGGGAAAACCCGATTAAGGGGAAAAAAATGAACTCATTTTGGGGGATAGGCTTTATCCCCCTAAACTGTGTTAATTTTCCCAAAATTGGGTTTTATCAACAAAACTGGGTTAATTTTCCCCAAAATCTGGTTTATCACCATAAACTGTGTTAATTTCCCCCCAAAATGGGGTTCGTTCCCCCCCCAACTGTGTTCATTTTGCCCCAAATCGAGTTTTCACCACAAATTGGGTTCATTTTCCCCAATAGTGGTATTTTTCCAAAAAAAAATGGGTTCATTTTCCACAAAATCTGGTTATATCCCAGCAAAATTTTTTTCATTTTCCCTAAAATCTGGTTTTCCTCCCCAAACTGGCTTCATTTCACCTAAAATTGGGTTTTCCCCAAAAAAGTGGGTTCATTTTCCTCTAAATTGGGGGGTTTCCCCCTAAATGGGTTTATTTTCCCCATTACCCATTTTTTTCCCCGCAAACTGGAATAATTTTCCCCAAAATAGGCTTTTTTCCCCCTAAACTGGGTGCCTTTTCCCTAAAATCTTTCCCCCCCCCCCCCTCCCAAGCTAGGTAATTTTCCGCTAAAATCGGGTATTTCCATGCAAAAGGGGTTCGTTTTCCCTAAAATAGGTTTTTTTCCCCCAAAATGGGGTTTTTTCCCATCAAATTCGGTTTTTCCCCACAAACTGGGTTTATTTTTCCCAAAATCTTTTTTTTTCCACCAAAACTGGATTCATTTTCCTCAAAATCGGGTTTGTTCCCCCCAAAACGGGTTCATTCCCCCTAAAATCATGGTTTATCCCACCAAACTGGGTTCATTTCCCCCAAAATCGTTTTTTCCCCCCAAACGGGGATTATTTCCCCTCAAAATGGGTTTTTTTCCCCCAAATTGGGTTCATTTTCCCCATTATCCAATTTTTTCCCTGCAAGCTGGATTAATTTTCCCCAAAATCGGGGTTTTCTCCCAAACTGGGTTCATTTTCTCAAAATTTTGTAGGAAATGAACACTGGTTTAAGGGGAAAAACCCGATTTTGTGGAAAATGAACCCAGTTTGGGGGAAAAAATCCGATTTGAGAGAAGACGAAGCCAGTTTTGGGGAAAAACCCGATTTTGGGCAAAAAAACCTCCCAGTTTTGGGGGTAAAAAAGGATTTTGTGGAAAATGAACCCAGTTTGGGGGGGAAAACCTGATTTGGGGGAAAATGAATGCAGTTTTGGGGGAAAAAACCCCGATATGACAGAAAATTAACCCAGTTTAGGGGGATAGAGATGATTTTGGGGAAAATGAACCCAGTTTGGGGTGCAAAAACCCGATTTTGGGGAAAAAGAACCCAGTTGGGGGGGGAACATAATTTTAGGGGAAATGAACCCAGTTTGGTGGGAAAAAACACAATTTTATGGGAAAATAACCCGTTTTTTTTGGGAAAAACCCGATTATGAGGAAAAAGAACCCAGTTGGGGGGGGGAAACATAATTTTAGGGGAAATGAACCCAGTTTGGTGGGAAAAAACACAATTTTATGGGAAATTAACCCGTTTTTGGGGGAAAAAACCCGATTATGAGGAAAATTAACCAAGTTTTGGGGGAAAAACTCGATTTTGGGGAAAATGAATCCAGTTTTGGGGGAAAGAAAAACAATTGGAGGGGAAATGAACCCAGTTTGGGGGAAAAAAAAAAAACGATTTTGGGTGCAAATGAACCCGTTTGTGTTGAAAAACCCGATTTTGCGGAAAATTAACCCAGTTTGGGAGGACAAAAACCCGATTTGGTGGAAATGAACCCAGTTTTGTGGGAAAAAACATGATGTTAGGCGAAATGAACCCTTTTTGGGGGGGGAAACCCGCTTTTGAGGAAAATTAACGCAGTTTGGGGGGAAAAAAACAATTTTGGGGAAAAGGAACCCAGTTTAGGGGGAGAAATCTTTTTTGGTGAAAATTATTCCAGTTTGTGGGGAAAAAATGGGTAATGGGGAAAATGAACCCATTTTGGGGGAAAACCCTAAATTTAGAGGAAAATGAACCCAGTTTTTCGGGGAAACCCCAATTTTAGGGGAAATGAAGCCAGTTTGGATTGAAAAAAACAATTTTGGGGAAAATGAAGCCAGTTTGGGGAGGAAAACCAGATTTTAAGGAAAATGAACTCAGTTTCGTGGAAAAACTCGATTTTGGCAAAAATGAACCCAGTTTGGGGAGGAAAAACCTGATTTTGAAAAAGATGAACCCAGTTTGGGTCGGAAAACACGATTATGGGAAAAAAAGAACTCATTTTGGGGGAAAAACCCAAACTAGTTTCATTTTTTTTCCACCCACACTAGTTTAATTTCCCCCAAAATCAGGTTTTCCTCCCCAAACTGGTTTCATTTTGCCCAAAATTGGATTTTGTCCCCCAAATTGGCTTCAGTTCCCCAAAATCGAGGATTCCTCCCCCAAATTGGGTTCACTTTTCCCTAATATAGGTTTTTACCCCTAAAATGGGTTAATTTCCCCTCAAATCAGGATTTCCCCCCAAACTGCTTTCATTCTCACCAAAATAAGAATTTTCCCACCAAATTTAGTTTCATTTCCCCCAAATCAGGTTTTTCCCCCAAAAGGGTTCATTTTTTTCCATAATCGGGGTTTTTCCTCCAACCCGGGTTCATTTTCCCCAAAATTAGTTTTATCCTCCCAAACTGGTTTCACTTCCACCAAAATCCGTTTTCTCCTTCCCAAATTTGGTTGATTTTGCCCCAAATCAGGTTTTGTCCCTTAAACTGGATTCATTTCCCCCCAAAAATCGTGTTTTTCCACCCCAAACTGTGTCTGTTTTCCACAAAATCGACTTTATCCCCCTAAACTGCGTTAATTTTCCTCAAATCGGTTTTTTCCACCAAAATTCCATTCATTTTCCCCAAAATCGGGTTTTTCTCCCCAAACTGCATTCATTTTCCACAAAATCCTTCCCTCTCCCCAAAAAAAAGTTGGGTTTATTTTCCGCCAAATTGGGTTTTTCTCCCAAAAAACTGGCTTCATTTTCCCCAAAATCAGATTTTTCCCCCCGAAACTGGGTTCAGTTTCCCTCAAATCGGGTTTTTCCCTCCAAACAGGGTTCATTTTCCCCATTATCCAATTTTTTCGCCCCAACCTGGGTTCATTTTCCCCATAATTGGGTTTTTACCACAAACCGATTTCACTTTCCCCAGTATCTTTTTTTCCCCAAAAAATCTCTGTTCAATTTCCACAAAAACGAGGTTGTTCCCCCCCCCCCCCCCCCAAAAATCGCAAGTTTCTGTCTGTTCCTCAGGAAGGCAAGAAGCAGACTACCGGGAATGTCTGTGGAACCACGGCCAGATAGAGCTGTTTGAGAGGCTTCAGTTCACAGACTTAGCCGGTACGAGAAGGCGCTGTCTCCGGACCAAAGTAATGTCTGCAGCCGGAGCCTGGCGTGAAAGCCGGGGGAACACTGAGAAGGCTGCTCAAGAAAGCAAGAGTAGCTCCTCTGTTTGCCTGTATTTGTAAGCCTACGAGCGAGGAATACCCTGCCGGTAAAATGCTTGCTCTTCTAGCAGCTATTCATGGTAGAATATTCCTGGATTCTTTGAAATCAAGGGGTTCGTTTCTGCTCTCCCTTGGAGAAAACACAAACCCGTGCAGTTCAGAGAATGTGCTGTGGATTCCCTGCCTGCCGTGGTAACACGTTTCAGCACTAAGAGTTTGCAGCGGCTGACGAGAATGCACAGAAAAACAGGGATCCCTCGTCCATGAAAAGCACGAGCAGATCATCTGATAATTTGCCCTTTCATTACATTGTTAGAAGATGAAATGTCATGCTAAACCATTTCCCAAATAGCAAGATTATGTGGGAGAAAGATTTTAGACTGAGTGTTCCTCAAGGAGGCAAGAAGCAGACTGCCTGAATCTGTCTTTGGAACCGCGGCCAGAGACAACTTTTTGAGAAGTTTCAGTTTACAGAGCTAGCCGGTAAGAGAAGGCGCTGTCTCCGGACCAAAGTAATGTTTGCAGCCGGAGCTTGGTGTGAAAGCCGGGGGAACACTGTGAAGGCTGCTCAAGAAAGCAAGAGTAGCTCCTCTGTTTGCCTGTATTTGTAAGCCTACGAGCGAGGAATACCCGGCAGGGCATATGCTTTTTCTTGTAGCAGTTATTCATTAATGAACAAGTCCGGGAGGCTTTACAATCAAGTTGTTAGTCTGGGGGGGAAAACCCGATTTTGGGGAAAATGAAACCAGTTTCGGGAAGAAACCTGATTTTGGGTAAAAAGAACCCAGGTTGGGGGAAAAATTCCGCTTTTGGGAAAAATGAACCCAGTTTAGGAGTATAAACCCGATTTTGGGGAAAATGAACCCACTTTGGGAGGGGGGGGACACGACCCAATTTTGGGTAAATTGAACGAGGTTTTGGTGGGATAAAACCCGATTTTGGGCAAAATGAAACCAGATTGGGGAGGAAAACCTGATTTGGGGGAAATTTAACTAGTTTGGGTGGAAAATCCCGATTCTGGAAAAGAAAATGAACCCAGTTTGGGTTTTTCCCCCAAAATGAGTTCGTTTTTTTCCCATAATCGGGTTTTCCCACCCGAACTGAGTTCATTTCCCTAAAATCGGGTTTCTCCCCCCAAAATGGGTTGATTTTCCCCAAAATTGGGTTATCCTCCCAAAACTGGGTTTATTTCCCCCAAAATCGGGGTTTTCCCCCAAAACTGGGTTCTTTCTCCCCAAAAATAGGCTTTTTCCCTCCAAGCTGCGTTCATTTCCCTCAAAATCATATTTTTTCCCCCCCAAACTCGGTTCATTTCCGGGAAAATTGGATTTTAACCACCCAAAATGGTTTCATTTCCCCCTAAATCAGTTTTTTTCCTCTACAAACTGGCTTCATTTTGCCCAAAATCGAGTTTTCTCCACAAATTGTGTTCATTTTTCCCAATAGTGGTTTTTTTTTCCCCCAAAATGGGTTCATTTTCAACGAAATCTGGTTTTATCCCAGCAAAATTGTTTCATTTTCCCCAAAATTGGGTTTTTACCCTCAAACTGGGTTAATTTTCCCCAAAATCGGATTATTTCCCCCGAACCTGGGATAATTTTCCCTCAAATCAGGTTTTTCCCCCCAAAATGGCTTCATATTCTCTCAAATCGGGATCTTTCCCACCAAACTGGGTTCATTTTATTCATTATCCATTTTTTATCTCCCCAAACTGGATTCATTCCCCCCAAAATCGGGTTTTTTCCCCAAAAATTGGCTTCATTTTCTCTCAAATCAGATTTTTCCTCCCAAACTGGCTTCATTTTCTCTCAAATCGGGTTTTTATTCCCCCAAACTGATTTCATTTTCTCCAAAATCATATTTTTCCATCAAAAACGTGTTCATTTTCCCCAAAATCAGGTTTCCTCCTGTGTTTATTCCCCCAAAATGAGTTTTTTCCCCAAAAAACTGGATTCATTTTCCTCAAAATTGGATTTATACACCAAAACTGGGTTAAGTATCACTCAAATCACAATTTTTACCCCCAAATTGCTTTCATTTTCCCCAAAATCGGGTTTTTCCCGAAAATGAGTTCATTTTTTTCCATAATTTTTTTTTTTCCATCCAAACTATGTCCATTTTCCTGAAAATCAGGTCTTTCCCCCCAAATGTGTTCATTTCCCCCAAAACTAGATTTTTCCTCCCCAAACTGGGTTCGTTTTCGCCAAAATCGAGTTTTTCCACGACACTGAGTTCATTTTCCTTAAAATCTGGTTTTCCTCCCCAAACTGGCTTCATTTTCCCCAAAATAGGGTTTCCCCGAAAAACTGGGTTAATTTTCCTCTAAATTGGGGGTTTTCCCCCAAAATGGGTTCATTTTCCCCATTACCCATTTTTTTCCCCACAATCTGGAATAATTTTCACCAAAAAAGATTTCTCCCCCTAAACTGGGTTCCTTTTCCCCAAAATCGTTTTTTTCCCCCCAAACTGCGTTAATTTTCCTCAAAAGCGGGTTTTCACCACCAAAAAACGGGTTCATTTCCCCTAACATCATGTTTTTTCCCACAAAACTGGGTTCATTTCCACCAAATCGGGTGTTCTCCTCCCAAACTGGGTTAATTTTCCGCAAAATCGGGTTTTTCCACACAAAACGGGTTAATTTCCCCTAAAATTGTGTTTTTTTCCAACCAAACTGGGTTCATTTCCCCTCAAATTGTTTTTTTCCCACGAAAACTGGAATAATTTTCCCCAAAATCGAGTTTTTCCCCCCAAACTGGGTTAAGTTTCCTCATAATTGGGTTTTTCCCCAAAAAAATGGTTTAATTTCCCCTAAAATTGTGGTTTTTTCCAACCAAACTGGGTTCATTTCCCCTAAAATTATGTGTGTGTGTGTCCCCCTTGGGTTCTTTTTCCCCAAAATCGGGTTTTTGCACCCCAAACTGGGTTCATTTTCCCCAAAATCATCTTTATCCCCCTAAACTAGGTTAATTTTCTGTCATATCGGGGTTTTTTCCCCCAAAACTGCATTCATTTTCCCCCAAATCGGGTTTTCCCCCCCAAACTGGGTTCATTTTCCACAAAATCCTTTTTTACCCCCAAAACTGGGAGGTTTTTTTGCCCCAAATCGGGTTTTTCCCCCAAAAAACTGGGGTCATTTTCCCAAAAATCATTTCCCCCCCCCTAAACTGGGTTCTGTTTCCCTCAAATCGGGTTTCCCCCCCCAAACTGGCTTCATCTTCTCTCAAATTGGATTTTTTCCCCCAAACTGGGTTCATTTTCCACAAAATCGGGTTTTTCCCCTTCAACCAGTGTTCATTTCCTACAAAATGTTGGGAAAATGAACCCAGTTTGGGAGAAAACCCCAATTTTGGGGAAAATGAATTCATTTTGCGGGGAAAATATTGGATAATGGGGAAAATGAACCCAATTTCGGGGAAAAAACCCATTTTGAGGGGAAATAATCCCCGATTGAGGGAAAAAAAACGATTTTGGGGGAAATGAATCCAGTTTGGTGGGAAAAAACATGATTTAAGGGAAATGAACCCGTTTTGGGGGGAACAAACCCGATTTTGAGGAAAATTAACCCATTTTGGGGGGAAAAATCTAGATTTTGGGGAAAATGAATCCAGTTTTGGGGGAAACCCCCGATTTTGGGAAAAATAAACTCAGTTTGTGGGGAAAAACCGAATTTGAGGGGAAAAAAACCCCAGTTTGGAAGAAATAAAACCAATTTTAGGGAAAATGAACCCCTTTTGCATGGAAATACCCGATTTTGCAGAAAATTAACCCAGTTTGGGGGGGCGGGGAGAAAGATTTTTGGGAAAAGGCACCCAGTTTAAGGGGAAAAAAAAACTATTTTGGGGAAAATTATTCCAGTTTGCGTGGAAAAATATGGGTAATGGGGAAAATAAACCCATTTTGGGGGAAACCCCCCAATTTAGAGGAAAATGAACCCACTTTTTTTGGGAAAACCCAATTTTAGGGGAAATGAAGCCAGTTTGGGGAGGAAAACCAGATTTTAGGGAAAATGAAACAATTTTGCTGGGTTAAAACCAGATTTCATGGAAAATGAACCATTTTTGGGGGAAAAATACCACTATTGGGGAAAATGAACCCAATTTGTGGTGAAAACTCGATTTTGGGCAATATGAAGCCAGTTTGTGGAGGAAAAATACCTGATTTTGGGGGAACTGAAACAATTTTGGGTGGTTAAAATCCAATTTTCCCAGAAATGAACCGAGTTTTGGGGGAAAAACATTTAATTTGAGGGAAATGAACACAGCTTGAAGGGAAAAAGCCTATTTTTGGGAGAAAGAACCCAGTTTTGGGGGGAAACCCAGATTTTTGGGAAAATGAAACAATTTTGCTGGGATAAAACCAGATTTCGTGGAAAATGAACCCATTTTGGCGGGGGGAAATACCTCTTTTGGGGAAAATGAACCCAGTTTGTGGTGAAAACACGATTTTGGTGAAAATGAACCTAGTTGGGGGGGAACCCAATTTTGGGGGAAAATTAACACAGTTTATGGTGATAAACCAGATTTTGCGGAAAATTAACCCAGTTTTGGTGATAAAACCTGATTTTGGGAAAATTAACACAGTTTAGGGGGATAAAACCTATTTTGGGGAAAATGAACCCAGTTTTCGGGGAATAAATATGATTATGGGGAAAATGAATCCGGTTTGCTAGGAAAAAATGGATAATGGGGAAAATGAACCCAGTTTAAGGGAGAAACCCCCAAATTTAGAGGAAAATGGACCCTGTTTTGGGGGGAAACCCCAAATTTAGGGGAAATGAAGCCAGTTTGGGTGGAAAAACCTGATTATGGAAAAGAAATGAACCCATTTTGGGAGGAAAACTTGATTTTGGAAAAATAAACTCAGTTTGGGGGGAAACCCCCAATTTTGGGGAAAATGAACCCGGTTTGGTGGAAGAAACCACAATTTTGGGAAAATCGAACCCAGTTTGGGAGCAAAAACCCTATTCTGTGGAAAAACGAAAGCAGTTTGGGGGGAAAAATCACGATTTGAGGAAAACTTAATACAGTTTCGGGGTATAAATCCGATTTTTGGGAAAATGAACCCAGTTTGCAGGGAAAAACCCAATTTGAGGGGAAATGAACCCAGTGTGGGGGAAAAAAACAATTTTGGGGAAAATGAACCACTTTTGCGTGGAAAAACCCGATTTGGAGGAAAATTAACCCAGTTTGGGGGGAAAACCCCGATTTGGGGGAAAACCAACCCAGTTTAGGGGGAATAAAACGATTTTGGGGAAAATTATTCCAGTTTGCCGGGAAAAAAATGGGTAATGGATAAAATGAACCTATATTGGGGGAAAGCCCCCAATTTAGAGGAAAATTAACCCAATTTTGGAAGGGGGAACCCCAATTTTAGGGGAAATGAAGCCAGTTTGGGGGGAAAATCCCGATTTGGGGGAAAATGAACCCAGGTTGGGGGTAGAAACGCGATTTTAGAGAAAATGAACCCAGTTTTGTGGAAAAAAAACGATTATGGCAAAAATGAACCCAGTTTGGTGAGGAAAAACCTGATTTAGGGGAAAATGAACCCAGTTCGGGTGGGAAAACCCGATTAAGGGGAAAAAAATGAACTCATTTTGGGGGATAGGCTTTATCCCCCTAAACTGTGTTAATTTTCCCAAAATTGGGTTTTATCAACAAAACTGGGTTAATTTTCCCCAAAATCTGGTTTATCACCATAAACTGTGTTAATTTCCCCCCAAAATGGGGTTCGTTCCCCCCCCAACTGTGTTCATTTTGCCCCAAATCGAGTTTTCACCACAAATTGGGTTCATTTTCCCCAATAGTGGTATTTTTCCAAAAAAAAATGGGTTCATTTTCCACAAAATCTGGTTATATCCCAGCAAAATTTTTTTCATTTTCCCTAAAATCTGGTTTTCCTCCCCAAACTGGCTTCATTTCACCTAAAATTGGGTTTTCCCCAAAAAAGTGGGTTCATTTTCCTCTAAATTGGGGGGTTTCCCCCTAAATGGGTTTATTTTCCCCATTACCCATTTTTTTCCCCGCAAACTGGAATAATTTTCCCCAAAATAGGCTTTTTTCCCCCTAAACTGGGTGCCTTTTCCCTAAAATCTTCCCCCCCCCCCCCCCTCCCAAGCTGGGTAATTTTCCGCTAAAATCGGGTATTTCCATGCAAAAGGGGTTCGTTTTCCCTAAAATAGGTTTTTTTTCCCCCAAAATGGGTTTTTTTCCCATCAAATTCGGTTTTTCCCCACAAACTGGGTTTATTTTTCCCAAAATCTTTTTTTTTCCACCAAAACTGGATTCATTTTCCTCAAAATCGGGTTTGTTCCCCCCAAAACGGGTTCATTCCCCCTAAAATCATGGTTTATCCCACCAAACTGGGTTCATTTCCCCCAAAATCGTTTTTTCCCCCCAAACGGGGATTATTTCCCCTCAAAATGGGGTTTTTTCCCCCAAATTGGGTTCATTTTCCCCATTATCCAATTTTTTCCCTGCAAGCTGGATTAATTTTCCCCAAAATCGGGGTTTTCTCCCAAACTGGGTTCATTTTCTCAAAATTTTGTAGGAAATGAACACTGGTTTAAGGGGAAAAACCCGATTTTGTGGAAAATGAACCCAGTTTGGGGGAAAAAATCCGATTTGAGAGAAGACGAAGCCAGTTTTGGGGGAAAAACCCGATTTTGGGCAAAAAAACCTCCCAGTTTTGGGGGTAAAAAAGGATTTTGTGGAAAATGAACCCAGTTTGGGGGGGAAAACCTGATTTGGGGGAAAATGAATGCAGTTTTGGGGGAAAAAACCCCGATATGACAGAAAATTAACCCAGTTTAGGGGGATAGAGATGATTTTGGGGAAAATGAACCCAGTTTGGGGTGCAAAAACCCGATTTTGGGGAAAAAGAACCCAGTTGGGGGGGGAACATAATTTTAGGGGAAATGAACCCAGTTTGGTGGGAAAAAACACAATTTTATGGGAAAATAACCCGTTTTTTTTGGGAAAAACCCGATTATGAGGAAAAAGAACCCAGTTGGGGGGGGGGAAACATAATTTTAGGGGAAATGAACCCAGTTTGGTGGGAAAAAACACAATTTTATGGGAAATTAACCCGTTTTTGGGGGAAAAAACCCGATTATGAGGAAAATTAACCAAGTTTTGGGGGAAAAACTCGATTTTGGGGAAAATGAATCCAGTTTTGGGGGAAAGAAAAACAATTGGAGGGGAAATGAACCCAGTTTGGGGGAAAAAAAAACGATTTTGGGTGCAAATGAACCCGTTTGTGTTGAAAAACCCGATTTTGCGGAAAATTAACCCAGTTTGGGAGGACAAAAACCCGATTTGGTGGAAATGAACCCAGTTTTGTGGGAAAAAACATGATGTTAGGCGAAATGAACCCTTTTTGGGGGGGGAAACCCGCTTTTGAGGAAAATTAACGCAGTTTGGGGGGAAAAAAACAATTTTGGGGAAAAGGAACCCAGTTTAGGGGGAGAAATCTTTTTTGGTGAAAATTATTCCAGTTTGTGGGGAAAAAATGGGTAATGGGGAAAATGAACCCATTTTGGGGGAAAACCCTAAATTTAGAGGAAAATGAACCCAGTTTTTCGGGGAAACCCCAATTTTAGGGGAAATGAAGCCAGTTTGGATTGAAAAAAACAATTTTGGGGAAAATGAAGCCAGTTTGGGGAGGAAAACCAGATTTTAAGGAAAATGAACTCAGTTTCGTGGAAAAACTCGATTTTGGCAAAAATGAACCCAGTTTGGGGAGGAAAAACCTGATTTTGAAAAAGATGAACCCAGTTTGGGTCGGAAAACACGATTATGGGAAAAAAAGAACTCATTTTGGGGGAAAAACCCAAACTAGTTTCATTTTTTTTCCACCCACACTAGTTTAATTTCCCCCAAAATCAGGTTTTCCTCCCCAAACTGGTTTCATTTTGCCCAAAATTGGATTTTGTCCCCCAAATTGGCTTCAGTTCCCCAAAATCGAGGATTCCTCCCCCAAATTGGGTTCACTTTTCCCTAATATAGGTTTTTACCCCTAAAATGGGTTAATTTCCCCTCAAATCAGGATTTCCCCCCAAACTGCTTTCATTCTCACCAAAATAAGAATTTTCCCACCAAATTTAGTTTCATTTCCCCCAAATCAGGTTTTTCCCCCAAAAGGGTTCATTTTTTTCCATAATCGGGGTTTTTCCTCCAACCCGGGTTCATTTTCCCCAAAATTAGTTTTATCCTCCCAAACTGGTTTCACTTCCACCAAAATCCGTTTTCTCCTTCCCAAATTTGGTTGATTTTGCCCCAAATCAGGTTTTGTCCCTTAAACTGGATTCATTTCCCCCCAAAAATCGTGTTTTTCCACCCCAAACTGTGTCTGTTTTCCACAAAATCGACTTTATCCCCCTAAACTGCGTTAATTTTTCCTCAAATCGGTTTTTTCCCCCAAAATTCCATTCATTTTCCCCAAAATCGGGTTTTTCTCCCCAAACTGCATTCATTTTCCACAAAATCCTTCCCTCTCCCCAAAAAAAAGTTGGGTTTATTTTCCGCCAAATTGGGTTTTTCTCCCAAAAAACTGGCTTCATTTTCCCCAAAATCAGATTTTTTCCCCCCGAAACTGGGTTCAGTTTCCCTCAAATCGGGTTTTTCCCTCCAAACAGGGTTCATTTTCCCCATTATCCAATTTTTTCGCCCCAACCTGGGTTCATTTTCCCCATAATTGGGTTTTTACCACAAACCGATTTCACTTTCCCCAGTATCTTTTTTTCCCAAAAAAATCTCTGTTCAATTTCCACAAAAACGAGGTTGTTCCCCCCCCCCCCCCCCCAAAAATCGCAAGTTTCTGTCTGTTCCTCAGGAAGGCAAGAAGCAGACTACCGGGAATGTCTGTGGAACCACGGCCAGATAGAGCTGTTTGAGAGGCTTCAGTTCACAGACTTAGCCGGTACGAGAAGGCGCTGTCTCCGGACCAAAGTAATGTCTGCAGCCGGAGCCTGGTGTGAAAGCCGGGGAAACACCGAGAAGGCTGCTCAAGAAAGCAAGAGTAGCTCCTCTGTTTGCCTGTATTTGTAAGCCTACGAGCGAAGAATACCCTGCCGGTAAAATGCTTGCTCTTCTAGCAGCTATTCATGGTAGAATATTCCTGGATTCTTTGAAATCAAGGGGTTCGTTTCTGCTCTCCCTTGGAGAAAACACTCACCCGTGCAGTTCAGAGAATGTGCTGTGGATTCCCTGCCTGCCGTGGTAACACGTTTCAGCACTAAGAGTTTGCAGCGGCTGACGAGAATGCACAGAAAAACAGGGATCCCTCGTCCATGAAAAGCACGAGCAGATCATCTGATAATTTGCCCTTTCATTACATTGTTAGAAGATGAAATGTCATGCTAAACCATTTCCCAAATAGCAAGATTATGTGGGAGAAAGATTTTAGACTGAGTGTTCCTCAAGGAGGCAAGAAGCAGACTGCCTGAATCTGTCTTTGGAACCGCGGCCAGAGACAACTTTTTGAGAAGTTTCAGTTCACAGAGCTAGCCGGTACGAGAAGGCGCTGTCTCCGGACCAAAGTAATGTCTGCAGCCGGAGCCTGGCGTGAAAGCCGGGGGAACACTGAGAAGGCTGCTCAAGAAAGCAAGAGTAGCTCCTCTGTTTGCCTGTATTTGTAAGCCTACGAGCGAGGAATACCCTGCCAGTAAAATGCTTGCTCTTCTAGCAGCTATTCATGGTAGAACATTCCTGGATTCTTTGAAATCAAGGGGTTCGTTTCTGCTCTCCCTTGGAGAAAACACTCACCCGTGCAGTTCAGAGAATGTGCTGTGGATTCCCTGCCTGCCGTGGTAACACGTTTCAGCACTAAGAGTTTGCAGAGGCTGATGAGAGTGCACAGGAAAACAGGGATCCCTCGTCCATGAAGCACGAGCAGATCATCTGATAATTTGCCTTTTAGTTACATTTGATGCTAGAAATCGGAACTGAGTGTTCCTCAAGGAGGCAAGAAGCAGACTGCCTGGAAATCAGTGAATCCGAGGCCAGATACAGCTTTTGAGAAGTTTCTTTCGGTTTACAGAGCTAGCCGGTAAGAAAAGGCACTCTTACCAGACTAAAGAAATGTTTGCAGCCGGAGCCTGGCGTGAAAGCCGGGGAAACACTGAGAAGGCTGCTCAAGAAAGCAAGAGCAGCTCCTCTGTTTGCCTGTATTTGTAAGCCTACGAGCGAGGAATACCCTGCCGGTAAAATGCTTGCTCTTCTAGCAGCTATTCATGGTAGAATATTCCTGGATTCTTTGAAATCAAGGGGTTCGTTTCTGCTCTCCCTTGGAGAAAACACAAACCCGTGCAGTTCAGAGAATGTGCTGTGGATTCCCTGCCTGCCGTGGTAACACGTTTCAGCACTAAGAGTTTGCAGCGGCTGACGAGAATGCACAGAAAAACAGGGATCCCTCGTCCATGAAAAGCACGAGCAGATCATCTGATAATTTGCCCTTTCATTACATTGTTAGAAGATGAAATGTCATGCTAAACCATTTCCCAAATAGCAAGATTATGTGGGAGAAAGATTTTAGACTGAGTGTTCCTCAAGGAGGCAAGAAGCAGACTGCCTGAATCTGTCTTTGGAACCGCGGCCAGAGACAACTTTTTGAGAAGTTTCAGTTTACAGAGCTAGCCGGTAAGAGAAGGCGCTGTCTCCGGACCAAAGTAATGTTTGCAGCCGGAGCTTGGTGTGAAAGCCGGGGGAACACTGTGAAGGCTGCTCAAGAAAGCAAGAGTAGCTCCTCTGTTTGCCTGTATTTGTAAGCCTACGAGCGAGGAATACCCGGCAGGGCATATGCTTTTTCTTGTAGCAGTTATTCATTAATGAACAAGTCCGGGAGGCTTTACAATCAAGTTGTTAGTCTGGGGGGGAAAACCCGATTTTGGGGAAAATGAAACCAGTTTCGGGAAGAAACCTGATTTTGGGTAAAAAGAACCCAGGTTGGGGGAAAAATTCCGCTTTTGGGAAAAATGAACCCAGTTTAGGAGTATAAACCCGATTTTGGGGAAAATGAACCCACTTTGGGGGGGGGGGGACACGACCCAATTTTGGGTAAATTGAACGAGGTTTTGGTGGGATAAAACCCGATTTTGGGCAAAATGAAACCAGATTGGGGAGGAAAACCTGATTTGGGGGAAATTTAACTAGTTTGGGTGGAAAATCCCGATTCTGGAAAAGAAAATGAACCCAGTTTGGGTTTTTCCCCCAAAATGAGTTCGTTTTTTTCCCATAATCGGGTTTTCCCACCCGAACTGAGTTCATTTCCCTAAAATCGGGTTATCCCCCCAAAACTGGGTTTATTTCCCCCAAAATCGGGGTTTTCCCCCAAAACTGGGTTCTTTCTCCCCAAAAATAGGCTTTTTCCCTCCAAGCTGCGTTCATTTCCCTCAAAATCATATTTTTTCCTCCCCAAACTCGGTTCATTTCCGGGAAAATTGGATTTTAACCACCCTAAATGGTTTCATTTCCCCCTAAATCAGTTTTTTTCCTCTACAAACTGGCTTCATTTTGCCCAAAATCGAGTTTTCTCCACAAATTGTGTTCATTTTTCCCAATAGTGGTTTTTTTTTCCCCCAAAATGGGTTCATTTTCAACGAAATCTGGTTTTATCCCAGCAAAATTGTTTCATTTTCCCCAAAATTGGGTTTTTACCCTCAAACTGGGTTAATTTTCCCCAAAATCGGATTATTTCCCCCGAACCTGGGATAATTTTCCCTCAAATCAGGTTTTTCCCCCCAAAATGGCTTCATATTCTCTCAAATCGGGATCTTTCCCACCAAACTGGGTTCATTTTATTCATTATCCATTTTTTATCTCCCCAAACTGGATTCATTCCCCCCAAAATCGGGTTTTTTCCCCAAAAATTGGCTTCATTTTCTCTCAAATCAGATTTTTCCTCCCAAACTGGCTTCATTTTCTCTCAAATCGGGTTTTTATTCCCCCAAACTGATTTCATTTTCTCCAAAATCATATTTTTCCATCAAAAACGTGTTCATTTTCCCCAAAATCAGGTTTCCTCCTGTGTTTATTCCCCCAAAATGAGTTTTTTCCCCAAAAAACTGGATTCATTTTCCTCAAAATTGGATTTATACACCAAAACTGGGTTAAGTATCACTCAAATCACAATTTTTACCCCCCAAATTGCTTTCATTTTCCCCAAAATCGGGTTTTTCCCGAAAATGAGTTCATTTTTTTCCATAATTGTTTTTTTTCCATCCAAACTATGTTCATTTTCCTGAAAATCAGGTCTTTCCCCCCAAATGTGTTCATTTCCCCCAAAACTAGATTTTTCCTCCCCAAACTGGGTTCGTTTTCGCCAAAATCGAGTTTTTCCACGACACTGAGTTCATTTTCCTTAAAATCTGGTTTTCCTCCCCAAACTGGCTTCATTTTCCCCAAAATAGGGTTTCCCCGAAAAACTGGGTTAATTTTCCTCTAAATTGGGGGTTTTCCCCCAAAATGGGTTCATTTTCCCCATTACCCATTTTTTTCCCCACAATCTGGAATAATTTTCACCAAAAAAGATTTCTCCCCCTAAACTGGGTTCCTTTTCCCCAAAATCGTTTTTTTCCCCCCAAACTGCGTTAATTTTCCTCAAAAGCGGGTTTTCACCACCAAAAAACGGGTTCATTTCCCCTAACATCATGTTTTTTCCCACAAAACTGGGTTCATTTCCACCAAATCGGGTGTTCTCCTCCCAAACTGGGTTAATTTTCCGCAAAATCGGGTTTTTCCACACAAAACGGGTTAATTTCCCCTAAAATTGTGGTTTTTTCCAACCAAACTGGGTTCATTTCCCCTCAAATTGTTTTTTTCCCACGAAAACTGGAATAATTTTCCCCAAAATCGAGTTTTTCCCCCCAAACTGGGTTAAGTTTCCTCATAATTGGGTTTTTCCCCAAAAAAATGGTTTAATTTCCCCTAAAATTGTGGTTTTTTCCAACCAAACAGGGTTCATTTCCCCTAAAATTATGTGTGTGTGTGTGTCCCTTGGGTTCTTTTTCCCCAAAATCGGGTTTTTGCAACCCAAACTGGGTTCATTTTCCCCAAAATCATCTTTATCCCCCTAAACTAGGTTAATTTTCTGTCATATCGGGGTTTTTTCCCCCAAAACTGCATTCATTTTCCCCCAAATCGGGTTTTCCCCCCCAAACTGGGTTCATTTTCCACAAAATCCTTTTTTACCCCCAAAACTGGGAGGTTTTTTTGCCCCAAATCGGGTTTTTCCCCCAAAAAACTGGGGTCATTTTCCCAAAAATCATTTTCCCCCCCCTAAACTGGGTTCTGTTTCCCTCAAATCGGGTTTCCCCCCCCAAACTGGCTTCATCTTCTCTCAAATTGGATTTTTTCCCCCAAACTGGGTTCATTTTCCACAAAATCGGGTTTTTCCCCTTCAACCAGTGTTCATTTCCTACAAAATGTTGGGAAAATGAACCCAGTTTGGGAGAAAACCCCAATTTTGGGGAAAATGAATTCATTTTGCGGGGAAAATATTGGATAATGGGGAAAATGAACCCAATTTCGGGGAAAAAACCCATTTTGAGGGGAAATAATCCCCGATTGAGGGAAAAAAAAACGATTTTGGGGGAAATGAATCCAGTTTGGCGGGAAAAAACATGATTTAAGGGAAATGAACCCGTTTTGGGGGGAACAAACCCGATTTTGAGGAAAATTAACCCATTTTGGGGGGAAAAATCTAGATTTTGGGGAAAATGAATCCAGTTTTGGGGGAAAACCCCGATTTTGGGAAAAATAAACTCAGTTTGTGGGGAAAAACCGAATTTGAGGGGAAAAAAACCCCAGTTTGGAAGAAATAAAACCAATTTTAGGGAAAATGAACCCCTTTTGCATGGAAATACCCGATTTTGCAGAAAATTAACCCAGTTTGGGGGGGCGGGGAGAAAGATTTTTGGGAAAAGGCACCCAGTTTAAGGGGAAAAAAAAACTATTTTGGGGAAAATTATTCCAGTTTGCGTGGAAAAATATGGGTAATGGGGAAAATAAACCCATTTTGGGGGAAACCCCCCAATTTAGAGGAAAATGAACCCACTTTTTTTGGGAAAACCCAATTTTAAGGGAAAATGAAGCCAGTTTGGGGAGGAAAACCAGATTTTAGGGAAAATGAAACAATTTTGCTGGGTTAAAACCAGATTTCATGGAAAATGAACCATTTTTGGGGGAAAAATACCACTATTGGGGAAAATGAACCCAATTTGTGGTGAAAACTCGATTTTGGGCAATATGAAGCCAGTTTGTGGAGGAAAAATACCTGATTTTGGGGGAACTGAAACAATTTTGGGTGGTTAAAATCCAATTTTCCCAGAAATGAACCGAGTTTTGGGGGAAAAACATTTAATTTGAGGGAAATGAACACAGCTTGAAGGGAAAAAGCCTATTTTTGGGAGAAAGAACCCAGTTTTGGGGGGAAACCCAGATTTTTGGGAAAATGAAACAATTTTGCTGGGATAAAACCAGATTTCGTGGAAAATGAACCCATTTTGGCGGGGGGAAATACCTCTTTTGGGGAAAATGAACCCAGTTTGTGGTGAAAACACGATTTTGGTGAAAATGAACCTAGTTGGGGGGGAACCCAATTTTGGGGGAAAATTAACACAGTTTATGGTGATAAACCAGATTTTGCGGAAAATTAACCCAGTTTTGGTGATAAAACCTGATTTTGGGAAAATTAACACAGTTTAGGGGGATAAAACCTATTTTGGGGAAAATGAACCCAGTTTTCGGGGAATAAATATGATTATGGGGAAAATGAATCCGGTTTGCTAGGAAAAAATGGATAATGGGGAAAATGAACCCAGTTTAAGGGAGAAAACCCCAAATTTAGAGGAAAATGGACCCTGTTTTGGGGGGAAACCCCAAATTTAGGGGAAATGAAGCCAGTTTGGGTGGAAAAACCTGATTATGGAAAAGAAATGAACCCATTTTGGGAGGAAAACTTGATTTTGGAAAAATAAACTCAGTTTGGGGGGAAACCCCCAATTTTGGGGAAAATGAACCCGGTTTGGTGGAAGAAACCACAATTTTGGGAAAATCGAACCCAGTTTGGGAGCAAAAACCCTATTCTGTGGAAAAACGAAAGCAGTTTGGGGGGAAAAATCACGATTTGAGGAAAACTTAATACAGTTTCGGGGTATAAATCCGATTTTTGGGAAAATGAACCCAGTTTGCAGGGAAAAACCCAATTTGAGGGGAAATGAACCCAGTGTGGGGGAAAAAAACAATTTTGGGGAAAATGAACCACTTTTGCGTGGAAAAACCCGATTTGGAGGAAAATTAACCCAGTTTGGGGGGAAAACCCCGATTTGGGGGAAAACCAACCCAGTTTAGGGGGAATAAAACGATTTTGGGGAAAATTATTCCAGTTTGCCGGGAAAAAAATGGGTAATGGATAAAATGAACCTATATTGGGGGAAAGCCCCCAATTTAGAGGAAAATTAACCCAATTTTGGAAGGGGGAACCCCAATTTTAGGGGAAATGAAGCCAGTTTGGGGGGAAAATCCCGATTTGGGGGAAAATGAACCCAGGTTGGGGGTAGAAACGCGATTTTAGAGAAAATGAACCCAGTTTTGTGGAAAAAAAACGATTATGGCAAAAATGAACCCAGTTTGGTGAGGAAAAACCTGATTTAGGGGAAAATGAACCCAGTTCGGGTGGGAAAACCCGATTAAGGGGAAAAAAATGAACTCATTTTGGGGGATAGGCTTTATCCCCCTAAACTGTGTTAATTTTCCCAAAATTGGGTTTTATCAACAAAACTGGGTTAATTTTCCCCAAAATCTGGTTTATCACCATAAACTGTGTTAATTTCCCCCCAAAATGGGGTTCGTTCCCCCCCCAACTGTGTTCATTTTGCCCCAAATCGAGTTTTCACCACAAATTGGGTTCATTTTCCCCAATAGTGGTATTTTTCCAAAAAAAAATGGGTTCATTTTCCACAAAATCTGGTTATATCCCAGCAAAATTTTTTTCATTTTCCCTAAAATCTGGTTTTCCTCCCCAAACTGGCTTCATTTCACCTAAAATTGGGTTTTCCCCAAAAAAGTGGGTTCATTTTCCTCTAAATTGGGGGGTTTCCCCCTAAATGGGTTTATTTTCCCCATTACCCATTTTTTTCCCCGCAAACTGGAATAATTTTCCCCAAAATAGGCTTTTTTCCCCCTAAACTGGGTGCCTTTTCCCTAAAATCTTCCCCCCCCCCCCCCTCCCAAGCTGGGTAATTTTCCGCTAAAATCGGGTATTTCCATGCAAAAGGGGTTCGTTTTCCCTAAAATAGGTTTTTTTCCCCCAAAATGGGGTTTTTTCCCATCAAATTCGGTTTTTCCCCACAAACTGGGTTTATTTTTCCCAAAATCTTTTTTTTTCCACCAAAACTGGATTCATTTTCCTCAAAATCGGGTTTGTTCCCCCCAAAACGGGTTCATTCCCCCTAAAATCATGGTTTATCCCACCAAACTGGGTTCATTTCCCCCAAAATCGTTTTTTCCCCCCAAACGGGGATTATTTCCCCTCAAAATGGGTTTTTTTCCCCCAAATTGGGTTCATTTTCCCCATTATCCAATTTTTTCCCTGCAAGCTGGATTAATTTTCCCCAAAATCGGGGTTTTCTCCCAAACTGGGTTCATTTTCTCAAAATTTTGTAGGAAATGAACACTGGTTTAAGGGGAAAAACCCGATTTTGTGGAAAATGAACCCAGTTTGGGGGAAAAAATCCGATTTGAGAGAAGACGAAGCCAGTTTTTGGGGAAAAACCCGATTTTGGGCAAAAAAACCTCCCAGTTTTGGGGGTAAAAAAGGATTTTGTGGAAAATGAACCCAGTTTGGGGGGGAAAACCTGATTTGGGGGAAAATGAATGCAGTTTTGGGGGAAAAAACCCCGATATGACAGAAAATTAACCCAGTTTAGGGGGATAGAGATGATTTTGGGGAAAATGAACCCAGTTTGGGGTGCAAAAACCCGATTTTGGGGAAAAAGAACCCAGTTGGGGGGGGAACATAATTTTAGGGGAAATGAACCCAGTTTGGTGGGAAAAAAAAAACGATTTTGGGTGCAAATGAACCCGTTTGTGTTGAAAAACCCGATTTTGCGGAAAATTAACCCAGTTTGGGAGGACAAAAACCCGATTTGGTGGAAATGAACCCAGTTTTGTGGGAAAAAACATGATGTTAGGCGAAATGAACCCTTTTTGGGGGGGGAAACCCGCTTTTGAGGAAAATTAACGCAGTTTGGGGGGAAAAAAACAATTTTGGGGAAAAGGAACCCAGTTTAGGGGGAGAAATCTTTTTTGGTGAAAATTATTCCAGTTTGTGGGGAAAAAATGGGTAATGGGGAAAATGAACCCATTTTGGGGGAAAACCCTAAATTTAGAGGAAAATGAACCCAGTTTTTCGGGGAAACCCCAATTTTAGGGGAAATGAAGCCAGTTTGGATTGAAAAAAACAATTTTGGGGAAAATGAAGCCAGTTTGGGGAGGAAAACCAGATTTTAAGGAAAATGAACTCAGTTTCGTGGAAAAACTCGATTTTGGCAAAAATGAACCCAGTTTGGGGAGGAAAAACCTGATTTTGAAAAAGATGAACCCAGTTTGGGTCGGAAAACACGATTATGGGAAAAAAAGAACTCATTTTGGGGGAAAAACCCAAACTAGTTTCATTTTTTTTCCACCCACACTAGTTTAATTTCCCCCAAAATCAGGTTTTCCTCCCCAAACTGGTTTCATTTTGCCCAAAATTGGATTTTGTCCCCCAAATTGGCTTCAGTTTCCCCAAAATCGAGGATTCCTCCCCCAAATTGGGTTCACTTTTCCCTAATATAGGTTTTTACCCCTAAAATGGGTTAATTTCCCCTCAAATCAGGATTTCCCCCCAAACTGCTTTCATTCTCACCAAAATAAGAATTTTCCCACCAAATTTAGTTTCATTTCCCCCAAATCAGGTTTTTCCCCCAAAAGGGTTAATTTTTTTCCATAATCGGGGTTTTTCCTCCAACCCGGGTTCATTTTCCCCAAAATTAGTTTTATCCTCCCAAACTGGTTTCACTTCCACCAAAATCCGTTTTCTCCTTCCCAAATTTGGTTGATTTTGCCCCAAATCAGGTTTTGTCCCTTAAACTGGATTCATTTCCCCCCAAAAATCGTGTTTTTCCACCCCAAACTGTGTCTGTTTTCCACAAAATCGACTTTATCCCCCTAAACTGCGTTAATTTTTTCTCAAATCGGTTTTTTCCCCCAAAATTCCATTCATTTTCCCCAAAATCGGGTTTTTCTCCCCAAACTGCATTCATTTTCCACAAAATCCTTCCCTCTCCCCAAAAAAAAGTTGGGTTTATTTTCCGCCAAATTGGGTTTTTCTCCCAAAAAACTGGCTTCATTTTCCCCAAAATCAGATTTTTTCCCCCCGAAACTGGGTTCAGTTTCCCTCAAATCGGGTTTTTCCCTCCAAACAGGGTTCATTTTCCCCATTATCCAATTTTTTCGCCCCAACCTGGGTTCATTTTCCCCATAATTGGGTTTTTCCCACAAACCGATTTCACTTTCCCCAGTATCTTTTTTTCCCAAAAAAATCTCTGTTCAATTTCCACAAAAACGAGGTTGTTCCCCCCCCCCCCCCAAAAATCGCAAGTTTCTGTCTGTTCCTCAGGAAGGCAAGAAGCAGACTACCGGGAATGTCTGTGGAACCACGGCCAGATAGAGCTGTTTGAGAGGCTTCAGTTCACAGACTTAGCCGGTACGAGAAGGCGCTGTCTCCGGACCAAAGTAATGTCTGCAGCCGGAGCCTGGTGTGAAAGCCGGGGAAACACCGAGAAGGCTGCTCAAGAAAGCAAGAGTAGCTCCTCTGTTTGCCTGTATTTGTAAGCCTACGAGCGAAGAATACCCTGCCAGTAAAATGCTTGCTCTTCTAGCAGCTATTCATGGTAGAATATTCCTGGATTCTTTGAAATCAAGGGGTTCGTTTCTGCTCTCCCTTGGAGAAAACACAAACCCGTGCAGTTCAGAGAATGTGCTGTGGATTCCCTGCCTGCCGTGGTAACACGTTTCAGCACTAAGAGTTTGCAGCGGCTGACGAGAATGCACAGAAAAACAGGGATCCCTCGTCCATGAAAAGCACGAGCAGATCATCTGATAATTTGCCCTTTCATTACATTGTTAGAAGATGAAATGTCATGCTAAACCATTTCCCAAATAGCAAGATTATGTGGGAGAAAGATTTTAGACTGAGTGTTCCTCAAGGAGGCAAGAAGCAGACTGCCTGAATCTGTCTTTGGAACCGCGGCCAGAGACAACTTTTTGAGAAGTTTCAGTTCACAGAGCTAGCCGGTACGAGAAGGCGCTGTCTCCGGACCAAAGTAATGTCTGCAGCCGGAGCCTGGCGTGAAAGCCGGGGGAACACTGAGAAGGCTGCTCAAGAAAGCAAGAGTAGCTCCTCTGTTTGCCTGTATTTGTAAGCCTACGAGCGAGGAATACCCTGCCAGTAAAATGCTTGCTCTTCTAGCAGCTATTCATGGTAGAACATTCCTGGATTCTTTGAAATCAAAGGGGTTCGTTTCTGCTCTCCCTTGGAGAAAACACTCACCCGTGCAGTTCAGAGAATGTGCTGTGGATTCCCTGCCTGCCGTGGTAACACGTTTCAGCACTAAGAGTTTGCAGAGGCTGATGAGAGTGCACAGGAAAACAGGGATCCCTCGTCCATGAAGCACGAGCAGATCATCTGATAATTTGCCTTTTAGTTACATTTGATGCTAGAAATCGGAACTGAGTGTTCCTCAAGGAGGCAAGAAGCAGACTGCCTGGAAATCAGTGAATCCGAGGCCAGATACAGCTTTTGAGAAGTTTCTTTCGGTTTACAGAGCTAGCCGGTAAGAAAAGGCACTCTTACCAGACTAAAGAAATGTTTGCAGCCGGAGCCTGGCGTGAAAGCCGGGGAAACACTGAGAAGGCTGCTCAAGAAAGCAAGAGCAGCTCCTCTGTTTGCCTGTATTTGTAAGCCTACGAGCGAGGAATACCCTGCCGGTAAAATGCTTGCTCTTCTAGCAGCTATTCATGGTAGAATATTCCTGGATTCTTTGAAATCAAGGGGTTCGTTTCTGCTCTCCCTTGGAGAAAACACAAACCCGTGCAGTTCAGAGAATGTGCTGTGGATTCCCTGCCTGCCGTGGTAACACGTTTCAGCACTAAGAGTTTGCAGCGGCTGACGAGAATGCACAGAAAAACAGGGATCCCTCGTCCATGAAAAGCACGAGCAGATCATCTGATAATTTGCCCTTTCATTACATTGTTAGAAGATGAAATGTCATGCTAAACCATTTCCCAAATAGCAAGATTATGTGGGAGAAAGATTTTAGACTGAGTGTTCCTCAAGGAGGCAAGAAGCAGACTGCCTGAATCTGTCTTTGGAACCGCGGCCAGAGACAACTTTTTGAGAAGTTTCAGTTTACAGAGCTAGCCGGTAAGAGAAGGCGCTGTCTCCGGACCAAAGTAATGTTTGCAGCCGGAGCTTGGTGTGAAAGCCGGGGGAACACTGTGAAGGCTGCTCAAGAAAGCAAGAGTAGCTCCTCTGTTTGCCTGTATTTGTAAGCCTACGAGCGAGGAATACCCGGCAGGGCATATGCTTTTTCTTGTAGCAGTTATTCATTAATGAACAAGTCCGGGAGGCTTTACAATCAAGTTGTTAGTCTGGGGGGGAAAACCCGATTTTGGGGAAAATGAAACCAGTTTCGGGAAGAAACCTGATTTTGGGTAAAAAGAACCCAGGTTGGGGAAAAATTCCGCTTTTGGGAAAAATGAACCCAGTTTAGGAGTATAAACCCGATTTTGGGGAAAATGAACCCACTTTGGGGGGGGGGGGACACGACCCAATTTTGGGTAAATTGAACGAGGTTTTGGTGGGATAAAACCCGATTTTGGGCAAAATGAAACCAGATTGGGGAGGAAAACCTGATTTTGGGGAAATTTAACTAGTTTGGGTGGAAAATCCCGATTCTGGAAAAGAAAATGAACCCAGTTTGGGTTTTTCCCCCAAAATGAGTTCGTTTTTTTCCCATAATCGGGTTTTCCCACCCGAACTGAGTTCATTTCCCTAAAATCGGGTTTCTCCCCCCAAACTGGGTTGATTTTCCCCAAAATTGGGTTATCCCCCCAAAACTGGGTTTATTTCCCCCAAAATCGGGGTTTTCCCCCAAAACTGGGTTCTTTCTCCCCAAAAATAGGCTTTTTCCCTCCAAGCTGCGTTCATTTCCCTCAAAATCATATTTTTTCCCCCCCAAACTCGGTTCATTTCCGGGAAAATTGGATTTTAACCACCCAAAATGGTTTCATTTCCCCCTAAATCAGTTTTTTTCCTCTACAAACTGGCTTCATTTTGCCCAAAATCGAGTTTTCTCCACAAATTGTGTTCATTTTTCCCAATAGTGGTTTTTTTTTCCCCCAAAATGGGTTCATTTTCAACGAAATCTGGTTTTATCCCAGCAAAATTGTTTCATTTTCCCCAAAATTGGGTTTTTACCCTCAAACTGGGTTAATTTTCCCCAAAATCGGATTATTTCCCCCGAACCTGGGATAATTTTCCCTCAAATCAGGTTTTTCCCCCCAAAATGGCTTCATATTCTCTCAAATCGGGATCTTTCCCACCAAACTGGGTTCATTTTATTCATTATCCATTTTTTATCTCCCCAAACTGGATTCATTCCCCCCAAAATCGGGTTTTTTCCCCAAAAATTGGCTTCATTTTCTCTCAAATCAGATTTTTCCTCCCAAACTGGCTTCATTTTCTCTCAAATCGGGTTTTTATTCCCCCAAACTGATTTCATTTTCTCCAAAATCATATTTTTCCATCAAAAACGTGTTCATTTTCCCCAAAATCAGGTTTCCTCCTGTGTTTATTCCCCCAAAATGAGTTTTTTCCCCAAAAAACTGGATTCATTTTCCTCAAAATTGGATTTATACACCAAAACTGGGTTAAGTATCACTCAAATCACAATTTTTACCCCCCAAATTGCTTTCATTTTCCCCAAAATCGGGTTTTTCCCGAAAATGAGTTCATTTTTTTCCATAATTGTTTTTTTTCCATCCAAACTATGTTCATTTTCCTGAAAATCAGGTCTTTCCCCCCAAATGTGTTAATTTCCCCCAAAACTAGATTTTTCCTCCCCAAACTGGGTTCGTTTCCGCCAAAATCGAGTTTTTCCACGACACTGAGTTCATTTTCCTTAAAATCTGGTTTTCCTCCCCAAACTGGCTTCATTTTCCCCAAAATAGAGTTTCCCCGAAAAACTGGGTTAATTTTCCTCTAAATTGGGGGTTTTCCCCCAAAATGGGTTCATTTTCCCCATTACCCATTTTTTTCCCCACAATCTGGAATAATTTTCACCAAAAAAGATTTCTCCCCCTAAACTGGGTTCCTTTTCCCCAAAATCGTTTTTTTCCCCCCAAACTGCGTTAATTTTCCTCAAAAGCGGGTTTTCACCACCAAAAAACGGGTTCATTTCCCCTAACATCATGTTTTTTCCCACAAAACTGGGTTCATTTCCACCAAATCGGGTGTTCTCCTCCCAAACTGGGTTAATTTTCCGCAAAATCGGGTTTTTCCACACAAAACGGGTTAATTTCCCCTAAAATTGTGGTTTTTTCCAACCAAACTGGGTTCATTTCCCCTCAAATTGTTTTTTTCCCACGAAAACTGGAATAATTTTCCCCAAAATCGAGTTTTTCCCCCCAAACTGGGTTAAGTTTCCTCATAATTGGGTTTTTCCCCAAAAAAATGGTTTAATTTCCCCTAAAATTGTGGTTTTTTCCAACCAAACTGGGTTCATTTCCCCTAAAATTATGTGTGTGTGTGTCCCCCTTGGGTTCTTTTTCCCCAAAATCGGGTTTTTGCACCCCAAACTGGGTTCATTTTCCCCAAAATCATCTTTATCCCCCTAAACTAGGTTAATTTTCTGTCATATCGGGGTTTTTTCCCCCAAAACTGCATTCATTTTCCCCCAAATCGGGTTTTCCCCCCCAAACTGGGTTCATTTTCCACAAAATCCTTTTTTACCCCCAAAACTGGGAGGTTTTTTTGCCCCAAATCGGGTTTTTCCCCCAAAAAACTGGGGTCATTTTCCCAAAAATCATTTTCCCCCCCCTAAACTGGGTTCTGTTTCCCTCAAATCGGGTTTCCCCCCCCAAACTGGCTTCATCTTCTCTCAAATTGGATTTTTTCCCCCAAACTGGGTTCATTTTCCACAAAATCGGGTTTTTCCCCTTCAACCAGTGTTCATTTCCTACAAAATGTTGGGAAAATGAACCCAGTTTGGGAGAAAACCCCAATTTTGGGGAAAATGAATTCATTTTGCGGGGAAAATATTGGATAATGGGGAAAATGAACCCAATTTCGGGGAAAAAACCCATTTTGAGGGGAAATAATCCCCGATTGAGGGAAAAAAAAACGATTTTGGGGGAAATGAATCCAGTTTGGTGGGAAAAAACATGATTTAAGGGAAATGAACCCGTTTTGGGGGGAACAAACCCGATTTTGAGGAAAATTAACCCATTTTGGGGGGAAAAATCTAGATTTTGGGGAAAATGAATCCAGTTTTGGGGGAAAACCCCGATTTTGGGAAAAATAAACTCAGTTTGTGGGGAAAAACCGAATTTGAGGGGAAAAAAACCCCAGTTTGGAAGAAATAAAACCAATTTTAGGGAAAATGAACCCCTTTTGCATGGAAATACCCGATTTTGCAGAAAATTAACCCAGTTTGGGGGGGCGGGGAGAAAGATTTTTGGGAAAAGGCACCCAGTTTAAGGGGAAAAAAAAACTATTTTGGGGAAAATTATTCCAGTTTGCGTGGAAAAATATGGGTAATGGGGAAAATAAACCCATTTTGGGGGAAACCCCCCAATTTAGAGGAAAATGAACCCACTTTTTTTGGGAAAACCCAATTTTAGGGGAAATGAAGCCAGTTTGGGGAGGAAAACCAGATTTTAGGGAAAATGAAACAATTTTGCTGGGTTAAAACCAGATTTCATGGAAAATGAACCATTTTTGGGGGAAAAATACCACTATTGGGGAAAATGAACCCAATTTGTGGTGAAAACTCGATTTTGGGCAATATGAAGCCAGTTTGTGGAGGAAAAATACCTGATTTTGGGGGAACTGAAACAATTTTGGGTGGTTAAAATCCAATTTTCCCAGAAATGAACCGAGTTTTGGGGGAAAAACATTTAATTTGAGGGAAATGAACACAGCTTGAAGGGAAAAAGCCTATTTTTGGGAGAAAGAACCCAGTTTTGGGGGGAAACCCAGATTTTTGGGAAAATGAAACAATTTTGCTGGGATAAAACCAGATTTCGTGGAAAATGAACCCATTTTGGCGGGGGGAAATACCTCTTTTGGGGAAAATGAACCCAGTTTGTGGTGAAAACACGATTTTGGTGAAAATGAACCTAGTTGGGGGGGAACCCAATTTTGGGGGAAAATTAACACAGTTTATGGTGATAAACCAGATTTTGCGGAAAATTAACCCAGTTTTGGTGATAAAACCTGATTTTGGGAAAATTAACACAGTTTAGGGGGATAAAACCTATTTTGGGGAAAATGAACCCAGTTTTCGGGGAATAAATATGATTATGGGGAAAATGAATCCGGTTTGCTAGGAAAAAATGGATAATGGGGAAAATGAACCCAGTTTAAGGGAGAAAACCCCAAATTTAGAGGAAAATGGACCCTGTTTTGGGGGGAAACCCCAAATTTAGGGGAAATGAAGCCAGTTTGGGTGGAAAAACCTGATTATGGAAAAGAAATGAACCCATTTTGGGAGGAAAACTTGATTTTGGAAAAATAAACTCAGTTTGGGGGGAAACCCCCAATTTTGGGGAAAATGAACCCGGTTTGGTGGAAGAAACCACAATTTTGGGAAAATCGAACCCAGTTTGGGAGCAAAAACCCTATTCTGTGGAAAAACGAAAGCAGTTTGGGGGGAAAAATCACGATTTGAGGAAAACTTAATACAGTTTCGGGGTATAAATCCGATTTTTGGGAAAATGAACCCAGTTTGCAGGGAAAAACCCAATTTGAGGGGAAATGAACCCAGTGTGGGGGAAAAAAACAATTTTGGGGAAAATGAACCACTTTTGCGTGGAAAAACCCGATTTGGAGGAAAATTAACCCAGTTTGGGGGGAAAACCCCGATTTGGGGGAAAACCAACCCAGTTTAGGGGGAATAAAACGATTTTGGGGAAAATTATTCCAGTTTGCCGGGAAAAAAATGGGTAATGGATAAAATGAACCTATATTGGGGGAAAGCCCCCAATTTAGAGGAAAATTAACCCAATTTTGGAAGGGGGAACCCCAATTTTAGGGGAAATGAAGCCAGTTTGGGGGGAAAATCCCGATTTGGGGGAAAATGAACCCAGGTTGGGGGTAGAAACGCGATTTTAGAGAAAATGAACCCAGTTTTGTGGAAAAAAAACGATTATGGCAAAAATGAACCCAGTTTGGTGAGGAAAAACCTGATTTAGGGGAAAATGAACCCAGTTCGGGTGGGAAAACCCGATTAAGGGGAAAAAAATGAACTCATTTTGGGGGATAGGCTTTATCCCCCTAAACTGTGTTAATTTTCCCAAAATTGGGTTTTATCAACAAAACTGGGTTAATTTTCCCCAAAATCTGGTTTATCACCATAAACTGTGTTAATTTCCCCCCAAAATGGGGTTCGTTCCCCCCCCAACTGTGTTCATTTTGCCCCAAATCGAGTTTTCACCACAAATTGGGTTCATTTTCCCCAATAGTGGTATTTTTCCAAAAAAAAATGGGTTCATTTTCCACAAAATCTGGTTATATCCCAGCAAAATTTTTTTCATTTTCCCTAAAATCTGGTTTTCCTCCCCAAACTGGCTTCATTTCACCTAAAATTGGGTTTTCCCCAAAAAAGTGGGTTCATTTTCCTCTAAATTGGGGGGTTTCCCCCTAAATGGGCTTATTTTCCCCATTACCCATTTTTTTCCCCGCAAACTGGAATAATTTTCCCCAAAATAGGCTTTTTTCCCCCTAAACTGGGTGCCTTTTCCCTAAAATCTTCCCCCCCCCCCCCCCTCCCAAGCTGGGTAATTTTCCGCTAAAATCGGGTATTTCCATGCAAAAGGGGTTCGTTTTCCCTAAAATAGGTTTTTTTCCCCCAAAATGGGGTTTTTTCCCATCAAATTCGGTTTTTCCCCACAAACTGGGTTTATTTTTCCCAAAATCTTTTTTTTTCCACCAAAACTGGATTCATTTTCCTCAAAATCGGGTTTGTTCCCCCCAAAACGGGTTCATTCCCCCTAAAATCATGGTTTATCCCACCAAACTGGGTTCATTTCCCCCAAAATCGTTTTTTCCCCCCAAACGGGGATTATTTCCCCTCAAAATGGGTTTTTTTCCCCCAAATTGGGTTCATTTTCCCCATTATCCAATTTTTTCCCTGCAAGCTGGATTAATTTTCCCCAAAATCGGGGTTTTCTCCCAAACTGGGTTCATTTTCTCAAAATTTTGTAGGAAATGAACACTGGTTTAAGGGGAAAAACCCGATTTTGTGGAAAATGAACCCAGTTTGGGGGAAAAAATCCGATTTGAGAGAAGACGAAGCCAGTTTTTGGGGAAAAACCCGATTTTGGGCAAAAAAACCTCCCAGTTTTGGGGGTAAAAAAGGATTTTGTGGAAAATGAACCCAGTTTGGGGGGGAAAACCTGATTTGGGGGAAAATGAATGCAGTTTTGGGGGAAAAAACCCCGATATGACAGAAAATTAACCCAGTTTAGGGGGATAGAGATGATTTTGGGGAAAATGAACCCAGTTTGGGGTGCAAAAACCCGATTTTGGGGAAAAAGAACCCAGTTGGGGGGGGAACATAATTTTAGGGGAAATGAACCCAGTTTGGTGGGAAAAAACACAATTTTATGGGAAAATAACCCGGTTTTTTTGGGAAAAACCCGATTATGAGGAAAATTAACCAAGTTTTGGGGGAAAAACTCGATTTTGGGGAAAATGAATCCAGTTTTGGGGGAAAGAAAAACAATTGGAGGGGAAATGAACCCAGTTTGGGGGAAAAAAAAACGATTTTGGGTGCAAATGAACCCGTTTGTGTTGAAAAACCCGATTTTGCGGAAAATTAACCCAGTTTGGGAGGACAAAAACCCGATTTGGTGGAAATGAACCCAGTTTTGTGGGAAAAAACATGATGTTAGGCGAAATGAACCCTTTTTGGGGGGGGAAACCCGCTTTTGAGGAAAATTAACGCAGTTTGGGGGGAAAAAAACAATTTTGGGGAAAAGGAACCCAGTTTAGGGGGAGAAATCTTTTTTGGTGAAAATTATTCCAGTTTGTGGGGAAAAAATGGGTAATGGGGAAAATGAACCCATTTTGGGGGAAAACCCTAAATTTAGAGGAAAATGAACCCAGTTTTTCGGGGAAACCCCAATTTTAGGGGAAATGAAGCCAGTTTGGATTGAAAAAAACAATTTTGGGGAAAATGAAGCCAGTTTGGGGAGGAAAACCAGATTTTAAGGAAAATGAACTCAGTTTCGTGGAAAAACTCGATTTTGGCAAAAATGAACCCAGTTTGGGGAGGAAAAACCTGATTTTGAAAAAGATGAACCCAGTTTGGGTCGGAAAACACGATTATGGGAAAAAAAGAACTCATTTTGGGGGAAAAACCCAAACTAGTTTCATTTTTTTTCCACCCACACTAGTTTAATTTCCCCCAAAATCAGGTTTTCCTCCCCAAACTGGTTTCATTTTGCCCAAAATTGGATTTTGTCCCCCAAATTGGCTTCAGTTCCCCAAAATCGAGGATTCCTCCCCCAAATTGGGTTCACTTTTCCCTAATATAGGTTTTTACCCCTAAAATGGGTTAATTTCCCCTCAAATCAGGATTTCCCCCCAAACTGCTTTCATTCTCACCAAAATAAGAATTTTCCCACCAAATTTAGTTTCATTTCCCCCAAATCAGGTTTTTCCCCCAAAAGGGTTAATTTTTTTCCATAATCGGGGTTTTTCCTCCAACCCGGGTTCATTTTCCCCAAAATTAGTTTTATCCTCCCAAACTGGTTTCACTTCCACCAAAATCCGTTTTCTCCTTCCCAAATTTGGTTGATTTTGCCCCAAATCAGGTTTTGTCCCTTAAACTGGATTCATTTCCCCCCAAAATCGTGTTTTTCCACCCCAAACTGTGTCTGTTTTCCACAAAATCGACTTTATCCCCCTAAACTGCGTTAATTTTTCCTCAAATCGGTTTTTTCCCCCAAAATTCCATTCATTTTCCCCAAAATCGGGTTTTTCTCCCCAAACTGCATTCATTTTCCACAAAATCCTTCCCTCTCCCCAAAAAAAAGTTGGGTTTATTTTCCGCCAAATTGGGTTTTTCTCCCAAAAAACTGGCTTCATTTTCCCCAAAATCAGATTTTTTTCCCCCCGAAACTGGGTTCAGTTTCCCTCAAATCGGGTTTTTCCCTCCAAACAGGGTTCATTTTCCCCATTATCCAATTTTTTCGCCCCAACCTGGGTTCATTTTCCCCATAATTGGGTTTTTCCCACAAACCGATTTCACTTTCCCCAGTATCTTTTTTTCCCAAAAAAATCTCTGTTCAATTTCCACAAAAACGAGGTTGTTCCCCCCCCCCCCCAAAAATCGCAAGTTTCTGTCTGTTCCTCAGGAAGGCAAGAAGCAGACTACCGGGAATGTCTGTGGAACCACGGCCAGATAGAGCTGTTTGAGAGGCTTCAGTTCACAGACTTAGCCGGTACGAGAAGGCGCTGTCTCCGGACCAAAGTAATGTCTGCAGCCGGAGCCTGGTGTGAAAGCCGGGGAAACACCGAGAAGGCTGCTCAAGAAAGCAAGAGTAGCTCCTCTGTTTGCCTGTATTTGTAAGCCTACGAGCGAAGAATACCCTGCCAGTAAAATGCTTGCTCTTCTAGCAGCTATTCATGGTAGAATATTCCTGGATTCTTTGAAATCAAGGGGTTCGTTTCTGCTCTCCCTTGGAGAAAACACAAACCCGTGCAGTTCAGAGAATGTGCTGTGGATTCCCTGCCTGCCGTGGTAACACGTTTCAGCACTAAGAGTTTGCAGCGGCTGACGAGAATGCACAGAAAAACAGGGATCCCTCGTCCATGAAAAGCACGAGCAGATCATCTGATAATTTGCCCTTTCATTACATTGTTAGAAGATGAAATGTCATGCTAAACCATTTCCCAAATAGCAAGATTATGTGGGAGAAAGATTTTAGACTGAGTGTTCCTCAAGGAGGCAAGAAGCAGACTGCCTGAATCTGTCTTTGGAACCGCGGCCAGAGACAACTTTTTGAGAAGTTTCAGTTCACAGAGCTAGCCGGTAAGAGAAGGCGCTGTCTCCGGACCAAAGTAATGTCTGCAGCCGGAGCCTGGCGTGAAAGCCGGGGGAACACTGAGAAGGCTGCTCAAGAAAGCAAGAGTAGCTCCTCTGTTTGCCTGTATTTGTAAGCCTACGAGCGAGGAATACCCTGCCAGTAAAATGCTTGCTCTTCTAGCAGCTATTCATGGTAGAACATTCCTGGATTCTTTGAAATCAAAGGGGTTCGTTTCTGCTCTCCCTTGGAGAAAACACTCACCCGTGCAGTTCAGAGAATGTGCTGTGGATTCCCTGCCTGCCGTGGTAACACGTTTCAGCACTAAGAGTTTGCAGAGGCTGATGAGAGTGCACAGGAAAACAGGGATCCCTCGTCCATGAAGCACGAGCAGATCATCTGATAATTTGCCTTTTAGTTACATTTGATGCTAGAAATCGGAACTGAGTGTTCCTCAAGGAGGCAAGAAGCAGACTGCCTGGAAATCAGTGAATCCGAGGCCAGATACAGCTTTTGAGAAGTTTCTTTCGGTTTACAGAGCTAGCCGGTAAGAAAAGGCACTCTTACCAGACTAAAGAAATGTTTGCAGCCGGAGCCTGGCGTGAAAGCCGGGGAAACACTGAGAAGGCTGCTCAAGAAAGCAAGAGCAGCTCCTCTGTTTGCCTGTATTTGTAAGCCTACGAGCGAGGAATACCCTGCCGGTAAAATGCTTGCTCTTCTAGCAGCTATTCATGGTAGAATATTCCTGGATTCTTTGAAATCAAGGGGTTCGTTTCTGCTCTCCCTTGGAGAAAACACAAACCCGTGCAGTTCAGAGAATGTGCTGTGGATTCCCTGCCTGCCGTGGTAACACGTTTCAGCACTAAGAGTTTGCAGCGGCTGACGAGAATGCACAGAAAAACAGGGATCCCTCGTCCATGAAAAGCACGAGCAGATCATCTGATAATTTGCCCTTTCATTACATTGTTAGAAGATGAAATGTCATGCTAAACCATTTCCCAAATAGCAAGATTATGTGGGAGAAAGATTTTAGACTGAGTGTTCCTCAAGGAGGCAAGAAGCAGACTGCCTGAATCTGTCTTTGGAACCGCGGCCAGAGACAACTTTTTGAGAAGTTTCAGTTTACAGAGCTAGCCGGTAAGAGAAGGCGCTGTCTCCGGACCAAAGTAATGTTTGCAGCCGGAGCTTGGTGTGAAAGCCGGGGGAACACTGTGAAGGCTGCTCAAGAAAGCAAGAGTAGCTCCTCTGTTTGCCTGTATTTGTAAGCCTACGAGCGAGGAATACCCGGCAGGGCATATGCTTTTTCTTGTAGCAGTTATTCATTAATGAACAAGTCCGGGAGGCTTTACAATCAAGTTGTTAGTCTGGGGGGGAAAACCCGATTTTGGGGAAAATGAAACCAGTTTCGGGAAGAAACCTGATTTTGGGTAAAAAGAACCCAGGTTGGGGAAAAATTCCGCTTTTGGGAAAAATGAACCCAGTTTAGGAGTATAAACCCGATTTTGGGGAAAATGAACCCACTTTGGGGGGGGGGGGACACGACCCAATTTTGGGTAAATTGAACGAGGTTTTGGTGGGATAAAACCCGATTTTGGGCAAAATGAAACCAGATTGGGGAGGAAAACCTGATTTTGGGGAAATTTAACTAGTTTGGGTGGAAAATCCCGATTCTGGAAAAGAAAATGAACCCAGTTTGGGTTTTTCCCCCAAAATGAGTTCGTTTTTTTCCCATAATCGGGTTTTCCCACCCGAACTGAGTTCATTTCCCTAAAATCGGGTTTCTCCCCCCAAACTGGGTTTATTTTCCCCAAAATTGGGTTATCCTCCCAAAACTGGGTTTATTTCCCCCAAAATCGGGGTTTTCCCCCAAAACTGGGTTCTTTCTCCCCAAAAATAGGCTTTTTCCCTCCAAGCTGCGTTCATTTCCCTCAAAATCATATTTTTTCCCCCCCAAACTCGGTTCATTTCCGGGAAAATTGGATTTTAACCACCCAAAATGGTTTCATTTCCCCCTAAATCAGTTTTTTTCCTCTACAAACTGGCTTCATTTTGCCCAAAATCGAGTTTTCTCCACAAATTGTGTTCATTTTTCCCAATAGTGGTTTTTTTTTCCCCCAAAATGGGTTCATTTTCAACGAAATCTGGTTTTATCCCAGCAAAATTGTTTCATTTTCCCCAAAATTGGGTTTTTACCCTCAAACTGGGTTAATTTTCCCCAAAATCGGATTATTTCCCCCGAACCTGGGATAATTTTCCCTCAAATCAGGTTTTTCCCCCCAAAATGGCTTCATATTCTCTCAAATCGGGATCTTTCCCACCAAACTGGGTTCATTTTATTCATTATCCATTTTTTTATCTCCCCAAACTGGATTCATTCCCCCCAAAATCGGTTTTTTTCCCCAAAAATTGGCTTCATTTTCTCTCAAATCAGATTTTTCCTCCCAAACTGGCTTCATTTTCTCTCAAATCGGGTTTTTATTCTCCCAAACTGATTTCATTTTCTCCAAAATCATATTTTTACATCAAAAACGTGTTCATTTTCCCCAAAATCAGGTTTCCTCCTGTGTTTATTCCCCCAAAATGAGTTTTTTCCCCAAAAAACTGGATTCATTTTCCTCAAAATTGGATTTATACACCAAAACTGGGTTAAGTATCACTCAAATCACAATTTTTACCCCCAAATTGCTTTCATTTTCCCCAAAATCGGGTTTTTCCCGAAAATGAGTTCATTTTTTTCCATAATTGTTTTTTTTCCATCCAAACTATGTTCATTTTCCTGAAAATCAGGTCTTTCCCCCCAAATGTGTTCATTTCCCCCAAAACTAGATTTTTCCTCCCCAAACTGGGTTCGTTTTCGCCAAAATCGAATTTTTCCACGACACTGAGTTCATTTTCCTTAAAATCTGGTTTTCCTCCCCAAACTGGCTTCATTTTCCCCAAAATAGAGTTTCCCCGAAAAACTGGGTTAATTTTCCTCTAAATTGGGGGTTTTCCCCCAAAATGGGTTCATTTTCCCCATTACCCATTTTTTTCCCCACAATCTGGAATAATTTTCACCAAAAAAGATTTCTCCCCCTAAACTGGGTTCCTTTTCCCCAAAATCGTTTTTTTCCCCCCAAACTGCGTTAATTTTCCTCAAAAGCGGGTTTTCACCACCAAAAAACGGGTTCATTTCCCCTAACATCATGTTTTTTCCCACAAAACTGGGTTCATTTCCACCAAATCGGGTGTTCTCCTCCCAAACTGGGTTAATTTTCCGCAAAATCGGGTTTTTCCACACAAAACGGGTTAATTTCCCCTAAAATTGTGTTTTTTTCCAACCAAACTGGGTTCATTTCCCCTCAAATTGTTTTTTTCCCACGAAAACTGGAATAATTTTCCCCAAAATCGAGTTTTTCCCCCCAAACTGGGTTAAGTTTCCTCATAATTGGGTTTTTCCCCAAAAAAATGGTTTAATTTCCCCTAAAATTGTGGTTTTTTCCAACCAAACTGGGTTCATTTCCCCTAAAATTATGTGTGTGTGTGTCCCCCTTGGGTTCTTTTTCCCCAAAATCGGGTTTTTGCACCCCAAACTGGGTTCATTTTCCCCAAAATCATCTTTATCCCCCTAAACTAGGTTAATTTTCTGTCATATCGGGGTTTTTTCCCCCAAAACTGCATTCATTTTCCCCCAAATCGGGTTTTCCCCCCCAAACTGGGTTCATTTTCCACAAAATCCTTTTTTACCCCCAAAACTGGGAGGTTTTTTTGCCCCAAATCGGGTTTTTCCCCCAAAAAACTGGGGTCATTTTCCCAAAAATCATTTTCCCCCCCCTAAACTGGGTTCTGTTTCCCTCAAATCGGGTTTCCCCCCCCAAACTGGCTTCATCTTCTCTCAAATTGGATTTTTTCCCCCAAACTGGGTTCATTTTCCACAAAATCGGGTTTTTCCCCTTCAACCAGTGTTCATTTCCTACAAAATGTTGGGAAAATGAACCCAGTTTGGGAGAAAACCCCAATTTTGGGGAAAATGAATTCATTTTGCGGGGAAAATATTGGATAATGGGGAAAATGAACCCAATTTCGGGGAAAAAACCCATTTTGAGGGGAAATAATCCCCGATTGAGGGAAAAAAAACGATTTTGGGGGAAATGAATCCAGTTTGGTGGGAAAAAACATGATTTAAGGGAAATGAACCCGTTTTGGGGGGAACAAACCCGATTTTGAGGAAAATTAACCCATTTTGGGGGGAAAAATCTAGATTTTGGGGAAAATGAATCCAGTTTTGGGGGAAAACCCCGATTTTGGGAAAAATAAACTCAGTTTGTGGGGAAAAACCGAATTTGAGGGGAAAAAAACCCCAGTTTGGAAGAAATAAAACCAATTTTAGGGAAAATGAACCCCTTTTGCATGGAAATACCCGATTTTGCAGAAAATTAACCCAGTTTGGGGGGGCGGGGAGAAAGATTTTTGGGAAAAGGCACCCAGTTTAAGGGGAAAAAAAAACTATTTTGGGGAAAATTATTCCAGTTTGCGTGGAAAAATATGGGTAATGGGGAAAATAAACCCATTTTGGGGGAAACCCCCCAATTTAGAGGAAAATGAACCCACTTTTTTTGGGAAAACCCAATTTTAGGGGAAATGAAGCCAGTTTGGGGAGGAAAACCAGATTTTAGGGAAAATGAAACAATTTTGCTGGGTTAAAACCAGATTTCATGGAAAATGAACCATTTTTGGGGGAAAAATACCACTATTGGGGAAAATGAACCCAATTTGTGGTGAAAACTCGATTTTGGGCAATATGAAGCCAGTTTGTGGAGGAAAAATACCTGATTTTGGGGGAACTGAAACAATTTTGGGTGGTTAAAATCCAATTTTCCCAGAAATGAACCGAGTTTTGGGGGAAAAACATTTAATTTGAGGGAAATGAACACAGCTTGAAGGGAAAAAGCCTATTTTTGGGAGAAAGAACCCAGTTTTGGGGGGAAACCCAGATTTTTGGGAAAATGAAACAATTTTGCTGGGATAAAACCAGATTTCGTGGAAAATGAACCCATTTTGGCGGGGGGAAATACCTCTTTTGGGGAAAATGAACCCAGTTTGTGGTGAAAACACGATTTTGGTGAAAATGAACCTAGTTGGGGGGGAACCCAATTTTGGGGGAAAATTAACACAGTTTATGGTGATAAACCAGATTTTGCGGAAAATTAACCCAGTTTTGGTGATAAAACCTGATTTTGGGAAAATTAACACAGTTTAGGGGGATAAAACCTATTTTGGGGAAAATGAACCCAGTTTTCGGGGAATAAATATGATTATGGGGAAAATGAATCCGGTTTGCTAGGAAAAAATGGATAATGGGGAAAATGAACCCAGTTTAAGGGAGAAAACCCCAAATTTAGAGGAAAATGGACCCTGTTTTGGGGGGAAACCCCAAATTTAGGGGAAATGAAGCCAGTTTGGGTGGAAAAAACTGATTATGGAAAAGAAATGAACCCATTTTGGGAGGAAAACTTGATTTTGGAAAAATAAACTCAGTTTGGGGGGAAACCCCCAATTTTGGGGAAAATGAACCCGGTTTGGTGGAAGAAACCACAATTTTGGGAAAATCGAACCCAGTTTGGGAGCAAAAACCCTATTCTGTGGAAAAACGAAAGCAGTTTGGGGGGAAAAATCACGATTTGAGGAAAACTTAATACAGTTTCGGGGTATAAATCCGATTTTTGGGAAAATGAACCCAGTTTGCAGGGAAAAACCCAATTTGAGGGGAAATGAACCCAGTGTGGGGGAAAAAAACAATTTTGGGGAAAATGAACCACTTTTGCGTGGAAAAACCCGATTTGGAGGAAAATTAACCCAGTTTGGGGGGAAAACCCCGATTTGGGGGAAAACCAACCCAGTTTAGGGGGAATAAAACGATTTTGGGGAAAATTATTCCAGTTTGCCGGGAAAAAAATGGGTAATGGATAAAATGAACCTATATTGGGGGAAAGCCCCCAATTTAGAGGAAAATTAACCCAATTTTGGAAGGGGGAACCCCAATTTTAGGGGAAATGAAGCCAGTTTGGGGGGAAAATCCCGATTTGGGGGAAAATGAACCCAGGTTGGGGGTAGAAACGCGATTTTAGAGAAAATGAACCCAGTTTTGTGGAAAAAAAACGATTATGGCAAAAATGAACCCAGTTTGGTGAGGAAAAACCTGATTTAGGGGAAAATGAACCCAGTTCGGGTGGGAAAACCCGATTAAGGGGAAAAAAATGAACTCATTTTGGGGGATAGGCTTTATCCCCCTAAACTGTGTTAATTTTCCCAAAATTGGGTTTTATCAACAAAACTGGGTTAATTTTCCCCAAAATCTGGTTTATCACCATAAACTGTGTTAATTTCCCCCCAAAATGGGGTTCGTTCCCCCCCCAACTGTGTTCATTTTGCCCCAAATCGAGTTTTCACCACAAATTGGGTTCATTTTCCCCAATAGTGGTATTTTTCCAAAAAAAAATGGGTTCATTTTCCACAAAATCTGGTTATATCCCAGCAAAATTTTTTTCATTTTCCCTAAAATCTGGTTTTCCTCCCCAAACTGGCTTCATTTCACCTAAAATTGGGTTTTCCCCAAAAAAGTGGGTTCATTTTCCTCTAAATTGGGGGGTTTCCCCCTAAATGGGTTTATTTTCCCCATTACCCATTTTTTTCCCCGCAAACTGGAATAATTTTCCCCAAAATAGGCTTTTTTCCCCCTAAACTGGGTGCCTTTTCCCTAAAATCTTCCCCCCCCCCCCCCTCCCAAGCTGGGTAATTTTCCGCTAAAATCGGGTATTTCCATGCAAAAGGGGTTCGTTTTCCCTAAAATAGGTTTTTTTCCCCCAAAATGGGGTTTTTTCCCATCAAATTCGGTTTTTCCCCACAAACTGGGTTTATTTTTCCCAAAATCTTTTTTTTTCCACCAAAACTGGATTCATTTTCCTCAAAATCGGGTTTGTTCCCCCCAAAACGGGTTCATTCCCCCTAAAATCATGGTTTATCCCACCAAACTGGGTTCATTTCCCCCAAAATCGTTTTTTCCCCCCAAACGGGGATTATTTCCCCTCAAAATGGGTTTTTTTCCCCCAAATTGGGTTCATTTTCCCCATTATCCAATTTTTTCCCTGCAAGCTGGATTAATTTTCCCCAAAATCGGGGTTTTCTCCCAAACTGGGTTCATTTTCTCAAAATTTTGTAGGAAATGAACACTGGTTTAAGGGGAAAAACCCGATTTTGTGGAAAATGAACCCAGTTTGGGGGAAAAAATCCGATTTGAGAGAAGACGAAGCCAGTTTTTGGGGAAAAACCCGATTTTGGGCAAAAAAACCTCCCAGTTTTGGGGGTAAAAAAGGATTTTGTGGAAAATGAACCCAGTTTGGGGGGGAAAACCTGATTTGGGGGAAAATGAATGCAGTTTTGGGGGAAAAAACCCCGATATGACAGAAAATTAACCCAGTTTAGGGGGATAGAGATGATTTTGGGGAAAATGAACCCAGTTTGGGGTGCAAAAACCCGATTTTGGGGAAAAAGAACCCAGTTGGGGGGGGGAACATAATTTTAGGGGAAATGAACCCAGTTTGGTGGGAAAAAACACAATTTTATGGGAAAATAACCCGGTTTTTTTGGGAAAAACCCGATTATGAGGAAAAAGAACCCAGTTGGGGGGGGGAAACATAATTTTAGGGGAAATGAACCCAGTTTGGTGGGAAAAAACACAATTTTATGGGAAATTAACCCGTTTTTGGGGGAAAAAACCCGATTATGAGGAAAATTAACCAAGTTTTGGGGGAAAAACTCGATTTTGGGGAAAATGAATCCAGTTTTGGGGGAAAGAAAAACAATTGGAGGGGAAATGAACCCAGTTTGGGGGAAAAAAAAAACGATTTTGGGTGCAAATGAACCCGTTTGTGTTGAAAAACCCGATTTTGCGGAAAATTAACCCAGTTTGGGAGGACAAAAACCCGATTTGGTGGAAATGAACCCAGTTTTGTGGGAAAAAACATGATGTTAGGCGAAATGAACCCTTTTTGGGGGGGGAAACCCGCTTTTGAGGAAAATTAACGCAGTTTGGGGGGAAAAAAACAATTTTGGGGAAAAGGAACCCAGTTTAGGGGGAGAAATCTTTTTTGGTGAAAATTATTCCAGTTTGTGGGGAAAAAATGGGTAATGGGGAAAATGAACCCATTTTGGGGGAAAACCCTAAATTTAGAGGAAAATGAACCCAGTTTTTCGGGGAAACCCCAATTTTAGGGGAAATGAAGCCAGTTTGGATTGAAAAAACAATTTTGGGGAAAATGAAGCCAGTTTGGGGAGGAAAACCAGATTTTAAGGAAAATGAACTCAGTTTCGTGGAAAAACTCGATTTTGGCAAAAATGAACCCAGTTTGGGGAGGAAAAACCTGATTTTGAAAAAGATGAACCCAGTTTGGGTCGGAAAACACGATTATGGGAAAAAAAGAACTCATTTTGGGGGAAAAACCCAAACTAGTTTCATTTTTTTTCCACCCACACTAGTTTAATTTCCCCCAAAATCAGGTTTTCCTCCCCAAACTGGTTTCATTTTGCCCAAAATTGGATTTTGTCCCCCAAATTGGCTTCAGTTCCCCAAAATCGAGGATTCCTCCCCCAAATTGGGTTCACTTTTCCCTAATATAGGTTTTTACCCCTAAAATGGGTTAATTTCCCCTCAAATCAGGATTTCCCCCCAAACTGCTTTCATTCTCACCAAAATAAGAATTTTCCCACCAAATTTAGTTTCATTTCCCCCAAATCAGGTTTTTCCCCCAAAAGGGTTCATTTTTTTCCATAATCGGGGTTTTTCCTCCAACCCGGGTTCATTTTCCCCAAAATTAGTTTTATCCTCCCAAACTGGTTTCACTTCCACCAAAATCCGTTTTCTCCTTCCCAAATTTGGTTGATTTTGCCCCAAATCAGGTTTTGTCCCTTAAACTGGATTCATTTCCCCCCAAAAATCGTGTTTTTCCACCCCAAACTGTGTCTGTTTTCCACAAAATCGACTTTATCCCCCTAAACTGCGTTAATTTTTCCTCAAATCGGTTTTTTCCCCCAAAATTCCATTCATTTTCCCCAAAATCGGGTTTTTCTCCCCAAACTGCATTCATTTTCCACAAAATCCTTCCCTCTCCCCAAAAAAAAGTTGGGTTTATTTTCCGCCAAATTGGGTTTTTCTCCCAAAAAACTGGCTTCATTTTCCCCAAAATCAGATTTTTTTCCCCCCGAAACTGGGTTCAGTTTCCCTCAAATCGGGTTTTTCCCTCCAAACAGGGTTCATTTTCCCCATTATCCAATTTTTTCGCCCCAACCTGGGTTCATTTTCCCCATAATTGGGTTTTTCCCACAAACCGATTTCACTTTCCCCAGTATCTTTTTTTCCCAAAAAAATCTCTGTTCAATTTCCACAAAAACGAGGTTGTTCCCCCCCCCCCCCCAAAAATCGCAAGTTTCTGTCTGTTCCTCAGGAAGGCAAGAAGCAGACTACCGGGAATGTCTGTGGAACCACGGCCAGATAGAGCTGTTTGAGAGGCTTCAGTTCACAGACTTAGCCGGTACGAGAAGGCGCTGTCTCCGGACCAAAGTAATGTCTGCAGCCGGAGCCTGGTGTGAAAGCCGGGGAAACACCGAGAAGGCTGCTCAAGAAAGCAAGAGTAGCTCCTCTGTTTGCCTGTATTTGTAAGCCTACGAGCGAAGAATACCCTGCCAGTAAAATGCTTGCTCTTCTAGCAGCTATTCATGGTAGAATATTCCTGGATTCTTTGAAATCAAGGGGTTCGTTTCTGCTCTCCCTTGGAGAAAACACAAACCCGTGCAGTTCAGAGAATGTGCTGTGGATTCCCTGCCTGCCGTGGTAACACGTTTCAGCACTAAGAGTTTGCAGCGGCTGACGAGAATGCACAGAAAAACAGGGATCCCTCGTCCATGAAAAGCACGAGCAGATCATCTGATAATTTGCCCTTTCATTACATTGTTAGAAGATGAAATGTCATGCTAAACCATTTCCCAAATAGCAAGATTATGTGGGAGAAAGATTTTAGACTGAGTGTTCCTCAAGGAGGCAAGAAGCAGACTGCCTGAATCTGTCTTTGGAACCGCGGCCAGAGACAACTTTTTGAGAAGTTTCAGTTCACAGAGCTAGCCGGTACGAGAAGGCGCTGTCTCCGGACCAAAGTAATGTCTGCAGCCGGAGCCTGGCGTGAAAGCCGGGGGAACACTGAGACGGCTGCTCAAGAAAGCAAGAGTAGCTCCTCTGTTTGCCTGTATTTGTAAGCCTACGAGCGAGGAATACCCTGCCAGTAAAATGCTTGCTCTTCTAGCAGCTATTCATGGTAGAACATTCCTGGATTCTTTGAAATCAAAGGGGTTCGTTTCTGCTCTCCCTTGGAGAAAACACTCACCCGTGCAGTTCAGAGAATGTGCTGTGGATTCCCTGCCTGCCGTGGTAACACGTTTCAGCACTAAGAGTTTGCAGAGGCTGATGAGAGTGCACAGGAAAACAGGGATCCCTCGTCCATGAAGCACGAGCAGATCATCTGATAATTTGCCTTTTAGTTACATTTGATGCTAGAAATCGGAACTGAGTGTTCCTCAAGGAGGCAAGAAGCAGACTGCCTGGAAATCAGTGAATCCGAGGCCAGATACAGCTTTTGAGAAGTTTCTTTCGGTTTACAGAGCTAGCCGGTAAGAAAAGGCACTCTTACCAGACTAAAGAAATGTTTGCAGCCGGAGCCTGGCGTGAAAGCCGGGGAAACACTGAGAAGGCTGCTCAAGAAAGCAAGAGCAGCTCCTCTGTTTGCCTGTATTTGTAAGCCTACGAGCGAGGAATACCCTGCCGGTAAAATGCTTGCTCTTCTAGCAGCTATTCATGGTAGAATATTCCTGGATTCTTTGAAATCAAGGGGTTCGTTTCTGCTCTCCCTTGGAGAAAACACAAACCCGTGCAGTTCAGAGAATGTGCTGTGGATTCCCTGCCTGCCGTGGTAACACGTTTCAGCACTAAGAGTTTGCAGCGGCTGACGAGAATGCACAGAAAAACAGGGATCCCTCGTCCATGAAAAGCACGAGCAGATCATCTGATAATTTGCCCTTTCATTACATTGTTAGAAGATGAAATGTCATGCTAAACCATTTCCCAAATAGCAAGATTATGTGGGAGAAAGATTTTAGACTGAGTGTTCCTCAAGGAGGCAAGAAGCAGACTGCCTGAATCTGTCTTTGGAACCGCGGCCAGAGACAACTTTTTGAGAAGTTTCAGTTTACAGAGCTAGCCGGTAAGAGAAGGCGCTGTCTCCGGACCAAAGTAATGTTTGCAGCCGGAGCTTGGTGTGAAAGCCGGGGGAACACTGTGAAGGCTGCTCAAGAAAGCAAGAGTAGCTCCTCTGTTTGCCTGTATTTGTAAGCCTACGAGCGAGGAATACCCGGCAGGGCATATGCTTTTTCTTGTTGCAGTTATTCATTAATGAACAAGTCCGGGAGGCTTTACAATCAAGTTGTTAGTCTGGGGGGGAAAACCCGATTTTGGGGAAAATGAAACCAGTTTCGGGAAGAAACCTGATTTTGGGTAAAAAGAACCCAGGTTGGGGGAAAAATTCCGCTTTTGGGAAAAATGAACCCAGTTTAGGAGTATAAACCCGATTTTGGGGAAAATGAACCCACTTTGGGGGGGGGGGGACACGACCCAATTTTGGGTAAATTGAACGAGGTTTTGGTGGGATAAAACCCGATTTTGGGCAAAATGAAACCAGATTGGGGAGGAAAACCTGATTTTGGGGAAATTTAACTAGTTTGGGTGGAAAATCCCGATTCTGGAAAAGAAAATGAACCCAGTTTGGGTTTTTCCCCCAAAATGAGTTCGTTTTTTTCCCATAATCGGGTTTTCCCACCCGAACTGAGTTCATTTCCCTAAAATCGGGTTTCTCCCCCCAAACTGGGTTGATTTTCCCCAAAATTGGGTTATCCTCCCAAAACTGGGTTTATTTCCCCCAAAATCGGGGTTTTCCCCCAAAACTGGGTTCTTTCTCCCCAAAAATAGGCTTTTTCCCTCCAAGCTGCGTTCATTTCCCTCAAAATCATATTTTTTCCCCCCCAAACTCGGTTCATTTCCGGGAAAATTGGATTTTAACCACCCAAAATGGTTTCATTTCCCCCTAAATCAGTTTTTTTCCTCTACAAACTGGCTTCATTTTGCCCAAAATCGAGTTTTCTCCACAAATTGTGTTCATTTTTCCCAATAGTGGTTTTTTTTTCCCCCAAAATGGGTTCATTTTCAACGAAATCTGGTTTTATCCCAGCAAAATTGTTTCATTTTCCCCAAAATTGGGTTTTTACCCTCAAACTGGGTTAATTTTCCCCAAAATCGGATTATTTCCCCCGAACCTGGGATAATTTTCCCTCAAATCAGGTTTTTCCCCACAAAATGGCTTCATATTCTCTCAAATCGGGATCTTTCCCACCAAACTGGGTTCATTTTATTCATTATCCATTTTTTATCTCCCCAAACTGGATTCATTCCCCCCAAAATCGGGTTTTTTCCCCAAAAATTGGCTTCATTTTCTCTCAAATCAGATTTTTCCTCCCAAACTGGCTTCATTTTCTCTCAAATCGGGTTTTTATTCCCCCAAACTGATTTCATTTTCTCCAAAATCATATTTTTCCATCAAAAACGTGTTCATTTTCCCCAAAATCAGGTTTCCTCCTGTGTTTATTCCCCCAAAATGAGGTTTTTTCCCCAAAAAACTGGATTCATTTTCCTCAAAATTGGATTTATACACCAAAACTGGGTTAAGTATCACTCAAATCACAATTTTTACCCCCAAATTGCTTTCATTTTCCCCAAAATCGGGTTTTTCCCGAAAATGAGTTCATTTTTCTCCATAATTGTTTTTTTTCCATCCAAACTATGTTCATTTTCCTGAAAATCAGGTCTTTCCCCCCAAATGTGTTCATTTCCCCCAAAACTAGATTTTTCCTCCCCAAACTGGGTTCGTTTTCGCCAAAATCGAATTTTTCCACGACACTGAGTTCATTTTCCTTAAAATCTGGTTTTCCTCCCCAAACTGGCTTCATTTTCCCCAAAATAGAGTTTCCCCGAAAAACTGGGTTAATTTTCCTCTAAATTGGGGGTTTTCCCCCAAAATGGGTTCATTTTCCCCATTACCCATTTTTTTCCCCACAATCTGGAATAATTTTCACCAAAAAAGATTTCTCCCCCTAAACTGGGTTCCTTTTCCCCAAAATCGTTTTTTTCCCCCCAAACTGCGTTAATTTTCCTCAAAAGCGGGTTTTCACCACCAAAAAACGGGTTCATTTCCCCTAACATCATGTTTTTTCCCACAAAACTGGGTTCATTTCCACCAAATCGGGTGTTCTCCTCCCAAACTGGGTTAATTTTCCGCAAAATCGGGTTTTTCCACACAAAACGGGTTAATTTCCCCTAAAATTGTGTTTTTTTCCAACCAAACTGGGTTCATTTCCCCTCAAATTGTTTTTTTCCCACGAAAACTGGAATAATTTTCCCCAAAATCGAGTTTTTCCCCCCAAACTGGGTTAAGTTTCCTCATAATTGGGTTTTTCCCCAAAAAAATGGTTTAATTTCCCCTAAAATTGTGGTTTTTTCCAACCAAACTGGGTTCATTTCCCCTAAAATTATGTGTGTGTGTGTCCCCCTTGGGTTCTTTTTCCCCAAAATCGGGTTTTTGCACCCCAAACTGGGTTCATTTTCCCCAAAATCATCTTTATCCCCCTAAACTAGGTTAATTTTCTGTCATATCGGGGTTTTTTCCCCCAAAACTGCATTCATTTTCCCCCAAATCGGGTTTTCCCCCCCAAACTGGGTTCATTTTCCACAAAATCCTTTTTTACCCCCAAAACTGGGAGGTTTTTTTGCCCCAAATCGGGTTTTTCCCCAAAAAAACTGGGGTCATTTTCCCAAAAATCATTTTCCCCCCCCTAAACTGGGTTCTGTTTCCCTCAAATCGGGTTTCCCCCCCCAAACTGGCTTCATCTTCTCTCAAATTGGATTTTTTCCCCCAAACTGGGTTCATTTTCCACAAAATCGGGTTTTTCCCCTTCAACCAGTGTTCATTTCCTACAAAATGTTGGGAAAATGAACCCAGTTTGGGAGAAAACCCCAATTTTGGGGAAAATGAATTCATTTTGCGGGGAAAATATTGGATAATGGGGAAAATGAACCCAATTTCGGGGAAAAAACCCATTTTGAGGGGAAATAATCCCCGATTGAGGGAAAAAAAACGATTTTGGGGGAAATGAATCCAGTTTGGTGGGAAAAAACATGATTTAAGGGAAATGAACCCGTTTTGGGGGGAACAAACCCGATTTTGAGGAAAATTAACCCATTTTAGGGGGAAAAATCTAGATTTTGGGGAAAATGAATCCAGTTTTGGGGGAAAACCCCGATTTTGGGAAAAATAAACTCAGTTTGTGGGGAAAAACCGAATTTGAGGGGAAAAAAACCCCAGTTTGGAAGAAATAAAACCAATTTTAGGGAAAATGAACCCCTTTTGCATGGAAATACCCGATTTTGCAGAAAATTAACCCAGTTTGGGGGGGCGGGGAGAAAGATTTTTGGGAAAAGGCACCCAGTTTAAGGGGAAAAAAAAACTATTTTGGGGAAAATTATTCCAGTTTGCGTGGAAAAATATGGGTAATGGGGAAAATAAACCCATTTTGGGGGAAACCCCCCAATTTAGAGGAAAATGAACCCACTTTTTTTGGGAAAACCCAATTTTAGGGGAAATGAAGCCAGTTTGGGGAGGAAAACCAGATTTTAGGGAAAATGAAACAATTTTGCTGGGTTAAAACCAGATTTCATGGAAAATGAACCATTTTTGGGGGAAAAATACCACTATTGGGGAAAATGAACCCAATTTGTGGTGAAAACTCGATTTTGGGCAATATGAAGCCAGTTTGTGGAGGAAAAATACCTGATTTTGGGGGAACTGAAACAATTTTGGGTGGTTAAAATCCAATTTTCCCAGAAATGAACCGAGTTTTGGGGGAAAAACATTTAATTTGAGGGAAATGAACACAGCTTGAAGGGAAAAAGCCTATTTTTGTAGAGAAAGAACCCAGTTTTGGGGGGAAACCCAGATTTTTGGGAAAATGAAACAATTTTGCTGGGATAAAACCAGATTTCGTGGAAAATGAACCCATTTTGGCGGGGGGAAATACCTCTTTTGGGGAAAATGAACCCAGTTTGTGGTGAAAACACGATTTTGGTGAAAATGAACCTAGTTGGGGGGGAACCCAATTTTGGGGGAAAATTAACACAGTTTATGGTGATAAACCAGATTTTGGGGAAAATTAACCCAGTTTTGGTGATAAAACCTGATTTTGGGAAAATTAACACAGTTTAGGGGGATAAAACCTATTTTGGGGAAAATGAACCCAGTTTTCGGGGAATAAATATGATTATGGGGAAAATGAATCCGGTTTGCTAGGAAAAAAAATGGATAATGGGGAAAATGAACCCAGTTTAAGGGAGAAAACCCCAAATTTAGAGGAAAATGGACCCAGTTTTGGGGGGGAAACCCCAAATTTAGGGGAAATGAAGCCAGTTTGGGTGGAAAAACCTGATTATGGAAAAGAAATGAACCCATTTTGGGAGGAAAACTTGATTTTGGAAAAATAAACTCAGTTTGGGGGGAAACCCCCAATTTTGGGGAAAATGAACCCGGTTTGGTGGAAGAAACCACAATTTTGGGAAAATCGAACCCAGTTTGGGAGCAAAAACCCTATTCTGTGGAAAAACGAAAGCAGTTTGGGGGGAAAAATCACGATTTGAGGAAAACTTAATACAGTTTCGGGGTATAAATCCGATTTTTGGGAAAATGAACCCAGTTTGCAGGGAAAAACCCAATTTGAGGGGAAATGAACCCAGTGTGGGGGAAAAAAAACAATTTTGGGGAAAATGAACCACTTTTGCGTGGAAAAACCCAATTTGGAGGAAAATTAACCCAGTTTGGGGGGAAAACCCCGATTTGGGGGAAAACCAACCCAGTTTAGGGGGAATAAAACGATTTTGGGGAAAATTATTCCAGTTTGCCGGGAAAAAAATGGGTAATGGATAAAATGAACCTATATTGGGGGAAAGCCCTCAATTTAGAGGAAAATTAACCCAATTTTGGAAGGGGGAACCCCAATTTTAGGGGAAATGAAGCCAGTTTGGGGGGAAAATCCCGATTTGGGGGAAAATGAACCCAGGTTGGGGGTAGAAACGCGATTTTAGAGAAAATGAACACAGTTTTGTGGAAAAAAAACGATTATGGCAAAAATGAACCCAGTTTGGTGAGGAAAAACCTGATTTAGGGGAAAATGAACCCAGTTCGGGTGGGAAAACCCGATTAAGGGGAAAAAAATGAACTCATTTTGGGGGATAGGCTTTATCCCCCTAAACTGTGTTAATTTTCCCAAAATTGGGTTTTATCAACAAAACTGGGTTAATTTTCCCCAAAATCTGGTTTATCACCATAAACTGTGTTAATTTCCCCCCAAAATGGGGTTCGTTCCCCCCCCAACTGTGTTCATTTTGCCCCAAATCGAGTTTTCACCACAAATTGGGTTCATTTTCCCCAATAGTGGTATTTTTCCAAAAAAAAAATGGGTTCATTTTCCACAAAATCTGGTTATATCCCAGCAAAATTTTTTTCATTTTCCCTAAAATCTGGTTTTCCTCCCCAAACTGGCTTCATTTCACCTAAAATTGGGTTTTCCCCAAAAAAGTGGGTTCATTTTCCTCTAAATTGGGGGGTTTCCCCCTAAATGGGTTTATTTTCCCCATTACCCATTTTTTTCCCCGCAAACTGGAATAATTTTCCCCAAAATAGGCTTTTTTCCCCCTAAACTGGGTGCCTTTTCCCTAAAATCTTCCCCCCCCCCCCCCCTCCCAAGCTGGGTAATTTTCCGCTAAAATAGGGTATTTCCATGCAAAAGGGGTTCGTTTTCCCTAAAATAGGTTTTTTTCCCCCAAAATGGGGTTTTTTCCCATCAAATTCGGTTTTTCCCCACAAACTGGGTTTATTTTTCCCAAAATCTTTTTTTTTCCACCAAAACTGGATTCATTTTCCTCAAAATCGGGTTTGTTCCCCCCAAAACGGGTTCATTCCCCCTAAAATCATGGTTTATCCCACCAAACTGGGTTCATTTCCCCCAAAATCGTTTTTTCCCCCCAAACGGGGATTATTTCCCCTCAAAATGGTTTTTTTTCCCCCAAATTGGGTTCATTTTCCCCATTATCCAATTTTTTCCCTACAAGCTGGATTAATTTTCCCCAAAATCGGGGTTTTCTCCCAAACTGGGTTCATTTTCTCAAAATTTTGTAGGAAATGAACACTGGTTTAAGGGGAAAAACCCGATTTTGTGGAAAATGAACCCAGTTTGGGGGAAAAAATACGATTTGAGAGAAGACGAAGCCAGTTTTGGGGGAAAAACCCGATTTTGGGCAAAAAAACCTCCCAGTTTTGGGGGTAAAAAAGGATTTTGTGGAAAATGAACCCAGTTTGGGGGGGAAAACCTGATTTGGGGGAAAATGAATGCAGTTTTGGGGGAAAAAACCCCGATATGACAGAAAATTAACCCAGTTTAGGGGGATAGAGATGATTTTGGGGAAAATGAACCCAGTTTGGGGTGCAAAAACCCGATTTTGGGGAAAAAGAACCCAGTTGGGGGGGGAACATAATTTTAGGGGAAATGAACCCAGTTTGGTGGGAAAAAACACAATTTTATGGGAAAATAACCCGGTTTTTTTGGGAAAAACCCGATTATGAGGAAAAAGAACCCAGTTGGGGGGGGGAAACATAATTTTAGGGGAAATGAACCCAGTTTGGTGGGAAAAAACACAATTTTATGGGAAATTAACCCGTTTTTGGGGGAAAAACCCGATTATGAGGAAAATTAACCAAGTTTTGGGGGAAAAACTCGATTTTGGGGAAAATGAATCCAGTTTTGGGGGAAAGAAAAACAATTGGAGGGGAAATGAACCCAGTTTGGGGGAAAAAAAAAACGATTTTGGGGGCAAATGAACCCGTTTTGTGTGGAAAAACCCGATTTTGCGGAAAATTAACCCAGTTTGTGAGGAAAAAAACCCGATTTGGTGGAAATGAACCCAGTTTTGTGTGAAAAAACATGATGTTAGGCGAAATGAACCCTTTTTGGGGGGGGAACCCGCTTTTGAGGAAAATTAACGCAGTTTGGGGGGAAAAAAACAATTTTGGGGAAAAGGAACCCAGTTTAGGGGGAGAAATCTTTTTTGGTGAAAATTATTCCAGTTTGTGGGGAAAAAATGGGTAATGGGGAAAATGAACCCATTTTGGGAGAAAACCCTAAATTTAGAGGAAAATGAACCCAGTTTTTCGGGGAAACCCCAATTTTAGGGGAAATGAAGCCAGTTTGGATTGAAAAAAACAATTTTGGGGAAAATGAAGCCAGTTTGGGGAGGAAAACCAGATTTTAAGGAAAATGAACTCAGTTTCGTGGAAAAACTCGATTTTGGCAAAAATGAACCCAGTTTGGGGAGGAAAAACCTGATTTTGAAAAAGATGAACCCAGTTTGGGTCGGAAAACACGATTATGGGAAAAAAAGAACTCATTTTGGGGGAAAAACCCAAACTAGTTTCATTTTTTTTCCACCCACACTAGTTTAATTTCCCCCAAAATCAGGTTTTCCTCCCCAAACTGGTTTCATTTTGCCCAAAATTGGATTTTGTCCCCCAAATTGGCTTCAGTTCCCCAAAATCGAGGATTCCTCCCCCAAATTGGGTTTTTTCCCTAATATAGGTTTTTACCCCTAAAATGGGTTAATTTCCCCTCAAATCAGGATTTCCCCCCAAACTGCTTTCATTCTCACCAAAATAAGAATTTTCCCACCAAATTTAGTTTCATTTCCCCCAAATCAGGTTTTTCCCCCAAAAGGGTTCATTTTTTTCCATAATCGGGGTTTTTCCTCCAACCCGGGTTCATTTTCCCCAAAATTAGTTTTATCCTCCCAAACTGGTTTCACTTCCACCAAAATCCGTTTTCTCCTTCCCAAATTTGGTTGATTTTGCCCCAAATCAGGTTTTGTCCCTTAAACTGGATTCATTTCCCCCCAAAATCGTGTTTTTCCACCCCAAACTGTGTCTGTTTTCCACAAAATCGACTTTATCCCCCTAAACTGCGTTAATTTTTCCTCAAATCGGTTTTTTCCCCCAAAATTCCATTCATTTTCCCCAAAATCGGGTTTTTCTCCCCAAACTGCATTCATTTTCCACAAAATCCTTCCCTCTCCCCAAAAAAAAGTTGGGTTTATTTTCCGCCAAATTGGGTTTTTCTCCCAAAAAACTGGCTTCATTTTCCCCAAAATCAGATTTTTTTCCCCCCGAAACTGGGTTCAGTTTCCCTCAAATCGGGTTTTTCCCTCCAAACAGGGTTCATTTTCCCCATTATCCAATTTTTTTCGCCCCAACCTGGGTTCATTTTCCCCATAATTGGGTTTTTCCCACAAACCGATTTCACTTTCCCCAGTATCTTTTTTTCCCAAAAAAATCTCTGTTCAATTTCCACAAAAACGAGGTTGTTCCCCCCCCCCCCCCCAAAAATCGCAAGTTTCTGTCTGTTCCTCAGGAAGGCAAGAAGCAGACTACCGGGAATGTCTGTGGAACCACGGCCAGATAGAGCTGTTTGAGAGGCTTCAGTTCACAGACTTAGCCGGTACGAGAAGGCGCTGTCTCCGGACCAAAGTAATGTCTGCAGCCGGAGCCTGGTGTGAAAGCCGGGGAAACACCGAGAAGGCTGCTCAAGAAAGCAAGAGTAGCTCCTCTGTTTGCCTGTATTTGTAAGCCTACGAGCGAAGAATACCCTGCCAGTAAAATGCTTGCTCTTCTAGCAGCTATTCATGGTAGAATATTCCTGGATTCTTTGAAATCAAGGGGTTCGTTTCTGCTCTCCCTTGGAGAAAACACAAACCCGTGCAGTTCAGAGAATGTGCTGTGGATTCCCTGCCTGCCGTGGTAACACGTTTCAGCACTAAGAGTTTGCAGCGGCTGACGAGAATGCACAGAAAAACAGGGATCCCTCGTCCATGAAAAGCACGAGCAGATCATCTGATAATTTGCCCTTTCATTACATTGTTAGAAGATGAAATGTCATGCTAAACCATTTCCCAAATAGCAAGATTATGTGGGAGAAAGATTTTAGACTGAGTGTTCCTCAAGGAGGCAAGAAGCAGACTGCCTGAATCTGTCTTTGGAACCGCGGCCAGAGACAACTTTTTGAGAAGTTTCAGTTCACAGAGCTAGCCGGTACGAGAAGGCGCTGTCTCCGGACCAAAGTAATGTCTGCAGCCGGAGCCTGGCGTGAAAGCCGGGGGAACACTGAGACGGCTGCTCAAGAAAGCAAGAGTAGCTCCTCTGTTTGCCTGTATTTGTAAGCCTACGAGCGAGGAATACCCTGCCAGTAAAATGCTTGCTCTTCTAGCAGCTATTCATGGTAGAACATTCCTGGATTCTTTGAAATCAAAGGGGTTCGTTTCTGCTCTCCCTTGGAGAAAACACTCACCCGTGCAGTTCAGAGAATGTGCTGTGGATTCCCTGCCTGCCGTGGTAACACGTTTCAGCACTAAGAGTTTGCAGAGGCTGATGAGAGTGCACAGGAAAACAGGGATCCCTCGTCCATGAAGCACGAGCAGATCATCTGATAATTTGCCTTTTAGTTACATTTGATGCTAGAAATCGGAACTGAGTGTTCCTCAAGGAGGCAAGAAGCAGACTGCCTGGAAATCAGTGAATCCGAGGCCAGATACAGCTTTTGAGAAGTTTCTTTCGGTTTACAGAGCTAGCCGGTAAGAAAAGGCACTCTTACCAGACTAAAGAAATGTTTGCAGCCGGAGCCTGGCGTGAAAGCCGGGGAAACACTGAGAAGGCTGCTCAAGAAAGCAAGAGCAGCTCCTCTGTTTGCCTGTATTTGTAAGCCTACGAGCGAGGAATACCCTGCCGGTAAAATGCTTGCTCTTCTAGCAGCTATTCATGGTAGAATATTCCTGGATTCTTTGAAATCAAGGGGTTCGTTTCTGCTCTCCCTTGGAGAAAACACAAACCCGTGCAGTTCAGAGAATGTGCTGTGGATTCCCTGCCTGCCGTGGTAACACGTTTCAGCACTAAGAGTTTGCAGCGGCTGACGAGAATGCACAGAAAAACAGGGATCCCTCGTCCATGAAAAGCACGAGCAGATCATCTGATAATTTGCCCTTTCATTACATTGTTAGAAGATGAAATGTCATGCTAAACCATTTCCCAAATAGCAAGATTATGTGGGAGAAAGATTTTAGACTGAGTGTTCCTCAAGGAGGCAAGAAGCAGACTGCCTGAATCTGTCTTTGGAACCGCGGCCAGAGACAACTTTTTGAGAAGTTTCAGTTTACAGAGCTACCCGGTAAGAGAAGGCGCTGTCTCCGGACCAAAGTAATGTTTGCAGCCGGAGCTTGGTGTGAAAGCCGGGGGAACACTGTGAAGGCTGCTCAAGAAAGCAAGAGTAGCTCCTCTGTTTGCCTGTATTTGTAAGCCTACGAGCGAGGAATACCCGGCAGGGCATATGCTTTTTCTTGTAGCAGTTATTCATTAATGAACAAGTCCGGGAGGCTTTACAATCAAGTTGTTAGTCTGGGGGGGAAAAACCCGATTTTGGGGAAAATGAAACCAGTTTCGGGAAGAAACCTGATTTTGGGTAAAAAGAACCCAGGTTGGGGGAAAAATTCCGCTTTTGGGAAAAATGAACCCAGTTTAGGAGTATAAACCCGATTTTGGGGAAAATGAACCCACTTTGGGGGGGGGGGGACACGACCCAATTTTGGGTAAATTGAACGAGGTTTTGGTGGGATAAAACCCGATTTTGGGCAAAATGAAACCAGATTGGGGAGGAAAACCTGATTTTGGGGAAATTTAACTAGTTTGGGTGGAAAATCCCGATTCTGGAAAAGAAAATGAACCCAGTTTGGGTTTTTCCCCCAAAATGAGTTCGTTTTTTTCCCATAATCGGGTTTTCCCACCCGAACTGAGTTCATTTCCCTAAAATCGGGTTTCTCCCCCCAAACTGGGTTGATTTTCCCCAAAATTGGGTTATCCTCCCAAAACTGGGTTTATTTCCCCCAAAATCGGGGTTTTCCCCCAAAACTGGGTTCTTTCTCCCCAAAAATAGGCTTTTTCCCTCCAAGCTGCGTTCATTTCCCTCAAAATCATATTTTTTCCCCCCCAAACTCGGTTCATTTCCGGGAAAATTGGATTTTAACCACCCAAAATGGTTTCATTTCCCCCTAAATCAGTTTTTTTCCTCTACAAACTGGCTTCATTTTGCCCAAAATCGAGTTTTCTCCACAAATTGTGTTCATTTTTCCCAATAGTGGTTTTTTTTTCCCCCAAAATGGGTTCATTTTCAACGAAATCTGGTTTTATCCCAGCAAAATTGTTTCATTTTCCCCAAAATTGGGTTTTTACCCTCAAACTGGGTTAATTTTCCCCAAAATCGGATTATTTCCCCCGAACCTGGGATAATTTTCCCTCAAATCAGGTTTTTCCCCCCAAAATGGCTTCATATTCTCTCAAATCGGGATCTTTCCCACCAAACTGGGTTCATTTTATTCATTATCCATTTTTTATCTCCCCAAACTGGATTCATTCCCCCCAAAATCGGGTTTTTTCCCCAAAAATTGGCTTCATTTTCTCTCAAATCAGATTTTTCCTCCCAAACTGGCTTCATTTTCTCTCAAATCGGGTTTTTATTCCCCCAAACTGATTTCATTTTCTCCAAAATCATATTTTTCCATCAAAAACGTGTTCATTTTCCCCAAAATCAGGTTTCCTCCTGTGTTTATTCCCCCAAAATGAGGTTTTTTCCCCAAAAAACTGGATTCATTTTCCTCAAAATTGGATTTATACACCAAAACTGGGTTAAGTATCACTCAAATCACAATTTTTACCCCCAAATTGCTTTCATTTTCCCCAAAATCGGGTTTTTCCCGAAAATGAGTTCATTTTTTTCCATAATTGTTTTTTTTCCATCCAAACTATGTTCATTTTCCTGAAAATCAGGTCTTTCCCCCCAAATGTGTTCATTTCCCCCAAAACTAGATTTTTCCTCCCCAAACTGGGTTCGTTTTCGCCAAAATCGAATTTTTCCACGACACTGAGTTCATTTTCCTTAAAATCTGGTTTTCCTCCCCAAACTGGCTTCATTTTCCCCAAAATAGAGTTTCCCCGAAAAACTGGGTTAATTTTCCTCTAAATTGGGGGTTTTCCCCCAAAATGGGTTCATTTTCCCCATTACCCATTTTTTTCCCCACAATCTGGAATAATTTTCACCAAAAAAGATTTCTCCCCCTAAACTGGGTTCCTTTTCCCCAAAATCGTTTTTTTCCCCCCAAACTGCGTTAATTTTCCTCAAAAGCGGGTTTTCACCACCAAAAAACGGGTTCATTTCCCCTAACATCATGTTTTTTCCCACAAAACTGGGTTCATTTCCACCAAATCGGGTGTTCTCCTCCCAAACTGGGTTAATTTTCCGCAAAATCGGGTTTTTCCACACAAAACGGGTTAATTTCCCCTAAAATTGTGTTTTTTTCCAACCAAACTGGGTTCATTTCCCCTCAAATTGTTTTTTTCCCACGAAAACTGGAATAATTTTCCCCAAAATCGAGTTTTTCCCCCCAAACTGGGTTAAGTTTCCTCATAATTGGGTTTTTCCCCAAAAAAATGGTTTAATTTCCCCTAAAATTGTGGTTTTTTCCAACCAAACTGGGTTCATTTCCCCTAAAATTATGTGTGTGTGTGTCCCCCTTGGGTTCTTTTTCCCCAAAATCGGGTTTTTGCACCCCAAACTGGGTTCATTTTCCCCAAAATCATCTTTATCCCCCTAAACTAGGTTAATTTTCTGTCATATCGGGGTTTTTTCCCCCAAAACTGCATTCATTTTCCCCCAAATCGGGTTTTCCCCCCCAAACTGGGTTCATTTTCCACAAAATCCTTTTTTACCCCCAAAACTGGGAGGTTTTTTTGCCCCAAATCGGGTTTTTCCCCAAAAAAACTGGGGTCATTTTCCCAAAAATCATTTTCCCCCCCCTAAACTGGGTTCTGTTTCCCTCAAATCGGGTTTCCCCCCCCAAACTGGCTTCATCTTCTCTCAAATTGGATTTTTTCCCCCAAACTGGGTTCATTTTCCACAAAATCGGGTTTTTCCCCTTCAACCAGTGTTCATTTCCTACAAAATGTTGGGAAAATGAACCCAGTTTGGGAGAAAACCCCAATTTTGGGGAAAATGAATTCATTTTGCGGGGAAAATATTGGATAATGGGGAAAATGAACCCAATTTCGGGGAAAAAACCCATTTTGAGGGGAAATAATCCCCGATTGAGGGAAAAAAAAACGATTTTGGGGGAAATGAATCCAGTTTGGTGGGAAAAAACATGATTTAAGGGAAATGAACCCGTTTTGGGGGGAACAAACCCGATTTTGAGGAAAATTAACCCATTTTAGGGGGAAAAATCTAGATTTTGGGGAAAATGAATCCAGTTTTGGGGGAAAACCCCGATTTTGGGAAAAATAAACTCAGTTTGTGGGGAAAAACCGAATTTGAGGGGAAAAAAACCCCAGTTTGGAAGAAATAAAACCAATTTTAGGGAAAATGAACCCCTTTTGCATGGAAATACCCGATTTTGCAGAAAATTAACCCAGTTTGGGGGGGCGGGGAGAAAGATTTTTGGGAAAAGGCACCCAGTTTAAGGGGAAAAAAAAACTATTTTGGGGAAAATTATTCCAGTTTGCGTGGAAAAATATGGGTAATGGGGAAAATAAACCCATTTTGGGGGAAACCCCCCAATTTAGAGGAAAATGAACCCACTTTTTTTGGGAAAACCCAATTTTAGGGGAAATGAAGCCAGTTTGGGGAGGAAAACCAGATTTTAGGGAAAATGAAACAATTTTGCTGGGTTAAAACCAGATTTCATGGAAAATGAACCATTTTTGGGGGAAAAATACCACTATTGGGGAAAATGAACCCAATTTGTGGTGAAAACTCGATTTTGGGCAATATGAAGCCAGTTTGTGGAGGAAAAATACCTGATTTTGGGGGAACTGAAACAATTTTGGGTGGTTAAAATCCAATTTTCCCAGAAATGAACCGAGTTTTGGGGGAAAAACATTTAATTTGAGGGAAATGAACACAGCTTGAAGGGAAAAAGCCTATTTTTGTAGAGAAAGAACCCAGTTTTGGGGGGAAACCCAGATTTTTGGGAAAATGAAACAATTTTGCTGGGATAAAACCAGATTTCGTGGAAAATGAACCCATTTTGGCGGGGGGAAATACCTCTTTTGGGGAAAATGAACCCAGTTTGTGGTGAAAACACGATTTTGGTGAAAATGAACCTAGTTGGGGGGGAACCCAATTTTGGGGGAAAATTAACACAGTTTATGGTGATAAACCAGATTTTGGGGAAAATTAACCCAGTTTTGGTGATAAAACCTGATTTTGGGAAAATTAACACAGTTTAGGGGGATAAAACCTATTTTGGGGAAAATGAACCCAGTTTTCGGGGAATAAATATGATTATGGGGAAAATGAATCCGGTTTGCTAGGAAAAAAAATGGATAATGGGGAAAATGAACCCAGTTTAAGGGAGAAAACCCCAAATTTAGAGGAAAATGGACCCAGTTTTGGGGGGGAAACCCCAAATTTAGGGGAAATGAAGCCAGTTTGGGTGGAAAAACCTGATTATGGAAAAGAAATGAACCCATTTTGGGAGGAAAACTTGATTTTGGAAAAATAAACTCAGTTTGGGGGGAAACCCCCAATTTTGGGGAAAATGAACCCGGTTTGGTGGAAGAAACCACAATTTTGGGAAAATCGAACCCAGTTTGGGAGCAAAAACCCTATTCTGTGGAAAAACGAAAGCAGTTTGGGGGGAAAAATCACGATTTGAGGAAAACTTAATACAGTTTCGGGGTATAAATCCGATTTTTGGGAAAATGAACCCAGTTTGCAGGGAAAAACCCAATTTGAGGGGAAATGAACCCAGTGTGGGGGAAAAAAAACAATTTTGGGGAAAATGAACCACTTTTGCGTGGAAAAACCCAATTTGGAGGAAAATTAACCCAGTTTGGGGGGAAAACCCCGATTTGGGGGAAAACCAACCCAGTTTAGGGGGAATAAAACGATTTTGGGGAAAATTATTCCAGTTTGCCGGGAAAAAAATGGGTAATGGATAAAATGAACCTATATTGGGGGAAAGCCCTCAATTTAGAGGAAAATTAACCCAATTTTGGAAGGGGGAACCCCAATTTTAGGGGAAATGAAGCCAGTTTGGGGGGAAAATCCCGATTTGGGGGAAAATGAACCCAGGTTGGGGGTAGAAACGCGATTTTAGAGAAAATGAACACAGTTTTGTGGAAAAAAAACGATTATGGCAAAAATGAACCCAGTTTGGTGAGGAAAAACCTGATTTAGGGGAAAATGAACCCAGTTCGGGTGGGAAAACCCGATTAAGGGGAAAAAAATGAACTCATTTTGGGGGATAGGCTTTATCCCCCTAAACTGTGTTAATTTTCCCAAAATTGGGTTTTATCAACAAAACTGGGTTAATTTTCCCCAAAATCTGGTTTATCACCATAAACTGTGTTAATTTCCCCCCAAAATGGGGTTCGTTCCCCCCCCAACTGTGTTCATTTTGCCCCAAATCGAGTTTTCACCACAAATTGGGTTCATTTTCCCCAATAGTGGTATTTTTCCAAAAAAAAAATGGGTTCATTTTCCACAAAATCTGGTTATATCCCAGCAAAATTTTTTTCATTTTCCCTAAAATCTGGTTTTCCTCCCCAAACTGGCTTCATTTCACCTAAAATTGGGTTTTCCCCAAAAAAGTGGGTTCATTTTCCTCTAAATTGGGGGGTTTCCCCCTAAATGGGTTTATTTTCCCCATTACCCATTTTTTTCCCCGCAAACTGGAATAATTTTCCCCAAAATAGGCTTTTTTCCCCCTAAACTGGGTGCCTTTTCCCTAAAATCTTCCCCCCCCCCCCCTCCCAAGCTGGGTAATTTTCCGCTAAAATCGGGTATTTCCATGCAAAAGGGGTTCGTTTTCCCTAAAATAGGTTTTTTTCCCCCAAAATGGGGTTTTTTCCCATCAAATTCGGTTTTTCCCCACAAACTGGGTTTATTTTTCCCAAAATCTTTTTTTTTCCACCAAAACTGGATTCATTTTCCTCAAAATCGGGTTTGTTCCCCCCAAAACGGGTTCATTCCCCCTAAAATCATGGTTTATCCCACCAAACTGGGTTCATTTCCCCCAAAATCGTTTTTTCCCCCCAAACGGGGATTATTTCCCCTCAAAATGGTTTTTTTTCCCCCAAATTGGGTTCATTTTCCCCATTATCCAATTTTTTCCCTGCAAGCTGGATTAATTTTCCCCAAAATCGGGGTTTTCTCCCAAACTGGGTTCATTTTCTCAAAATTTTGTAGGAAATGAACACTGGTTTAAGGGGAAAAACCCGATTTTGTGGAAAATGAACCCAGTTTGGGGGAAAAAATACGATTTGAGAGAAGACGAAGCCAGTTTTGGGGGAAAAACCCGATTTTGGGCAAAAAAACCTCCCAGTTTTGGGGGTAAAAAAGGATTTTGTGGAAAATGAACCCAGTTTGGGGGGGAAAACCTGATTTGGGGGAAAATGAATGCAGTTTTGGGGGAAAAAACCCCGATATGACAGAAAATTAACCCAGTTTAGGGGGATAGAGATGATTTTGGGGAAAATGAACCCAGTTTGGGGTGCAAAAACCCGATTTTGGGGAAAAAGAACCCAGTTGGGGGGGGAACATAATTTTAGGGGAAATGAACCCAGTTTGGTGGGAAAAAACACAATTTTATGGGAAAATAACCCGGTTTTTTTGGGAAAAACCCGATTATGAGGAAAAAGAACCCAGTTGGGGGGGGGAAACATAATTTTAGGGGAAATGAACCCAGTTTGGTGGGAAAAAACACAATTTTATGGGAAATTAACCCGTTTTTGGGGGAAAAACTCGATTTTGGGGAAAATGAATCCAGTTTTGGGGGAAAGAAAAACAATTGGAGGGGAAATGAACCCAGTTTGGGGGAAAAAAAAAAACGATTTTGGGGGCAAATGAACCCGTTTTGTGTGGAAAAACCCGATTTTGCGGAAAATTAACCCAGTTTGTGAGGAAAAAAACCCGATTTGGTGGAAATGAACCCAGTTTTGTGTGAAAAAAACATGATGTTAGGCGAAATGAACCCTTTTTGGGGGGGGAACCCGCTTTTGAGGAAAATTAACGCAGTTTGGGGGGAAAAAAACAATTTTGGGGAAAAGGAACCCAGTTTAGGGGGAGAAATCTTTTTTGGTGAAAATTATTCCAGTTTGTGGGGAAAAAATGGGTAATGGGGAAAATGAACCCATTTTGGGAGAAAACCCTAAATTTAGAGGAAAATGAACCCAGTTTTTCGGGGAAACCCCAATTTTAGGGGAAATGAAGCCAGTTTGGATTGAAAAAAACAATTTTGGGGAAAATGAAGCCAGTTTGGGGAGGAAAACCAGATTTTAAGGAAAATGAACTCAGTTTCGTGGAAAAACTCGATTTTGGCAAAAATGAACCCAGTTTGGGGAGGAAAAACCTGATTTTGAAAAAGATGAACCCAGTTTGGGTCGGAAAACACGATTATGGGAAAAAAAGAACTCATTTTGGGGGAAAAACCCAAACTAGTTTCATTTTTTTTCCACCCACACTAGTTTAATTTCCCCCAAAATCAGGTTTTCCTCCCCAAACTGGTTTCATTTTGCCCAAAATTGGATTTTGTCCCCCAAATTGGCTTCAGTTCCCCAAAATCGAGGATTCCTCCCCCAAATTGGGTTCACTTTTCCCTAATATAGGTTTTTACCCCTAAAATGGGTTAATTTCCCCTCAAATCAGGATTTCCCCCCAAACTGCTTTCATTCTCACCAAAATAAGAATTTTCCCACCAAATTTAGTTTCATTTCCCCCAAATCAGGTTTTTCCCCCAAAAGGGTTCATTTTTTTCCATAATCGGGGTTTTTCCTCCAACCCGGGTTCATTTTCCCCAAAATTAGTTTTATCCTCCCAAACTGGTTTCACTTCCACCAAAATCCGTTTTCTCCTTCCCAAATTTGGTTGATTTTGCCCCAAATCAGGTTTTGTCCCTTAAACTGGATTCATTTCCCCCCAAAATCGTGTTTTTCCACCCCAAACTGTGTCTGTTTTCCACAAAATCGACTTTATCCCCCTAAACTGCGTTAATTTTTCCTCAAATCGGTTTTTTCCCCCAAAATTCCATTCATTTTCCCCAAAATCGGGTTTTTCTCCCCAAACTGCATTCATTTTCCACAAAATCCTTCCCTCTCCCCAAAAAAAAGTTGGGTTTATTTTCCGCCAAATTGGGTTTTTCTCCCAAAAAACTGGCTTCATTTTCCCCAAAATCAGATTTTTTCCCCCCGAAACTGGGTTCAGTTTCCCTCAAATCGGGTTTTTCCCTCCAAACAGGGTTCATTTTCCCCATTATCCAATTTTTTCGCCCCAACCTGGGTTCATTTTCCCCATAATTGGGTTTTTCCCACAAACCGATTTCACTTTCCCCAGTATCTTTTTTTCCCAAAAAAATCTCTGTTCAATTTCCACAAAAACGAGGTTGTTTCCCCCCCCCCCCCAAAAATCGCAAGTTTCTGTCTGTTCCTCAGGAAGGCAAGAAGCAGACTACCGGGAATGTCTGTGGAACCACGGCCAGATAGAGCTGTTTGAGAGGCTTCAGTTCACAGACTTAGCCGGTACGAGAAGGCGCTGTCTCCGGACCAAAGTAATGTCTGCAGCCGGAGCCTGGTGTGAAAGCCGGGGAAACACCGAGAAGGCTGCTCAAGAAAGCAAGAGTAGCTCCTCTGTTTGCCTGTATTTGTAAGCCTACGAGCGAAGAATACCCTGCCAGTAAAATGCTTGCTCTTCTAGCAGCTATTCATGGTAGAATATTCCTGGATTCTTTGAAATCAAGGGGTTCGTTTCTGCTCTCCCTTGGAGAAAACACAAACCCGTGCAGTTCAGAGAATGTGCTGTGGATTCCCTGCCTGCCGTGGTAACACGTTTCAGCACTAAGAGTTTGCAGCGGCTGACGAGAATGCACAGAAAAACAGGGATCCCTCGTCCATGAAAAGCACGAGCAGATCATCTGATAATTTGCCCTTTCATTACATTGTTAGAAGATGAAATGTCATGCTAAACCATTTCCCAAATAGCAAGATTATGTGGGAGAAAGATTTTAGACTGAGTGTTCCTCAAGGAGGCAAGAAGCAGACTGCCTGAATCTGTCTTTGGAACCGCGGCCAGAGACAACTTTTTGAGAAGTTTCAGTTTACAGAGCTAGCCGGTACGAGAAGGCGCTGTCTCCGGACCAAAGTAATGTCTGCAGCCGGAGCCTGGCGTGAAAGCCGGGGGGACACTGAGAAGGCTGCTCAAGAAAGCAAGAGTAGCTCCTCTGTTTGCCTGTATTTGTAAGCCTACGAGCGAGGAATACCCTGCCAGTAAAATGCTTGCTCTTCTAGCAGCTATTCATGGTAGAACATTCCTGGATTCTTTGAAATCAAGGGGTTCGTTTCAGCTCTCCCTTGGAGAAAACACTCACCCGTGCAGTTCAGAGAATGTGCTGTGGATTCCCTGCCTGCCGTGGTAACACGTTTCAGCACTAAGAGTTTGCAGAGGCTGATGAGAGTGCACAGGAAAACAGGGATCCCTCGTCCATGAAGCACGAGCAGATCATCTGATAATTTGCCTTTTAGTTACATTTGATGCTAGAAATCGGAACTGAGTGTTCCTCAAGGAGGCAAGAAGCAGACTGCCTGGAAATCAGTGAATCCGAGGCCAGATACAGCTTTTGAGAAGTTTCTTTCGGTTTACAGAGCTAGCCGGTAAGAAAAGGCACTCTTACCAGACTAAAGAAATGTTTGCAGCCGGAGCCTGGCGTGAAAGCCGGGGAAACACTGAGAAGGCTGCTCAAGAAAGCAAGAGCAGCTCCTCTGTTTGCCTGTATTTGTAAGCCTACGAGCGAGGAATACCCTGCCGGTAAAATGCTTGCTCTTCTAGCAGCTATTCATGGTAGAATATTCCTGGATTCTTTGAAATCAAGGGGTTCGTTTCTGCTCTCCCTTGGAGAAAACACAAACCCGTGCAGTTCAGAGAATGTGCTGTGGATTCCCTGCCTGCCGTGGTAACACGTTTCAGCACTAAGAGTTTGCAGCGGCTGACGAGAATGCACAGAAAAACAGGGATCCCTCGTCCATGAAAAGCACGAGCAGATCATCTGATAATTTGCCCTTTCATTACATTGTTAGAAGATGAAATGTCATGCTAAACCATTTCCCAAATAGCAAGATTATGTGGGAGAAAGATTTTAGACTGAGTGTTCCTCAAGGAGGCAAGAAGCAGACTGCCTGAATCTGTCTTTGGAACCGCGGCCAGAGACAACTTTTTGAGAAGTTTCAGTTTACAGAGCTAGCCGGTAAGAGAAGGCGCTGTCTCCGGACCAAAGTAATGTTTGCAGCCGGAGCTTGGTGTGAAAGCCGGGGGAACACTGTGAAGGCTGCTCAAGAAAGCAAGAGTAGCTCCTCTGTTTGCCTGTATTTGTAAGCCTACGAGCGAGGAATACCCGGCAGGGCATATGCTTTTTCTTGTAGCAGTTATTCATTAATGAACAAGTCCGGGAGGCTTTACAATCAAGTTGTTAGTCTGGGGGGGAAAACCCGATTTTGGGGAAAATGAAACCAGTTTCGGGAAGAAACCTGATTTTGGGTAAAAAGAACCCAGGTTGGGGAAAAATTCCGCTTTTGGGAAAAATGAACCCAGTTTAGGAGTATAAACCCGATTTTGGGGAAAATGAACCCACTTTGGGGGGGGGGGGACACGACCCAATTTTGGGTAAATTGAACGAGGTTTTGGTGGGATAAAACCCGATTTTGGGCAAAATGAAACCAGATTGGGGAGGAAAACCTGATTTTGGGGAAATTTAACTAGTTTGGGTGGAAAATCCCGATTCTGGAAAAGAAAATGAACCCAGTTTGGGTTTTTCCCCCAAAATGAGTTCGTTTTTTTCCCATAATCGGGTTTTCCCACCCGAACTGAGTTCATTTCCCTAAAATCGGGTTTCTCCCCCCAAATTGGGTTGATTTTCCCCAAAATTGGGTTATCCCCCCAAAACTGGGTTTATTTCCCCCAAAATCGGGGTTTTCCCCCAAAACTGGGTTCTTTCTCCCCAAAAATAGGCTTTTTCCCTCCAAGCTGCGTTCATTTCCCTCAAAATCATATTTTTTCCCCCCCAAACTCGGTTCATTTCCGGGAAAATTGGATTTTAACCACCCAAAATGGTTTCATTTCCCCCTAAATCAGTTTTTTTCCTCTACAAACTGGCTTCATTTTGCCCAAAATCGAGTTTTCTCCACAAATTGTGTTCATTTTTCCCAATAGTGGTTTTTTTTTCCCCCAAAATGGGTTCATTTTCAACGAAATCTGGTTTTATCCCAGCAAAATTGTTTCATTTTCCCCAAAATTGGGTTTTTACCCTCAAACTGGGTTAATTTTCCCCAAAATCGGATTATTTCCCCCGAACCTGGGATAATTTTCCCTCAAATCAGGTTTTTCCCCCCAAAATGGCTTCATATTCTCTCAAATCGGGATCTTTCCCACCAAACTGGGTTCATTTTATTCATTATCCATTTTTTATCTCCCCAAACTGGATTCATTCCCCCCAAAATCGGGTTTTTTCCCCAAAAATTGGCTTCATTTTCTCTCAAATCAGATTTTTCCTCCCAAACTGGCTTCATTTTCTCTCAAATCGGGTTTTTATTCCCCCAAACTGATTTCATTTTCTCCAAAATCATATTTTTCCATCAAAAACGTGTTCATTTTCCCCAAAATCAGGTTTCCTCCTGTGTTTATTCCCCCAAAATGAGTTTTTTCCCCAAAAAACTGGATTCATTTTCCTCAAAATTGGATTTATACACCAAAACTGGGTTAAGTATCACTCAAATCACAATTTTTACCCCCCAAATTGCTTTCATTTTCCCCAAAATCGGGTTTTTCCCGAAAATGAGTTCATTTTTTTCCATAATTGTTTTTTTTCCATCCAAACTATGTTCATTTTCCTGAAAATCAGGTCTTTCCCCCCAAATGTGTTAATTTCCCCCAAAACTAGATTTTTCCTCCCCAAACTGGGTTCGTTTCCGCCAAAATCGAGTTTTTCCACGACACTGAGTTCATTTTCCTTAAAATCTGGTTTTCCTCCCCAAACTGGCTTCATTTTCCCCAAAATAGGGTTTCCCCGAAAAACTGGGTTAATTTTCCTCTAAATTGGGGGTTTTCCCCCAAAATGGGTTCATTTTCCCCATTACCCATTTTTTTCCCCACAATCTGGAATAATTTTCACCAAAAAAGATTTCTCCCCCTAAACTGGGTTCCTTTTCCCCAAAATCATTTTTTTCCCCCCAAACTGCGTTAATTTTCCTCAAAAGCGGATTTTCACCACCAAAAAACGGGTTCATTTCCCCTAACATCATGTTTTTTCCCACAAAACTGGGTTCATTTCCACCAAATCGGGTGTTCTCCTCCCAAACTGGGTTAATTTTCCGCAAAACCGGGTTTTTCCACACAAAACGGGTTAATTTCCCCTAAAATTGTGTTTTTTTCCAACCAAACTGGGTTCATTTCCCCTCAAATTGGTTTTTTTCCTACGAAAACTGGAATAATTTTCCCCAAAATCGAGTTTTTCCCCCCAAACTGGGTTAAGTTTCCTCATAATTGGGTTTTTCCCCAAAAAAATGGTTTAATTTCCCCTAAAATTGTGTTTTTTTCCAACCAAACTGGGTTCATTTCCCCTAAAATTATGTGTGTGTGTGTCCCCCTTGGGTTCTTTTTCCCCAAAATCGGGTTTTTGCACCCCAAACTGGGTTCATTTTCCCCAAAATCATCTTTATCCCCCTAAACTAGGTTAATTTTCTGTCATATCGGGGTTTTTTCCCCCAAAACTGCATTCATTTTCCCCCAAATCGGGTTTTCCCCCCCAAACTGGGTTCATTTTCCACAAAATCCTTTTTTACCCCCAAAACTGGGAGGTTTTTTTGCCCCAAATCGGGTTTTTCCCCAAAAAAACTGGGGTCATTTTCCCAAAAATCATTTTTTCCCCCCTAAACTGGGTTCTGTTTCCCTCAAATCGGGTTTCCCCCCCCAAACTGGCTTCATCTTCTCTCAAATTGGATTTTTTCCCCCAAACTGGGTTCATTTTCCACAAAATCGGGTTTTTCCCCTTCAACCAGTGTTCATTTCCTACAAAATGTTGGGAAAATGAACCCAGTTTGGGAGAAAACCCCAATTTTGGGGAAAATGAATTCATTTTGCGGGGAAAATATTGGATAATGGGGAAAATGAACCCAATTTTGGGGAAAAAACCCATTTTGAGGGGAAATAATCCCCGATTGAGGGAAAAAACCGATTTTGGGGGAAATGAATCCAGTTTGGTGGGAAAAAACATGATTTAAGGGAAATGAACCCGTTTTGGGGGGAACAAACCCGATTTTGAGGAAAATTAACCCATTTTGGGGGGAAAAATCTAGATTTTGGGGAAAATGAATCCAGTTTTGGGGGAAAACCCCGATTTTGGGAAAAATAAACTCAGTTTGTGGGGAAAAACCGAATTTGAGGGGAAAAAAACCCCAGTTTGGAAGAAATAAAACCAATTTTAGGGAAAATGAACCCCTTTTGCATGGAAATACCCGATTTTGCAGAAAATTAACCCAGTTTGGGGGGGCAGGGAGAAAGATTTTTGGGAAAAGGCACCCAGTTTAAGGGGAAAAAAAAACTATTTTGGGGAAAATTATTCCAGTTTGCGTGGAAAAATATGGGTAATGGGGAAAATAAACCCATTTTGGGGGAAACCCCCCAATTTAGAGGAAAATGAACCCACTTTTTTTGGGAAAACCCAATTTTAGGGGAAATGAAGCCAGTTTGGGGAGGAAAACCAGATTTTAGGGAAAATGAAACAATTTTGCTGGGTTAAAACCAGATTTCATGGAAAATGAACCATTTTTGGGGGAAAAATACCACTATTGGGGAAAATGAACCCAATTTGTGGTGAAAACTCGATTTTGGGCAATATGAAGCCAGTTTGTGGAGGAAAAATACCTGATTTTGGGGGAACTGAAACAATTTTGGGTGGTTAAAATCCAATTTTCCCAGAAATGAACCGAGTTTTGGGGGAAAAACATTTAATTTGAGGGAAATGAACACAGCTTGAAGGGAAAAAGCCTATTTTTGTAGAGAAAGAACCCAGTTTTGGGGGGAAACCCAGATTTTTGGGAAAATGAAACAATTTTGCTGGGATAAAACCAGATTTCGTGGAAAATGAACCCATTTTGGCGGGGGGAAATACCTCTTTTGGGGAAAATGAACCCAGTTTGTGGTGAAAACACGATTTTGGTGAAAATGAACCTAGTTGGGGGGGAACCCAATTTTGGGGGAAAATTAACACAGTTTATGGTGATAAACCAGATTTTGGGGAAAATTAACCCAGTTTTGGTGATAAAACCTGATTTTGGGAAAATTAACACAGTTTAGGGGGATAAAACCTATTTTGGGGAAAATGAACCCAGTTTTCGGGGAATAAATATGATTATGGGGAAAATGAATCCGGTTTGCTAGGAAAAAAAAATGGATAATGGGGAAAATGAACCCAGTTTAAGGGAGAAAACCCCAAATTTAGAGGAAAATGGACCCAGTTTTGGGGGGGAAACCCCAAATTTAGGGGAAATGAAGCCAGTTTGGGTGGAAAAACCTGATTATGGAAAAGAAATGAACCCATTTTGGGAGGAAAACTTGATTTTGGAAAAATAAACTCAGTTTGGGGGGAAACCCCCAATTTTGGGGAAAATGAACCCGGTTTGGTGGAAGAAACCACAATTTTGGGAAAATCGAACCCAGTTTGGGAGCAAAAACCCTATTCTGTGGAAAAACGAAAGCAGTTTGGGGGGGAAAATCACGATTTGAGGAAAACTTAATACAGTTTCGGGGTATAAATCCGATTTTTGGGAAAATGAACCCAGTTTGCAGGGAAAAACCCAATTTGAGGGGAAATGAACCCAGTGTGGGGGAAAAAAACAATTTTGGGGAAAATGAACCACTTTTGCGTGGAAAAACCCGATTTGGAGGAAAATTAACCCAGTTTGGGGGGAAAACCCCGATTTGGGGGAAAACCAACCCAGTTTAGGGGGAATAAAACGATTTTGGGGAAAATTATTCCAGTTTGCCGGGAAAAAAATGGGTAATGGATAAAATGAACCTATATTGGGGGAAAACCCCCAATTTAGAGGAAAATTAACCCAATTTTGGAAGGGGGAACCCCAATTTTAGGGGAAATGAAGCCAGTTTGGGGGGAAAATCCCGATTTGGGGGAAAATGAACCCAGGTTGGGGGTAGAAACGCGATTTTAGAGAAAATGAACCCAGTTTTGTGGAAAAAAAAACCGATTATGGCAAAAATGAACCCAGTTTGGTGAGGAAAAACCTGATTTAGGGGAAAATGAACCCAGTTCGGGTGGGAAAACCCGATTAAGGGGAAAAAATGAACTCATTTTGGGGGATAGGCTTTATCCCCCTAAACTGTGTTAATTTTCCCAAAATTGGGTTTTATCAACAAAACTGGGTTAATTTTCCCCAAAATCTGGTTTATCACCATAAACTGTGTTAATTTCCCCCCAAAATGGGGTTCGTTCCCCCCCCAACTGTGTTCATTTTGCCCCAAATCGAGTTTTCACCACAAATTGGGTTCATTTTCCCCAATAGTGGTATTTTTCAAAAAAAAAATGGGTTCATTTTCCACAAAATCTGGTTATATCCCAGCAAAATTTTTTTCATTTTCCCTAAAATCTGGTTTTCCTCCCCAAACTGGCTTCATTTCACCTAAAATTGGGTTTTCCCCAAAAAAGTGGGTTCATTTTCCTCTAAATTGGGGGGTTTCCCCCTAAATGGGTTTATTTTCCGCATTACCCATATTTTTCCCCGCAAACTGGAATAATTTTCCCCAAAATAGGCTTTTTTCCCCCTAAACTGGGTGCCTTTTCCCTAAAATCTTCCCCCCCCCCCCCCTCCCAAGCTGGGTAATTTTCCGCTAAAATCGGGTATTTCCATGCAAAAGGGGTTCGTTTTCCCTAAAATAGGTTTTTTTCCCCCAAAATGGGGTTTTTTCCCATCAAATTCGGTTTTTCCCCACAAACTGGGTTTATTTTTCCCAAAATCTTTTTTTTTCCACCAAAACTGGATTCATTTTCCTCAAAATCGGGTTTGTTCCCCCCAAAATGGGTTCATTCCCCCTAAAATCATGGTTTTTCCCACCAAACTGGGTTCATTTCCCCCAAAATCGTTTTTTCCCCCCAAACGGGGATTATTTCCCCTCAAAATGGGTTTTTTTCCCCCAAATTGGGTTCATTTTCCCCATTATCCAATTTTTTCCCTGCAAGCTGGATTAATTTTCCCCAAAATCGGGGTTTTCTCCCAAACTGGGTTCATTTTCTCAAAATTTTGTAGGAAATGAACACTGGTTTAAGGGGAAAAACCCGATTTTGTGGAAAATGAACCCAGTTTGGGGGAAAAAAATCCGATTTGAGAGAAGACGAAGCCAGTTTTGGGGGAAAAACCCGATTTTGGGCAAAAAAACCTCCCAGTTTTGGGGGTAAAAAAGGATTTTGTGGAAAATGAACCCAGTTTGGGGGGGAAAACCCGATTTGGGGGAAAATGAATGCAGTTTTGGGGGAAAAAACCCCGATATGACGGAAAATTAACCCAGTTTAGGGGGATAAAGATGATTTTGGGGAAAATGAACCCAGTTTGGGTTGCAAAAACCCGATTTTGGGGAAAAAGAACCCAGTTGGGGGGGGAACATAATTTTAGGGGAAATGAACCCAGTTTGGTGGGAAAAAACACAATTTTATGGGAAAATAACCCGTTTTTTTTGGGAAAAACCCGATTATGAGGAAAAAGAACCCAGTTGGGGGGGGGAAACATAATTTTAGGGGAAATGAACCCAGTTTGGTGGGAAAAAACACAATTTTATGGGAAATTAACCCGTTTTTGGGGGAAAAACCCGATTATGAGGAAAATTAACCAAGTTTTGGGGGAAAAACTCGATTTTGGGGAAAATGAATCCAGTTTTGGGGGAAAGAAAAACAATTGGAGGGGAAATGAACCCAGTTTGGGGGAAAAAAAAACGATTTTGGGGGCAAATGAACCCGTTTGTGTTGAAAAACCCGATTTTGCGGAAAATTAACCCAGTTTGGGAGGACAAAAACCCGATTTGGTGGAAATGAACCCAGTTTTGTGGGAAAAAACATGATGTTAGGCGAAATGAACCCTTTTTGGGGGGGAAAACCCGCTTTTGAGGAAAATTAACGCAGTTTGGGGGGAAAAAAACGATTTTGGGGAAAAGGAACCCAGTTTAGGGGGAGAAATCTTTTTTGGTGAAAATTATTCCAGTTTGTGGGGAAAAAATGGGTAATGGGGAAAATGAACCCATTTTGGGGGAAAACCCTAAATTTAGAGGAAAATGAACCCAGTTTTTCGGGGAAACCCCAATTTTAGGGGAAATGAAGCCAGTTTGGATTGACAAAACCATTTAAGGGGAAATGAAGCCAGTTTGGGGAGGAAAACCAGATTTTAAGGAAACTGAACTCAGTTTCGTGGAAAAACTCGATTTTGGCAAAAATGAACCCCGTTTGGGGAGGAAAAACCTGATTTTGGGGAAGATGAACCCAGTTTGGGTCGGAAAACACGATTATGGGAAAAAAAGAACTCATTTTGGGGGAAAAACCCAAACTAGTTTCATTTTTTTTCCACCCACACTAGTTTAATTTCCCCCAAAATCAGGTTTTCCTCCCCAAACTGGTTTCATTTTGCCCAAAATTGGATTTTGTCCCCCAAATTGGCTTCAGTTTCCCCAAAATGGAGGATTCCTCCCCCAAATTGGGTTCATTTTTCCCTAATATAGGTTTTTACCCCTAAAATGGGTTAATTTCCCCTCAAATCAGGATTCCCCCCCAAACTGCTTTCATTCTCACCAAAATAAGAATTTTCCCACCAAATTTAGTTTCATTTCCCCCAAATCAGGTTTTTCCCCCAAAAGGGTTCATTTTTTTCCATAATCGGGGTTTTTCCTCCAACCCGGGTTCATTTTCCCCAAAATTAGTTTTATCCTCCCAAACTGGTTTCACTTCCACCAAAATCCGTTTTCTCCTTCCCAAATTTGGTTGATTTTGCCCCAAATCAGGTTTTGTCCCTTAAACTGGATTCATTTCCCCCCAAAATCGTGTTTTTCCACCCCAAACTGTGTCTGTTTTCCACAAAATCGACTTTATCCCCCTAAACTGCGTTAATTTTTCCTCAAATCGGTTTTTTCCCCAAAATTCCATTCATTTTCCCCAAAATCGGGTTTTTCTCCCCAAACTGCATTCATTTTCCACAAAATCCTTCCCTCTCCCCAAAAAAAAGTTGGGTTTATTTTCCGCCAAATTGGGTTTTTCTCCCAAAAAACTGGCTTCATTTTCCCCAAAATCAGATTTTTCCCCCCGAAACTGGGTTCAGTTTCCCTCAAATCGGGTTTTTCCCTCCAAACAGGGTTCATTTTCCCCATTATCCAATTTTTTCGCCCCAACCTGGGTTCATTTTCCCCATAATTGGGTTTTTCCCACAAACCGATTTCACCTTCCCCAGTATCTTTTTTTTCTCAAAAAATCTCTGTTCAATTTCCACAAAAACGAGGTTGTTTCCCCCCCCCCCCCCCCCAAAAAATCGCAAGTTTCTGTCTGTTCCTCAGGAAGGCAAGAAGCAGACTACCGGGAATGTCTGTGGAACCACGGCCAGATAGAGCTGTTTGAGAGGCTTCAGTTCACAGACTTAGCCGGTACGAGAAGGCGCTGTCTCCGGACCAAAGTAATGTCTGCAGCCGGAGCCTGGCGTGAAAGCCGGGGGAACACTGAGAAGGCTGCTCAAGAAAGCAAGAGTAGCTCCTCTGTTTGCCTGTATTTGTAAGCCTACGAGCGAGGAATACCCTGCCAGTAAAATGCTTGCTCTTCTAGCAGCTATTCATGGTAGAATATTCCTGGATTCTTTGAAATCAAGGGGTTCGTTTCTGCTCTCCCTTGGAGAAAACACAAACCCGTGCAGTTCAGAGAATGTGCTGTGGATTCCCTGCCTGCCGTGGTAACACGTTTCAGCACTAAGAGTTTGCAGCGGCTGACGAGAATGCACAGAAAAACAGGGATCCCTCGTCCATGAAAAGCACGAGCAGATCATCTGATAATTTGCCCTTTCATTACATTGTTAGAAGATGAAATGTCATGCTAAACCATTTCCCAAATAGCAAGATTATGTGGGAGAAAGATTTTAGACTGAGTGTTCCTCAAGGAGGCAAGAAGCAGACTGCCTGAATCTGTCTTTGGAACCGCGGCCAGAGACAACTTTTTGAGAAGTTTCAGTTTACAGAGCTAGCCGGTAAGAGAAGGCGCTGTCTCCGGACCAAAGTAATGTTTGCAGCCAGAGCTTGGTGTGAAAGCCGGGGGAACACTGTGAAGGCTGCTCAAGTGAGCAAGAGCAACTCCTCTGTTTGCCTGTATTTGTAAGCCTACGAGCGAGGCATACCCGGCAGGGTATATGCTTTTTCTTGTAGCAGTTATTCATTAATGAACAAGTCCGGGAGGCTTTACAATCAAGTTGTTAGTCTGGGGGGGAAAACCCGATTTTGGGGAAAATGAAACCAGTTTCGGGAAGAAACCTGATTTTGGGTAAAAAGAACCCAGGTTGGGGGAAAAATTCCGCTTTTGGGAAAAATGAACCCAGTTTAGGAGTATAAACCCGATTTTGGGGAAAATGAACCCACTTTGGGGGGGGGGGACACGACCCAATTTTGGGTAAATTGAACGAGTTTTTGGTGGGATAAAACCCGATTTTGGGCAAAATGAAACCAGATTGGGGAGGAAAACCTGATTTTGGGGAAATTTAACTAGTTTGGGTGGAAAATCCCGATTCTGGAAAAGAAAATGAACCCAGTTTGGGTTTTTCCCCCAAAATGAGTTCGTTTTTTCCCATAATCGGGTTTTCCCACCCGAACTGGGTTCATTTCCCTAAAATCGGGTTTCTCCCCCCAAACTGGGTTGATTTTCCCCAAAATTGGGTTATCCCCCCAAAACTGGGTTTATTTCCCCCAAAATCGGGGTTTTCCCCCAAAACTGGGTTCTTTCTCCCCAAAAATAGGCTTTTTCCCTCCAAGCTGCGTTCATTTCCCTCAAAATCATATTTTTTTCCCCCCAAACTCGGTTCATTTCCGGGAAAATTGGATTTTAACCACCCAAAATGGTTTCATTTCCCCCTAAATCAGTTTTTTTTCCTCTACAAACTGGCTTCATTTTGCCCAAAATCGAGTTTTCTCCACAAATTGTGTTCATTTTTCCCAATAGTGGTTTTTTTTCCCCCAAAATGGGTTCATTTTCAACGAAATCTGGTTTTATCCCAGCAAAATTGTTTCATTTTCCCCAAAATTGGGTTTTTACCCCCAAACTGGGTTAATTTTCCCCAAAATCGGATTATTTCCCCCGAACCTGGGATAATTTTCCCTCAAATCAGGTTTTTCCCCACAAAATGGCTTCATATTCTCTCAAATCGGGATCTTTCCCACCAAACTGGGTTCATTTTATTCATTATCCATTTTTTATCTCCCCAAACTGGATTCATTCCCCCCAAAATCAGGTTTTTTCCCCAAAAATTGGCTTCATTTTCTCTCAAATCAGATTTTTCCTCCCAAACTGGCTTCATTTTCTCTCAAATCGGGTTTTTATTCCCCCAAACTGATTTCATTTTCTCCAAAATCATATTTTTCCATCAAAAACGTGTTCATTTTCCCCAAAATCAGGTTTCCTCCTGTGTTTATTCCCCCAAAATGAGTTTTTCCCCAAAAAACTGGATTCATTTTCCTCAAAATTGGATTTATACACCAAAACTGGGTTAAGTATCACTCAAATCACAATTTTTACCCCCCAAATTGCTTTCATTTTCCCCAAAATCGGGTTTTTCCCGAAAATGAGTTCATTTTTTTCCATAATTTTTTTTTTCCATCCAAACTATGTTCATTTTCCTGAAAATCAGGTCTTTCCCCCCAAATGTGTTCATTTCCCCCAAAACTAGATTTTTCCTCCCCAAACTGGGTTCGTTTTCGCCAAAATCGAGTTTTTCCACGACACTGAGTTCATTTTCCTTAAAATCTGGTTTTCCTCCCCAAACTGGCTTCATTTTCCCCAAAATTGTTTTTTCAATCCAAACTGGCTTCATTTCCCCTAAAATAGGGTTTCCCCGAAAAACTGGGTTAATTTTCCTCTAAATTGGGGTTTTTCCCCCAAAATGGGTTCATTTTCCCCATTACCCATTTTTTTCCCCACAATCTGGAATAATTTTCACCAAAAAAGATTTCTCCCCCTAAACTGGGTTCCTTTTCCCCAAAATCGTTTTTTTCCCCCCAAACTGCGTTAATTTTCCTCAAAAGCGGATTTTCACCACCAAAAAACGGGTTCATTTCCCCTAACATCATGTTTTTTCCCACAAAACTGGGTTCATTTCCACCAAATCGGGTGTTCTCCTCCCAAACTGGGTTAATTTTCCGCAAAACCGGGGTTTTCCACACAAAACGGGTTAATTTCCCCTAAAATTGTGTTTTTTTCCAACCAAACTGGGTTCATTTCCCCTCAAATTGGTTTTTTTCCCACGAAAACTGGAATAATTTTCCCCAAAATCGAGTTTTTCCCCCCAAACTGGGTTAAGTTTCCTCATAATTGGGTTTTTCCCCAAAAAAATGGTTTAATTTCCCCTAAAATTGTGGTTTTTTCCAACCAAACTGGGTTCATTTCCCCTAAAATTATGTGTGTGTGTGTCCCCCTTGGGTTCTTTTTCCCCAAAATCGGGTTTTTGCACCCCAAACTGGGTTCATTTTCCCCAAAATCATCTTTATCCCCCTAAACTAGGTTAATTTTCTGTCATATCGGGGTTTTTTCCCCCAAAACTGCATTCATTTTCCCCCAAATCGGGTTTCCCCCCCCAAACTGGGTTCATTTTCCACAAAATCCTTTTTTACCCCCAAAACTGGGAGGTTTTTTTGCCCCAAATCGGGTTTTTCCCCAAAAAAACTGGGGTCATTTTCCCAAAAATCGTTTTTTCCCCCCTAAACTGGGTTCTGTTTCCCTCAAATCAGGTTTCCCCCCCCAAACTGGCTTCATCTTCTCTCAAATTGGATTTTTTCCCCCAAACTGGGTTCATTTTCCACAAAATCGGGTTTTTCCCCTTCAACCAGTGTTCATTTCCTACAAAATGTTGGGAAAATGAACCCAGTTTGGGAGAAAACCCCAATTTTGGGGAAAATGAATTCATTTTGCGGGGAAAATATTGGATAATGGGGAAAATGAACCCAATTTCGGGGAAAAAAACCCATTTTGAGGGGAAATAATCCCCGATTGAGGGAAAAAAAACGATTTTGGGGAAAATGAATCCAGTTTGGTGGGAAAAAACATGATTTAAGGGAAATGAACCCGTTTTGGGGGGAACAAACCCGATTTTGAGGAAAATTAACCCATTTTGGGGGGGAAAATCTAGATTTTGGGGAAAATGAATCCAGTTTTGGGGGAAAACCCCGATTTTGGGAAAAATAAACTCAGTTTGTGGGGAAAAACCGAATTTGAGGGGAAAAAAAACCCAGTTTGGAAGAAATAAAACCAATTTTAGGGAAAATGAACCCCTTTTGCATGGAAATACCCGATTTTGCAGAAAATTAACCCAGTTTGGGGGGGCGGGGAGAAAGATTTTTGGGAAAAGGCACCCAGTTTAAGGGGAAAAAAAAACTATTTTGGGGAAAATTATTCCAGTTTGCGTGGAAAAATATGGGTAATGGGGAAAATAAACCCATTTTGGGGGAAACCCCCCAATTTAGAGGAAAATGAACCCACTTTTTTTGGGAAAACCCAATTTTAGGGGAAATGAAGCCAGTTTGGGGAGGAAAACCAGATTTTAGGGAAAATGAAACAATTTTGCTGGGTTAAAACCAGATTTCATGGAAAATGAACCATTTTTGGGGGAAAAATACCACTATTGGGGAAAATGAACCCAATTTGTGGTGAAAACTCGATTTTGGGCAATATGAAGCCAGTTTGTGGAGGAAAAATACCTGATTTTGGGGGAACTGAAACAATTTTGGGTGGTTAAAATCCAATTTTCCCAGAAATGAACCGAGTTTTGGGGGAAAAACATTTAATTTGAGGGAAATGAACACAGCTTGAAGGGAAAAAGCCTATTTTTGGGAGAAAGAACCCAGTTTTGGGGGGAAACCCAGATTTTTGGGAAAATGAAACAATTTTGCTGGGATAAAACCAGATTTCGTGGAAAATGAACCCATTTTGGCGGGGGGAAATACCTCTTTTGGGGAAAATGAACCCAGTTTGTGGTGAAAACACGATTTTGGTGAAAATGAACCTAGTTGGGGGGGAACCCAATTTTGGGGGAAAATTAACACAGTTTATGGTGATAAACCAGATTTTGGGGAAAATTAACCCAGTTTTGGTGATAAAACCTGATTTTGGGAAAATTAACACAGTTTAGGGGGATAAAACCTATTTTGGGGAAAATGAACCCAGTTTTCGGGGAATAAATATGATTATGGGGAAAATGAATCCGGTTTGCTAGGGAAAAAATGGATAATGGGGAAAATGAACCCAGTTTAAGGGAGAAAACCCCAAATTTAGAGGAAAATGGACCCAGTTTTGGGGGGGAAACCCCAAATTTAGGGGAAATGAAGCCAGTTTGGGTGGAAAAACCTGATTATGGAAAAGAAATGAACCCATTTTGGGAGGAAAACTTGATTTTGGAAAAATAAACTCAGTTTGGGGGGAAACCCCCAATTTTGGGGAAAATGAACCCGGTTTGGTGGAAGAAACCACAATTTTGGGAAAATCGAACCCAGTTTGGGAGCAAAAACCCTATTCTGTGGAAAAACGAAAGCAGTTTGGGGGGAAAAATCACGATTTGAGGAAAACTTAATACAGTTTCGGGGTATAAATCCGATTTTTGGGAAAATGAACCCAGTTTGCAGGGAAAAACCCAATTTGAGGGGAAATGAACCCAGTGTGGGGGAAAAAAACAATTTTGGGGAAAATGAACCACTTTTGCGTGGAAAAACCCGATTTGGAGGAAAATTAACCCAGTTTGGGGGGAAAACCCCGATTTGGGGGAAAACCAACCCAGTTTAGGGGGAATAAAACGATTTTGGGGAAAATTATTCCAGTTTGCCGGGAAAAAAATGGGTAATGGATAAAATGAACCTATATTGGGGGAAAAACCCCAATTTAGAGGAAAATTAACCCAATTTTGGAAGGGGGAACCCCAATTTTAGGGGAAATGAAGCCAGTTTGGGGGGAAAATCCCGATTTGGGGGAAAATGAACCCAGGTTGGGGGTAGAAACGCGATTTTAGAGAAAATGAACCCAGTTTTGTGGAAAAAAAACGATTATGGCAAAAATGAACCCAGTTTGGTGAGGAAAAACCTGATTTAGGGGAAAATGAACCCAGTTCGGGTGGGAAAACCCGATTAAGGGGGAAAAAATGAACTCATTTTGGGGGATAGGCTTTATCCCCCTAAACTGTGTTAATTTTCCCAAAATTGGGTTTTATCAACAAAACTGGGTTAATTTTCCCCAAAATCTGGTTTATCACCATAAACTGTGTTAATTTCCCCCCAAAATGGGGTTCGTTCCCCCCCCAACTGTGTTCATTTTGCCCCAAATCGAGTTTTCACCACAAATTGGGTTCATTTTCCCCAATAGTGGTATTTTTCCAAAAAAAAATGGGTTCATTTTCCACAAAATCTGGTTATATCCCAGCAAAATTTTTTTTCATTTTCCCTAAAATCTGGTTTTCCTCCCCAAACTGGCTTCATTTCACCTAAAATTGGGTTTTCCCCAAAAAAGTGGGTTCATTTTCCTCTAAATTGGGGGGTTTCCCCCTAAATGGGTTTATTTTCCCCATTACCCAGTTTGCGGGGAAAAAATTCCCCGCAAACTGGAATAATTTTCCCCAAAATAGGCTTTTTTCCCCCTAAACTGGGTGCCTTTTCCCTAAAATCTCCCCCCCCCCCCCCCCCCCCAAGCTGGGTAATTTTCCGCTAAAATCGGGTATTTCCATGCAAAAGGGGTTCGTTTTCCCTAAAATAGGTTTTTTTCCCCCAAAATGGGGTTTTTTCCCATCAAATTCGGTTCTTCCCCACAAACTGGGTTTATTTTTCCCAAAATCTTTTTTTTTCCACCAAAACTGGATTCATTTTCCTCAAAATCGGGTTTGTTCCCCTCAAAACGGGTTCATTCCCCCTAAAATCATGGTTTTTCCCACCAAACTGGGTTCATTTCCCCCAAAATCGTTTTTTCCCCCCAAACGGGGATTATTTCCCCTCAAAATGGGTTTTTTTCCCCCAAATTGGGTTCATTTTCCCCATTATCCAATTTTTTCCCTGCAAGCTGGATTAATTTTCCCCAAAATCGGGGTTTTCTCCCAAACTGGGTTCATTTTCTCAAAATTTTGTAGGAAATGAACACTGGTTTAAGGGGAAAAACCCGATTTTGTGGAAAATGAACCCAGTTTGGGGGAAAAAATCTGATTTGAGAGAAGACGAAGCCAGTTTTGGGGGAAAAACCCGATTTTGGGCAAAAAAACCTCCCAGTTTTGGGGGTAAAAAAGGATTTTGTGGAAAATGAACCCAGTTTGGGGGGGAAAACCCGATTTGGGGGAAAATGAATGCAGTTTTGGGGGAAAAAACCCCGATATGACGGAAAATTAACCCAGTTTAGGGGGATAGAGATGATTTTGGGGAAAATGAACCCAGTTTGGGTTGCAAAAACCCGATTTTGGGGAAAAAGAACCCAGTTGGGGGGGGGGAACATAATTTTAGGGGAAATGAACCCAGTTTGGTGGGAAAAAACACAATTTTATGGGAAAATAACCCGTTTTTTTTGGGAAAAACCCGATTATGAGGAAAAAGAACCCAGTTGGGGGGGGGGGGGAAACATAATTTTAGGGGAAATGAACCCAGTTTGGTGGGAAAAAACACAATTTTATGGGAAATTAACCCGTTTTTGGGGGAAAAACCCGATTATGAGGAAAATTAACCAAGTTTTGGGGGAAAAACTCGATTTTGGGGAAAATGAATCCAGTTTTGGGGGAAAGAAAAACAATTGGAGGGGAAATGAACCCAGTTTGGGGGAAAAAAAAAACCGATTTTGGGGGCAAATGAACCCGTTTGTGTTGAAAAACCCGATTTTGCGGAAAATTAACGCAGTTTGGGAGGACAAAAACCCGATTTGGTGGAAATGAACCCAGTTTTGTGGGAAAAAACATGATGTTAGGCGAAATGAACCCTTTTTTTGGGGGGGAAAGCCCGCTTTTGAGGAAAATTAACGCAGTTTGGGGGGAAAAAAACTATTTTGGGGAAAAGGAACCCAGTTTAGGGGGAGAAATCTTTTTTGGTGAAAATTATTCAGGTTTGTAGGGAAAAAATGGGTAATGGGGAAAATGAACCCATTTTGGGGGAAAACCCTAAATTTAGAGGAAAATGAACCCAGTTTTTCGGGGAAACCCCAATTTTAGGGGAAATGAAGCCAGTTTGGATTGACAAAACCATTTAAGGGGAAATGAAGCCAGTTTGGGGAGGAAAACCAGATTTTAAGGAAACTGAACTCAGTTTCGTGGAAAAACTCGATTTTGGCAAAAATGAACCCCGTTTGGGGAGGAAAAACCTGATTTTGAAAAAGATGAACCCAGTTTGGGTCGGAAAACACGATTATGGGAAAAAAAGAACTCATTTTGGGGGAAAAACCCAAACTAGTTTCATTTTTTTTCCACCCAAACTAGTTTAATTTCCCCCAAAATCAGGTTTTCCTCCCCAAATTGGGTTCATTTTCCATAATATAGGTTTTTACCCCTAAAATGGGTTAATTTCCCCTCAAATCAGGATTCCCCCCCAAACTGCTTTCATTCTCACCAAAATAAGAATTTTCCCACCAAATTTAGTTTCATTTCCCCCAAATCAGGTTTTTCCCCCAAAAGGGTTCATTTTTTTTCCATAATCGGGTTTTTTCCTCCAACCCGGGTTCATTTTCCCCAAAATGAGTTTTATCCTCCCAAACTGGTTTCACTTCCACCAAAATCCGTTTTCTCCTTCCCAAATTTGGTTGATTTTGCCCCAAATCAGGTTTTGTCCCTTAAACTGGATTCATTTCCCCCCAAAATCGTGTTTTTCCACCCCAAACTGTGTCTGTTTTCCACAAAATCGACTTTATCCCCCTAAACTGCGTTAATTTTTCCTCAAATCGGTTTTTTCCCCCAAAATTCCATTCATTTTCCCCAAAATCGGGTTTTTCTCCCCAAACTGCATTCATTTTCCACAAAATCCTTCCCTCTCCCCCAAAAAAAGTTGGGTTTATTTTCCGCCAAATTGGGGTTTTCTCCCAAAAAACTGGCTTCATTTTCCCCAAAATCAGATTTTTTCCCCCCGAAACTGGGTTCAGTTTCCCTCAAATCGGGTTTTTCCCCCCAACCTGGGTTCATTTTCCCCATAATCGGGTTTTTCCCACAAACCGATTTCACTTTCCCCAGTATCTTTTTTTTCCCAAAAAATCTCTGTTCAATTTCCACAAAAACGAGGTTGTTCCCCCCCCCCCCCCAAAAATCGCAAGATTCTGTCTGTTCCTCAGGAAGGCAAGAAGCAGACTATCGGGAATGTCTGTGGAACCACGGCCAGATAGAGCTGTTTGAGAGGCTTCAGTTCACAGACTTAGCCGGTACGAGAAGGCGCTGTCTCCGGACCAAAGTAATGTCTGCAGCCGGAGCCTGGCGTGAAAGCCGGGGGAACACTGAGAAGGCTGCTCAAGAAAGCAAGAGTAGCTCCTCTGTTTGCCTGTATTTGTAAGCCTACGAGCGAGGAATACCCTGCCAGTAAAATGCTTGCTCTTCTAGCAGCTATTCATGGTAGAACATTCCTGGATTCTTTGAAATCAAGGGGTTCGTTTCTGCTCTCCCTTGGAGAAAACACTCACCCGTGCAGTTCAGAGAATGTGCTGTGGATTCCCTGCCTGCCGTGGTAACACATTTCAGCACTAAGAGTTTGCAGAGGCTGATGAGAATGCACAGGAAAACAGGGATCCCTCGTCCATGAAGCACGAGCAGATCATCTGATAATTTGCCTTTTAGTTACATTTGGTGCTAGAAATCGGAACTGAGTGTTCCTCAAAGAGGCAAGAAGCAGACTGCCTGGAAATCAGTGAATCCGAGGCCAGACACAGCTTTTGAGAAGTTTCTTTCGGTTTACAGAGCTAGCCGGTAAGAAAAGGCACTCTTACCAGACTAAAGAAATGTTTGCAGCCGGAGCCTGGCGTGAAAGCCGGGGAAACACTGAGAAGGCTGCTCAAGAAAGCAAGAGCAGCATCCTCTGTTTGCCTGTATTTGTAAGCCTACGAGCGAGGAATACCCTGCCGGTAAAATGCTTGCTCTTCTAGCAGCTATTCATGGTAGAATATTCCTGGATTCTTTGAAATCAAGGGGTTCGTTTCTGCTCTCCCTTGGAGAAAACACACACCCGTGCAGTTCAGAGAATGTGCTGTGGATTCCCTGCCTGCCGTGGTAACACGTTTCAGCACTAAGAGTTTGCAGCGGCTGACGAGAATGCACAGAAAAACAGGGATCCCTCGTCCATGAAAAGCACGAGCAGATCATCTGATAATTTGCCCTTTCATTACATTGTTAGAAGATGAAATGTCATGCTAAACCATTTCCCAAATAGCAAGGTTATGTGGGAGAAAGATTTTAGACTGAGTGTTCCTCAAGGAGGCAAGAAGCAGACTGCCTGAATCTGTCTTTGGAACCGCGGCCAGAGACAACTTTTTGAGAAGTTTCAGTTTACAGAGCTAGCCGGTAAGAGAAGGCGCTGTCTCCGGACCAAAGTAATGTTTGCAGCCGGAGCTTGGTGTGAAAGCCGGGGGAACACTGTGAAGGCTGCTCAAGGGAGCAAGAGCAACTCCTCTGTTTGCCTGTATTTGTAAGCCTACGAGCGAGGAATACCCGGCAGGGTATATGCTTTTTCTTGTAGCAGTTATTCATTAATGAACAAGTCCGGGAGGCTTTACAATCAAGTTGTTAGTCTGGGGGGGAAAACCCGATTTTGGGGAAAATGAAACCAATTTCGGGAAGAAACCTGATTTTGGGTAAAAAGAACCCAGGTTGGGGGAAAAATTCCGCTTTTGGGAAAAATGAACCCAGTTTAGGAGTATAAACCCGATTTTGGGGAAAATGAACCCACTTTGGGGGGGGGGGGACACGACCCAATTTTGGGTAAATTGAACGAGGTTTTGGTGGGATAAAACCCGATTTTGGGCAAAATGAAACCAGATTGGGGAGAAAAACCTGATTTTGGGGAAATTTAACTAGTTTGGGTGGAAAATCCCGATTCTGGAAAAGAAAATGAACCCAGTTTGGGTTTTTCCCCCAAAATGAGTTCGTTTTTTTCCCATAATCGGGTTTTCCCACCCGAACTGAGTTCATTTCCCTAAAATCGGGTTTCTCCCCCCAAATTGGGTTGATTTTCCCCAAAATTGGGTTATCCCCCCAAAACTGGGTTTATTTCCCCCAAAATCGGGGTTTTCCCCCAAAACTGGGTTCTTTCTCCCCAAAAATAGGCTTTTTCCCTCCAAGCTGCGTTCATTTCCCTCAAAATCATATTTTTTTCCCCCCCAAACTCGGTTCATTTCCGGGAAAATTGGATTTTAACCACCCAAAATGGTTTCATTTCCCCCTAAATCAGTTTTTTTCCTCTACAAACTGGCTTCATTTTGCCCAAAATCGAGTTTTCTCCACAAATTGTGTTCATTTTTCCCAATAGTGGTTTTTTTTCCCCCAAAATGGGTTCATTTTCAACGAAATCTGGTTTTATCCCAGCAAAATTGTTTCATTTTCCCCAAAATTGGGTTATTACCCCCAAACTGGGTTAATTTTCCCCAAAATCGGATTATTTCCCCCGAACCTGGGATAATTTTCCCTCAAATCAGGTTTTTCCCCCCAAAATGGCTTCATATTCTCTCAAATCGGGATCTTTCCCACCAAACTGGGTTCATTTTATTCATTATCCATTTTTTATCTCCCCAAACTGGATTCATTCCCCCCAAAATCGGGTTTTTTCCCCAAAAATTGGCTTCATTTTCTCTCAAATCAGATTTTTCCTCCCAAACTGGCTTCATTTTCTCTCAAATCGGGTTTTTATTCCCCCAAACTGATTTCATTTTCTCCAAAATCATATTTTTCCATCAAAAACGTGTTCATTTTCCCCAAAATCAGGTTTCCTCCTGTGTTTATTCCCCCAAAATGAGTTTTTTTCCCCAAAAAACTGGATTCATTTTCCTCAAAATTGGATTTATACACCAAAACTGGGTTAAGTATCACTCAAATCACAATTTTTACCCCCCAAATTGCTTTCATTTTCCCCAAAATCGGGTTTTTCCCGAAAATGAGTTCATTTTTTTCCATAATTTTTTTTTTCCATCCAAACTATGTTCATTTTCCTGAAAATCAGGTCTTTCCCCCCAAATGTGTTCATTTCCCCCAAAACTAGATTTTTCCTCCCCAAACTGGGTTCGTTTTCGCCAAAATCGAGTTTTTCCACGACACTGAGTTCATTTTCCTTAAAATCTGGTTTTCCTCCCCAAACTGGCTTCATTTTCCCCAAAATTGTTTTTTCAATCCAAACTGGCTTCATTTCCCCTAAAATAGGGTTTCCCCGAAAAACTGGGTTAATTTTCCTCTAAATTGGGGTTTTTCCCCCAAAATGGGTTCATTTTCCCCATTACCCATTTTTTTCCCCACAATCTGGAATAATTTTCACCAAAAAAGATTTCTCCCCCTAAACTGGGTTCCTTTTCCCCAAAATCGTTTTTTTCCCCCCAAACTGCGTTAATTTTCCTCAAAAGCGGATTTTCACCACCAAAAAACGGGTTCATTTCCCCTAACATCATGTTTTTTCCCACAAAACTGGGTTCATTTCCACCAAATCGGGTGTTCTCCTCCCAAACTGGGTTAATTTTCCGCAAAACCGGGTTTTTCCACACAAAACGGGTTAATTTCCCCTAAAATTGTGTTTTTTTCCAACCAAACTGGGTTCATTTCCCCTCAAATTGGTTTTTTTCCCACGAAAACTGGAATAATTTTCCCCAAAATCGAGTTTTTCCCCCCAAACTGGGTTAAGTTTCCTCATAATTGGGTTTTTCCCCAAAAAAATGGTTTAATTTCCCCTAAAATTGTGGTTTTTTCCAACCAAACTGGGTTCATTTCCCCTAAAATTATGTGTGTGTGTGTCCCCCTTGGGTTCTTTTTCCCCAAAATCGGGTTTTTGCACCCCAAACTGGGTTCATTTTCCCCAAAATCATCTTTATCCCCCTAAACTAGGTTAATTTTCTGTCATATCGGGGTTTTTTCCCCCAAAACTGCATTCATTTTCCCCCAAATCGGGTTTTCCCCCCCAAACTGGGTTCATTTTCCACAAAATCCTTTTTTACCCCCAAAACTGGGAGGTTTTTTTGCCCCAAATCGGGTTTTTCCCCAAAAAAACTGGGGTCATTTTCCCAAAAATCATTTTTTCCCCCCTAAACTGGGTTCTGTTTCCCTCAAATCAGGTTTCCCCCCCCAAACTGGCTTCATCTTCTCTCAAATTGGATTTTTTCCCCCAAACTGGGTTCATTTTCCACAAAATCGGGTTTTTCCCCTTCAACCAGTGTTCATTTCCTACAAAATGTTGGGAAAATGAACCCAGTTTGGGAGAAAACCCCAATTTTGGGGAAAATGAATTCATTTTGCGGGGAAAATATTGGATAATGGGGAAAATGAACCCAATTTTGGGGAAAAAACCCATTTTGAGGGGAAATAATCCCCGATTGAGGGAAAAAACCGATTTTGGGGGAAATGAATCCAGTTTGGTGGGAAAAAACATGATTTAAGGGAAATGAACCCGTTTTGGGGGGAACAAACCCGATTTTGAGGAAAATTAACCCATTTTGGGGGGAAAAATCTAGATTTTGGGGAAAATGAATCCAGTTTTGGGGGAAAACCCCGATTTTGGGAAAAATAAACTCAGTTTGTGGGGAAAAACCGAATTTGAGGGGAAAAAAAACCCCAGTTTGGAAGAAATAAAACCAATTTTAGGGAAAATGAACCCCTTTTGCATGGAAATACCCGATTTTGCAGAAAATTAACCCAGTTTGGGGGGGCGGGGAGAAAGATTTTTGGGAAAAGGCACCCAGTTTAAGGGGAAAAAAAAACTATTTTGGGGAAAATTATTCCAGTTTGCGTGGAAAAATATGGGTAATGGGGAAAATAAACCCATTTTGGGGGAAACCCCCCAATTTAGAGGAAAATGAACCCACTTTTTTTGGGAAAACCCAATTTTAGGGGAAATGAAGCCAGTTTGGGGAGGAAAACCAGATTTTAGGGAAAATGAAACAATTTTGCTGGGTTAAAACCAGATTTCATGGAAAATGAACCATTTTTGGGGGAAAAATACCACTATTGGGGAAAATGAACCCAATTTGTGGTGAAAACTCGATTTTGGGCAATATGAAGCCAGTTTGTGGAGGAAAAATACCTGATTTTGGGGGAACTGAAACAATTTTGGGTGGTTAAAATCCAATTTTCCCAGAAATGAACCGAGTTTTGGGGGAAAAACATTTAATTTGAGGGAAATGAACACAGCTTGAAGGGAAAAAGCCTATTTTTGGGAGAAAGAACCCAGTTTTGGGGGGAAACCCAGATTTTTGGGAAAATGAAACAATTTTGCTGGGATAAAACCAGATTTCGTGGAAAATGAACCCATTTTGGCGGGGGGAAATACCTCTTTTGGGGAAAATGAACCCAGTTTGTGGTGAAAACACGATTTTGGTGAAAATGAACCTAGTTGGGGGGGAACCCAATTTTGGGGGAAAATTAACACAGTTTATGGTGATAAACCAGATTTTGGGGAAAATTAACCCAGTTTTGGTGATAAAACCTGATTTTGGGAAAATTAACACAGTTTAGGGGGATAAAACCTATTTTGGGGAAAATGAACCCAGTTTTCGGGGAATAAATATGATTATGGGGAAAATGAATCCGGTTTGCTAGGAAAAAAATGGATAATGGGGAAAATGAACCCAGTTTAAGGGAGAAAACCCCAAATTTAGAGGAAAATGGACCCAGTTTTGGGGGGGAAACCCCAAATTTAGGGGAAATGAAGCCAGTTTGGGTGGAAAAACCTGATTATGGAAAAGAAATGAACCCATTTTGGGAGGAAAACTTGATTTTGGAAAAATAAACTCAGTTTGGGGGGAAACCCCCAATTTTGGGGAAAATGAACCCGGTTTGGTGGAAGAAACCACAATTTTGGGAAAATCGAACCCAGTTTGGGAGCAAAAACCCTATTCTGTGGAAAAACGAAAGCAGTTTGGGGGGAAAAATCACGATTTGAGGAAAACTTAATACAGTTTCGGGGTATAAATCCGATTTTTGGGAAAATGAACCCAGTTTGCAGGGAAAAACCCAATTTGAGGGGAAATGAACCCAGTGTGGGGGAAAAAAACAATTTTGGGGAAAATGAACCACTTTTGCGTGGAAAAACCCGATTTGGAGGAAAATTAACCCAGTTTGGGGGGAAAACCCCGATTTGGGGGAAAACCAACCCAGTTTAGGGGGAATAAAACGATTTTGGGGAAAATTATTCCAGTTTCCCGGGAAAAAAATGGGTAATGGATAAAATGAACCTATATTGGGGGAAAACCCCCAATTTAGAGGAAAATTAACCCAATTTTGGAAGGGGGAACCCCAATTTTAGGGGAAATGAAGCCAGTTTGGGGGGAAAATCCCGATTTGGGGGAAAATGAACCCAGGTTGGGGGTAGAAACGCGATTTTAGAGAAAATGAACCCAGTTTTGTGGAAAAAAAACGATTATGGCAAAAATGAACCCAGTTTGGTGAGGAAAAACCTGATTTAGGGGAAAATGAACCCAGTTCGGGTGGGAAAACCCGATTAAGGGGGAAAAAATGAACTCATTTTGGGGGATAGGCTTTATCCCCCTAAACTGTGTTAATTTTCCCAAAATTGGGTTTTATCAACAAAACTGGGTTAATTTTCCCCAAAATCTGGTTTATCACCATAAACTGTGTTAATTTCCCCCCAAAATGGGGTTCGTTCCCCCCCCAACTGTGTTCATTTTGCCCCAAATCGAGTTTTCACCACAAATTGGGTTCATTTTCCCCAATAGTGGTATTTTTCAAAAAAAAAATGGGTTCATTTTCCACAAAATCTGGTTATATCCCAGCAAAATTTTTTTTCATTTTCCCTAAAATCTGGTTTTCCTCCCCAAACTGGCTTCATTTCACCTAAAATTGGGTTTTCCCCAAAAAAGTGGGTTCATTTTCCTCTAAATTGGGGGGTTTCCCCCTAAATGGGTTTATTTTCCCCATTACCCAGTTTGCGGGGAAAAAATTCCCCGCAAACTGGAATAATTTTCCCCAAAATAGGCTTTTTTCCCCCTAAACTGGGTGCCTTTTCCCTAAAATCTTCCCCCCCCCCCCCCCAAGCTGGGTAATTTTCCGCTAAAATCGGGTATTTCCATGCAAAAGGGGTTCGTTTTCCCTAAAATAGGTTTTTTTCCCCCAAAATGGGGTTTTTTCCCATCAAATTCGGTTCTTCCCCACAAACTGGGTTTATTTTTCCCAAAATCTTTTTTTTTCCACCAAAACTGGATTCATTTTCCTCAAAATCGGGTTTGTTCCCCTCAAAACGGGTTCATTCCCCCTAAAATCATGGTTTTTCCCACCAAACTGGGTTCATTTCCCCCAAAATCGTTTTTTCCCCCCAAACGGGGATTATTTCCCCTCAAAATGGGTTTTTTTCCCCCAAATTGGGTTCATTTTCCCCATTATCCAATTTTTTCCCTGCAAGCTGGATTAATTTTCCCCAAAATCGGGGTTTTCTCCCAAACTGGGTTCATTTTCTCAAAATTTTGTAGGAAATGAACACTGGTTTAAGGGGAAAAACCCGATTTTGTGGAAACAGAACCCAGTTTGGGGGAAAAAATCCGATTTGAGAGAAGACGAAGCCAGTTTTGGGGGAAAAACCCGATTTTGGGCAAAAAAACCTCCCAGTTTTGGGGGTAAAAAAGGATTTTGTGGAAAATGAACCCAGTTTGGGGGGGAAAACCCGTTTTGGGGAAAAGTGAATGCAGTTTTGGGGGAAAAAACCCCGATATGACGGAAAATTAACCCAGTTTAGGGGGATAGAGATGATTTTGGGGAAAATGAACCCAGTTTGGGTTGCAAAAACCCGATTTTGGGGAAAAAGAACCCAGTTGGGGGGGGGGAACATAATTTTAGGGGAAATGAACCCAGTTTGGTGGGAAAAAACACAATTTTATGGGAAAATAACCCGTTTTTTTTGGGAAAAACCCGATTATGAGGAAAATTAACCAAGTTTTGGGGGAAAAACTCGATTTTGGGGAAAATGAATCCAGTTTTGGGGGAAAGAAAAACAATTGGAGGGGAAATGAACCCAGTTTGGGGGAAAAAAAAAACGATTTTGGGGGCAAATGAACCCGTTTGTGTTGAAAAACCCGATTTTGCGGAAAATTAACCCAGTTTGGGAGGACAAAAACCCGATTTGGTGGAAATGAACCCAGTTTTGTGGGAAAAAACATGATGTTAGGCGAAATGAACCCTTTTTTGGGGGGGGAAAGCCCGCTTTTGAGGAAAATTAACGCAGTTTGGGGGGAAAAAAACTATTTTGGGGAAAAGGAACCCAGTTTAGGGGGAGAAATCTTTTTTGGTGAAAATTATTCAGGTTTGTAGGGAAAAAATGGGTAATGGGGAAAATGAACCCATTTTGGGGGAAAACCCTAAATTTAGAGGAAAATGAACCCAGTTTTTCGGGGAAACCCCAATTTTAGGGGAAATGAAGCCAGTTTGGATTGACAAAACCATTTAAGGGGAAATGAAGCCAGTTTGGGGAGGAAAACCAGATTTTAAGGAAACTGAACTCAGTTTCGTGGAAAAACTCGATTTTGGCAAAAATGAACCCCGTTTGGGGAGGAAAAACCTGATTTTGAAAAAGATGAACCCAGTTTGGGTCGGAAAACACGATTATGGGAAAAAAAGAACTCATTTTGGGGGAAAAACCCAAACTAGTTTCATTTTTTTTCCACCCAAACTAGTTTAATTTCCCCCAAAATCAGGTTTTCCTCCCCAAACTGGTTTCATTTTGCCCAAAATTGGATTTTGTCCCCCAAATTGGCTTCAGTTTCCCCAAAATCGAGGATTCCCCCCCCAAATTGGGTTCATTTTCCCTAATATAGGTTTTTACCCCTAAAATGGGTTAATTTCCCCTCAAATCAGGATTCCCCCCCAAACTGCTTTCATTCTCACCAAAATAAGAATTTTCCCACCAAATTTAGTTTCATTTCCCCCAAATCAGGTTTTTCCCCCAAAAGGGTTCATTTTTTTTCCATAATCGGGTTTTTTCCTCCAACCCGGGTTCATTTTCCCCAAAATGAGTTTTATCCTCCCAAACTGGTTTCACTTCCACCAAAATCCGTTTTCTCCTTCCCAAATTTGGTTGATTTTGCCCCAAATCAGGTTTTGTCCCTTAAACTGGATTCATTTCCCCCCAAAATCGTGTTTTTCCACCCCAAACTGTGTCTGTTTTCCACAAAATCGACTTTATCCCCCTAAACTGCGTTAATTTTTCCTCAAATCGGTTTTTTCCCCCAAAATTCCATTCATTTTCCCCAAAATCGGGTTTTTCTCCCCAAACTGCATTCATTTTCCACAAAATCCTTCCCTCTCCCCCAAAAAAAGTTGGGTTTATTTTCCGCCAAATTGGGGTTTTCTCCCAAAAAACTGGCTTCATTTTCCCCAAAATCAGATTTTTTCCCCCCGAAACTGGGTTCAGTTTCCCTCAAATCGGGTTTTTCCCCCCAACCTGGGTTCATTTTCCCCATAATCGGGTTTTTCCCACAAACCGATTTCACTTTCCCCAGTATCTTTTTTTTCCCAAAAAATCTCTGTTCAATTTCCACAAAAACGAGGTTGTTCCCCCCCCCCCCCCCCAAAAATCGCAAGTTTCTGTCTGTTCCTCAGGAAGGCAAGAAGCAGACTATCGGGAATGTCTGTGGAACCACGGCCAGATAGAGCTGTTTGAGAGGCTTCAGTTCACAGACTTAGCCGGTACGAGAAGGCGCTGTCTCCGGACCAAAGTAATGTCTGCAGCCGGAGCCTGGTGTGAAAGCCGGGGGAACACAGAGAAGGCTGCTCAAGAAAGCAAGAGTAGCTCCTCTGTTTGCCTGTATTTGTAAGCCTACGAGCGAGGAATACCCTGCCAGTAAAATGCTTGCTCTTCTAGCAGCTATTCATGGTAGAACATTCCTGGATTCTTTGAAATCAAGGGGTTCGTTTCTGCTCTCCCTTGGAGAAAACACTCACCCGTGCAGTTCAGAGAATGTGCTGTGGATTCCCTGCCTGCCGTGGTAACACATTTCAGCACTAAGAGTTTGCAGAGGCTGATGAGAGTGCACAGGAAAACAGGGATCCCTCGTCCATGAAGCACGAGCAGATCATCTGATAATTTGCCTTTTAGTTACATTTGGTGCTAGAAATCGGAACTGAGTGTTCCTCAAAGAGGCAAGAAGCAGACTGCCTGGAAATCAGTGAATCCGAGGCCAGACACAGCTTTTGAGAAGTTTCTTTCGGTTTACAGAGCTAGCCGGTAAGAAAAGGCACTCTTACCAGACTAAAGAAATGTTTGCAGCCGGAGCCTGGCGTGAAAGCCGGGGAAACACTGAGAAGGCTGCTCAAGAAAGCAAGAGCAGCATCCTCTGTTTGCCTGTATTTGTAAGCCTACGAGCGAGGAATACCCTGCCGGTAAAATGCTTGCTCTTCTAGCAGCTATTCATGGTAGAATATTCCTGGATTCTTTGAAATCAAGGGGTTCGTTTCTGCTCTCCCTTGGAGAAAACACACACCCGTGCAGTTCAGAGAATGTGCTGTGGATTCCCTGCCTGCCGTGGTAACACGTTTCAGCACTAAGAGTTTGCAGCGGCTGACGAGAATGCACAGAAAAACAGGGATCCCTCGTCCATGAAAAGCACGAGCAGATCATCTGATAATTTGCCCTTTCATTACATTGTTAGAAGATGAAATGTCATGCTAAACCATTTCCCAAATAGCAAGGTTATGTGGGAGAAAGATTTTAGACTGAGTGTTCCTCAAGGAGGCAAGAAGCAGACTGCCTGAATGTCTTTGGAACCGCGGCCAGAGACAACTTTTTGAGAAGTTTCAGTTTACAGAGCTAGCCGGTAAGAGAAGGCGCTGTCTCCGGACCAAAGTAATGTTTGCAGCCGGAGCTTGGTGTGAAAGCCGGGGGAACACTGTGAAGGCTGCTCAAGGGAGCAAGAGCAACTCCTCTGTTTGCCTGTATTTGTAAGCCTACGAGCGAGGAATACCCGGCAGGGTATATGCTTTTTCTTGTAGCAGTTATTCATTAATGAACAAGTCCGGGAGGCTTTACAATCAAGTTGTTAGTCTGGGGGGGAAAACCCGATTTTGGGGAAAATGAAACCAATTTCGGGAAGAAACCTGATTTTGGGTAAAAAGAACCCAGGTTGGGGGAAAAATTCCGCTTTTGGGAAAAATGAACCCAGTTTAGGAGTATAAACCCGATTTTGGGGAAAATGAACCCACTTTGGGGGGGGGGGGACACGACCCAATTTTGGGTAAATTGAACGAGGTTTTGGTGGGATAAAACCCGATTTTGGGCAAAATGAAACCAGATTGGGGAGAAAAACCTGATTTTGGGGAAATTTAACTAGTTTGGGTGGAAAATCCCGATTCTGGAAAAGAAAATGAACCCAGTTTGGGTTTTTCCCCCAAAATGAGTTCGTTTTTTTCCCATAATCGGGTTTTCCCACCCGAACTGAGTTCATTTCCCTAAAATCGGGTTTCTCCCCCCAAACTGGGTTGATTTTCCCCAAAATTGGGTTATCCCCCCAAAACTGGGTTTATTTCCCCCAAAATCGGGGTTTTCCCCCAAAACTGTGTTCTTTCTCCCCAAAAATAGGCTTTTTCCCTCCAAGCTGCGTTCATTTCCCTCAAAATCATACTTTTTTCCCCCCCAAACTCGGTTCATTTCCGGGAAAATTGGATTTTAACCACCCAAAATGGTTTCATTTCCCCCTAAATCAGTTTTTTTCCTCTACAAACTGGCTTCATTTTGCCCAAAATCGAGTTTTCTCCACAAATTGTGTTCATTTTTCCCAATAGTGTTTTTTTTTCCCCCAAAATGGGTTCATTTTCAACGAAATCTGGTTTTATCCCAGCAAAATTGTTTCATTTTCCCCAAAATTGGGTTATTACCCCCAAACTGGGTTAATTTTCCCCAAAATCGGATTATTTCCCCCGAACCTGGGATAATTTTCCCTCAAATCAGGTTTTTCCCCCCAAAATGGCTTCATATTCTCTCAAATCGGGATCTTTCCCACCAAACTGGGTTCATTTTATTCATTATCCATTTTTTATCTCCCCAAACTGGATTCATTCCCCCCAAAATCGGTTTTTTTCCCCAAAAATTGGCTTCATTTTCTCTCAAATCAGATTTTTCCTCCCAAACTGGCTTCATTTTCTCTCAAATCGGGTTTTTATTCCCCCAAACTGATTTCATTTTCTCCAAAATCATATTTTTCCATCAAAAACGTGTTCATTTTCCCCAAAATCAGGTTTCCTCCTGTGTTTATTCCCCCAAAATGAGTTTTTTTCCCCAAAAAACTGGATTCATTTTCCTCAAAATTGGATTTATACACCAAAACTGGGTTAAGTATCACTCAAATCACAATTTTTACCCCCCAAATTGCTTTCATTTTCCCCAAAATCGGGTTTTTCCCGAAAATGAGTTCATTTTTTTCCATAATTGTTTTTTTCCATCCAAACTATGTTCATTTTCCTGAAAATCAGGTCTTTCCCCCCAAATGTATTCATTTCCCCCAAAACTAGATTTTTCCTCCCCAAACTGGGTTCGTTTTCGCCAAAATCGAGTTTTTCCACGACACTGAGTTCATTTTCCTTAAAATCTGGTTTTCCTCCCCAAACTGGCTTCATTTTCTCCAAAATTGTTTTTTCAATCCAAACTGGCTTCATTTCCCCTAAAATAGGGTTTCCCCGAAAAACTGGGTTAATTTTCCTCTAAATTGGGGGTTTTCCCCCAAAATGGGTTCATTTTCCCCATTACCCATTTTTTTCCCCACAATCTGGAATAATTTTCACCAAAAAAGATTTCTCCCCCTAAACTGGGTTCCTTTTCCCCAAAATCGTTTTTTTCCCCCCAAACTGCGTTAATTTTCCTCAAAAGCGGATTTTCACCACCAAAAAACGGGTTCATTTCCCCTAACATCATGTTTTTTCCCACAAAACTGGGTTCATTTCCACCAAATCGGGTGTTCTCCTCCCAAACTGGGTTAATTTTCCGCAAAACCGGGTTTTTCCACACAAAACGGGTTAATTTCCCCTAAAATTGTGTTTTTTTCCAACCAAACTGGGTTCATTTCCCCTCAAATTGGTTTTTTCCCACGAAAACTGGAATAATTTTCCCCAAAATCGAGTTTTTCCCCCCAAACTGGGTTAAGTTTCCTCATAATTGGGTTTTTCCCCAAAAAAATGGTTTAATTTCCCCTAAAATTGTGGTTTTTTCCAACGAACTGGGTTCATTTCCCCTAAAATTATGTGTGTGTGTGTCTCCCCCTTGGGTTCTTTTTCCCCAAAATCGGGTTTTTGCACCCCAAACTGGGTTCATTTTCCCCAAAATCATCTTTATCCCCCTAAACTAGGTTAATTTTCTGTCATATCGGGGTTTTTTCCCCCCAAAACTGCATTCATTTTCCCCCAAATCGGGTTTTCCCCCCCAAACTGGGTTCATTTTCCACAAAATCCTTTTTTACCCCCAAAACTGGGAGGTTTTTTTGCCCCAAATCGGGTTTTTCCCCCAAAAAACTGGGGTCATTTTCCCAAAAATCATTTTTCCCCCCCTAAACTGGGTTCTGTTTCCCTCAAATCGGGTTTCCCCCCCCAAACTGGCTTCATCTTCTCTCAAATTGGATTTTTTCCCCCAAACTGGGTTCATTTTCCACAAAATCGGGTTTTTCCCCTTCAACCAGTGTTCATTTCCTACAAAATGTTGGGAAAATGAACCCAGTTTGGGAGAAAACCCCAATTTTGGGGAAAATGAATTCATTTTGCGGGGAAAATATTGGATAATGGGGAAAATGAACCCAATTTTGGGGAAAAAACCCATTTTGAGGGGAAATAATCCCCGATTGAGGGAAAAAACCGATTTTGGGGGAAATGAATCCAGTTTGGTGGGAAAAAACATGATTTAAGGGAAATGAACCCGTTTTGGGGGGAACAAACCCGATTTTGAGGAAAATTAACCCATTTTGGGGGGAAAAATCTAGATTTTGGGGAAAATGAATCCAGTTTTGGGGGAAAACCCCGATTTTGGGAAAAATAAACTCAGTTTGTGGGGAAAAACCGAATTTGAGGGGAAAAAAACCCCAGTTTGGAAGAAATAAAACCAATTTTAGGGAAAATGAACCCCTTTTGCATGGAAATACCCGATTTTGCAGAAAATTAACCCAGTTTGGGGGGGCGGGGAGAAAGATTTTTGGGAAAAGGCACCCAGTTTAAGGGGAAAAAAAAACTATTTTGGGGAAAATTATTCCAGTTTGCGTGGAAAAATATGGGTAATGGGGAAAATAAACCCATTTTGGGGGAAACCCCCCAATTTAGAGGAAAATGAACCCACTTTTTTTGGGAAAACCCAATTTTAGGGGAAATGAAGCCAGTTTGGGGAGGAAAACCAGATTTTAGGGAAAATGAAACAATTTTGCTGGGTTAAAACCAGATTTCATGGAAAATGAACCATTTTTGGGGGAAAAATACCACTATTGGGGAAAATGAACCCAATTTGTGGTGAAAACTCGATTTTGGGCAATATGAAGCCAGTTTGTGGAGGAAAAATACCTGATTTTGGGGGAACTGAAACAATTTTGGGTGGTTAAAATCCAATTTTCCCAGAAATGAACCGAGTTTTGGGGGAAAAACATTTAATTTGAGGGAAATGAACACAGCTTGAAGGGAAAAAGCCTATTTTTGGGAGAAAGAACCCAGTTTTGGGGGGAAACCCAGATTTTTGGGAAAATGAAACAATTTTGCTGGGATAAAACCAGATTTCGTGGAAAATGAACCCATTTTGGCGGGGGGAAATACCTCTTTTGGGGAAAATGAACCCAGTTTGTGGTGAAAACACGATTTTGGTGAAAATGAACCTAGTTGGGGGGGAACCCAATTTTGGGGGAAAATTAACACAGTTTATGGTGATAAACCAGATTTTGGGGAAAATTAACCCAGTTTTGGTGATAAAACCTGATTTTGGGAAAATTAACACAGTTTAGGGGGATAAAACCTATTTTGGGGAAAATGAACCCAGTTTTCGGGGAATAAATATGATTATGGGGAAAATGAATCCGGTTTGCTAGGAAAAAAATGGATAATGGGGAAAATGAACCCAGTTTAAGGGAGAAAACCCCAAATTTAGAGGAAAATGGACCCAGTTTTGGGGGGGAAACCCCAAATTTAGGGGAAATGAAGCCAGTTTGGGTGGAAAAACCTGATTATGGAAAAGAAATGAACCCATTTTGGGAGGAAAACTTGATTTTGGAAAAATAAACTCAGTTTGGGGGGAAACCCCCAATTTTGGGGAAAATGAACCCGGTTTGGTGGAAGAAACCACAATTTTGGGAAAATCGAACCCAGTTTGGGAGCAAAAACCCTATTCTGTGGAAAAACGAAAGCAGTTTGGGGGGAAAAATCACGATTTGAGGAAAACTTAATACAGTTTCGGGGTATAAATCCGATTTTTGGGAAAATGAACCCAGTTTGCAGGGAAAAACCCAATTTGAGGGGAAATGAACCCAGTGTGGGGGAAAAAAACAATTTTGGGGAAAATGAACCACTTTTGCGTGGAAAAACCCGATTTGGAGGAAAATTAACCCAGTTTGGGGGGAAAACCCCGATTTGGGGGAAAACCAACCCAGTTTAGGGGGAATAAAACGATTTTGGGGAAAATTATTCCAGTTTGCCGGGAAAAAAATGGGTAATGGATAAAATGAACCCATGTTGGGGGAAAACCCCCAATTTAGAGGAAAATTAACCCAATTTTGGAAGGGGGAACCCCAATTTTAGGGGAAATGAAGCCAGTTTGGGGGGAAAATCCCGATTTGGGGGAAAATGAACCCAGGTTGGGGGTAGAAACGCGATTTTAGAGAAAATGAACCCAGTTTTGTGGAAAAAAAACGATTATGGCAAAAATGAACCCAGTTTGGTGAGGAAAAACCTGATTTAGGGGAAAATGAACCCAGTTCGGGTGGGAAAACCCGATTAAGGGGGAAAAAATGAACTCATTTTGGGGGATAGGCTTTATCCCCCTAAACTGTGTTAATTTTCCCAAAATTGGGTTTTATCAACAAAACTGGGTTAATTTTCCCCAAAATCTGGTTTATCACCATAAACTGTGTTAATTTCCCCCCAAAATGGGGTTCGTTCCCCCCCCAACTGTGTTCATTTTGCCCCAAATCGAGTTTTCACCACAAATTGGGTTCATTTTCCCCAATAGTGGTATTTTTCCAAAAAAAAATGGGTTCATTTTCCACAAAATCTGGTTATATCCCAGCAAAATTTTTTTTCATTTTCCCTAAAATCTGGTTTTCCTCCCCAAACTGGCTTCATTTCACCTAAAATTGGGTTTTCCCCAAAAAAGTGGGTTCATTTTCCTCTAAATTGGGGGGTTTCCCCCTAAATGGGTTTATTTTCCCCATTACCCAGTTTGCGGGGAAAAAATTCCCCGCAAACTGGAATAATTTTCCCCAAAATAGGCTTTTTTCCCCCTAAACTGGGTGCCTTTTCCCTAAAATCTTCCCCCCCCCCCCCCAAGCTGGGTAATTTTCCGCTAAAATCGGGTATTTCCATGCAAAAGGGGTTCGTTTTCCCTAAAATAGGTTTTTTTCCCCCAAAATGGGGTTTTTTCCCATCAAATTCGGTTCTTCCCCACAAACTGGGTTTATTTTTCCCAAAATCTTTTTTTTTCCACCAAAACTGGATTCATTTTCCTCAAAATCGGGTTTGTTCCCCTCAAAACGGGTTCATTCCCCCTAAAATCATGGTTTTTCCCACCAAACTGGGTTCATTTCCCCCAAAATCGTTTTTTTCCCCCCAAACGGGGATTATTTCCCCTCAAAATGGGTTTTTTTCCCCCAAATTGGGTTCATTTTCCCCATTATCCAATTTTTTCCCTGCAAGCTGGATTAATTTTCCCCAAAATCGGGGTTTTCTCCCAAACTGGGTTCATTTTCTCAAAATTTTGTAGGAAATGAACACTGGTTTAAGGGGAAAAACCCGATTTTGTGGAAACAGAACCCAGTTTGGGGGAAAAAATCCGATTTGAGAGAAGACGAAGCCAGTTTTGGGGGGAAAACCCGATTTTGGGCAAAAAAACCTCCCAGTTTTGGGGGTAAAAAAGGATTTTGTGGAAAATGAACCCAGTTTGGGGGGGAAAACCCGATTTGGGGGAAAATGAATGCAGTTTTGGGGGAAAAAACCCCGATATGACGGAAAATTAACCCAGTTTAGGGGGATAGAGATGATTTTGGGGAAAATGAACCCAGTTTGGGTTGCAAAAACCCGATTTTGGGGAAAAAGAACCCAGTTGGGGGGGGGGAACATAATTTTAGGGGAAATGAACCCAGTTTGGTGGGAAAAAACACAATTTTATGGGAAAATAACCCGTTTTTTTTGGGAAAAACCCGATTATGAGGAAAAAGAACCCAGTTGGGGGGGGGGAAACATAATTTTAGGGGAAATGAACCCAGTTTGGTGGGAAAAAACACAATTTTATGGGAAATTAACCCGTTTTTTGGGGAAAAACCCGATTATGAGGAAAATTAACCAAGTTTTGGGGGAAAAACTCGATTTTGGGGAAAATGAATCCAGTTTTGGGGGAAAGAAAAACAATTGGAGGGGAAATGAACCCAGTTTGGGGGAAAAAAAAAACGATTTTGGGGGCAAATGAACCCGTTTGTGTTGAAAAACCCGATTTTGCGGAAAATTAACCCAGTTTGGGAGGACAAAAACCCGATTTGGTGGAAATGAACCCAGTTTTGTGGGAAAAAACATGATGTTAGGCGAAATGAACCCTTTTTTGGGGGGGGAAAGCCCGCTTTTGAGGAAAATTAACGCAGTTTGGGGGGAAAAAAACTATTTTGGGGAAAAGGAACCCAGTTTAGGGGGAGAAATCTTTTTTGGTGAAAATTATTCAGGTTTGTAGGGAAAAAATGGGTAATGGGGAAAATGAACCCATTTTGGGGGAAAACCCTAAATTTAGAGGAAAATGAACCCAGTTTTTCGGGGAAACCCCAATTTTAGGGGAAATGAAGCCAGTTTGGATTGACAAAACCATTTAAGGGGAAATGAAGCCAGTTTGGGGAGGAAAACCAGATTTTAAGGAAACTGAACTCAGTTTCGTGGAAAAACTCGATTTTGGCAAAAATGAACCCCGTTTGGGGAGGAAAAACCTGATTTTGAAAAAGATGAACCCAGTTTGGGTCGGAAAACACGATTATGGGAAAAAAAGAACTCATTTTGGGGGAAAAACCCAAACTAGTTTCATTTTTTTTCCACCCAAACTAGTTTAATTTCCCCCAAAATCAGGTTTTCCTCCCCAAACTGGTTTCATTTTGCCCAAAATTGGATTTTGTCCCCCAAATTGGCTTCAGTTTCCCCAAAATCGAGGATTCCCCCCCAAATTGGGTTCATTTTCCCTAATATAGGTTTTTACCCCTAAAATGGGTTAATTTCCCCTCAAATCAGGATTCCCCCCCAAACTGCTTTCATTCTCACCAAAATAAGAATTTTCCCACCAAATTTAGTTTCATTTCCCCCAAATCAGGTTTTTCCCCCAAAAGGGTTCATTTTTTTTCCATAATCGGGTTTTTTCCTCCAACCCGGGTTCATTTTCCCCAAAATGAGTTTTATCCTCCAAAACTGGTTTCACTTCCACCAAAATCCGTTTTCTCCTTCCCAAATTTGGTTGATTTTGCCCCAAATCAGGTTTTGTCCCTTAAACTGGATTCATTTCCCCCCAAAATCGTGTTTTTCCACCCCAAACTGTGTCTGTTTTCCACAAAATCGACTTTATCCCCCTAAACTGCGTTAATTTTTCCTCAAATCGGTTTTTTCCCCCAAAATTCCATTCATTTTCCCCAAAATCGGGTTTTTCTCCCCAAACTGCATTCATTTTCCACAAAATCCTTCCCTCTCCCCCAAAAAAAGTTGGGTTTATTTTCCGCCAAATTGGGGTTTTCTCCCAAAAAACTGGCTTCATTTTCCCCAAAATCAGATTTTTTCCCCCCGAAACTGGGTTCAGTTTCCCTCAAATCGGGTTTTTCCCCCCAACCTGGGTTCATTTTCCCCATAATCGGGTTTTTCCCACAAACCGATTTCACTTTCCCCAGTATCTTTTTTTTCCCAAAAAATCTCTGTTCAATTTCCACAAAAACGAGGTTGTTCCCCCCCCCCCCCCCCCAAAAATCGCAAGTTTCTGTCTGTTCCTCAGGAAGGCAAGAAGCAGACTATCGGGAATGTCTGTGGAACCACGGCCAGATAGAGCTGTTTGAGAGGCTTCAGTTCACAGACTTAGCCGGTACGAGAAGGCGCTGTCTCCGGACCAAAGTAATGTCTGCAGCCGGAGCCTGGTGTGAAAGCCGGGGGAACACAGAGAAGGCTGCTCAAGAAAGCAAGAGTAGCTCCTCTGTTTGCCTGTATTTGTAAGCCTACGAGCGAGGAATACCCTGCCAGTAAAATGCTTGCTCTTCTAGCAGCTATTCATGGTAGAACATTCCTGGATTCTTTGAAATCAAGGGGTTCGTTTCTGCTCTCCCTTGGAGAAAACACTCACCCGTGCAGTTCAGAGAATGTGCTGTGGATTCCCTGCCTGCCGTGGTAACACATTTCAGCACTAAGAGTTTGCAGAGGCTGATGAGAATGCACAGGAAAACAGGGATCCCTCGTCCATGAAGCACGAGCAGATCATCTGATAATTTGCCTTTTAGTTACATTTGGTGCTAGAAATCGGAACTGAGTGTTCCTCAAAGAGGCAAGAAGCAGACTGCCTGGAAATCAGTGAATCCGAGGCCAGACACAGCTTTTGAGAAGTTTCTTTCGGTTTACAGAGCTAGCCGGTAAGAAAAGGCACTCTTACCAGACTAAAGAAATGTTTGCAGCCGGAGCCTGGCGTGAAAGCCGGGGAAACACTGAGAAGGCTGCTCAAGAAAGCAAGAGCAGCATCCTCTGTTTGCCTGTATTTGTAAGCCTACGAGCGAGGAATACCCTGCCGGTAAAATGCTTGCTCTTCTAGCAGCTATTCATGGTAGAATATTCCTGGATTCTTTGAAATCAAGGGGTTCGTTTCTGCTCTCCCTTGGAGAAAACACACACCCGTGCAGTTCAGAGAATGGGCTGTGGATTCCCTGCCTGCCGTGGTAACACGTTTCAGCACTAAGAGTTTGCAGCGGCTGACGAGAATGCACAGAAAAACAGGGATCCCTCGTCCATGAAAAGCACGAGCAGATCATCTGATAATTTGCCCTTTCATTACATTGTTAGAAGATGAAATGTCATGCTAAACCATTTCCCAAATAGCAAGGTTATGTGGGAGAAAGATTTTAGACTGAGTGTTCCTCAAGGAGGCAAGAAGCAGACTGCCTGAATCTGTCTTTGGAACCGCGGCCAGAGACAACTTTTTGAGAAGTTTCAGTTTACAGAGCTAGCCGGTAAGAGAAGGCGCTGTCTCCGGACCAAAGTAATGTTTGCAGCCGGAGCTTGGTGTGAAAGCCGGGGGAACACTGTGAAGGCTGCTCAAGGGAGCAAGAGCAACTCCTCTGTTTGCCTGTATTTGTAAGCCTACGAGCGAGGAATACCCGGCAGGGTATATGCTTTTTCTTGTAGCAGTTATTCATTAATGAACAAGTCCGGGAGGCTTTACAATCAAGTTGTTAGTCTGGGGGGGAAAACCCGATTTTGGGGAAAATGAAACCAATTTCGGGAAGAAACCTGATTTTGGGTAAAAAGAACCCAGGTTGGGGGAAAAATTCCGCTTTTGGGAAAAATGAACCCAGTTTAGGAGTATAAACCCGATTTTGGGGAAAATGAACCCACTTTGGAGGGGGGGGGGACACGACCCAATTTTGGGTAAATTGAACGAGGTTTTGGTGGGATAAAACCCGATTTTGGGCAAAATGAAACCAGATTGGGGAGAAAAACCTGATTTTGGGGAAATTTAACTAGTTTGGGTGGAAAATCCCGATTCTGGAAAAGAAAATGAACCCAGTATGGGTTTTTCCCCCAAAATGAGTTCGTTTTTTTCCCATAATCGGGTTTTCCCACCCGAACTGAGTTCATTTCCCTAAAATCGGGTTTCTCCCCCCAAACTGGGTTGATTTTCCCCAAAATTGGGTTATCCCCCCTAAACTGGGTTTATTTCCCCCAAAATCGGGGTTTTCCCCCAAAACTGTGTTCTTTCTCCCCAAAAATAGGCTTTTTCCCTCCAAGCTGCGTTCATTTCCCTCAAAATCATACTTTTTTCCCCCCCAAACTCGGTTCATTTCCGGGAAAATTGGATTTTAACCACCCAAAATGGTTTCATTTCCCCCTAAATCAGTTTTTTTCCTCTACAAACTGGCTTCATTTTGCCCAAAATCGAGTTTTCTCCACAAATTGTGTTCATTTTTCCCAATAGTGGTTTTTTTTCCCCCAAAATGGGTTCATTTTCAACGAAATCTGGTTTTATCCCAGCAAAATTGTTTCATTTTCCCCAAAATTGGGTTTTTACCCCCAAACTGGGTTAATTTTCCCCAAAATCGGATTATTTCCCCCGAACCTGGGATAATTTTCCCTCAAATCAGGTTTTTCCCCCCAAAATGGCTTCATATTCTCTCAAATCGGGATCTTTCCCACCAAACTGGGTTCATTTTATTCATTATCCATTTTTTATCTCCCCAAACTGGATTCATTCCCCCCAAAATCGGTTTTTTTCCCCAAAAATTGGCTTCATTTTCTCTCAAATCAGATTTTTCCTCCCAAACTGGCTTCATTTTCTCTCAAATCGGGTTTTTATTCCCCCAAACTGATTTCATTTTCTCCAAAATCATATTTTTCCATCAAAAACGTGTTCATTTTCCCCAAAATCAGGTTTCCTCCTGTGTTTATTCCCCCAAAATGAGTTTTTTTCCCCAAAAAACTGGATTCATTTTCCTCAAAATTGGATTTATACACCAAAACTGGGTTAAGTATCACTCAAATCACAATTTTTACCCCCCAAATTGCTTTCATTTTCCCCAAAATCGGGTTTTTCCCGAAAATGAGTTCATTTTTTTCCATAATTGTTTTTTTCCATCCAAACTATGTTCATTTTCCTGAAAATCAGGTCTTTCCCCCCAAATGTGTTCATTTCCCCCAAAACTAGATTTTTCCTCCCCAAACTGGGTTCGTTTTCGCCAAAATCGAGTTTTTCCACGACACTGAGTTCATTTTCCTTAAAATCTGGTTTTCCTCCCCAAACTGGCTTCATTTTCTCCAAAATTGTTTTTTCAATCCAAACTGGCTTCATTTCCCCTAAAATAGGGTTTCCCCGAAAAACTGGGTTAATTTTCCTCTAAATTGGGGGTTTTCCCCCAAAATGGGTTCATTTTCCCCATTACCCATTTTTTTCCCCACAATCTGGAATAATTTTCACCAAAAAAGATTTCTCCCCCTAAACTGGGTTCCTTTTCCCCAAAATCGTTTTTTTCCCCCCAAACTGCGTTAATTTTCCTCAAAAGCGGATTTTCACCACCAAAAAACGGGTTCATTTCCCCTAACATCATGTTTTTTCCCACAAAACTGGGTTCATTTCCACCAAATCGGGTGTTCTCCTCCCAAACTGGGTTAATTTTCCGCAAAACCGGGTTTTTCCACACAAAACGGGTTAATTTCCCCTAAAATTGTGTTTTTTTCCAACCAAACTGGGTTCATTTCCCCTCAAATTGGTTTTTTCCCACGAAAACTGGAATAATTTTCCCCAAAATCGAGTTTTTCCCCCCAAACTGGGTTAAGTTTCCTCATAATTGGGTTTTTCCCCAAAAAAATGGTTTAATTTCCCCTAAAATTGTGGGTTTTTTCCAACGAACTGGGTTCATTTCCCCTAAAATTATGTGTGTGTGTGTCTCCCCCTTGGGTTCTTTTTCCCCAAAATCGGGTTTTTGCACCCCAAACTGGGTTCATTTTCCCCAAAATCATCTTTATCCCCCTAAACTAGGTTAATTTTCTGTCATATCGGGGTTTTTTCCCCCCAAAACTGCATTCATTTTCCCCCAAATCGGGTTTTCCCCCCCAAACTGGGTTCATTTTCCACAAAATCCTTTTTTACCCCCAAAACTGGGAGGTTTTTTTGCCCCAAATCGGGTTTTTCCCCCAAAAAACTGGGGTCATTTTCCCAAAAATCATTTTTCCCCCCCTAAACTGGGTTCTGTTTCCCTCAAATCGGGTTTCCCCCCCCAAACTGGCTTCATCTTCTCTCAAATTGGATTTTTTCCCCCAAACTGGGTTCATTTTCCACAAAATCGGGTTTTTCCCCTTCAACCAGTGTTCATTTCCTACAAAATGTTGGGAAAATGAACCCAGTTTGGGAGAAAACCCCAATTTTGGGGAAAATGAATTCATTTTGCGGGGAAAATATTGGATAATGGGGAAAATGAACCCAATTTTGGGGAAAAAACCCATTTTGAGGGGAAATAATCCCCGATTGAGGGAAAAAACCGATTTTGGGGGAAATGAATCCAGTTTGGTGGGAAAAAAACATGATTTAAGGGAAATGAACCCGTTTTGGGGGGAACAAACCCGATTTTGAGGAAAATTAACCCATTTTGGGGGGAAAAATCTAGATTTTGGGGAAAATGAATCCAGTTTTGGGGGAAAACCCCGATTTTGGGAAAAATAAACTCAGTTTGTGGGGAAAAACCGAATTTGAGGGGAAAAAAACCCCAGTTTGGAAGAAATAAAACCAATTTTAGGGAAAATGAACCCCTTTTGCATGGAAATACCCGATTTTGCAGAAAATTAACCCAGTTTGGGGGGGCGGGGAGAAAGATTTTTGGGAAAAGGCACCCAGTTTAAGGGGAAAAAAAAACTATTTTGGGGAAAATTATTCCAGTTTGCGTGGAAAAATATGGGTAATGGGGAAAATAAAACCCATTTTGGGGAAAACCCCCCAATTTAGAGGAAAATGAACCCACTTTTTTTGGGAAAACCCAATTTTAGGGGAAATGAAGCCAGTTTGGGGAGGAAAACCAGATTTTAGGGAAAATGAAACAATTTTGCTGGGTTAAAACCAGATTTCATGGAAAATGAACCATTTTTGGGGGAAAAATACCACTATTGGGGAAAATGAACCCAATTTGTGGTGAAAACTCGATTTTGGGCAATATGAAGCCAGTTTGTGGAGGAAAAATACCTGATTTTGGGGGAACTGAAACAATTTTGGGTGGTTAAAATCCAATTTTCCCAGAAATGAACCGAGTTTTGGGGGAAAAACATTTAATTTGAGGGAAATGAACACAGCTTGAAGGGAAAAAGCCTATTTTTGGGAGAAAGAACCCAGTTTTGGGGGGAAACCCAGATTTTTGGGAAAATGAAACAATTTTGCTGGGATAAAACCAGATTTCGTGGAAAATGAACCCATTTTGGCGGGGGGAAATACCTCTTTTGGGGAAAATGAACCCAGTTTGTGGTGAAAACACGATTTTGGTGAAAATGAACCTAGTTGGGGGGGAACCCAATTTTGGGGGAAAATTAACACAGTTTATGGTGATAAACCAGATTTTGGGGAAAATTAACCCAGTTTTGGTGATAAAACCTGATTTTGGGAAAATTAACACAGTTTAGGGGGATAAAACCTATTTTGGGGAAAATGAACCCAGTTTTCGGGGAATAAATATGATTATGGGGAAAATGAATCCGGTTTGCTAGGAAAAAAATGGATAATGGGGAAAATGAACCCAGTTTAAGGGAGAAAACCCCAAATTTAGAGGAAAATGGACCCAGTTTGGGGGAAAAAAATCCGATTTGAGAGAAGATGAAGCCAGTTTTGGGGGGAAACCCGATTTGAGGGAAACAGAACCCAGTTTAGGGGGAAAAAAACTGATTTTGGGGAAAATGACCCTAGTTTTTTTTGGGGAAAAACCCGTTTTGGGGCAAAAAAACCTCCCAGTTTTGGGGGTAAAAAAGGATTTTGTGGAAAATGAACCCAGTTTGGGTGGGAAAACCCGATTTGGGGGAAAATGAATGCAGTTTTTGGGGAAAAAAACCCCGATATGACAGAAAATTAACCCAGTTTAGGGGGATAAAGATGATTTTGGGGAAAATGAACCCAGTTTGGGGTGCAAAAACCCGATTTTGGGGAAAAAGAACCCAGTTGGGGGGGGGGGAACATAATTTTAGGGGAAATGAACCAAGTTTGGTGGGAAAAAACACAATTTTATGGGAAAATAACCCGTTTTTTGGGGAAAAACCCGATTATGACGAAAAAGAACCCAGTTTTGGTGGAAAAACTCGATTTTGGCGAAAATGAACCCAGTTTTGGGTGGAAAAACCTGATTTTGGGGAAAATGAACCCAGTTTGGGTGGGAAAACACGATTATGGGAAAAAAACGAACTCATTTTGGGGGAAAAACCCTAACTAGGTTCTTTTTTTTTCCACCCAAACTAGTTTAATTTCCCCCAAAATCTGTTTTTCCTCCCCAAACTCATTTCATTTTGCCCAAAATCGGGTTTTGTCCCCCAAATTGAGTTCAGTTTCCCCAAAAAGGAGGATTCCCCCCCCCCAAATTGGGTTCATTTTCCCCAAAATAGGTTTTTACCCCTATAATGGGTTAATTTCCCCTCAAATCAGGATTTCTCCCCCCCCCCAAACTGCTTTCATTCTCACCAAAATAAGAATTTTCCCACCAAATTTAGGTTCATTTCCCCAAAATCGGGTTTTTCCCCCAAAAGGGTTAATTTTTTTTCCATAATCTGGTTTTTTCCTCCAACCTGGGTTCATTTTCCCCAAAATGAGACATAAACAATGGATAATGGGTAAAATGAAACCAGTTTGGTGAAAAAGATCCCGATTTGAGAGAAAATGAAGCCATTTTGGGGGGAAAAACCTGATTTGAGGGAGAATTATCCCAGGTTCGGGGGAAATAATCCGATTTTGGGGAAAATAAACACAGTTTGGGGGGAAAACCCTCCTGGACTTGTTCATCCATGAATAGCTGCTACAAGACAAAGCATATTCTCTGCCGGGTATTCCGTCTCGAAGGCTTACAAAAAACAGGCAAACAGAGGAGTTGCTCTTGCTCCCTTGAGCAGCCTTCACTGTGTTCCCCCGGCTTTCACACCAAGCTCCGGTTGCAAACATTACTTTGGTCCGGAGACAGCGCCTTCTCTTATCGGCTAGCTCTGTAAACTGAAACTTCTCAAAAAGTTGTCTCTGGCCACGGTTCCAAAGATATCCCGGCAGTCTGCTTCTTGCCTCCCTGAGGAACAGCCATAAACTGTTAAGCCATAAAAGCGGGGGGGGGGGGAGGGAGGGGGCGGGCAACCAACCTCGGTTATGTGGAAAATGAACAGAGTTTTTTTGGGGAAAAAAGATATTGGGGAAAGTTAAATCGGTTTGGGGGTAAAACACGATTATGGGGAAAAACGAACCCAGTTTGGGGGGAAAAAATCCAATTTTGCGGAAAATGATCCAGCTTGGGGGAAGAAACACGATTATGGAAAACAGATGAACTCAGTTGGGGGACAAAAACTGATTTTGGGAAAATAAACCAGATTTGGTGGGAAAATTCTTATTTTTGGGGAGAATAAAAGCCTATTGGGGGAATAAGACTGTTTTGTGGGAAAATTAACCTATTTTAGGGGTAAAAGCCGATTATGGGGGAAAAGGAACCCAGTTTGGGGGGAAAATCGTGGATTTTGGGGAAAATGAACCCAGTTTAAGGGACAAAACCCGATTTTGGGCAAAATGAAACCAGTTTGTGGAGAAAAACTGATTTTGGGGGAAATTAAACTAGTTCCGGTGGAAAAACCAGACTATGGAAAGATAATGAACCCAGTTTGGGGTTTTTCCCCAAAATTTTTTTCCATAATCGGGTTTTCCCATCAGAACTGGGTTCATTTTCCCCAAAATCAGGTTTTTCCTCCCCAATATTGGTTCATTTTTGCCAAAATCTTTTTTCCCCCCAAAACTGGGTTCATTTTCCCTAAAATCGGGTTTCTCTCCCCTAAAATGCATTCATTTTCCCTCACATTGTTGTTTTTTTTTTCCCCCGAACTGGGTTCTAGTTCCATAAAATCCTTTTTTTCCCCAAAATAACTGTGTTTATTTTCCCCAAAATCGGGTTTTTCCCAAAAAAAGAAAAATGGGTTCATTTCCCCAAAATCTTTTTTTTTTGGCCCTAAACTGGGTTCTGTTTCCCTCAAATGGGTTTTTTTTTTTCCCACAAACTGGGTTCAGATTTCTCACAATCGGGTTTTATTCCCTCAAAACCTGTGTTCATTTTCCCCAAAATCGTGTTTCTCCACCCAAAATGAGTTCATTTTCTTTCCATGATCGAGTTTTCCCACCCGAACTGTGTTCATTCTTCCCCAAAATCAGGTTTCTCCTCCACAAACTGGGTTCATTGTTGCCAAAATCGGATTTCCCCCCCCAAACTTGGTTCATTTTCCCTAAAATTGGTTTTTCAACCTAAACTGGCTTCATTTCTCCTAAAATTGGTGTTCTCCCCAAAAACTGGATTCATTTTCCTCTAAATTGGGGGGTTTGCCCCAAAATGGGATCCTTTCTTCCCATTACCCATTTTTTTTCCCCGCAAATGCGAATCATTTTCCCCAAAATAGGGGTTTTCCCCCTAAACTGGTTTGCTTTTCCCCAAAATCGGATTTTCCCCCAAAACTGGGTTCATTTCCCCTCAAATTGGGTTTTTCCCCACAAACTGGGTTCATTTTCTCCAAAATCGGATTTAAACCCCAAAACTGGGTTAAGTTTCACTCAAATCACGATATTTACCCCCCCCAAATTGCTTTCATTTTCCCCAAAATCGGGTTTTTCCCCAAAATGAGTTCATTTTTTTCCATTATCGTTTTTTTCCACACGAACTGTGTTCATTTTCCCGAAAATCAGGTTTGTCACCCAAAATGGGTTCATTTCCCCAAAAATCAGATTTTTTTCCTCCCCAAACTTGGTTCATTTTCGAAAAAATCGAGTTTTTCTACGAAATTGGGTTCATTTTCCCTAAAATCTCTTTTTCCCCCCAACCTGGCTTCATTTCCCCTAAATTTGGGTTTTCCCAAAAAATCTGGGTTCATTTTCCTCTAAATTGGGGTATCTGGCCGCGTTTCACAGACATCCCGGCAGTCTGCTTCTTGCCTACCTGAGGAACAGCCATAAACTTGCAATTTGTTGGGGGGGGGAAACAACCTCGGTTATGTGGAAAATGAAGACAGTTGTGGGGAAAAAAACCTAATTTTAGGCAAACTGAAGCCAATTTATGGCAAAAAAAAGACTTTGGGAAAAGGCACGCATTTTTGGGGAGGGAAAAATCCCGATTTTAGGGAAAATGAACCCAGTTTTGGGGGGAAAAAAGATTTTGGCAAAAATGAACCAATATTGGGGAGGAAAAACCTGATTTGGGGGAAATTGAACCCAGTTCTGATGGGAAAACCCGATTATGGAAAAAAAAGTGAACTCATTTTGGGGGAAAAACCCAAACTGGGTATAAACCCGATTTTGTAGAAAATGAAACCAGTTTAGGAGGAAAAAATCCTGATTATGGGGAAAATGGACCAAGTTTGGGATTAAAAATACGATTTGAGGAAAAATGAACCCAGTTTGGGGGGGGGAAACAAAATATTAAGAAAAATGAACACAGTTTGAGTGTGGAAAAAAGTTTTTGGGGAACATGAAAGCATTTTGGGAGGTTAAAAACCGATTATGGTGAAAATGAACCCAGTTTGGGGGGAAGAACCCAATTTTGGGGAAAATGAACCCAGTTTGGGGGAAAAACCCGATTTCAGGCAAAATGAACCCAGTTTGGGGGTAATAAATCCGATTTTGGGGAAAATGTACCCAGTAATAGGGAAAAAAACCTGATTTTGGAGAAAATGAACCCAGTGTGGAGGAGAAATACCAGATTTTGTGATTAAATGAACCCAGTTTGGAGGGGCAAACCTCATTTGTGCGAAAATGCACCCAGCTTTGGGGGGGGAAATGCATATTGGGGAAAATGAACCCAGTAATGGGGAAAAAAAGCTGATTTTGGAGAAAATGAACCCGGTGTGGAGATGAAATACCAGGTTTTGGGGAAAATGAACCCATTTTGGGGGGAAAACCCCGTTATTGATGAAAATGAACCCAGTTTTGGGGAAATAAACCGATTTTGGAGAAAATGGACACAGTCAAGGGGAAAAAAAACCTGATTTTGGGGAAAATGAAAACATTTGGGGGGGGGAACCCAATTTGTAGGGAAATGAACACAGTAATTGTGAAAAAGCCCGATTTTGGGTAAAATGAACACAGGTTGTGGGGAAAAAACAGGATTTTGGGGAAAATGAACATGCTTTGGGATAAAAAACCCGATTTTGGGTAAAATTAACCCAACTTGGGAGGAAAAAACACGATTTTGGGGAGAATGAACCCAGTTAGGTGGAAAAAACCCCAATTTGTGGGGAAATGAACCCAGGTTCAAAAGGAAAACCAATTTTGGGTAAAATCAACCCAGTCTTGGTGGAAAAAAACAAGTTTTATGGAAAATGAACCCATTTTGGAGGGAAAACCCCATTTTTGAGAAAAATGAAACCAGTTTTGGGAAAAAAAAATGATTTTGGGGAAAATTAACCCAGTTAGGGAGAAAAAAACCCGATTTTGGGGAAATGAACCCAGTTTTGGTGGAAAAAAAACAATTTTGGGGAAAATTAACCCATTTTGGAGGGAATAAACCCGATTTTGAGGCAAATGAAAACAGTTTAGGAGGAAAAATCCTGATTATGGGGAAAATGGACCAAGTTTGGGATTAAAAACACGATTTTGGGGAAAATGTAGCCAGGTTCGGGTTGAAAAACACAATTTTAGGGAAAATGAAGCCAGTTTGAGGGGGGGGGGAAATATTTTGGCAAAAATGAAAGCATTTTGGGAGGTTAAAATCTGATTATGGTGAAAATGAACCCAGTTTGAGGGAAAAAACCCGATTTTGGGGAAATTAACCGTTTTGGGAGGAAAAAAACCGATTTTGGGGAACGTAAACAAGGTTTGGGATGAAATAAACCCCGATTTTGAGTAAAATGAACCCTGTTTGGGGTAAAAAACCCGATTTCAGGCAAAATGAACCCAGTTTGGTGGTAAAAAATCCGATTTTGGGGAAAATGAACCCAGTGTGGAGATGAAATACCAGATTTTGAAGAAAATGAACCCATTTTAGGAGGAAAAATTAATTTCGGGGGAAAATTTAACCAGTTTGGGGGAAATAAACCCGATTTTGAGGAAAATGAAACCAGTTAAGAGGAAAAATCCTGATATTGGCTAAAAGGGACCAAGTTCGGGATTAACAACACGATTTTGGGGAAAATGAAGCCAGGTTGGGGGGGGGGACACACAATTTTAGGGAATATGAACACAGTTTGAGGGGGGGAAATATATTTTGGGGAAAATGAAAGCAGTTTGGGAGGTTAAAATCTGATTATGGTGAGAATGAATCCAGTTTGGGGAGAAAGAACCCGATTTTGAGGAAAATGAACCCAGTTTGGAGGAAAAATCGAATTTCAGGCAAAATACACAAAGTTGGGGTTTAAAAATCCGATTTTGGGGGAAAAGGAACCCAGTGTGGATATGAAATACCAGATTTTGGGGAAAATGAACCCATTTTAGGAGGAAAAACCTAATTTTGGGCAAAATGAACCCAGTTTGGGGGGAATAAACCCTATTTTGAGGAAAATGAAACCAGTTTAAGAGGAAAAATTCTGATTATGGGGAAAATGGACCAAGTTTGGGATTAAAAACACGATTTCGGGGAAAATGAAGCCAGGTTGAGGGGGGGGAACACAATCTTAGGGAATATGAACACAGTTTGAGGGGGGAAATAATACTTTGGGGAAAATGAAAGCAGTTTGGGAGGTTAAAAGCCGATTATGGTGAAAATGAACCCAGTTTGGAGGGAAGAACCTGATTTTGGGTAAAATGAACCCAGTTTGGGAAGAAAAAAACTGATTCTGGGGAAAATAAACAAGGTTTGGGATAAAAAAAAACAATATTGGGGAAAATGAACACAGTTTGGGAGGAAAAAACCCGATTTTGTGGAACATGAACCCAGTTAGGAAAGGAAAACTCAATTTTTGGGAAAATGAAGCCAGTTTTGGGGGAAAAAACCCGATTTTGGCGAAAAAGAACCCATTTTAGGAGGAAAAAACTAATTTTGGGGAAATTAACACAGTTTTGGGGGAATAAACCTGATTTTGAGGAAAATGAAACCAGTTTTGGTGGAAAAAAAATTTGGGGAAAATGAACCAATTTTGGAGGGAAAAACATTATTTTGGGCAAAATGAACCCAGTTTGGGGGAAATAAACCCGATTTTGAGGAAAATGAAACCAGTTAAGGAGGAAAAAAACAGATTATGGGGAAAATGGACCAAGTTTGGGATTAAAAACCCGATTTTGGGGAAAATGAAGCCAGTTTGAGGGGAAAAAACACAATTTTAGGGAAAATGAACACAGTAATGTGGAAAAAAAAGTGGTTTTGGGGGAAATGAACCCCGTGTGGACATGAAATACCAGATTTTGGGGAAAAATGAAACCATTTTGGGGGGAAAAACCCGTTTTTGATGAAAATGAACCCAGTTTTGGGGAAATAAACCGATTTTGGGCAAAATGAACCCAGTAATTGAAAAAAACCCCTGATTTGGGGGAAAATGAACACAGTTTGTGGGGGAACACTCAATTTGTAGGGAGATGAATCCAGTTTTGGTGGAAAAAAACGATTTTGGGTAAAATGAACACAGTTTAGGAGGAAAAAAACGATTTTGGGGAAATAAACAAGGTTTGGGATGAAAAAAAACGATTTTGGATAAAATGAACCTAGTTTGGAAAGGAAAACTTGAATTTTCGGAAAATGAACCCAGTTTTGGGGAAAAAAACCCGATTTTGGGGAAAATGAAACCAGTTTGGGGGGAATAAACCCAATTTTGAGGAAAATGAACCCAGTTTTGGGGAAAAAAATAATTTTGGGGAAATTGAACCCAGTTTGGGGGGAATAAACCCAATTTTGAGGAAAATGAAACCAGTATAGGAGGAAAAATCCTGATTATGGAGAAAATGGACCAAATTTGTGGTTAAAAACACGATTTGGGGGAAAATGAAGCCAGTTTGGGGAGGGGGGAAGATTTTAGGGAATATGAAAGCAGTTGGGGGGGTTAAAAACAGATTATCATGAAAATGAACCCGGTTTGGGGGGAAGAACCCGATTTTGGTGAAAATGAACCCAGTTTTGGAGGAAAAAACCCGATTTTGGGGAAAGTATACAAGGTTTGGGATGAAAAAAGAACCCATTTTGACAAAAATGAACATAGTTTGGACAGGAAAACTCGATTTTTGGGACAATGAACCCAGTAATGGGGAAAAAAACCTGATTTTGGGGAAAATGAACCCAGTGTGGAGATGAAATACCAGATTTTGGGGAAAATGAACCTATTTTGGGGGGAAAACTCCGTTTTTGATGAAAATGAACCCAGTGTTGGGGAAAATGAACCGAATTTGGGGAAAAAGAACCCAGTAATTGGAAAAAAATCCCTGATTTTGGGGAAAACGAACACAGTCTGTGGGGAAAACTGAATTTGTAGGGAAATGAATCCAGTTTTGGTGGAAAAACCCAATTTTCGGTAAAGAGAACACAGTTTGGGAGGAAAAAAACCCGATTTTGGGGAAAATGAACAAGGTTTAGGATGAGAAAAACTTGATTTTGGGGAAAATGAACCCTGTTTTGGGGAAAAAAACCCAATTCTGAGGAAAATGAAACCAGTTTAGGAGGAAAAATCCTGATTATGGGGAAAATGGACCAAGTTTAGGATTAAAAACCTGATTTTGGGGAAAATGAACCCAGTTTTGGGGGAAAAAACACAATTTTAGGGAATATGAACACAGTTTGGGGGGGGGGAATATTTTGGGGAAAATGAAAGTAGTTTGGGAGGTTAAAAAACGAATATGGTGAAAATGAACGCAGTTTGGGGGGAAGAACCCGATTTTGAGGAAAATGAACCCAGTTTGGGAGTAAAAAACCCGATTTTGGGGAAAGTAAACAAGGTTTGGGATGAAAAAAACCCGATTTTGAGGAAAATGAATCCAGTTTGGAGGAAGAACCCAATATTGGGGAAAATCAACCCAGTTTGGGAGGAAAAAAAACAGATTTGGGGGAAAGTAAACAAGAGTTGGGATGAAAAAAATCCCGATTTTGAGGAAAATGAACCCAGTTTGGAAGAAAAACCCGATTTCAGGCAAAATGCACCCCGTTTGGGGGTAAAAGTTCCAATTTTGGGGAAAAACCCGATTTTGGGTAAAATGAACCCAGTGTGGACATGAAATACCAGATTTTGGGGAAAAATGAACCCATTTTGGGGGAAAAACCCGTTTTTGATGAAAATGAACCCAGTTTTGGGGAAATAGACTGATTTTGGGCAAAATGAACCCAGTAATTGGAAAAAAACCCCTGATTTTGGGGAAAATGAACACAGTTTGTGGGGGAACACTCAATTTGTAGGGAGATGAATCCAGTTTTGGTGGAAAAAAAAGATTTTGGGTAAAATGAACAAAGTTTGGGAGGAAAAACCCTGATTTTGGGGAAAATTAACCCAGTTAGTTGGAAAAAACACAATTTTAGGGAATATGAACACAGTTTGGGGGGGGGGGAAGATTTTGGGGAAAATGAAAGCAGTTTGGGAGGTTAAAAACCAATTATGGTGAAAATGAACGCAGTTTGGGGGGAAGAACTCAATTTTGGGGAAAATGAACCCAGTTTGGGAGGAAAAAAAACTGATTCTGGGGAAAATAAACAAGGTTTGGTATAAAAAAAAAACCCGATTTTGGGGAAAATGAACAAGGTTTGGGATGAGAAAAACCCAATTTTGGGGAAAATGAAACCAGTATTGGGGAAAAAAAATGATTTTGGGGAAAATGAACCCAGTGTGGAGATGAAATACCAGATTTTGGGGAAAATGAACCCATTTTGGGGGGAAAACTCCATTTTTGATGAAAATGGGGAAATAAACTGATTTTTGGGAAAATGAACCCAATAATTGGAAAAAAACCCCCTGATTTTGGGGAAAATGAACATAGTTTGTGGGGGGAAACTCAATTTGTAGGGAAAATGAACCCAGTTTTGGTGGAAAAACCCCGATTTTGGGTAAAATGAGCACAGTTTGGGAGGAAAAAACCCGATTTTGGGGAAATGAACACGGTTTGGGATGAGAAAAAAACGATTTTGGGGAAAATTAACACAGTTTGGGAGGAAAAAACACGATTTTGGGGAAAGTAAACAAGGTTTGGGATGAAAAAAAAACCCGATTTCGGGGAAAAATAACCAAGTTTGGAAAGGAAAACTCGATTTTTGGGAAAGTGAACCCAGTTTGGGGGTAAAAACACAATTTTAGGGAATATGAACACAGTTTGAGTGGAAAAAAAAGATTTTGGGGAAAATGAAAGCAGTTTGGGGATTGGGGGAACTCGATTTGAGGTAAAATGATCCCAGTTTAGGGGGGGAAACCCGATTTTGATAAAAATGAACACAGTTTGGTGGAAAAAATCCGATTTATGGGAAAATGAACCCAGTTTAAGGGGAAAAACGCGATTTTGGCGAAATGAACCCAGTTTGAGGGGGAAAACTCGATTTAAGGGGAAAAAAAACAGTTTGGGGGAAAAAATCCTATTTGAGGGAAAGTGAATCCAGTTTTTGGGGAAAAGTACGATTTTGGGATAAATGAACCCAGTTTATAGGGAAAGAATCCGATTTTGGGGAAAATGAACCCAGTTTGGTGTGAAAAACCCGATTTTGGGGCAAAGGAAGCCAGTTTGGGGGCAAAATCCTGATTTTGGGGAAAATGAACCCAGTCTGGGGGGTCTCCCCTGAGCCTCCTCTTCTCCAGGCTAAACACCAATTCCCTCAGTCGCTCCTCATAGGGCTTGTGCTCCAGCCCCCTCACCATCTTCGTTGCCCTCCTCTGAACACATTCCAGTATCCTAACATCTTTCCCAAATTGGGGTGCCCAGAACTGGACACAATATTCAAGGTGAGGCCTGACCAGTGCCGAGTACAGGGGGACGATAACTTCTCTGGTCCTGCTTACTACACTATTCCTGATGCAGGCCAGGATGCCATTGGCCTTCTTGGTCACCTGGGCACACTGCTGGCTCATATTGAGCTTCCTGTCCACCAGCACTCCCAGGTCCTTTTCTGCCTGACTATTCTCTAGCCACTCTGTCCCCAGTCTGTAGCTATGCATGGGATTGTTGTGTCCAAAATGAAGTACCCGACATTTGGACTTATTAAACATCATCCCATTAGAATCGGCCCAGCTCTCCAATCTGTCCAGGTCCCTCTGTAGGGCCATCCTACCCTCTAACAGATCAACCCTTCCTCCCAGCTTGGTATCATCTGCAAATTTGCTGATGATGGACTCAATCCCCTCATCCAAATCGTCAATAAAGATATTAAACAGGACGGGACCCAATACCAATCCCTGGGGGACACCACTAGTGACCGGCCGCCAACTGGATGAAACACCATTCACCATCACTCTTTGGGCTCGGCCATCCAGCCAATTCCTAACCCAGCACAAAGTGCTCCCATCTAGGCCACGGGCTGCCAGCTTCCCTAGGAGTCTACTGTGGGGGACAGTGTCAAAGGCCTTACTGAAGTCCAGGTATACCACATCCACAGCCTTCCTCTCATCCACCAGGCAAGTCACATGGTCGTAAAAGGAGATCAGGTTGGTCAGGCAGGACCTACCCCTCCTAAATCCATGCTGGCTGGGCCTGATTTCTTGACCGTTCTGCAGGTGGTGCATGATTTCACCCAGGATTATCTTCTCCATGATTTTACCTGGGACCGAGGTCAGGCTGACAGGTCTGTAATTACCTGGATCATCCTTACGGCCCTTCTTATGGATGGGCGTCACATTGGCCAACTTCCAGTCTTCCGGGACCTCTCCAGTGAGCCAGGACTGCTGAAAGATGATGGAGAGCGGCTTAGCAAGCTCATCCGCCAGCTCTCTCAGCACCCTAGGATGGATCCCATCCGGCCCCATAGACTTATGAGGGTCCAAGCGGCTCAGCAGGTCTCTAACCTCCTCCTCATGGATTGCAGGATTGAGATAAGGGCTCTAGTAGGGGGTACACAGGGCGCAATAAGTGTTCTAGGAAGGGCTCCGTAGTTGGGACTTAGGGAGTGCGATATGAGATTTATAGATGACTCCACAGGGGTGACAAAGAGCGACATAGGGGCTCTAGAGGTGGCTTCATATGCGGAATGTACTGTCCGCTATAAAAGGTCCTTAAGGCTAAGGGGCATGATACGGGCTCTATAGAGGCTGGCATAGGGGAGAGAAAGAGTGACATAGGGTGTTGAAGACGGAGGGAGTCACCGACACCAGATGGTTCATCAGTGGAACTCGTTTATTGGTCGTGTTACAATCACTTTTATAGCCACGATAATTAGGTTATACATATTGCAAAGCTCAGGCTCATTATTGGTCGTACGATAATTAGGTTATACATATTGCAAAACTTTAGCTCCTTATTGGTTACAGACTTTATCACTGCATAAGCGTCACATACATTCCTGTAGTTTTAGAAATCCATCTGGTCCCGTGGGAGACATCCTGTTATCTCCCTTGCCTAAGCTTCACTGCACAACAAGGGCCCACTGACCTTGCTGGTCAGTATTTTTTCACTTAGCTCAGTATTTTCCCACTCAAGGCCTAAGCAGCTTGCTTTTGTCAGGCTCATATCTGCTTTCAGTGAGCCAGGTTTCAGTAAGTCTCTCCACAATAGGGGATCTCAATTTGGCTCCATATGCACCACTTATTGGCTGCTATAAAAGCTCTAAAGGGAGTTCCATAGGGTCCACACAGGGTGAGATAGGAGCTGTAGAGATTGTTCCATAAGGGAGACACAGGTCACAATAAGTAGTCTATAGTGGTCTCCATAGCAGGGACTTAGGGGGCGCTATGGGGTCTCCATAGATGGTTCCATAGGGGAGACAAAGAGCGACATAGGGGTTGTAAATGTGACTCCATATGCGACACATACTAGCTGCTATGAAAGCTCTATACGGGTTTCAGTAATTTCTACAAAAAGAGCAATAGGAGCAGTAAAGGGACCTGTATATGGGGTACAGAGAGAGCGGCATATTCTCTATAGGGAGGTCCATAGCAGGGATTTTAGGGGCACGACAGGGGCTCTATAGAACATTCCATAGGGGAGAGGAAGAGTGACATAGAGGCCCTAGGGGTGGCTCCATATGCAGCAATTATTGCACAAATGGCAACATGTGTACCCTGTATGGAGCCCCCACTACAGCCCCTATCTCTTCCTTTCTCTCCCTATTGAGCCCTCTATAGCGCCTTTATCGCGCCCCCTACATCCCCACTAAGGAGCCCCCTATAGAGCACTTATTGCACCCTTATGGAGCAATCTACAGAGCCCCTATTGTTCCCCATATGACCCTGCTCTGCAGACCCCTTTATAGACCCTATTGCACCCTGTGTAGACCCTATGGAACCCCCTGTGGAGATTTTATAGCAGCCAATAATGCCGCATATGCAGACAACTCTAGAGCCCCTATCTCACACTTTCTCTCCCTTATGGAGCCCTCTATAGGACGCCTAATGTGTCCCCTAAGTCCCTGCTCTGGAGGGGACTGCTTTGTGGAGCACTTATTGAGCACTGTGTGCCCCGTATGGAGCCCCCACTAGAGCCCCATCTTCCTCTTTCTCTCCCCTATGGAGCCCACTATAGAGCCCATATCGCACCACACAAGACTCTCCTATGGAGCCCCTACCAATTACTTGTCGCTCCCTCTGTACCCCGTCTGTCTTATGGATCCCTCTATAAAGCCCGTATCGCTGTCCCTATGTCCCTCTTATGGAGAACCTTGTACTGCCCCTATCGAGCCCTGTATCACCCTTACCACACCACCTTAATTCCTGCTATAGACCTCCCTGTAGAGCACTTATTGCATCCCGTGTATCCCATATGCAGCCCCCTCTAGAGCCCCTAACGCTTCATTTAGGGCCCCCTTGGAAGCCCCTAGAGAGCTCGTATCGCGGCCAGTTAGTCTTGTCTAGATAGCCCCCTCTAGAGATCCTATCTCCCTCTTTGTCTCCCCTATGGAGCCACCTATAGAGCCCATAGCATGCTAAATATCTGCCCTTTCTGCAGCCTCTATCATACCCTGTATTGTGCTTATAGTATTTAAAAAATGATAGAGGGAGAGCCTATGGGAGAAAACGTTTCACTGCTAGCTCCTTTCCTTTGAGGATCAAGATCCAGATGTTTTCCAGCAAGATCCAGACGCTTTTTCTCCAGCCTCTATCACGCCCTGCATCCTGCTTATGGAGCCCCCTATAAAGCCCACTCTTTGTCTCACCTGTGGAGTTTTCTATTCAGCCCCTATATCGCTCCCTATGTCCATCCTATGGAGCCCTTTATGTAGCACCTATCGCGCCCTCTCTCACATTCATGAAACCCTCTGTAAGATCTCCTATTGTGCTCCCTGATTTCCCACTATAGCGTTCGCTGTGGAGCCTCTATCACGGCCTGTGTCACCCCATGGAATTCCCTAGAGAGCTATGCAACCCCTTATAAAGCCCCTATCTGGTACTGTATTGCGCTTACGGAGCCCACTCTAGAGCCCCTACTGCACTCCCTAAGTTCCCACTACAGAGCCCACTATAGAGCCCCTACTGCATGCTGTGTACCCTGTATGCCGCCCCCTCTAGACCCCATATCGCCCTCTTTGTCTCTCCTATGGAGCCCTGTATAGAGCCTCTATCGCTCTCCTTATGTCCCTCCTATGGAGTTCCCTGTAGAACCCCTATCATGATTCCTAAGTTCCCGCTATAGATCCCCCTGTAGAGCACTTAGTTCACCCTGTGTACCCCATATGTAGCCCACTCTAGAGCCCCTATCGCACCCTGTGTCATCCCCCATTAAACCCTCTAGAGTGCTCCTATCTCGGCTAAGGAATCCTGCATATAGAGCCCCCTCTAGAGCTCCTATCTCCCTCTTTGTCTCCCCTGTAGAGCCATCTATAGAGCTCCTATCACGGCAGAAGTCTGAGCACAGCAAGCTAAATGCTACCGAGGGCCGGGCTGCTGGGGAAGCCCCGACCTAAGGGAACTCCTGCCTGCCAGCAACATGCCAGCAGCACGCCAGCAGCAATAGACGGACAACAGCGCTATTCCAGATTTGGGGGGTGGGGGGGTGTAGGAGGGGCGGGCTGGTGTTCTTTCTCTTTCCTTTCCTGGGATGTGCAGGGGGGGGGGTCCAACAGCCCTACCTCTGCCTCTGTGTGTGTGTGTGTTTGCGCTGTCAGGCAGAAGGGCGGAGGGGGCTGGCGTGCAGAGAAAGTGCCCCAGGCGGTCCCGGGAGGTCAATGTTACCTTCGACTTTGGCCTTCACTACGGAAGCTGAGATCTGGGGAGAATTTGGGCAGATGAGATGTCCTTTTCTAAAACAGCCAGAGTCTTGTCTGTTACCAGAAATTTTGGAGACAGAAAAGCAAAACAAAAGGCCAAAAAAAGAGAAAACTCAGCCAAATCTGCCAAAATGAGGGAAAAAATATAAGCCAAAAGATTTTTTTTTTTTACACACAATTGCTCCTGCCAATCAAAGTTGTCGAGTATCTTTTAGCCACACATGTAATGTATCTTTTAGCCACACATATCCATGCCACGGTAGTATTTTGGTCTTTAAAGCGGAGCAGATACAAAAAAGTCCAGAGACTAGAAAGTGTGGGACAAACATATGAAGCAATCAATGATACAGGGCTCAATAGAGGCTGTATAAGGTGCTACATAAGAGGAACATAGGGATGGCCATAGGGGCTTTTTAGAGCGATCCATAAGGCACAAAAAGAGCGAGATAGAGTCTCTAGAGGGGGATCCATGTGTGGGACTTATTTGGGGTGATAGGAGCTCTTTAGGGGATTCCATGGAGGTGACACAGAGCATGATTGGTGCGTGATAGGGGCCTGCATAAGGGGCATGATAAGTGCTCTACAGGTAGCTCCTTAGCAGAACCTAAGAAAGAATGATTTGGGCTCTTTAGTGGGCTGCATACAGGGTGCGATAATTGCCATACCGGTGGCTCCATAGCGGGAATTTACAGGGTGCGATAGGGGCTCTACAGGAGGCTCTAGAAGCCTGATAGAGGGTGCAACAGTGGCTGCATAAGAGAGACGTAAGGAGTGTCATAGTGACTCTACAACAGAGAAAAAGAAGAGCCATGTAAGGGCTTGGGAGGGTGGGCTCCATAAGGCCAACACAGGGCATGGTAGAGGCTTTAAAAGAGACTCCTTAGGAGGGATACAGGGACCTCAAGAGGGGCTCTATAGAGGTCTTCATAGAGGAGAGAAAGCAGGAGATAGGGGCTCTAGAGTGGGCTCCATATGCGGGATTTATTGGCCGTGATAGGAGCTCTGTAGGGGACTCCATGGGAGCAACACATGGTACGATAGGGGCTCCACAGAGAGCTGCCTACAGGTCACACAGGACGCAATAAGTAATCCATAGAGGACTCAATAACGAGAACTTAGGAGGCACGATATGGGCTGCATTGGGGGCTCCATAAGGGTTAAACAGGGTGGTCATTAGCGGGTACTTATGGAGTTCCTTACTGGCTGTATAAGGGACACCATAGGAGGGATATTGGGAGCAGGATAGTGGCTGTATAGAGGGCTTTAGAGGGGAGAAAAAAAGCGACATAGGTACTCTAGAGGGGGCTCGTCATGTCAGTATCAATAGAAGACAAATCGTCAATTTGTACAGAGGGAATTAAATGTATTGCTGATGGAAAAGATAGCCTAAGAACAGAAGCCCAAAGAGGAATATGTTCATAGATGACATAAACAATCACTGCAAGTGCAAATTATAAACTGAGCATGCACATAAATTGAAGTTGAAAGCATATTCTGAAATTACATGGACAGAAAATTCATGTTCTTCACCTACAGAATCTTTTTTAAAAAAGAGAAATCACTACAGTTGCAATGAACAGTTTATTTTTGTTATTACTTATTTCACGTATGTGCTATTTTAGTGTACTGCTCTTCAGATTTTTCTGAATATAACATAATGCAGATATGTGCAAAAGATACCTACATAATTTGCCTTAAAACAAAAATTAATTCTTACCGACACATACATATTTCTAATGCTTAACCTTATAATGCATAATTTTACCTGATGTCTTAATACTTACATTTCCTTCAGTGTAAAAGCAGTAGAAATAACAATTAGTGTAAATACAAGTAATCATATGTTGACAACTCAAGATGTGACAAAAAAATTCACAGAAGCTTAACAAAGAATTAGAAGGGATGTTCAGACTGTCTTGTACTTAACCACAAGAAGTGGAGAAAGTAAAATCAGATACTAATTACTGTGCCATTTTACCTTGACATTTCATCATCTAACAATATAATTAAAGCAGAAAATATCAGATGATCAGCTCATGCTTTAAGGATGAGGGATCCCTGTTTTCGTCTGCATTCTCTTCAGCCTCTGCGAACTGTTTTTGCAGAATCATATAAGCACACCAGGCAGCGGTTCCACAGCACAGTCTGTGACCTTCACTCTTTTGTGTTTTCTCCAGGAAGAGTAGAGACTAAGTCCGTGACTGTAAAGAGTCCAGGGTTTTCTCATCAATTAATAAGTTCCAGAGATAAAAGGATTTTCCAGCATGGTTTCTCGCTGTCAAAGGCTTATACATACAGCGAAACAGAGGATTTCCCCTTGCTTCCTTTAGGAGCCTTTACTCATTTTCATTGGCGTGCAGACTCAGGGTGCAAGGATTACTCTGTTGGAGAGGTAGCACCTTCTCTTACCGGTTAGCGTTGTAAACTGAAGCTTGGCAGAATGCTGCTTCTGGCCGCAGTTCCACAGACATCCCGGCAGTCTGCTCCTGGCCTCACTGAGGAACAATCCTTTGAGATTTTTAGCATCACCTCACAGTGCAGACACCTGAGACTAAAATCTTGCTCACCAATAAATCTGCTTTTAGTTAAATGTTTTACCCTGACATTTCATCTTCCAACTGTAAAGCGTCCAGGTCTTGCTCATCAATGAATAAGTTCCAGAAGAAAAAGGATTTTCTGGCATGGTCTTCCTCTCTCGCAGGCTTATAAATACAGGGAAATAGTGGATCTGCTCTTACTTCCTTTAGGAGCCTTCACACTGTTTCACGGGCTTTCTCAGCAGACTCCGGGTGCAACGATTACTCTGTTCGAGAAGTATCGCCTTTGATATCGGCTAGCGCTGTAAGCTGAAGCTTCGCAAAAAGCTACTTCTGGATCCGCTGCCTGGTGTAGTAACACATTTCAGCACAAGCAGTAGATGCTAGAAGAGAAAGGATTTACCCGGCAGAGTCGTCCTCTCTGGCAGACCTATAAATACAGGTAAACAGAGGAGTAAACCTGAGTCTAAAATCTTGCTTACCAATAAACCTACTACCGGGGGAAATGTTTCACCCTGCCGTTTCACCTTCTCCCTATATTTTTAAAGGGCATATATTAAGAAGCGCTGCTCGTGCTTCAAGTGCCAAGCGATCCCTGTTTTCATGTGCCTTCTCAGCAGTCTCGGCTGTGTGAGTTCTTTACATGCACAGGTAGAGCCGTCTGCAAACTGCTTGTGCTGAAATGTGTTACTACACCATGCAATTGATACAAAGCACAGTCTGTTACCTGCACTCTCTTGTGTTTTCTCCAGTGAGAGTAGAGCCTATGCTCTTGATTGTAAAGTGTCCAGGGCTTGCTCATCAATGAGTACCTGCTAGAGGAGAAAGGATTTACCCAGCAGTGTCGGGTTACTTACCGGGGTAGCAGCTCTTTAGGGGTGTTCGACTGGGGTGACACAGGGCGGTATAGGGGTTCTTTAGAGAGCTCCATAGGAGGTAGAGAGGGCTCGGTAAGTGCCCTACAGGGGGCTCTCTAGCAGGAACTTAGGCGCTATAATAGGGTTTCTATGGTGGGCTCCATAGGCTTGATAAAGGGTGCTATATGGGCTGTATAATGGGCTCCTTAGGAGGCACAGAGGGAGCACGATAGAGGCTCTCTAGAGGGCTTCATAAGGCAGATATGGCATCTAGAGTAGGTTGCATACAGGGTACAAAGTGCGCGGCAATTGCTCTACAGGGTGATCCATAGTGGGAACGTAGTGGGTGCATTGGAGGATCTATAGCGGGCTCCATAAGCACGATCCAGTATGACATAGGGGCTTTATAAGGGGTTCCATACCTGGAACATAGGGTGCGTGATAGGAGACAAAGAGCAGGACAAGTCCTTTGAAGAGGTCTGCATAGCAGGGACATAAAGTGCATGATATGGGCTCTATAGAGGGCTCCATAGCGGAGAAAAAGAGCACTTATTGGGCCCTCCGTCGCACTTATGGAACGATTAACAGAGCCCCTATCACGCTCTAAATGTCCCTGTTCTGCAGACCCCCCGTATGGAGCCCTTTATAGAGCATTTATTGCGCCTTGAGTACCCTGTAGGGAGCCAACTCTGGAGTCCCTATCTTGGTCTTTCTCTCCCCTGTGGAGCCCTCAATTGAGGCCCTATGTCCCTCTTACGGAGCACCTCATACAGCCCCTTTCAAGCCCTGTATCAGGCTTACCGAGCCCCCTATAAATCCCCTATCGCAACACGTAAATTCCTGCTATGGTGTCCCCGGTATAGCAGTTACAGTGCCCTGTGTACGCTGTATGTAGCCCCCTCTAGAGCCCCTGTTGCCGCGGTGCGTTGCGCTCATGGAACACCACCCCAGGAGCTCCTCTCACCCTCTCACAGCCAATGGATCGCGCAAGTGGCCCTCTCTACAGCGTTAAGCACTCTTCAAATACGGAGCCCCTTATACAGCCCTTATTGTGCCCTGTATAGCCCTCATGGAGCCTGCTACAGAGCCCCTATCACTAGTCTCTGTTTTTTTAGATCTGCTCGGCTTGATAGAACGAACTACTAGTTCTCCCAGAGGGACTGCAGTTTGCATAAAAGGACAATAGATGACAGCAGAGACCGTGGCATGCATTCTAGGGGACTAACGGGTTTGCCTGGCTGTGCTCAGGCTTCTGCCACCTTTCAGGGAATTGTCGTACTTGTCAATTTCAGTTCTCCTTCTCTTTCTACTCCAAGGCTGTAGGAAGGCTCCGAAGGCCACTCAGGGATGCTTTGCTACTATGTCTTTAAAAAGCAGACCTCCCCAAGCAGATCTTGGTGCAACCCGTCAGCCTTGCTCATCCAAAGTCACCTATCAGTATTGCAAAGATAATTATAATTTCTAGCATTTAGAAATGTTCTGACACTAACATTTTAAAATGACTACACACTTCTGTAAACCTGAAGCCAGATACAAGAAAACACGAGATAAAGGGATTTGTGTGTGGTCACTCTGAGGCCTACTGAAATATTAACAATTTCTGATGGAAAGCTGCAACCGCACCTGATTCAAACCTCAAAATTTGCCATCCTATAAACTTTTAAATAGAAATCTTCCTGAATGATCATAAAGTATTATTTAAAGATGGAAAACATAAGGTTTTGTTCTTGCAGTGACAAATTACTAGAAGGCATCACTACATAATTTTGTTTGATATGCCTATGATGATTACAGGTCACAGATTTTTACTATATTCTTTGTATTCAGCCCAATGAACTCATGAACTTACTTGGCTAAAACTCAGTCACAGGAGGCATCCAGTCTTGATTTGAAAGCATCAAGAAAACCATGGAAACACTTGCAAGAAATATTATTTACACGTGTAAGTTCAAAAACACAAAACAGGCAGAAACACTATTTATGTTGGGGGTTTTATATGTAATACATAATACATTTCGTTATATTGTACTGTATACTTTAAAAACTTTTGAAAAATCACAGAAACTTGTTCTCTCACTCACTATATTTGACAGGTATTACTGGTTCTCAGAACTATAAGTCCTGCCCAAATGGAGAGGGAAGAAGACATGCTGTCAGTGGAATCCAGAAGAACGTCTCTCCTGGACTCACTTCCTTTAGTCATTTTAAATAAATGACTGCAAGTTCAGAACAAGTCAGATAAATTGAAGGAATGGCCTTAAATCTAAATATGACATTCAGTGTAGATGAACTGCAGAATACTTGAATGCAAGAGAAACAGGCGTGGCAAGTATTACATCCAACCAAGGGGAGCAGGGGAATGGATGCCTGAGTGTTAGATGAATGGTATGCCGTGGGGAAAATGGGGGTGGCAAGGTGAATGTCACTCCTGATGAGAGCCCATAACTGTTGAAAAACAAAGCAAACACCATGTGAAATAACTTTGGTTAGAGGATTTAATCCTTTTGTTCTCATTCAAAACTGAAATTTTGTTTGCATGAGGACTGCAAGATCTAACTTTTTAAGGGGAGTTTTTTATCACAGTATCACAGTATCACAGTATCACAAGGTTGGAAAGGACCTCTGAGATCAAGTCCAACCTATAACCCTACACTAACACCAACCCATCATCTAAACCATGGCACTCAGTGCCTCATCCAGTCTCCCCTTAAACACCTCCTGGGTCGGCGACTCCACCACCTCCCTGGGCAGCACATTCCAGTGGCCGATCACCCTTTCAGTGAAGAACTTTTTCCTCACATCAAGCCTAAACTTTCCCTGACGAAGCTTAAGTCCATGCCCTCTAGTTCTGCCACTGGCCACCTGAGAGAAGAGACCAACCCCTGCCTGACTACAACCTCCTTTTAGGTAGTTGTAGAGAGCAATGAGGTCTCGCCTGAGCCTTCTCTTCTCTAGACTAAACAGTCCCAACTCCCTCAGTCGCTCCTCATAGGGCTTGTGCTCCAGCCCCCTCACCATCTTCATTGCCCTCCTCTGAACACATTCCAGTATCCTAACATCTTTCCCAAACTGGGGGGCCCAGAACTGGACACAATATTCAAGATGAGGCCTGACCAGTGTTATACTCGTGTTAAATATTCTTAGCAAACTATGTTAGAGATATGATAAGAAACCTGTGGTCATTCCTCTCATTACATCAGCACCTGCTATTTTCTTAGTCTAGCAAAACAATTAATTCTTGATGGGGTTTTCATCCATAAATAATAACACTTACTTAACTTAAGCCCTTCTTACAATGGCTTCTGTTTTTTTCAAGAGCGGAAAAGATGTAGATGAATGATCTTCATGTTTCTGTGCAGTAAGACATACCCTGTGTGTTTAGTCTGCTTTGCCTATGGCCCAAAACTTATATTGAGCATGCACAAATACTAAATTACAAAAGGAGCAGTTATAATGTAAAGAGGTGATGCAAAGTGAAGATCAAATACCAATAGTCAGCAGGGGGGAAGGAGAAGAGTTCTGTGTCTGCTGCTTCAATTCTGTCAAATGTGCAGTTAGTGCAAACTAGTGATGTTTTTACTCCAGCGCATTCATTCTTCCAATCATTTGTTATTATTAAAATCCTTTGTTAAAGGATTCCTCTATGTCTTTTGTTTTACTTCCAGTGAATGAGTGGCTCTTGATCTCAGCCCTTGGTGTTCAGGTAAAAATTTCTGAAAGGCAAAAATAACCATCTTTCAAATAATAAAAAATCCATTCTACATTCTAACAAAAATCTGTTAGTGACACCTTTGTATTTGTAAGAGCTAACCCCAAATCCTGCTGCTAAAATTGCAATAAAAAAAAGAGAGGAGGAAATCTCAGTTCTGCGGTTTGTGTTATTTTATTTCCTGACATGAGGCAACAGTTTCATGTGCCATAAACATACAGTTAATCTAAGTCCATAGGAAATTTTCCTGTGGAGAGCTGCTAATCCTGCCAATGTGTTCAGAATAGAGACATAAAAGTGCTACCATCCCATGGCCAGTGGAGTTTAGGTTGGTAGAGCAAAAAGGCTTTGGGGAATTAGTAAAGGTAGAGTTGTTGCGGATAGCCTGGAAATAATATTTGTGTAGCTGAATGTTGGTGCTAATACACAATGTGCTGGTGCTGAGAGTGCAGCAGCTCCACTTGCTGCAGAACAGATGCCATCTGCAATCTCCTAAATGTCTACTCTGTCCACAGAGAGATAGAGAAGTGCCTCAGGAGTGGCACTGAGAAGACTTTTTTCCCAAAGTGTGACTGGAGAAATCTCCACCTCTTGGAAACAGGAGAAAGCCAGGAGTGTTAATTCCCAAGGATAGTGCTGATAGTTCTAAAGGAAACCTAGAGCTTCAGGAGTGGCTGGCACCATCTCAGTTTTCACACCTAGGTTAGACCTTCAATTCTAAACCACCATCTTAGATAACGGTTGATGGAGAGAAACCAGCACCTCCAGAGGATGAAGGCTTCATCTCTCTCAGGCTGTGTTTTGATAATACAGGGCCGTTGGGGCCATAGTTGATCAAGGATCTCTTTCTTTTGACCCTTTTTCTCCCAAGGAATTAATTCCAGTTCCCTGACTGCTGCACAGCTGGTTATTTGGGTACTATTGTAAATAGGTTTCTATAATCCAACTTGAGATCAGTGAGATCCTGGTGTGAAGAACAAAACTTCGGGTTTTTTGGCAATGTGTTAGCCTGCACAACACACCTGCTGGCAAATGATGGGGTACAGTTGTCCCTGAGGAACAAAAGGACATTTACCAGGAAGTTTGTATGGCTAATCAAAAGAGCTTTAAACTAGATTGGAAGACGGAAGGAGGGAGACAGGGACAATACCAGGCTTGATAGAATAAAGCTTGGGACTGGCACTCTAGTGTCTGAGGGACAGTGTATGGCTGAGGCCCCCCGGTCTGCCATCTCAGTGGAAGTGGGGGTAGCACTCCAAGTGACAGCAAAAATGCAAAGGTTATTTGTGGGTTAGAAACTACATCTAGAAGTCACTTAGGACTTCAGATTATTCCACTCAGGAATGTGGCAGAAAGAACAGTCCAACCAAAATGCATTTACATTAACGCATGCAGCATGGGCAACAAACAGGCGGAGCTAGAAGTCATTGTAAGGCAAGAAAACTATGATATAACTGCCATCACAGAAACGTGGTGGAACGACTCACATAGCTAGAATGCTGCCATGGTTGGATACAAACTCTTAAGGTGGGATAGGCTAGGAAGGAGAGGCAGAGGGGTAACCCTCTACGTTAGAAGGGAAAAATCAGTGGAATATAGTGGCGGGAGTCTGCTATCGGCTGCTGAACCAGTATGAAGAAACTGATGAGATGTTCTACAAACAATTGGGAGAAGTCTCACGATCACTGGCCGTAGCTCCTGTGGGAGATTTCAACCTTCCAGATGTCTGCTGGGTATAACACAGCAGAAAGGAAGCAGGAGGTTCATTGAATGTATGGAAGACAATTTCCTAACACAACTGGAGAGTGAATTGACTAGGGAAGTTGCCCCTCTGGACTTGCTGTTTGTGAACAGAGAAGGCCTTGTGGGAGATGTGATGGTTGGAGGACACCTGGGGCACAGAGATTGCAGAATAATAGAATCCTAAGCTCTAGGAAGAATAATGAGGGAGGTCAGCAGAATCACCACCCTGGACTTCCCAAGGGCAGACTTTGAACTGTTTAGAAGGCTGCTTGATAAAGTTCATCGGGAGGCAGTCCTAATAAGCAAAGGAGCCCAAGAGGGCTGGATGCTCCTCAAGAAGGAAATCCTGGCAGCACAAGAACAGGCCATCCCCATATGCCATAAAATGAGCCAGCAGGGAAGAAAACCAGCTTGGCTGAGCAGAGTGCTTTGTATTGATCTCAGAAAGAAGAGGAAAGTATATAAGGAGGGACAGGATGCCAGGAGGACTACAAGGATGAAGTGACATCATGTAGAGAGAAAATTAGAAGGGCTAAAGACCAACTAGAACTTCAAATAACTAGTTTGGTGAAAGATAACAAAAAAAAAAAAAGTTTCTACAAATGTATTAACAACAAAAGGAGGGCCAAGGAGAATTTTGTTTACTGGATAGAGGGGGGACAATAGTGATAAAGGATGAGGATAAGGCTGAGGTATTTAATGCCTTCTTTGCCTCAGTCTTTAATAGTAAGCTAAGATGTCCTCCAGGTACCCAGCCCCCTGAGCCGGAAGACAGGGAGGGAGAGAAGAACAAATCTACAATCATCCAAGAGGAATTGGTTAGAGAGCTGTTGGGCCAATTGGACATCCACAAGTCTATGGGGCCAGGTGGGATCCACCCAAGGGTATTAGGAGAGCTGGCAGTTTTCCTCACCAAATCCCTTTCCATAATCAGCAGTCTTGGCTGACTGGGGAAGTGCCGCTTGACTGGAGGCTGGCAAATGTTACACCCATTTACAAGAAGGGCTGGAGGGAGGATCTGAGGAACTACAGACCTGTCAGTCTCGGTACTGATCTCGGTACTAGGAAAAGTCACGGAGTAGATCATCTTGAGTGTTATCACACAGCACATGCAGGACAACAAGGTGACCAGGCCCAGTCAACAGGGGTTTATGAAAGGTAGGTCCTACCAGACCAACCTGATCTCCTTTTATGACAAGGTTACCCATTTAATGGCTGAGGGAAAGGCTGTGGATGGTGTGTACCTGGACTTTGATAAAGCCTTTGACACCATTACACTGTTAGGTACATGAGCCACTGTACATGACCTCCCTCCCACTGCCTTTATGGCACCTTGTAACCAAAAGTTTCGTTTCAAAAATAAAGTCAAGATACTCAGGCAGCTGTGGGAGGTCGGGGTGTGTTGTTGCCTGCCTTGCCGCTGTGGCAAGCTGCTCCTCGGATAAGTCATAAGCCACCACTGTCAAGACCCAGCCCATCATCAGGTTATCAGGTTTCTCAGGCTGCCTAACTGGCAGCAGGCAGAAGTGTTCCTGCACTTGGGCTTCTCCTATCACTGAGCAACTTTCTCTGGCTAATGCAGGCTGAGAAAAGTAGATGGGCTCTTTCATGACTTCCCAACAGCCTCTTCAAGGACAGACATGTATTGCCTGACCAGTTTACTAGCAATAACACTGCTCTTTCAGTCTCTGAGAAGTGTAAGGGTGTTCAGAGACTGAGAGCCAAACAAAGACCTGATCAAGAAAATACTACAGCTGAGATAGAACCTGATCTTCCCCAGACATAGCTGCTGGTGCCTACTGATTGCCAGCTTGTGATGCCTGTTCCCAGCCACATTTCTCATATCAAGAAGGAACGGTTTATGGTGAAACTTCAAAAACAAAACAACAAATAACCCAAACCAAAATCCAAGGCCTTTTCGAGTCACTTACTTATGGAACGAGCTGAAATGCTTCAGGCTGCTTGAGAACTAGCAGATCTCTGAGGATTCAGACAGCACAAACTGCAGGCAGGATTCTCCAAGTGCAGCTGTTTCTTGAGATCTCTATCACACCCCTCGTTGTCTGCCTTAAAATGTGCCAGGGTGGGTTAGGTGCAGTGATCAGTACCTGTCATGTCTGACATTCAAGAAATACCTTTGTGCATTGCAATTGCTGTGGTTTTGTTTCTTCACACATCCCAAGAAAACTCGCTCTCCTGGATGGGATGGAGGAGGTGCAGGATGTGTGAGATTTTATTCCAATGACCAGCTTCTGGTTCAAGTAATTCTATTAAACTGATGGGTAGCTACCACGTTAAACCAAGGAACAAAATGTCTTAATCTCGACTAGATATTTTATAACAACTTTACTGCAGTGGCATCTGCTGGCAAGGTTCACAACTGCAGCTTTTTCAATGACAGCAAATTAATGCAGGCAGTACAGAATGTTTTATTGACCTATTTAAAATGCCTTATCAAGGACATTTAAAGCTCTGAGTGAGCAGGCTTGATCTTACAGCTGACCCTGATGTAAGCCAGAGGTTGGATGAGGCACTCCTCATGTTTGCCCCAACTGGAATTTCCTGGAAACCTAATCTACAAGTTTAATTCTTTCCTGTAAATATAGCAGAATGAACTCAACTGATTTTTATTTACTTATTTTAAGCATTTTCTTTCCCTGAATAAATGTCAATCCTACAACATCTCAGCCCTGCTGAAGTCACATTTCCTTGAGGTCTGGCGCAGATGAGAAATGGCTGAACCATATGAATGTGTTTCTCTAGTCATTCCAGGTAGTTTCAGGTAGTTTCAGTGGAATACTGTTCAAGCTAAAAATACGTTCTCAGAAAGCAGCAACACAAATAAAAAGGAGGTACCCGAAGAATACCGGACAGATCTCTAGCTGTGTGTGTGTTTGCCTGACACTCATCTGGATGTGTGCATTCTTGAATTAACCTTACTGTGAAAATCCATCAAATACTATGCAAATTTGGGGTATTGTATTTCACCCTTTGGACTGAGATTATTTTAAATGCTGAAAGAAGTTGCTTTTTAGACAATCATTCAGTGATTTAAACTAAACAAGTAAAAACCTCCTTTATTCTCCCCCAAGGCTCCCCACCAGAAAAGATAATGAGTCATGTGAGTTTCACACATCAAGTGAAAGAAGGCAGTATATGCTAAACACCAGAGGGCTTCATTCTTCTGGAGGTAATGTAAAAAGATGCATTCAGTTAACACATTTCTTTATATACAGTGGCAGTGGCAAACAAGAAGCAGTTGTATTAGGAGATTCAAAGTCCTTGTAGTCATTTTATCACATAATTCAAAGCAACACTTGCTGGTACTGATGTCTTTGGAAGACCCAAATTGTACGGTTGTTTTCAAGCTGCAGATTTTACCTAAAATGGCAGTAAACACATAAAGTATAATTAAGCAATTGCAAAAATAAAAGAAAAAATAGCAATCTGAAAGATATTTTTTTCCCACTTGGCATAGTAGACCTGCACAGGTACCTTTTGGTTTCCATGCTTCAGATTAGTATAGAAAATACACACATATATTTGATAATTATAGTAGTGAAAGACTAAATTATTTAGACAGGTATACAGTTGTACTGTGTAATAATTTGTCAAGTAAACATTTTGTTGGGGTATACAACAAAGACATCATAAAATACTGTTCAATTTTATCTCTGGAGATCCAAAGCCATGTACACACAAAACATTCTCTATAGCAGAAAACAGCAGAGAGCTGACGAAGCTTTAAGAAAACTGTTGCACAAGATCTTGGTGTTTTATGAAAGAAACTGTTTAATGAAGGACTGTGTTACGTTTCAGAGCTGCAACAGCATAAACCTAGCACAACTCAGACTATTTTAATAGAGCAGAATTTCATCATTAGTGTGGCCAGAGTTTTTTATTGAGCCTATAGGACTGATGCTTTGCTTTGGGAACAGGATCTGGTTTGGAGGAGAATAACAAAAGGCATAAAGCAGCTTAATGTTGACCTAAACAATCACAGTATCACAAGGTTGAAAAAGACCTCTGAGATCATCAAGTTCAACCTATGACCCAAGTCCAACACCTACTTGTCGTTTAAACCATGGCACTAAGCGCCTCATCCAATCTGTTTTTAAACACCTCCAGGGACGATGACTCCGCCACTTCCCTGGGTAGCGCATTCCAATGGCCGATCACCCTTTCGGTGAAAAATTTTTTCCTAATATCAAGCCTAAACCTCCCCTGACGAAGCTTGAGACATTGTCTTCTTGTTCTGTCACTTGTTGCCTGAGAGGAGACCAACCCCTGCCTGCCTACAACCTCCTTTTAGATAGTTATAGAGAGCAATAAGGTCTCCCCTGAGCCTCCTCTTCTCCAGGCTAAACAACCTCAGCTCCCTCAGTTGCTCTTCATAGGGCTTGTGCTCCAGCCCCTTCACCATCTTTGTTGCTCTCCTCTGGACACGCTCCAGCATCTCAACATCTCTCTTAAACTGAGGGGCCCAGAACTGGTCACAGTAATCCAACATATTGTTTGAAAATAACTCTTACCATACCACCTGGGCATTTGATTCCTAACAGCTCAAGGAAACTTCATTTGTTTCTGACAAATATCCTTTTCTCACAGCGAGCACTTCAGCCCTAATACAGAGAAATGAGAGGACTGTGGCAGCACACAGGAAACGATCTGAAGCACATAAACCACACTGCTGGGACAGCAAGTTATGTGCACTGCAAAAAGCTTTCAGCTCCCACAGCACCAAAATCCCCCAACCCAGGAATAAAAACACTGGCCATTTCCTCCCCACCTTTCAAATGCCACCAGCTTGTCCTCTCACCGAACCTGAATTCGAGTTTTCGTATTCACCATCTTTTCTGCTTTCAGTAGCAGACAAATCCTCCTTGTTAATCCAGGTCATAATATGGATGAATTTTATCTAACTTACTGACATCGAACCAGAATAAATTTTGGTTTATCTTATTTTTTAAATCACATGATACTTTGGAGGGAAAACAGCCCTGTTGCTGGGAAGGTCCTGCCTTAGTTGTTGGAATTGTATGAATTCAAATACTGACACTGAAGCGCATGCTGCTTGTTTTGGGGGAGGGGAGGGTAGGAAAGAAAGCTGCAAATGATGATATATCCACAGATGACTACAGGCGTACCTGCACCCAGAAAGTCTACAGGGACACCTTTTTTTCTAAGCCAGGTACTGCAAGAGCTGATGCTAGTTTGTTGCATGTTTGTCGAGAAGTATCCACTGTAAATGGGATACAACAATAACTGACAGGCTTCTAGGATTTAGCATAAAATGCCGTATCTCATCCCAAAATTAAAACATGCACGACTTGTAACCAAGCACAGCTCATGAGCCCACGGGTGTAAAGTTAAAGGTATGCAACTGGCTTGTTCATGCATAACTCCCAATAAGTTGAACTCTTTCATTTTCCAAACATTACCAATACATTTAAGATCTCTTATGAGATCTTATATGTTTCAATGTGCCATGATTCGATCAGTTTCAGTGACTCGTGACAACTGGAGGGAAAGGGCAAGGAAAACAAAACTTAAATTATCATTATCATCAAAGGATCTATCAATCAGAATTACTCCTACATCTTTTCCTTACAACACAAAAACAGTCTAAAGAAATATTCACTTTTACACGTGTTTGGGACTTTATATAATTTAAAATATTTTTAGTGAAACTGAGGTCTGATGTGATCAAGCTGAAGTGATGCCTGGTAAGGAGTGTCTGTTGGTAGTCTGAATTGGACGTAACCCTGAAAGGTACAGATTATAGCTGACATTGAACTTGAATCAAAAGAAAAGCCAGTTTGATTCCCTTCTATCTGAGCTGATCTTTCTAGTTTTTGAACCAGATTTCAACAACCTGCTTGTTATTCTCCTCTGAGTTACTGTATGCCATTGTTGTTCTTATTTATGCATTCACTTGATTATGGGGTTGCCTTCTGAGCCTGTCAACATTGTGGCTGCTTCATAATGCACATAATTGTTTCTCTGTGGGCTGCCAGACCTGCTAATGATGCATCGCCTGCTAGAGGCGAGGGCTGCACGCTCACTTCTGCAGAGTGTGATTGAAGCTGGAGCATGGCTGGTAAGAGCAATGTAGGTCAGAGTAGTCTTAGGATTGCTTTGTGGGGGCATGAATGGTGGCTTGGGGCGTTTGCATTAAGTTCGTATCAACTGACTGTGTTAGGGCCCTTGGAGTCTCCTGGGCTTTCAGAAAAAGCATATTCTTGTGTGTTTATATCGTAGTTCTGATTCGTGCATTACCTACAGCTTCTGATCAGATCCACTCCTTTGGGGTCCCTGAAGTTGGTGGTTTTATGAACTCTCTCCTGATTAAAATTTGGCTGCAGGCTCAAAGTACAATGCTCAGAAATGGATGCTGTTTCCTGATGAAACAGTGTATCCAGTTAGTTCCTCCAATTTACTGGCCAAAGTCTTCCCAATTTTCTGTGTTATCTGTTTATCTTTTCTGAACTGCTTATTGTCTTCATACAAATTTGCCCACCAGCAAACAATAAATCTCACAATGATGAAATCGTAGAAAAAAATGGAAACGTATTATCACAGCTTGAAATTACTCTTGTTAAATGGTAGAGAAATATTTTTGCATTTCAGTTTATTAAGGTTATGCTGCAGAAGTGTAGTACAGCACTTTTGCACAGCAAATGCCGTCCTTGCACTTAGAAACCTCTATGCGGCCTCAGGTACTGGTCACAAAATGGACAAGGCAGAGACCATGAAAGAAGCATCAGACCACAATATCATGGTAAGTTATTTCCCATGAACAATGGTGGAGAAGGGAGAAAAGAGTAGGGATGAGAAGTGCCACACCCTGAAGATTTCTTCTGCGCAGCCTGTTTAAGGCCAGCACCCAGTAAACCAGACCTGGTTTTACGGAGTAAGCAGGGTACAAGCTGCAAAAAGGGAAGATTGCATAACCCCTGGCCTCCTCACACACATATATGTACCCTCACATTCTCTTTCTGTACTCATCTCACTGTCTCACAACTCTGTTTTCATTAGGGGAGGGGCACTTGCAGGCTTCTGGATTTGGAAATGAGCTCAGGGGTGCGCCAGGAGCCCAGTGTGGGGAGAGCGTCCTGACTGCAACTTGGGGCTACCAGATCAGGCTGCTCTGTAACATAGTGCTGCCATTCCCAGCCAATGAGTCTTCAGTGATCTGCCAGTGACTTCCAGGGAAATGCAGAGGAGAATAAAGAAATGTACCTTTTGTGCAGAGTCCTACGTCTGTGAAGCAGTGACTTGCGTAGAAAAACCTGTTACAAGTCTGCAAACAAGAAAGGACAATGCGAGATACAGGCAAAGTCTAGCAAGCTAATGGGAAGTACATTTTTCCTCCTGGAAAAATGACAGGGATGGAGGCTTTATAGGCCATTTTTTCTCACAGGTAATTGCCGTGCTATTGACTGTGTGCTTAATACATGCCTAGTGTGAGAGATCAGGGCCTACACTGATTGCTTCGCTTCACCCTGATTTAGTTGCAGCATTTCAAAACAGAAACGACATGTTCACAGTGCATGCACTAATGTGCATAAGAGGCAAATGAGTAAATGGTCCCGTGCTCTCTGAATGCAGTATCCTCCCTAGTTTTGTAAGTGAGGTTGCTGCTTAGGATTTTTGCATAATTTACCTTGAACTCTCACAGTGCTGTCAGAGAGGGTGGCTAATGGAGTAAAACCATTCTCCCAGCCCTGACATTTACAGGTTGGCTGTAAATGGGAAATGCTGTTGCAGCTGTTCTTTTAACGAGGGGAGTAAGTCAAAGAATGAACGGAATGAATGCATACCCCTCTGCCAACCCGATGCTTTGCATCACCTGAAGGCTATTGCAGAGTGTTGGGGTTGGACACAAAAGCACTTAAGAGTCTCATCCCCAGATATATATTTCATAAGAGCAAATGGTGCAGCTCCTGTAACACTGAGAAATACCCTTTAGGTAATAATATAACACTGGCACAGGGCAACCTTGCTCAACTCATGACTGCTGTAGTTTCCAGCTTGTTAGATGTGCACAGCATATAAATCCTAATTTTCAGCTTGAATGTGGTTTACCAGATATCATCCTCTGTTCTGTGTATGTGTCTGTCTCAAGTTGCACTTGAGATGGCTTCCAGATGCCTTCTTAAAGGTAAAAAAAAAGAAATACTTGTACTGAGAGGGCAGTAGATGCAGGGTTCAAAGAGCAACTGTCATGCTGTCATCTACTTCTGTTTCAGCTATACGGTAACCTTTTTGGGTTTTTTTAAGTTAGTCCTGTTCCTGGTGTTGTGAAGTATACCAGGACAAGTTAACTGTAGCATAAGAGTTATTATTCTTTCTTCTGCCTCCTTGAAAGATTTTCTAAGGAGCCTCAGAAAACACAGGAGACCAAGAGCTGGCTGCAGTAGTGGGAAGACATCTGCCCAGCTGGATCCTGACATCCTTCCCTGTGCTCAGTGAGGCCCCAGCTCACAGCCATCAGTTTGGGCTTGCAAACCGTTCCACTTGGTCTCATGAAAGCCCTGTAACAACCTGACCATGCAGAATCTTCAGGTCTGGATGGGCTGAAGGCTGTGGAGGGGATTTGGTTGTTGGTTGCTTGCTACCCAGTCCTTTTGGGAAGGAGCATAGCAATGTTCTCATACAGATGGGAACAACTCTGAATGAAGGAAAGAAACCAGGATAGCTTCTTGTATGCCTCTTCTCTCACACTGTGTCGGCTCTTCATCCCTAAAAGAACCCCACAGCCTGTAGTAGCTAACGTCCACAGGAAGCCAGTCACGTAAGCACATAAAGTCAGGCAAGGGGGCTGCTGGTATCCAGCTCAGTAATAATCAAGCATTAACTACAGCAGTTGAAATATATATTCCAAAGGCACATGAAATTAGAGTCATAACAGCGAGGTGTGGAGTGGCCTATCAGGTATGTTTAACACTCCTGTGTTTCTAGTTAACATGACAGGCAGGACCACAGCTTCCATCAATTTAGCTGAAGATCTTGTCCCAGTTTCCATGAAAAGATTCTTCCTTAATGTTCTGTGTACTTATTAATTTTGTCCCTAATATTTTTAAAGTATTTTTCTGTTCTGTATCATATATCCTAGAGATAGTAACTGTTAATAAACTAGATGTATTTTGTGGAAAAGATGTATATTTCACTGTAGAATTTATTTTGTCTTCCTTGTCCCATTTTTTTATCCCCATCTGCATGATCCTGCAGTAAAACAATACCAGAGACCAGGTGAAGACCAGAGGCAGCTCTCTGTAACACACTGGCATCAGTGGTTTCTGGGACAACACTTCCAAAAATGGTGTTTCTACTGAAAAGTAACAGGTTGGTCGCAAATCAAAGCCCCAGGATATTGTACATGTAGGAAACAAGTCCATATGTTTGTGGTGTTGCTGCAGTAATGCTGCTCTAGGAACGGCACAGTGCTGCTTCTTCCTTCCTGAGGTCCCCTGCTGTGCCGGGCAGCCAAGCACTCACACACTGAGGATGCAATTTAGTCAGCACAAATGGTTTAGGGTTTGTTTTCCTCCCCCCCATGAAGCCAAACCAATCCAGAGTGCAACAAAGCTCAGCTCTTCTCCTCTGCTGTAAGTGTAGATGTTAGGCAAGTCTGGCTCTTTGCAATGGGATAAAGAGTGGTGGGAAGAAATGTGTGGAGAAGTAATGAAGTAAAGAAAACTGATTAAAAATGAAAAGCTTAAATTGTTTAAATTGTTTTCTTTTTTTTTTGTTTTCTTCTTTTTTCTTTCTTTTTTTCCTTCTTTTCTTTCTCTTTTTAATTTTTCTTTTCTCTCATTTCTTTTTTCTTTTCTTGTTTTTCTTCCCTTTCTTTTTTCTTTATTTTTATGTTTCATTTTACACTTGCACTGGGCATGTTCTAAAATTCAGTGATTTGCAGCACCTTAGGAGAAATTATTGTAACAAGCTGGACTTGTTACAAGACAGTATCTCAGAATCATCCTGGCTAGGGCAGCTGCTGAGGATGCCCACAGTACAATACTTTTTCTACCTGAGGAGCAAAACAATGAGGCTCAGACACATTGCTTCTGCAAACGCTTACTTAAAGGTAAAATGTTTACATGTTTTATGTGCTGAAGCTATAAACTAGATTTAAATCTGTTGTGTAGATTTCAAGTAAAAGGTACTCTCCAGAATTCCAGAGAAAGCTCATAGCTGGCTTTACAAGAAAAAATTGTATTACAAAATTCCTGAAGTGTTTGTATTACATATATATAATAAATGGCTTTATAAGTTGCAAATACCATAATTATAATTTATGTAATTGTGCATATTTATAGTTATTAATCATATATTGTGGGTTATGTGCAATTTATAGTCTATATAATTATATGCATTTTAATTTATAAATTTCCTATGTATTTTTAAACACTGTTTCTTACATGGCGATAAGCATATAATGCCTGATTTCCTTAGCATCACTTGTTAACTATGGAGCAATGAAAACTTCTCTCAAGTGCATGACTCAGTTCCTCCCTGGCCCTTTGGGAGCTGTGATATCATCTCTGTTTGCATGCACATGAAAACCAACATTGCATAACTAAAACACAACCACACAGTACATGTGCCAGATCTAGTCCGTCAGTAAAAATAAGGTAAAAGAAATAGGATAAGGTCCAAAGACTAGCAGGGCAAAGGAAAGTCAGTGGAAATCACTAGTGCTGATTTACTGAGAACTGGGGAGTGAGGAGGGATGCAAACCAGAAGCTGGGCTCCCCTTTTGCAGGGCTCCCCTTTTTCAGTGAAGTGCTAATGTTAACTCAATGTGCCTGCTCTGAGGAGGAAAGGAAGGTTCAGACACTTACAGCTAATGAACAAAGGAAATAAACACCACGGGGCCAAACACATTAGCATCTGCATTTTTTTGGTCTTCTGAGAGGCTGTATATAGTAACTGGGGGCAGACTGGGGTGCAGGGAGGGACTCGGCACTGTGAAAAGCAGAAATTCCCCACTCCCAGGAAAGAAAATGTACAGTGCTTTGAGAATGCTCAAGAAGCCAGTGGCAGTTGTGTGCAGGAAGCAGAAATCATTTCATCTTGAACTTGAAAGCAAAACTCAGTTGCACGTGAACACAAGCAGCAGCATTGGCAAAGTTTATATTTTGGGTGATGTATAGAGCTTCTTCTCTGAAATGTAAATATATAGCGAAGAAAGCATTTGGAGAGAGAACTTTCCCTGAGGACTTCTTTTGAAGCAATACAAGAAATCTCCCCAGATTTTGTGCATTTATGGATTAGACCCTTTTAAAGAAAGGGCTGCAGGGAGAAGGACTGTGAGCGAGGCTAGTTCAATAGATGCCTACAAACCACCTTTAGTGCCCTGAACATTGTAAGGTGTTTCTGGATACTTTTGAGTGGGAAATCTTTTGCCACCCAAGCCTATGTGAGTCACTAGGACTACTGAAAGATATATTCTTATGTCTCCTGATGCTGTTATAACCTCTTTGGCGTGCACAGGAAAAAATATCTCTTCTACAAACTTGAAAATGCTTTAAAACCCCAGATTTGAAGCAAGGCTTGAGGACACTGTGACGATCCTCTGATTTCTGTTAAGATTTGCCTGCAAGTCTATATGCTTCAGTCTATCAAAGCAGCCCTGGCTTTTTTGGCCATCAGTAGCTGCTTCACAACTCCATCTGGCTCTGTTTTCTTCTCCCTCTCTCAGCGGAAAGCTCACACAGAGTCTCTGTGGCAAGGTAGGAGGCAAACACAGCGCGGACACTGCACCTCCATGGAGCCTAAACTCAGCTAGTTCAGGAAATCACTTTGCAGCTGGCTACAAGCTACCACCACAGCTTCACCAAAAGGCTAATGATACGTTGGCAAGGGTCGTAACTGGGGAAAACGTGCTCCAGGTAACTTTTTTATATATTGCAGAGAGGAAAGGAACAGACAAGTAAGGAAGCTCTAACAGGGTGTTTTTTAGACTGCAGTTTTTTTTTTACACTCGGTTCCCCAATTACCTTTGCATTGCAAGGTCCTTGTGCCATGTGCCATGTGCTTTCATCAGGAGTGTACGTGTGTAAGATGAATAATACCAATGCTTTACAGGAATAACCTCTGATTAAACACCAGCAGCTTCATCTTAGAGAAAGAGTGAGAAAAAGGGGAAAGGAATCCAGTTCAGCCCAGACTTACACACTGCTAAGATCTATGGGTTTTCCAGCACACAGGCTTGTGTACGCCATGGCTCTGGCTGTCGTAGCAGGAAAGTCCCACCCACGCCAGGTCAGACAGAGTAATTTGAAGGGAAAGCACAATTTAAAAGTAAACAGAGTCAAGTTGCCTATTGGCAGAAAGGCAAAGTGCATAGGAGCAGGATGCATCTTTGATTTTGTGCACAGGAGGGTGCTTTCAGGTCAGGTTACCACTGAGGTGCATTTCTGGCCAGCAAAATAACAGCTTGCTCTGGCAGTGAGACCATCCTACCTGGTAGAGAGGGAAGCATTGTCATACAGCTCAGTGTCAGGTACCTGTATCTTTGTTTTTTGTATTTAACATGTTATTTAACAATGATAAATCTTAAACCAGAATCCTGCCATGTTTTGCCCACGAGAATGCCTGATGCATTGTGTGCACAGTGCTCCAATTCCAGTCTTAAGAACCTCACCAAAGCTTTCTGGGACTGGTCAGCTCTGTGCAGGCTGGGAAAAATATTTGTGAGCCGCCTGAATTGCCCTACCAAGACTCTGAGCCAACGTACTGATGTCTGTGGCAATGCTTTCTTTGAGAACAAAGTGTAGTTTCCTTTTGTGTGTGTGTGGTTAAGCAGCACTGAACAAATAAACCTTGTGTGGGAATCGGTCATAACAGAAATGGGTTTTTTTTAAAGTATCTGAGTCACTTGTTTCAGAACACTCATCTGTTTATTCCTTGAGAATGGCTGCAACTGCTATCAAGAAACTTGAAAGTTACATATGTATCCACGGTGGGAACACATGACTATTGCATTAACAGCCAGGGATGAGACTGCATTTAAATTTAGCATAAGAAAGAAGCGTCTGAAAACTGACAGTCTGCTTAATGCCAGAATTACTATGAAGTCCTTTTGTTAGTATATGTTAGGCTAGAAACCACTCTAATTATCCCTTCTCTCCTTTAATAAAATGAGAAGTCTGACAGTAGTCTCTACTTCCCATATTTCCTGTGGTGGGCTCAGCTTGTCCTGCCTTGCAAATGGGAGAACTGAAGAAAAATAGAGGAGAGAGAGAGAGAGAGAAAAAAAGATGAGACTCTGAAGCATGCAGCTTTCTTTACCTCTTACCTGTCTCCAGATACTGGCTCACCGAAGCTTTTCACATTAATATTGTCTTTCATCACTTCTGTTTCCGCTGTTAGCTGCTCACTGCTTAACCAGGAACATGGACGCCAATTTTCTGTTGTGTTATAAATGGGCCATGTATAAAGGATGGCCAAAATATGGATAGACAGTCTTTAAAATGTACGGAAGGAAAGCACAAAAGATTTATGGAAATGAGAGAGGCGTAGGCTTGTATAGACAAATTTTGCCCTGAAGCGTTCCAATTAATTCACTTGAAATTGCTTCTAACAAAACTAACTTTATGTGGATATGTTTTGTAACAAGAATTTTAAAAGTCAAGTGATGAAAAATGCTGAGGAAGAATCACACACATAGAAGTGCTGCTCTGATATTTACTGATTACTGTTATTTATTAAAATGTGTAACTTGAGGCATGTATTCTAGTTTAGAATTTAGAAATATTTTTCTTTTGTCCAGCTCTATTTAGCAGTTTCTGTAGCAGATATTATTACTTTTTTGTAATGTGAACCCAGCCCAAATGTCACGTGCAGGATTTACAATTTTGGTGCCTGCATCTGAATGAATCTTCCATTTTATGTTTTTTTCTTGCCAACCTCTGTTTAAAGCCGCCATCTTGAGAAAAGACAGGGGAAAAAAAGTAAGTACATTTATATATTTTAACGTTAGTAGAAATGTAGCTTTTGAAGTTCAAAGAGTTCGTTAACATTTAATTACTGTATTTTTTTTAAAAAACGAGGACTAGTTGAACAGGTTTAATCAGAAAAGAAGCCAATTTAATTGAAGCAGATATGCAGCAATAGCAGCAATGCTCCTAATGCCAAGGTATGTTAGCTCATCTTTTGAGAGATGCTTCAAGCTGATTTCTTCATTTATTGCTCCTGGTTTTGGACTGCATGTTTCAGTAATCAGATTTTTTTTTCTAGAATAAGATGAGAGGTACAAGGATAGCAATGGAACCACATATAAGAGACTGAATATGAGCAACATGTTAAAGAAAATAATATCTTTGGTGTCTATACTCTGGTAAGAAATTCATCATATCTTCGATGCATACCAGTGTTATAAATATTTACTACAAATATTTGTCCAAATTTACCCACATTGTTTTCTTTAAATATTTACCCAAGAAGATCAGGATGCTCTCTTTTTAAAATTAATTTAAAAACACTAGAGTGAACTTTTAACACAATTTTTAGTTGTGGGTGCAATATTTCCCCTTCATGCCGCGCCTTGCATGCCACTGGCCTGGCCCAATCTACAGCCCTGTTGCTAATCCCTGCCTGGCTGAGCACCAGTAGCTCTGCCACTTGTTCATTTTGGACCAACAGTATGTTGCCCTCTCCAACCTGTATTACAAAACCTCTGAAATACTAGTTCCAGCGACTGCAGGGAGCTGTGCATACTGCCAGCTACGGGCATAAAATCATGAACTGGTTTCAAAAATAAGGCTGGAGATGTCATCTTTTGTCCACTCTTTATACCTATAGCTATACCTATATTTTATACACACACACACCCACACCCATGCGTCCTTGTTTGGGTTGTCACTTCAAAGACATTGGGTTCTGTCCTGCATTTGCTGAGGTCTGTGGGTTATTTTTTTTCCAGGCACCAGTGTGTCTTCATGGTTTAGGGATGTAACATTATTAATGTGCTTTTTTATTATTAATTTTTTATTATTAATACACATGGGGATCGAGGCCAAATTTCTCCCTTCATTCAGGGCAGGCTGTCACACAGGAATCAAGGGAAGACATGTTTTGTCCCTCCCATCTGCGGAGAACCCAGATGGCTACAGTGTCAGCTGAAGTCCATCTTGGCTCTGTAATTTCTTTCTGAAGATTAAAGGACATTGGTTCAAAGGTCAGAAGCCTTCTGCAAAACTGCCTGAGTCAGGAGGTGCTTGGGATGCAAGCATGGCTTTTCTCAGAATTTTATAGTAATTGTTTTCTATCTTCTTCTAGAATTAAAACCAACTTCTGTTTAAGCATTTACCATTCTTTAATGCACATACATCTGACACATCTTACAAATACTTGAAAATACTGTAGTTTGTGTTTTCTGTAAGCCTCAGAAAATAGACTGTTTCAAGGGCTTACTGCTGCAGTAATTTAACAGTCATGCTGCAAAAAATGGGGAGGTAAGCAGCCGAGTAGAAGATACAGCAGCCAAAACTCTTACCTCAATACCCATTGCTTAGAGAATTGCATCAACTTCCCTTAGCCAATTTATAAATCCTCACACAATACAGAAAGGAAGCTTGCTGCACCATTGTGGAGATCAAAGTTCCAATGCATTTTTTTCTCCTTCTCTTGTTTAGAGAACTGAGGTCAGGGTGCATGTATCTGTATCTCTCCTTACTCTGAGCCCAGCATAGTTGATAGCCTTGGACATTTTTTAAAGCTGTTTCTGAAGATAAACATTTTGCAAAAATTCCCAGAATGCAAGCGCTCAGCTTAATTTACCCAGAGCTGTACTATTTATTAGCAGGATGTTCCTTTATAGGGGATTTTAAGACCCAATTCAATCTATCATATATTAGTGCATAAAGTGACATTTCTGTGACCAAGGGTGGAACCCTTGCCTTACTGAGGACCATACAAACAAAACTGCTATTGATTTAGTTCATAAAAAATCAGAGGTTAATTCCAAATCTGATCATTTTTTAAGAACAATTCTATCACTGAAAAAATACGAATCAAATTATATACACTAAGCAAAACAACCCCGAAAGTGCTCAAATGCATTCACATGCTTTAATCTTTTAAGTGGATTTTCCTTAGCTTTTCAACAGCAGTTTGAGAAGCAGAGAGGTGATGGTTTTTGTCAATGAGCAGAATTCAGTCTGTGTTTTCTCCCAGGTTACAATTTGTGATCTAAAAAAGACAATGCATGTGTTCACCAGTGTCTACTTGGCTACAGCAGGTAACTGCTCAGCTGTGCGCGTTGTGAAGACAGCTGCCAGCTGGGAGACTTCTTCTCATGCAAATAGTAGAGGTGACCTCACTAGACAGGCTAGGATGCTTTGACTATATATAGTGTATATATATCATAATCTCTCTAATATATATATATATTATATATATTAGAGAGAGGAAGTACATAGTGCATGTGTGTGCATATGTGTGTATATACACTAGAGTTTTATAGTATATGCATATATGGCATACACATATAGTACACACACATATATAAAAAAGAAAAAAAAGGGCTTTTATCAGACATAAACCCCCTACCTTACTATGAGTCCTTTGGGTGTTTTCTTCCACAGAAGCAAAAGGCTAATCAGGAGAGGAAACAGAAGCTGATTACCCCACCCATCTCTGAAGCCTCTGCTAAAGCCATTTATCATCACGTTTCCCAAACTACTTGGGTTGGCAGCTTTACAGGTGGACTCATTTTTTCTGCAAATTCATTACAGCTCCTATTAAAAAAAATGTAAAATGTCCCCAAAGTAAAAATAATACTTAAGTGCAGAGGTGGCTTGGTATGGTACTGGTACATAGGAGTTCCCCAGACAGTGAGGCTGTTAGACCTAGCATGGGACTGAAAAAGATCAAGATTTTGGCCAGAAACGCTGTACTAATTTCAAAGCTAAACAAATGTAGGGGAGTTTATGGTCAGCTCTTAACTGCTGCAGTGTTAAGGCTGTATTTCCTGAATATTGGAAATATTTATATACTTTTTCCCTTAATGCTGCGTAAGTGGTTTGGTGAATTTAAAGTGGGTTTAATTCTGTGACAGACAGGTACTGGTATCAGACTAGTCTTTCTTTAACATTTGTGCCTTTTAAAATTAAAATCTTCATCTTAAAACACTGAAAGAGATAAATGCATGGACAGAAACAGTGTAAAAATGAATGTAAGAACTTTAGTTGTTGGTCAACGAAAGTTTTGTTAATTTTTTTGGTCTTTAAACTCCATTGGAATGAGAGCATTACGAGACTGGATTTATTTTACTTGTCAGCCACAAATATTTTCACGTAAAATTAAGAATAGGAAGGAAAAAAAATGTTAGACTTTGACTATGCAAACATTACTATATAACAATGAAAAATAAAGGTCAAAGGCCTTATAGTAAAATTTAGCATTTCAGGAAGTGTTTACAGATCATAAATTAAGAGAAGACAGGTTGGGTATAACCTTACTTTAGTTCCATATACTTGACTTATCTTAGGGCACTTCTGTGAGACTTGAGTTTTCATACGGCATTCAGAAAGCATGCAGTTATGAGACTCCAGATGTAATAGCTTAAATATCAGTACACATAATAATGCCAATAATTCATAATATCACAGACAGCCATAACCTGGTTAATAACATCTGAATTAAGGGACTCGAGTGGTCACCAATTCTGAGCCATAAGTCAGTATTTTTAAAAATGTTTTATTAAATTAAAGATAATACCTTGGGATACTAAATTCAGTGCCTCCAGTCTTAAAGGGTAGGGAAAAAGGTCCTCCGTAAAACCAATCTATTCTCCCAAGGCCAGTCAGTACAACTGAAATTCCTGGGACAACTTAAGCATATAACCCTATGTAAGTAATCACAGTCTATAGAAACCTCCCTAGCTGTTAATTAGAGGTCTTTGAGACTTCAGTCCAGTAGACAATCTCAAATTTCACGTTGACAACACTCATTTTACAGAGTAGGGATAAATTTATCCATATTGAACTTCTCCATTGCCTACTATTTTATATCTTCTCTTAAGCTCATGCACTTCTTGCTGCCAAGTGTGTGTCCTGAGGAGATGAGAATTATAACTTCCATCTGAAACAATTTTTCCTAGCCATTGCTGGAGAACAGTAAAATAATTGCATTTTTAATTATCAGTATTGTTTTCCAACACTCTCCTGAGCTTTGGCACAGTTAGACCAACTGCCCAGTGCTTTTTGAATAGTTTCTTCCCAAACCCCTGCCCTTCTCTCTTTTGCCAGCTGAACAGTATTTCAGGGACAGAGATCAGAGAAAGGAAAGGTGGCAGACAGCATTGATGGGAGCCCTCTTGCTGAAATCAAAAGAACTGAGGGCTGAACTTTGAGAGATTAACACCTTACAGGGACACAGTTGTTGCAGTGTTTTCAAGTAGAAGTGATGTGGTAGTACTCAATATTTATTGTCAAAATGAAAACTGGGAGAATTCGCAGTTTTATCTTGTGGGATTGAGATGCTTTATGTGTAGATTGGCAAATTTCTCTACTTCTGAGGCCCTTACACAAACATCAGAAACCTAACCCCAAGTAGTGCACAGGTAATATAATTTGATGGTGATAGTCTGACTGGATTTCACATTTGTCCCATTTAATCGGTCAACCGAGATGATCCCCTATTTTTTTCCCAAATAAGCTCTCAAATGTATACCAATTATCAAGAAGTTCACTGGCAGGATTGTAATAAACAGTTCTTAATAATCTAATAACCTTCCAATCCAGGTACAACAAACAATCCCCAAACCAAACCATTACTCTGAAGGCATGTTTCTTCTAAATGAGATTACAACTGAAATCCTTCATATTTAAGCATGTTAATTGTAGGCCTCTGTTGCCAACAGAAGGAGGTAGGCTCACTCCAAGCATTAGTTGCTGTAATTACGACATCTACTGAAAACAGTTCTTAACATAATAATTGTAAACTGTGCAATAGTAATAAAGCAAAAAATCTTAGCTGAACAAAAAACTTCCATTATCTTAAGCTAGAAATGAAGATTTAACTGCATTTTTTGCACAGTTATCAAATCTCTTTCAGGTAAGAGATGGCTGCCTTAACACAACTAAAGAACACGTTCATTCAGACTGCATTTATTTATGACTCCGGTTTGACTGAGTAACTTTTAATGTCATTTAGATGCCTCTTATTGTATCATGTAGTGGAAAACACAATAAAAGCATAAGAAAGTACAACCTTATCTATTTGGTATAAAAAAGGGGGGATACAAAACAAAATTAAAAAAAAAGCTTGGGAAAATTAAGTTCAAGACCAAACTTGGCAGAATAAACAGCAAAACATATACACACATGAAAGCCCATTTCCCACATTCGCTTATAGTTACAATAAAGAGCTATTAATTCATATATTCCAGCTAGAAACATAAAACAACATATACAATTAAATCACAAAGTTGTGAGCAAACAAATTAAAGTAAATCTCAGACAAGATTAAGCCCATGGTTACTGTAAGCCCTACTTACGCCTGTTCATTTGGGAATGAGGTTTTGGGTTTTCTGAGGCAGTTTTCTTGTTTTGTGGTGATGTTGTTATTGTTTTGTTTAATCTGATATATTTTGCTCAGTGACTGTGGTATTGCCAGTCTTCTATATTGGAAAGCAGTGGTCTTGCCTTTCAGGAATTTTCCTTGATTTGGGAATCCTTATTAGGCCACAATGACTTGTCAGCCTTTGTCCAAATTTAGACACTTTGGGAAATTCTAAAGACTGTACAAACATGTCTGTGTTTCAGGCTTAAAGGACTTAATCATTTTTTAAGATCCAAGCACTTGAAACAGACAACTTATTTTACCGAAGAACTCCCTGTGTATGGCAGATTCGTTAACTTTTTCAGAACGCATTTCTCATCTCCTGAAATATTGCTCAGACTTCCTGATTTCACAACCTGCCGGCCACTTGAGGGCTCTTTCTGGAAAAGCTTCTGAACAGCGTCAACCACAAACTGCTGGGGGTTTTGCATACTTTTTTTTTTTCTTCCTTTCGCAGCGACAGTGTTTTTACCACATTCCCGCCTGGCTAGATGTGTCCGGCTGCCAGGAGCAACGGCGTTTGAGGAGGCGAGACACAAGCGCTCTGTATTCTAACATCCCGTCATTGTTTACCACCTGGCAGCGGCGCATGCGTGTCTCAGGCGGCCTGAGGCGGTCCCTAACGCCGCCATTGGCGACCGCGGTCTCTCACCCCGGCTCTCCCTCCCCGAGCCTTTCCTCCCCTCCGCGCCCGGTCACAGACCCTCGCCCGCCGGCCGAGCCGCCGCGCTCCTCTGCCAGCCGGAGCTCGAGGCCCTCGCGCTCTCGGATCGCGCCATCGCGTGCGGCAGCCAATCGCGTGCGGCAACCAGTCGCGTGCGGCCACCCACGATTCAAACGGCGCGCACCGGCCAATGGGCGCGGACGGCTGGCGGGAAGGGGCGGGGCGAGGCGGGACGCGACGCGACGAGACGAGACGGTGGGCGAGCGGGCAGGCCGTTGCGCGGCAGTAGTCGTTGCTGAGGGCGATTGTATCCCTCGGCAGAGAGGACCGCGCTCGGGCCCGGCTCTCGCCACTCCGCAGAAGCACCTCCCGGCCGGCCCGCTGAAGGACGGCTGCCAGGTAAGGGCGCAGCAGCGCGGGGGAGGCGCGGGCCGGGACACACCCCCCTTCCTCTGTCGGCCCGGGGCCAGGCGCTCCGGCCAATAGCCGCCGCCGCTTCTCTCCGCCCCGGCGTGCGCGCCGGGCCGCGGCCTCGCTCGGGCCTCTGTCCGGGGGGGCGGGGGCGTTTCCCGCTGCCTGCACCATTTGCTCGGGCCCTCAGGGTGGGGCGGCTGGGCTTCTCCGCCTTGTACGCGACACTGCCGGTCCGGCGCGGGGAGAGGCCGCAGCCACCCGGTGTGGAGAGGCACCGTGCGGAGGGTCGGCCCCGCCCTTCCCCCGCGGCGCGGTCTCGCGCCATGGCCGGGCGGGCAGGGCGGGGCCGAGACGAGGGGCCGGACCTTCCCTCTCAACCGGCTCGCGTGCGCCTTCCTGTCAACACCGCCGCGCTGCGGCGTTCACCCGCTGTCTTTCGCCGCCCGGCGCGGGCAGCCCACCTGCCTGGCGGTCTCCCTCCGCTATCAGTTCTTCTGGTGACAGGGCTTCCCTTCTTAAAGGGAAAAACATCGTTTCCCTGCCTGAAGGTTGATAGGTTATTATTTTAACTTGAGGCTTATTTGCACTTGCCTCTAGCGGTGAAACCTAGTTTGGTGATTTAGTTGAGCCAGGCTTGAACAGGTGCCTCCACCGTTATGGTGGTAAAGAGCTAGAAATGAATGAGTAATGATGATCCTGAAGGGGTCCTGCGCATCTCAGTTTCTTTGGTGAAGTCAGTAGAAACTTTCCGTCTGGGAAACTGTTACTTGTTAGCCTTGACTGCCAGTGGTTTTCTTCCTGCATTTCTTCTTTTGTTGCATTCAGCTGGCTCTCTCCTCTGACATGAGATGTCAGAATTAGTAAGCAGAATCACTGAATACTTATGAACCTCCAAGAGGAAGAACTTTGTCAAGTACGTTGTTAATTTATTCCTTCTTAAAGCTGTGTCCCCAACATCTGATGGTGTGGTATCATCTTCTATTTACTACAAGCTAACAGTCTTACTTTCTTGAAAGGAGTGATGTGTTTTTCCGCATATTTAGTGAGAAAGACCAGAGTTGGATGTATGGGGCAATATGTTTCTCTGTAATTGTTTTCCTTCTTGGTTGAGTAAGCAGTAACTTCTGACCAACTTTTAAGCTCCAGAGAGTTGTGCATTAATTGCTGTAGCTTGGTATGGGATACAAAACCATGTTGAGCCATTCACTCAGAGTCTTGAGTTCCTAAAGGAAAATTAAAATGGTATAGAAAACACAAATTTCATCTTGGGAGTAAGTGAATATACTTGCAATCAGGTATTTCTACAGTACAGCGTTCATTGAATGAAGCAATTTTTTGAGGTTGCTTTGATATGTATTTTAAAGTGCTTCAAATGAAAAAGATTGTATAGGACTACTGTGAACATTAGACCTAATGTCAGCTGATACCCTGAAAATTATCAGGGGTGTTTATAGAGCTTGAAAGAGCAAACACTTCAAAATGTAATGTCTAAACTGTATACATTTTGAAGACTTCCTGTCTTTATTTTTCTTGATGGCATCAGTGGTTTTGTTATCTGGACAGATGAAGGATGACTTTAAAAGGTGTAGTTTTTTGAAATGGGATATTTGGAATAAGGATTGCAAACCTCCCGCACAGGGGTGCAAAACAAGGTGGTAGGAAGTACTGTTTACTTTTTTACTGTTCAATGTTTGATCTCATTATTAATCTTTAATCTTCAAGGAAAAAATGGAGAAACAAGTAGGTCTTTCCATTTATAAGATTATTTATTACTTCTTAATTGCAGGATAATATTTTAACTTGCTTACATTTAGTTATGATTATTATTATTATTTATGATTTCATATAGTTAATATCTACCTCAGGCTGGATTATATAGCATTGATTTAGCTACAGGTCCTTCAGCTGCATTTTCCAACTTCAGCTCCTTTTGCAAACAAGGTTGGAGGAGGAGAGGGTCTTTCTGCCTTTAAAAAAAAAATGAAACCATCAGGTGTTTTTTTTTCTCCTCAAAGATTCTGTTCTTCACAACTTTTTCCTAGGATCTGGCAGTGTTGTCCTGATCAGGCTCTGAATTTGCAGATGTCTGAGGTGTTCCAGGTCAAGAGAAGAAACAGTTGGCTGGAGTGTAGGAAGTGAAACAGTGAAGATAGATTAGGTTATGACATTTGGTGAAAGCTATGACTGGACTTGGTGGAGGACCGGTGTTTAGACTGTTTATGGAAATAGAGGAAGAAAACAGCTATGAGAGAGACTGGGGAAAGAGCAGTAGTTGATGTGGATCTTCTAAAGAATTGAACCGGCTTGTGCGTGAGAAAACTGGATAGGAAGACAGAGATGGTGATTGAGATCAGATCTTGAGCCCAGAGGTGATGAAGAGATGCTGGAACTAGTTTGGTGAACAAGGGCAGAAAAGGCCACCTCTTTCCAAGGAGGGTAAGGAGAGAATGGAGAAGAATTTGAAATCACAGTACCACAGTATCACAAGGTTGGAAAAGACCTCTGAGATCATCTAGTCCAACCTATGACCCAACATCAACACCGACTTGTCGTTTAAACCATGACACTTAGCGCCTCATCCAATCTGTTTTTAAACACCTCCAGGGAGATGACTGTGCCACCTCCCTGGGCAGCGCGTTCCAATGGACAATCGATGAAAAATTTTTCGATGAAAAATTTCTTCCTAATATAAAACCTAAACCTCCCCTGACGAAGCTTGAGACATTGTGCTCTTGTTCTGTCATTGGTTGCCTGAGAGAAGAGACCAACCTCTGCCTGCGAACAACCTTCTTTTAGGTAGAGAGCAATAAGAGAGCCTCCTCTTCTCCAGGCTAAACAACCTCAGCTCCCTCAGTTGCTCTTCATAGGGCTTGTGCTCCAGCCCCTTCACCATCTTTGTTGCTCTCCTCTGGACACTCTCCAGCATCTCAACATCTCTCTTAAACTGAGGGGGCCCAGAACTGGGCATAGTACTCAAGGTGTGGCCTGACCAGTGCTAAGTGTAAAAAAATGAAAATACGGAGATTGTGTTTTGCAGAGTCATAAGAAACAAGGGTGTGAATTTGAGGGGGTTAAACTGACTGGGATAAAACAGAGTTGGAGGAGTGGGCGTTCAGAAAAAACAAGAAAGTAATGGGACTGGAGCAAGAAACACTGAGTAGAAGACCGATGAACTGGAAGAGCATGTGCCTACAGGCATGGGCTAGAACTCTGATATTTTTTGTAACTGGCTAGTATTAATGAAACCAAATGATAAAACTTCAGCTTTTCACTCCTTCAAATGTTGTACAGCAAAGGAAATGGCCAGATGTTTCTGTTCTGAAGGAATGAGGAAATTTAGCAATAAAGTCCAGATGAAGGACTTTGACTTGGAGAGCTATGCAGGTGTGAAATCTTAACAGCAGCCGCAACTTCAGGAAATGCCTGAATGAAATTTGGTTAAACAGCCCCATCCCCCAATGCTTTATGAAGATCTATGATTGCATATTAACAGTGTATTTTGCCAAAGCATCTAAGTTTCACTGTGGGTTTGTTAATGTGTAATGAATGAGTATCTAGTTAAATATTTGTTTTCACCTCATTTTGCATGTCTTCACATCTTATTTATAGAAAACAAGTTAAAATCCTTTGAAACAAACCCACTTGCTGATTTGTTTCGTTCCTTTTAAGTTTGTGTTGATCATACAAATGGTGATAGTGCATAAGTTAGTACGTATTTTACCTTAGACTTCTAAGATATGCTTATTTTCTTTATTGAGACCTAGTCAGAGAAGTTGAAATTTCAAGTATCTTCAGTTATTGATACCTTTTTTCAGACTACAATGACATGATACAAAGCACTTTTCTGAGTTATGCAGGGCTTTACGTTTAAACATAACTTCCTTTAAGTTGCAGTTGTGTTTTTTTCGAGTACCCTTGTATGGTGGTCTGAGGGTGGCAGTCATTTTAAACCATGTTTTGCTAATAAGTAAAAACCTTATGGTGCAGACAGAGGGATTGAATTTAGTTTTTCATGATATTGTATAATTGCTCTGATGCTGTACTTTGTTTTCCTGCAAAAACAGGCTCCTGCTTTGTACTAAGTAGGTGGAAAAGAGAAAATATTTGACCTAGATAGGAGCCTAAAATCTTGTGTTTCCTAATGTTTGAGAGTTTGGCGTAATGAATTGAAGAAAATAAGTAATGTGTCTGTGTTGAACATATTTGGGCCGTTTTATTTTAACATTTAGAAATCATTACTTCTGTAGTTTTGTAGAACCCAGGAAAAGAGGCATAGAAGACACTTAACATCTAATTTACTTTTTTTTTTCCTCTAGATAAGATCAATTGCATTTATGTAATTTTGGTCAAATACATGCTTTGCCGGGTTTTATGCTTTTATGGTAAAGTTTCCCTATTCCAGACTAAATGATACAGAAAGAGAGTAGGAAAAAATTAAGCCTAATATTTAGCTGTCTTATATGTTGATTTATTTCTTTTCTAGGGATTCCTTTTGGAAAATGCCAAACCGGAAGTTTGCTGATGGTGAGGTGGTGATGGGCCGTTGGCCCGGAAGTGTCTTGTACTATGAAGTACAAGTGACTCGTTATGATGATGTTTCTCATCTTTATACTGTTAAGTACAAAGATGGGACTGAACTTGCTTTGAAAGAAAGTGATATAAGGGTGAGTACCCATTCGCATAATTATCAGTGTTTCTAATGGAAGATTATATGTGATGAAGAGGAAAATACAACTTATCATTGGATAGTTGCCTTGCAAGTTTTCATTAAGTGTCTTCAGGGAACTGGTGCTAAGTAACGGCTTTTTCCTGAATGATGTCTGAAGTAAAAGTTCATAGTGCTGTCCCTATCTTTAAAGAAGCATGGTTGTTTTCTTTATATGGAAAAAACATTGAAACATTTTGGGGAAAACAAGTCCTATCATTCAGGAACTCTGTATCATGGTTATTCAGGAAAAAAATGTTTTTGGGTAGCTTATAAAACTGGTATTCAGAGGGTTGATACTAATTCTACTTTTACTTTTTCACTTCTAAATACCAAAATTTAGTGTGTAGTATCACTGTAAATATAAGTAGCGCATACCTTTAAGGATGTAGTTAAAATATCTGTGAAGACCTTGTACTGTTCTGTGTCCCTAATGGTTTCATAAGGTATTTTCTTCCATTTGTGACAAGTTGGGACTTCAGAAAAAGCGTCTTGTCATATGTGTATGAGCACATCCCTTCCTATTTACATATGTTTATTATTTCTTTTTCTGTTACTCAGAAAGGTTTTTAAAACTCTGCGTACAAGTTTCACTTCAATTTGAAATCTAATAGTGCACAAACCAAAAAGCTGTTTGAATGTTTGCTGTAGTTGATTTTTAAGGCCTGTTCTGAAACCTGCAAAAGTTCAAAGCTGACTTGTGTATCCATATGTGAATTGTAGTTTCACTTCTTGTTGGCAGCGTACATGGCCTGTAACTGCCCTTTTCTTTTGGGACAAGTCTTTCTACCTTGAGGTAGACAGATGTTTTCACTGCTTCAAGACTTTCTAACTTGTTTACTTTGCACTTGCAGGTTAGCAAACTCAAGCTGAGAAAATATCCTTCTTTGTCATTAAGCATCTGTGCCCTGTGAAAGTTGTGTTTTAGAAGTTTTACATAAGAAAATAAGCATTGTAGACTTAACAGAAAAAGAAAGCAGTACTTTACTGGAAAACTGTTTATGAAATTAGTTATCACATCTCATGTAATGATTTAGCTGACTAATGTTGATTTGAGCTGTGTTGCCTTGAAAAGATTGTTGCACCTTGATATGTCAAATGTATTAGTAGAGGTAAGTAACTAAGATGATAGCTGTCTCTCTTACAGCTATCCTTTCATTTACTTGTGCAAAGGCTTAAGGGGGCAGTACACTTAAGGGCTTGGTGCTCACATTCATAGCTTACCTCCATATTCTGATTTCTGTAGCTTTGACAGGAATGGTCAGCAGCTGCACTTTGGACAGGATTATTTGGGCATTATCGGCAGAATGAATATGCTGTGTTTGCTCTTTCTTAACAGTGTTTGCATAGCATCAGTAAAGGAAATCAGAGACAGTTTGGTAGAACTGTATGCCAGAGTCCTCATCACAAAAAAATCGCAAGTTTCTAAAATTGCTCTTTGGAACACCTAAGATAAGAGTTTGCTTTCTTCCTCTTTTTCTCTTAGTCACAATCGTCCTTCAAGCACAGGAAGAGCCAGTCCTCTTCAAGTTCTCCCTCCAGAAAAAGTACTAGCAGATCTCGATCTAGATCTCCTGGTCGGCCAGCAAAAGGCAGACGTCGTTCTTCTTCTCAAAGCAGAGAACATAAAGATGACAAAAAGAAAATCATTCAGGAAACCAACTTAGCTATACCGGTATTAGTTTTTTTGTTTTTCCTTTGTATGTGGATTTGTTGGATTTTTTTTTAAAACAAATCTTTGCTTTTTGTGAAAGACTTGTTTTATGCATACAGTGTTTATTATTGTGAAAGCCAGCTGTAGTTTATGTTCCCTGAACAACATAATTCAAGGATATTCTTGAAATGTAAGCATATGTACTGCCATTTGAATTTGGTGGTACTGTGAAGTTCTTGGAATTCAAAGGAACAAAAATTCTTTTAATATTTTAATGTAGAAGTAATTTTTAGCCACATGCTCTCACTTGTGAAATGAGGCAAAGGAGGTTAGCCTGCACTTAAGTTCTGTTGATCAATGTGTAGCAGGTAGCTGTAACTAGTTTTTTTTCTTTTCACAGAAACCCAGTGAGAATAACACCGGAAGATACAATGGTGAACCCGACAGTACAGAAAGAAATGACACATCCTATGTAATCTTGGAGGTATGACTGTTGTATTTACTCTTAGTTTTGTGTTGTATTCTAACTTAGCTTTCTCAGAAATCCCTAGAAAAGGGCAATACAATAATCAAGGAGAAATAGAATGCATCATGGAACATAGAGGTTAAGTAAGTTTACTGTTCAGGGGGAGAGGAAGTTGTCAAAAAGGAAGAGTATTAGAGCTGTCTAGCATTCGTTATTCGCATTTGTTTTTTCCGTCAAAACCTCACTGGTTGCTTGTGTTCATTCCCATGCTTTTACAGTGTGAAAATTTGGCAATAGAAAGTGATTTTTAATTTTATTTTTTTTTTTGTTAGCCAAATCTGTTCTTTAGTCCTGATTGATTTTTAGCTAATGCAACGAGTTATGGCTGGAAGGAGGGAATGGGTAACCTGTGCTGGAACTGCTGCTGATATGTAATCATCGCCTAAGTGATCACAATTAAACTGATCTTAGCAGGCTCCTTATATAAATGCATAAACTATATGGGAGCAGAACCTGACAGCATGTATGGTGTTCTGTAGTGAATAATGACCTCCTAAATATAAAATAATGAAGTACAGTAAGATAAAATCTCTGGGAATTATTTTAGTAAATTATTTTTATTCATTAACAGCAAAAGTTGAAACCAGACCTGGAAACGGAGCGTGTGCTTGAACAGTACAGCTTGCGGCCAAGAAAAGAAGAAAAGACAAAAGAAGAGATACATTCAGAGAAAAAGATTTTTGAGACAAAAACACTTGAGAAAGCATCATTAAAAACAAAGGACCTGGAGTTTGGTGGGAGAATCGGTATGTGTGCAAGTTGTCGTAATAGTTGAAACCAAATATTTTTGTTATTGACCATACTGTCATATCAAGAATTGTTTTCCATTTTTGGACCCTGATTGCAGAATATTATGTGACAGTGCTTCCTGTAGTCTGTACTGATATTGGTGGCAGTCAAACAACTGTTACTATACCTGGTTCTATTGTGAAATATAGTGAAGCTTTTGAGTCTTCCCTTGCACTGAGAGATTTAAATATTTCTAAATTAAATTGAAGAACTAGCAAAGATTTTACATTTTCAAAACCTAGATGCTTCAAACTCAACAGTAAAGTACTCTTTGTACAGTTTTTTGAACAGTTGTAAAGGGATGCAGTGGGTGTGATCCTTCATTTTGGTTGTATGACCCCGTATGGGAGTGAGAAGAATGTCTCTGTATCCCATTACGTGACTGGGGGATTGTCACTGTCTTGCTTCAGGGATAGATAACACCCACCTCTTCTTTGTTACTGAAGTTAATACTGAGCTTTGATAGGGGAATTGAAACTAGGTTTTCTGTTTTCTATGTTTTTTCATAATATGGCATGCTGTCTGTCTACAGGGGCCTTTATGCTGATATTTTTCCTGCCTGCTACTGTATTCTGCTTGCTGTTGATGTGCAAAGAAGATGACCCTGGTCTTAGGAACTTCCCTCCTCCTCTCCCAGCACTTGAAAGTCTTTGGGAGACTAGAGTGTTTAGTGTTATTCTTCTGTGGTTTTTCCTTCAGGCTCTGTTCTACTTACTGCCAATTGGAAAGGTAAGCTGTACAGTAGCAGTTGAATCTTTATCGATAATTGATTTATGCATTAGGCTGGAAGGTAGGCTATGTTCCTAGTGTGGTGAATTTGAAAGCAAATGAATTAGCTTTCTGTATTGAGATAGAATATGGCTACTGCTGATCTCTGTAAGCTTAAAATAGCACTATTTGTTAAGAATTTAATGGTGATGCATTTCACAGTCGCAGTATAAAAGGCAGAAGGCATTATATGGGAGTTAAAATCAAGGCATGGATAAAATTTGTGTGGTAGAATTCTAGATTAATTTCAGGTATCTCTCTTTTAAATTGACAAAGTGTTACCTGGTTTCTTACTGATATCCAGTGTAATCTTCTTTTAGGGGAAGCTATAAACCTTTCTAGCCATATGTATATCAGGCAAGTGCTCTCCATCTTTTTGTGACTTGAGGGATGCTGGCAGATTCTGAAAGAAGTCTCTAAATAGATCAGTCCTGTTGCTCTATTGCTATAGATGTTTACAATGATTTGACCCGTTCTGTTTTCTTGAGGCAGGTTAGGAAGAAGGGTTTTTTTTTTCAATATTTTTATTTGAAACTGTTCCAGTTTTTCTTTTGATACCAAAACAATACTTTTGAGAACCATGCATAATCTTCAGATTGGAGTGTGTTCAGCTGGTTGTCTTGATTGAATGTCTTTCTGGAAGAGATGTGCTTGATTTCCTTCCCCTCCCAGTGCCCCCAGAAAGTACTTTGTTGAAACACTAGTATTTTATTCTTCCTAGGTTGTGGAAGGCCTGCCTCTTTCAAATGGAAGGAAACTACAGTACAGGATAAATGGTAAGCATGTTTTAGTTTCTGATTCTGAAATTTTATACTACCTGATGCGCCAAGCTCAGTACCATAAGATACCAATTATGAAACATATACACACTGTTGTCCAACTAGATATCTGTTGTAAGTCTTTCATAAAACAGTAAGCCTTTTCTTGGAAGAAGTAGGTTGGTAATTCTCAGAAACTAACTGCCCCACAAACGCGATATTACACTGTTCAGGGCACCTGATCTGCATCCAGTTGTAACTGGTGACTCCTGTTGTATTTCTTGCATAATTGCTAAACAAGGAGTTGACTGTCGCACTTGCTTATGTAACAAGAACTGTTGCTCCAGAGTAAATGGTCAGGAGTGATCTGAAGAGATCTTATCTCGTATGTCTAGATCATCTTGGATATCTCTGATTTACAGACTAATAAATGCGTAAGATTTTCTTATCCTTGCCTGCCAAAGAATAGTTCTTAGTCCTTATTCAGGTCTGATTTCACTTCCTATGAATAAGCCAAGTTTCTCATCTAGGTTTAAAGTATGGTTTAACATATTTCAGCAGTCCTGCTTTTCCAGGTTTAAACAGAAAAGTGTACTTTGTCTCGCAGGTATTCCAGACTACTTGTTGGATTGATTAGTTAGTTCAAGGACACTGTGAGGTGCTAATGGAATCTAAATATCATATTAAAACAACTGAATGAGGTTTTGTTTTAGTCTGGTAAGATACACCATTTTAAAGTGACTTTTTTTAAGACAGAATAGGGCTGTAAATCATAGAAGCAGAGTGAATTGCATCCTGGAGAAGTCAGCTGTATTGAGGCTGCCTAAACTTTTTGTTTGGATGGTTTTAAAAAAAAAAGCCATTTTCTTGCTGCTTTAAAGGAAATTTTCAGAGCAACTTTGAAAGCCTTCTGGAGGAAAGGAAGGAAAGCAGTGACAGGACGAGGCAGTGGGCACAAACTGAAATACAGCAGGTTTTATTCAAACATGAAGAAACACTTTTTACTGTGAGGGTGATTGCTGGTTTAGGTTGCAGAGACCTTCTGGAGTGTTCATCTTTAGAGATACTCAGAAGCTGTGTGGGCATGGTCTTAAGCAGGTAGCTCTAGATGGCCCTACTTGAGCAGGGTGGTTGGACTAGACGAGCTTTGGGAAGTCCCTTCTAACCTCAACCTGTGTGACTGTGAGGGTATTCGTAGAAGCTGTATAGAGCTGCCTTCTTATATTTGGACATCATTCTATTGTATGCAATGTTATGCTCTCAAAGTACAAAAGTTCTGTGTTCAAGTTTTGGCTTGACAGTTATCTTAATACTTACAATTACTGGTGTTTGTATCAAGGTTTGAATAAAGATTAATACCTAAAGAAGAAATTTCATTCTCTGAGCTGTCCAACGGATAAGATTTTGTGATCTGCTATCATTATCCAGTAGCAGTGTCAGGGTCCGTTTTTCCACTAGAATCTGAAACTGGATCCTATGGTCTTGTGAAAAATGTAGGAGTGCTCAGAGTGTTCCTGCCTCTTGTCCCTTTGATGAGGAGCACAGGAAATTTCAGGGCATAGATAGAATTTTGAGGTAAATTGCAGTGCCCAGAAGTCTTGGAAGAAGTGAAAATGCAGAAAGGCTGGACTGGGTAGATTCTACTGGAATGCTTTTTTTATTTTATTGTGGCTAATATGTTTTTCTTCTACATCCTGTAGGGTTTTATGCTTTTATTTTGACTGCTGCAGCTATTGGAATTTTACTATACTTTCAATTTGAACTTGATTATTTGTATGATCACTTCATGCAGTTTGCAGTGTCAGCTGCAGCTTTTTCTATGGGGTTGAGCATTTATCTGTATATTCGGTCCCTGAAAGCACCCGAGGAAGAACTAGCACCAGGTGGAAATTCTGGTGAGTTATAAATATTTTGGATAATTTCTTTCCTATTCTGTGCTACAATTTAATTTTTATGAGTTGAATTTTTATGAGTTCTAAATTTAGGGCTGGTTATTAAAATACTGTGACTTTTACTTTCTACCAATGTAAAATTCATGTTGCAAGTTAAATGGCAAATATTTTTCCACACTCAGGTACCAAAAAAATGGTTAAAATTTTAGTTGGATTGTCTTGAATAGCTTACATAAAAATACCTTGGCTGGTCTATTGCCCTAGTGATGAGAGGACAGTTTGCTTTTGCTTTTCAGCATTTATCTAAGAGGCCTGTCGCACTCACTTCATAGTGCCCCTGCTGGTGGGCCTTTTCCTGAAGCAGCTGGGGATGGAAAGAAAACTGAAAAATCTAGACATTTTGGTAATGAGAAGTCACGTACGGAACTTAAAAGTTTAGCAATACACTATATTTTCATTTTGCTGCGCACTTTTAAATCTAGTTATCTGACTTGAGAGTTTTCAAAAGAAATCTTGATTCAGTCATGAGACTGCCTACCTAGAAAGTATCAGTTGTATGCATATGTTTTTGTAGGATAAAGGATAGGTTGAGAAACCTATTAGTGTTAAACAAACTGCTTTTAAAAATGATCATTGGGTGACTAAGAAAGGGACTTTATGGACAGAACATTTAGTGTATTAAAATATTCAAATATCTTCAGTTCCTTTGTCAGTGCAGCATGTGTTTGTGAAGGGAAATAATACATGATTGTGAATTGTTTTTCTTTGGAAAGTGCAGTTCTACTTTCTGTAAGTCATATAGTAGCATTCTGTAACTGTTCTGCAAAGTGCTTATTTGCTAACTCAGTGCAGTGTATCTTGAAGTATATCCTTCTTGTCCATTTGTTGATGGACAGCTAAAGGAATTCTTCTTCCTGGAGAAGAGCGATGGAGTAGGAGAAGCAGATTTAATTAATACTGTAAGATCGTGTTCTTTGAAACTGATGTGAGCTTCAGGATAAGGCTGAAAGAAGAAACAAGTGTCAAGGGAAAATAAGCCTACAATAACTTCTGAAGTGTTTCGTCCTAATGAATAAAATATTTGAGCCTCTTAAAATTTGGTTTTACTTTGTATTTTGCATTCACTCACATATTTCTTGCGAATCTAAAGGACTTTTTAAATTTAAAATAAGAGAATATTAGGAACTGCTTTACAGGGAGGAGTGTAGAGATAGAGAAAGGAAGAATATTGCTAACAAAGACTGTCTTATCTGCAGGGTATTTTATTTATGATTTTTTTACTGGACATGAGTTAAATCCTCGTATTGGCAGTTTTGACCTCAAATACTTTTGTGAGTTGCGTCCAGGATTAATGGGCTGGGTAAGTTCAGTAATATTAGTTTATTTGCTTCAATATTACACAAATGGATTATGTTATATATATAGAATTGGTATTACAATTACAACATGTATTTATAAACAGGAAAAAAGTACTTACAAACAGTTTGATGTTGCCAGATTTTTAATGACTATTTTTATTCACTTTAGGAAGATGTCTACATTTTAGTTTCTTTAATTTGTGGGAAATGAAAACTCTTCTTAAAGTATCTGTATGTTGAGGTTATACCGTTTCAGAAATGTCATTAATTGTAAACTGTTGCTTGTGAAATAGATTTTTTTTTTTAAAACTTAAAATATGGTTCAAAAACGTCTGTGTTAAAATGCTGTGTATTTTAATAGAAAAGATCACTTTCTTTTACAAGGAGAATTTGTGACAAAGTGTTTTCTACTAGGTCATTATAAACTTGGCAATGCTTTTGGCTGAGATGAAGATACACAATCAAAGTATGCCATCTCTGTCAATGATACTTGTGAATAGCTTTCAGCTTCTTTATGTGGTGGATGCTCTGTGGAATGAGGTAAATGGCAATTGTGTTAAACTGTTTCTAATTATGTTAAATGAATGAGGCTTTGTAAATTCTCAAGTTCTTGCTTGTTTCCAGGAAGCTATTTTGACTACAATGGATATTACTCATGATGGATTTGGATTCATGCTAGCATTTGGAGATTTGGTGTGGGTTCCGTTTGTCTACAGTCTGCAGGCCTACTATTTAGTTGGTCATCCTAATGCAATTTCTTGGCCTGTTGCTGCTGCAATTACTATTCTGAACTGTAAGTTATAGTACGTGTTATTGCTACTAGTAGTAACAATATAGTACTGATTTTGTTTCTTTGAGTTGAGGTGAAACTTTAACTAAGATGCAGTGATTTTATTTTCTGTATTACCACAGCTAGTGGGAGCATGTGTCTGTTTAATACAAAGAAAATAATAAAATTCCCATTTTATTGAATGAGGGATAAAATGAGAGTTTGTACACCCAATTGTTCTGTTGAGAGGCATCTTTATATGGATGCTGTCTGTAGTTGCAGAAATTACTTAAAACATTTTGAATGAAGTGTAGCAAATGGCTTTTAAATTCAGAGTGACTGTTAATGACTCATAGAAAAGAGGTCAATAACTTGCTTGCTATACTTTACTGAATCTAGGGGAAAAGTTTAATTATTTAAGAACTTGCCTCTCCTTCCTCAATGCCCATAGATAGGAAGTAATTTCCATGGAAGACATCTCCTTTCATCTAGCTGAGTGCTTTGAGAGAGGATCTTACATTCTTATGGAATCTTGAATTTGGATCAATATCACCTTGTGGTTTGTCCCTTTTATCTAAGTAGTAAACCTGAACAAGAAAAACTTTTAGTGGCTAAGACAGAGGAAATGGAAACACTTGGAAAGAATATGAAGGCGTTCAACTTTGTGCAGTTCAGAGAAATACAACATTATTTTTTGTTTTCAGTTAATAGATTTTTTTTCTTTTTTAACATCTTTGAAGTAGTTGTGATCACATTTTTTCAATACAGCCTCAGAAGAAGTGAATTTAAGCTGCCTTGTAAAATGGGAGGGGGAGAATTTCAAAAGAAGATAATACTTCATGGTTTGGTTGCTTTGGTATTGTGAACTTGTAAATAATTGGTTAGTTTATGGAGTAAGCACTGTAGCAAAATACTGGGCTGCTAATACAGCTATAATCTAAACTGCAACCCATACCTTATATGAATTTCAAACAAAATGTTACGTTAATAAAGTATTTCAGATATAATTGTAAAAGTAGATGTGAAAGTAAGACTTCTTGAAAATTTTTAAAGTTAGTAGTGTGTAAGAACATATGGAACACAGGTTTCCAATAGCATTTCTGTCTTGTTAGAGCTCTGAGAACTTGAGAATATCAGTTACCATCTCTGAGGAAAAGACTTTGCAGTAAGAGTGAGTGCTTTTGTTAAAGGAAAGAAAACTGAGGAAAAAAAATGAAAATGCAAAATAAATAATATTTATTTTCAGGTATTGGGTATTACATATTCCGTAGTGCAAATTCTCAGAAAAATAATTTCCGAAGGAATCCATCAGATCCCAAATTGGCCTGTAAGTGCATTTTTTGATTTGTTCAAGTGCAATGCAATGGCGCTTTGTTAAATACACATTTCAGTTGTTGCACGGACTCTGTTCACAGATCTAAAATTTATACCCACTGCAACTGGAAAAGGGCTTCTTGTGACAGGATGGTGGGGTTTTGTTCGTCACCCTAATTATCTCGGTGACATCATCATGGCTCTAGCATGGTCCCTACCCTGTGGTAAGTTCCTGAAACTAAAGTGAATTTTATCAAAAATGCTTGTACCTTTTGGTATCTGAGTCGGTTTGAAATGCAAAGTGATAATTATTTAAGATCTTAAACCCTGTAATTAATTGAATGGCAGATTCCTGTGTTGTAAACTTAATCTGACACCTGTTTTCTCGTATATCTTATCCTGTGTATTTTACTATAGATTTGACTTCTTTAGAGACTGTATCATTCAGTAATGTTGGGGCTTACTTGATAGTAAGTTGTCCCTTACATTTTTTGCACTGTGACTGTACTAAAGTATTTTCAAAGGGAGTTCCCAGAAAGTGGGAGTTTGCTTGGAGACAAGAACTACCACATATAGGGACAGACTTGAAGCAAAATACATTAGAAAACAAAAAGTTATCAAATGCAAAGGGATGGAATTCTGTTTCCAAGTTCTTGTTACTGAATGCTTCCTAAGTTTCGTGACGTTTACACTTGGAGAAGAGTAGGGAGTCTTTTGTCCAATGGGGTTTTGTAGTCCTGATTGTTTGCAACAATTTCAAAAGAGCAGTAGGAGTTTCAGAAAATACATCTGATTGTGGTAGTCCTGCCCCCTTTCATTCAAGCTTGAAGAAGGGCTTTGGGCCTCTCACTCATTTATAGGAATTTCTCTTCCATAAAAGCACTGAAATGAGCACAACATGGGGAGCTTTGGTAGAATAGGACTTTTTCACTAGATGATTAATGCTCTGACCATAGCCATCTGCTGAGAGAGGATGCTGGAGTTCAGGTGTTCCTCCAATGGTTAATTTTTACTTTAGATTTTAATTGAATGTAAACAATGCTATATCAGCATATGCACTTGTAGACAGTATCCTGGAGGAGAGTTGCTCCCCATGAAAATGGGGGACTTGAATCCTCTCAGCATTGTGATGGCAGAAGTGGAAATGTTGCTGTAGCTGTGTAGGGTTGGGAGGGGATCAGTTAAGTAGTGTGCTCTGAGCAAAGCTAGAGTTATTGCCTTACAGCCAAAACAGAGAGAACCTTGTGGGGCAGCTTGGTGCTGCAGAGGTTTAACCCTGTCTCTGGTTTTGATAGCTAAGGAACTTCAAATAAATGACAACTTTGCATATATTGAGAGTGAAGTTGGTAGATTTTGAGACTCTGAATTTTAAGTATTACTTTTTGAGGTTTTTTTCTTCCTATCTGCACACAACTTCTATGTGTCACACAACTTCTGCGCTGTCCTATTAAGCATTTGAATACAAGGTGCTTCAGTCCGTAACAAGTATCTATTACCAGCTTAGTATATGTTGCTAATAACTTACAGTTCTGGATGTTGTTTTCTGTATCTGAAGTGACTTTCTCACTTTATTTTACAGGTTTTGATAACATTTTACCATATTTCTATGTGATATATTTTATCTTCTTGCTTGTTCATCGAGAAGCTCGTGATGAACAGCATTGTAAGCAAAAATATGGCTTGGCATGGGAAAGGTATTGTCAGCGTGTACCATACCGCATATTTCCTTACATCTACTAGAGTGCTCCAGATGCCTGATTTGCAGATTACTTCTGAAGTTAGTTTCTTTGCAAATAAAAATACACCTCTTACCTTTGCACTTGGTCTATTTGTTATTTAGGCTTTTTTTAAAAAAAAAAAAAAAGTGACCAAACAGTAGCATGCATCACAGGTAATCTTAAATATGTCAGTTATGTCTGTTATTCTTAAAAATTGTGATTTTTAAAAAGTCTTGGAGCCAGAATTTTTTCAAACTAAATTTTATCTAGAACCTTGAGTTTACATTTTTATTGCATTTAATTAAGCACTGTGATGTAAAGTATGTTATTTTTCTAATACAATAAATACAGAAGTTCATGCAGTTCATTTTTTAGTGTTATTTGTTCATCTACCTTCAGATGTCTGACTTAGATGCCTGAATTGGAGGAGCAGCAGGGTCTTTTTGGTCAGTGGAGCTGGAAGCAGAGGGTTTGACCTATGTGAGGGGCCTGTACTACTGGTCATGCTGCCCTGCAGCCCCAGGCCCTGAGCTGACACAACTCCATCTGGGTCATTGTCCCCCTCCTGGCTTTTCATTAATGGGATTTTTTGGTCAGTGGCCCCTCTTTCCCTGGCCCCTGCATTTGCAGGAGGGATGAAGTGATGGAATCAGGAGAAGTGAAGGGGCACGACTGTTTCCTCCCATGCCGTTCCCACATTCTTGAGGCAGTTTTGGCACGGACCAAGGGGTACTCCAAGCTGCTGCCTGGCAGTCGCACTGACCCTAGATAACAGGCACACTTCTGGCTCAGACTCCTGAAAGTAGATGATACAAGCACTTGTTAAAGCTGTGGAAGTGAACAGTGAAACCTAATTCTGCATCTACCACTGAACATGGGGTAGCAAAAGGTGCAGTGTATGAGTATTTGACAGAAAAGAATAAAATAACCACAGTTGGTTTATTCTGATCTTTGTAAATTATGTCTTCATGTCCCATAGCATTTACTAAGTGTGTAGTGATAAAGCCTCCATGTTTCTGCTGTACAGTGTTTGGGTTTGAAAATGCGATAGATTTTTAGAATTAAATCAATTTCCAGTTTTTTGTAAATTAACATATTAATTCTTGAAACAATTCAAGTGTTCATTTAAATATTTGTATTGGCAGATATGGTATGAAAAGATAGGAAATGCTCCTCAATCCAAAGTTGGTTTTTTATTTTAAAAAAAATTGGCATTGCTACCTCATATGTAGGTTTTGCCTTTTCTACTGTTGCAGATAAATAAAATAGCTATTTTTTTGCTATTGATATTTAAAACAACATTTTTTTACGTGAGCCTGTGGTTAAACTCAACCACTTTCTAATATATTTTTGTATATATCTGACTTTTTAACTAATGTATGTGTTCTAGACACTAGATATTTGTTTTGTCTATCTGGCTGTAAATCAGATGCCGTTGCAGTGTTTACTTCATAAGTAGAACAACTTTTACATTAATTAACTAGGTTTTATGCTGTTGTCAGAACTGAATGCTTTTCACATACTTTACACATGAGGTTTCTAGCACAAATTGTCAAAAAAATCCTTATTAGAATCTTAAATATAGTGAGGTAGGAGCTCAGGTACCTTTACGCTTGCTTACAGGAAAGTTCCTAATAAATCAGAATGTTGCTATTCATCACGTTTTTTCAGTTCTTTAAAAAATATTGATGTAATTGAAAATCTAACATGTGATTTTTGTAATAAAAGAACCCTCTATTTTGTACACAAGCATTTTTAAAGATAATTGTATATTTGAAGTGTATATAATGTTGCTTGACTGTGGCAGTCTCCTCAGTAAACCTATGTGTTGGTGTTGTAAGGAAAATGTTTTAAGACAAGTGCTTTGATTCCTGGAGAAAAAACTCTAGCTTTGCCTGTAACAATCCTGAAGAGTATTTACTCCTGTGAAGTAGCAGATTACACTGGGATACTTTTTCCCTGGGGTGGGGGGCAGTTTAACTCCTCATCCTGTAAACTATGAGTTGCTTCTGCCATCCCAGCTTTATCTGTTGCCATGCAAAGTTGCTAAAATGTAATGCGTAGCCCTTGTTTTTCAGAAACAGATCTTGACCAATGGTAACTTCAGTTTATTTACATGCTGAGTTTTATGTGAATTTTAAGTAATTGTTGTTAATACAAACAAGCCTATAAACTAAAATAAAGCACTTTTTAAATTATATAGGGGTTTTTTTCTAATTCATGGTGGTATCTATAAAAAAAATTACATGGATTTACCTTACTCAGTAAAGATGCAAGTTTGCTGAAGTTCCTTTTGTATCAGTGATTGTGGCTTGAATGTTACAAGCTCGTGGATCGTGCTTCTCTTAGCCTGTCTGGGAATTTTAAGGAAAGGAGGTCTATCCATTTAAAAGGAGGTCCTTTTCTTCTCCTTATCTTTATGCAAAGACTTATAGCTCCACCATCAGCCTGAGAGCACATTTGTTCTCTGCATCAGCTCTATGTCAGCTATTTTGCTCATCTGCCTGGACTGAAGAAAGTCAAAGCACTAAGAAGTAGGTGGCATGGCAGGGTAAGGAAAAGCAGGCATGAAAACCTCAGTCGATAGTAATTTCACTTGTTACTGAGTTAGGAAAAAGTGATTATTTTTACTGGAAAATATGATGGCTTCAGAGAAATGAAATACTAAAATGTGTCTGAGAATTTTCAGTCATGAAGCTGGCACAGCCTGGCACCTGTTTTAGTGAGTCTGACTTTGTCCTTGTTGGTGCGGTAGATGGGCTGCTGTTACAGAGTGAACTGGTAATTTTGAGTCTTTAGGGAGTCCAGTGAAGTGGGCAGGGCTAGCGCATTACCTCTTTGATCCTCCATTCTGTTAATCCAAAAATAAAATTAACTGTAAAAAGAATTAACACTTGTTTTGCTTTTTTGTATTTTTCCCTTCTATTAGAAGTCTAAACCAAACATCAGCTTTGTGTAATCATGGGATGCAGCCAAAGGGGTACTGCACAGGAAACTTTGTGTGAATGTGACCTAATGTGAACAAGACTCTAGTGATATATGACTAAAGGAACACTAATTTTACTTACAGGAATTATCACAGGTAATGAAAATGCTTCCTGAAATTGCATTTACAATAGCTCATTAGGACCTTATCAGAGGCAAAGTTCTTACCTCTTGTGGCATGAAAGTTGTTGCAGGGAGCAGGTGTAAAACCTCTCCTGTGTGTGGATGGAGAACATCTTGTACTGTCCGTATAAAATAAAAAATTCCAACACTATTTTCTGGTGGGCAGGTTCCCAAAAATTAGAAGGAAATATTTTGATAGTCTTCCATGTTTTAATTTTTCAAAGAAGCTAAGCACTGGATCATCTTGTAATTTTTTTTACACATCAGTTGTACCTTTTTGTATATAAAAATACAAACATTAACAGTGTTCTGGAGCAACATGAGAAAAGTATTTCCTGCCCCATCATGACAACAGGGAAACCTTTTGAAGGAAAGGCTGAAGATGCCGAACTGTATTGATTCTCCAGTTTCTGCCTGTGTGTGTATTCATGTGCGTGTGTTTGTCATATTCACATCATGCCCATACCATCCACTTTTCTCCTCAGAAGAGGATCCAGTGCCGCTGTAGGCAAATGTTTCAAGTAATTTTCCTTTTGTTCCCTGAAGTAGTTTGTTCTGTAATCCGAATAGGAGTAGGAAATGACACAAACCAATGGCAGTCATAGGCAGGCAGACTACAGCAAAGATTTTTTTTTATGTCATTTAGAGTGTTGCATATCAAATTGCATACAGTTGGTGGAGCAGGTTCTTTACGAGTTGCTTGTTACTTCACAGCCTCAGCTCCACATGCTCACAGCAATGAAGAGTATGCCTTCCTGTTGGAAGATTACATTTTTTTCAGTGCAGCCATTTGCTTCTATGCTTCCCCTCTGCATAAAGGATTGTAAGAGGGTAATGGTTTAGTAAGTCCCTGTATTCTTCAGTTCCCACCTCAGCTGAAAGCTAAATATTAACACAGCAATCCCTTAAAGAATAGCAGATGTATCATAGGTCTGTCTCATGGACCCATGTGAAATGTAAATGGAGAGTAATAGATGTAATCTGCCTGGACTCATGCAAAGCATTCAGACACTGTCTCGCATGGCATTCTTGTCTCTATATTAGACATGGATTTGACGGATAGACCATTTGGTGGATAACAAATTGGGTGGATGGTTGCATGTGGAGACTTGTGGTCAACAGCTCAATGTCTAAATGGAAACCAGCGATGACTGGTGTTCCTTAGGGGTCAGTCAGTAATGGGACTGGTGTTAAACGTCTTTGTCAGAGACATGGACAGTGGGATTGAGGGCACCCTGAGCAAGTTCGCTGAAGACACCAAGCTGTGTGTCGACATGCTGGAGGGAAGGGGTGCCTTCCAGAGCACAGGCTTGGGAAGTGGGCTTGTGTGAACTTCATGAAATGCTCAACAAGGCCAAGTGCAAGGTCTTCCACCTTGGGTTGGGACATTCCCAAGCATAAATACAGGCTGGGTGGAGAATGGATTGAGAGCAGCCCTAAAGAGGAGGACTTCGATGTGGTGGTGGGTAAGAAGCCTAACATGGGCTGGCTATGTGTGCCTGCAGGCTTGAAAGCCAACTATATCCTGAGCTGCATAAAAAGTGTGACCAGCAGGCTGAGGGTGGCCGTTCTCCCACTCTACTCTTGTGAGACCTCAGCTGGAATTCTGCATTCAGTTCTGCTGTCCTCAGCGCAGAAAGGGCATGAAGCTGTTAGAACAAGTCCAGAGGAGACCATGAAGATGATCAGAGGGCTGGAGCACCTCCCATACAGCCTGAGAGAGTTAGACTTGTTCAGCCTGGAGAAGGGAAGGCTCTGAGAAGACCTTATAGCTGCAGCCTTCCAGTACTTAAAGGGGGCCTACAGGAAAGATAGGGAGAGACTCTTTATCAGGGAGTGCAGGGATAGGATGAGGGGTAATGGCTTTAAGCTGAAAAAGGGGAGATTTAGATCGGATATTAGGAAGACTTTTTTTACTGTGAAGTTGTCACATCTGGCTCCCGACCCTCCGTGAGAATGGGCAAACCTGTGCTGCTGCCACTCGGGAAACTGGACAGACAAAGAAAAACTCTGAATGCTCTGGAGGAACCCGTGTGCCGGCCAGGGCTGAGCGAGGCACCACACAGGGGCCCAGAGGGCCTAAAAAAACACTTTTATTAACACTTCACAAGGCACCCCCAGCAACCGAAAGCCCAGCAATCACAGCAGTCGTGCAAACGACAAGAGGCAGCTTCACCGCCTCAGAGCCACGGCAAACGCGGTTTCACTGTTAAGAGACCAGCAGAAATGAAGCTTCGCTCAGTGCAGGAATGAAACTGAGAAAAGAGAAAGAAAAGAAAGGAGTAAGAAAAGAGCATGAAAAGTAAGATTTTTTCACCTCCCTTGGAGCCCGTGAAGCACACATCCAAGGTCAGTGGGTCAACCCCCTGACCAATAACTGTCACCATGGCAATTGTCTGAGACAAAAGTCCCATCTGAAAGAGAAGAGATTTAGATCAGTTATTAGGAAGAAATTGTTTACTGGGAAGGTGGTGAGGCACTGGGACAGGCTGCCCAGAGAAGTTGTGGATGTGCCATCCCTGAAGATTGTTAAAAGCCAGGCTACATGAGGCTTTGAGGAACCTGATCTACTGGGAGGTGTACCTGCCCATGGCAGGGAGGTTGGAACTGGATGGTCTTTTAAGATCCCTTACAACCCAAACCATTCCATGATTCTACGGCCTACAATTGAAAATAGGGAATTTTGAGCTGTTAATATTTCCCTTGTAAAATATTTCTGTGGAAGATGCTGATGCCAAGAGAATTTTAGTTCATGCAACAGCTGTGACAGATGTCTTTGCAGATGTTCAGAGATCCCAAAGGTGGGAAACACAACTTATCGTATATTCATCAGTGGAAACATCCTCTGACATTTAAACTCATATATATACACACAATGCCTTATTCATTCTACACAATCAAATATTAATGTGATCAGCCTTGAGCTTGAGATTCCCAAGACTTGAGCTGTGCACAAATCAGCTTGTCCAATGTTCCTAGAACAAAATTCCCCAAAATATTCCTTGTATTCCCTGTTGGAGCTGCATATTGCTAGGTTTAGTCAGCCTGACAAAGGACCTTCTTACTCCTGTTTCAAACCTGCAGAAACTTTTAAGTGTTAATCAACTGACCAGGAAGAGTATCCATCTAGAGCTTAAAATCAGATGAAGTGAGAATTCCTCTGAAAAGTCACATGGTAGATCCTTGGGGATATAAGTGGAAATAAATGAGCATATAAAGGGGTAAAAATTTAAAAAATGTTGAACTCAAAGCCACATTAAAATTCAAACCGATTTGCAGCACAGCTTTAAAAAAAAAGTGTGTCATAACTATTAATAGAAAAGTCTTTCTATTGGTAAGGCAAATGATGCCCATGCAAAGCTGTTCAAACAGAACAATGGTTTAAAGAACCAAAGCAGATCTATTTCATGCTCTTTCCTACTTGCGATGTTATGATCTTAAGAATCCTCTGAAAGCAAACATATTGTAGACAAAAGATAGACACTGGAATTGTGTTGTAGTTTCTGTATGTGCTTGTATCTGCTTATCACAGCCTACCAGGAATGGAACTTCTCCAGACTGAAAATTCTCAGTTCCCACCAAAATAAATGGGAGCTGAAAGTCTTAGCAGCTAGTAAGACTTGTCTGTGGCAGTGCAAATCTGAAAATGATCACTAAGGACATTGTACCTGCACATATTCTGCAACAGTCCTTGTGTCTGCAGAGGTGATTTTTTTCATCTTATTTAACACATATTCAAATCTCTGTCACAATTCGGCAGTCCCTCTGCAACTTCGACAGTGTTTTCTGTCTCCTGCCTGAGGAAAAAAAAAGTCTTTTTTGTAGAAAAGCATTTCTTGTTAGAATTTCCAGAAAATATGAGAGTTACTGAATGACTGACATCTCCAGAATGAGCCAGCAAGGAATGTCACTGTGTTTCACTGTGACTGAATCTCTTGCATGGCACACACACGCACATACATATGGAGAGAAAGAGTTCTCTGATATGACTGATATGACTGAAAAAATAGAGATTTGTATATGCTCATAGTTCTTCAGCCATGAAGTGATGGGGGGGAAGCTTTTAATTCTAATCTTAATTTTTAAGAGCAAGTCACAGACTTATGTACAGGAATTATATTTTGAGGTGAAAACAAGGTAACACTAAAGATATGGAAAGATACTGAATAAAAGCAACAACACAATTTGAACTACAAATGACTTTTGTTCTATGCGAAGAACAAGGACAAGGACATCCTACATTTTTGCAACTGCATGTTTGCTTCTATATTTGGTTAGACCAAACAATCCCTGAAAATAAAATTAATTGCAATGTGCTTTTCACAGTTGTATCCTTTCATGTTTGCTTAGAAATAATAGCCCAGCTTCATCTCACTGCTTTGACCAGCTTTTATACTCAATAACACCTGATGGCAAGAAAAAAGCTGAGATTCTGTGACAGTGGAAAACTGGCAAAACTTCCCCTCCATCAGCTCAGAGGTCATCACAATAGATGGCACAAATGGAGCACTACTTGCAGAGGTAACCGAGGACATTTATCTTTTGCAGGAAGTCAGAGCTATGAATAATTGTCCCTGTCCTTGTTAAATTATAGGGAGATATAATTTACTATTTACACAGGCTTAGCTACTTCTGCCTAACAAAGGCACTTAGGCTGGCTTTAATGTTATTTGGGGATAACCCTGAGTGTAGAGCTGAAGCAATGATTAAATAAAAGATGGAAGTTTGCGTGTTTTAAGACACAAATAGACATTGAACTTGTGAGCATGGAGTTAATATTCCATAGTTACCTGCAGTAAACTTTAGACCACTCCTCCCCACGACACCCTGTTGGCATATGTGTATAGGCAGATGTCACGGGCACAGATGGAGTTCCTCTCTGCAAAGACCAGTGTGTAACAGGTAAAGGATGCTGTTTGCCACCTGTCAGACAGTGGTTTTATTTCTGATATCTGTGTAGTCTTCAGAAGGTACTTAGCAACTGGCTGTGACTTAATCCCACCTTGTGTCAGTCAAGTGGTTCTTTCAACATGCTTTTGTGGGTTTCAACACAGCAGGTAAAGTTTGGAATAGAATACAATTTAAGGAAGAAAAAAAATGAACCCATGTAGTTAAGGTTTTAATTTCAGTGTACTTTAGATTTAAATTTAAGTGATAATGTTGTACGCACTGAAGCATACTATGTTAGTATTTACATTAGCCACTTTTATGCTAAAGGAATACCGTATGATTACTGGCAAAAACACTAAGCAATAAAGATGGCTGAATTCTGCCTCTGTTTGCAAAGTGAAAAAAAATGAAGCCAAACTACAATAGTGTACTTTAAGGAAAAAACCCTGGATTTTTGAATTTAATAATACAGCTTTGGATAAATATACACTGATGCTGAAAACCAAAAACTTTATCCTTAGTTTTGGGAAACATAAAATTCCACTGTACACCTAAGTGTATGCCAGTTAAGTTTCTCTTTGATTACAAGCAGCTTTGGACAGTAAGTGTATTTTTAAAGTAAAAATTATTTTTCAATGAGAAGCAAGAGTATCTTTATCTTGAATTTTTTTTTCTATGGCAAATATTTTTTAGGACTATCTTGTATCCTGTGGGCTGATATATATTTTCCCTGTTATATTGAGATTACATTACTACAGCCATGATTCCATGGAATAATTAATAATTTCTGCTTTGTACTCATATAAGCAGGCCAAGAAGCATCAAATTTTCCATTTAAACAATCTTTTAATTCAGTTGTAGATTTTCATGCAATTCTAGATCTGGGTTCTGTACTAACCGTAAATGAGAAAAATGTAACGGTGAAGAAAGGAAGAAGGAAAGAAAGAAAATACATGCTTTATTTATACCACTACCATTTGATTAAAAATCAGTCATGGATAAGGCAGGTGTTTGCAACATGCAGGAGCCTTTTCCGGCCAGTTCTCACAGCAGTTACATACAGTCTCACTGGGTTCAAAACAGCTTTTTAGTTGCTTTTGAGAGTATTTTAGATTTACCACTTTTTTATTAGTGTTTATTTATTAACAATTTACAAAATTAGGTGACCATTTTTAAATCTTGCACTCTGACTATGCAAGTCGATGGTTCAAAACATTACCTAAAAGAAAAGCTAGACATATTAAATCATTGAATCATAGAATCACAGAATGGTTCCAGTTGGATGGGACCTTAAAAATCATCTAGTTCCAACCCCCCTGCCATGGGCAGGGGCACCTTCCACTGGATCAGCTTGCTCAAAGCCCCAACCAACCTGGCCTTGAACACCTCCAGCGATGCGGCATCCACAGCTTCCCTGGGCAACCTGTTCCAGTGCATCACCACCCTCACAGTAAAATGTTTCTTCCTAATACCTAATCTACATCTCCCTTCTTTCAGCTTAAAACTGTTACCCCTTGTCCTATCACTACACTCTGTGACAAAAACAGCCCCTCCCCATCATGGCCCTCCTCCGGGCTCACTCTAACAGATGCTAAGAAAGCTTACAGCACTGTTTAAACAAGCAGTCTCTATGTGGACATTATTTTTAAACAAATGTTCTTCCATTTTTCTAAGAATATTAGGAATTCACCTCAACTATAGTGGGAGTTTGTCATCAGACCACTTTCTTAATCTCATGATGAAGTATACCTAATCTATAATAGCAAATACATCTATAATATCAGCTGTAAGAAAGAAAAGAAGGGTAGTTGTAGTGACTCCCTTTTGAGGGGAACTGAGGGAACTGTAGGCTGGCCCCAACTCAAAGGGAGGTTTGTTGTCTTCCTGGGGTCAGGGTGGGTGAGGGACATTGCTAGGAGACTTCCTGAGCTAATTCAGACCTCAGATTATTATCCACTGTTGGTAATCCAGGCTGGCAGTGATGATATTAATAGGAGAAGTGCCAGGGTAATCAAAAAGGATTTCAGGGCACTGGGTAGATCAGTCCATGGGACAGGTGCACAGGTAGTATTTGCTTCGGTTCCTGTAATGGCTGGAATGAATAGGGAGATGCATGAGGAGAGAATTAGGAAAGCCTACCTTATCATTAAGTGGCTAAAGGATTGGTGCCACTGTCAAAATATTGGTTTTGTTGATCCTGAGGCAAACTTCATATTACCCAGTCTTCTTAAATCAGATGGGCTTCATCTGTCTAGGCAGGGCAAAAGGCTTGTTGCCCATAAGTTAGCGGGGCTCATCAGGAGAGCTTTAAAGTAGGTCTGAGGGGGAAGGGGATTGATTTCATGCTCTCCAAAGTTCAGCACAGGGGTGATAAAACTGAATTAAAAGTAAAATCAGCAGCTCAGCTGAAGTGCATGTACACTAATGCACGCAGTTTGGGCAATAAACAGGAGGAGCTGGAAGCCATCATGCAGCAGGAAAGCTATGACGCAGTTGCCGTTACAGAAACATGGTGGGACAACTCGCATGACTGGAGTGCTGTCGTAAGTGGCTACAAGCTCTTCAGAAAAGACAGACAGGGTAGGAGAGGTGGAGGGGCGGCTCTGTATGTTAGAGTCTCTCGACTCTGTAGAACTTGAGGTCACCAATAATAGGGTTGAGTGCTTGTGGATCCGAATCAGGGGGAAGGACAACAAGACTGACATCCTGGTAGGAGTCTGTTATACACCACCCAACCAGGATGATGAAGGGGACGAGTTATTCTACAAGCAGCTGGCAGATTTCTCAAAATCGCCAGCCCTTGTTCTTGTGGGCGACTTCAACCTGCCGGATACCTGCTGGTAGCTCAACACAGCAGAGAAGAGGCAGTCTAGGAGATTCCTAGAGTGTATGGAGGATAATTTCCTGCTCTAGCAGGTAAATGAACCTACCAGGAGCGGGGCCCCCACTAGATCTGCTGTTTACAAACAGAGAGGGACTGGTGGGAGATGTAGTGGTCGGAGGCCAACTGGGGCACAGTGACCATGAAATATTACAGTTTTCAATGTTCAGGGATGTAAGGAGGACCACCAATCAAACCTCTATGCTGGACTTCCGGAGGGCAGATTTTGACCTGTTCAGAAAACTGGTCCAGAGGACACACTCCTCAAAAACAGGGGCATACAGGAGAGGTGGATGTGCTTCAAGGAAAAAGTCTTGAGTGCACAGGAACAGGCTATACCAATTAGCCAAAAGGCAAGCCGGTGGGGAAGACCACCTTGGTTGAATAGGGAGATACTGAAGGAAATCAGAGATAAAAAGTGAGCCTACCAACTGCGGAAGGCAGGGCTGACTACTCAGGAAGAGGATAGGACTATAGTTAGAACATGCAGAAGGAAAATTAGAGAAACAAAAGCACAATTTGAAATTAATTTGGCTACTTCTGTTAAGGATAACAAAAAGTGCTTCTATAAATACATTAATAACAAAAGGAGGGGCAAGGAAAACCACCACTTTTTGTTGGACCTGGGGGGGGAACACAGTTACCAGGGATGAGGAGAAGGTTGAGGTACTCAACATCTACTTTGCCTCAGTCTTCACCAGTAGGAGAGGTGACCCTCACGATAACTGTCCTCCCGAGCTCACAGATAGAGACAGGAAAACAAACAGCTCCCCTTTGTTCCAGGAGGAAATAATCTATGAATTACTGAGCCACCTGGATCCACACAAATCAATGGGACCTGATGGGTTTCATCCTAGGGTGATGAGGGAGTTGGCAGAGGAGCTTGCCGAGCCACTCTCCATCATCTACCAACAGTCCTGGCTCTCTGGGGAGGTCCCAGATGATTGGAAGTTGGCAAATGTCATGCCAATCCACAAAAAGGGCTGCAAGGAGGACGTGGGCAACTATAGGCCTGTCAGCTTGACCTCAGTGCCTGGCAAGGTTATGGAACAGATCATCCTGAGTGCAATCACACAGCACCTTCAGGATGGACATGGGATCTGACCCAGCCAGCATGGCTTTATGGGGGTCAGGTCCTGTCTGACCAACCTGATTTCCTTTTATGATCAGGTAACTCGCCTGGTGGATGAAGGAAAGCCTGTGTATGTGGTCTATCTGGACTTGAGCAAAGCCTTTGACACTGTCTCCCATGGCATACTCCAGGATAGACTGGTAGCCCATGGCTTGGACAGGTGCACTCTCAGCTGGGTTAAGAATTGGCTGGATGGCCGGGCCCAGAGAGTGCTGGTGAATGGGGCTGCGTCCAGCTGGCAGCCAGTCACCAGCGGCATCCGTCAGGGATCAGTGTTGGGTCCAGTTCTGTTTAACATCTTCATCAATGATTTAGATGAGGGGATTGAGTCCATCATAAGAAAATTTGCGGATGGCATCAAGTTGGGGGGGAGTGTCGACCTGCCAGAAGGCAGGAGGACTCTGGAGAGGGACCTTGATAGGCTGGAGAGATGGGCTGAGTCCAACGGGATGAAGTTCAACAAGGCCAAGTTCCGGGTCCTGCACTTTGGCCACAACAACCCCATGCAGCGCTACAGGCTGGGGACAGAGTGGCTGGAGAGCAGGCAGGTGGAAAGGGACCTGGGGGTACTGATTGACAGGAGGCTAAACATGAGCCAGCAGTGTGCCCAGGTGGCCAAGAAGGCCAATGGCATACTGGACTGTATCAAGAATACCGTGGCCAGCAGGACGAGTGAAGTGATCCTTCCCCTGTACTCTGCGTTGATGAGGCCACACCTTGAGTATTTTGTTCAGTTCTGGGCCCCTCAGTTCAAGAAAGATATTGAGGTGCTGGAGCGGGTCCAGAGAAGAGCAACAAAACCGGTGAAGGGACTTGAGCACAAGTCCTATGAAGGGAGGCTGAGGGAGCACCTGGAGAAGAGGAGGCTCAGGGGTGACCTCATCACTCTCTACATCTATCTGAAAGGAGGTTGCAGACAGGTGGGGGTTGGACTCTTCTCCCAGGCAACCAGCAACAGAACAAGAGGGCACGAGCTTAGACTCTACCAGGGAAGGTTTAGTCTGGATATCAGAAAAAAGTTCTTCACAGAGCGAGTAATCAGGCATTGGAATGGCCTACCCAGAGAGGTGGTGGATTCACCATCCCTGGAGGTTTTTAAAATAAGACTGGATGTGGCACTTAGTGCCATGATCTGGTAATCATGATAGTGTTGGATTAAGGGTTGGACTTGATGATCTTGGAGGTCTCTTCTAACCCAGATAATGCTATGATTCTATGATCAAACTTTTTTAATATAACATAATTAAACTTGTACATTAAAAAATAAATGAAACAGCGAAAACTAAATCCAGAGAGTAATTTTTCTTTTGAAAAATTACTAAATGCCTAAATAGAAGTTTCCACACTTCAAATAATTAACGCTTAATAATTAACCTGCAGAAAAAATAAAATAATAGTTTATCTCCTATTACAGTAATTAACTTTTTAAGCAATAGCTGTAAGTTTCACAGCAGTATCATCCAACTTTTCCTTCTCATATAAATCAAGCACTGCTCCAAAATTCAGACTGTGGCTTAAATCTCCTAAAAGCATTCCTGGTAAAGGATATCAATTAATAATCTTCCCATCCCTGAGAGTATCTGGGCTGACAAACCTCTGAAACAACTTTCCATATTTAAAGAGAAAATTTTTTTGCAGAGAGCGGGTCATGTCCTGCTGCTGTGCAAAAAGGAGAGAAGCTGAGGCTATAATCTCCAGGTTTAGTTTTCACAAAACATTTTTAGCTCTTAGAAAAGCAAGAGCTTATCATGCTGGAAATGCAAGACCTATAGAATGAAAAATTCCTGATCAATTAGTAACATTATTTAGCATTAAAAGTTTCCTTTAGAGCACATATTTTTTTAAGATGCACTTATTAGGCAGACTACAGAGGTGCAGATAGCTTAAAGTAACCATCATCAGAACAAGTGAGAGTTCTAAATGAAAAACTGTGTCTCAGTCTAAAGGAAAACTAAGATTTCTATCTGTATGAGGCAAGGGGCCTCTTCCCCAAAACCACCACAACCTTTGAAATTAATAGACTTCAATCAGAATATGTACAGAAAAGGATAACAGTTCTTAACTACACATATATATATATACATCTCTCCAAAAACAGAGCAGAACCATAGCAACACCATAACCTAAAACTTAAACTAATTAAGTTCTATCCGTGCTCCTTTCGGCGCAGTTACATTTGCGGACAGCGAGAGGCGATGCCGCACCTTGCGAGGCAGAGGTCGCGACAGTCGCCCCCGAGCTCCGGCGAGACACAGAATGGCGACCAGGGAGACGATGGTCCTGGAAAAAGAACAAACCTTCACGTGGGGAAATGGTGGCCATAAGGAACAGGATGGAAATCTTCCCGTGGGCAGCGCTGAGACTCTCGTCATCCTTCTATCCGAAAAGCGTTGGGGGGAAGAAGGGAGCAGGGAGCCCCCAGGGAGTCTGCAGCAAATCCAGCTCGTGGTGATCGCGCTCTTTCTCTCTCTCCGAAGACAGCACTGGGCGCCTGGAGTTGGGGGAAATGATCCAAGGGAGATCCCTTTTCCACACGCTTCTACCAGCCCACGCCAAACGGTGTCTCCTCCTCGCAGCCGCCGCGGAGAAGAAGCAGCCAGCGCGGAAAAGACCTCTCTCTGCTCCCTCCCATCGCCCAGCCGTCAGGCTGCAATTCAGAGGTGCCGAGCAGGGCTGCACACGTCCGTCCCGGCTTCTGATCTCCCAAAACCCCCGAAACGCCCTGAAATGCTCCCAAAATGTCCTGAAAGATTTAAAACTATAACAAACTGTTTTCATAGGGATCACACATTTTGACTTTTAGGATAATTCAGAAAAGATTGTTTTTCTTACCAGGACCATGTGGTCACCTGGCTGTCAAAAAAACCTTCCTGTCCCTGTAACGTGTTCAGCAGCTTCAATGGATACTTTGGAAGTCTGCAATAGAGTCAGAACAAGTCATAGCCCAAGTCCTGCACATTTTTTCTCTTTCAGGTGAAGGGAGCCTGGGTTTCCCATGTTTTTTTTGCTGTCACAGGACAACCCCCTGAGTACAGTTCATATATTTGTTCCGGCCCAGATGGAGAAGTTAATTTGTGATAATTAGGGTGTGATTTTCCAAGCACTGCAGCTTAGCTGCTCTAATTCCCACTAAGGCCACTTTGCTCTTGCTAGGAAAAAGTAATCTTCCTTTGAAAGTACAGTAAGCTGTTTTGCCTTTAGCACTGAAGTATTGCCAGCAAGAAGAGTGTGAATAAGTGAACGGTAAATTCACATCTGATGTGGATTCCTATTAACTTCCTTCAGTTAAAATGCCCATAAATAAGAGCAGTGGCTTAGAGCTGACTTGCAGGCTAACAGATGTCTAGAAGGAAAAAAGTCTATCACAAAAGTGACTGGAAAAATTAATCAAGATTATCTATGTCCACAAATGTCATTACTGAGTCCATATTCACCTGGCAGAAATGGCATTAGTACATCCCAAGGAAGAAGGTAGAATTTTTGCACAAGAGCTTAAGTAGTTGGGTAAACACTTTCATCTGCCTGCTAACTAACTACTCATCTGAGCAACTAGGGTAGCTGAGCGTGATGAGGTGTGCACACACTGCATTGAGCCTGACACATCAGCCAAGAGAAGTTGTCCTCTGATGGTTGTTCACTGGCCTGTCTGAAATAAGCAAATCCAGCTCTTATCAGAAAAGTATCTGCCTTGCACAACTCAGAAGTGTACCAAGCACAACAAGATTCCCCTGCTAATCATGTCAGTGCAAGCAAAGAGGAACAAAGACTTAATTACCCTTCTGCTCCAGCAAATAGTACTGCTGCATTTACATCCCGAAACTGTGTGGAGGAGCATCTGCGCCTTTACCCACTCCAAAATTTTCTTATGTAGATTATTGAATCTTGCAGGGCTGTCAGGTTTGAATTAAACTCAAATGCACTACATTGTTTCGAATCCTTTGACTGTATTTATCAATATTCTTTGTTAGAAGATGTGGGACTTTCTTTGACTTTAATAAAAATATGCTCATAGAACACTAAATTTATGTCCAAAGGGTAGTGCTGTGTTTGCTAAAAGTGTAATTTAACAGTGTTCTGTAAAAGGCACAGAGGGCTGAGAGTTGCTTTAAGTCAAGCGTATTTATTTATATGTTTAGCACTTAGCATTTTTTAGAAACTAGTTAAACTAAGAGCAATCATCTGGTTGCACTTCAGTCCAAAGCCCCACCAACCATAGTCATATGAACTACTTCTATGCACAGTATCTTCTGTTAACTTATTTAGTGTCTTCTATCCCTGAACATCAGGGCCTAAAATTTTGGGCCCCAGATCTGAGGCATCTGAATTACTGCCATATTATATTGTGAAAGTAGGTTACCACGCGAATTTTATCTGAATATCTGTCAAATTCATAGGAGCTAACAGAAGATATTCACCCTTCTGTCTATACAACTTCTTAAATTAGATTCTGCTTCAATATGCAAGTTTTATGGTATCTTTATGTATTGTGAAAATATGCTTTTTCACAATAATAACTAATATTCTACTATCTTTGACAGCAAGAAAAATGTTAATTTAATACTGCAGACCATTACGAGTCAATGTGAAATATCCAGGAAATGTCCCTGCAGGAAAGCTAATTTATCTAGGGAGACTGGCACACATTGTCAGTGTGGTTTATATTTTAAAAATTGCTGTAATCTCAGATCAACTACATATTTGAAAAATCCTGAAAGACAGATGAGGCTCCAGAAGACTAGTAATGATAAACACTATCTTCAGAAAGAGCAACATTTTGGCATGTTGAATTACTTGTTCCATAAGATTTCTGTTAATTTAAAATTAAATAAGTACCTAGAGAGAGCAAATAAAACTAGCAAGGACTAAGGATTAAGGTAAAATCGTATGAAATGAAACAAAATTTTCTCTACAACAAAGTAACAGGTCTTGGGTAAAGGAAAGAAAAAAACTAAAGCCTTAAATCCTGTCTTAGATTTAGACACTCTTTTACATGACACTTTCAAATGTGGGTTAAGGAAGCACGATTTGGCTGACATTTTTAGGAGACTTGCAACATCACATTGGGAAAACACAACTGTTTTTGTTGTTCATGATTGACTGTCAAAATAAAAGGATTTTGCACAAGGGATTGTATAGGATTCTACCTCATGGCTCGCACTAGTCAAAACTTCCATTGGTATTTTGGATAACGCAGTAGAGAGGAATATTAAATATTAAATATATTAAGCTATCAGCTGCAGAAGATCCCTTAACTGCCTGTGAAAGAGTAGGATGCAAATTGAGAATCATCACAAGTTAAGAAATCAGTTTGAAAAGTACGGGCAACTCAACAAGGAAAAATGAGAAGTACTACATTTAGGTAGGACTGATTAAATCACAATATTAACAGTGGGAACAACCAGGCAGCAGTCCTCAGAAAAAAGCATTGTTTATTTTATCTCAAAGTGAAAGTGACTTCATAGTACTAATCTGGAATAAAACCAGAAAACATTATACTGGCATATATAAACAAAAATGTAGCACTGAAAATACGAAGTAATGAAATTGTGGAACATACACTTGTGAAAAGTATGTGCACAAGTTGAAGATAATTCAGGAGACACTAGAGAAGTAAAACATGGCTTCTGACATAAGGCAGAAATAATTGAGCTCATTTTACCTGAAGAAATCTCTGAAGATTCATATGAAAACAGTCTTCAAATAGTGTAGAAATTCTTTGCCCACTACAGGTAGAAGAAAGTGTAATGTTCTTAAATTGCAAAAAGTTTTTAAATCAGTAATTAGAAGGAGTTTTCTGTTGGCAAAGACAATGAAGTAATGGAACCAGTTTGCCCACAGAGATCAATTCCATGATTTGAAATATTTTAAGAGCAGTTTACACAAACCTATGTCAAGAAATATTGGATCTAAGCCAGGGGTGTCACACTCACAGCCTGCAGACCAAATCCACCCCTCCACCTTGCTTTATCCAGCCCTGCACCTTGTTTCTACCCTGTGGCAGCTCTGAGCTCCTTGCCCCTGCACTCCTGCCAGTGCCAGTCACATGTGCAGCGTGTGACCCGCGTTACACTGCAGGAGCAGGAGAACGGGGGGGGGGGGGGGGGGGGGGCGGGGAGCCGCGAGTTTGACAGCCCTGACCTAAGCCAACCCTCTTTCGGTTTAAAACCTTTGCCCCTTGCACTGTCATTACAGGCATTGGTTAAAAAGTCTTTCTCCATCCTTTTTACGTATTTATGTATCTCTTTATGTATTTAAAGGCCATAATAAGGTCTCCCCAGATCTTTCTCTTCTCCAGGTTGAACAACCCCAGCACTCTCAACTTTTCTTCACAGAAGGGGCATTCCAGCCCTCTGATCATCTGATCACTTTTGTGGCCAAAAGATCGCTTAACTTCTATTCAAGCCTTTTCAAAAGCTTTCTCAAGATTTAGGGATGCACAATATCTGAAACACATTAAAAAAGTCTACCTACGCCCTCAAAAAAAATGAGAAAACCTAGTTTTGTTAAGCCCCAATATTCAGACTGCTTCTTCTGGTATTATATCCGATTAATGGAGTAGCTAAATTTCAGAAAGAAGATTAAACCCCACTACCAGTCAAAACCTTCTGGGCAAATTTGTGTGGAGGGTCATACTTCATTGGCACAGGCAGAAGGACAAGTGTTAATTTCTCTGAAACCAATAAGTGCTGTGCAAGAGCAGGGAAAGGCAGTGGAGGAAAACAAATAGCAGGGAAAAGTTCAGTCTTAAAACTTAATAACAGGCAGCTGAACTGTACAAGCACATTCAGAAATAATTGAGTTACTCTGTTTTGTTCTTCAGAGCTTACAAACTATGTTGGTTCTTTGCTTACTGAGAAGATCAGCTCAGTTGAGTGACTTCTCTTATTTATTTTTAGGTTTCATTCTAGGCACAGGAGATGTTCATGGGAAGGAATAATTGAGAATGAATAGAGGTGTGAATATTTGAGGACTTACTCAATGTATGTGAAGTCTGAAACAAAAGCCTGGATGCAGCTATCCTGTGCAGAGTAGTCTGGTTCCAACTTTGCTCTGTTTACAGTCAGTTTTTATTCTGCTATTTCATGACTGTTAGGTATGATAATATGAATGGACTAGAGAGGGAGAAGTGGGAGAAGTGTCAGAAAGACCAAAGAAGGTGGACTATGACTTGGCTAGGAGAGGATTAGGACAGGGACCAAGGAGATCTTCAGATTTCTTGTCCGTATCTTCCTGAAGTTTTGACACTTCTACATCCAACAACCACCAGTTGTTGTTCTGGGGTAAATCTCCAGCAAGGAATGACTTGGTTGTGAAAATCAGATTTGTTATGGCCACAAGGACAAGTGACTTAATCCCCAGAAGGCAAACTGCAATGGAAGCATAGGGAAGAAAGAAATGTCTCAAATTATTAATAAAGGAAAGGCCCAGCTATCCATAGAGTTCTATTCTGTGTTCTGGGCTCCTCAGTACAAAACAGACAGAGGAGTACTGGAGAGAGCCCCGCAAAGGGCCACAAAGATGATTAAGGGACTGGAACATCTGGAAAGGCTGAGAGAGGTGGGACTATTGAGTCTAGGGAAAGAGAACGCTCAGGGGGATCTATCAGTGCATATAAATACCTGAAGGCAGGGTGCAAAGACGATGCAGCCAGTCTCTTCTCAGAAGTGTCTGAACATAGGACAAGAAGCAGTGGGCGCAAACTGAAACACAAAAGGTTCCCTCTGGATATCAGAAAATACTATTTCACTGTGAAGGTGATCAAACGCAAAACATATTGCTCAGAGATGTTGTGTAGTCTCGCTCCCTGGAGATATTCAAAAGCTGTCTGGGCAACTTGTTTTAAGTGACTCTGCTTGAGCAGGGGGTGGACCAGATGACCTTCAAATATCCCTTCCAACCTCATCTATTCTGCAAACCTATGAATCTGTTGTCCACTGCTACTGAGCATGGAGAACAGTCAGTTTGTTTTGCAGGTTTTTCTAGCTCTATTTAGATGTTGTGCCACAGAAATCAATGAAGCAGACCACAAGTGAGAAAGGCCCCAGCTTCTTGAACTTCAAGCTGACAGGGCTGAAGATCTCAGACTAAGAACTACGGAGACAGAAGAAACACAGCAACCCTGCAGATAATTAAGGAATAACCCAGATCTGTTATCAAGAGTCCTATGCAGTTCTTGCCAGCTTACTGTAAAATACGATTTTGAAATCATTGTTTTAGCCTGCTCTTGTGAGTAGGACAAAAGAAATTAAAACTTCAAGGTTGTAAACTTTCTGTAAAAAAATCAATGGCAAAGTAGAGTCTTAATACATTAGATATTTATACAATCCCCATTACAGCAGTATCAGTACTCTTCCCAATATTTAATATACTTCTGTTCACAACAGTGCTGTAAGGTTAGTGAATCTGTGAAAACTGCAGAATCTCAGATTCATGAAACCCAAGAGAAAATGCTGAAACTTAGTAAATTGATCATGAAGAGTGATGAGATATCTCCTTGCAGAAAAGCATACAAGATTTCTAGGTCCTGCTTTTAACATTTCAGACCTGCCAACATCACTGAATCCAAATATATTGACTGATGGTACCTGCATAGATCATTTGAGCATGTGGTAGTAGATCAACAGACAGTTACTGATCTGCTAATATGCACGTGTACAGCTGCTATCATCTGAGTTTTGGTCATCTAGTAACAAGAAATTATTTTCCTATTGTCTGAAACAACAGCAATTACCTGTAAGAACATGCTGTTCTGGAAGGCTTAGCAGGTATGTTGGTTACCTATTTAATCCAATAACATTGCATTTAAAGTAGATAAATAAGCCTGGAGGCACTGCTTACTTAGGCATGGACCTGACCAGCTGAACTTAAAATTCAAGTAACTAAATTATTGTATGACTCTGACCCTAAAATGATGGACTGAAGGCCACAGAATGAGCAGTTACGCTTCATTTCCAGGCTCACATCTTAGTTGCATGACTATCTTTTCTGCCTCATTATGTCTTGTAGCCTGAGTTTTCCAATAAAGTGGCTGTAAATTTAGAAGAACATAAATCCAAGACTGGGCAAGCAGGGCAGAAAAAAATCCTGTAGTGAACATCTCAGCAGGGTTTGAACGTGGTTTTTTGTCTTCCCAGTCCTTGGCTGTAATGGAAATACACCACTAGTGCGACGAGCGAGGAGAACCATGCAATAGACTCAATATGAGTGGTAAAGCAAGTTCTGGTTTATTGCGAAGCTCATTCACAACTACACCATAGCCCATGTCTACTTAAGTTATGTCTACTTATCTAACAATCATTGGCTTGTCTAACAATCATTTCCCCTTACATACACTTGTCTTATAATCTTTAGTTTGGCTCCAAAAGCCCTATAATCACTAACTTAATTCTAAAAGTTATACTATCATGCCCCTCTTCAAAGCTCTAAGGTTACATTAGCATGTTCCTCCTCCTTTCTCCTCCTACTTGTTCCTCCTACTTGCAGCTACTGCTATACGCTCGGGTCTCGGTCTCACTCTGGCCTGCTTCCTCAAGTTGTTTATCTGTTACAAGGTCTTCTTGACCTTATCTTGGGGATTTTCTCACAGCCTCCCTCCTTGTAGCGTGACTCAGCAAAATCCTCAGTACTTTTTATCACAGCCCAGCTCAGTTGATTTTTGCCAGATCCGATTCACAGAGCTCCTCCTTTGAGTCATGTCCACGCTCCTGCAACCATTCTCCAACAATTCCCCCTTTTTCTTTTTGGGCCAGCAAAGCATTATGATTCTTTATGACATTATTTAGAATACAATGATAAGCTCTTTTCACTACAACTACAATTGCTATTAAAATCAAAAACCAACGTAATCCCTCTTTGATCAGTGATAACAACGAGGGAGACAATCCTCCAAATAGAGACTCAAGCCAATTATCAAAGGGATTGTCATTTTCGGTAATGCGTTTTGTGTGTTCACGTAACCACCTTAATTGGCTGTGAATTGAGGCACTATGATCAGAGAGATTGAAACAACACATTCCTTCAATATCTTCGCAGCCATGTCCTTGTGCTAGTAACAAAAAATCGATGGCTGCTCGATTTTGTAGTATTGCATGACATAGACTAGCTGTGTCTTGAGCCATTTCTGCCAAAACTTTGGTGGTCACGTTGGCTTGTTTCACTGACCAACATGCTAGGCTTTCGAGTTGCCTCAATGCTTGTGCGGTACCCACTCCAGGCACTAAAGACACAAATATGTTGGCTGTGTGTGACCATAATTTTACATTATCATCACAAGTTGCTTGTAATTGACAAACAGACCTTTTTTGTCTATGTGCTGTTGTGGTAATATTTACCCAATTTCTTCGGCTGACTGTAAGCAAGGTCAATTTGCCTAAATAGCAAGGGCCTCCAAAGGCTTTGCTGGGAATGCCAGGCCAGGCTCGATCCCCACAGATCAAAAAATATCCAGGTGGAAGAGCCTTGGCCGTTTTATTGTTCCGTAGTACATTGTTGGTTCCATTATAACTCTGTCCATAGGCACCAAGTGCTGTCTTTTCATTAAGACGTCCACAATATTGGTCTGTGCCAAAATTGTTTGTAAGAGGTGAGACAACAGTCCAGCCAAAGCTATTGACAAGTGGGTTATTTACGTCAATATGAGAAATAGTAAGAATGTCTCCAAACATGAGACATGTTTGAGTAGTTACATTATTGGTTGAATTTCCCACTTATTCTGACCCTAAGAGATCAACTTCTTGGGGGTCCCAAGGCAAAGGGTGATTTAAGGTATTTATCAATTGTACAGAACAGTTTGCAACAGTCATATTGTTACACTTAATTGTCTTTGACGTCCAACCATGAAAATCCTGTACTATAATTTCAGGAAAACCTATCAAACATGTCTTAAAGGGTTCAGTTGCTGTAGCCAAGCTTAAACAAAAATCTTGTGTCCCAGTCTTATTTGCCCATGCTATCCATAAGTTCACACGACTGGGCGCTGGCACTACTGAGATCACTGTTGGCATGCTGATTATTATCAACAACAGCTTTGGTCCAGCAGCTGGGAATCCATTTCGGACCTGCAGGGGTAAGAACACACATATAACCTCTTCCCATATATCTTATTTCTGCGGGGCCCTTCCACAGGCCGGTTTCTGGTTCTCTATACATAAAAAAAACTGGTCTAATGTCCTTATGCTCTTTTGGATAGCTATGCACCCAAGCTGGTGGCTCCTGTTGATCTGTAAAAATACATAAATGATTTAATACAAACAAAGTTTTAACAAGTCTTTCTTGTACATCTACAATGTCATTGAATTTTTGCAAATATTGTTTCAGTGTTTGATGTGCCCTTTCAATAATAGCTGTGGGCGAATTTGGAATACCAGTAACATGACGCACTCCCCATGTTTGACAAAAACGTCTCATCTTAGCACTCATATATGCAGGGCCATTATCTGTTTTCATTGTTTGTGGCACTCCCATAACAGCAAAACACTCGTCAAATGTCGTATTACATGGAATGCTCGTTCTCCAGTTTGTGCAGTGGCCCATATAAATTTACTATAGGTGTCTATTGTGACATGCACGTATTTCAATCTGCCAAACTCATTTACATGGGTAACATCCATTTGCCACAATTCTCTAGCTTCAAGACCTCGGGGATTCACACCAATTCCAAGACCAGGTCCATGGTGGCTACAGGTAGGACAGGACTGTACAATCCCCTTGGCTTCTTCCATGGTGATATTAAATTGTCGGTGTAATCCTCATGCATTTTGGTGGAAAGCACTATGCGCCTCTCGTGCTTTCACAAATTCATACATTGGCACAGTTACAGACACAAGTTGATCGACACATGCATTCCCTTCACCAAGTCCTTCAGCCCACATATAGCTTCTTGTATGTATAATACAATAAGATCACGTGCGTTGTTGTATGGCTGATTGCAGCTGTTGTAACAGTTCAAACAATCGTAAGTTCTGCACTTCTTTGATTCGAGCATCTTCAATGCGATTTACAATACCTGCTACATACATTGAGTCAGTTACTACATTTAATTCCTCGTTCATCCATTGTAAAAAGGACCAAACAACCACAGCTAATTCTAATGTTTGTAAGGAATCGCCTTTCTTGGCTTGGAGGATTTGATGTCTCCACTGACCGTCCTCATGCCATGTTGCTGTCCGCGACTTTTTTCCGGCATTTGTATAAACCGTAATAGCATTTACTAGAGGCCATTCGCTACGTTTTGTCCGCTTTATCCAATCCTTATTACTAATCCATTTCAACAAAGGTGCTTTCAAAGCCTCTACTTTGATGTTTAGGGCCTCACTTAATAGGCTCAATTGTAAATCCTGTGAATTTGTAGCCAACATTCAAGATCCTCTCTGCGAATTGGTAAATACACAACATTTGGTTCTGATCCAGTAATTTGTAGGACTCGTGTTCTTTCTTTGCGAACTAATTCTGCTAAATTTTTTGTTTTTTCTTGGATTGTTGCTTTTGGTTGTATGCTAGTGAAGATCCATTCTAATACTCTCACAGTCTCCCCCTTTTTCTTTTTGTACTGTGTAAGCGCACCGATAAAGTTCTTTAGTCCATGTAAAATAGTAAGGTCCACTGGCAATTCTGGGTCAATGCGATCAACTACACGATCTGCAATATGAGTACTAAGTTATTGAATTTTTGTTTTTCGTGATTCAGATAATGTAGCAATGGTAGAGGGATCCATTCCCTTTAACAAGGGACGTAAAACTTCCAATTCGTCATTTGTAATTCCTGCTATTGGGCGTAGCCATTGTAAGTCTCCTAATAATTTCTGTATATCATTTAGAGTGCGTATTTGTGAGTGAATGACTAATTTTTGTGGCTGCACTTATGAGTCCGTAAGGTTCCATCCAAGGTATTTCCACACTGGGGACTGTTGGATTTTTTCTACTGCGATTACAAAACTGTTTGTTTGAAGTTGCTGTTGTAAAATCTTCTCTTGTGATACTGTGAAAGGCTGTTCTTGAGCAAGTAAAATGTCATCCATATAATGACAAATAATTGTTTGAGGCCACGCTTCTCGAACAGGTTTTAAAGCTGTATCTACAAATAATTGACATAATGTGGGACTATTTTTCATTCCTTGAGGTAATACAGTCCATAAGAATCATAAATCGGGCCCTTCCGTATTTATAGCTGGTAGGGTAAATGCAAATCTCTGAGTATCATTAGGGTGTAGTTGAATTGTAAAAAAACAGTCTTTTAAATCAATTATTTAAAGATGCCATCCTGTGGGTAACATTGCAGGATTTGGAAGGCCTGGTTGTAAAGCTCCCATAGCTTGCATTTGTCGATTCACTGCCCTTATGTCATGTAACAGTCGATATTTCCCTGATCTTTTCTTAATTACGAATATGGGTGTGTTCCAAGGACTGGTAGAAGGTTTAAGATGACCCTGTGCTAGTTGTTCTTGCACTAATAAATGTGCCTGTTGCAGACTTTCCCTTTTCAAGGGCCACTGCCCGATCCAAACAGGCTCACTTGTTAACTTGCTCACCTATTAACATCGCAACGGGATCGGGAAAGTCCAGTTGGCAGTGACCGCTCCTAAAAAGGTGATTTGGTTGTAAGAACTGCTCCCAATTGGTTTAACACATCTCGTCCAATAAGTGCGTTAACTCCTGTTGGTAAGGGCATGACTGTTACATAGAGTGTTGCAACTCTTCCATCAAGGGCAATGTTTACTTGATGTTTACTGCGTTGAACAGGTGCTTTTCCTCCTACCCCTTCTACTCCTCCTAATACATTCTGTAAAGGCCAGTGGGCGGGCCATTGAGTAGTAGCAATGATGGTAATGTCGGCACCTGTATCCAAAAGTGCTGATAACTGTTTCTTATCAGTTCCATGGATAAGTGTGACTTGAACAAGTGGTCATTGGTTCATGGGTACAGTTAACATTACCAATCCTCCGGTGGATCTTTTTAAGCCACGAGATTGAGTGGTCTCTGTCGCCATTTGCTGGATTAGTTGTTGAAGTGGCACAAGCTGAGCGATGCGACTTCCTTTTGGAATATGAATTGGTGGAAAGTTCGTTTGTACAACAATACAAATTTCTCCCGTATAATCACAATCAATAATTCCTGGTAATATAAAAAGTCCTTTAAGTCCACTAGAGGATAGTCCTATTAACAATGCTCCATGATGTTGTCCTTTAATGATTATAGGTCCTTTAATTCCTGTAGTGATCTTTTGTGGTTGATTATTGATTAATGTTACATCTATTGTTGTTGCCAAGTGCAATCCAAGGCTCCCCCTGGTTGCTGGTCAAAGGTTGTTTGCAGGTTGAAGTTTGGTTGTTGATTGTCGTTGAATGACAGACTGGGGGCTGCCATGGGGCTGACGGTAACTGAAGTCGCTACTGGTTGAGCTGTCATTTGTGTTGGCGAGCTCCGGCTCCTGGTGCTCGGTCTTCCGTTTCCCGAACGGCAACAGGCTAAAGTATTATGAGTGCTCATTTGGCAATTCTGGCACCACACGTGCGGCTCCCGACATTGACGACGTGTATGTCCTAAGCGTCCACAACGGAAATACTTGTATTGTTTTTGGGCAGGCGTCTTGGTTTGATACAGATCTGGAGGCTTCAGGGGTGCAAGAGCTGCAAATGCCTGTCTTAACTAAATTGTTTCCCATCTCTTTGATTGCTTCCACTAACATAGCTTGTGATCCCACAGGCACTCTACTCATTCGTTCTACCATAGTTTCTATGGTAGCATCCATAGGCAAATTTACAAGGATGCCCTTTGTAAAATTATTACAATTCTCAAATACACACTGTTTTAACAGCGGTCCTTTCATAAATTCTGCCATATCTGTATTATTGATAGCTTCTGTGACTCTGTCTACAAAGGACGCAAAAGACTCATCTTTCCCTTGCCTGATTGACATGTATGAGGGAGTAGTTGGTGCAATTTTGACTCTTTGCAAAGCCTCTCGAGCCAACCTCATAGATTCTAACAACACATCCGGGCCTGTTTGCATCGCCATTTCAACAGAGGCAAAAGGACCTATACCCATCAATTGTTCCACTGTTACTCCAGCTAAGCGATCATTTGGGGGTCGGGGGGCACCAGCAGACATTTCACAGAGTCTTTGCCAGTGGGCTTTCCAAAGTAATTGTTGAGATTGTTTTAAGATAAGCCTCATTATATTCTTAACATCTTCTGGGCATAACATCCCGATACCCCAAATATAGTTTAACATTTGTCTTGCAGGTTCACTATGCACTCCCGACTCTTTTACTGTACTTCGTAATTGATTTAGTATTTTCCAGTCGAGAGCATCATGTATACCAGTCATATTTCCTGCATTATCTACTTGATATATCACTGGGAAATCTTGTGGGTTAATTTGATCTAATATTTCAAAATCCTTTTGTTCAACAGCTTCTTTTGCTATTTTTCCCCAATTTATTTGTACAACACACAGCTGCAACTGAACTTGTGTAAGTTTAGAACTAAGATCTACAAGACTGTTCTTTTGAACAGTTTGATCATTATTTACTGCTTCTGTCTCATTATCTGAATCTTCTCCATCCTGCTGCTCTTCATGTGGAGCAGAGGGACAGACCTCCTCCTTGGGTGTATCAGGAGGGGTTTGAGCAGGCCTACGAAGGACGGGAACAGGAATCCCCGAAGGTGGAGGTGAAAAATAATTACCTGCTGCTGTGAGGTGTCCAGCGGCAGGATCAGACTGCTCAAGCTGATCAGAGGCAGCTGCAGCTATATGCTTTTCAGCTTTATACTTATTTATACAGTTAGTAACATCTCTTCCACTTTTCATTAACTTTTTTGCTGTTTTATCATCATCAATTACTAAATTCCACAAACAATTTCCATATGACTGCCACTCATCTACTTCAAACAAACTTTCAGGGTTGCTAAAATATCCTTTCGCTTTTCCAAATGTGATTAGCCAAGGTAAGTCTTTTAACTGACTTACTCCCTGCTTTTCTAAAAAGCATTTAAAAAGTTCGAAAGCTACCTTTTTTTCCATTGTGTGCTCTGTGGACCCCGCTTAATTATCCGGTCCAGTAAAAATGCAGCCTTTTTCCTGGGTAGCTTCCATTCAGACGGCGAACCCTCCTAGTCATCCTAGGTTTCGAGCACGGATCAGGACAGGTCCATGCAGTGTTCTGCTCCCTGGGTTCAAGCACGGATCAGGCGCGTCGCGGCGAACCCTTCCAGTCATAGTAGGTTTCGAGCACAGATCAGGACAGGTCCATCCGATCAGGTGCGTCGCGGTGATCCCTTCCAGTTGTCGTAGGTTCTGGGCACGGAGCAGGACAGGTCCATCCGATCTTCTGCTCCCTGGGTTCAAGCACGGATCAGGTGCGTCGTGGCGACGCCCACTGATCTTCTGCTCCCTGGTCGCTGCCTACCAGTTCTTCTCCGATCTCGCTGTCCAGTGAAGAACAGGGCTTGGGAATACCTATCCAGGCGCGACTTGCGACGAGCAAGGAGAACCATGCAATAGACTCAATATGAGTGGTAAAGTAAGTTCTGGTTTATTGCAAAGCTCATTCACAACTACACCATAGCCCATGTCTACTTAAGTTATGTCTACTTATCTAACAATCATTGGCTTGTCTAACAATCATTTCCCCTTACATACACTTGTCTTATAATCTTTAGTTTGGCTCCAAAAGCCCTATAATCACTAACTTAACTCTAAAAGTTATACTGTCATGCCCCTCTTCAAAGCTCTAAGGTTACATTAGCATGTTCCTCCTCCTTTCTCCTCCTACTTGTTCCTCCTACTTGCAGCTACTGCTATATGCTTGGGTCCCGGTCTCACTCTCGCCTGCTTTCTCAAGTTGTTTATCTGTTACAAGGTCTTCTTGACCTTATCTTGGGGATTTTCTCACAGCCTCCCTCCTTGTAGCGTGACTCAGCAAAATCCTCAGTACTTTTTATCACAGCCCAGCTCAGTTGATTTTTGCCAGATCCGATTCACAGAGCTCCTCCTTTGAGTCATGTCCACAATCCCGCAACCATTCTCCAACACAGTTAACAGGTTTCTCGAAGTGTCTACCACTACAATGTTACTTGTCTTTTTATGCTATGAAATGAAGATCCAATCCTGAAACACTTCCAAAATCAAAATAGTATGTATGTATTATATATACAAATAATAGGTTTTACTTTTTTGAGTTTACTCACAGATGTTCCATGAGTGCGAACCACTCACATGAAGAAGGCTTTCAAATCAGATCCAAGCCTCACAGATTACATTTAAACGAGTACTTAAAGAACCATGAGAGAATATATTTTGTTTCACTTTTTATTTTGCAGAGGATTTTTTAATTAAAAAAGTAAATTGTAAGAAAGCTTAGTTCAGGCTTCTGCAAAGGAACAGAGGGAGAGTTAAGCTACACCGCTTATTCTAGGCTTGAAAACATTTTGCATGACCATTGACAGGTTAAGCTCTTTATAAAGTTCAAAGCTTACTTCAGTATGAGATCTCTTCACAACATTGATACCAGCACACTTTGGGATTGAAAGGCAAAGCCTTCAGCTAGTCCAATTCTGCCAATACAAATGCCTTCCCAAATTTAGTGTTAAAGCATCTTCCTGGGCAGGAGCTTTGGAGCCTACAGCAGCAGGCAGGGAAAGGAGCAGGATGATAACTAGCAAGAGAAACTCCTGCTAATTGCTCCAATCTCTACACTGCAGATCCTGAGAAGCAAAGAGATATCTTTAAAATTATCTGTGGTGGAAAGAAATTCTAGGTATTAAATTGAAAGTATACCTAGTAACTTCAGTATGTGAGCATGGTCCAGAAGCTGTCATTCGAACAGAATTATGCAGATTTGGTGCCCCCTGCTGTCTGTTCTTTTACTGCTAGGGTGACCCATGAATCACCGAACCAAACAAAATACCCCCAAAGGGCAAAATAAGGACTCTGCTCAAAAAGACACATTTAAAATAAAGTGTGAATTCACAGGCTGTTTTGGTAAAGCCTCCAGGAGATGAGAATAGCAAAGCCCTATATTGGTAATGATCACAAAAGAGAGAAAAACATTGAGTGCATCATGGCTGAAGGGAACTGCACAAAGACCTGAGCTTCAGCCTTGGCACAATTCCATTGCTTGAGAGCAGGGTCACAGAAATGATTCAGTCTTTTGTGAGGATAAAACTTCATGAAATTTCTCTGCTCCTTCTTTACTTACTCGGGGCAGTGCCTGCTTACATTCCTGCTTCTCACCCCCAAACAGAGATTTAAATAGACTCAAACCTTTTGTATTATGGCAGCACCTACAAGTCTCGGGAAATATTAGTACCAGTGGTAGACCCAGGTACATACAGCATTTACATAAGCTTTTGTACCAAATAAACTGGAATATCTGCTCACCAATACAGTCATCTCCTGCATGGGAAAAGCCTAGAGATAATGCTAAGAAAAAGCCCTCAAGAGCACACAGTGTGTCTATTGGGATGGCAGCACAACCTATTTATCTCTATAGAGCCAATGCTTTTGGACTACACTTTGTGCTAAAGTAGATGTACCCATCAACAATGAGGCTCACCCACCGAATCTCACTGCTGCCAAGGGAAGTTGGCTAACCTCTCCTTTCCTCTAGCTGCTCGTTCTCAGGCCACCCTTTCTGTTAGCACCAGCAACCATCCAGCAATCATCTGGTGGCACACAAGGTTTGCTTAACGTCCAGACTCAATTAAAAACTGATCTTTCTTTTTTTTTTTCTTTTTTTCCCCCAGAGCTGGTTTTTGGTTGGATCAGTTTATTGCATGGTCACGTGGGTGCCTGCTCTGATGTAAGAAAGGGGAGGAGTGTCCCTTTTGGCAGCAGTACAGTCTTAGATTGCCTTAAGTTAATCATGAAATTTCTGGCCTAAAACAAATAAGGGTGTGAGCTGCAAACATGTAGAAGAGCTTCTCCACAGTAATATAGCCCATTTCTAGCACAGCTGGGTTGAAATCCTGCTATATTCAATGTCTGAGATTTTACATTTCTTTTTTTTTTAATTTCTCCATTTGTTTCTTGCCCCATTCTTGCACTTCTCTTGAAATATTGCACAATATAAGTGATGATGAAGCAAAGCTACAGTACTTTATCTGAGCCTCTGCAGAGCAGAAGACAAGACTTTTCAAGGAAGAACGTCTGCTTAGGTGATTTTCTACTGCCAGTCAACATTGAGCTAACAACTGATAATTTGGTCTGTTTATTCTCAAAGACACTTCTTTAAAGGGGCCTTTGCTCAGTAGTCACAGCAATGAATCAGTCAGTAAATTGCTTCCTCCTTTTCCTATCTGTGCTTGAAGATGAAAAGAAACCCATTAAGACAGTCCTGTCTTGCCATAAGAATTGTGTTTAGTGGCTGAGACTGGTGCCTGTATTCCTGATAATACTGGTGCTAAGACAGCGTTGTGCTGTACTTCAAACAGACGTGTAGCAGAAGATGTTTCATTATTTCATATTCTACTCATGTTGGAAGGCTTCTAGGCCTAATATTGAAACCATGAATCAACAACTGTTCTGGAAAGTCCTTCTGGTGAAAAAGATTACATTTCTGTAGAGTCTGAGAAGGTTTTTCAGTTTCAAGAGAAAATAATTTATCTAGCTTCTCTGACACTTACTTATACATACAAGTCCTAAATGGTCATTTTCAACTCTTGAACTCCTTTGACTTAGTGAGATGGCATGATCTATATGACATCTGCTGTAGCAGTGTTTAAACAAACATCCTTTAAAACATTTTGCTCGCTCCCACCATCCAGAAATTCTATTTTATGTTTCCCATGTTTCATTTTTATATCTCAGCGCTCAAAACGCCAGAAGGCAGGAGTCTGGCCTGGTAGTTATTGAATGCTTATTCAAAATCAACTTGCGTCTAAAAATTCACTTCTGTCTCCTCCAACTGTTGTGTAAGTCACCAGTCCTCTTTTCACTTCTTTTCAGGGTGAAACACATCCACACACAGCCATGTCAGGGGTTGTGCAAGAAGATTGCAAGGGTGGAGCCACTTGTTATGTTCTTCCTACAGAGCACTGTAGCTCACCTTGCTGCCAGGCTCCTGCAGCTGCTTTCTTGTTCTTTTTCCAGTCCTAGACTTTCTTCTTTTACACATTTTTTCCTCTGTCCCTGAAATAAATCAGTGAATTAACGTGCAGATCTAGCCACCATCAGTTGCAAAGAGCCAGACCTCAATGTTCTTGAGACCGAGGAGCTAACTTTTAACTACTGAAATGAACTTGAGCGCTGGAAGAGCTGGTGGTGCAAAAAGGGATGAGCCTGGAGGTTTAACTCAAAAGGTTTTTATCACTAGGCCTCGAGGCACCAGCTAATCAGTAGGGGTGTAGCTGCACTGCAAAAAGTGCATTTTATGATATTTATATCTGTATCTGAAACATTTGGTTTTGGTGAGACATCAGAGAAACTTCATGAACCACTGATGCACTGCACCATAGCAGTTAGTAACAACCATCAGTAGATTCCCTTCCAGTGCATGCCAGACCCCAACGTATAGGAAGGGATGAAATGCATCACTAGGTGTGCTCTTCCCAACACATAAAATAAGGTAAATACTAATATATACGTCAGATTTGCTTCTTCTCTCAGCATACTATTTTTCTTACAGTTCAAGTATTGGGATACATTCCTTCCAGCTACATCTTATTTTATCAAAAAAAATGCATATTTGTGAGTTGCCATTTTCTCCTTGCAGGACAAGAAAACAGTTAGAATAAAGAAGACAGAATTTGGCAGCAAAAGCAAACTCAGTTTGTGATGTAAACAAAACATCTTGCACTTACCACACTTGATAGACACCCTGTCTAGAACAGGAGAGCAAATTGCCTGAGGCTTTGTTTATGCTGGCTAGCACAAATGCTGTAAAGAAAGCATAAGACAAACTGATTTCTAAAAGGATTTGCTCAGTCTGTAAGGCTAAAATCAAACTTTTTAAGGCTAAAAAGCAAAAACAACAATAACAAAACAAGTGGGAGGACTGAAATAGGCTATACATATTATAAAAAAAACCAAGAACAGGCATCTGTGACACAGAGCCAGAATTCCAGTAATTTGAATATAAAATAAACAGTGGAGGAACACGAGGACACTAAAGCAGAAACAAATTCCCATAGCAAATATCCATATTTCAGGGTTTGTTTAAAGAACAAAAGATCCATTCATGGGCTCTTTACAGAGACTAAATTAAAATTGCATGTTAGTGCATGTGCATGTATACATGTTAGTATATTAGTAAGCACCAGTATATATTCTTACATTAGAACAGTGTTGTACCACATACTTTTGTTCTTATCAGAAGACAGAAGACAAAAATACTCTGCATCCTGCAGTTAAGAACACTAGGTGAGAATCTATTAACATGTATAGTAAACAATGCATTTTATGAAACACTAATTTTCTTTAGGTGCTCCCTTGTATCTGTTTCAGTCTGTAGTTACCTGTGGCATCTCTAGACTGCAAACTTTTCAGAGTAGTAACTAACTTTTTGTTTTTGTCCTTGTAAAGATCAAAACAGAATGATCTGAAACCAGGGCTACTAAACGTTACAGGAATCCAAGTAATGACATGTTATAAACCCTGTATTTGTCATGATAAACCAATACCTCCAACATGTGCAGTTATAAGATATTTTTATCTTAAGCATCTAGTTATGACAATTAAATATGTACTTTCATGTGATCCTATTAAATGTGAAACATTGATGATCATTAAAGAAAAATGTGAAAAATGTAATAGCCATGTTCTTGGAAAGTAATGCTGTAACATAGCCTTTCAGCCTGTGTATGCATATATGCATGTGAGTGTATGCATGTGTATGTCTTGAAAGTCTCATTGCTCCCTTTCTGTCTAGAGCTTCCTTGCATGGAAACTGAGTAGCCTAGAGATGAATAAATGGTAGGAACTCTGTTGTCGTCCCAGTTCCGGATGTAGACAGGGTGCATGCACTCAGAGAGCTTAAGAACACCCGTCAGGCACACTCGATAGCCACAGCTAATGCAGCCAACAAGAAGGCCTTAGGCAATAAGTGACTTTCCAGCTCAGTCTAATCTCAAGGTTTTAAGTGGATGCCCTCTGATGTTGCTTCTTTTGCTATGTAGCTCTTCCTACTTGTAAAAAAAGCTTTGGTAGTTTCATGAGACATTCCCAAACAATAGATATAATGATACATATAATGGCCGTGTAATGCTTGGTCCACTGCAATTAGATGTTATGAATTTTGATAGTATTCCTTTATTTAAAACATGCCACCAAGAGTAAACGTTTTATGGTCAGTGATCCATAAACAATAAAATCTGATTTCTTTTTTACTGAGTATATGGGACTAAAACTGTATCTGGTGCTCTGTAAAAAAACACAGCTCATAAAGTAAATTATGCTTTGGAATATAAATATGACATAATACACAACATATAATTTAATCATTCTTGATTATGGCATAAAAGATGGAAGGTGAATGCTGCCTAGACTAATACTAATTACACCTTGCACCTTTATGAATGTACTGACTGGAATACTTACCAGCCATGCACACAAGCAGTTTGCTCTAAGTCATGCAATGAATCAGTGGCAAACAAAGGCAGGGAAAGAAGGTCCCCTTATCTCCCAGACTTCTAAGCCAACTTCTCACCAACAAGAATTAAAAGCAATTTCATACTTCATAGCGATAAAGTTATTTCTTGTCAGTCACCCAGTGTGTTTGATCGGAGTTGTAACCTCAACCTCACAAGACATTAAAAAGCTCTGTACAAGTAAATACAAATATATGTATTTGTTAAATATGATGAAACATAAACTAAATGGATGAACGTCATACAACTCCTAAACTAGCTGATTTTTACTGTCTGTACACATTTCTGAGGGAAAGATTACTACTCTTAAAGCACACAGTTATTATGTCAACCTCAGTATTTTGTGTAGTTCACTGCAGTCATTCTGGGCTACATTTTTATGATTCTTTAAATGACCACTGGGTGTCACAGTTATCAACAGTAAAGTCTACACTTGGAAGACTTCTCCAGGTTCATTTAAAAACATTCATGTTATCAGAGATAATTATATATTCTTATACCTATAATATTAATAGTAACCTCCATTCAAAGATAAGGAAATAGTTTCCTCAATAAAAATAAAAATAAGTCATAGTTAATACAAACCATGTTCTTCTACAAAATATAGCAAAACAGAGATCTGTCTTTCAGGCAGGTAAGATTCTGTCATATTCCACATTTGTGAAGTGTTTTCACTGCTAAAATGGAATGAGGCAATTCTAGACTTTTTGTGCTTGAGGAATAACTTCCATAGACTTTCTCTTTAAAAGTGTATGTGGCAAGCGAACCAATTCTTTCCTCTCCATTTTTTAAGAAATCCATTCATTTGAAGAAAATCTAAATGCTTTCCCCTCTATTCAGCTCCTTCCCCTCTATTCCACTCTGACCCCTCTATTTTGCTCTTGTATTCCCCTCTATTCCACTCTTGTGAGACCCCGCCTGGAGTATTGTATCCAGTTCTGGAATCCCTAACTTAAGAAGGATATGGAACTGTTGGAGCAGGTCTGGAGGAGGGCTGTGAGTATGATCAGAGGGCTGGGGCACCTCTGCTATGAGGACAGGCTGAGAGAGTTGGGCTTGTTCAGCCTGGAGAAAAGAAGGCCTGGGGGGGACCTCATAATGGCCTTCCAGTATCAGAAGGGAGCCTACAGTAAAGCTGGAGAGGGACTTTTTACAAGGGGGAATGGCTATAAACTGGAAGGAGGGAGATTTAGGTTAGGCATTAAGAAGAAATTCTTCACAATGAGGGTGGTGAGACACTGGAACAGGTTGTCCAGGGGGGTTGTAGATGCCCCCACCCTGGAGGTGTTCAAGGACAAGTTGGCAGGAGGGGCTGGAACTAGATGATCTTCAAGGTCCCTTCCAACACAAACCATTCTATGATTCTATGATTCTATGATTTTGGCAGTACACACAACACTAAAGCCTTACACTTCAGGTCCCAGCTCTCAGAATCACATAACCAGCAGAAGAATGTGAGTTTTCTTTTTTAATTTTATTTAAAAGTAATTTGTGGTTTTCATCACAGAAAAGAAAATAACTTTAAATCATGTGAACTGCTTTGTGTCTTTACTCAGTTGTCAGCTCCAAAGAGATGAGCCAGTGTCAATCCCACAAAGGATTCCATGAGATGAGGAGCATATCTGGCCGGCTGGTTTCACCGACATTTATGCCTTACACCTAGAGTACTGAGAGCTGCTCCATGCGTCCAAAGCATAGACAGCACCAATTATTTGTAATGATACAGGCTAACATATTACATAATTTAAAGCACGTAACCATTAAGCTTCAATATACGATCAGGAAGGGCTGGCACAGCTTTGGACATTTGGGAGAGGATAGAGTGGACAGCCAAACTGTGTCAGGACAAGCAGGTTGGTGCTCCTAAGTGCCTATGGATGACACAATGTGTGCAGGATGCTCAAGAAGCCTCTATTGTTCATGTAATATGGGATGCTGGTCTGGAATAGGTGGCAAAATCAGTCAGGGGCTTGTGTTTGGCATCGTCCTGGACAACAGAGTTTTGGCAATCTTTGCTAGGACTTGTAAGATATGAAGAAGGAAGGAGGAAGGTATTTCCTGGCATATAATGGAGTTTGACATTTGAGGGCTGAATGAAGGACTGTGGGCCTAATTCCAGCTCTGTCCCCAATAGCTGAGTAACTTGTCGCTGCTGCCATGTTTCAAGTTTTCTCATTCCCTGCTATTTCTTACCCATCTCTAACTTTAGAAATGAAGGGTACTAAAAATGGAAGCAGAGAACTAATTTAATCCCTGAAACTCAGGCTTGACAGAAGTACCTACAATTCCTGGCCACAGTTCAAGTGACAAGTGAGAAATACAGCCTGAGACATGGGCAGGTGAGACAGAAATGCTAAACAGGCACTGTTGTAAGAGATGTATTACACATGCCAGCCTCTCTCTTATGCTCTATGTTTAGGGCCTTAGATTGCCTTAAGCAAATCGCCGTGCCCTGCCCAGCATTTTCCAATTCCTCCATCTCAGATACTTGCTGCCTGATTGGCTAAAATAACTGTCTCAGCCAGAATTGTATTTTTTTCTTATTTTTTCCTTTAACCTATTTTCATCCAAGTCCAGATGTACACAAAAAAGGCACCTAAGAACATAAGCATTATCTAACACACAAAAAATGGATGCAGAGATGGAGAGAATTAAGCTGTTTCTCATGCCCAGCATGGCATGATATGAAGCAATAGGTGTAAACTGCAGGTGGGAGGTTTAGATTAGATATTAGAAATGGCTTTTTAACAGTAGGCATAGTTAAGGCCTTGAATAGATTGCTTGGAGAGTCTGTGAAGGATTTCAAAAACAGGTTAGAAAAACATTTATCAGGAATCATATTGGTATACATGTTCGCAGACTGGAGCAAGGAATGGATTGTTCAAAGTCCCTTCAAGCTGTGTTTTCCCTTGATTTTATGATTCAAGGATGTGTAATGGCCTATCTTCTGCTAGGGTTCAATCTTAAACAAGTCTCGCAATCTTAAACCACTGCCAGCAGAAAAAACAGAAAGGATGTTTTTTTGAATTAATATTATTCCAATTCCCCCTCTCTTTACTCAGAAAGCACTTCAAATCTTCAACACAATCAACTGCAAAGCTGAATATAAGCAGTACAATACTGAAAGCTTTCTACTAGCAGCACTGAAAACATAGTGGCAATAATTCAGCAAGTGACCTGAAATCTATATTTCTTCTGACCAAGTTCTCACCCCTTATGTCATTCTCTCCTCCTCCCCACCCCAACACAATACAAAATTTTCCAAATTACTGGAGCTATTATGCACACTTTCATTAATATAGCAGGTGCAGTTATTCAGACCATTAATGTCCTAGCAGTAGTGCAAGTCGGGAACGACCTTACTGCAAATTCACAGTTCAGACACAAGAGGTGTCTGAATGCTGCTTTAAAATACAGCTGGAAAACTTCCACTATACCCAAACAGGACTTGGTCCAGGGTCCTTGTCTAAAAGCTTCTCCTTTAACACAAGTCACTTGATTGGAGGGGAAAAGCATTACAGATTAATTCTGGTTTGCAGAGAAAAGAGGCTCTTTTCTGAAGTTAAAAGTGGCCAGCAAGCATCAGTAACCTATTGGGAAAGTTTGGTCTGACTCTTCATGTGATTTTGACCATGGATTTTTTTCCCTCATTGTATTATTTCTATGAAGTCAATTACCAAAAGCTTCTCTCATTGAAATTTATTCTTTCTGTCCTTTCCCTTCACACTGCTGGGCCACTATTTGTCTTTCCTTCCCTCTTACTGTCACTTCTCAAAAACTTCCTGTCCAATAGCTTGAAAGACTGATGCCAACATTAAGAAAAAACCTACAGTGGAATCCTCTCTATTCAAACTACTCTGTGTTACCATCCCATTTTGTCTCCTTTTTCTAAACTTTAATTTTTCTGGAGCATGGGCAGACATTCATGTTATGCTTGTACTAAATGTCTGCAATAATATGGTTCAATTTGTCTGGTTCTATAGGGATTACTGGTCCATGGAAGTTAAAAATGCTGTGTTTATGTACTGTAAGTATTACAGTATATATTGGATTGTGATTACTACTACATACTTCAACATACTACAACCTCCAGGAATTCTTCCTGAAATATTACAAAAAATAATGAAAACCAGGAGATATAAAAAGGACAGTATGATACATCGTATTGAGAATGCTCCTGTGCTGTTTACAATCCCACATGCCAAACCACACTGACAATTACTGAAAACAGCACTAGCCACAGAGCAGGTGCCCACAGTGTTTGTTTGGTATTTGCATCACTTGTGCTACATATTCTAAACAGCTTCAGTTTAGCTACCTGACTTATTACTCACATAAACCTATAGCTAAATGAAGGATATGACTGCACAGCTCAGTGCAGCTCTTCTACCAAACTAACTCCAAAACAAGATGCTGTATAGGTGTGTCATTAGGGTGCTCCACCCCGGTTAATTAGTGCACTCCACCCCAGCTAATTAGTATAGCAAGAAGCTGGGAAGGCAGGCTAAGGTGGAAGACCTGTGTTTTCCACAGCCCCAGCCCAGAGTCCAGTGTCCTTGCAGCAACTAGAATGAGGAGTAGGCCAAATGTTAGACCCATCTCACTTGAAACACTTTAAGAAATAGCCTTTAGGTGTCTCTGTAGAACATATCGATGTAAAGATAAGATCTGCTTCTCTTTTAACTGAGGGATCTCTTTGGTCAACAAGTTGGGTATTAGGTTGTTGTACATTAATTATGTCATTCAATAAGTGCTAATTTGTTTCAATGGACCCTACTGTGACCTCACACCAATAAGAATCACATAAAAACCTGCACCGAAACCAGTAGAATTACACATGGGTAAGCCAGTCTTAAACCAATGTTAGTCTAATTTAAGAAAACAAATAACAAGCCCAATATATCATCTAGCTGAACTTAACTAAAATGGAAATCTATACCAAATATCATCTGGGTAAATCACCACAGGTCATATCCAGTGAACCTCATTCTGATATTACTTATTCTTCCTCACATAAAACTTATGCAGTGTAAAGAAGGAAGAATTAAGCCAAACAATTCCATGACACAAACACAAATCAGACACACGTAAGAACAAAAAACCAGTTTGGCAAGATACCATAATGCCAAGTCAGGTCAGTCAGGTTATAGTGATTCATAATTAGCACTCTTCCAAGTTCCATTGTTATTTATTTGCATGTTAGTGTTACCCAGAACAATATGATATTCTTCCTGCCTATGAAAACCTCAAAAAAAAAAAGAAAAATTTGCAGCCTGATTTGTACAAACAGAAATCCTATATCATGGCAAACAAAAATGATGGTTAAAATTGGCAACCTTTGATGAAAACATCTTTAGAAATGAGAAGATTGATATATGTCGTAGGATCAAGAAAAGAAAAGCATAAATCAGCAGAGGCTGAATATCACCGAAGACATGACTTCTAGATCTTATTTTATCCAAGCAGCAAAACTTCCTCCATCTTTGGGGAGGGGGAAGGGGGGTGGTGGTGGATATTGCCTTGCCCCTGAAAATGCTCCCTTTTGAAACATGGAGTAGTGGTGTTCCCTAAAGATTACAAAGTCCCAACAAAACATCAGCAGGTTAAGCCTGCTAGAAAGCTCCATTAAAAATTAAATATTTTTGTTACATTTGGAAATTGCCTGAGAGTACAATAATTATATTATTCAAGAAGATTTGTTTCAAAAGTAAATCCATGGAAGCAGTTCTGTTGACAATCTGAATTTGCCTCAACATACTGTATTTACATAATAGTGGGCATATATTTTGTTAACATTATTTTTTTAAAGAATATTGATAAATATGTTAATATTTAATCAATTATAAAAGTAAGTAGTACAGTAGCATATTAGTTATGTATAGAAGACAGATTAAGGATGTTTTAGCACCAAATATCTTACAAGACTTCTATGAAGTCATAGTGTGTTGATACCAGACATTTTAAGGTACCTGCATGATCAAGATATTTTAACAATGAAGTAGATGATCCTAAGTCCCTTCTCAATGTTGAAATAATGTTACTAAAATATTGTTGAAGAAGGCATTACAAGATTCCATTGGGGGTAAGCAACCTTCTAAAATTTAAAAATCAATACAAAAAATGAATGCATTTAGAGGACAAAAGGTCATATTTTAGAGTATTGTTGAGAAAGCTTTATTTCCAAGATGAGATAGCTGACACCTGTAATTTTTCTTGCTTCCATGAAGGAAAAGAGATTGTGGCAATAATGAGAAACCGCTGGCAATTTTTTATATTCAGAATGCTTACTCCATTTAATCAGTAAAGGTTATTAAGCTTTCATCTTGTTTTTTGCTCCTGTGTGTCATATTTCTGTAAAAAGTTTAATAATTTGCATATTTTTAAAGCAACAAAACTAATTGCACAGCAGTGACCAGCCTTTGCTATCTAATGAACTGCATGTATTAGAACCTAGCTAGGCTCAAGAGCCACAAGACACATCATACCCTGAAGAACCAAGAGAATGACGAGCTCTGGGAGCAGCTTCCAGGTAAGAGGAAGTAGGTTTATATGCTCAGAGTTAACTAAAGGTCATCCTAGGATCCTACCTGAAGATCTCCTTAGACACCTGCTTCTTCAGGTGATCCATCAATATTGGCCTCAGGATCCTTTCCTGGCTTGTATTTTCCCACAGCTGAGTATTAGGACCCATTATGAACTTGAAGACAGATGATGACAGATCATCAAGACTCATTGTGACAGACAGTATGGCTCCAATTTGGCTTGTGAGGCACACGCAACTCATGAGCCACAGCTTGGCCTCCCTATAATAAGGGAGTATGTGTTCAACTGTCATAATGTGCTGCAACTGTCAATGGCATATTGGTAACTTTTATCCATAACGGCAGTGTTTGCGTTTTCAAGTCTACCATTACATTTCAAATCTACATTACAAATTTACCTCTTTTAACTGCACTAATCTAGAAGTTAGTTATGTAGACTAATATAGTTGGGCTAGGCTTCCCAACTGAGAAAGACACCAGAAGAAAGTGATTCACCCCATTCTAAGATAAGTATCTGGGATGAATCAGTCTGTAGGTGCCTCTATCTCTCCAGAGGAAGCCTAGGAAAAATAGCTTGGACTTGGTGCTTAATTTACAAAGGCATAAAGTCAGGCTAGATGAATATCATTAACTATGTTTTTTAAAAACAAAGTTCTATCAAGGTTTTCCTGCTAACACTGTTGATAAAACAACAACAGCAAAGCAGATTTATCAAGCTACCTACTTTGCATTAGTGTCGATGCTTACAGCAAAATGGAATTCATCCTGTTCAGATGTGTTCTTGGCACTACATCTCTTTGGCAGTGGACTTCTAACAACACATGGAGATTATTCTTAACTTCAGGGACAGGAGCCCGTGTTTCTGTGGGAGAAAGCCTGAGCTCATTTCAGAAGGCACTGTGAGGTTTTGAGTGGCCATGCCTTGAAATATAGTTAGCTACTTTGAAGTGACAAATTCATTAAAATTCATAATACGAAGTTTCAACTGTGAAATTTCAGTAAACAGTATTACCTCCGGAAGTATTTCTACATGTGCACTGAAATATTTTAAAAAACAAGTCCTTGATCCTAATTTAAAAAAAAACTCCCTTTCCTCCTTTCAGCTGGAACTACTTCCCACCATGCCTCCCCTCTCTGTGTGTATCCAGCAGGACATACTTCTCTCTTCGATGTGGCATTCTGAAGAAGTGCTATTAAATAGGAGATACTTACAAAGAAGGAGTTATTAGTTATAGAAAACTGGAACTAGTTCAGAAATTCTACAGACATTATTGAGTATATTGTATCATCTTGTGCTGATGGATAAAAATAGGAATGACAATATATAGGATGCCCTTCCCATTAGTCAAACTGGTAATGAGTAACGCATCCAAATGAATGTCAGTAAAGCCTGCCTCCCATACCATGCTTCAGAAACCCTCTTAGCACTCTTTTTTTGAGAGAAGCCACAGAAGTGTAAAAGTTTAGTCTATCTATTAATTACTATATTATTTGTGAGGCAAAGATTCAAATAAAGTGTATTAGTCAACACAAACAGATTTCAGTAAAAACCATCTTTGCCTATATTCCACAGATTGTACTCTCTTCAAAAAACAAATATTTTAGAAAATTGGGGAACATTAAGTTTTCTAGTTGAGAAATCAGGTTGGTTTAGTACCAAAGACTCAAATACATTAGTCAAAGACAAAAAAAAATTAAACTATAAGATACTGGTAGCCTTTGGAAAAAGATCTGAATAAACTCTTCTGGAAATCATAATGTAACGTTTAAAGGTCATCACATCACGTGGATTTAACATCTTACTGCTTCCTGTTAGCTACAGAAGCAACCTCTGTCTTGCTTGAGTGATCAGCCTTCAATCCTGTGCAATACTCTTGTGCCATGACTCTGATTCTTGCATCTCAAGCCAGTACCGTTCTGGAGCAGCACTCTTTTTCAAGCAAGTAGAGAAGTACATTTGTGCTGGGTTCTTGGTGGTGTCATGTGTTCTTTATTACAGTAGCTATTTGAAACTGTATGAAGTCTTAAATATGAGAAGTAGTTCCAGAGCTGATGCACTGGAAAAAAAATGACAAATGAGAAAAAGCAGTGAATATTTTTACTATGTAAATGTATGGACCCACATGAAGGAATCTTTTCTCTAATTCTGTAGCTCTGTACTTCTGATGTAAATACTATGCACCAAGAAGGATAGGGAAGCTTGTGCAGAAACTTGGATTTTAAGCACAGTCACAGTTTCAACAAAAACTAATTTCCCTTAAAATAAGGTACACTTAAATAGTGCAATGACATTCTTGTGACTTGTTTTTTTAAAATATAGACTTGGGAAAACCTTATATTCCTGGTTAAGATGGAAAAAAAATTACTAAGGGCTCCAAAGAGGTATTCACAAGCTTGATGTTAAGATATAATCTGCTGGTGATTATGAAACAAGTTCCCCTTTCTGCCCATTACAGGGAGGATAGGAGATGCTACAGTCTACATGCCCGGTCTTGAATGTTCGGTTCCAGGTGTAAGAGCTCATTGCAATATAACCCTCTAGAGAAAACAAACAAACAAAAAGCAGAGACAAAGGACTAGTACATATCATTCTGGGAGAGGCAGTACCTAATTCAACAGCTGGACAATAAGAAAGTGGTGTGTTACCCCACTCAGGGTTAGGCTCTACGAGCTATGAAGGACTTGGCAGACACAATTAACAAGTCTGAAATAACAATTGCCTTGAGAGCTAGCAATAAGTAAAAGGCAGGGGAGCAGTCCTCCAGCAGGAAAAGTAAAATAACCACAACAATAGAAGGATAAATCTAATCTCGCAGGAAAACACTGATAACCCAGCTAAGCCCTGGATATGAAATCGGCATACTAATATTAAGGGACACAGACTACGTGAGATACTCGAAACAACAGGCTTAGAAATCCTCATGAGATAAAATCAGTGCTAGGCTGAGGAATACCTGCCAGCTCCTGCTGCATGCAACAGTCAGAAGGGGATTTAATAAGTGCTAGGGTGAACATTTGTGCCTATCAAGAAGTCAACGGAAAAAACTGTCCAAGCAACCTGTCCCTTGCAAGTGTGGAAACATCTTTTCGAAGCACAGACATGGGGGCCTGCCATCTTTCCAAATCCTAGCTACACATAACGTACTAATATATGTCAAAATGACTGATACACCATGCAGGCTGATACCTAGGATAGTCGTAGACAGAAAAATCATGCATGCAAAGCAAATCTGACATGCTAGATTCACACCATACGCAATATTGTCTTGCTGTACACACAGAGAAGTTGCACAGTAAGTACAAATCTGGCATTAGACTTCTTGTACATGCATGTTTTATCTGCCCAGACAGAGAAGTCCAGCTTCTGCACATCCAGAAAAACACCTGGCAACAGCCATGTGTTCTCTTCCCATAAGAAATTATTATATATTGACCACATAATAACAACATACCCTGTATTAAACAGGATGTTCTATTCTATATGGGATCCTTAGCACTTTCTGACATTTATTTTTGTTACCATGCCATGCTGTGATTGCCCAGGAGCCTGCAGAAGTCAACATCACCTCATGCACACGACAGAAGACACAATGTGATTACCCAATATTTAATTAGGTTACAACAAGAGCAATAATGACCTTATTCTTGCCACATGAGCTCATCAAGGCAATGTGATGTCCTTACTGAAGTTTTGGGACATCAGTAACCCCTGAGACATGATAATTATTGAGTAACCAGTATTTTTGCCCCCATACCACAGGGATTGTTCTAGGAAGCGTATATATAATCACAGCAAAATTAACTTTGAGTGAGATCCTTTGTAGGTCATTGGTTCAACCTCCTTCTCCAAACAGGGCTATCTTCAAAGCTAAACTAGGTTGCTCTAAGCCTTGTCCAGTCTAGTTGTTATCTCCATGGATGGGAAGTCCACAGCCACTCTGGGAATGTGCTCCAGTACTTGAGAACTTTCACTTTGAACTTTTGTTTTCTTATACGTAGCTGGAATTTCTCTGGTTGTGACTGTCTCTTGAGCTATTGGTGCATAACTCGGAGAGAAGCCTTGTGCTGTCTTCTTTATAGTTTCCCTAGAAGCTGAACAACTGTAATTAGATCCTGGTGTAGTCAAACCCATTTCCTCAGTTTCTCCTCACATATCACATGTTCCAGAGCACCTTAGCAGCCTCCGCTCAACTTTCTTTAGGCTGTTGCTAGTGGACCCAAAATTGGCAGTGGGTATCCATGTGACCTCACCAGTGCTGTACAGAGAGCACATACCTGCTGGGCTTATTGATAAAGCACCCTGTAGGTGTTGAACTCCCATGATGAATTTCTTTTGTCTACCAGGATGTCCAGGATCTTTCTTAATGTGCTACTCTCAAGTCAGTTGGTGCTGTAGTCTGTCCCACATGCAGGACTTTGCACCTGTCTCTGTTGACCATCACAAGGGCCTCACTGGCCCATGTCTGCTGCTTACCAAGGCCACGCTGACTGACAGCTGTGGCCTCCAATATCTCCAGTATGGCCTGGAGATCAGCTGAAAACTTGCTGAGGCTGCATTCTGCCCCATTTCCTGAGTCGTTGGTGAACATGTCAAACATCACTTGCTCGAGTATTGATGCCTGATTCCTCCTAACTGGGCATCAGTCAGATTTCAAACCAAGGAGGCACTACATTTCAAGCCTGGTGGTACAGTCAGTTTCTCACACACACGTAGTCTTCACCACATCCACCTCTCCCCAGTTGTAAGTCTGCTGAGGGAAATCCTATTGAAAGCTCTAATAAGCTTAAATAGCATCCTCTTTTCTCTTTGCTCAGTAAGCCATAAGTCAGTGAGGTTGGATCAGACATAACTGAACTTAAAGCTATAACATTTGCCTTCTTCAGTCATCAGCAGTCTTCTCCTAAACACCACAGCCTTTCAAATATCATAGGAAGCGATCACACAATAACACTGGACAGCTCCCTCAATGCTAATGGTCAGCTGGTCCAGTGAATTTGTATATATCCAATTTGATTCAGTGGACTTCAGCTTGTTCTACTGTGGTTAGTTTCCCTCTACCCCAGACTCTGCTACCAGACATGGAAGCTTGGGAGATATGGTTTTCCCAATAAAGGCTAAGGTGAAGGAGGCCTTGAGTATCTTAGCCTTTTCCTTGACCTATGCCACTAGACCAATCACCCATTCTGCAGCAGGCCCACATTTTCCCTTGTCTTTTGCTGCCCACATACCTGTAAGAGCCCTTTTTGTTTCCCTTCACAGTCTCTTTCAATTGCAACATCAGCCAAAATTTGGCTTTCCATATACCTTTGCTAAAATACTGACCATCCTATGCATGAAGTGATGGAATCGCAGCCCACTGTAATTTGCTTACAGAGCTATCTATAGAATGGTTTCTAGAAATGCTGTTTAAGGAAAGTGGTTGTTTTTCATTTGTATGTCATCTTTGAAAGCTGTAAGCCTATACAGGTGCCTGCTCAAGAATTTATGTAGCTGGTACCGCTGAAAATGCCACTGTTCTGAAATATCCTTTCTTCCTTTAGTCTTTGCTATTAGTTGGTTTGGTTCCAGTAACCTCAAATGTGGTGCAGAAGAAAAGAAATAGTATACAAACATACGCCTGACAGGAGGGAATCAAATTATTTATTACCTTTATCATGAAGCTTTCACCGATAATCCATCTCTCCAGGATTTTCTCTAATATTTGGTAATATTTAAGCTCTGCCTAAGCAACCTCATGATTATCATTGAAGAAAAACCAGTCCCCTAATGGAAGAGTTCCTTCCTGCTACTCTGATCTGGACTTCCTGCCCCATTCGCTGCTAAAGTAAAGTTAGGGGGGGAAAAAAATTATCCATGTTCTATTAGTTGTAGTCAGTCTCCTCAGTCTTCCAAGCTTTCACAAAAATCCAAGAAGTGTTTTTGCAACCTTTTCTATTAAATACATGACTCTAAACAATAAGAAGTTGTTTGAATTACCGTAGAGTCAGGACTGCACACATTCTCTATAGTTACGTATAACCTCTGTACTCCAGTAACATGGTTCATATTACGACTAGTGTGTTTAAATTTACCAAAGTTTGTCTTTAAAATTTCTTTCCTAGGTGTTTATAAGTTTGTCAATTTTTATTGCTAAAGTGTTCCCCTGAGAAAGGGAATCGTTCCCCTGAGAAAGGGAATCATTCCCTGGGATCCTAAGGAACTTTCAGATGTGATATTCCAGCTCTCCCGACACAGCAGTCTGGGCCTTCTTCCTCCAGCTCTCTGTATTTCTCCGGGGACACTTCTTCCCTCACAGAGGAACATGAGGTAGGGGTGGGAAGGGTTTTCACTGAGATTAGTGCAGCAAAGTGTACCTCCTAAAGGTGGCCTTTCAGATTCTTTTCAGCTCCAAACATTACTCTTACTCCAAGAATATTTAATTTAAATGTATGGGGCATGCCATGACTCTGTAACACCCTTTTCTATCACAGATGGGTATATAGCCACGTACCCCTGTGACATCGTCCAGCTACAGGAAAGGGATTCTGCATTTCTTCCATCACAGCTATCCTCTTCACAGAGTCATCAAGACAGTAGTTGGTGCATGGGAGCAGCAGGCTACATGTAAGTACTCAAAGCGGTGATTGACTAAGGAAAGCCAGGCTCTTCAGGCAGTGCAAGAGCAGTGCAGCAGGACAAGCAGCTGAAGGGACAGCGGCACAAACGAGAATGTCGGGAAGAGGTGTTTTTCCCCACACCCAGACACTGAGGCACAGGGCAGGAAAGAATGACGGGCAATTTCACCTTTCTGAAAATCTAGTCTTGCTCTTTAGAGCTCGCTTTTGTACGGTGCCTTCAGAGGCTCTCTATTGCTCTCTGTACTGTTCCCGTCATCTTTACCCAAATCTTTGAATTACACATTCAGTGACAGCACCTAGAGAGGGGAAGGACTGAGGAAGAACAACTCAAGAATGATGAAAAGGCAGAGCGATGGAGATGACAGGAGATAACGGCTAAAACACAAGCAATGCATTCTCCAGTAACGGCCAGTGAGCTAAGCAACACAAGATCAAAACCCTCTTCTTTCTGGAAGACCAGTGTTGAATTTAACCCTACAGCCACACCTGGGCAGCGCTCAGTGACAATGCTCTTTCCAGCTTCTCCATGTTTTCAGAGTGCTTCAGCTGGTATCAGCCTGCTCTAAATAGGACCAACATACGGTATTTACTTCAACTGTCCAGGCCTCCGTGTGGTCTCATCTACCGCTCTGGTTTCATTCCTTTCATAGATTTGGTCTCTTCACAGACTTCTCCAATGGTCTTGGTCTCACAGTTTCCCTCAGTCAGACTTTATCAAAGACACACTTGAAAGAATGAACTATCGTTCAAAGTTATCATTTTAATGTACGTTGGTAACATTCTGTGCTCCTAAAACCTCAGCCTCTGAAGGCAAAGATGATAAGATGTTAATCTCAGCTTTTATTAAGAATGAAAAAGTTTTGATATTTCTTTTTGGGTTTTGGAGAAAAGATTGAGAATATAATAAAAAGAAAATTCCAAGCTCTAAATCAAATCATATACAACGTATTATTTCAAGACACTACTTTTAAAGACTGAGATTTCACTTATCTCATGAATTTTGACCACAGACTTGGCTGAAGATTTCAGTCTCCCTGCACAGGAGGGAAGAGGATGGAGACCCCTCAGAGGAGAGACTGGGACCCCTCAAAATGCCCAGTGTCTTCCAACAGCCTGTCCTGAGAAATGTGCCCCAACTCTCAAAATTCCTGGAAGATCTATGTCAAAAATGCCCTTTTCGCCCTGCTTCTGTGCCAAGGCAAGAAGTGACTCCAAAAGACAAGGCCAGCAGCAGGTCTAAACCATTCCAGTAACCAACTAGGGCAAGGACAGGATGCAACTCATTGAGCATTTCTCCTTTTTTTGAAGATTGTTTTAGGGAATTACTGTAACCTCCATTTGCCAGGTCACCTTCACCACCTGACAGCACTGGCTGGTCCCACCGAGATGCGTGCAGGTGTTGGGCTCTTGCCACGTGTCCTGCATGCCTTCGCATACCCCTGCCACCGACCCCTCGTCCCAGGCACAGGGAAACGCACAGGACACACAGAGATTGGTTTGGATTGGAAGGGATCTTAAAGATCATCCAGTTCCAAACCACCTGCCATGGGCAGGGACACCTCCCACCACACCAGGCTGCTGAAGACCCCATGCAACCTGGCCTGGAACACTTCCAGGGAGAGGGCATCCACAGCTTCCCTGGGCAACCTGTGCCAGTGTCTCACTGTCTTCATTGTGAAGAATTCCTTCCTATTGACTAATCTAAATCTTCCCCTTACAATTCAAAGCCATTCCCATTTGTCCTGCCACTACTTGCCCTCGTAAAAAGTCCCTCCCCAGCTTTCTTGTAGCTCCCTTCAGGGGAAGGCCGCTATAAGGTGTTCCCGAAGCCTTCTCTTCTCCAGGCTGAACAGCCCCAACTCTCTCAGCCTGTCCCCACTGCAGACGTGCTCGAGCCCTCAGATCACCATCCGGGCACGCACGGGACCCCCGCCATGCCCCGGGCACACTGGTATGGCCCCACAGACACCGGTAGTCGCGTATCTCGGAGCCCGGGCGGCCAGCGGCGGCCCGGGAGGCCCCGATGGGACTTCGACACCGCCCCCGGTGGTGCTGTCCCCTCACCGCCCCCCTGCGCCACCGCCCACCTTCCCCGCGAGCGGCGGAAGTGAGTGTAGGGGGCAGTGTAGGAATTTCCTGTGACGTCCCGGCCCAGACTCCATTAGGCTGCAGCTGGGCTGAGAGGAGACAAACCCGGCGGGCAGCGAGCGGAGCGGGCCGGGCGCCTGGGGCTGCCGGGCGGGGGCTTAGGGGAGGGCGGCTGCCATTGCCACAGGGAGCCCCGAGCGGGCGGCGGCGTTTCCTCCGGGATCCCCGGGGGGCACAGGGCCCCGCTCCGCCCCCTCTCTTCCCTCGGTACTCCCGCCTCCCCCCTTCTCGCCCCCCCGGCTTCCCACCACGGCCGCTCTCGGCGAGGAAACTCTGGCCTCCGCTTCCTCCTCTTCCGACTCGGACACCGGCGGAGCCTCCCCGCCCCCGCGGAAGAAAGCCCGGGCCTCCCCGGCGGCGGCGGCGGAGGGAGCAGGAGAGCCCGGGGCTTCCGCGGGCAGAGCAGGCCTCACCTCGTCCCAGTCCCCCGCGCTCCCCGCCGGGCTCAGTCCCGCCGCCGCCCCGCTCAGAGGTAGCAGCACCAGCGGCGGCAGCGCCATGCAGGCCAACGGGGCGGGAGGGGGCCAGCAGCAGGCGCAGGGCCCGGAGCTGGGCTGTCTGGGCGCCCAGAATGGCGAGGCACCGGCGGGCACGGCGGCCGGCGAGCAGCTGGCCCACGCCAACGGGCTGCTGCCCCCGGCCAACAGCGCCGGCCCCGGCGTCAACAACGGCGTCCCCGTCGCTGGGGGACCCGGTCCGGCCGCTGCGGAGCTGGGGGGCGGCAGCGCCCTGAAAAAGAAGAAGCGGCTCTCGCAGTCCGACGAGGACGTGATCCGGCTGATCGGGCAGCACCTCCACGGGCTGGGCCTCAAGTAAGTGCCCGCGGAGGCGGCGGTGGGCGAGGGGGAGCGCGGCGCGGGGGCTCTTCCCTACCGGGCGTCCTGGGGGCCGCCCCGCACGCCCCCGCCGCTCCCCGCTCCGCACGCGGGAACGGGTCGCGAGAAGCTGGTGGTCTCCGGGGGTGGATGGGGAGCTGGGGCGGTGGGGACCTCGGGGCGGGGGGAGGGCGGTTGGTGGCACACCCTGCCCTGTCGCTGGCTGGGAGTCCCCAGCGAGGAGGGAGCAGTGCCTGGGTGCGACGGAGAGAAGCTGGGCAGGCCTAGTCGCAAAAAAATGGACCTGGGAATGCGTTGTCTTACGCCTTTGCTGGCCAGCTCGGCGTGTCCGAGGCGGCTGCCTGCGAAGGGGGAGGCTGGGAGCTTCCTCTGCCAGGGATGGCGACGTGGAAGTCGAGTTGCACACCGATAAGGGTAGATCAATACGAATGTGTTAGTGGGGGAGAAGTTATCTGGTAAACGTAATGGAGCTCGCAGCTGGGCGGGGATGGCTTTTTGCAGATGATGAGCTCTCAAGATTTGGCTTGTCAGCTGGGAAGAAGGGAGGGCAAATGAAACTGCCACGGAAACAGGTTGCTTGGTTTCACTCTGAAAACCTTCGGCCCCGTAAATGGTGAAGATTTCTGCGGGTTTGTGCTGGACACGTTTTTGATAATAGTCTTATCTGATGACTAGAAACAAGTATGTTTGCTATTTCTTAAAATCAAAATAGGGAAAATAATTTCCCAGTGGAGTGGGGGAAGGCTTAGAATTTGATCACAACACTCACTTTGTGAGCAAAGCTAAACTCAACATGTTATGATTTTGGAAGGAGACTAGAAAAGTCCTGCAGAGTCTTTATGTAGCTACCACAAAAAAAAGTCTTCAAAACACTGTGGAGTGGGTCAATTAGAAAGAACGTGGTATGAAAAAAAATTCTCTGACATGAAAGTCAGGTTTACAGCAGCAAGCAGACAACTTGTGACTATTCATAGACGACACTACAGTAAATAAGCTATTTTTAGTGCAAAAGAGGGAGGGCTATACATTCATCAGTTTATTTTATTTTAAGGAGCCAGTCTTTTGATACGTGATGAAGAAAAAGTTAGGCCTGTTGCAGATGTAGTAGCATTCTGTGGTGGTTTTTGCGGGGAAGGAAGGGGGTAGGGGACATTAGCCAGTAGCTAACAGCTTTCTAGTCTGTATTGCCCTTTATCAAGTCTGTCTTCTATGCAGGCATGGATATTTGTGGTGGCTGGTAAGTCACATACTTTACAGTACTTCAGCAAAGTTTTAAAACTTATTGTCAACTTGCTTTAGCTATAGGTAGCTGTTTACATGTCTTGGGCAACTGAGATAGTCTTTTTGGACAAGCATCTGAATCTGGTCATAGTATTCTTACTCTATTAAAGTTACTTTTAAATATGGTTAACTGTTATCATAGCAGGCGGTGTATTTGTGAGGGTAAAACTGGTCGGGTTTTTTACACTGTATCTCTCCTGCAGCCAGACTGTTGATCTTCTCATGCAAGAGTCAGGATGTCGTTTAGAACATCCTTCTGCTACCAAATTCCGCAATCATGTCATGGAAGGAGAATGGGATAAGGTAACGTAGGGCTTATAGGACTGTATTAACCACTGTTTAAATTTATAGTATCTGTGAGAGAATTCAAAATCCACCTTCCTTATATACTTTTTGTTTGTTTTTTGTTTGTTTGTTTGTTTTCTTATGCCGATTTCTGCAGGCTGAGAACGACCTGAATGAACTTAAGGCCTTAGTGCATTCTCCGCATGCAATTGTGGTAAGAGGCACACTTGAACTCTTTCAGAGCTGCATAGTTGGATTAATTGTAGTGGTGTAATCTTTCGCTATGGAGTTGGTTGCCCATAGTTCTTGTTTTCTCTTTTGTTTACTTGTAGTGGCTTGCATGCTCTCTCAAACGTCATACTAATCTGAACTTTTTAATTCTTTTTTTTTTTTTTTTAGAATGTGAGATAGAAAGCCCAAAAGTACTGAGGCTAATATTTGGGGTACTGAAAGTTTAAACTTTGTTAAACATGCTTAACTGATAAAATATAAATCCTGTAACAGTCCTAAAATAGGTCAGTTTCTGTAGAAACTATGTTTGATACTAATTTCAAACTTGAAATACTTGTATTTGTGTTTATGTGAGTTAGATTCTCTTGAGGAAAGAGAAATTTAGAAACAAAACACAATAATTCTAATGTGGAGTTGGCATTGTAATGGCACATTACAGGAATATAGAGGCTGCTATAGAACGTGAACAATACTGTTGCTTATTCCAGAGGGCTTCTAAAGAGCAAATGTATTTGAATTGCTGTTCAGGATTTTATTTGGAGCTTTTTCTCTTTGGCTGGCTTTTTTAAAGATGAAACTAGAAATAGAGGTTTGTAGATCCTGTGGCTTGACAATTACAATATGTGTTGTTATGATTTCAGTTACTTTGAAGAAAGGGTTTCTTAGTTTCTGTCTGCAGCTAGAAAAATCGTTATTTGGCTCTTTAAATGGCTCATTTTTTTCTGCTTGTATGTTGATTTTAATGAAATGAAGTTAGAACAAACTGGCCCCCCAGTTTGGGAAAGATGTTAGGATGCTGGAATGTGTTCAGAGGAGGGCAACGAAGATGGTGAAGGGGCTGGAGCACAAGCACTATGAGGAGCGACTGAGGGAGTTGGGGCTGTTGAGTCTGAAGAAGAGGAGGCTCAGCGGAACCTCATTGCTCTCTACAACTCCCTAAAAGGAGGTTGTAGTCAGGCAGGGGTTGGTCTCTCTCGGGTGACCAGTGACAGAACTAGAGGGCATGGACTCAAGCTTCGTCAGGGAAAGTTTAGGTTTGATGTGAGGAAAAAGTTCTTCACTGAAAGGGTGATTGGTCATTGGAATGCGCTGCCCAGGGAGGTGGTGGAGTCGCCGACCCAGGAGGTGTTTAAGGGGAGACTGGATGAGGCACTGAGTGCCATGGTTTAGATGATGGTTGGTGTTAGTGTTGGGTTATAGGCTGGACTCCATGATCTCAGAGGTCCTTTCCAACCTTATGATACTGTGATACTGTGAACTATGACCACTTAAGAAGAAAACAGTAGCAAGGCTTTTTGAAGTGTCTGTGTCTGTAAACAATGAAGAATCAGCTGATGGCTGCTTAGCTTCACTTCTAGCTGATTCATTTGTTGTCAAGACAGTTTCCTGTTTGATGGGGGAGGGAGAGAAAGAGAACAGGAAGTGAAGTAGGAAAAACAGATGTTTAACAGAACATTGTGGGTACTTGAGAGAAGTTTGCGTTCTATTGATTTGGTCAAAGCTTAGCACCTCTTAATTAGAGAAGTTCACTTTCCCTTTTCTCAAAGATTTGATATACATAAGATTTACAGTTAAAATAGTTTTAGAAGCTTTCAGTGGGTTGTGGAGAAGAAGTACGAAACCACTGTATGTGAATATGAATAGGCATTTGAAGGAAATTTTCTCATGTTTCTAACTTCTCAAATTCTCAAGTTTCTCTGTAGTAGTGAAGTGTTTTCATGTGTGGGAGTCAAAGCTTAACTGAGTATCAATGTTATACTCAGTATATAGAGGAGATTAATTTGAGGAAAAAGAGGACATTTCTGTTGTTTTTGAGGGCTCTGAAAGCAAGCTCTTCCTTAATGTTGATGTCTGTCTGTTTGAATAACATGTGGTGCCATAAAAATATTTGGTTTACACTAAACGTTATCTGGACCAAATATTAACTATTTTAAAGTTCTTCTCCTTTATATAAACTTCAGATCATTTAAAACAGATGGCAGTATTAAATATCTTGCATGTGTATGTTAGTAAGACAATATCAGTTTGCAAAGGGTAAGTTGAGCGTGTGCGTGGTTATCACCTCCCTCCCTGCCCAGCCTTTTTGTACACAGTTGAGAGTATGGGTATATAGTATAGTCAGCACGAAGAAAACTAGTGAATGAGCACTGCAGGTAAGGAGGGATGCTTTGGACTCTGTAGGTAATCCTGACTGCGACAAAGTTAGAGATAATAAAGATGATAAATATCTTGATTAGGGAAAGTCCAAACATGATGTTTCTGCAGGTGACTCTTTAAAGGCAGAAAATTAGGTTGTGGGTTTTCCAGCTTGACTCGTATTGTATGACTAGATGTTTCAAAATGTATACATACAAAAAGAACGGGTGCCTAAAAGTTTAGGTGACACAGAGTATTTAAAGTAGGGTGCATGCATGTTTGATGGTTTGTTTTTTGGTTTGTATTTTTTCGCCTCCTTATAATTAATGACCTGGACAAAATAACCAGGATATGTGGCTGCTTTTGAAATGCCTGGTCCTTGAAGGGCATGCATATGGATTTGGAAAATTTTTTTCCTGTTGTAATTTGCTTGTTTCTGCAAAGTGTTGTAAGTTCTACAGGTGAAAACACTAAAAATGAAATGGCTGATCTCAGTTTGTAGACTTCTGATGCTGTGTGTTGATATGTTGGAGGGGTGTAGTCTGCTATTTTATTTATGTCAACACAACTGAGTACTCTATAGTGTGCGATTAGTTATGTTTACTTTTCCAGTATATAAGGTACAGCTGTCTTGAGACAAACTGTAGGAAAACTTTATAGTTGATTCAAGCATGTTATTTTTTCTTGAGTAACACTTAGAGAATACTGACTTCAAGCCAGCCTGAGGTTTTGCTTACTTTAGGGCTGCTTGGGTATCTGTCTTGGGTGATTAATTGAACCTAGGAAGAAATCGGGAGATTTATTCCTCTGTAGTCATCTAGAATATACTTTCAAATTGTCCACTTTACTTCTAGTTTTCATTTACTGAAATGGGGCTTTCCCCTTGTTCTGTAGGTACACAGCCTGCAGCAGGCAATACAATAAAAAAAAGGGATTTATATCTTGTCATTTGAGCCGAGTGCACCACCTGCCTGTATGGTGTCCCTTTTGCTACCAGCATTAAGGGTAGTTCCCTGTTTTAATTAATTACTCTTTTAAGTGATAGGATTTGGTATGGTTGAAGTCTTGTTAAATTCTACAGGCTGGACTATTTTCTGCCCTTTATGTATCAAATCTTACATTTAAGTTTTGGGGGGGTTTAAGTGCTTTTAAAGTGTTTTACAAGACTATCAAAGTAGTAAAGACTACAAAATAATGAAAACAGAGGTCTTAGTTCTGCAGGCTACAAGAAGGTAGCTACTGTGTTGAGTTTGTCTTGAAATATCAGCTGGTAATCTCAGCATGTCTTTAAGTTAATTTCAAAGAAGAGTTGTTTCAGCAGTGTTTATTTTTGTGCTGTTAATACACTAATAAAACATTAAGATATGCAAGTCAAAAATAACACCAAAATCTAATGCTAAAATTAGGTTATTATGCCTTTTACCAGTAGCAAACCTTCGGAAGTTTAACCAGTGATCAAAATGGCCCAGTTTCTTGACTGGTAGGATGCTTGTCATGCTATTTTCACAGTTGTTTTGCTGAGGCTTTCACCGTTGGTTCTTAGTGCTGGTGAATCATGGTGCATACAAAACTTGCTAAAACTTAAAATTCTGCAGAGGGCTTTGCAACTAACAGGACAATGAAGGAGTAAAGTACTAAACTCTCAGTAATTGAAGGGTGTAGTTTGAAGAAAGCGAAGTGCTAATACTATGTACATTAAAATAAACAAAAAAAACCCCTGTAAATCTGTTACCTCTTAATCTTGCCCCAAGGTGATCCGAGTTTCAAGTTACACTTCAATAATAGCTTCTAGAAACAACAAAGTAATGCGCTTTATCCTCATCTTCTCCTCTATAGAGTTGTCAGACAGATGAGGTAGTAATAACTCAGCAAAAGCAGCCAGACTGCAGAGCTGAAACTGTTGAATTGGACTCTTCCATGGATGCTACAGGGTGAAGAATGAAAATTATAAGCTAAGCCATGGTGGTGTCTGAATTTAAATTGTTCAACAGTAGAGAGTGCAAGGTTGTTGTGTTTGCATTGCAAATACTGAGATGGTAACAGATCCTAGGCACTTCTATTACATTGAATATGGTATAATTTGGATTATGATAACCTCTATTTCTTTTCTTTGGAAGGCAGCTAAAGAATATGGAGAATGAGTAAGCTGTTCTTGTGGGTGCATTGCATCAGATTAATTTTATGCTTGTTCTACTTAAATAGTGGAATTTGTGCTTTTACTTTCCAATTGTTTTCTTTGCTTCTAGAAGAGGCTGTTTGAGCTCTAGAAGAGAGGATGCACTTAAAATGGTCTTCTCTACCATGAGAAGGTGATATTGGAAGCAATTAGCAGTGCTATTAGTACAGCATATAAGTAGAGAACAGTAGTTGAGAAAAAAATTCAGTTGGGTGAAATCTGTTTGTCAGCAAAGTGAATAGTTGCACAAAAATGGCAGGAGGCCATGCGTGTCCTGTTATCAAAATGACTTGAAATATGTTGTCACTGAAGTGTGACTTTTGCCTTAGGGAGGCTATATTCATGACATTGTTTGAGCATGCTGTAGGGCAAGTTTTGGAACTGATATCAAAATAGGTTGCAATAAAGATCAATTTAGTTTCCCTACCAACACTTTAGTCCCTGCCTTTTGCTGTAGATAAAATTCTTATCTTTTATTCTAATAGTCCATTATACTAACAGTAGACTACTGCATGAGGTGTACAGTACTGTTGTTCTGGAGTCTTTTAGATTCCTACCATGCCAAAGTCACATATGACACCAATGAGTGACTTTGGAAATTAAACTTTCTCACCCAAACCTGAAGTTATAAGTCTTTGGATAACTTGGCAACAGTGTCCTGCATATTCCTGTAACGCTTCCATGGAATTGTTAAGATGGGCATTACAAAACCTGGTATTTTTTAGATTGTCTGTTCTTCTTTGCCTTTTCATCTAAAGAAATAAAATTAACGTGCCAAGTCCTAAGAGTAAGGAGGGAGAAAGAAAAATGCGATAACCGTATCTGTATCTAATTAAAGGGAAGTATTCTAGAAATTTAATGAGTGCTATATGCAGTGAATAGAGAAGGAACAGTTGGAGGGATTCTGTTTTTTTTATTTTGAACTTGAAATATCAAGCTATTTTTTAATCTTATGCTGATCATCAGTGCGAGGTGACCAAGAGGAGTGGAATACTGTATGTGGCTATTACCTGAGCACCTCCGTGCATCCTTCTGAGCGTGTTCATAGTTGGGAGAGGAAGCTCTTACCCCTCCTGCTGCTAGTGTATAAGCAAACAGCATGAGATCTGCTGGCCTGCTGCATGGAAACAACTGCTGAAGCTGTAAATAATTCGGATATGTTTCTTTTGGTTTTCTACGTGTTGGAACACCAAAAAATGTTGTCTTGCTTGGAAAAATAGTACAGTGATGCTCTTAGCAATTCTAAATCCAAATAAACTGAAGAACTGGATAAGGCATATAATATGGGTTTGCCTGTCAGAAGAGTACTACAGACACATTTGAACATAAATCACCTTTACTATGTTCATGCTTCACAAAGCTATGTGGTAAGTTAATAGCACTGTATGTGGAAACTTTACTTTTGAAGAACTGAGCATCTCTGGAAGCGAAAACTTCTTTGTTTTAACTTTAAGGCTTACTGTATGAAAAATACAAACTCCTATGTAAGCTTTAATAGGACAGGGGTATCTTGTACTTCTTGACTATCCTTCTACTTAAGGAGGCTAGCAGTGTGTTTGAAACTAAGTAAACATTGACGAAATATGAGTATGAAAATAGTGAGGTGCCCAAGGTCTGACAAAGCAAAGGGAGCTAGTGATTGAATTGGTCATGTACTTATTAGAAAAATAAATTAATTTGCTGCATTTAATTTTCATTCTGTTTCTCACTGTCTTAAGAATTTAAATTTTCCTTTTTAACCTGGTGAGTTTTGTGGACCAGAAATGTCTTTTTTCTCTAATAACTACTAGGAGTAAAGATGTTGATTGTATCTGGAAACAACCAGACTGTGTTTCTAATAAATTTGTATTAGAAATTTCTAGGATTTCAGTTTTTGAGTGTAGTAAATTAATACCTGGGGTTTTTTATCTCCTGACATTTGTTATTATTTTAATAGAAAATGACCAAAAACTGTATGAGATGAAAGGAACACTATGAAATAGCAGCAATTACTTCGGAAAAGTGAAGGGATTCCTAAATATAGGAAACCGTGTGGACTTTTTCTATAATCCTGAAAAATGATACAACACCTAAGTAAAACAACTTCACATGGAACAACAAAAACTCAGTCAGTTTTGGTTTGTTGCTGTATGTTATGCAGCTAAGCAAACAATCCATGTCAGTTTCTGTGTAAGCAGTGTGGGAACCTGATCTGTTGGCCTGTTGTGTTCTGTGTTGTCTAAAATATGTGATTTGCTGCCTTTGGACGCTTTTCTTGATTAAACGTAAGGCTGGGAAGAAGGGTGAGGCAAGTTGAAGGAAGGATCTGAGAAACGAGGTAGGAGGATGCTTGGAGCCCTATAAAACAAGAGAGAAAATCACATTAATTGCTGCAGTGTTGTTGAAAATCCAGCAAAAATAAATTGAGTAATGAAACAGTACATATAGCTGTATTTATGAAGGGCATAGTAGAATGGTTTCTACTGTTCTGTTTAGGGTCAAACGTTTTCTGAAACTTCAGTCAACCTTTTTTTCCCTGACTGCTGCTTTCTGTCATGGTAGAGGATGAAGTTTTTGCTGCTGCAGCAGAAGTACCTGGAGTACCTGGAGGATGGCAAGGTCCTGGAGGCACTTCAAGTTCTACGCTGTGAACTGACACCTCTGAAATACAATACAGAGCGCATTCATATCCTCAGTGGGTAAGTGGTTGGACTTCGAGCTCTTTTGGTAGAGTTTTTCTAAGGAATTCCATAGCTTTTGGTAGTTGACACTGAAAACTCAAACTGTATTAAAGCTAAGTTGATTAATAAGCTTGTAGTGAAATATGCTAAAATATTGAGTAAAGAAGGCTATTCAGTGGACAGTGTTCTTTTTCAAATGCTTGAAAATCACCTGATTATGATTTACTTTTACAGTATTAGAACCCAAATTAATAGACAGACATGTATGGTCATCTGATTTTGAGAATTACTAGCTTCTTATCTTATAATTTCTTAAGTAGGTGAATGTAGTCTGTTTTGTTCTTAAATGAAAATAAGACATTTCTACCTTCCCAAAAATCTTTGTGCTGTTTTTTCTTTCTGCTATTGCTAATTTGTAGATATTTATTCTGAAGAACCTATGTTTTGTGTAATAATTCCCTGCCTTTTTTTATATCAGTCTCAAGTTTAGGTCACCTGTTTCAAGTTCATTAAGAATGTTGTTATAGATATATCATGTTTAAAAGTTAAAAGAGTGATTGTAGAAAGACTTGGTCTGTTGGTGTGCGTGCGCTTTTTTTGAACAGGTATCTGATGTGTAGCCATGCAGAAGACTTGCGTGCAAAAGCAGAGTGGGAAGGGAAAGGAACAACTTCCAGATCTAAACTTTTGGACAAACTCCAGAGTAAGATGTTCTAGTCTTTAGGATTTATTCCTACCTCTGTAAATCTGGTGCATCTAACATAATGACATAGCCCAGGGAGTTGGCTTAGCTGCATTTGCCAGTTGTTGTCTTCTGTATCTAACCCCTTCTGTATCTAACCATTTGCTCGTCTCTAGTAAACTATTTGTAATAGAATCTCTTGTTTCTTAGCTCTGCTGCATGCAATAGTAGTATAACTTGGTGATTAAATGTGTGGTTCAGAGGGTGGGATAGGTTTTTAACTAATTGTGGCCTATAACTAGTAGTGGTACTAATATTGATTGATAGTGGTCTCAGACTTCACTATGAATTATTTCTTTCTTGTGATTGGTGTAATATGTATCAGAGTTGTAAAACCCATGGTATTCTTTATTTTGATGATGTTAATAGACAGTTCCTTAAATGAACGCAGCTGGTACTGTTTTATAAGTTTTGTTAATTAGTGGGGTTTGAGTTAGCTTGTGTAAATGGTGCTTGTTGGCCAGGACTACATAGACTGTAACCTTACATACACTTATGCTTTCTAGAAATTTGTGCCTCTAATTCCAGATGCGTAGCTGTAAACCTAACAGGCTCTTTTCCTGTAGCTTTTGAACTCTAAGATCTTTCCAAAAACACTCAAATCAAAACATGCTTTTACTTGTAACTTGGTTTTGATATATCTTTTTGTTTTTCTTAACTCTTTTAAAGCATACCTACCCCCATCCGTGATGCTTCCTCCAAGGCGTTTACAGAACCTGCTACGTCAGGCCGTGGAACTACAACGGGACCGGTGCCTATATCATAATACCAAACTAGATAATAATCTAGATTCTGTCTCGCTGCTAATAGACCATGTTTGTAGTAGGTAAGAAACCCTTTCTGCTTTTAAGATTGGTAATAATATCTTTTCTTTGCGTTTTATAATAATCGAATTGTACCTACTGATAAAAGGAACATGAAGATATTTGGAATTGGTTTTAAAAGAGTTTACTGGGAAGGGACAGGGTTTTTTTAAATGAGTAGTGGGGTGGAGTAGAGAAAGTGTGTGTAAGAGACTTTGGTAGCTGCATATGGGACAATGGGGTCGGATAGAAGTGTTAAAATTTTAATCAGATGGGTATGAATAGAATATATTACTGATGATAATCCTTAGCCACTTGTCTGTTATAATTTTGAACAGCCAGTCTGTTTGTTCATCAGTGTGCGATTGCTGTGTTTTTCACTGGAGAATCACTAATACATTACTTATCCAGACTCTGTCTTCGAGCTTACTGGAATGCAGAAAGCCTGCTGAAGCATACATGAAGTCAGCTATAAGCTTCAACTTTCAACAGTGGACACTGATGTGCTGTTAGACACAAAGGTTAAAACAGATTAGAAATGAGCAATAGACATTTGTTTTACATAATACAGAATAAGTGATATAAAGAACTGTTTTCTGGGATTTGTAAGGTAATAAGATTTGAACATGTCTTGTATCTACTTTTTAGCTCTTAAAACTATCTCTATAACATTTTTTTTAGCAAAACTGATGCTGCTTTGGAATCTTCAAAATACCATACTCTTATAGACATGAAGCAGGAAGGTGTTAATAACAAATGGCTAACTTGAGTGTTTTTTCTTTCTCTAGCAGAACTCTGCCAGGGACCTAAAAACACTAGTGTAGCTTTTTCTGAAAAATTCTGTGCGTAGTGGAATGAGGGCTAGGCCACTCAGAAGGTGAGGGTTCTATATGATACCCAAATGTTTGTTCTTGTAACAGGCCAGCACTTTGGCTTTTGGGGGAATTTTTTTTTTGTGTTAAGGTTAGCTCATCTGAGGAAGTTAAGTCCTGACAAACTTGCTTATAGAAACTTTCTGAACTCAGCTGCTTTGTCTTTACATTCTTTGGTTATTTAGAATCTGCTTTTAAAGATCTAGACTTCCATAGCACTTCATCGTAGGCATTTTAAGGTTTTAAATATCCTTGGCACTTCATGTATACAAGTAACTTTTTTAGATTATTGTCTAGCTTGCAGTTCTACTACATAACATTGTTGCAGCAGATTCACCTATGTGTACTTGCAGACATTTGATTGTTACCCATTTTAAGAGCTGTTGGAAGTGATGAGATACTGGAATTGTGACTTCCCTATTTCAGAAGGGAGTCTTAAAGTTAGAGTAATGGAAAAAGTTTTAGTTTTACTCTTTCTATGGGTGCATAAATAACACTGGATGTTCTGTAGGGATTTGTGATTCATCAAACCTGAAGGAGCATTCAAGCCAACCACAAAGAGCGTGATTTATTGAAGTCAGGCTAGCTAGAGCCAGATATAAAAGATACTACATGCAAGAAATCTGGATTTGGATTTTACCCATCTGAGTCTGTTTGCTGACATAAGTTTGGCCATAATGTGGTGGCTTTTTTTTAACGTAATGGAGTACTTCCTAAGCTTGCATATTTGCATACTCATGACCATTTCAATTCAAAAAAAAAAAAACTTCAAAATTAAGGCTTCCATTCTGTCCTCAACTCAACCTATTGTACCTGACTGTTGCAGGGGTCTGAGATCAGTATGTGGTGCGATGTACATGCTGCCATGCTTGGGCATAATGAGGTGAGTTAAAGACAGTGGAAGCCAAATTTTCATTCAACTGTCAGAAGTAACAGTAGTCTCATAGCTTAAACAATTTAAGTTCTGTGCTACATAAATGATAGAAACTGACAGCTTTCCATTTTATAGTTGAAACTAATCTGTTTTGGACTTCTGGCAGTATTTTGATCAAGCATGCTTGAATTAAACTAATAGATAAAATGTTTAACAAACTTCATCACTTAAGAGTGAGAAATAAGGATAAATTGCTGAGAGTGAAGGTGAGGAATTCCATCTTACAGTGCCCGAGGTTTTGATAAAGGGATATTGATGCTCTTGTGGGTGGTCATTTTTGGGTTTGAGAACCTTCAGCCTAGTTGGGTGGACTTTTTTCTTCCCCCCCCCCCCCCCCCCCCCCCCCCCATGGGATTCTTTTATATTGCTTTCATGTAAATAAACTCTTAGACTGACTTTACAAACAGTGAAGCCTGAATGAGAGGTGGTTGCTGCTGCTTTCTAGGTACTAGTGAAATTTTGCTTTTTTAGAAAAAGAACCGTTGTAGAAGCTGAGGAATAAATCTTCTGTTATATGTAGAAGGAATAAAAAATAGCTGTTTGGTGTTTTTTTTATTTAGAATTTTGAAATTCTGTAAATACAACAGCAGATAACTGTATTAGATACTTTATTTCAGTATGTGAACAACGTAATTCAAGTGTGCTGTGCAGAACAGAACAATTTTTAATGAAACAAAGAAAAGAGACTTTTGAGCTACAATAATATCTACCAGACTGCAACCGTTCGTGGTTTCTTGTTTCAAGTCTGCTGCTATATCCTTCTGCAGAAGGGTTATATAATGTGTGTTTTGCTGTCTGTGATGTCAGAATTGCTGGATTGTGTGTTTCGTTAGTTAAGTGACAAGGTCTTTTTTGTGAGAGCTCTCTGATCTGATAGTACTGTGAATAGCATGATTCAATATTGGGATGTGCTTGCAGTTGTATCAACTGTGCCTGTTACCCGTTTTAGGAACGTAAAGGCCACCTTACTATCAAAATTGTGTACTCAAGCATTGTACTGCTTGTTTCTCATGTGTATAAAACCTTGGCTGCTTTTCTTAAGCTTTAAAATACAAGTGCTATTGTTCTACAGAGTATTTTTTTAAAATGAAATGCTGAAAAGACTTTCCTGGGACACAGTGTGCCCCTTGTACTTTGTATGAGTTATGGATAAAAAACTCTTTCACTTTCTAGAGCAAATCACTGCTCTGAGGAAAAACATTAACTTACTACAATATGGCTAAATAATAATGAAACGCTCTTCCTGTAGGTGCACATATCTGTGTAAGGGCTTGCCTCCCTCCCTCTAGACTTCAAGGAAAACAAAGTCTTCTTTCATGGGTGGGGCTCAGTGTTCTAGTGGCAACTAGACAGCTCCTGGTCAGCTTAAAGCAGGAGCAGAACAGACTTGTGTTTCTCTATAAACGAGTAAGTAGACGTACCTAAGGAAGCCAACTACAGATATGTATATGTATGTTTTGTTTATCCTCCTTTACCGTATGACAGGAAATGAGGGATGTGTGGTTTAGTGCTGCTTAGTAATCTTTAAGTGTGTACTAGGAAATATCTTCTAGTAAAAGAAAATGGATTGAGAGAATGTAGACAATGTATTAAGCAAATCTTTTTCTAGCTTCTGGTAAGAAGTAGGTTTTCAGGTGTTTATCAGCCTTGCTACCACCAAACTGTATTTTTAACACAAATTTGAAGGAAATAGCATTTTTCAGGCCTGTTCATCTCCTATGATAAGTACAACCATACATTCACTGTTACATTAGTACCATTGTGTCCTGTTGTGTTGCATTGAAGCTGTGTTGCCCTGTTGCACTGAGCACCATGAAAACTCAGCATAAGACTAAACCACTTCAGGATCCCTGCAATTCGGTAAAAAAAAAATCCGTGGTTAGAGACTGCCTTTTAGTGCATCTGAACAATGAACTTTTAGTTACTGCAGTATTGCTTATAAAATGAGTCATCTGCTGTAAAAGCCTACATTTATTTTAGCTTAGCTTCAAAATTCTGTAAATAAAACTAGTCTCTAGTTCTTACCTAATTTAAGATATTGACTGTTAGCTGTTCCTCAGGAAGATTAAGTATTAAGCTGAAGAGAAATGTTTGACCCTTTTCCTTAAGTAGTTTAAGATATATTTTGGTTGATTAACACGATGTTTTGCAAAATACCGTAGATTTTTGAGAGAAAACAGTTCAAGTTGAAAGCTCATAATAGTATCATGTTAGTTATGCTTAGCTATTGCATGTAGTACTCTGAAAGAAAGTGAAAAATAGTACAAAACAAAGGCAAAGATCACACTCAAGAAAAGCAAACAAGACTTCTTTTACTCAACTTTTATGTAGGAATCACTTCTGAATATTTGGCAAGATATAGTTCAGTGAGTTAGGTACTTACACAAACCTCACATGTAAATAAAACATTGCAGGTAGGGTTCAAAGAGATTTGGACTCCAGTATTTTCTATGTATCATAGACGTTTATAGTAATAAGGTGTTACACTCCCAATGAGGTCAGTTTTGTTCCAAGTTGCATGAAAGCATAATAAATTATATGAGCGGAATAAGACTAGTTCTAAGTTCTTACAATTAGTTATGATCACTTGGTTCTGTGAGCTATTTACCAGATGAGATACTTCATTCTGTACTTATTTGAGGCAGCTGTTGATAGACAAATGTCTAAGTTATCTGGTCTTACATTTAATTTTTTTGTTTGAGTTTTTACTAGCTCTATTAAAAAATATCTCGTACTGCTTTCTTATTAAACTGTGAATGCATCCCTTTCTTTTCCCAGGAAACAGTTCCCATGCTATACACAGCAGATACTAACGGAGCACTGTAATGAAGTATGGTTCTGTAAATTCTCCAATGATGGCACTAAACTAGCAACAGGATCTAAGGACACAACTGTTATTATATGGCAGGTTGATCCAGTAAGTGTGCAATATACGTTACAATATGTGTGACCTGTCTTTCCATTCCCTCTCCACTTTCTTTTGCTGGGATGGTTTGGTTTTCATAGGACAGTGTAACATGTGCTATAGCCTGCTGACTAGGCTGTTTCTCTGGGATGTACAAGACTGAGGATCATGTCAGTGTAAGTTAATGTAGGACACTTGAAAACCTGATGCCTGGGTGTAAGGCTTGAACTGTTGGCTGCTTTGGGGCAGGAACTTTGTGTGCCCCTTACCAGTACCACAGGGTTGGTCCTGCTAGTTACATCCAGGGAAGCCTCTCGGCTTGAAAGCCTTCAGAAGCATTGGGTGAGACTGGAAGGAGTACGGCAGCAAGGAACCTTTCTTCTAGATCACTCTAATAGTACTTCTGATCAATGTATGTGACTAATTCCTTTATCTCATTACTACTGATACACTTGGATTTAAATACTCTATTCATTTCACCTTTTATTACTTCATTTCTGAGTAATAAAATGTGCTGAACAGAAGTTGTACCAGTGTACCACTTCATTCTAGCTGCTGTTGTAAGATTTGCCTTGGCTTGAGACAAGGAGATAAACACTTCAGAATCCACTGACACATTGGAAGTATATCCATCCATTTTCTTGTAGACTGCAGTTTTAAGTTTTGAAAATAAAATGTGGTGCATTTTCTCTTATATGAAATATTCTACAACTACAAGATTTATCCTTCCTATCCATATCTATTCTTATGTAAATAAAAAGATTGAGCAGTGAATCAAAACTTAGAGTTATATGAAAGTTATGTCCATATATTTCATAACAATTGGAAACTGAGAATAAACTTGAACATATGCACACAATATTTGAAATTATTAGTGCTTGTAAAACACTATCAGAAATAATACTACAACAATCTTTAAATCTTAATGACACAACTATGAACTCATGTGCTAAGTAGAAGGTGAAAGTTTGTTTGGTTTTTGTGATTTTTTTTTTTTTTGTTTGTTTGCAGTTGCATACTGGCTTTCAGTAGAATTTGAGAGCTGAACATAATCCTTTTCTTCTGCTACAGGTTAGGTAGCTGTATAATTGGAGTCCTTTTTGCTATGAAGATGATGAGAAAACTTAAAACCTTGTTCCGTAGGCGTAGCTGCTATATAGTCCTGAAATAACAGCAAGTGCTATGAATTTTTCAAGCATAGAACCATTGTGGTTTGTTCACTACTGGAAACAGTGTGCTCGGAGCTGCGAGATGTGTAGCAGCTTAAGCTGACTTCTGATGTTTAGGAAATTATCTGTATTTTTGGGGGTTTGTTTTTTAACAAACAGGGTAATTCTAAGTAAATTAAGGATCAGGTGTTGTGGCTGTTGACTTGTCACTTGATTGTAGAGACACATCTTCCTTCTATATTGATGGTTTTTAGTACTAAACACGATGAGCAAATTTTTTAGTAAATTGTTACCTAATATCTGGTTAATCAATCCAAATAAATGATTTGTGAATGCTTTGCACTAACTGTTTTGGCCAAGAATCACTAAAGGAACATCATCTGTAATAAGTAGTTAATGGGAAAACAGCTTTGCAGAGTTTTATCTTCTGTCTTTAGGTACTTAAAAAGCCCCACAAAACCTGAAAAAAAATTAAAAAAAAATGAAATTCTTTCAAGGAGGTAATGCCTGAGTAACATTGGGCTACATAACTCAAATAGCTAACTTTCATATTTGCCAGAGCATGATTCTCACTTCCTGTGGTAGTTGACAGTCTTTGGAACTGTCAGTTTAAACAGGCTTTTGATTAGAATAATTCTCAATATTAGCTACAGCGACATGTGCGTCCAGCTGTGGCCAAATTATGCGAGAACATTGTTTTAAATGAACAATATTCTTTTTTTCATGCACACTTCATGCAGATGAGAATATTTCATTTCTCCCTGTCTTTATCACCCCTCTTGAAGTGTAATGACACTGCTTCCATGTGTTTTCTTAATTTCATACCATAAATTTCTAAGGCACAGCTTCATGTCTAAGCTGTCTTAACATGTGCTTCTGTTTTCATTTGTTCATTTCAAAGTTCTTATGCAGGCTCAGCAGCATTAAATAATGCCTTGAGTGAACTAGGCTTGTGTGTGAAATGCATTGTTTGGTGGTTACTGAGCGTGGCAGAATCTCTAGAGCACAAAGGATAAGCACAGTAGGTGCATCACTGTCTTGCATGTATCCTCCCTGATAGAGCTCTCCTTTTACTTGTTCCTTGCAGAAAGCTGCCTTTTTCTGTACTTCCTAAAAACTCTTGACAGGTTTTTAGTTTTTCAGCCAAGGAGCTTAGCTGCTGCAGACTTAATTGATACCTGAATTGTTATTTCTTCTGCATAACAAAAATCTGGGAAGCTATGTGTAAGGGATAGAAGTGCTGAGATTGCCTTTAGTGGTGGGTGGGAGGCAGATTAACTAAATTTGGAAATGTTTCCCTGAAATACCATTGACTACTGTTTTGGAGCAAAACATGGTATAGCAATTTTGCTGTATTTGGAGTGAAGTATGAGAGCAGCATGAGAGATAGTAACCACAGAGTTCTGTCATTAGGAGCATCCTATGTATCGTGCTCTGTATGAGTCTCAAATGTGATGCAGAAATGACAAGACTGTTTTAATCCTGATGTAAAAAGAAATCTATCAGTTACAGGCAAGCTCCAGGTTGTGAGATGATGGCAGACTTGACTCAGTTTTATTGCAGATCATTTTAGCTACAGACACAGCATAGTTTGATATAGACTAGGAATGACAGAATGGAAAAGGGGCCCTGAAAAGGTCCATTTGTTTGCCCCTCTTCTCTGTGCTTTGGAGATTGTTCTCAGCCCAGTGACTTTTGAGGAATTTAGTTTTTTTGTATCTGGCAGAACCATCATAGCTGAAGGCTGGCTGAGAGTTACAAAAATCCCTCATAGCTTATCCCAGGAAACTGTCCTTTCTGTCACACTGTTCCTCTGTTGACCATGTCCTTTCTCTGTAGAGTCAAGAAGTGCTCTGCTGTTTAATACTAAAACAAAAGAAAGAGAAGAGATAATTTGAGAAATGAAGCTAGATTTTCAAATGAGTCACTTTTTTATACCAGCTACCTCTCTTCAAAAATTCTCCCATGCAGGAAAAATGAAAGGGAGGAAAATTCACTTGTTCTTTTCTGAGAGGTTTCCCAAAAATTATCACAGTTTAACAAGCTCAGTTTTACCTTCTGCATGTGCATGTTGTTGTCAAGAGTCCATGCTAATACTGTATTAAAGCATGTTTCTATATTTAGGATGCCATTGTACAGTTGTTTTGCAGTATGTGGTTGTACTATTTATTTTTTGTAAGCTGCTTGAAAGTCAAGTTTCTCTGACAAGTTAGCAGTAGAACAGTCGCGGCATAAAGGTGATAGATGATACTCTGTGTCAGTGACGTATGCTTCGTTCACTAAATCTGGCAGAAAAGGTGCAACAGCTTGCTGTAGGCAACACTTATGAAATTAGAACACATCTCAAGGAAGCTTTTAGAAGTATCTTTCTGTATAACTTTTCTTGAGCAGCACACGCAAAATACATTCAAGTTTGTAAAAACATTGCCACTTGGAGGTTTTCACTTCTCAGTGTAAATAAAGGTTTTGGTCCTTTTTTAACCATAACAGACTTCCAGCATGTCTTTACTTTCATCTTAAAAGTAGCTTAATTCTCTAAAATATGGAAAACAGTGCTTTGGTATTCCAATAGATGGAGGGAGACTTAACGCTATAGAAATCTTCTATACTAAAGCAAGTGTAACATAATATACAATTCTGTGCAACAGTATTTTGCAAGTTCCATGTTCAGAATCAAGGAAGATTAGAACAAAAATACCTACAAGTGTTGGAACGTTGACTTTACAGTCCTGCTCTGTGAACTAGGATTGTCTTTTCCAGTAAGAACCTATTCAGTTGTTTTGTAAAAGCCAGTTGTGAAGTTGCATAAAGCAAACTTGCCATGCTGTACTTGGACACGCAGTATATGTGAAATTAGTAGGAGTTCATTTGCATTGTCTCAATGGAACCTCTCTTGTTTCAGGATACTCACCAGCTAAAACTACTTAAGACATTAGAAGGTCATGCATATGGTGTCTCTTACATTGCTTGGAGTCCAGATGACAACTATCTTGTTGCCTGTGGCCCAGACGATTGTTCTGAGCTTTGGCTTTGGAATGTACAAGTAAGTAGTGACTAAGAGTAAAAAACCAAAAAAAAACCAAAAACCAAAAAAACTTTGTTGTCAGCCTACTGATTTTGTTTCAATATCTAAATACGTTAGGCATTAAAGCAGTCATTTCTCCAACCTTGTTGTGCAAAGATGTGCATCTGAAGAGGAGACACTAGTCTTCCCACCACCCTCAATTTGAAAAAATGATTCTGTCAGCCTGAAAATTCTGTACTCTGTTCAAAATTGAAATTAAACTTCAAATCTAAATGCTTGGGACTGTACAGCAATTCTAGTGTATCTGGTTACTCATAATTTCTGAGAAGGGATGGCATAAATCCATAGGACCTTAGAGAGCCACTCAGGAGAAGAACAGTAAACTAAGTCAAATGGAAGGCAGAACTATCATTTCAGGGGAACAGTTGCTCGCTGAAGATTTTTAACTATTAGCGACAGTAAAAGATAAAGTAAAAAAAGCTTTTGTGTAACCCTCCCAGTGATGTTACTGGAAGATCCACAGACGCTTAAACCTATGATTTCAGAACTTCATCTTTGTCAGGCACTAGGATGTTTTGCCGTTTCCTCCATAAATTTGAAAATCCTTTCTGCTATTTATTTTTATGGGCACTTGAGTTGATATATAAAAGCTTCCACTGCCACAGTTGCAGGCTGTATAGTGTTTCTTGTGCTGTCTTGGACTAGAGCACTAGAGCTGGCACAAGGGAATGAAGAGAAGCTTTTGCTGTTTGGACAATGGTAAGCCACTTGTTGGCACTCTTTTTTGTGAAACAGTGGTGTTGTAAGCTAGGGATGAAAGCTGAACTTTGGCAGGGAGTGCTCTGGCTCTGGAAAATGTTCGGTATACTCTGATATTCCCAATGTTTCACTAAAATTTATTTTGTCATCTTGCCTCTTTTGTTTCCGTTTGCTGCTTTGCTTTCCACATCAGCTTTCTTTTTTTGTTTCATATTGCTCCTCTTGTTCTTCCAACTTTTTAATTCCTCTTTACTCATAATCTTCCAGTAGCCTAAGACACCAACTAGTCTATCTTTCCTGACTTGAGGAACAAAAGAAATTGTTCAAATCAAGTCCAGGGTCATTGGCAATGCTGAAATAGTTCTGCCTTTTTATTGCATTATTCATGGATTTGTGTTACTTTATAATAAATATGTTGAAATATACACAATTCCAGATTCTGTGCACATTGGATAAAATTATTGATGCGCCTTTGTGAAAGGATTGAGGCATAAGATCTTGCTGCCTTTGCTTGTTTTCCAGACTGGGGAGCTAAGGACAAAGATGAGCCAATCTCACGAAGACAGTTTAACAAGTGTGGCATGGAATCCTGATGGGAAGCGTTTTGTAACAGGAGGTCAGCGTGGACAGTTCTATCAGTGTGTAAGTTCTTTGCTTCTGTCTCATTAAAAACAAAGCAAGAAATGAAATTTTTGTCACAGTCAAAGTTACTATTCAATTTTTTTATATGTATGCACCAAAATATCCGATGCTTTGTAATTCAGAATACATTAACGCTAGTGTTTCAGTGGCTTCAGTTTCTTCAGCAGTTAGAAGAGTTCAAGCATCTTTTGTCTGCCCAAAGGAGGATCTGTGGGCTTTGCAGAATTTTGCCTATGTCTTAAGCTTTTGCATGCTGTTTTTGATTAGTGTAAACAGAAATTTGTAAACCCTCATTACTTGACCAGTAATTTGGTTGGTGGTCCAGAGTCTCACCCTACCCTTGATTATTTGTCATCTGAATTGGTGCCCAGGATGATAATGTGGTATGCATACCCCACTCCCAGCAAAGGTGAGTTCTGTGATGTGATGTAGATTGCACACGTCACACACAGGAAGTGATGAAAGGGATTCTCAGCTCTTCGGGATGGATACCTACAAAAGCCCTTGGTTAAGACAACCAACTCCTAATTCATTAAGTCCTTTCTTTCACGGGGTAAGATTGCTTTCTGAAGCAGTTGACTGAACAGAAGCTGAAAAAGATACTTGTGTCGCAACTCCTCAGAAATCCGAGACTAACAGTTCGATTTGTTCTTTTTCTTCTGCTCAGGATTTAGACGGTAATCTCCTTGACTCCTGGGAAGGAGTGAGAGTACAATGCCTTTGGTGCTTGAGTGATGGGAAAACTGTTCTAGCGTCGGACACACACCAGCGAATTCGGGGTTATAACTTTGAGGATCTTACAGACAGGAACATGTAACTACTACTTTCTTTGGTTTCAAGTTCCTGGTTCTTGGTATCAGAAGAGGGTTGAGGAATGGTTTGTGGGGAAGGATGGGAAATAAGTTATTAAAATGCTCTCAGTATTAAAAGAAGAATAGAATAACATAGGATAAGAATTAGTGACTTCCAGTTGCAGCAAGAAGCATTGGTGTTAAAAATAACTTATTCAGCACTGGATTAGATTTCTTGTGGATGTTTTGATGTTTCTATCTTCCAGAGTTGTCATTTTCTCAATTCCTGGCATATTTTAGTAGATCCTGCCTTGAAATTAGGAATTGGATTTGAGGTCTGAAGTCTCGTTTGGTCTTGTAATTTGTCATAAGTATAAGCAAACTATTGCAGACCTGGCTCGTATTGATATAGAGACAAAGCTAATTTCAAATTCAGAACTGTCTGTCCCTGATAATGTTACAGACAGGACATGCCTTCTATGCTGGTGTTGCATTATTGTTTGGTTAAGTGTACTTTTAACATTGATGTGTCTTACCATTTCAGAGTCCAAGAAGATCACCCTATTATGTCGTTTACTATTTCAAAAAATGGCCGTTTAGCTTTGTTAAATGTAGCAACTCAGGTGAGTTGGTGATGATAAATAGAAATGCAAATAAATCTGTTTGCAACAGCTACCTGGTTTTAAATATTTTGGTGCAAATTGGAATATTTTATATTAAGCAGTTGTATTTAATGTAATAAGAAGGCCTTAATATTTATAAATATAGCACGGTATTCTTTGACAAGACAGTTATTCTTGCAGCATACTTTATGACTGATTTATAGCCAAGAGTTTCATACTGTGAAATATGTGCTGTTAAATGTTAATATCTAGCTATTGCATTGAGTACCCAGGTACAGCACAAGTTGTGGTAGGTTGACGTTTTTGGGGGTCTGAGAATTACTTTTTATTTATCTCTTTTTTGGAACCTTGGGTAAGAAAGCTTTCAGAATGGAAGAGACCACAGACTGGAAGTTTAATCTAGTAATTTGGTATATCTTTATTCTTTTGATCAGTACTTGAACAGTACTGCAGTTGGTTTAAGTAATGTGCTTTCATAGTTAATATTTCTTTAGAGCTATGAAAGAACACAACGAATAATACTTAATGGTAAAATAAAATTATTTATACTTGTTATTCCCAGGGAGTTCACTTATGGGACTTACAAGACAGAGTTTTAGTGAGAAAGTATCAAGGTGTTACACAAGGTTTTTACACAATTCATTCATGTTTTGGAGGTCACAATGAGGATTTCATCGCGAGTGGCAGCGAAGGTAAAATCATTACTTTTTATGCAGAAAAATGGAACAGTGTACCCTTCCCATACCTTACTTTTATAATGTTACAGCTGTCATCTGTAAAAGCAAGCGACTGGCTTGCTTTTACGGTAAGTGTGAGAAGCACTGAGATTGTGACGTCAAGAAATAATTGTGTCCTAGCAGAAAGAATCTTTTGAGAGGGTGGTAGTAGTAAAAAGCATTAATGAATTGTTTGTGTTGCTTGTCTAAAGCAGATGCATCAGCCCAGTTTTAGTTAGAAATGGGTGGGGTGTTTTTGAGGCTTTCTTTTTGTGGTATAATACTTAGGCTTATGGTTTGAATCAAAAGTACTTCTGGGGAATGTCTTCATTTGCCTGTTGAAGATACAGTTGTGGTGAGGTTATTTTCATTTCAATAGAGTCATCAGCTTAATTATGGAAGGAGTAGTCTCACATTAAGCAGTTGTTGACATAGTGTAGTAGGGTTTCTTGGTGATCAAAGGCTTTGTAGTATATTTTTATTCAACTATCTGTGGCAGGAATAGAAATTAATTAATGGTTTATATGTTGAATTGGTTCAGATCTGTCACTGAGGTAGTGCCATCACCTCCTCTGGCGGTCACTTAAGATTTGAGCATATGTAGGCTAAGAATTACACTTGGAATATATAAGCAATTGTTGTTAGTATTATGTGACTCACAGCTGTCAGGAAATAAGGTTGGCCAGGACATTACTACTGTTGTTTTCTGGAAAATACCAAATATGTCTAAAATAAAACCAGATTTCACCCTCTGACTGGACCCATCGGAATACAATGACTGAAGGACAGCATCTCCAACAGTGTGAACTTCTTCACGGTTGAACAACGTCCTTGGTCTGGGACATGAGTACCCAAAAAGTTCAAGATTTGTGTTGAGCTGTACTGATGTGCGTGTGTAGCTTTAGATAGTACAGTGCACCAGTCCTTTATTTTTCCCTATGTATTCTTTATTTTATGGCCAAAAAACTACCAAGCAGTACTTGAAACTGATGGCACTCTGTTTAGATTTGGACTGTCTGAAGCTGTTTCCTCTTTGCACTGAATTGTTGCAAACATGGCTACTGAGAAGGCCTCTGTATCTTAAAAAAACAAGCAAACCAAAGAAAAATAACAGGTCACATTATCATAGCCTTTTTAAAAAGTGTAATGAATCGATTCAATTGTCATAACATCTTAATTTTAACTCAATGTTTTCAGTTAGGTGGGCTTTTTCCTCTCACATTTGCATCAATAAGAAGAAAATTGTTGCCTTAATCGAGCTAACTTGTTTTTTCCAAAACAAAATACAGGCATTCTGACAAGTACCAAAATACTGATTTGTATATAGGCTTTGATTCTCCCAGACAGGAAAGGTGCGCGTGTCCAGTATTTAAGCAGAGTGTGAATTATGTTGTTTGATGAATAGCATGGATATGTAGTCTCTTGAAATTGTAAGTGGAATGTAAACAACAACCACAGCATTTGAAGGAGTACCTATATATAAAGGTGTTGTATTCGAATGAGCTGATTCAGCAGAAGACAATTGAGTTATTACATGGTTCCATGATGCTATTCTAGCAGGTAGGTCAGAAAGCAAGTTTGTTTTTGTTTAAGGGGTTGGGAGGAGGAATTGAGCATGATTGGTTTGTTTGCTAAGCCTTCAGAATGACATCCAAGTTAAAGCCTTTCAAACAGACTAAAATAGTTTAATTTGATGTGCTAGACCTAAATACTAGGCTTTTGTGTAATACTAGTAATACGTACTTGTTTGGTTTGTATAGCTCTGTTTGGAATATTCCAAAGACATTCCTAGAGAGGTCAACTCACAGACTTGTTAAAGGCTTCTTGTCTACAGCTGGGGAGAAAACCCACACCTGTAGTCACCTGTTCTTAAATATGGTTGGTTACACAGCAGTAACACTTCTCCAAAAATTGCAGTGGAATGTCTGACCAGTTCACAGTTCTGTTTCTAGCATGTTGCTAGAAGCAAAATAAGATCTGTAGGGTTGTTTATTGTGTCTACTTTAATATGTACAAATTCATACCTTTAAATACTAGTCAAGAACTGATTTGTTGTCAAAGGCAGTAATAGCTCACAAGCTGAGACATTGAGCTTTGTTGCTCTCTCTCGGAATGTGTTAGGTGTTTAATATCAAGAAGTATTTCAAACTGCAGAGTCGTGATATTATCTAGTACCCATAAGCAGGTAGTGGCTGTAAATATTCTGCCTTGGTACTCAGCACTCTTTAATACATGTGTTAATCTGTAAATATGATTGTTAAAGAAAAGTAATCTGCAAGACTTCCTTTTGAATAGGTTTACAGCTCCATGTTTTAAATCCAAGAATAGCTTGGTTTCTCTCTTTATCTATCTATTGTCTTACTTGCATTGTGGTCAAATATTTTTCTCCAAATACCAAGATCTGCAAGTCTTAAAAGGGAGTGTGCCTCTTGGAGTATGGGTAAAGCTCTTCCGCTTCTGATCGATTCTAGAAGAAATATTTTGCTACTGCTATTGCACATTAAGCAGATATGGGTCTTGCAACATAAATGGGTATTTTAGTTACTGAGAGCTTGGGTGGAGGTGCTATTTGATATGACAAATTGGTCTGTGCAGAACAGTTTCTCATTATGTTTTTTTTAAATGCATATTTTATTTAGATCACAAAGTGTATATTTGGCACAAGCGTAGCGAGCTGCCAATTGCGGAGCTGACAGGGCACACGCGTACTGTTAATTGTGTGAGCTGGAACCCGCAGATTCCATCCATGATGGCCAGCGCCTCTGATGACGGCACTGTTAGAATATGGGGACCAGCGCCTTTCGTAGACAACCAGGATATTGAAGGTGAAAAAAGTATATGTGTGTCTTCTCTAGTTACTAAAAGCTTACATCAAAGGCAGCTTGGTGGTTGAATTTTCTTTATTGTAAATAGGGTAGAAAAATGCTTTTAACTCTTGGATTAGAACCATTACTTTTACTGAAGTAGAAATTACTGATTTTTTTCATGTAAGTTATTTGTGTTCATGGAATAAAAAGGAAACAATTGGTATTTCCAAATGGATATTCAAATTTCTGACGTGGCCCAATAGAAAACAACAGTGTCACTAAGAGCTCAGAATTATATTAACTTATATGTGTAGACTTCTGAAATGCCTGGCATCCAGTGCTTGAGGTTATGTAACTTTTAATGGTATTAGAATTTAAATAATGCATTCTGACCAGGCTGCAAATTGAATAATAGCAATACAGTGCTTACAAAGGGAATCTCCAATGTCTGGAAAGACTGAAGCTTGCCACCACAAAATCTGCACACAATTGATTCTTTCTTAGCTGTCAGCAATCATCTGTGTCCAGGAGAGAAAGACTTATTTAACAATGCAACTTTTTTGTTGCCGAAATGCACACTGTTAGAGGTAACCACCAGCAGGTTGCTCTGCAGTTTATAGGCTTCTGTCATTACACATTCAAATTTACAGTAGATATTAGAATTAAATACAGTATATCCCATTGCCAAAGGATCTCTTGGATACCAATGGTGGGCACAAGTTCAGGGGTAACTGGGACAGAGTTATCGGATAAATCCATTGAGTGCTACTACATAAGAAAACACCTCTAGTTCAGAATTTCCCTTAGATGAAAATGGCTGAAAGTTAGAAGGGGATGAAGAGGAAGAAAACCTCCTCTACCTGCTCCTGGGCTTTCGGATGCACCTGCTTCTGGTATTGGACTAGGTGGGCCAGCCTGACTAGTCTGCTGTTTATTACACATTGAATGCACTTGTAAGGGCTCAGAGTCTATCCTCTAGTTGGTTTTACTCCTGATTTTGTTTTTGTTATCTCCATTTAGCTTCTTTCTCACTCTTCTTTAGTTCCTCCAGAAAATGAGCTAGAAAAATGCCATAAAAATCAAAACAGAAAATGGATTTCTCTCAGCAGTTCTTCCACAAGAAGTATAGGTGCACAGAGTGATATCTAACAACTTAATCTTAAATAGATGACAGACAGCTTTGTAATTAGCACAATCCCCTGGATCTTGAATGCAGATGTGCGCTATTTCTTTTTGGAAGAGAATCATTTTGTGTACCAGGACGCAACATGCTAAATTAATCTGAATTATGATATTTAAAATACGTAATTTTTAACATGGGATTCAGTTACAGAATAAAAATGGGATCCATTAAGTAATACATGTTAAATAAAACTTAAATGCACTATATTAATAACCTTATAATAGAAATATTAACTGTTGATAAGATCTTCAAGGTGTGATTTCTTTCTCTTATGTTTTTGTTTTTGCCCAGAGGAATGCAGTAGCATGGATAGTTGATGGCAAATTTGGAGCAGACGACTTCAGTTTAACTTAATTAGTTGTATTTTAAATGGCTTGGGATTTGGTGCAAACAAACATGATTGATAGCTGGACAGACATGCTCGTCATGAAAAAGAACCATTTCTGAAGCCCGGTCGGGGCCAAACATTTACCACCTTGCTTCATAGTATCCAGTTGAGATGAAGCGCGTTGTTAGAACGTTGTTGGACACTGTGTTGAAATTACCCCCCCATCGGTTGTGAAGAACTGTGCTACATTCAGGCTAACCATTGAACTCAGTATATATATTTTTCCCTCCTGCCTTTTTGTCTGGCAGGCTACTGTTCTTGTTGCTCTTCTGTGTAATGAAGTTTGAATGCTTGTTTGGAACACTTTATTTAACAGTTTAGAAGGCTTGATAGAAAGAGTGCTTTAGTCTGAAGAGATACATTGGATAGGAAAGTATTTCCTTCTCTTGTTTCTCAAGTCTCTCTCTGCCTTACTTAAGCTTGAGATCTTTGCAGCTTGGTTCATGGATTCTAGCCTTTACCTGTTGCGCAGTATATATAAATTGAGATGATAAACCAATGAACTATGTCAAGAGCACTCTCAATATCACATTTGACAAAAAGTTTTGTACTTTTCACATAGCTCGTTGCCCTGCGAAGGGGTTAACAGCACAATTTTTTAAAATAAATTATTTATAGGATTTAAAATGACTTCATTTGTATACATTTGGAATTAAAACAATGCAAGAAGTGTCCTGAAACATGGTATCACTGATGCTTTTTCAGAGTGTCTTGAGACCCAATCAAAAGCAGTGGCTGGAAGGAGCTTTATGTAGGCAGTGAAACTTGGTTTAGAAGGAGAAACTCACTGTCCATCTTTACAGATATTTAGGAAAAAAAGTGTTCAGAGTGCACCACCAGCCTAAGAGTTTAAGTAAGACAAGGTATTTTTATTTTTTTTTAGTTACATAAATATATGTGCAACAATGCTGGTAAAAGGTAGACTACATCTTGAAGGAAGAATGTGTTGAATCTGTTCTTCACAAAGCCAATTTAAGAGTAATTGACATGCAAATCATAATTAAACGCATGTATTATGATGGAAACTTTCCTTTGATAAACAAAGGTGTATAGATCTTTTGTTTAAAATATGCTTTTAACTTTGCAGGTGTAAATGCCTCTCCCAGACCTTGTTGCAAGCTTGTGTGAACATTTTGACACATCTAGTAGTTCCTCTAATATCCCATGTTAAGAAAAGAGAAACATTTATTATTTTTGACATAAACAGATGGCTTGGCATCTCTGTGCTTCTGCACTACACACATTCATTATGGGGTGGCACTGGATTCCCTTTTGCCACCTTGGATAAGAGGTAGTGTTGGAACTGCTGTGAAGTGATGATGGAGCAGGGAAGGGCGTGCCACCAAGAATGATATGAACAGAAGTGTGGACTTCATCCTTTAATGAGATAATAATCTAATGTCCGTATTAGTCACGTGTGGAAGAAGGATGGGGGAAGGTTTGCTGAAGCTCTTGAAGTGTAGCTACTTTGATGAATGGGAATGTGGTGTCTAACATAAATAGGCCCCTATTTTCTTTCCCAGAGAAATAAAGTGAAGCTTAGCAGGTTAGATTTTTTTTTCTTTGGTTCCAGCCATCAGATGGTGGGGTTTTTTTCTTGCCTTGTGTGAAAACTTAAACATGATTTAAGATTCTGATACTTTGGTTGAGACCAGCGCTGACTGACATACTCCTCTCTTAGAACCTCCAAAATGTGAAGTAGGAACTTAACGTTCTTATCTTCAATCTAGTCATTTGTCTTAATTTTAAGGTGAATGTTTTTTGACAGCAGGTACTGTTCCACGGTACTGGGAATACATGTGTAAACTTAAGACTACAAGTAAGTTCCTTCTTCGATTAGTTAGTTCCAGAGGAAGCTATTTGTTTCTCTTCCTAGTTCAGGCAATGTAAGATTAGTCAGTCTTGTTCCTGTGGCATCAGTGTTGCAGGGGAACAGACAACTTCTAAAGTCAAACTTGGAGTAAGCTAAATCCTTGGGTTTTAAATAAAAACTGAAAACATAATTTGTAAATAGTGTTTTATGTTCAAACAGGGTATTATTTATAACCAATGCCAGTAGGTGAATTTTTAAAAGTTGCCGTAGCGTTGTCTTAATCTAGAACTTGAATTTTGAAACACAACATTATTTAGGGAGAGTAAAGATGATAATCCTGGTTTGATGTCTCTGTCTCATACAATGGTCTAGCACTACTTGCTTACCTCATACTCATAGGACTAGAGTGGGAACTTCAGGTGGTGATGGCTGAATCAAATCTCAAGTTTAGATTTAAATCTTGTATATGCTTCAGCAGGTATTTATGTGGTGGCCATGTCTAAACAAAGTGAGATGACTTGCCTAGTATGAGCTGTGTGTGGGGTGGACGGGCTGATGCCTGATTTCCATCCCAACGTCTTATAATTAGAAATCTAAACTTAGTACTTTTGCCAAAGTACTGCCCCTCTGTTTGGGGTTTCTCTTTTATTATGATGGAAATTTTCCTTTTATAGACAGAAGTGTACATTTGTTTGTACCTCTAAAATACACTTCAGGTATTTACAAACAGAGTTAGGGAGAACTACGTGTTCTGATATCTCCCCTTCAGTTTCCTGGTGGAACTATGCAACATGAAGGAAAGCTCCACAAAGACAGCACTGTGTCCAGAGTGTCTCAGGAACAGTGTATTGCATAGCTGTCTGCTGCTTACAGGTGTTGAGCAGAGATGAGAGAAAGGTGAGAGTGATTTGCATTTCACCACACTACATGGACCCACAGTAAACTGAGGATCTAGCATTAATTACTGCCACATCAACCATTAAAAAGGAACCTAAACTATTTCTAATGTGTCACATATTCACTATAAGTAAATTGAAAAGTACCAATACTTTCTGTGCACAGACTATAAAATGAGACTGAGGGGGGAGGAACAAATAAGTTGGCTCATTTGCAACACATTGATTTCCATGTGCTTAAAAATGTTGGTAGGCTAGAGGTTAAGGCTGAAACAAGTACACACCTGCAATAAATCACTGTCTTAGTAGTCAACAGACCTATCCTTTTAGAGAGGAAAATATTGTACACAGGTACTCCTTTTGTAACTTTCTCAGGTCAGTTGTTGGCTTACAATATTCACAGTAGCCCCAGGTTATTGTCAAGGCAGATCTTCAAGAAAATTATGCTGAAGCATTTTATTGTTTGAATGTTCTTTAGCTGTTCAGGTAAGTAATTTTCAAGGCACAATGAAGCACAAAAGGGAAAATACTAGATCTGTCCTTGTTTTGGAGGGGAGGGTAGTGGGGGTAGGGGAACACCACCTTTGTTTTTAAATTCCCTCTTGTCTTTCCTGAAGTTCTCAAATTTTAAAGTTAACTTCTTTTTATGATTCAAGCAAAGATGCAGGCTAGAAATCCATCCAGATCTTGCCATTTACTTCTCAACTTGGCTTCAAACAGGTAATGTTTAATAAAACTCATGTTCTTGGGAGTTTGTGTCTAGTTGTACACTGTTACACTGTTAAGTGATACTCCCACTCAAAAGCAGTTTTGAAGGCTTTCTTAGCAGGAAACCAGGACTCATACAGTTAGCTGTAATTTGATGGGAGATGTAGACCCAAATACGGAGGGAGGTAGAGGAAAGAACATAAGCAAGATTTACTGACCAACAGACAAACTACTGTAACTCAAGAGGGAGGAGGAAAAATGCACTTTCAAGTTTGTCCATGTTTTTAGTTACGAAATACAATTGTATCTAATTTTTTTGAGACGGCTATTAAGAGGAACACCCATCACATAACAGCTAATCCTCCTTTTGACCTCCTCCTGTCTTTTCCATGTTAGCTTGAGCCCATTTTCACCTGCCATACTTAATTTTGAAACCTGCTAATTTTAATGACGTTCAGTAATAAAAAAAATAATTAACTGACACTTTTTTAAACAGGGTGGACTTAATTGAAGCATGCAGTGTTGGACTACTGCAGTAGCTGCCTCTAGTTGTTGAAATAAACTGTAGACAAGTTTTCTATTAATCCAGATAATCTGGATTCAGTAAAATGTCTGTGAGAGTGTTCTTCCCATCTGGTGTGAATGTGTGCGTGCATGTGTTCCATGAACAGAGAGAGAACCAAATATTCTAGGTACTTGTCATGTTTTATTATGTACTTTAAGTTGTATGAATGTGAAGTGTCCTTTGACCGGAAGGTTTTGGTGAATATCAGTATATTTTTATAAATTTGACATTCATTGTGCCCCATCTTTTTTTCTTAAACATTTTTTCATTGTTAGGGTATATGTGCTAGATTTTAATGTTAACATTTTTAGACACAGATGGAAAAAGGTATTGGCTCCTTGAAAACATATGGCATAAAATGGATCCTCAAAGCATGTATGTACTTACAAACCAAGCTGTAGAGATCAAGAAAAGAACTTTATTGTTGATCTCAAGGTTTCTAAATTGTCAAGATTTATATGGATTTGTGGTGGAACTAGTTAACACTTAGAGCTTTTGGTATGTAATGACTTATTTGCTATGGACTGATATTAAATGTTTCAAAGAATTGCATTCTTAAACTTTCTGGATTTTTGTTACTCTCGGATTATATTAAGTAGTTAAAAATTTCTTTGCTATACGACATTAAAAACATAAGAACTTTGAGTCTCGTATTTATTTTCACTTGTTTTACTAATTATTTACAGAACACCATTTTAACTTTTTTATTTTATAAACGTGTAGTATTTTAAACATATCTTTAAAAATTGTTCAATTGGGACTACATTAACTTCTGATTTGTTTTTATTAGGATTTTTAAAAAAAGAGATACTTTTTCCATGTTGGTGCACAGCACTTAACAGAAATGTTTGTATTCCATTTCTTTCAATTCAATAAACAATAAATAACTGGAATGAATAGTTCTTAGTTTCCCTAACTTCACTTATATGACTGACTTCTGTATTTGTAATAATTTATTTTCTCACTAGGAAAAATAACGTGACAGTTTAAGATGTATTCACTCAGTGCTGTCTGTAGACTCTCCAGTGCTTAATCTTTGGCTCTAATGTATCTCACACTTGTGTTTTCACTACGTTTAGCAGTTTGCTTGCCTGTGTCCCATTCTGTGCTTATCTAACTTGTTGAACGTTTGGCTTCTTTGAGGCTCTGTGAAAGCCTTGATTCCTTAATGCTGGAGTTTGCTTAAATACTAGACACAAGTTCCTTTAGATGATCACTGGGGTTTGTGGGATTTTTGGTATTTCATATTAAGAAAGTATTTATCCTAAAGTACACATCTCTTGCTTAGACTTTTCTTAAATGGACGATCAGGGACCTCCAGACCAACCTGAAGTTGTCTTAAGTGGCTTCTGTGGCTGAGAGCTCTTGAAAAGGTCTCTCAGCTGTTGCCTTTCTTCTCTTCAACTGACACTGCATTCTTGTCCCTCTTCCCTGTGCCTTAAATACTACTAGTTTAAGTGGTGGACTTGCAGATCAATCATCACATTTCACACTGACAAACATCATTAATGAAACTTCTCAACTGTTAGCAAAGACTTAAGCTGTTTACTAACACTACCACAATTCTAATGGATAAACCCCAAAACACCTAATATGTTTTTTTCACATACAAATAAGATAACTTAATTGCTACAACAGTTACTGTCATTCCTCTCTTTCAAAGCTTTATCCCAGACCTGCATCCTGTCTAAAATTCAGCTTTATAAGGCAGTACTTCCTCTAGTTTAACTCTTGTAGTGCCAGATAGTCAGTGGCATGCAGCTGTGGTAGCTATTTCCTTGGTTATTTTTAATGAGTTTACACTCAGCAGTCTTTATCTTTGCAACAGCTGAGCTTGGACTCCATCCATCATAAATTTAAAGCTAAACTTTTCCTAGAACAAAAATTAAACACAAGGTACCTAGAGGAATAAGCTTCATTGTTGTCTTTTACTGCTGATTGTGAAAACAATCTGCTAACTACAGCTATACACCAAAGGAGGATTATTTAAGAAGGAAAAGCTCAAATATTTGTGTTTCACTTCATGTGTGTTTCAAAAAATCCTGCTACTATGCACATATAAAAACCTAAAGACAGTGAGGATAGAAACTCGTGTTTATGTACTTAACACTGATGCAAGGACTGCGCAAAAAGAATTCCATTTGCTGCTGTCTTTGAAGCAGTCACATCAGAATTGGGATAACTGGCTTACAATGTACTAGACTACCTAGAGCCAGAGATACTCTTGGTTCACGCCTCACTGGATATGGAAACAGCAGGTTCATGGTCTAGTGATAGACAGTCTTTTCCTCTGTAGCCAATTCCAGCCCTGTTTCAATGTTTACTTTGTATTGAAGTCTGATACATTTCAATGATATACTAGGAGCTGAAGAAAAAAAGCAACTATGAATCATGTTTTGTATTTATCTGTTTTTCATTCTTACACACCTTCACCAAAGGGACCTTAATCCATCCAAACAAAACTTAGAGGGGGTGGAAAGGGAGAAAAGCATAACTTTTATTCATGTGGTTTTCAACTGGAAAAAATAGTGACATAAAGGTGTAAGCTCTGTTACTGTTTCACTCTGACATCTGTGTTCCAAGTGCTGCTTCAAACTAGGCTCTTGTAGGACAGCGTGTCAGCCGGAGGCAGATTGTGACACCTTTCAGGAAGAAGCAGAATTTAAATTTGTTCTGGAACTACTCATACACCTGTACCTGCTATAATTCAGCCTATGCTGCTGATGTGAGTTTCCCTTCTTACCATTTAAAGCCTATGACATAGCTCTGTAAGCAAGGATTTCATCTTACAGAAGAAGCGGCTCCAGCAGTTTGGGTTGTAAATGAACAAAAACAACTGCTACACAAATCCAATGTATTTTGAAAATATTTTATGTTAAAAATACAGAAAAATATTTCTTGTTCAAAGAGGAAAAATATACTGCATGACGACACTAATCTAGGTTTGTTCAGAAGGTGTCTGTGGCTCCACAACCAGTCACTGGAGTGATGACCCATTTTGGCAGCTAATAGTTCTTTTTTTTCAAGTTCTCAATCATTTATCAAAGCCAGAATCATACTGTGACAAAACAGAAAACATGAGACCAGTGGATTAGTGAAGCATGTGCAAGTAGGAACAGCTGTCACTTTCATGAGAGAACAGCACTTGATTCTGAAATAGAAAGTCCAGGCAACTATGCTGTGCTTTGCTCGTGAAGACAAGGACTGCAGAAGTAATACTGAAGTAGAAGAACAGCTGTTCTTCCATCTTGTAGTAAGTGCCCCCATTACAAAACTCATCCATTTGTAACTTAACCAGATCACCTTTATTTTCTAAAGCAGAACTTGTAAAATAAACTTGGTCCTCAACATGATTTATATTCTAAATAGGACACTTATTTAAGGTGTTGAAATAATGTAACTCTATTGCACTTATAGTGGTTTTGAGATTAAAGAGTAGTCAGTTTCCAAAAAATGTTTAATCGGAAAGAATAAAGGCATATAGTAAACCTGGAGATAGCTGCCAAAATATATTATTGTGGCTTAGCAAGATGCAAAAAGATAAGACACTTAGGAATACCAGCATTTACACTAGCAGAAGAGAGGAGATAAAAATAGCTGGCAGACAATGCCTTTGTTCCTTGGGAGCAATTTTTGAAACTAACCTGTAAAGGTACATGAAGAAACAGAGCAGATGAAAGCCTAGTTTAATCATGGCTTCCTTCATGTGTGATTTCAATTGTCCTCGGTTATGGATCTCTGTGGGATCAAACACCCCCATGTTTCCACTTGGCACCATAACGTACCTGTAAGTTAGGGACAGAAAAACAACAGAAGTATAGTCATCAAAATGTGAGAGAGGGTGAGGGGAAGAGGAAGGGGAGAGCTTGCATAGAAAGGACTTTCATCTACAGAGTTGTTCTACAATTCAACATAAGGGAGCTCATCTTTATTTTGGTTTCAGGATATTGCATTTACCTCTGCCACTGATGCAAGAGATCAAACATAAAAACGCAGTTGAAAATATGAACCAGAAGCTGTTGCTATAAGGTCTCTAACTTAGGTTAGCATCTGTTAATGACTTGCAGAAAGTAATTAATCTTCCTTTGTGTACGGTAAACAAAAAGAGCATGGAAGTCCTTTAATCAAGAGACCTGTCTAAACCAAAAAATACCATTGTCTCAGCAGGGTCACAAGCTGGTGGTCTGCCAACATGAGCTCGGCAGAATTTTTGAAGGAACTGGGACAAAGGTAATTTTGGCAAGGGGCATTGTGACTGCTTCACTGACCAGGGACCCGAGAAACCCTTCAACCAAAAACTTTGGCACTAGAGGGCATGCACAGCCAGGAAGACATAGAGTATTAATTAATAAGATAGATAACCAAAATAGATGTAAATCTGTTGTAATTATGGGCAGTCTTGGAAGTAGATAAATACTGTATGAAATTTTCTTGAGATGTGCTAGTTTTGCAAGATTACTCAGCTAGCACCCCAACTACATAAACTGAAATAAAACTTGACACCTTGACTTTGTGCTACTGGGTTCCATACTGGGTAAACAACTCCATGAGTTTTGGGACACCACCACTACAACCCACAAGCAGAGAACAAGAAGAGAAGAGGTACTAAAAGCATCAGCCTAGCTTCTCATGTGCAAATGGGAAAGCTTCTGTGTAACAGCTGATTCCAATTAATTTTCATTGCTGTTTGCAGTTACTTGGTGTTACGAATGAAACGTCCACCCACAGTGGAGAGACACATTAGATAAAAGCGATTGGAAATAAATTAATTTCAATAAAAATCAGAGATTTATTCACAAGCCAACCCCAAATAGATAATCATTAACTCCAGCAGTCAAAATGAAATACCATAAGACAAGAAAAAGAATCTGTGTGTTATTCTCATCTTTGTCTCAACCATCCCACATTATCTCAGCAGACACAGTGGCTGACAGAAAGAGGGCCTGGGCAGAACTGAAGAAATTAAGTACTGCTGTCTGAACCCACAGAAGAAAAAAAGTTGAGTGAAACATAAGCAAAAGTAAGAAAAAAACAGCAAAACAAACATTTATGCTCTATGACAATTCAACAAGCAGCATGTTCTTTTGTCACAAGCATTTCTCAAGGGAGTTAATGCAAGCACATAAAGTTGTCACTCCAGCTGAGCTCAGTTGAGAACAGTAAGATTATTTCACTTAAGTGTCACACAGGCTCTACCATTCTGGAATAACAGCCTTTCTACACAGGAATTTAATTCTCCTCTTACACTGGAGTAAAAGAAAGGTCTTGGAAAAGTTCTTGATTTTCTTCATATACTTGAAGAATGGCACCACTTGTACTCCAAAAGGCAGTTGCCCACCTCTTAGAACATTCATTTTAATCATAGGAGGGATAAAAAGGGAACAGGAAACAAGGATGTTTATAGCAGCAGCGACAAAAAAAATAGAAAAAGTTAAGACCAAAGTGTTTTTCCTTCTTGCACAGAGGCATTAAAAAGCAGTGCAGCATATTTGATTTATAACAAAGACAATTATGTCTCATTAGAATAGTTCATGTGAAATAATTACAGCAGAAAGCATGTTCTAAATTTGAAGTTTTAAGCAATTGTTCTATTTTAAGTATTATAACAAAAATTATTGTATATTTACTGGAAATGTAATTCATTTTATTGGAATAAAATGAAGAAGACAAGTTTCCTGCTCCGATCTATCCTAGAGACAGAGTGCATAGTTTCCTTATACCTCTAGGATACATGTGCCTTAGGGGCAGTATTTACTAATTTTGCTTTTTAAGAAAAATGATAACACTCAAATGGTGCAAATTAATTAAAGCTTGCGGAAGTTGGAGGCAGTTTTTCCAAGAGACTCACAAACTAAAGAACTGTAGTCCTGGACACAGCATGCCAGATGCTGACAAACAACTCAAGCCAGTTGCCATACTCTAAACAGAAAACTTCTGCAGGAAAACCATACAGTATCCCAGCCCTTGTTTTTGATGCTACTTTCACACAAAATCTCTCTACCGTCACCAAAATCATTAAGACACTTAGTAAAGTAAGCCAGTACAGCCTGTAACCATACTCACATTTACACACCATACATTTACTCACCAAGATTAAGCAGATTTTGAAGGAAAAAGTGTAAGGGGAAGAAATTGTTATCCCACCTTTCTCTTTCATCATTTAGATATACTACAAAGCACAGATGTCTTCAGTCTCAACACAATTATGTTGATTTCTATACTCATCTTGGATGAGAATGATAATCTTAAACATTTCTGAAATCACGTGCAGCAACATTTACTCCAGAAATTGGTTGTTGAACTACTACAACATGCAAAGAGGATTCAAACACATCCATCTGCTGCAGAAAGTTTGTAGCTCATGATAACGGGCTTACACTTCATCTGTTCCCACTTTATCCTAGTTTAGTAATTGATACCTCCTCTCTTCAATGTTTTCAAACTACTTTGCAGTCCACTGCTTTTCTGATTACCATACCTTTTGTCTATTGAACATTGGATCAAATATAATTTCTACCCCAAATGATCAGATTTCATTTGTAATGCTAAACAACACACTTGCTTTTGCAGACTAACTCTTTCCCTATCCATGGAATAATCCAGGCTATTTATGTGGGTGAGCCTCCTTGATCCTCAGAAAGAAGGCAGGATTAGCAATACAGGCTTAACATTTTGACTTCTTGTGGCAGGACTGGCAAAGTACCATGCTGTCATATTCAATTATTACCTACACTGCACACTTAAAACTGAGGAAACAATCCTGGATTTTAGGATATTCAGAATGTCTACCCCGCGTATGACAAACATGAAATGAGAGCTGTCAATTGAAAATAGCAGTCAAAGGTTACTAACTGAAGTCTGGAAACAGAAATAACTGTATCTTTTAAAATTCTCTCTGACTAGGTTTAGAAGGGAAAGCAAGTAGCTACTTTAAACATTAACATAAGTAAGCAAAAGGGAGCAGCAAATGGGTAACCAATACAAGAAATCTTCAAAGCTTCGAAGAAAATATCTCCCTAGTGTTGCTGCAGAAAGGCTAACCTACACAAAACACCAAATGTGAAGCCCACTTGCCAGCAGATACCTAAGGGAACACTGGTCATTTTGTACAATATCGTATAATATAGATCTACCTATACCTGACCAAACCAAACTAAACTATCCCTATGTGTGTGCATTTAGGCAACATAAGTTTATTAAGTATAGAAGTTACATTGTCTTGTGTTACTCCAGCTTAGAAACGTTTGAAGGCTTTGCTAGTAATTTTGTAGAAAACAAGGGCAAGAAATGTATGGTTATTTTGCCCAAGAACAATGAGGTTATCAGTAAAGGGATCCTCAACTTATTTTTAATGAAACCCCTTGTTTAGTTTTACGGGCAACTCAACCCATCCCTGCAAATGATTAGCCCTAGTAGGTTCAGTCAAACAAGAATTAGAGCAAATTTTTCATATCTGTATCTTAAACATTTTGTGTTTTGGACTTACTGTAGTACAGTGCTTAGAGATAATCCACAACACATAGTTTTCATTAGCATAACACCTCCAAAGTTTCAGTTCTCTGCACATCAAATGAGAAAAAATAAACCCAACATTTTTGAACTGGCAGTAACAATGCTGCCACATGGAGACTCCTACTGGTAAGTAAATCATTTCAAAGCACCAAGACAGCCCCGTGTACAAAGACCAGTTAACACTGACAGTTGTGATAAAAGGTAAAGTCTGCAAAGCTTTCCAAATACAAGGAAGCAAGACAGAACAATGCAAACAAGGGGCAGAGACGAGACGGTAAACGAAGGAAGGTGCCTGATGGTTTTATTGCCATCAGCCATGCTGACCTAAGTACCTTTACGCTGACATTGCTAGCAGGCATGCAGGCACAGCATAAAAAAAAGTTAACAATTATGTTTGCAGTACTGCCTTATAACCCAAATTAACATGCCATTATTTTCCACAAACTTAGGAATGACTCATAAATAAAGATTCCTAGACACTAGAGAGAATGCAAGGAAAGGCCAAAAGTTTCATATAATTTACACTGGTTTCTTGTAATTTTAATTGTAAGGAGAGGAGTTAGATGTTATGTTAGTTAGATCCACAAAGACTGTTAGCAGCTCAAGAACACAACTGAAACATCTCATCAGGACCTATTATTTATCTTCATACTACAGGTAAAGCTAAACTAGTAATAGAGAAAAATAAAAAGCGCACACACCCCCTTTGCACTTACCTATATATATTCCATGTTGCTACTGGCAAATTAAGAAGAAAGATGAACCAGTGCAATGAAAGAAGCATTAATACAGTTATAACAGCATGGCCGATCACCTCAGGGACCACCCACTGTAAAAAAGGAAAGAAAAGTGTTATAGGCATAAATGTAAATTCCTTTTTGAAAAAAAAAGATATGTAGTTATCATGTGACTCTACCCATGTAAAACTCAGAGTTCATAGCAGAACCATGCAATTTCATCACAATGTGGGGAAATCAATACCTTCAGACACATTCCATGTGAGTAAGCCAGAAATCAAGACCTAAGATATTATAACAGAGTTACTTTATCCAAGTACTAAAAAAAAAAATCCAGAGAGGAGCACAGCAAGTTAAGAAAGTATACAGTGCTTATTTGGAATCACTGCAGAGAAAAGTGGATTTAGGAATGAGAGAACCAGACAAAATCTGCAGACACAGGACATGTGAACACCCTCAGGCTTGGAACAGACAGAAAAGTTGATCAGTATGAAAATTGGCATAGTTACATGGGGTCAGTCCCTGACAATAACACATTCTTGGCTGCATCCTGTAGCATTCACTTACATTAAGACAATACCTTTAAATCAAAGTGAACATCTAAGGGGGAAGATCACACTTGATTTAATTAAATCAGTATTAAGCAGATTTGTTTCCAATGGTACTTTTTCTTATGACAGTAAAATTCTCCACAGTTAAAAAGAGGTTAGAAATTACACAGAAGCATCAAAGAGAGTTGTTATAAAGATCTTGGGAGTTCAGTCACAAGTAGACATCCTTGGTGTGGCACACCTACAAGAGCAAAAGCACAGAACTTCTGAGCTCTGTGAAGAGTGAAGTCTCAGTCCCATGAATTCAGACTAGCAGCCCACCTTAGAGCACCAAAGGTCAGAAAAACAGCCTTTTGTGATTGCATTTGTTGAAAGATGGGCATCCAAAAAAAGACAAGCAGACTGAAATAAAAGATATATGCAAAACTTCACCAAACAAGGCTCTTCAGGTAATATGTTACACCCCTGTTACTTGTGATGCTAAGATGAAAGATTGTTTTCTTAAACCACATTAAAGGCAAAGAAGAATAATTTACTTTATTGAGTTTTGAGCAGCATGATCTAGCGTTAATGTAGTCACATTCCAAATCTGATAGCGTAATTATCTGAGGTCCACGATAAGGAAAAACTGTATGGTAAATCACAACAGGCAAAGATTTATTTTTATCCAATAAGTTGGGGAGAGCATTCTCTGCTCTCAGTATAGATTGTGTTGCTCTACAGCTGACCTCCGAAAGGCATATTTAAAGTAGTTATACCTCATTCCTACTTTAGGTAGAAAGTTAGGCCACCTTTTATCATTAGCCCAAGTGATTTTATGGTGTTTCTTCCAACGGCAATTGTTGCACAAGTGCTAAAGTTCGATTCCAACACTTAGAACAGGGAGGCAGACTCAATACTTTTAGTATCAGAACTATTACTTCAACAGTTGAAACCAGGAAAAGGCCTATGATGCACGTGTGCATGCCATCAGGCCACAATCTGTAAAGTTACGCTCCTTTTCTTCAGGAATATAAAAAAGCACAAGATTTTTTTTTCTTTCCCTAAAAAATAGGTAAAGCCTTTTCGTTTATCAACAAATAACTTATCCTTGCAGTATCAATTTCTTTCAAGTGCTTCTGTACTTTTTTTTCCTGTTAGGAGACCTGAGTAGATTCTTAAATAGCACCAGGATTTGAAAAAGTATCAGCACCAATTCTCTTTTATTCAGCAAGGTAAGAGAGCCAGATTTTACATTCTAACCATGCAAGACAGCAAAGACTGCAAACAAGTTTGCAACATAGAACACGGAAACTCTGTTTGTCGAGGAACTAACCATCTCTCAGCTATGAGCTTGCATCTAAAATAGAGTAGGGGATCCTTACAATTAAAAGGCTGTCTGTAACTTTTTTGGCCTGTATGGTTTCTGAGGGTGTCAAGCATGCTCCAACATCCCTTCCTTTACAACAAAGCCAAGCATATGCTTTCTCGTGAGACCACACCTGGAGTACTGTGTTCAGTTCTGGAATCCCCAACATAACAAGGATATGGAACCATTGGAACAGGTCCAAAGGAGGGCCATGAGGATGATCAGAGGGATGGAGCACCTCTGCTATGAGGACAGGCTGGGAGAGTTGGGCTTGTTCAGCCCAGAGAAGAGAAGGTTCCAAGGAGACCTTATAGCAGCATTCCAGTACCTAAAAGGGCTACAGGAAAGATGGGAAGGGACTTTTCACAAGGCCAAGTAGTGACAGGACAAGAGGGAATGGCTTTAAATTGGAAGGGGGAAGATGAAGATTTAGATTAGACATTAGGAAGAAATTATTCATGATGAGGGTGGTGAGCTTGCCCAGGGAAGCTGTGGATGTCCCCTCCCTGGCCTTCAATCAGGCCAGGCTGGATGGGGCCTTAAGCAGCCTGGTCTGTGGGAGCTGTCCCTGCCCATGGCAGGGTAGTGGAACTGGATTATCTCTAAGGTCCCTTCCAACCCAGGCCATTCTGTAATTCTCTTCAACACCGGCCGCTCACCGGGAACAGGCAGGCCCCGCGCTGCAGCCCTTGAAGGAGGAATCGTATTTCGGGCCCTGAATCACTCGCGGTTTTCCCGCAGCACGAGGCTCCTGCCTCCGCAGACACAGCCCCGGCCTCGGAGCCGCAGCCCTAAGCACGCCCCGCGCCCCAGCCTAGCACGGGACCCCTCTCCCCAGGCCCGTTCTCCCGCCCTCGGCGGCGCCTAAGCGCTCCTGGCCTCCCCTGCCCCGCCAGGCGCGGGCGCAGCCCCAGCGTTTCCCGCCCGTGCCCTGAGGAGAAGGATACAAAGTAGACGGCGAGGAAGATGAGGGCGCAGCAGTCGATCAGCGAGAAGATGAAGACCACAGACTCCATCCCGCCGCTGCCGCCACTGCCACCGCCCTCAGGGGTGCCGGAAGCCCTCCCGCCGCCCACCGGGAAATGGAGTCCGCGCGGCGGCCGGGGCGGTGCTGGGTGGGAGGGCGTGGCCCTACGCTATGTGCGGGGGCGGTGCTGTCTGAGAACTCCAGACCCGGAACCACAGACGGGCGCTTCTAGGGGCCCTTGGAGCTGCGCAGGCGTCGCCGACGCTCCCTGCGCGCGATGTCTGCCCTGGCGCTGCTGGCCGCCTGCGCAGGCGAAACGAGTGACAGCCAGGGACTGGCGGGGAGTCCTCGACCAGAGCGCGCGGCGGCCATGCGGAGCCGGCAGGGGCGCTTCGTGGACCCCCGTCTGAAGCAGCGCGTGAAGCAGGTACTGCCTGGGTAGCGGCTACGCGCCCTCCCTCCCCTTTTCTCCCTGCCTCCTTCCCTCCCTCTCCCTTTTCTCCCTGCCTCCTTCCCTCCCTCTCCCTTTTCTCCCTGCCTCCTTCCCTCCCTCTCCCTTTTCTCCCTGCCTCCTTCCCTCCCTCTTCCTTTTCTCCCTGCCTCCTTCCCTCCCTCTTCCTTTTCTCCCTGCCTCCTTCCCTCCCTCTCCCTTTCTCCCTGCCTTCCCTCCCTCCTTCCTTGCCACCGTCTCTCTCCTTGCCTCCTTCCCTCCCTCCCCGCGGGGCTGTAGCAGCACGGCCGGACCGGTGTTTCCCCCTCCTCACTGGATTGGGCCGTGCGAGGGAAGGGTAAGCAGCACTGGGCCCCGGCCCTGTCTCTCAGGGCTTTTAAAAGGCATTAGGAGAATCTTTAAGGACGTCTTTTTAGAAAAAAAAACAAAACCATTTTTGTTTGAATCATGGAATCATAGGTGGGAAGAGACCTTAAAGCCTATCTAGTTCCAACCCCCCTGCAATGGGCCGCGACACCTTCCACTAAATCAGGTTGCTCAATGCCCTATCCAACCTGGTCTTGAACATCTCCAGGGATGGGACATCCATGACTTCTCTGGACAACCTGTTCCAGTGCCTCACCACCCTCACAGTCAAAACATTTCTTCGTTATATCATTTTAAATCTTCCCTCTCTTAGTTTAAAACTTTTAACCTTGTCCCGTCACAACAGGCCTTGCTAAAAAGTCTGTTTCCAGCTTTCCTGTAGGTCCCGGCCTCCTTTGAGTACTAGAAACTGCCATACAGTTCACTTCTGTTTTCATACTTTACCATAGTATTCTTTGAAACAGCTTTTAAAGATAAAAGTTCTCATTACAGTATCCATATCTCATTTTTAAGGTAGACGATGGTAGAGGAGATTAATTGAAAGAAATCAAGAATTTTAGAAGGACTGATAATCAAATGGTATGTGGGTTACAAACCCATTTTTCTTACTAAGTGAAAATAAGGGAGTTGTACCAGCAGAACTCACAAGCGCCAAAGACTATGCTCCTTTTACTCAGGAAATGTAGCAAGCGAGATAGCGCATCTTCATAACCAGTTCATTAGAAAATGCTGTCTAAAGTGTTTCAAGGCAGTTCAGAGCTGTTTCTGATTTTTATTTTGACTTCTAAGAAGGATAAAGTTTGAAATTGGCATGTTGAAACTAGCTGTTGTGATTGACAAAGATTTAATTTGCTGCTTAAAATTCTTTGGTTTAGTATCTTGCCAGTAGTAAATGTGGCCAATATGTTGACATTGGAGTTTTAGCAGCTGATTTGCAGAAAACATACAGGTGAGCAAATATTTGTATTCTTATATTCTGTGTTCAATATATGGGATATATTGCATTTGTGTATTTTTAATCAAAAGTTTAATTTTATTTATGTTAACTTCATTACCAATTGTTGAGGTTGATTTCTGCTCCAGTATTTCCTCTGCTGATATATCCAATAACATATTTTATTAATGCAGTGCAATATCCAGTTGTGGTTTGAGTTTGATGGGGTTTTTTTTTTCTTAAATTAAACAGCTGCAGATGCGTTACAGTACGTTGGTCTTTACCCCAGTGAGCTTGAAATACGAGGGAAAATAACTTCAGTGCAGGCAGATGGGGGAGATACAGGATTCAGAAACATTACATCTTACTCAGTTGCTCAGCGGGACAGTCAGTGTTGCCAAATTATTTTTAGAATGTTACCCTTTTCTAAGGGGGAAGCAAGGTTGTGTTTCAGCAGATGATTGGTGGGCATAGGGGTTTACGAAGGTAGAGAAGTATATTCATTCAGGTTTGCATGTTCTGTTATATTTATTTTTGCCTTGTCAGAGAAAGGGAACCAAAACGCTTGCTTAGGTTTGGGGGTTTTGTTTTGGTTTTCCTCTGTCAGCTATTGTATAAAAGCAAATAAGTAAAATATATCCTCAGTAAAAGTGAAGATAAAAGGTTAGTGATTTTTGTTTTCATTTAAAGATGCTCACTGAATACAGTTTTCTCATAATGAATGTTATCAATTATCACAGCTACTCCTCATTGGACTGCCCTTTGTAGATCACAGTCCTGTGTTTGTATGTTCTTGTTTGAATTAAAATTTAAAAATCGATACTCTTGTGAAATAGAGTCCAGTGTGCTCATTTGTACATTGCTGCTTCTCTGTATCTACAGTTAAAGAGGACCTTGATAATTTTACTAAAGATCCTGTTAGACCATTACAGTTTATTTGGTTTGTTTCAACCCAGTGATTGAGCTATTCCAGGCTTAAGAAAAAACAATCACATTTTCACATGGTTTGGTTTTAATAAAATCTTGTGTTGGTGTAACGTGTTTGGGTTTTTGTTTATTTGTTTTTCAGTGCAGAATATGGACGAAGAAAAAGAAATGCTTTTAGAATACAAGTTGAAAAAGGTAGTTCTATTAGTGTTACTTCCAACACGCCAAATTCTTTGATCATGCTTTGGCTGTTTTCTTAATATGTTTGAATCTTTTTCTTTCAGTGTTTGGAATAATTAGTAATGAAAAAGAACAAGAAGCTTTAGCAGTTTTAGAAGCTGAACATGTGGCAAAAAGAGCAAGACAACAAGAGAAAAATGAGGAGTAAGAAGAGTTTTTACTGTTAGATTACTTTAGTGATGACAATATTTAGCATTTCTTTAAAGTTTTCTGTCTTCATATTATTAAATTTTGTTAGTTAAAAGTTTACAGATGGATCCTGGATTTCCTATAGGCTTGTTTTCGTCAGAAGTAGCCTGTAGTTCATAGAAGCGTTTTTTTTTCACTGAAGACTAGCAGATACTGATTTCTCTGTTATGGGCAGCATACAGCCCTGAATTAGTGGATATCCTTGGGGCTTCCTTGATAGTTTTGCATATAAGGCCTCAGTCGTTATGTGGTTCACTTCCTTTGTTTTGTTTTATTCTTAGTTTTTCTTGATGTGAGAGATATTAGCTGAATTTGAGAGATAAGACTACCCGACATGCTATTCAGATCCAGGTATTCACCACTGAGTATGAAATTGAAATTAAGATTTCCTAACTCCTAACCCCGTGCACAGTCTCACAAATTGTTCTGGTTTCTCTAGCCTGTAATAGATATTAAGAGTCTCGTGGGAAATTAGGACATTGTCAGAAGTACTAGTCTAGTTCAGAGATTTTGCTACCACTTCCCTTTTGCCAGCATTGGTGATTGTGTGATCTCTTGGTTAACTGAAGCAGGTTGATGTGACATTGCTTTTTTTTTTTTTTTTAAGGACTTCCAGCCAGTTTGCCAAATTGATCCAATTCATCACAACCTTGGAAAGGATGCATTTTTTAACTCTTCATAGAAGTAAATTTAGAGAATGCTAGTCAGGAGTTTTTTTCCAGTCTTAGGCTACAGATCATGTTTGTGGGGAGCCATATTGAGAAAACTGCATTCGTTCTGTTCTGTAGGTGTCTCACTTGCAGTTCCACTCTGATACATTGATAGTTTTTGTCTTCCTTCCATATAAAGGACTGAAGGAAGTGCCACGGATGTTTCTGATGATGATTATCCAGAAGATCTAGTAAGTTGTATTTTTTTATGATTGCGTAACACGTGATTCTGTATTGTGAAATTGCAATGCACTTGGAAAGTTTAAAAGTGGAGATGAAGATGAAGTCTACACAGACTTCATAATTCCAGTGAGAATTTATAGAGCTAAAAGGAGGCTATTTTCTAAGAAAAATAAAGCCTGTGATGGGGAATCACTTTTAAGGAAAGCACCTAAAAGACTTGGCTACCAAATTAATGAAATGATTGAAGGAACTGATACATCTGTCTATTAGTTGCAAAAGCTGTTGCCTTTCCAACCAGAAGGTGTAGTTTTATATACAGTCATTTGATTTGCAGAGGAGCGGGTTGGCAAATACAGGAGTACTTTCTCCAGCAGGGATGCTGAGTGAGGCTTATGAAAGTTTTTGTGGGTCTCTTAATATAAATAAAGCTATAACTTGGATGTTTTCTTTTAAAACACATGAATCTGCAGTCTACAAATCACATGAACAGTTCCCTGCTGAGCTTATACAAGAAAGGAGTTCCCAGTTCTCTTCCAACTGCTCCAAAAAATGACCCCATGGAACCCCCCCGTCCTGTGCAAACAGCTTCTCAAACAAGCACTGTCTCACCAGGAACGCGAGTTGAAACATGGATCTCTGATGGAGCCTGGTTCATTGATAAAACCCCATGTAGAAATGACTTTTTAGTTGACCTTTCTGAGGATGGAGGAGATGAGAAGAAACTGGCTTCTGAGGTATTGTGTTTTACAAACTCTGTGATTGAAGTAACAAGTATCAATATATTTCCTGTGTGATTTGACAGGTTTTTGAAGGGTGATACTAAGACCCAGAAGGATTATCTGTCTTTCTGGATTTTTAGGATATATCACTTTTATCACAAACACACATGTGGTGTTTAAAGATGGTGAATGTGCTAAATAGATGAGAAGGATTGGCTTAAGCCTAGGCAAGTACTTGTTTTCAGCTTGGTTTCTGAAGAAGAAAGAGCTTAGCCCTTTTTTCTGCTGTGTCAGAAGTGATTTTTGATCCTTCTGACCCGTTTCAATCATGGTTGTATAGGAGGTAAAAAGTCACAAAATTAGGGATTTCCTCTCATTATTTTTTTTTTTAGGAAAATGTAGTGCTCAGTATTAGGGAGACTCAGGTTAGTGCCCACACTGAAAGAAAGATAAGTGGAATTTAGCTGGTATTTATTCTATCTACCAGTGAGCAGCCTAACTGTTCAGGAAGCAGGTGTTTTGCCGTAGCCATAGCATGTGGTCTCACTTAGCCAGCAGTTAAGTCTTAGTGTTCCTGGGGAACGCTGCAGTTTTTTTGATGAACAAGAGTTGGGGAAGTTGAAAGGAAATTGTATTGATTTGTAAAGCAGTTAAAAATAAGTCCTACTACCCATCCAGATGTATTGCTTACTTTGTGACACGCCTCCGCCCCCCCACCTTCTTTTTTTCTTACTTAGAAAAAAACCCAACTTTGTTCAGATATTGAAAACTTCCCATTTATGTATGGGAGATATCGTTTGTGTTGTTTGACTGACCAGGATGCTCTCTTTTTATGTGAAGGAAGAACTACATTTACATCAGTCTTTCTGATTACACAAAATGTTTACTGAATTAGGCAGATTTGACAAATTATTCCTTTATTCTACTAGTATGGTGTTCTCTATGTAAGCAAAATTGATTAAAAAGGAAATCTTAAAATTATAAAATGTTTGCAATGCTGTATTCTAAAAAAAAAAAAAAACAACAAACCCCAAACCTACCTTTCATTGAACCTCTTTTTTTTCATTTCTCCTTCCCTTACATGCAGTTAGCTTGTATTCAGCACTAAATAATATTTTCTTACAGCTGCTCATGGCTTACTAGTAATATAAATCCTTTCTGTTGGAGTAAATACATGGATACAGTTTTATTCATCCCCAAAGTGCATTGCTCTATGGTATGCAAATAACTGGTGTCTGATTTCAGTTAGTGGTTTGGGATTTTTGGGATGGGGATTATTTGGCCCTTTTTTCTTGCAAGTATGTACCTCTAGCTAGAAAGTAACCAGTGTAATTAATCCTTTAGATAATGGAAAATCCTAAGAAAAAAAATCTACAAAAAAGGGGGAGTTAAATTCATACCTTGCTTGTCTTTATTCATGATGTGTGTACATTAGGCATGATAGACACTTGCACATTTTGTTCTCTTAACTCCAGAAATTCAGTGACTTGAAAGGTTTTGTATGTATAATTCTGATTTTGTGGTTTAGAAATCAACAGAATTTTCTGTCTTGGAGAGTGATAGAAGGAAGACAAAGGGTAAGAGAGCAAAAAGAAAAAAAGAAGAATTTCCAGACTTAGATGGAGAAATTAATTCCATCTTACTTAAACGGAAAGGTGAGAAGTTATTTTGGCATGCTACTCCAAACAAAGAGTTGATATTTGACTGGGATCCATTTAACAGAGAAGTGTTTTCTGAAGTGCAGAGAAGTGACCATGACCATTTTGTTAAGAAATTTAGCCTTAATGTTGTACTAAAAAATATTCCAGTCCTGTTTTCTATCAAAACATAACACTACTCCATGTACTTGGCTAATTATTTAGGCCGAGTTCTTTCTTGTTTGGTGTTAGCAACTACTATTATGCCACGTCTAAATTTGCATGATTCTTCCTCCTTGACAGTTAGAAGTCAGCGACCGGAGCTTTACTGTCCTTCAGTGAAGTTTGAGGATGTAGGAGGCAATGATGAAACTTTAAAGGTTAGTTAAAATTTTATTTGTGGGATACAGAATGCACTGCATAAAATGTGGCGTGAAAAATGACCATGAAGAAATCTGACACTGAGAATATCTACTTAAGCCAATAGCAAAAAAGTTTTGAGTTTTTTTCCTGAAAGCAGTAACTGAAATTACATTAATAAACAGAACCTGCTTTATTGGCCTGTTTATAATATCAGCAGTCTGTAACACTTAGTTTCTGCAATTTAAATGGAGGTCTCTCCTATTCTTAACAGGAAATATGCAAGATACTCATTCATGTCCGTCATCCTGAAGTCTATAAACACTTAGGTGTGGTACCACCTCGTGGTTTTCTTTTGCATGGACCGCCAGGATGTGGAAAGACTCTTCTTGCGCAGGCAATTGCTGGGGTGAGATAGCTTTAATTTTATAGTGTCTTCTTTTTCTGAATTATATCTAGAGGGGAAAAAAAAATCCTCCTTTGTGACAGACTAGATCTTTTCCTGTTTCTCTTTTCTCTCCTTTCTAATTCATTCCAAAATTTATTCATCTTTACTTCCCTTTTTTAAATTCCATCTGAATATATACTTGATAGAACCTCATGTATAAAGAGGGAACATAGTGACAGGGTTTTATGTTTGACTTAATTGTTTTGAGACATTCTCAGGACAGCAATATAGGCATGGATATTGAGAAAGCTATAAATGGAAGATACTTCTGGTTAAATTTACCATAATGGCTTGCTTCAAGTCTAGATACAACCTTACCAGCTTTTATGAGGCATTACAGTGATTCTGTCAAGTGGCATCAGTTAAACAGTGATTACTTAATTCCAAAACTGGATGTTGCCTTGCCTCTGTCATGCTCAAGATTTCATAGTATATGACGTTGTTGGTGTTAATAATTTGGTGTATGGTGAGGCTGATGTACTGCTATGTGCCTGTTTTGGGTATAAATCTAGGGGACATTAACACAGTTGTTGCTTAAGTGTCACAGATTATAACAAATTTAGACACATGTAAATTATGAACTTTGGCAGTGAAGATTTTATCTTTGAAGGAAAATACTGATGTTTATTCCTTAAATGTTGATTAGACCTTTCTTACATTGTTTCAAATGTTTTAATTAAAAAGATTTGGGGTTTTTATTTTCAATACCTTCCTGCAAAAAAGTACCCATTGAATGAATCTGTGATATTTAATACTTCAGTGCATATTTGTATCCTGGGAGGGTACTAAATCTGGGGAAAGAAACATGACACAAGTGAAAAATATTCAGTCTTGAGATAAATTTAATGACTGCTTTTTAAGTAATTTTTCTTAAATAAGAGATTTTCAGTAGTGTTATTTAAGGCAAATTATCTCCTCCAAGACTTAGGTAGCGTCTCTCATGTCTGTGATTTATTTAAATTAGTGATTTTTTTTATATGTAGTTCCAAGAGCTTGAAGTAGACTACAGCTATGTATAGTGCTACTGTTCTGCAGTCCAGCAGAGTTACAGGTTTATTTATTTATTTTTCATAGCAGAAAACCTTGAGTGGGGCTTTACAAGTATCTTATTGCGCAGTCGTGTTCAGATATTTTTGGAGCAAGTCTAAGGGAACCAAACCCAGTGGGGGATCTCTTCCACAGTACTAAGCAGTGCTTATTGTAGATTAAAATAGACAGTGTTCTCAAGAAGGGAGCCCAAACATGAGCTGCAGTAATCATGTTGTTAAGGACTAGGTTGGGGATCAAGGTGCAAAGCTGTTTGACAGTGCAGTCGTTCTGTAACTAAATTAGGGAAGCCTGGTTTTTGTATCCATTTCTGTTCACTTGGCCAGATAGCTCAGACCAATTTTAAATTGGAGGATGCTACTCATCTCTTTTAAAAGCTCTTTAAGATTTAGTCTTGATTATGTAATTTTGGTGTAAAAGATGTTGTATTGAAAAGTATTTGTCTTGTAGTACAGCCACCATTTCTAACCTCTGGATGTGTCATAAAACATTCTTTTTCTCTTTCAGGAGCTTGAGCTCCCGATGCTGAAAGTGGCAGCAACGGAGATGGTGTCTGGCGTGTCTGGGGAATCTGAACAGAAACTGAGAGAATTGTTTGAGCAGGCTGTGGTGAGATGCCCACTGAAAATAACATTGTGAATTGTTTGTCCTTTTCTTTGTAAAGATTGATACTTTATTGTCGTGTTTTGAATTTGAGTGAATATTAGCAAGTGAAATCTTTATACTGCTGCACACAAGTCACAGTGTCTTTCCTTCTTTGGCCAGAATTCCATTGTGCTAAGTGTCATGCTGTCATAAAGCAAAAGATTACTGTTCTGAAATTTTGACAAATGGTAGTTCACAGTATCAATGTAAAGGAAGCAACATAAATTATTTACCTGTTTTGAGCTACTTGGCTTGACTCCATCAGTTTATGGGGCTTTTCTGTTGCAAGGGAGGGGGCTGCTGATTTTGTATGGCATGGAATTTGAGTGAATGCAAGGGACTTCAGACTTTGAGGTTTTAGGAATAAAGTAAGAAATTTGGAACAAATATTGGAAGAGCAGGAGTCCAGTTAAAGCTGAAGTCTTGCTGTAGTGCAACTTTCAGGCTTAGTAAGAAGGAAGGAGAACCACACAGACTGAGATATTTTAATTTAAACAAATGCAGATTTTTCTTTTTTTTACTATGTGGCTAATGTTTTATCTAAAGAGGACAGTTTCCTGTTCCTTACCTCAGAGCATGTTCTACTTTTCCAACTTTATTCTGTTCTTCTGTTCTCCTTCACAACTGTGTACACATGTGTAAAGTATGTTCCTGTATAAAAGGACACTAAACATGGTAAAAAGGTTGTGATCGTGATGCTGTTACGATTATTACGTTTCCAGTTCATACTACGTTTTCATTTTTTAGAAAGACTTATGAAGGTGCTATTTAAAATAAATGATTGAACAGAGTTTTCAGAAATCTGTTGATGTATAATGATTGAGGGGAAGTTGCTATAAGAATTATTTTTGACAAAATGTATTGCATAAAGTCTGTTTGCCTTTCTTGCAGTCCCTCACATTTTTTCAATCCCCTGCACAACAATTTAGTACAAAACTAAGTGCAAAAGCCACTTAAGTGAATGTATCTTATGCACATACTGTAGATTATTTATAGCTTAGTTGCATTTTTTTCTTCTATCAGATAGAGGAAAAGTGAAAGACAACTAGATGGTGCAGATGCTACCTGATAACACAGAATGGGTGGGTTTTAAAATACTATTTTTTATGTGGGACTTCTGCTGAAGTGTTTTCCTTAAACAGTCGTTTGTACTACTAGTGCTTTTTGAGGATATTAATAATCTATGTCAGTTAAACACAAGTCTCCTCTACTAGTTACACTAATTATTATTTTATATTTTATGTTGGTTTTTATTACCACAGTGTACCTGGAATTTTAGAACATTGTAGGAGTTGCTCATTGCTCATTTTTGCTTTTTAAACATCGTGAGGCTTTTTTTGTGTCAGTAACACTAGCTCTTGAAATTCTACAGCTCTACTGTCACTAACAAAACAAACATGAAAAATCCCAGAGCTTTCTTGTCTGTTTTTCTTCTTTGGACTTAAGCAAGTAAGAAGTCACAATGGAATATTTGTGGAAAACATAAAGCGACACAGAGGGACACTTAAATTTAAACAATATATAGAGACATGCCTTACTTATTTCATAGCCTCAGTTCAACACATTTTCATACTCTGGCAGCTTTCCAGATAATCATTAAGTACAACGGAACTGCTCCAGGACGGGTTGGTTGTGCAGCAGATTTACAGTAGTAATTATGAAAGAGAAAATCTGAAAAAATTCTTTCTCTCTTGTAACACACTGTGTCAGTGTAATTTTGTATTTATTAATATTTCTTGTTCCTAGTCCAGTGCGCCGTGCATCCTTTTCATTGATGAGATTGATGCAATCACCCCAAAAAGAGAAGTCGCATCAAAGGACATGGAGCGGAGAATTGTCGCTCAGTTCCTAACTTGCATGGATGGTGAGTTTCAGGAACATCTGTACTAAGCTAAACTTTCTTATTATCAGGTTCACTGAATGCTTACTTTAAGTAGTAACTCATGGTTACTTTTGTGGTGATGATGGTAATTTTTCGCATTTTGACACAGTTTACCGTGGGGGATGGTGGGAAAATTCTAATGAATTTGAGAGGATGCTAAAATAACTACGTTTTCACAGTCGTCTGTACAGCATTATATAAGCCTGTCTGTTGTATAAATAGATATAATGGGAAAATGTATCAAATGTGACTTGAACTGTTTATCTTCTCTTGACTGTGCAAATTGCAAGTTCTAGCTGGTAGAAATAAGGATGAACAGCAGTTTAGTATGGCTGTTGGTTAGTTTATCTCTGCTGTTCTGAGTATTACTGTGTGCGGCAGAAACTGAGTCACATAGATATCAGAACAAAGTTGAGACTGTCAGTATGAGTACTAACTTGTTTCCTTCCTTCCTCTAGACTTGAACAATGTGACTGCCACTACCCAGGTCCTTGTTATCGGAGCAACTAATCGACCTGACTCACTGGACCCTGCACTGAGGCGAGCTGGGAGGTTTGATCGAGAAATTTGTTTAGGGATCCCAGATGAAGCAGCAAGAGAAAAGTATGTTTTGTTAAGTTTAACCTTCTTTTTGATTAATTAATAAATAAGGAAATAATGTGTAAGTTAACATAAAAATTAAAGAAAAACACTTGATTGCGTTCAGTCTTATTTGTGCCTATACATGCCTATGGATCAGCACACACTGAAAAGTACAGAAGCATCTACTCTTGGTCTTGGTAGCTGTATCTACATTTTGGGGTGGTTTCATTTCTTATGTGCAAATGGATTTTCGAATGCCTTAACAATATAGATGATGGAGTTAAATATCTTTTCTGTTGTTCAGCAAGTTAACTTTGTCTTTGGTGCTCCCTATGTAATTATTAACCAATAAGCTCCCATTAAAAAAAAAAGTGTGAAGCATAGCACTTCACTGTCAGTTACACAGAGTTGTTTTGTATTAGTGATGGAATTGCATAGGTAGGTGTAACCAGCTTTTGAATGAGGATGAGATAACGTGAGGCACACATATGACCTGCATGTTGCCTATTGGAAATTTTACTGGCGATGCAGGAAATATGTGCAGTCACGTTCCACCGACAATGGTAGGGGAAAGGTACTGGAGATTAAAAGACAGAGCTGCTCATGCAATGTGATTTCATTTGCTCCTTGCAGAATAGTTGTTGGATGTTCTTCAATAAATAAATAAATAAAAGTATTTTGGAACAGACGATGCAGACTAAGGTTGTTAGTAACACAAGGTTAAATATACCAATGGATAACTTGTGTGTATCTCTGTGGTACACTCTGAGATCTACTCTGTCAAGTTTTAATCATAAACTAAGGGTCAAAGGAGCTATATTTAGATTCACCAAAACTAGCTTTTACGCAGTGATTCACATTGCGTGGTTGATGCTGCTGGTTTTCGTTTTAAGAACTGAAATGAAATACATAGCATAGTTTTGTGGGTTTCAGTGTTGGTTTCTTCCTACTTGAATGAAAACTGTTCCCACTATAGTAATCAGTTCATGTGGACTGAAGGGGACCTTAAATCCGTACTGTTTGTTTCTGTGCTGTTTGTTTTCACATGAAAATGAAAAAAGCCACAGCTGTATCTTTTATTTTGTTGTTCTTTTTTCTCCTACTTGATTAGAATTCTTCGAACTTTGTGTCGAAAACTTAAGCTCCCAGAGTGCTTTGACTTTCGTCATTTAGCGCGACTGACTCCAGGTTATGTAGGTGCTGATCTGATGGCACTTTGCCGTGAGGCAGCGATGTGTACAGTGAATAGGGTCCTGATAAAATCTGAGAAGCAGAAAAGGAAACACATACGTGCTGGAGGAAACACAGCTGAAGAAAGCATGGGAGTAGGAGTAGGCATCCTGGTGGAAGAGGATACCAAACGACTAGAACTACCTCCTAAGGTATTTCCTCCTTGAAGCATGTACCTCCAATATCTTAAGAAATGAGCCATTATATAGTTGTGAAAGTAATTGCTCATAAATCTTAAATCAACTCTTAATGACCCATATAACGGGTCTGAATAAGTGGCTTCCAACACCCACAACTTTTAAAAATCATGTTAATGTTTTATACAAGGTGTATTTTTTCCCTTGTGTTGTTGTTGTAGTGTTTTGTTTTCTAGCAGAGCAGAGGTTAAAATCGTGGCTGTATCTCTCTTCAAAAGCATATCATCTATAAGGGAGTTGGAAGAATATCAGACATCCAGTGAGTCTTTACCAAGCTGTTTGCAGTGTCCTCAGTAAAATATCTGTTATGATATCTGGGGCTCTTACCTGACCCTAGTATGGGTCAGGGAAGTTAGCCAAATCTAGAAGTATTTTATGGCATCTGCATTTTCCCTCCAGCTATGTGATTGCTTAGGGTAAATCGCATGTGGTGTCTAATGCTGATGACAAGTTTGAGGAGAAGATATCTATCTGGTAGAAAAGTTGGGTTAGCAGTGTGACTTGAGATGAAGAGAAAGTATCTGTTAATGTGCAGTACAAGTGGAACTCTGTTGCAGAAAATAGCATTTCCAGTGGCAGAATTATTTTGTGGCTTAATTAACATGCTGTGATCAGTGAACCAGAACATCTTTATTCTTGCCCCTACTTCTCAAAATTTGGGGTATGTATGTGCCTTCATAATATGTAGGCTTCGTAAAGATTTGTCTGGAGAAGTAAAACAAAGTGGTTTTAAATCCACATTGTACTCAGATTTGTAATTAATGAAAACCAGTGTAAAAAGCTGTAGTAAGCCTTTGTATTAGAGAAGCTTAACGGTGCTGCATGCCTCCTGGTGTTTCCTGGGGTCTGACAGAACCAAAAGAAAGTGGGGAGGAGCAGGTAGTTGCAGCTTTTATCAACTTTACCACGATCAAAGGAGTTACTGAGGATGAGGAAGTCTAATTGTAACAGAGCCATGTTTTAATAGCTGGCAGGAGGTTGACATAGTCTAATGCAGGGTATTGTCATTAAAACCATTATATTATGTTTATAATTGAAAAATAAACACACAAAGCCTTTAAAAATCTTTCACACAATTAAAGTAAACAAACCCAGTGGTGCTGGCTATTTCAGAGTTGCTCTTAATGGATCTGTTAAGAAAGAGGGCTTAAAATGAATATTAGGCACTATAAACACTTCTGTTTCTTTGTGGTTAGTTGTAGAACTGCATTAGTTGAAACATAGGAAGTAATACTTTTCCTATCTACTGCTGTAGGAAAAATGTGGAAATTGAACAGTTTTTATTTTTTTTTTTCCTCCCTACATCATATACTGAAAATCCTTGTCGATTTTACTTAGCAGTTTTCTTTGATATTGCCTTTCTGTATTAGAACAGGAATGTATTTTTGTAGTGAAGGTATAATTTCTTTGAGCATGTATTTTCTCAGATAGTTTCCCCAATAATGAACTGTTTGGGGAAATTGAAACATAACTTGCCTGAGGCGCTGTGGTCTGCAAGATGGGACAGTGTTGAAAAGCATTACCCTGTATCTCTGTTCTGTTTGCCCAAAATATATCAGGGTCTGGTTACGAAACCTGGTCTGATCAGCCTGAGGAAATGAGTTGATGATGTGAAATCAGATTATGTTAAATAAAAGCGTGTGTGTGTGTGTGTCTGTGTTAAAAATTTTAAAATTTTATATGTAACTGAATAGTCTGCAAATTGCTGAAATTATGCTGTTCAACAGAGTTGTTCACTTGCTCTTGAAAGCAATTTTTTATTAAAACCAGAATTAGTACATATAATTAGTACCTATTTTGAAATTTAAGCATAGAAAGAATTTTTCCTAATCTATATGGGAGAATTTGTAGGAAGAGCTTGAAGACAAACTACATGTGCTAGCTCGGTTTTTCTAGTATCTAAATTAAGATTGTAGTCTACCAGCTTAGTGCTTTCATAAGTGTTAAATGTATGTAGTGGTTTCCTGGAACATTTTTATCATTAATGTTAATTTTTAATGTTGTTTTACGTATTTTATGAGTATTGCACATAATTATTTGTGTCACAGTATTACAGTTGAAGAAAGTATTGCCTTGAAAAAACCTCTAAAAATGGTTCTTAAAATCTTTTTTAAGTGCACAATCTTTTCCTCGCCCTTTCTGTGTGCTCTTAAGGATGAATTTCAGAGACTTTTGGATTTGCTAAAGAAAGAAGACCCTTTGCCTGAGGAGCAGCTGCTGAAGTTGTGCATTGAGATGAATGATTTTATTGCTGCACTGCCATCGGTGCAACCCTCTGCCAAGAGAGAAGGCTTTGTCACAGTTCCTGATGTGACGTGGGCAGATATTGGAGCCCTGGAGGATGTTCGGGAGGAGCTGACTATGGCAATATTGGTGTGTCTTAACCTTACTTGCAAAGATTTTTTGCACTTCCCCCTATGCAGGAAATAAAACTATGCTTTGTTTTTTTTTTTTTAAATACTTATTTAAGATCTGATGTGCTGCCATTGGGTTCTAGCATGGTACAAACTAGAAATTTTGAAATATCTTCATTTAAAATAGTCCAACTTCTATAATTTGCTTTCAGACTTCTTACAAGTCGGGTGCATGTATTTAACATTTCACTTGCTATATTCATGCTTTTAGTTTTCAGTATGTTCATTATTGCTGAATCTTAAGTGTTTTAAAAGTTTTGTGCCAACGCCCTGAGTTGTGCAACTGTGGTAAAGAATTGGAGGTGGTGTAGCTGGAAGGTTAGCAATCTTGCTGCCAGTCAGAGGGACACTGAACACAGTACCTTAGGTTGACAACTTAGGGAACTAAAATATTTGCTTCTCCATGATGATACTGCCTCCATTTTGGGGTATTTTTCAGTGCAAGATAAGATTCTGATTGACTACTTATTTTAGCCTGTAAAGAATTGGAATAAAGAGCTTGCTTATGAATGATTTTTCATTCAGCTGTAACTGAAGTGAAAAGTTTCCTGTTAACTTCTTGTCCAAATGACTACGATAATTTTTTTTGTAGGCACCTGTCCGAAACCCAGAACAGTTTAAAGCTCTGGGCCTGACTACTCCAGCTGGTGTTCTGCTTGCAGGGCCTCCTGGGTGTGGCAAAACACTGTTAGCTAAGGTAATACATTTTATAAAGGTGTTAAATACTGGAGAATCTTCTTTGAGTGGATGTTTTTGTAGAAATGACTGAGTCTGAATAATACTGCCACAAATCGGACTTTTTTACTGCTTCCCATCAGAAAATTAGATTTGGTCTCTGGGTTAAAATTATTTGATTTTCTTGTCATAAGTTTCCAATTTTGATTGAATTGAGAAGAAATTACTGCAAAACCTGAAGTAATAAAGTTGGTTCAGAAGAAAGTGGCAAAGATGGGAAGAAACTCTTATTAGATAGGCACTTCTAGGGAATATTTAGCTGTGACTAAATTAAATATTTGGAAGTAGTCTACACTGTATTGTATATATGTTTTTATTTATTAGGTTTTACTTTACTGAAAAGATATGTTTTCTTTCTCCTCAAGCATGTCAGTTCTTAACAGCCTTTCAGTGTAAATGCAGATATTCATGCAAGTTTCTTGATCGTGACTCATCTCTGTCTCTAAATGCTCTTCTGTAGTTGAATATCTCTAACTCATACTAATTACTGAGAATTCTTCAGCTAATACATGGGAGGGGGAGCAGGGTGTGGGTCTGGAACACTGCCTCATTGAATAGAGAGAACACCTTGCTAAATTCCCCACCCTCCTCTTACTTGTATTTGCATGTATTTGTACTGTTTCCTGTGTTTCACAAAAGGTCGATACCTGTATTCCTTCCATTAAGTTTGTTTATGACTCCTTGGACAGAATCAAAGCAAATATGAAAAATACATTGTTTATATATATCTGTCTTTCCATTTTTGCTAGGCTGTGGCAAATGAGTCTGGACTGAACTTCATCTCTGTGAAAGGTCCTGAACTGCTAAATATGGTATGCACTAATCATTGTGCTTTTGTTATTTATGGAATTCTTGTCCAAAGCATGGGGCAAGCAAAATTCCTCATAATTACATAACTGATTCTGGTGCAACTGAAATTATCTCATTTATCCTCGGCTTAATGCTTTTAGCAGTGAAGTTGCTCATGTGAAAAGGTAAAACTATCTGAGTAATTGAAGTGTATTATCTTTGTTTAAATTACCTGGCAGATAGAGCCTTCTTGACTGAAGTAGGATTTCTAAATGGCCAGCTACATGCATCAATGCTTTTATGTACATCAGCAAAAAGAAAAAAAATTCAAATCTACAGTGAGAACAATTGGTGATCAGTAACTGCAAACCAGCAGCTTTCACTAAGCAAAAGGAAAGCAAAAGTAGTGATCCAGGCAGGAAATACAGCTCTTAAGTTTATGAGCAGCCCTTCTTCCTTGTTGAGTACAGAGAAAATGCCTGGCTATGACAATTGTATCAAAATGTGTTTGTTTGGGAAAGATGTTTGCATTTACAACTTGGCACCCCCACCCCTACAATTTGCTATTCAAAATGAAATTCTGTCTTACTTTTTGGTTCCCTACAGCCAACGCCCCTGTCATCAGGCAACTACTAGATGAACTTCATTGTGTTCAAATTGCTCACTGGATTTGTTTATGAGCAGCTAAAGAACTACAAGGTCCTCTAATGACGATTGTTAATTCTCATCAACAGAATGATGCTGTTAGATCTGTTCCCCAGAAAGGAGAAGTTCTATTAAATTCTGAGTGTACTGCAAACTTTCGGAAGTGAACTAGTTCCTATATAAATCTTGGTCAGTGAGGAAATGGGGATAACAAACTCTTATCAGAAATAATCTTGTTAGAAGGGTGCACTTCTCCCTTGCAAAGCATCTCAAATAATGTTTAAAACTGTGATTATTTTTTTCCCAAGCAAAATCTTCATGTCTTACATTGTTTTGCTATGATTTCTTTTAGTATGTTGGTGAAAGTGAACGGGCTGTACGTCAGGTATTCCAGCGTGCCAGGAATTCAGCCCCTTGTGTTATATTTTTTGATGAAGTCGATGCTTTGTGCCCTCGGAGGTCTGACCGTGAAGTGAGTTTCTCTTAAAGTATTTCCATAAATAAATCCTCAGTTGCAACTTTTGTGGCATTGTGTTAGCCACAGAAGTACCAGGAAGGGTACTGTGTTCAGTATTTCCTGAGAAGAATAATCCAAACAGCTTTCTCATATTTAAGGACAAACGGTGGTCGAACTTTATAAAACTTAATCCTTTTTTTAGCATCTGTTTGTAGAGAAAATACAGATGTGTGTATATATATGTATAGAAAATAATATCCAGAGAATGTGTGTATATGTACCAACTTGGCTGTATAAAGCCATAGGAAAAGATGGAGTGTATTAAATATCATGTTTAATTTCTAGACAAATCCTGATACTTGCATGCAGCTGTAATGCCTGAAGTATGTATTGATTTGAAAAATGTGAACTGGATCATCAAAGTACTTGGGGCAGGAGCGTAGTGGAATGCAGTAGACTTCAGACCTGTTCCGCCCATGAAGTTTTCTCTGTCTTGATTTTTTTCTTCTAAAATAGGACCTACTTACACCTAGAATTAACAACTTCTTTTGGGAGAGTTGTTTTCTTAGCGCAAACTGTAAGTGTGTGGAAAGGAAAGCTGCTCTGTTTCTTATGCAAATGAAGTTCATCTGGTCTATGATACTGTACTGGTGTGTGTATATCGATGGCTGAAAGATAAGATACTTCTTTCCAGCAGACGAGTACAATACTGTTAAGATATTGCCATCAGTTACTTTAACAGGAAGATAGTAGTTCTAGTCTGTAGAAGAGAGGAGGTTTCATCAACTGTTTGAGTCATACCTTGTCTTCTGAATTTACATAGTTCTCTTCCTATGAAAAATAGCTTAGCTGAAAAATTCTGACTTAAATTCTTGAATGTCCTGAGGTGGTGGTTCCCACAGAGCCATAAACAAAGGTGTCCGGTCCTAGGTACCACACTAGGTGCAGACTGACAGCCAAGGAGCGGGGAGCAAGTGTACTTTGGCCTCACTGGATTTTGTTTCTGTGGCAGCAGCAGCTTGGTGCTTAGAAGATCACTCTTGCTCTTCACAGCCTTCTTTAACTATGTAGAAGTACTGCCTGGGCAGGAGACTGGGTTTTGCCTCAGGCTCTTGTACTGGTGACAATATCTGGGATTCTTAATTGAAACTCAGAGTTGTTTGATATTTCTGTTGGCTTGTTGAGACCTATGTGCACTTTCACCACATATAAATCCACATAGGGATAATTATAATTTTATATGTTTAAAATAAACAGTAACATTTAGAACAATGTTCTTGAAAATCATCAACTGGTTTTACTGCATAATTAGACTCTTGTTCTCCAGCTCCTATACCCTCTCTCTCTCTCTCTCTCTCTCTCTCTGTGTGTTGTCTCCCCAACTCTAGAACAAAGTTCATATTAAGCTATTGAGGTTGGATGTGGAATGTCAGTACTGTGGAGGTAACATTTAACTATTGAGTAACTCAGCTACTGAAAGATTTTTTTTTTTTCAAAGCCTGGGTATTGAGATATTTTGGTGTTCTTTTGCAGACAGATGGGAGAACGATTAGTATAAATAACTATAAGTATTTCTTTAACCGAGTCCTTCATCTTTAATGGGAAAGAGGAGGTTTACTACACATTGAAATGTGTAGCAGGTGCATAGGTGGCATGAATTTGGGGTGGAAACCTGCTAAGAATATGATCATAGAAATCCAGAATGCAGCTGCATTGAAAGTGTGAAAAATAGACTTTTTCTTTGAATAGTATTTCAAGGCAGGGTGCTAGTAGATCTTTTGTTTCTTTCATTTGAAATATTCATATTACCTCTGTTTCCTCAATTTTGTTGACAAATTTCTCGTTTCAAAGTCAGGAGCCAGTGTCCGAGTAGTTAACCAGTTACTGACAGAGATGGATGGTTTGGAGAATCGTCAGCAGGTTTTCATTATGGCTGCCACAAACAGGCCAGGTAAGGACCCAAATATCATAAACTAGAGAAATCAAGTGTCGTTGGTCTCTTCTAATGAAATCGTGTGTTATTACATATTTGAATTCTATAACTGACTTTGTTCTGTACTTAAAATTACAGTCTCCTCAAATCCAAACCTTTTCTGATCAGTTACTCTGTACCACATTCTTGTGACAGGGTGAGATGAAGCAGCATCTCTAAAATGTATCTTAATTACCACCTGATACTATTGCTGTAAAATGCTTTCAAAGGCCTTTGACGTAATTGGTCTTTGGATTATCTCCTGGAACATAAAAGAACAAAATAACTAAAACATAAATTACATAATTTTGCTGCTTGCATTGATTTTTCTGTTCAAAGCAACCTTATGGTTTTCTGCTCATTTTAATTATTTTTCCCTTGAGGCATCTATCTCATTTTAAATCATTTTTTCCATTTGCTTATCTCTTGTTTCGTGGGCTTCATGTTCCAAACTTGATTCCCTCAGCCTGATTTTATTCTCCTGTTTGTTCAGTTTCTGTCAAGCTTTGATATTGATTGCTATCTGTGCTCCCTTGCTGGCTATTCAATTTTTGGTAGCTTTTGCAATTCCTGCAGCATCTTCTTAGTTAATAAGCTAAAAATTGACATCTACTTTACAAACATCATTTGTTTTACAACTTCCTGCCTCTTTCTCTTTTTTTTTTGTATTATGGAGGAATCTTGTGTTTTATGTGTAGCCAGAAACTTGTCTCTTCCTGAATTTGAACTCCATCTAGATGCTGACAGTTGGAATTTGCTGTCAGTACAGAAAAAAACAAGTGCTTGAGTGAAGGTGTTTCACTGAATTTTGAGCATTTTTCTGAATATTGCAAATTAAATTAAATACAGGGCTGCTAGTCTGTCTTGATAAAACTATACTGGTGTACATACTAGAATTTCGGAAAGAACCTTTGCGTGTAGAGCACATATATGGCAAATTACTGGTGACAACAAGGCACGGGTTTTTTGTACATATATGTATTAGTTAATGATAAGATTTAGAATTCTGTTGAGAAATGGCTTAACAGGGAAAAATGGTAGCGTAGCTATTTTATATATAAATTGGAAGATGAAAAAGTTAAAGTATTTGACAGATTGCTTGAGTCCTATAGAGTCAGGAAAACTTGCTCTGAAATCATGAAAAATAAGCAGCTATGAGTTGGTTTTGTTTTTTTCTAGGGGTCAAAAAATTCAAAGGTGTTTGAGGAAAGTTTCTTGTAAAGACAAGACATCCCTCAAATACTTTCCACCATGACACGCTATCAGGCCTTCCACTTGGTGAAGTATGAGCAGTAGATGCTTAAATCTATATCTGCTTGTAGAAATTCTTGATTTAAAGTGGTAAATTTTCCTGGCATGAGCTTGATGATTCTTACCTATCTAATCCAATGTAGAAAAGAGAATAAGGTTATGCAATATAGCACATCTATATATAGATACAGTTGGGTGTACCAAGGGTGTTAGTACTAGTGTTGTCAAGTTGCCTTGGAAAAGAGATCTGCTATATTAGTTGTGCTAGTGTGAGTATTTATATCAAGCAGTCTTACTTGTTTGTGTTTCTCAAGGGCTTCGTATCTAAGTGCTTATGACAGCAAACTTGTCATTATCTCTGACTGGTAGCTTGGGATGGGAATTCCAACAAGTTGAGGATGCATCCATCTTAACTTCCTATGGTGCCACCTCACGAGTACCACAGGTATACAGGGAGCGGATACATCTAGGGGTAGTGTGTGTGCGAGTGACTCTGCTCGTAGAGGCAGCTGAGTGCAAGTAGTGTAGTAGCCTTAAAAGGGGTCAATTTAGAGTAAATGTTGCTCAGATGTTGAATTTGAAGATATGAATAGTTGTGTGTGGCAGGTTTGTCCTAATTGCCAACTGTGCTGGGTTTAGATTTACATTGATTCAGTACTTGCTTATGGGTCTCATTTCCATGCACGAGATAGACTTCCATGCAATTGTTAATCCATCCTTTTATAAATCTTTTACTGGGTGCAGTTTTTCCATTAGGTTGTTATAAAGTACCTCTGTAATGGTTTGATTATTTGGGCAGAGCATTCAGTTTGAAAAAGTCACTGTTGCCTTGTTCAGCTGCAGTAGTAGATGTACTGTTTTACTGAATTGGAATAGTTGAAGTTGCAAAACTTTCCTGAGTAATGAGGATTGGACTAATATTTGAGGGAAGCTGGGAAATCTGTAAGGCGTGGCTTAGGGGGTGAATTACTAGCCAGTAATTCATTGATAAAAGAAGTGAATTTGGTATACAAGTGCTAAACATAAAGAAAATGCAAAGCAGGGATAACAAATATAATCATTAAATTAGTGTAATTGTATCTGCAAATTATGGAAATGGATCGTATCTTGACAAAGGAGTTGTTTTGACAACACAGTAGAATAGTTTTTTTTTCTGAACAGCAAAGGTTGGAACATCCAACTTTTGCCGGAGGAGGCAATTATCTATGCAGTTTGGATGGACGGATCTGTTGCTTCAGAAGGATGTTGACTGTGTGTTATGGATAACACTTTGGACAGGTTTAGACTACCAAAGTTTGCTGTGATATCTGCATTAGTGTGAATAAACAGTTTCCAAGCGATGCAGCTTTTATCAGAACAGCTTTTACTGGATTTGTGGTTACATTGCAGAAACTGTTTTCTTGTGTAGTTTCTTCACTGTTTATATGGTTTAGAAAAAGGCAGTGTTCACCAAACTAAGTTTTCCTAATATGGTCTGGGTACTGAATAGGAGCGCACTGCAGGCAGGGAATAGGGAAGTCTGTGCTGGTAAAGCACTCTTATTGCCCTGAGAACGAAATGTCCAAGCAGAGGCCTGTAGGAGAACTGTAGTTTATACTGGCCAGTGTGTTGAAGTTATTCCTCCAAACAGTACAAGTTGTGGTGCCTATAAAGCTCTTTTATTTGTAAGTCTGACATTTGTATGAAAGATTTTTCTGTCATAGTTATATTGAATAGAGCTGCTGGGGGTATGTGTAATATAAATCTAAATAATATATGTGTCCCAGCAGAACTTACTGAAATCTTCCACTGGGTCAGGGTCGTGAAGTGCAAGATCTCATCTTTTTTTAGTCCATGTTAATGTATTGTAATGTAATGGGAGAGAAAATGGCTCTTCAGGATTTATTTTTTTTTTGCATGCATGATAGCTTTTTTGCATGCATGGTCACTGTTACTGTTCATGACTTTTGGTGTATGTTGTCAGCATTGCAGTCTCAGAGACCATTGTGCCGAGTGTCTTATGAAGTTGTAGCTGCTGCTGTTGTTATAGTTGCTGGCTCAACCACTTTTGGGATCAAGGTATGTTCCTGGCATAGTTGTTCCAGTGAGGTGTTACCACCTGTGAACACGTATTATTGTGAAGTGGTGGTGTTTTTACATATGCCATGGCTGAAGATTGATAACTTTTTTTATAACAGCCTTTAAGGACTTGGAACACTTAGTTCCTGTTTTGCCAAAAGGGGAGGCACTATAGCTTGGTTCCTTTTGTTTATCATATACAGTCTGAAAGTGGTAATTCTTACTCTGTCAGTGCTGAAATAAGCCTTTGATCTGTCCTTAAAAGCAGGATATTTGGATGTTTTTTGCAGAACCATTGTCAAACTTTGAAGAAGGTTAAACTTTTAAAGCACTCAATGTCATTCAAAAGGGGGAGGGGCTGGGGGGGAAAGGCAGAAATATCATGTCGTGTTAGAAACTTTATGGGTCAGAATAATTATATTCCTCTCCCAAATCAGAGACTAGTTACTTAGAAAACCATCAAGCGCTACTGTTAACTAAAGCATTATAAGGATTAATACATTATAAGGATTAATACAAAGATACTTTCAATACAATTTCATGAAAAGTAAAAATTTGCAGTAGTTTGGAGAGCAGTGCAGCAGACCAAACTTTGACATGATTCTCTAGAGGCTACTGCCTAACCTTTATAAACAAAGCAAGGATTAGACACATCCTAAATGTCATTTTGCCAAATTATTTGGAAAATGATACTACTGTCTTCTAACGATAGACAGCACCATTGACAACATAGAAAACCAGGACAGAAAATTATTAGCTAGATGTTTTTATTAATAGAAGTATAGTCTTTCTGAGACAACTGCCTGCAAAAGAGGTGTGTTGCCACGTTTCTGTGTTTCAAACTTAAGAGATAATAGGCTTAGAAAGAGGTTTCTATGATAACTACTTTAATTTCAATAAAATGTTAAATATATCTAACAGTACTTGACTGTTTCGATTAGTTTAGAGCTAATACAGAGAGAATGTCATGGTTTATAGGGATGGAATACTTTGAAATTCCTGAAAGGGGAGCATTATTCAATTATTTAGATAGATACAAAGTGCATCTAATGAATGAGTTTGACCAATCGGTATGTACTAGTTTTCTGTGTTAAGTGACAAATTCTGAAGCGCTTCGTGCCCAGGTCTGAATAAGCAGAGTGAAGTGAATTGACCTCTATGGAGATGAGGAGTTTAGATCTGTGTTTTAAACTTTGTTATGGTCTTTTCATTGTGAGCCTCCATTACTGCTGGTTATTGAGTATATCTCGTGGTAGATCGTTGAATGCAGGCGATGTAATAATTTATATACTAATGAATGTGTGCATCTTTTGACTGCATCACTAACTTTGTACCGTTGGACATACAGCATGGCAAGTGCCATGTTCTCAGCATGCGAAATGGAAACAGTGTTTTACATAGCAAGTTTAACATTTCTGAAGGGCTTTTGAAACTGTAGAAGTTACCTGGTGCATGGTGTTGTAATGCAGTCACTATTGACAGTATTTGCTTTGATTTTATCTGTTGAGCAAATAATTTTATCTGTTATAATTTATCTGTTGAGCAAACTTAGTCATCTCATCTTAATAATGTGGCAAGACTTCCATCCACAGAGGTGCAAAACCAGGAAAGTGCAGTTATGCCAAAAGCAGGATGAAGTATCACGCAGCACTATGCACAAACATGGGAGAAAGACCTTTGGGCCTGCCATGGCAGGGATTCATCTGGTCTGGATTAAATTAATAAATTGTTTTTTCCCTTTTCTCAGCATTCTCAGCATTTTTCTCAGCATTCTTATCACGTTCACAGTAGCTGATTTTTGCCTACATAGGTGCTTCTGACCATGATTACTGGTCTTAGAAAAAAAAATTGCATTTGTCCAACAAAAAGATAGCAGAGTGATTGTTAGCGTATGCTTCTCGTTCTACATTTTGTCCTATGAGCACAGGTGAGAGAGTAATTTGAACAAAACTATGCACACGTTTAAAAAGTGAATCAAGACTGTTGTGGTAGGGTGAGGTAGTTGGAGACTTGACAGAGTTAAGTAAACTTCATTTGCAAAAGAGGGATAGCTGTGTTTGCATGCTGCTGTTTTCAGGGTTGGATGGTGGATTTATTTTGTTTGATTTATTTTTTTTTCCTTTTAAATATCTGTACAGTAAGAATTAGTTCCTCACCTTTAAAATACGTGAATACATGTACTTTGTTACCTACGTTTTGTCAAGAGGATATAATGATTGTCCAGGTGCTGAGAGCTTCATTTGGAGTCCTTGATAGTTTCCACCTCAAGATTTGGGTGTAACTCTCAACTGTTACTTTTGGATAAGGTATCATCCAGGCAGTTTGTGCTGAAATACAAACAGGAATTGAGGTCTTTCTCAGGTTATGTGCCCTGTTCCTGTCTCTTGTTTACCAGTATTCCTTAGTATTTATATTCTGCCTTACTGTTTGTGGAAGTTCAGTATTGAAGCCTGTGGTGCTGAAAGCGTGCTAGACATTTCTATTACATTTAAGCTTTGAATGATTTTCTAGAAATATTTGTGGTGATTTTTGGTTTCTTGCTTCTCCACACATAATAAAATTTGGAGTCTGTAGTTCTTCCTGCGAAATAAATTCTGTACTTTGCAGCTGGTTTGTGTTTTCATGGGTTTCCTATTTTACCATTCAAAAATTAGTATGTAGTAGAAATGCAAATGACCAGTAAAATTAAGTTTGCATATGAATGCTTATGATTTGTTCTTCTTAATTTATCACTGTGCCTTTCAAGCAGATTTCCAATGGTTAATATGGGTAGAGTTCCTTCCATTAGAACAAACTGGAAGCATTTTTTCCCTTGTTCTGAATTAACATGGAATTCCTCACTTGACCGTGCAAGCTATGACAGTAAAAATGTTGTGGTAATATATTACCAAAGATGGACTTGTCCTCATTTGTGAAGAGATGAAACTGGTATATATGAGCCACCTTTGAGCAGATGTAGCTTAACTCCGCTGGGTAAAAGAGGCTCCTACTTGACAGAGATGAAACTATTTCAATCATCTATTTTTATGCTCAGAGCATTGTGGCACAAATGCTGTTCTGAATCTCTATACAAGTATGCATTTATTCCTTCTCATGTGTACACTTTCCTAAGGGTGTTTCTCATTTCTGGATATTTTTTTCTTTTTTCTTTTTCCCCCCTTCTTAAGATATAATTGACCCAGCTATTCTGCGTCCTGGTAGACTGGATAAAACACTCTATGTGGGCTTGCCACCACCTGAAGATAGACTTGCTATTTTAAAGACCATCACCAAAGTGAGTATTTGGAAATCAAGCCTTATCTCGAAGCCTGGTGGAATGATTTAATACAAGTGAAGTTTTGTGGAGAATTGCATGATCCTGTCTTATGAAACACTTGAGGTCATAAAAATAAATCAGCCACATCTGCTGTTAAATTTGCTCTAAGACTGCAAGGGACTGATAGATTTTTTTTTTTTTAAGACAAACCTGTTAAACATAGAAACTGCTGCCTTTATAGTTACAGTTCGAATAGATTTAATTGAAAGGTACTTATCTATGTGAGTAATCGGCCTAGCAGTGTTTTGTAAGCTTTTTGGGGGAGTTCCACTTAATCACCAAAATGATTCACTAGCTCCAGCTGTGTTTGCTCAACAGTAATTGTGAAAGAAACCTTGTGGTGAAAATAGCTGTCAAAGTAAATGTGAAAATGTAAAATACCTCCCTTCATGGGTCCTCCCTGCCACTTCACAGATTTGGACTATAGAATTCTATTTGAGTATTTCTCTTAAGTACGGTACAGCAGTAGTCAAGGCCTTTAAAAAGGAACATACAAATCTTTATGAATTACTCAGATATTTCCTACTTTTTCTGGTATATGAAAATTGATTGTTAAGAGCAGGTGCCCTATCAGATATATTTTTGAGCTGCAAAGGAGACCTAACCTTCACTGTAGAGAAAAGACAGCATAGTGTTATGAATAGATATTGTTATGAAAAATGTGGCAAAAATTACTTAGTAACTTTGTAAAAAAAGATAATTCAGACTTGCGTAAGCATTAAGTTGTGGCAATAGTTAATCCCATAGGAGAATTCAGAAAGTGAGAACTCAGTCAAGCATGTTCGTACATGCCAAAATGGTTTCTGAAAAGTCAGACTCTCATTACAAATCCAGGATGTTAGACTTCCCTTCATTTGTTCTACACATGACTTCATGGAGGAGGAAAAGTAAGTGTGCCCCCTTATGCTATGAGCGGTATATCAGTTTATTGTTTCTAAGTTTTATAAAAATATTTTGGTTAAAACTTTTTGCAACTCTTTTTATTTTTATTTTTTTTTAAAGACAGTTGCCTTTTAAAAGACCTAGAGGGAATCTGAGCTAACATCCATGAATCATTTTTCAAATACACTGCAAGGAATTACAGGTTTTATTTTATCAATTTATTTTTAAACATAACTCAATGTTGTTTGAAAATTGGGCTTTTGTGATTGTTCTGACTTAATACAACCAGCCTTCTTCTGGAAGAAGTGGGTCGTAAGGATCAGTCACCAGACTGTCTAAACAGAGCAGAAGGATCCTGATACAGGGTTTACATCTGCTCTGGTTTTAACATATAGATGTTGAGCTTTGTTCTCCCTAGTTTTTGCTGGAAAGTCTTTAAGGATTTATAACTGCTCTTTCTGTAATTAGTAATGCAGGAAAATAGAGCAGCCAGGCTTGATGCAAGGCTGCATGGGAAGGGAAGGTGATATTAAAAGGGATTTCTCTCACTCGGGTAGATTTCACTTCCTCACGCTCACAGCTGTAGTCACCAAGATGCAGGCATCCAGGTGGTAGGACCAGGACCACTTGTGTGCAACACTGAGGATGAGGAACTCTGTGTTTAGTCCTCACCTCATTGGCATCCTCTTGTCTGGCAATGACAAACTGGTTGTTAGAACTGTTTTCTAGATTCTCCTTAAGAATCAAAGAGTTTAGAATCATGCTTACTTCAGCAGCCATAAATCTTGGGTAAGGTTGCTGAAAAGTGTCTTTGCTCACTCCTTCTGGGAGTCTTAATGTCTAGTCTGTTCTCCTGTTGGGGTAACACCAAGAGGAGTGGCACATGTGATGTGGTAACCTCATCATAAGGTTACAACAAAGACAGATATTTGTTTTCTGCTGACAGTGTCTTTGCTCTCCCTCTGTCTGATTATGGGCCTTCTCATGATGTAAGCCAGACATTGTGAAGTGTTTACCAGCCTGGTATCTGTCAATCCTATCCTTGGTTATCAGAGCATGTTATTTTTTAAATGCCATGCAGTTCCATGCATACTTAATTCATACCAGTCTGAATATTCTGGTTACAAATCTTTGTAGTGAATGAGTCTTTAATGGATGCTGTTTTTCTCAGTTATGAATGAAGAGGCCCACAGAAATGAGACACAAACACTCTCTGAATAAGTCTTTTTATTGCTCATTCCGTGAGGAGGCTGTTGGTGTTCTCACTTTGCCTAGCTTTACAAGAACTCTGGTGACTACAGAAGTAGCAAAGATTTGTATTTCTAGTGTTAAGAAAAAGGAATATGTTCTTTAAAAATTTGTAGGAGTTATCTTCAAGAAGGACACAGCATGGAGAGAGGAAAATGTTTAATTAATTGAAAGACCTTATTTTTTGTAACACTTCATCCATACATTCTAGGCAAGGAAATTTTAAAAATCTGTGTACAGGAACACTTGCTTAAATATGTGTTTGGTGCAGATGTGAGTGGCTGCTGGGTGATGGTATGCGTTCCCAGAAATACTGGAGGTATTCCACAGCCTGAGGAAACCGATGATCAGTGCTGAAGGATAACATGGATGCTTACAAAAGGCAACACGAGGAGTAGAAAACAGTTAGAGAGAGGAGCAGGTTGTGAGGAAGACAACCTAAATATGGGTTTGAAGCGTTGTTGTGACAGAATTTTATTTTAGTTAACTTGTACAAATTCGTCATTTTCAAGTCGCATGTGTTTGCATGTTTAAGTTCCCGGCGTACTTAATGTTCCTGCAAGCTGTATCAGGCTTCTCTGGTGCATGTACTGCTAAGCTCGTTTGCAGAGTAGGCAGATCATCTCACTCAAAAAATGCCCAGCATATGTTGTTACTCAAAGCAATTACTGTGCCATAGGAAATAGTACAAGGCTTCCTTATTTCCAAGTTAGTCTCCCCTTTCAAGATGTTTCAAAATCAGGTTGTTCCTTTTGTCTTCTGGGTTTTTCTTCTCCTCCCCCATCTAACTGGTATTCTACCAAAGATTTGTTCCATGTTGCTCCCGTACTCTGCACAGCCCTTCATTATTCTACTGTCTGCTAAGTATTCAAAGGTTTTAACTTGCCAATTACTATACCTTTGATTTTTTTTTTTTTTTTTTTTCCTTGTGAAGGCATTGTCGGTACATGGTTTATTAGCTCACCTGAAGTCAGAAAATAGTTGTATGAATTTGTGCATTTCTATCAAATGAGTTTCTGGTAGAAACACATCAGTTGTATCAAAAAGCTTCCTTTCATGTCTGAACTTGGGTGTTTTATACTGTAGACATCTCAAATCTCTGTGCTACCACAATACTTCTTCACTGTTGTCTAAAGGTAATAGGGAGATCTCTGTGCTTATAGTGTTTGAAAATGTTGTTGACTGGTTTCAAATACAATTTGTAATCTTGAGTATTTTTTGCTGTTGGAGATGCAGAAATAACAAAAGAAATCACTTTTGGAATCTTTGTGGAGGTAGCAGTAATAATATGGGAGAGTAGTGTGAAAGTCTACCTGAATGTCTGCAGTAGATGTAAACATTTATGAAATCTCAAATGGAATATTCTGAGTTTGAAAATGTACATCTGGAAAATAAGATACGCAATTAATTCAGTCTTAAAGGTGATAAGACTAAATCTACATACTTATTGCATAGTTATTTCAACACACAGTAAAGCTAGAGGAAGTTCAGCTAAATAATGCAGTTGATGTAACCAGCTGCTTAAGGCACGTCCACATTTGGAACAGTGTCAGTGTTACATTGTCCTGTGACAGGCTGGACAGCATTTTGTTACGGAAAATCTAATCTGGTGGGAAGTTATATTTTAACATAACTTACTAATTCTTAATTAACTTTTTTTTAGGGCTGGTTGTCCTTGTCAGTTTGAGATTTAAAATGTTATTATTTGTGGATATTTCAGGGAATTTGTTAGACACCATATGACACTTGATTGATGAAACTTAAAAATTTCAGGGATGGCATGTGTAAAAAACAATGTTTTCTTACCTTCCTCTTTTTACTATCTCAACTCCTTTAGGGTGGCACTCGGCCTCCACTAGATACTGGTGTAAGCCTTGAAGAAATTGCTTACAGCCAACATTGTGATTGTTACACGTGAGTAGGTTCTAGCTTTGACTTAAATATTTAATGTGCAGTGCCAACTTCTGATGCCTGATAATGTATTATGTTGTAATTATTAGGAGGATCTCTTAATTTTCAGGATTTATAAGCCTTTTTCCTTGCACTATTACTCTTGCTTTCGCTTGTGCTTTTTTCCAAAGAGTTGGTAGGAATATATAGATACCAAAGTCTTTTCCATCTGAATAGTCATCTTCATGTTGTAAATACACATCAGTAGAAGCCTCTCGGCTTTGCTTGATTTTTATTTTGCAATTCTTGCATAATGTGAGGGTAAAAGAGCCCTCTAAGTTGTGGACCCGTACACAATAATGATGAAAGCACATTGGTTGAACAACCATAATCGGCTTGTTCTGTCACACACTTGAAAGCGATGAGTTTGTCAAAGCAACGAGGACCTATTTTGGCTTGTCCTTTGGGAATGCCATGGTGCTGGTTTTTTGGTTGGTTTTTTATTATTTGCAATTGTGTTCTATAATACTTCAGAAAGATTTAATCTGTTAAATGATTTGTTAATAGTTAATGCTTTTCTGGAGTTCACAAAATATAGTTTATGATATACTGCTTGTCCCAGTATTGCTTTTGAATCTAGAAATTGTTATCACCAGTAGGAATTTTAGTTTGCCATTATCTCATGCTTAGCAAAGATAAGGACTTTCTCTTTCTCTCCTCCTTTCACTCACTGTCTCTTTTGGGGAGGGGGGGGGAGCTGGTGTTTGGATTTTGTTTTGGGAGTTTGTTTCGCTTGGGTTTTGTTGTCTGTGGGGTTGTGGAGTTGTGTTTTTTTTTAATTTATTGGTTGGTTTTGTTTTTTAAATACAGCAGTATTCCTCACATCCCCAAACGAAGCATGGGGAGTTAATTGTGAAGAATTTCTTTGGTTCAGTGATTTGGAACAGTTTGAAGGCCTGTGAAAAGTTCAACAGCTGGAAATGGAGACATGTTTAGAAAGACTGATTTGACCATAGTTCTTGTGGACGGTTATTTTAAGAGCATGTTAACTCTTGATCCAGCTTTTCGTAAGACTGATAGAAAAAAAAATGTATTGTGTTCCTACACAATATTAATCAATCCTTTGGCATTTTCAAGGATGCTAGGTGAAGCTTTTGCCTTTTCCCTTGCTTCTCATTTATTTGATCTTAATCTGTGACTAAAATCTGGAGAACATTACTCCATAATGAAGGTTGCAGCACTGGGGGGTAGCCTTAGACCTCTTTCTAGTGTTCTTAAGATGAGCCTTTATGACAGCACCACCAGCCTCTTACTGTCATTTCTTTCATAGTCTTCTATATGCTATCAGCAAAAGATGAGAGAAATTTATGCTAAAATTACCTGTTTGTATCTCTAGTGGGGCAGACCTCTCTGCTCTGGTGCGTGAGGCTTCAGTTTGTGCCTTGAGGCAAGAAATGGCTCTGCAGAATACTAAAAGAGAGAAAGGTAAGAAAGCTTTACAAAAATTGTAACTGAACAATGAGAAAATAAAGGGAATATAAAGTATTTAAGGTAGTTCAAGACAAGCATAATGGCGTGCACAGCATACATAAATGATCGATGCCTTCTGAGCCAAACAGAAATTAAGTCAGATTTGTTTCAAGAACACATAAACATCTTTGAAGAAGATGTAGGGAGAGTATAGGAGAAAAATGGTTATGCTGGAGGTTCAGCATAAATCTGCTTTCTAAAACAATGGAATCTTGTTACCTTAAAGAAAAATTTATGTTAAATGGTAGTATAAATTGATGTCTTTGCCAAATTTGCACATGAAAGACTCTGCTGACTTATTTGCAGATTTAGGTGCAGCTGTAACTGCACACATACCTTGCAGTTACACAGTGCAATCGAGTGCCAATACCAGCATCCAGTGCTAATGGTGCTAGGAAAACCTGAGTGCCATTTTTTGATCTTAGATATTTAGATCATCAGTGGCTCTTGCCAGGACTTTTAACAGGGACAATAAGTTGTTTCAAGTACAATGTCTGACCTTTCCATACCTCGCTGCACCTTCGGTTTAAGTTGTATTTTCCTGTTTTTTAAATTATTATTTCTTGTGTGCAGAAGGAAAAATGTAATTGGAATTGGAAACTCTTTTCAATTTTAGCTTAATACTTCCTATATATTTATGTCACGCTGATCAGTTACAAAGAATGCACAGTGTATAAGAATCTCTTGACATTTTTAGCTACAAAGACAAATGCAGAGAATTCATTGACCTTATCCCTGAATGTCCCTTTTTCTATTTATTTTAAAAGATAGGCAGTGATCCCATATTACCTGCATAGTTTGTACAGCTGATCTTCTTAAGCAAGAAGTCTATGAGAGAAGTGAGATTAGTCTTATACCTTTGCAGTTGAATTTGAAAAGCAAGATCTGGTCCTTCTTTAATAATTTAAAATTAAAGAGGAAAGGGAACCAGGTGTCCTTTACTCATTGTGTAAATGTGGAAAAAAAAAGTTTTAAATACTAAAATATGCCTACTTATTTCAGACTAAATCATTTTGTCAACAGAAATCAAGGCAAAAGCTGTTAATACTAGTATATAGATTGCTGACAGTTAAATGCTCCACAGTATCAAGCATTGTGCCTGCTTTTACCATGCAATGAGCATGAAGTAGCCTAACTTACTTTCAATGAGAGGTAAACTACTTTACCTAGCAGTAGGTAAAAGCATGCCTGTACCCAGCTGTGGCTAACTCTTAAGTTAGTATCATAGCCTATTTCACCTTGACTTTTTCAGATAACTATGTCCTTATCAATACTGATCTCCCTAGCTCTTCTCTCATTTCCCTTTCCTCTCTCCTTATCATTGAAGCTATTTCCCAATGTGATTAAAATGATACAGGCTTAAAAATAAAAGTGAAAGCAAAATTAAAATCTCACAGCTTCTTCGTTTTATTATTTTATGGAGTTTTACGACTCATTCTGAAAGTAATTTGTCTTCTGTGAAAGACCCAGAATGCACTGTTTTTTCTTTCTGTAAGTAGTGTTTCCTTGGAGAAATATGTGAATTTAACACATCAGTATTTTAACTTTGTTTATACTGGTGTAGCTTTTATGGTAGTGGGAGTCCTGATAAAAGCTTCAGAGAACTGAGGTGAAAGAGTAGCAAGGCTGTAGGTTTAGTTCAGTGAACTTTAACCTTTGTCTTTACTTTTAAAGCAAGTAATAATAATTGTAGACTATTTGCTCCTCTGGTTTATACCTTAAACATACCTTAAACAAGCTCTCAATTTTAATTTAGTGCCTTCCATCTGCTTTTAATCTTGTTATATCAGCAGAATGTTTTTTTAATTCAGATATCAAATATATTCATGAAGAACCAAGTTTTTTCATGTTGGTGCATCCTATTTCACATTCAATTTATGTATGCAAAAGTAGTGGCAGTACATACCTGTGAAAGCAAAAAGTGTCATAATGAAATACCTTAAAAGTGCACCAAATTGACTCTAAATACATAATTTTGCATACCTCTGTCATATCTGATACCTGTGTGTAATGTTATCATTGTAATTAATTTGTGTAATACTGGTATCTTGGGATTCTTAAGTCTCAAACAAGGCACTTGTGCAAGCCGAGATATCCATTATTTATTTGAGGTAAGCTAATATTTTTAACATAATTAAAAATAGCCTGTTCTAAAGGTTATGATTAGGACCAATTACTGTGGGTAGCTGCAGTAAGGAAAAAAGAGGATTTGCATAAACTTAAAGGGAGTAAAAGAAATAGAAAGCTTTCATCACTTCTGAGTAATGCCAGACAAGACAATGATATGAAGTAAATTATTTATGAATTTAACATCCTGTAGTAGAATGGGAATAATAACAAAAATGTTTTCTAGATGCTTAATAATGCTCTGTAGGGTTGCTTACTATTAAATATGTATAGAAAATAAAGCCCACTATATATGTATAGAAATAAAGAACTGGATGGGTTAAAGGACTTGAATTCTAACTAGATTTGAGGTAAACTGCAGTTCACTTGGCACGTTTGAGAATTAAATTCTTGATCTGCAGGTGGAAACATCTAAAATAATACTTGTTTCAGAAAGTTTCTTGGGTTAAGGGATAGAGGGTGAAGATCTTGCCTCGAAGAGGCTACATGAAACAAGTTCAGGTGTTCATAACAACTGAATTAGATCTTATCCAACTGACTAGCACATACAGTTAGGTTTCATGAATGCTGCCTTAAAATACAGGCAGAATTCTCTTGATTGTCACTTGCCTGTATGTTAATTTAGTAACTTGTGCTTTGTTCTTTAAGGAGAAATCAAGATTTCCCGTAAACACTTTGAAGAAGCTTTTAGGAAAGTGAAATCTTCAGTATCAAAAAAGGTAAGATAAGCTTCAAGTATGTAACACTGATAATGGTTCCGACCAGCTTCCAGCATAAAGAGATATCCTCTCCAGCAGAGTAAAGTTTTCAATATACTGGGATGTGTTTCAAACAAGTGACACTACCTGTTTCTGCATTGAACAGACTTGATGTTTTTCATAAGTTCAGAAACAAATGTTTCCCTTTTCAGCTGCAGATGATGCATTGCAGGTAGACAGATTACCATGGCACCTTGGACTTCTCATTGACATTCCCAGATTTTTGTGTCTGTGGAATTTTCAGTTAAAAGCCAAGGCCTTTAGAGTGCGCTACACCTTGCCACCATCTCCTTCCTGACAGATGTTTAAGCATCTCTGGGTGTCACACTTCTGTCAGTGTGCAAAGACATCATTTTGAGATAAACATAAAACACACTATCTTAGTTGTTTCTTATCAGTCTTTCCATGATTTGCATTTATCAAGGAAGTTTTAAAGGTTTTCTTATGACTTGTTCTTTTTAATGACTGCAAGGAAATGTGTTAAGTCATCTTAATTACTATAATTGAAAAGTTTATGTAGGAATTGCTGTTGCAGAGTTTTGTGTATAGGTCTGTGTTGCCAAGCATGTACTACAGCCTACTACATTGATATATTTTCTTCTAACAGTAGCCAAAAAGAAGTTTTACTATGTCCTTTCATTATTGTATTGTACGTATGCTCAGTAACCTTTTCTAAAATTTAAGTGATCTTTGGCTTGAACACTCTGTAAGGATCATGCTGGTTGTTGTTTCCCCCCCACCCACCTCCTTTGTTAATCACTAAGCAAACAGTTCAGACACAACAGCCACAAAAACATAAAACATCTCATCTCAAAGCAGTCAGTGGCACTTATTAAGACAAACTCCTCCTGGTTCTTAACAGTTAACCAGTAATGGCATTCTGCATCTCAAAGGCAGTTTATATTACATCTTAGAGCCCTATCTTTCACTTAAACCTGTCTGAAGCATTTTCAGTTAGGCATTTTGAAATATCTTTGGCAGTGTAAGACACTAATCACTCATTTCCAGGTGCTACTTCCTATCTGCTAAACAAATTCAATCTGACAAACTCTCTGCACACCTGCCTGTGAATACTGGAAGACACAAAAAGCCACATCACTGATTTAGTGCTTCTTTCTCTTTCTTCCCCCTCCCATACACATCTGAGTTCAGTTAACTTGCTTTTGACTCAAGACAAACCAAAATAAGTTGTTCTTAAAGCTATGGACAGATACATGTATCACCTTCTGAAGCCAGTTACTTCAGTAGAAGTTAACATGTCTTAAGTATTCTGTTCCTTAGTGAAAAGAATTAAGGAACAGTTACAGTTCAAGGTAGACTAGCAAAAGATGATCTTGTCTGTTTGGTAGAAACAAATAGGGGAGTAGAGTGTCAATTCAGCAGTCCCTTGGTAGAGACAGCAGATGTTGCAGCTGCAATCTGAACCTAACATGGCAATATTAAGAACTCTTGACAAAGGCTTCTGTCAGTTACATATCCTTGGTGACTATCATTGGAGAATCTTGTTTATGAGTCACAGGTGGGGGCTTTGAGTGTATTTTGGTTTTTGGTAAGTGTTTTGTAATACAGCTAGTAGCTCACATGCTGATTTGTTTCACTTTCATTTTAAATAATATATATGTCACTTGTAAATGTTGCTTGATTTTTTTTTTTGCCACTGTCTCAAGTCATCTTTTTCCTCTTATCTTGGCACTGCTAGGATCAAATCATGTATGAAGAACTGAATCAGTCACTGTGCAGGTGATTCATTTGGACATTTCCCAGAACAGACTTCTTGTACATTGGTGGAGAGTTTTGTAATACCTATGGCTGATTTCAAGAGACAGTTTGGAAAGAAGCTCTACTAAACCTCTCAGCTTTTTAAACTGTACCTGGAGAAGGTCATTGTAACCTAATGCTCTAAACCATCCTTAATTTAACTATTTCCAGAATAAAAAGAAACAATGCACACTTCCTGCTTATTGTAGTTTAAGTTTCAAAAATAAATGCTTTTAGTGCTAAAGAGCCAAAACCATTCTGATATTTTCCATCCTTCCTCAGAAACCCCTCAAAGGCAGAGCGGCTAACCCTTCAACTATAAATGAAAATAGCTGTTTTCAAGAACAAGGACTCCTGAAGAATCACTGGGAGAAGAGAACTGGGAAAGTAGTCTGGGAAAGTACTGCACTGTGTTATCATACCATTAATCATGCCTTTACCAAATGGGGACTCATGATAATTGTGCCTGCACAGGTCCTCTGAGCTTCTAACAGCTTCCCTTCACCTTATCAAAAGAAACTATCTGGAGATAGCAAGCTGTCTTAAAGTGACCTGCGAGACAAAGTTTAGAAATCAGAGAAATGTTATGATATGATTTAACAGCCACATTTGAAACTAAGTTACCTAACAAGCTGGTTCTTAATTTTATTTTCTTTACAGACAAATCTGCATCAACAAAACATTCTATTAGAGACTTGAATTTCTAAAGTGTTTTTATATCCTCTGGAGGAAGGAAATTGTTACTGTTTCTTAAAATAGGCCAAGAGCCTCAAGCTTTTTTTTTTTACATACTAGAAATTCCATCATGGAAAGAGGGTTATAACTTTCAGCATCAGCAAACTGGGAAGTACTGAATTAAGGCAAATCACTGAAATGTTACAGATACTGGGCAAATAATTTCTGAAACCTAAAAACCTTCATGGATTTTTTCTTTTCCACTGTCATCATTCTACCAAGCTCTTTGAATCAGTCTTACTCTTCCTACACAGGAAACAGATGCTTTCTGCTAAAAGACTTTCCATTTTATTAAGTTTGATAACACCAAACTTTAAATAAGTCATGAAACTTCCATATAAATCAGTAAACTAGCTTTTGTAAGCAACACTTACTCTGTAATCATACCCCCTAGTGACCCTGAACAACCTGATCTAGCATCAAAACTGACCAGCCTCTTACAACTTAGATTCTTCTCTGAATTACCATCTGACAAAAGGTCTGGTACTTTCTCCACAGTAAATGTGGAAGGCTATTAAAAATAGCTAATCACCAGACTTGTGTTTCAAGAACACTGCCACTCAGCAGCTTGTACTTGCCCCTATAATTTTTTGCACAACATGGTGTGACATTCCCTCCCTCTTCTAAGGAAGCTTAGCTCAGTGACTCAAGTTGTGGCACATATGACTAACAAATGAAGTCTGCATATAAAGCAGATCATCCTGGGTCTGCTTGTAATTGTAAATCAGGCTTGGAGCTTTAGGAATGACTGATTCCCAGAAATTCAAGATGAAGGATCATCATTTTATCTCAGTAGTTTCACTCATGGATGTTCATTACTGTGAGGCAATGCATTTGATATGTATCAGTTAAGTGAGTAATTTTAATGTAAAAGCATAACTAGGTGATGTACAGAGCTATAAATGAACCACTATGTTACATAAACTTTTTCCTGTTGTAGCTCTAAATCTACAACTTTTAAGGATTTTTATCACCTTTCTTAAAAGCTTTATAGGAAGCTATGACTTCAGGAAAGAAAGCTATGAACCCTTAGTACAATAAACACTCAATCCATTGAGTGTTTGAGAGTTGAACAATGAAAAAAGAATCAAGCAAGGCCCCCGTGAAAACAGTATATGCTACCTCAAATATCAGTGTTTAGACTGCCAGCCATTTTACCTTCTAAAGGTCATCAGCTGTTTTTACCTGTCTGCAACATTCAGAACAAATAAGGTACACATAAAAACTTGACTGGGAATTAAAAGTAGTCTCCTAACTCTGATACAACTTCAGTTACAAAGTTTAAAAATATTTTGTCATCCTTGTTTGGAAGGGATGTGGCAAGCAAACATTCTTCACAGTAAATAACCACTAGTGATTTCTCCTTTATGGATATATAGAGGAAACTCCTGTTATCATGTTTAAGGATAGCTGCAGTTGATGAGCTTATGAAGGAGTGAAGTACTCAAGCCCAGGCATATTCACTTGAGAATTTTTCTCCTCCTCCTTTCATCTTACAACAGTATTATTCCTTTGTATATATGGAGCAAGGAAGCAGGGCAGGACTTGGAAGCCAAGACTACAGAGGAAATACTATTCATGTAGCAGTATTACTATGTGGATAGTAATAAAAGCATCAAAACCACAAAACGTCTGCTTAATATACAAGGTGTCTGGTGATCGTTCTCCTTAACGTGATTGTGGAAGAAGTGGAGCACACAAGGGTTTGAATTTACAAGAAAATTTAAGTTGAAAGGCAAAAACCCCTTAAAGATCAGTCAAATGACACTATCCTGTTTGCTTACCTTGTCTGGGCCACATACATACCAACAAAAACACAACGGTAGGCAACCAAACTCTCTTTGGCTGTTCACACAAAAGCAATGAACCCATACTGCTACTTTTTCTTATGGGAAATTCTGCTTAGGCTATAGTACGTACTTACCAAGTTTTTTCAGTGATAAGGGATAAGTAGCAACATTACCTGCACATAGGAAACAGGAATCACTTAAAGGAACAAACCTTTTCATGCAATACAGAGAGCACTATTTCATACTGCATATGCAGCTACCACCACTCCTAGCAGCTGTGCCTTGATTGGTAAGCCATCAAAGATATATAAGCCATTAAAGATATGGTAAGCCATCAAAGAAATTAAATTCCACCATTCACTTCTTAAATTGACAGTCATGCAGAAGCAACTTAAAGAGCTAAAGTCTTTTAATTTTTTTTCCCCAGGAGAAAAACAAGGCAGTGGCTCTTCACAGTTCATCTATGCCACTACTCAACAAAACAAGTCTTATACCTGCTTTAAAAATAAATTTTCTAAAACATAAGTCATTCATCATTAAGTGACCAGTCAAAATTTCACTCAATGTTACTTCAATCTTTGTTTTTTAATTATATGTAAAAATACCAGATAAAGTGTATTTTGACATTATACTATATCTTGAGCAATATACTGGCTAGCTAGCATGTTAATTGGCATCACAATGAAGTCACTAAGTGGTTGACACAGACATACCATTTCTTAATCATTACTTAACCACTAATAAGGGCCTAGATTTAAAAAACAAAATGCACATTAGAAACAGAACCACAATCAAGTGAGAGTGAAGATGTACGTTCTTCTCAGGTATTCAACTTCTTCCAAGAAAAAAAAAGCCACTCAAAATGCAGAAGCTGGAGGCATCTAAAAATTATATTACTTACAGCAGACGACATGGACAGTAACAGAGACTTGCACCTTCATCAGATTCCATCTTTCAGACAAGTGAAGAACATACCATAGGATCACCATTTGAGATTTAAGGGTCATTTTAGCTATCTTTGACAGCTTGAAGCCATCATCAATGCATTAAATTATAGAAGGTAAATATGCTGTGCCAAGGTATGTACAGATTCATTCTTCAGGGTTCAGCAAGTCTGTCCATTCTCTGTTCTGGACTTAAAAGCTTCTTAAGCAGGAAGCTTGGTATCACCACTTGTGCTCCTGCCACATTTTCATATGAGACAAGTCTTTATGTAGGGTACTGTAGGCTAGGGGGGAATCAGAATAATTTAGCAACACCTTTCTGTGTATGCAAATGACAAATATCCTTGATAGAGCTGTCCAGAGTTGTAGCTACCCTTGTTTGCCAGAATAGTATCTGCTTCAATTAATTCACTATTCTATAAAAGCCACATTTCCAAATGAGTGTAAATATTAGGAGTTAACATTTAAAAACACGGTAAGAGCAGAACCACCTAGGACAAGCGTAATAATTTTCTTTGCAGATCAGCAAAACCCCGAATTGTAAAAAGATTATTACAATGTGAAAAACCTAATCAGTTTTATTAAGTTACACAGTAGCTTACACAACATGATTTTGAATGCTAGCTACTCAAGCTATACGACCAACACAAACAACTGAGGCTGTAGGTCGGGACACAAAGTTAGCAATACCCTTCAATTCCCCACCTTTTTTACAAGGAAGTCACACAAGTCATTTCGAAACATGCCAATTTCTCTCTGATAGGTTGCTCCTTTAAGGTAATTTCAATAGAAAACGTAGAACTTTAAAGCAATGCTTCAAATTATACATTACATATTTAAATGAAAGCAGACAACATTTTGCACAAATTTAGTTCTTCCACACATAAGTTAGGAAACAGGTTCAACAGAAGGTTTAAGGTAACAAATCAGGATTAACAGGTAAATACTGCACTCTTAACATTACAAGCCATCTAAATAGCACGTTGTGGGCAGTGTACTACACTGAGAACTTTTAAAATATTAAGAGTCAGATACTTTATATAGATTTAACAACCGCCCAAGTAAATTCTGTAACAAAGTGATTTAGGATTACGCATATAATACTGATCCTTAGGCAAACATATACACATTAAACCAATGAAACTGAAGACTGCAAGGAATGTTATAGCTGGTAGGAGTCTGCTATGAATTCTTTAAGGATGCATTGCTATGTTGCTGTAGAACTTAATTCAGGACACTGGTGAACATCTTTAGCAAGAGACCTCATACCAGCCACTTCAAAGCAAGCAGACATTTCAAAGTGTTTTGGTTGCCAGAAGTTTAATCTTGCTTCACTTCACCCTTTAAATGCCTTTTCATGCGTGAATATGGGCTGATTGTGTCATCCATCACGAAGTCATAGAGTACTTTTATCCAAGAGTTATATTGTGGCAGGTTGTCATAGTATTCAGCTGCTATTTTCTTCACCTAAAGAGGAGAGACAGGGTTTATTTACTGTTTACATTAGCATCAATTGTGACAACTTCACAATCCTCAACCTGTAACTTAAGGTAGAACACTAAGTTTCATTTTAGATGTTTGTCTGGTTCTACAGAAAATATTAATGCCACAATGTGAAAATATCTTGAAGGAAAAATAACTCCCTGGTTGTTAAATTAAACTTCATGTGAACCTTCTGTATTGAATCTAACCAGAACAAGCTGTGCTAACACACTGAAGTATGTTCACTGTGCTACCAACAGAATGATGTAGCTCACAAAAGCAAGCTGGTTGGTTGCTAGTGGAAGTGGGTGACTCAGTTCAACACTGACTCATATGTATATGATCTTCACTAAAAAGGATATTATAAATTCTAGGAAGAGATGTTTAACACTGCTATTTACATGTAGTTTAAATCCTCAGCACTCTGAAGAAAAAACAGTTTATTACTGAGGAACATCTTATTTGATGTTAGACATTCAAGAATGAATATAAACTGCTTGTGAAGACTTTATTCTCAGATGCACATAGACCACTGTTTTAAACTGAGAACTGAAACTTCAATTAGATATCCCTCCTGATATTTAAGACTACCTAAAGCCTTAAAAATCCAAAAGGAACAGAACTGATTTTTCACTAAATTTCGTAGCTTTAGACATAAGAATATTAAACTGTACAAGCAACAAACTCCAGATATTTGCATGGCTGGTCTGGAGTTGAAGATAATTTTGATCTGTCACCACACCTATAGAATAGCGTATCTAGCCAGTATACTTTTATTCAACAGTTCTTCTTGTCTCACCAGTACCCCAGCTGGAATCAAGTGTTCAGTACTTCAACAGAATCTAGTCCAATCAAGTTAACTACAGCTATCTAAAAGAAGCTTTGTTTTCTTATCAGAGCCATGGACTGAGTGTCCAATAGCAGAGCTGGGTATTTACCTCTGCAATTAAATACTTGAAAAAAATCTTTCCCTGTGTGCAACTTGCATACTGGTGCAGTAAATGGAATGCTGGTTCACCAGCACAGATCTAAGTATCAAAAGTTAGTCAAAGCAACTTTAGCTATATTTGAAAGATGAAATCTATGAATAAGATAAAACCGAAGTCTCAAACCAATTCAGAATTTAATCACCCTGCTAAAGAAGTGCCGAGTAGATCTTTCATCTACAAGTTCCACCACTGGTTGCAGAAATAATCAGATTTAGTCTCCAAAGACAAAAGTCTACAAGGTTTTACTGTTGCCAGGAACAATAAGAAAGCTGCAACACCAACACCACAGCTGCTGTCCAACTGCAAATTTAGTGATGAAAAACACTTTTAACTGACAATGAGTTTTAGGTGTAACCCTGGAAGGCTGTGTTCCCATGCTCCAACTGAGAAACACAGACAATTAGAATTAAGTTCCTGCTTAAAAGAAGCCAAAGACTGAAGTAAGGAGAAACCAGTTCAAAAATTCTCATCTGCTACTGATGCAGACGTGACACTCTGTCAGCATGCAGCTGATAATTTAGGGTTCAAAGGTTCTCACTAGAAGAAACTGAACTGCTCCAAAATAGAAAGCTATTTAACATTTGTCAACAGTACAACAAACATTAACAGTACCTGAAATAGTCTCCATCCCACAAGAGCACATCAGTGATGGAAGAGAGTGAAGGATAAACATGCATTACAATGTTGTCCTTAATACTTCAAAAACAGAGCCAACAAATCTCTAAAGGAATGCACAACTACTTAACTAGTTTTCTGCATACTTGCAAACCTAAAACAAAAAGTTGGTTGTAATCACATAAAACTAAAGTTAGTGCAAAGCACAAAATATGCATTTCCCTCTCCTTTTATGGAAGAGGCTTGAGCAGCCAGCAAATTGGAAGCTTGTTCAGGATACCACTAAAATGTTAAGTAATTACCCCCTTCATCACTCAACTTAGAATTTGGCCTGGGTTTTTCTGGTTTAGAGTTTTTTGTTTGCTTGAGGTTTCGTGGGGATTTTTTTGTTGTTGTTTTAATCTCCCAACTGTGATTTTTCTATCAGGGTTCTACCTGACTTCCAAGTTAAAGTGGTGCTTATTTTAAGAAATAAGTAATAACCTTGGAAGTAAACTTACCAGTGGAAGGCTCTTGCCAGGAATATTGGGGAAGTCATGATGTTCATTGTGATAGCCAACATTAAAAGTGAGCAAATTAAGTGGCCCATAGTAGGAATAAGTTTCATATCCTTTCAAAAACATGTAGTGTTCAGCTATAAAGTGTCCTGAAATTGGGTGCAACCCAAGTCCAAGTACTGAACCAGCAAGCATGTAAAAAGTGGATTTGACTCCCCATAAATAATATATCACAACATCAAAAGAAAGCTGAGCCAAAAGATTGATTATTTCAAGTCGACTGATGGGTTTGGGATTGATGCAGAGAGGTCTAATTGCATAGAAAAAAGGCTGAAGAACAATCCATATGAACTTCCTAAAACGGGTGCAGAAAAACCAGCCTTCAAAGTTGGTCGGTATGTCCACATCAATTCCATCACCTCCTAAGTAACGATGATGATCCATGTGGTATCTCTTGAAGGATATGGAGTATGGGAGACCAAGAGGCAGATTGGCAAATATTCCAAACCATCGATTCCACATTGCTTTGCTGTTGCCAAAGGCACTGTTGTGAGAAATCTCATGAATCGCCAGAGTCATGGAGTGGCTAATACAGCTTCCAAAAACATATGCCCAGAAGATAACCCATTTCCAGACCAAGTCTTTAACTAGATAAAATGCGGTTAACTGCGCAAGAACCATCAGCACAACCACCCAGATCAAGTTGTGGTCTGGCTTCATCAATGCTTTTATCTCTGGATGTTTAGCTAGATGGGAAAGAATTAAATGAAAATAGAATTATCATCTCTCCTTACAGCCAATTATTGCAATTTGATTATGAAAGCAGATACAGTCCTTGCTTCCCTTCCTCCCAAGTAGGATTTTTCTGCAAGGCAATGAAAATGTACCATCTTTCCACTTGTGGCATTTACTCCTATCAGGAATCACAGAACCGTTCAGGTTGGAAAAGACCTTTAAGATCACAGAGTCCAACTGTAAACCAAACACTGCCAACCCCACCACTGAACCATATCCCCAAGCATCTATGCAGCTTTCAAATCCCTCCAGGGACAGAGACTCCAACACTGCTCTGTGCACCCTTTCCATGAAGTCGTATTTTCCAATATACAATCTAAACCTCCCCTGACACAACTTGAGTCCACTTCCTCTCGTCCCACCCCCTGTTACTTGGGAAAAGAGACCAGCACCCACCTCACCAGAACCTCCTTCCCTTCCCTTTAGGATGAAATAATTTCATCATTTTTCATTGCTTAGCAATCACACACGTACACAGCAGGCACCTCCGGCCCACCCGGGAGGAAAATGGCTTCGAACTCAGCCCACTCGCAATTCGGAAGAGCTCAAATACGCTCAGCTCCGATTTATTCGTCTTGCTTGAACGTGCGACTGTTGGCCCCCAATACCGAGAGCCACGATGCCCCCTGCGCGGGCACTCAGGTTATCGATAGGTGCCTGCCGGCCGTTATTAATTATTCAGGTCGCTGCTTCCCACCGCACGAAGGGCTCCGCGGTGACGCGTGGAGCGACACCACTGCCTGCCACGCGGCTCAAGACGGAGCCCGGGACGCGCTCGCTGGAGCTCGCTGCCGGCAAGCCCACACACCCCGGCTCCTTCTCCTCCCCCGCGCACCGGGGCTCGAGGGCGGCGAGCGCCGCCGCCCTCCCCAAACTCCCTTCCTTTCCTTCCCTTCCCCCCGCCCCCCCAACTCGCACGCGCTGGGGCGGCGGCTCCCGCCTCCGCGGCCGGCGCCGCTCCCCTCACGCGGGCCCGCGCCGACTTCGGCCCTGGCCGCCCTCCGCCCCCGCCGGGAGCCTCTAAAGGCTGCGAGGAGGGACGCGCCCTCCATCACGGTGCTGCCCCCACGAGGCACACCAGCCCCTGGCAGCCATTTTGTGGGGTCCGTCCCGTTCCCCCCCCTCGCCTCCGCTAGGCAGCTGGCAGCAGCGGCCCCGCCGCCAGCACACCCCGCCCCCTCACCCAGGATCTCCTTGCGGCGGTCAGCGTGAGGCTGGTCCGTGTACACCCACTCGAAATCCTCCCTGGCGACAGTGTTCCCCATCCCTGCAGCACCCAACCTCCGCACCCAGACGGCTCCGCAGCGCGCGATGCCCGGCCCCGCCCTTTATAGCACGGGGAAGGGGAGGGGGGCGGCCGCCCCACCCATCGTCCCGTCCGCGCTTCCCATTGGCCGCTTCGGCTTAGCAGGGCTGTTACTCCCCGCCCCCATCGTGACGGCCGGCTGGGCTGGGCGGGGCAGGGTGAGGCGTGAGGGAAGCCACCGCCTGAGGGGCCGGGTGTCAGTGGCAGTCAATCCCGCCGCCTCCGTCGGGCGTGCACGGGCCGGGTCCAGCGCCGCTCCCAGCGCCGTTCCGCTTCCTCTGGGGGGAACTCGCGTGTGTGTGTTCGGAAGGACGTGGCCGCACTGCTCTGGCCCGCGGCCTGCGCCCTTCCCGCTGGAGGCGGCGGGAATGGATCCTTCCCGCCCGCCGCCGCGTGGCGGCAGCTCCATTCGGGGGTCCCCACAGGGCTTGCGACAGTGACAGCACCCTGCGTGTCCTTGGGTTCCCCCGGGGTCCCGGGGTGAGACAAGAAGTAGTTAATACTACAGAAATGAAATATTTTTGTTTAAGATGAAGTAAAGTTTCATCTAAGTAACAGTATATTTTGATAGTCGGACAGAATGTCCCTCTGGTAGCATGTTTTCTATAGCATGTTTTTTTTTAAGGTGTTTTTCCAGACAATGCTCCGAGAAAGGATAACGTCTTGCGTTAAGTACGATCTGTGCTGAACAGATGTGTCTCCTTCTATAATCACCTCTGTTTGCAACCTTTCCCTTGCCTAAAATGCAAGGTCAGACAGAGCTGTCTCCAAAGCTCCAATTAGCAGGCTGTTATGAAGTTCATAATAAAATTAGTCCTTAGAATATGCATGAGATTTCTGGGAAAATGTATACACATGCATGTAAGTGGGAAATACACTCTGTCCCCAGCTCTTCTCTCGTCACGCCTGGTTGATGGAAATCATTCCCTCACGTGTCCAGCGCTGAAAATAAAGGCTACTGTTTTCTAAAGCTCCAAAACAAGTCTCGGACTGTTTATTTGCCGGCATTTTCAGTGTCAGGAGGAGATGCTTCGGGGGAGCCGAGCGAGACTCCCCGCCAGGCGCTGCGGGCGCCTTTAAGGAGGGAGAGAAAACTCTGGACTAGTGACGCCGGCCTAGCCTCCAGAGCTGGGAGCCCGGCGCTCCCACATAGTTCACGGCGGCACCGAGGAAGAGCTGGGCGGGGATAGCCTACCCCGCCGCGCCCCCTGCGCCTTTAATGCTCTTGGTACCGGTTCAGCTACCCGTGAGGCTCCTGCCCCTCTCGGTTGTTGGTCACCCTTCCCAGAAGCCACCGCAGACGGCCGGGCAGCCTCCTCCTACTCGTGTTCTTCAGTCGGGAAACAGAAATAGCGTCTTTACAACGGCTCCTTAAAAAACACTTTTCCAAAGGTAAGAAGTGCGTGGTTTTAAGGACTACTGAATCGCAGAATGACCTGAGTTGGAAGGGATCCACAAGGATCATTAAGTCAAACACCTGTCCCTGCATAGGACAACCCAAACATTCACATTATGTATCTGAATGCTACCATTTTTCAAAAATCTAAATTTCTATAAGCTGCCAAAGATTTTTAACTACAACTCAAAATGCCTGTGCCAAGGTCTCGGTTCTCCTCACTTTCTAGGGTGATATAAGAACTTTGCCGAACTCCTCTGCAAGAATTAAACTCCCTTTCATTTGCCCTTGCATCTATTTCTCATCTAATATTGACTATGGGTAGTGCAAAGATCACATTATGTTAAAGCTGAAGGACTACTTGCTTGGAATTTTCATTGTTCATAAATCCACTCAAATTAAAATAATCTAAATCAATAACAGTGATAAAATCAACAGAGGAAGTTATCAGAAAGTAAATTGTACCTTATCTATTAATGTAACATGAATATCCCAAGGTTTATGAGGCATCACTTAAAATGTATTAGTAATAATAAAAAAGGCTAATAAGTACTAGCTCCTAAACCCCCCATGCGCATCTGTAAAGGAAATACAATCCCTACTTGAAAATATTACAATCTAAATTAACGGACAAACACAGGTTCTGTCAAACAAAAACTTCATGAATATTTTTTGTTCACTTGCATTTTTAATCCGTGCATATTAGGATGTGAATTGGAAGTGGAAAAGGGAACAAATAGAGGAGAGATGGAAAAGTTCATTCACAGCTTTTCTGTCCTTAGTCACACAATCTGAATTTTCTAGACTTTTGAGGACCAGTGCAGCATAACAGGTAAAACAGATGTTTATGTTTCATCAAGGTGTTTTGTCCTTGCAAGAGATATTCTGGTTTACTTGTCACTCATTGCCCACTTCACAACAAACCAGGAAGTCCTTTTGAGTTACCACTGCAGAAGCTGACTGTAAACTGCCAAGATCGCAAGTATTTCACTCAACTACACTCTAAACACTGTACGTAATGTTTCTGAGAACATTCCCTTCTTGTTGCAGTTCAAATATTAGCACTGCTATCCATCATTGTGCTAAAGACCTCATCCATGGGAAGGATCATGCCAAATGAACGATTGTTTCTCCTGATAAAAAAGGTTGCAGCAGTCAACATGAGCACTGGAGGAGAGACAGGATTGAGTTCAGTACACAGAGGCGGGTTTACAGTACTGCAAATGTATGTAGGTTTGTAAATAGTCAAAAGTTTCAGCAGGGTAATTAGATATAAGATCTCAGATTTATAAACTAAACATTCCGTAGCAACGAAACAAGGCTAAAATAACTACAAAAAATACTAAATAGGAAAGTTTTGGAATATTTAATTGCCCAAGTGTTCTGGGGTGCAGAGTGGTTTTCCTATTTAAGTCACCAAGTCTTTCTGGGTTAGGCAGTACATATAACAAACACAGATTTATTAGGTCTTCAGCAAACTGAAGTTGTTGTAGCTAAGATTTTTCCTTCTGAAGGCAAGAACCACCAGTACCTAGCATGTCTTCAGCTGGCACAAAGCTATAACAAAAGTCCTGAAGCATTTACATTACATGTAAACCAAAGCTGGTAGCAGCACATCGGCATCCAACTAGAAAGGTGAGATCTGGTAAGCGCATTTCAGCAAGTATAGAGAGCACACAACAAAGTGAGCTGGTCCAGGTATGGTGCAAAATAGCACAGGAATGGAACTGTAAAGTATCAGATCAGTTCACAACTAGCAGACATGCTGCTATAAAATACTCCAAACTGAATTTATTTATGAACAGAGTAATGATCTATCACTGTAATTTGCCAGTTACCTTCTTAAAACCATCAGGAACACCAAAAAATCTTTTCCTGTCTGAAGACACATTTAACTACAGCCTATGTCATCCTATTTTCAAGTGGCTCTGATGCTGAAAATTCCTTCAGCAATCTTTAGTGTTTCCCACAACTGTTAGATCTCAGTAAGTGCAACTAAGCTTCTGTTCATACAGTCTTACCTTTTACATTAAGAAATTATGTTAAATCATCCTTGTAACACTAATGAGCTTTTGGGATTAACTTCATGTGCTTTTCTGAGACAGTGTCAGGGATTGAAAAAGTTAAAATTTGTTTCTATCCTTTAATCTGAGAATTTTATGTTTTTAAGCAGGTATTCTCTCTTCCTTCAGGGATTCCACCTATTAGATCCATTAGCCCTTTTTAGAAGGTACTTGCATACCGCATTTACATAGAAGTTGTTCAATTTGGAGAGGAAGACCTGGCTGCAAACAGCTTTTCCCTCAAAAAAGTACCATCGTGGTATTTTCTGATACCATTTTCACCATATTTACTAGCTACACAACTTTGTCAAAAAATCCCCAACTCTACTAAGAAACAAAAAGCAATTTACAAAGCAAGGTGCTGCTTCTAGAAAGAAAGCTTGAAAAGAAGGAAAGCAAACCATGGGAGGTTTCAGCTATTTTAAGAAACTAACAGATAGTATTGCTCTCTTTCAATCCCGAGCTGTTCAGTTTCAGCGGTTACTACAAGTACTAAAACTGAACACTGGCTGCAAATGAGAAGATTTTTTCATTTAACTTTGTAAACTACATCTTAGTCTCACTAGTTTGAGGTTCTCCCTTGCTCAGATTACACAATCACCCATTGCTACTAACACTCTACTTTTCAAGCCTAAGGTACCAACTCATGCAAACTTGCAGAAAAATTTATAGTCAAAAGTCAGTTAGTTTTACTTCAGGCTATGTATTGACTTGTTTATACATGGCAAAATGCATCATTTAATAAGGGACATTATGGTAACTATCAGTTCATTCTGTTTTCTATATTCCATCTACACCACTGCTGTATATTCCAGTCTGACATTTATGTCTCCCTCCCCAGGAAGTGAAACCAAAAAAGCTGTGTACCTTTGTTCTGTCATTTCTCAAAGCCTGCTTGTAACTATCCCTTCTTCCCCTTAAGCTTTATGGGCCTTGTTCAATTTTACTATACTTGGTAGCATGCAGAGGATCAGGATGCACCTGCAAACTTTCAGCACATTGTAATTCCTTGAGCTGAAGGTTTCTAGTTGGCACAGTCCACAGAGAATGTTTCATGTAACAATAGGCTCTTGTTCTTTCCAGCTCAGTTTACACAGAGCTAGAGATTCACCAACATACAAACAAATAGTGCTGTCAAATAACCTCAAACTTTTTGTATATTGCAAAGGGGGAAAAACTGTTTACATCTTCTAGAAATGAATAAAGAAACTAAAGTGAACGATATTAAGAGATGTATGAATAAATCTTTTCAGTAAACCTTTTTCACAGGTTTATACTTGTTTAGAAGTATTTAACCACAAATACCTGCTAAATAGACCATTACATTAATTTGTCATCATGAATGACAAACTAATTTATGACACTAATTTATGACATTTATGCCATTATGAATTTAATGACATTAAATGACTTTGTACTAAAGTATACACAGTAATAATAGCTCTCATGCTGACCCTTTGATTCAAAATTATTTTTAGAAAACATATATGCCAGTATTTTTAAACTGAACAGCAGATATCTACCTCAATGAGATCTTTAACAGTAAAAAATTCTGAGCCATGGAAGACCAGTAATAGTTGGTGCTCCTTTAGCATTTAACCTTTCCCCAAGATAACCTGTATCACTTCCTTGGTGCTTTTCTTAAGAAACATTTCTTTCAAAAAAAGACTCAAACTACCCAACAAGTTTATTTGAAAATTAAACATCTGCCAAAAATTAGGCATTTGCAGTGTTACTTCTGATATGAGCTAGTATGTTTTAGAAGTCAAAATTCTAGCTGAAGTTTCAGGTTTCCCACAATTATATTACATTTGACCGGACAATTTCTGATTTGTTTGGCAATTTAAACACAATCACTATGCTATGCTGACAGCCATACAAAATGTAAGAGTTACTTGCACATTAACATCGATGGTAATGGTATTTGAACAGCTATAAATGCAGGATTTGCATTTTCAGTGCCGTACAAAGTATAAATTCAGTACTACCTAAACCGAAATCAGCAGCTGATAATAAAAACGGAAACATAAGTCAAATGATAAAGCTACATAGCTTAGCACATTAAAACCAAAACCAAGGACAATGGTATTTGTATTGGGTTCCAAAAATATACAGATGGGAGAAAAGAAATTCACTGTACACAAATCTGAGGCTGTTAAAGTGACCAGAGACACTGAACAGTGCAAGACGTGCTTTTCCAGTTACAAGCTCAAAACAGAAGTGCAAAAGGAATTAAAGCTCTGTCTGATGAGATTTAACTTTCAGGATAAGGAAAGGTTATAATATTGTCATTAGCATTACAGAGAAGCTTCCATCCCATCCCACCTCATCCCCAACACATACACACCAAGTAGTTTAAGTGTTTTCATAATACAGCATTTCATTCAAATGGTGTCCCCTCAGTACCATTATCGTAGGGACAATTTGTCTGATACTTGTTAGATGTAGGCCTATGAATCAAGTGATGCACAGGGAGCTTCTCAATTCTGCAGCTTTGGCTAACAATATCTGCAACTTACAGGTAGCAAAAGTGGCAGATAGCCTGGGTTCAAATTCTCCTGCAACAGCTTCAGATAGCAGTTGTGCTGAAAGCAGATGCTAAGTTATGTCTGAGGAACAAAGAAATTGCTTTATACATCTCTCTATTCTCTCCTAGAATTAAGAACAATTTCAGGCAAATGCTTTTAGCAGGCTGTCCAAGCTGTACATGCACCTATCCATGCAAACGTAGAATATGGCTCCCAAGACCTACAACCAGGGTGTGTGCATGTGAAGACTGGATAGAAGGTCCTTCCTTCTAAGTTTACAAAAATATATAGTCAATACTGTAGTTTAAGAAGACAGTTTTACTCATTACAGTGATCTCCAAAAAGTATTAACTACTTTTCAGACATTCCAGACAAGGTCACTTGTAACAAAAAAGGTCAAGGTCTCTAGAACAAGATTTTAAAAGTGGATCTTTCCTTCAAGTGAACAGGACATTTGCTTTTATGCTTAACTTTTTCGTAGGTTAAGACTGAATTTATTTAAGATTTTATGTGAACATATGCATAAACACAAATAAGTTTACTTTAAACACATCTGCACAGAACAAAGATTAACCCTTCAAAACATAACAGAGCAGGTCTGGTTAGTATGTAACTATTGCAAATCTTAAAGATTCTGTGCGTTAGGCCCACCCATACATAAAGCAGGGGAAAAGTCTCAATGAAAGAAAGTTACTGTTTCAGTCTAAGTGGTGTTTTGAAGAGACAGCAGCCAAGTGACACCATGAAGCTAGTCACAATATCCAAACAAGCAGGCCTGCTTGGGCTTCTAAAGCAGTGTATCCTCCTGAAGGTGTCACTTTCTCCCAAGTTATTTTCTGTTTTGAAGGCGGCGTGATTTCCTAGGACAGTCTGTGGATTCAACCACCTTTTTCCGTTTTCTAGAAGATTGTTCATTTGAGCCAGAACCTGAAGAATTTCCTACTGTACTTTCCATCACCTCTCGCAGCTTGCGTTCAAGCTCAGCCAGCCGGGCATTCTGTTCACCTATGATTTGGGTTTGCTCTAGCAGTTTCTGATCTTGATCTTGGAGTTGTTTCTGTTGCTCTTGAACTTTGAGGCGAAGCTCTGAGATTTCCCGCTTTAGTGCTGTCATGCCTGTGCCATTCGCTTTTACTTGCTGCTGGAGTTTAGTGACTTCCTGTCTCGAAAAATTCTGCTTGGAGAATAGCTGCATTGTTGTCAGTGCTGCAGAAGGCCCTGGACCTTCAAAGAAAACTGTGATTAATTCTCTACAACTTTAAGACAAAGGTAGAAATTGTGCCCCAGTTTTCATGTGTTGCTTATCCTTACTCCCCAAATATGAATCTGAATACTGCAAGTTATGGGAACATGTAAACATTACAGTCATTTAAGAGGCTAACGAGCACATGGTATCTCAGAGCATAACTAGTTTAATTTAAAATACTTAGTTTTCCATTAGTCTGGAAAACAGCTCATTATTAATTTTCTGTATATAAGCCTCCCTCCTTTTACTGTATCAAAAAGCTATTATGTTGCCTTCTGCATTTAATGTCACAGATGTTAAGTCAAATATCCACAATATGTTTATAAATTACTTATTACAGAATAGTTATATTAAACAAATGTATTTCAATAAAACCACATAACTGTGCTGTCTTAATTGTAGATAGCTGAATTTCTAAAATTTTGCAGTTTGGGGCTTAACAAGATATTTCAGCTTAACTTAAATTCCTTTCTCCTGAAATGTATTTTCCATCTTTTTTATAATTTCTTTTCTTAAGTACTAAAACTATACTGGAATTTGATCTTGGAAATGTTCCTGCAAATGGAGGAGACTAACAGCTACTGTATATCTTCTTTCACTTTTTCTGTCATTTTACTATTCTAGCTATGCTGTGCAAGTAAGACACTACTTTTAAGGGCTACAATGACAGAACAGTCTGGAAAAGCCTAGAATACTCATCCTCCTTCAACTAACAGTTTTGGGCAATAGTTCCTCAACTGAGTGGCTCAATGAAATTGGAGTACAATTAACAGTATATAAAATTAAGAGGTGGTATACACACTTGTGGCTGGAAGGATGAACAGCACATACCACAAACAACAAGCGTCTCTTACAGTTACCTTATCATTTTTGCTTAAGGTGTAGTTTTGTTTTTTTTTTAATTTTCATTAAGTTATCATTTCAGAGAGTTAATTTCTAAGTTCCTAAGAAGCATGAAGATGTTCAGCAAGTGAAAACACTACAGTTCTATTAACCTTTTGCTTTTGGCCATTATTTGAGACAACTAGCTTAGACTTTGGTTCACAAAAGTTCCAAGAAGTCTGCCAGATTACACAAAGGAGCAGTTTAATTGTTTATTTGTAACCTGTTACTTCAATTACCCTCTTGCTATTACCGTAAGTATATCGCTTGTCAGTGTTTACATTAGTGCCCCAGGACAGTGAAAAAGCACATACAAGTACGTTCTAGCTTTCTGCACTACAACAGCTTAGACCAATTAATTTGCTGATTGTCCTAAAAATAAAAGGCATCGAGTTGTCATCTCATGTGCCAAATTTCAACCAAGTACAGTGATAAAGTCTCATTCATTGGTGGCACAAAAGCATTTGTTTAATGAATACACACTATGCATAATTCTAACATACATTCAAGTGACTGTTCTTTTGGTAGTACAAAGGCTCCTTAAACTTCAAAGCAAATGAATTGTAGTTAGCATTCTTAAGAAACAAGTATCATAAATATTTATGTCATAAAGCTCACTTTTAAGGGAAGGAGCTTTAAAAAATACAGCGCTGAGAATTTTTACAGAAAAACTAAATAAAACTTAACTATATGCTGGAATTAATACCTGGGGCAGTTCCTATCAGACGTCCTGATACATCTGACCCGGGCATCTTTCTTTTCAGTATTGGAACAATCTTCTCATCAAAATATTCCATAGCCATGGAGGAAATGTCCCTTAGTTCTTGAAGAACTTCATGAGCTCTCTGAGGAGCTCTTGTAGAGTTCACATACCTTAGCACACGATAAATTTCGTCTATTACCTAAAACATTTAAGAAGAATTAGGATTTTCTGATAAAATCAAGATTATTTTAGACCATTCTAGAAGTGTTGGCATATTCAGGGGCTTTTACTACGTAACCGTTACATACAGTATGCCTTACTTCCAGACCAGCCACCTGAAATGAAGTGCTGTTCATGATACATGAGGGAAGCTATTCACTTTATCTACCACAACTGCTCTCTTCAATCACAGGAAATAATGCTCATTGTGTGAAATTTTGTTTTACTAACTCCATACTTGAACTGTAAATTATATAATCTATACTCAGCAAGCACAATCATTTATTTTTGAAGAACCTGAAGCAAGATACTCTAAGCCATACTGCAGAGCAGTCAGTGCCCCAGCCAGTTATAAGGCATAAGAAACACATTAATCATCAAGAATGATCATTACATCACTCTGAAGAGCTGTAAATATTTACTTGAGTCCATTTGCATACACACAAAATACTGCAAACTCAGATTAAGTCCAAAATAAATTAATCCATGAAATATCAATCCACTACTGACAAAACATAAGCACCCACTTAACAGGTTTGACAGACAAGCCCTGTGGTTAAGGAGAGATGAAAGGTGTCTTGCTTACCTATGAATTTTAGTCTGAGGCAGTCAAGATAGGGGTGCTGGTCTCTTATTACTAACTACTAACACAGGTATTTTGCACAGGATTAAGAATGGTTGAAGAGTCTCCTGAAGAACATAGATCTTAAGGACTTTAAATCGTAGGTAAGACAATACAGTTGCATCTTGTGTTTTAATAAGGGAAGCTTAGCTAAAAAGTTGCAAAAGCTTTACAAGACTGAAGTGTCTCATCACACAACAAGTTTACAAAAGACTTCTCTAATTTTACCCATATTATATCCTGTTAGTAACAACATCCTCAAAACAGTCTACTGCCATCGAGCAACAACATCCTCAAAGCACTCTACTGCCATCCTCAATGTAAATCCTGCAGCAGCACCCTGGTATCACCGGGAAGCCTCACGCTGTATGCTGAATCTCGAATTGGGATTCACATATTCTTCTCAAATTGGGATTCACATATTCTAACACAAATTCACTTCCTGACAATTCTGTGACAGCTCTCCTGAGGGTAGCAGGGCAGGTGGAAAGAGGGGAAACACAGGCTTTAAATGACTAAGCTTTGAACCTACTTGACCAAACAAGAGTTCTCTGGTAAATTGATAACTGTGCAGAGGGTGCAGCAGCACTAGCAAGCTCATACATTAAATAAATAATTTAGAAAAAACTTTTTAGCTGTTATATCAGTATACAAAAAAGTCCTTATGACTCAGTGCCCACAAGGAAAATGGTTGGCAAGCTCACTTGCCCAGCTCCTGCACATCCAGGGCCTATATGCAGTATTGCCTTTCTGCGCACTCTTCAAAAAATGTAAGGCAACATTTCTTTCAAGTATGCCATTTACTACATGAGTGTTGAGGACTTGTTTGACTCTGTGTTATATTACATTTTTAAAAATACGCGATATATTTAAAACTATAATATGAAGTCAACTAAGCAAAATATAGTAAGCTATAATGATTTAACTAAATATCAAGTCAACAAGAGTGTACAGAAATAAAGTTTTCTCTTCAAGATAAAAATACATTTCAAGCCAACAGCCTATGTACTGAATACAAAAATGCCTGCCATGCTTCTCCTGAATCCAGCAGCTACCTTTTCCATTCATCCCAGTGAAATTCACTTATCTGCCCATGAAAAATTAATACCAACACAGCCAAACCTCACATGGAAAGATCAACAAATAGAGCACTAGGCTAATGCTCACAGGTCTTGTTTCATCCCTGAGCTGCACCAGTCTTCCTCAGATCCTGATTTTGTCAATTCCCCTGTGCAATTGTTTTCAGAGCTTATAGAACAGTGGCATTTCTGATGTACATCTTGCTTGCATAATCTATATTTTATGTTGGGGTAGTAATTCCGAAACACCAGAACGGTTCCTGTATTAATATTAAACACATTTTATCTACTTTTAAAACTAATTCGACCTACCATACAAAAATACCCCATTCACTGTAATACTTCAGTGTTTCCACATACAAAATCTTCATTCAATTCATCTGAAGTACTCAAACCCTTAAGAAAGGTGCATAAAATCCTGTTTGACTGAGTAGTGTTACGCATAGTCTAAATTACTACGTCTTCTGATGACCTGGCCTCCAGCTGTTCTGTACAATTAAGATTCAGAATTAAACCCTATGTATCATGTGTTTCCTGTAAAAGATTGTAAAGGGCGTACACACCACAAGTCAGACATCAGAATTAAGATAATCTAAGGAAAAAGGGAAATCAAGTTTAAAATAATGAATATCAAGATATAGTCAGGTTCATTCATTTCAGACTGCCCGTTACGGTTGAGTACTGGCTTGCATGTTTGTTTGCAAGTATCTGAAACACAACACTATAAATTTGTCCCAGCTGTCCCAAGTTAAATTTCACCCTCATATATTTTAAACACAGATATACATTCACATAATATAGTCTACATTTTACCTTTCCAGGTATGAAGCAACAGAGATTGGAATCCACATACTTCATGAAAGTCATATTTAACAAAGAGAGTCTTGTTTCTACAGCAGCAAGGATGTCTGCATGACGAGCTAATGAATGGTTTCTCCTTTCTGACTCCCGTCTAGAAGAGAGACCATGAAGCCATACTGATTAAAGGATAAGGTAACAAAATGAAGCGTAACAATGGCTCAAGTCAATTTCACCCTTAAAACCCTCCCTCTTTGAAAATGTAACCACTAATATTAGTCCTGTCTTTATGGAAAGAAACTGATACAGATTGAGAACCAGGTAGTAACAGCATACTGTACTTTCTAAGATAAAGTTTGCTCTTTAAATAATTACATAAATAAATCTTATGTGACCCGTAAACTCTGTATGTAATTTAGGACTACAAGGTCCAACACAAAAAACTTCAAGACTGGCTCTGGAACCAAGAATGGCAGGGGAGAGACAAAGAACGTGTTATAACAGGTTATAGAACATGTTCTAACCTGAGACAGTGAGACAAAGCTCAACTCCATTGCTTCACCCAGTACAAGTGGACATGTGTTCAAACATAGACATTTTCTTGTGCTCGGTTCAAAATGTCAGTGTGCAAGAGTGAACAGCAAGTTAACACCAAGATAGCACTTTGTCTGTGAAGCAGTTTTTAGCTAATAATTACCTCTTCCCAAAGATCAAGCTGGTGCTCAAAAGAACCCATTTTGGTAGAAGATGTGAAAGCAAAAATGATGGTGATCCTCAACTGCCTTTCGGAAAGTGATCTGCAGAATTGCTTTGAAACACGGGCAGCACCATATGCAACTGCGTGTCAACTCAGACGGGAACTGTTTTAAAGGTGACCATAGTTAATTTTCTTTATTTGTTAAATAAAAAGAGCTACAGGCATCGTCTTGGGTTGTTTTTTTTCTTTGTGTGTGTTGGACCTCATAAATAAAAACAAGCTTTCAATACTAATTAGCAGTAGACACTGAGTCAGTGAGAATATTTTTATCCCCCATATTCCTACGGTTCCGTGCAATTGACATAAATTTCATATATTATTAGTGCTTGCCACAAAATTCAGGTAAAGATACAAGCTCTTCTAACAAAGGATCCCTACAGTAAGTAGCATTTACTTTCTTCACTTTGACTGGAAAATCTGAAGGACACAGTAGCCGCTGCACTTATTCACTGAGAGAGGAGAAAAGACACTGCTTTAGGGAGATATTAGCTCCCAGTAATGCTCACGTCAATCCTCCCCTTTCCTCTGCTTAATCCTTGGCACTGTAAAAGCTTCCTTTTGAAGCAGAGACACAGATAAATCATCAAGGAAGGCAGCTGATCTTGAAAAGGAATGGCATTTATTCATTTCTAGGAGTCCTTGCTTGATTTGCCAAAAGAGTTGAGTAATACAGGACCCACTCTTCTCTGTTTAAAATACCAGATATACTTTCCTGGTATATGATAACTAATATTCATCCATATTATTATTCTGTAATTAGATCTTAGGTTCAAGATGCTTTTGGAAAAAATGAAAGAAAACCAAATGTGACTCAAATTTTCAAGGTATCAAATTTTCAAGTGGAATTAGTCCGCAAGAAATTCCTTTTCAATATTCTGCTTAAAAGAATCTAGCACATTTAACTACAGTTTTAAGTGCCACATACCTTGGAAGTTGAGCTTTAACTTGTTTTTGACACAAATTGTGGTACCTTTCCACTTTCAGAAATCCCTGATTTAACATTCGCTGGCAAACCAAGTCCATTCGCTTACAAACCTGTATTTAAGTAAAAAGAAAAACTTAAGGCTCAATTAAGGTGACAAATCACTACTATCTTATCCATGCTTGTGAGCAGTTAAAGACTCTCTTTATCAGCTTGAGCTCCATTTCAAAGAAGCAGGAACTACAGCTGAGCTTAAGGCATTACCATCTGTAACAATCATCACGATACCCCAAAAAGGAGCAGCAATGTTTCACACAGTTCACAAATCAATCTCCTGATACTGCCCAACAAGAGACAACAAGCTCAATGCCACCCACATATAAGCAGATCTAATTTCCTCTGATTTTAATGGAAGTTGCAAATGCCTGCGCCTGGCTTTTAATTTGGTCTCCAGAGTGATTCTGGTAGATCAAGTTAATATTTTGTTGTCTCAAAAAATAAACCTTTAAAATCAAGAAATCATGATGGATTTCTTTCAGCATTTAAGGCTAACGTTTTTCCAGACAGACACAATCAAATTAAAAAATTTACACGATACAGTGCACATAGAACAAGATTCCTCTTTTTTTTTTAATATGAAAAGTCTTTTCTTCTGTTCAAATGATTCCTTTATTTGCTATGTTGGATACCAACAGCCTAATTTTTTTCCCCACAGATTTAGGGAGAAAGGACATTAAAAAAAAAGCTGCAGAAGGTGTAATAAACTGCTAAATTTAAACTTTCACAAACTAATGAGTTACAAGACAAAGCCAACTCATACAAGAGTTTGAAGCAATTACAATTCAGTTCTGAAGATGCAAGAGCTTTCAAACAGATCTGTATTAACAGACCTCTAAGCAATTGGTGTTGATTTGTCTATTCTCTTTCATATGAGATCTTCCTGTTAACAGTCAAAGGAGAAGGATCAGACATTAACTACACAGGTACACTCTCAGCACATTTACTGAATCACATAAACCATCTCCACTGCATAAAAAACAGTGCTGGCCCTTCAGCTACAGGAAGAAGGAAATTGTCATATTTCTTCTAAGATATCAGCTGCATTAGGGATGTCTAAATCTGATACCACTCTACAGTATAAGTCTTAATAGCTTACTTCTAGTTCTAACCCTACCAAATCCCTGAACTAGGCACTAGTACCCGCACCAGGACTTATGTTAGCTATGCAATTATTCAGCACAAGAGAAAAACAATCCTAGATTTATAAATAGCTACAAATTCAGAGGGAGCACAGAAATACTGATTTTAATCATGTGTATACTGACATCTGGTGGCACTAGTGACCTTTTAGTGTGCTGAAGCCCACCTACATCTAAAACAGTCAATTGCAATTAATAACACAAACTTCACTAGATTTTTAAACACTGGATTTTTAAAATCCACTTACACTATGCAGCATGAAGAATTATTTGCTCCGATTTCTGGACATTACCCATATTTGTCCCAATAATCAGTCTAGAACCCAAACACCGAAGAGATAACAGGTACCACCAGAAACCAAGTGTGTTTGTCTGAAACTTACTTTCCCAATCATCACTTAATTCTCAGGTGGTTCCTGATGTCACCATTTAAACCATATGGCACCTGTATTTATAGAAACAATATACGCCTTTCAGACTGTGCAGTTAATAGTCCCATGCAAAGTGGTATTATTACACTTTTAAGTGTTCATATTAGTCCAAGATAGTTTGATACTAGCTATTCAATGGACCATAAGAAAGTAAAAAGTCAAATTTCATAGAATTCCTCAGTTGGAGGGGACCCACAAGGATCATCGAGTCAAACTCCTGTCCCTGCACAGGACAGCCCCAACATTCACACCATGTGTCTGCTGGGTATTGTCCAAATGCTTCTTGAATATTGTCAGGTTTAGCACTATGACTACTTCCCTGGGGAGCTGTTTCAGTGCTCCACCATCCCCCAGGTGAAGAACATTTTCTTCATATCTGACTTAAAACATGGCACATATTCCTGCCATTCCCTCAGGTCCTATCATTGGTTGCCAGAGAGAAGAGATAAGCACCTGCTTCTCCTCTTTTCCTTGTGAGGAATCTGTAGACTGCGATGACATCTCCTCTGTCTCCTCTTCTCCAGCTGAACAGACTTCAGCCTCTCCTCATACGACTTCCCCTATAAACCCTTCACCAACTCTTTGGTCTCCTCTGGACACTCTCCAGTAGCTTGATATCCTTTTCATTCTGTGACACCCAAAACTGCACCCAGTACTCAAGATGGGGCCACACTAGTGACAAGCAGAGCGGAACAATCACCTCCAATCACCTCATATTGGTATTTGCACATTTTTGTGAATATTTTCTTATTCTAACCACAAAGCTGAAAGGGCCCAAGTTTCCTCCAGTACTACATCCAATCAGACACCATGTTCAAATTTCACTGTTAGAAACCTATTTCAAGTCCATGTGAAATGCAGTATAAGGAGTTTGCTTTTTAGCGTCCTGACTTAGAACTGAGATCATAGCTTCTATGAAAGAACTGAATTTAAACTTAATTTGTAAACAAACTAAGCTGACACAATCTACTAGACTGCTGACAGTTTCACTTTCCCCAAGCATGTCTTATTTCTTCCAAGCTTCACTAACACATAACCAATGTCAAAACAGGATAAAAATATCCTAAAGTATTTACATTCCATGTATTTTCTTCTTCTTTGAGGCAATACAGACACCATGTTTCATAATGCCTTTCTAGAGTGAAGTATAAGTAAGTGACAAAATGCTGATGACTTGGCAAGAAGCTTTAAAATACAAATGGCTGTAAACACATATTTACTGAAACTGTGGGAAGATTAAACTCATTCTGTCCAAAGGCAAACAGTCCTTATTTCTGCCATTATCCAAGATATCCAAGATGACCACCTTCTCAGGGTGTTCATGGAAGATTGTTTGTTTTTAATCACGCTTGCTGTAGTAATAGCCTGAATGTAAGTGCATTTCCAAGTTCATATACAAGAGTGAAAAGAAACTGGAATAGAAGAATTTCATTATTATCCCAGTCAGGTAAAAATTCCAGAGCTTCTGTAAGTCAAAAAAAATCACAGAAAAAGAAGCCTTCAAAAGCTGGAAGGCAGCCAGCTTCCATATCAGCATGCATCCAAGGCTGCAGCTTGCGCAGAACATTACAGCTTCAGACATAATGATCTTCTGAGTTTTCTGTGTTTCTCTTATGATCACATATGAGAGGAAGTAGATTAAATACTCAAAAAGGCTAAAGGCAAAATGCTGCTGCTTTTCCTCTCATTCACTTTATCTGAGCAAAAGTTTGAGAACTCAAGATTTGCACTGAGGCATAATTTCAGACAAGGTTGCATTCTGAATACCTATTGTTTAGTCTCCATTACTTTAGAGCTACTTCACTGCTTAACCAGTAGGTGTTTCATTTATGCTTTTAAACGCAGTATCACCAGGAATAGCAGAAAGCATTATACTTGAGAACGCATGTGTTTCTTTGCACAACGAGGGGCCCACAGTCCTGCCTTGCCTGATGACAATCATCATAAGCAGGAAACATTCTTCACCTCATCCTTTGGTGACAGAGAAAGACTTACGAATTTCAAGCCTTAGATTGTGTTCCTCATTATGCTCACATAAAGAACACAGGTTCCTATCTCCATTTTCATCTGAAAAATTGCTGATGTTCTATGTCCTCCCATCCAGCCAACTCCTGTCTTCCTGTACAGCTCCAACACCAGTTTAACTCAAAGAATTTTTATTTTGCTGGATCAGTGAGTCGAGGTGATCCAGAAAAAGAAAGAGATTAGGACATCAGTTTCCTTTACTGCTGGGATCCAGAGTATGCATCAAAATGAACAGATTAGAGAATCCATAATTTACATCTACATATATACAGCTGAACTTCCTTTAGGTTGATTCATGTTCTGGTTCGTATCTTCCTACATTTGTAAAGATGCTTTATCCCCCAGAATGCCAAATTCCTTTTGGGCACTTTAATATGCTTGAGAACTAAGCAATTTAATCCCTGTCATTCAGTTAGCAAGGTCCTACAATGTACCTTTAGCATTATAAGATAAATCCATTCATATTCGATAAGCAGCTCTAGTCAGTTCTCAGAGAAGAAAAATTTCCTGTTTGCGTGAGATACATCGCAGAACAGGAATATACAACTCTCCCCCAAGGCTACTCGTAGCCTTCAAAAGTTGGAAACTGATGAAATTTCATTATGAATTTATGTCTAGGAATTGTTATTTTAAAAGGCTACCTTAATTCTCCATCAGCAGCATCTGGAGTTACATAAAACATGCAGTCTTTTCCTCTTTTTATAGACTTCAGTGAATCACTAAAGGAACACCTTTAGTTCTGAATGACCATCCAGAAGACTGAGCTTATCTGGTTTAGAGCTACACTTTTGACTAGAATAAACCAAAAGGGCTTCAGTTCTTTACATTAGTGCTGGTTAACCTGTTTTGTTTGCATATTTCTGAAATTCTGAAAGGGGCAATCGTTTTCCAAAAAAATAAACATGTGGGTGCTATGTAAGAGCACAGACGTGTTACGTTTTACTTCTTAATCAGCAGAGAGTTAAACAACTGGTTTAGTCCTTACACCACCATCTTTCCTATTCTCAACTTCACTGCTGACAAAGCACTGCTTACAAACATTAACTTAGCCCTATAGAAACAAAATAGCTTTTACTGACTAGCAATAGCTCCCATGGGTATTACCATTTATAAAATGCAAAAGAAAAGCTGCAGCAAAGGCTGTGTCTAGCTGCAATACAAAACATTCAACACTAAGTACACCCAAACATCATATGCACCTCCCCTCATTCACACCGAGTACTCCAAAACGTAGGCTGCAGTCCAAAAACACAGTACCTCATCTGTTTCACAGATCCAGTACCTGCTCTCACAGAGGCAGCAAAAGTCTTTAGCGGACTGACAGCATGCTAGAAATATTTAGGTGGTGGTGTAGTTGGTACAGTATGAATAGGAATACATTTTCTGCTTGAAGAGCTTTCAGTTTAAAGTTACATATGGATGCAACACCCTATGTTGCTGATCTAGAACACATGCAATCTAATTTATGCAGAAATATGCTTGCAATACTATCCAGTTTAGGCCCATAGAGTTCTTAAAATAGAAACATTCAAGTTTACTGAGGATTACATAAGACATGCATTAATTCCCTCACTATTCTTCCATGTATGATCTCATAACAAATTCAGTAAGATAGCAGTTTATTGTATTACATCATAGTTTACATCAGGCTCCTTAGGCAGGCATTTAAAGAATTATGTACACTAGTCTCCTCACTGACACCTGCACTTTGGTCAGCACTGTAAATCTGCAAGTACAAGTAATATCTTTTTTTAAGTCTCCTATGACTGGAAGAAGCAGGCAGCTTTTCAGGCAGACAAAGGCTTTCTTAAGTCATCTTTTTTGCCCGATACTTATTTCTAGACAGGGTAGGGTCGTTGGAGCAGCAGGCTCACTCATCATCACTTGTAGGTTTAACCTTTGTAAGTAGAAATAAACACACATATAAGACACAAAGAAGTAGTCCCCAAGGCAACCAGTCTCCAGGAGAAATAAGCCTCCAGCAGCCTGTCAATGTCTCACATAGGACGAACGGAATGAAAGAAGAGATGGCAAAAGACCTTTAGGAACGTGTGTACAGGGGCACACACTTACGTGCCCGTGTCCGAGGCTCGGGGCGGCTGTGGAGAAGGGAGAAAGCCCCATCCTATCCCACTCGCCCCCTTCCCTCCGAGACCCGCAGCGCGACGGAGGCCGCGGCTCCCCCCGCCCGCCCCCTCTGCCCGGCCCCTACCAGCCGGAGTTGGCTCGTCTCGTCGTAGGACAGGAAGCTGAGGATAGTCTCGATGGCCACAATGGGCAGTCCCACCAGCGTGTTGCTCTGAGGTGGCGGCTCCAAGGACGCCAGGGCCTCGGGAGACTCCGAGACCGGGGGCGGGGAGAGCCGCGCCGAGCCCAGGGCGCCGCCTTCCCCATCCGACAAGAGCCTCTCCTCCTGCGCCGCCATCATATAATTCGTCCTCCCACAACTAAGGGGGGGAAGGAGGCTATCTATGACGACACTTCCTATGACGCTGGGGGGCGCTGGCGGGCGGGGAGGCGTGGCCGCTCGCAGCGCCCCCTGCAGGGCGGCCCGGGGTGGGGGGTGGGGGCGGGCAGGCAGGCAGGCAGGCAGGCAGCCCCGGCGCAAGCGGGTGGGCAGCCATAAGGGGAGGAGCGGGGGCGGCCGCAGACTGGGGACCCACTGCCCAGTGACAGAGAGTCCCGAGGCGGCTCCATGGTCACATCCAGAGAGTTGGTTCGATGTCCAGATGGGACCAGTGCTGTTTAATATTTTCATTGATGATAGAGACAGTGGGAGCGACTGCACCCTCTGCAATTTTGCAGATGACACCGAGCTAAGAATCACAGAATTATAGAATCGCCTGGTTGGAAAAGACCTTCGAGATCATTTGAGTCAAACAATACCTGTCCGCTACTAAACCACATCCCTGAGAAACTTATCTATCCATCTTTTAAACATTTCCACAGATGGGAAGTCAACTACCTCGCTAGGCAACCATGCCACTGCCTGACAGCCCTTTTGGTGAAGAAATTTTTTCTAATGTCTAGTCTGGACATCCCCTGGTGCAACTTGCGGCCATTTTCTCTGTGAGTGGGCTAGTTGTCACAGGAGAAGGACGGGATGTCATCCAGAGGGATCTGGACAAGCTGGAGAAGTAGACCTGTGGGAACCTCATGAAGTTCAACAAGGCCCAGTCAGTAGCAAGGTCCTGCACCTGGGTCAGGGCAACTCCCGGTATCAATACAGGATGGGGGACGATATGATTGAGAGCAGCCCTGCGGAGAAAGACTTGGGGGTGCTGATTGACGAGAAGTTCGGCATGAGCTGGCGATGGGCGCTTACAGCCCAGAAGGCCAACCGTGTCCTGGCCTGCATCAAAAAGAGATGTGGCCAGCATGTCAAGGGAGATGATTCTCCCCCTCTGCCCCGTTCTCGTGAGACCCCACCTGGGGAGCTGTGTCCAGTTCTGGAATCCCCAACATAAGAAGGATACAGAACTATTGCAATGTGTACAGAGGAGGGCTATGAAGTTGATTGGAGGGTTGAAGAACCTCTGCTATGAGGACAGGCTGAGAGAATTGGGGTTGTTCAGCCTGGAGAAGAGAAGGCTCCAAGAAGACCTTATAGTGGCCTTCCAGTACCTGGGGGGGGGGCACGGGAAGGTTGGGGAGGGACTTTTTACAAAGGCAAGTAGTCATAGGAAAGGGGGAATAGCTTTAAATTGGAAGGGGGAACATTTAGATTAAGACATTAGGGTGAAACTCTTCACGATGAGGGTAGTGAGGCACTGGCACAGGTTGCCCAGAAATGCTGTGGATGCTTCCTCCCTGGAAGACCAGGTTGGATAAGGCTTTGAGGAACTGATCCTAGTGGAAGGTGTCCCTGTCCATGGCAGGTGGTTTGGAACTGGATGGTTTTTAAGGTCCCTTCCAACTGAAATCATTCTATGACTACTCCCACTTGGTAGAAGGCACATGGGAGTAAGGTGGCTGAGGACACTGCAGAAACTCATAGAGATGTAGGCCATCCTGAGCTGGAAGGGACCCATGACGATCATGCGGGCCTACTCCTCACTCCACACAAGGGCAACCGAAAAGTTAAACCATGTATATATGTACAAACGCTTCTTGAATGCTAACTTGCTTTGGGCTATAAGCCCTCCCCTGGGGAGCCCATTCCTGTGCCAGACCACCCTCCCCATGAGCAGCTTTTTCCTAATACCGGACCTGAACTTCCCCTGAGGCAGCTTTACACCATCCCCTCATGCTCTGTGACCAGACATCAGAGAGGAGAGATCAGCACCTCCGTCTCCATGCCTTCTCTGAAGACACTGTGTGAGAAGGACCTCCAAGAACCTCACTGCTGCTGTTGCTCAAGAGTATGGCAGTGTTTCCCCCACACCGTAGGAACAGCACTGGCTGCACAGGCACAGCAGCCCCCCCAGCAAAATACAGCTGAGTTACAGTGAGGAAGCTGCAGGATGGAAAAATGACTCTAGCTTGTAAGTGAGGCACAAACACCTAATTCTTACAAATTTGGTCCTGGTCTTTCTATCCTACGTACAGATAGTTGAGCACCCCTCTTGTGTGTCCAATCCCCTTGGCCAGCGTGTGCAGCAGGACCCAATGTGTGCAGACATTATTGAGGAGGCAAGCCAGACTACTCTTATTTTACTTCGATCCCATAAATTAGGGTGGTTTCTAAAACATTCTCTGGTGCTTCTGAGCATAGTCACGGACACCTAGTCCATAGTTTCACAGCGATTTTAGCCCAATACAACTTCAGATCTTAACATTGAAAAGTATGGTGCCAGTCTCCTCTCTGCCTTCAGCTGCTGCTGCTCTTTCACATCAGTAGCAGTGTGCCTTTGTGTTTGACTGGGGAAGTGGTGCTGCGAAAGAAATTCAGGAGCCTGCCAGAAGTAGAACAGTGAGAGAAAGCCATAAAAGTTTGGTGAGAATGGGACTGCTCACTACAGTACCTGCACCAAGACAGTACAGCTTAAAATATTACAGGACTAAAGCATTAGCTCCCTGCAGCATCCCTGTACATGTTTTTCAGCAATGCTTCTCTTCGAAGGTTTATCTTAACCCATTTCTTGCATGTGCAGATTCCTCCTTTCCTCAGAAACCCACCTGTGACCTCTTCCTTAAAAATGCAACTGTGAAGGAATTAGCTTGAGAGCTGGGCAAATGCAAGGGTAAGCCTTTATGTGTGTCATCCTAATGGCACTCCAAAAATGTACACTGAAATTAATATTTCCTTTTTGGGGAGCAGAACAGTGTGTGCCTTGTATGGATTTGGAAGTGTTTTGCTCCTCCCACCCCTCAACTCATCAATGCCACTGTAAAATGATCTGGCTATCTTGGAACAAGGGTTTTATTCTTTTGTATGGTTTTAGGACCTGATCTCCTTTCACACACATACTCAGCAGTTTAAACCACACTCAGGAGAATTCTTTATATTATTAACTACAACTACATAAATAGTGTTATAGTTATTACTATAAATATTATATTTATATTATGTATATTGCATTTATATTTAGTAATATAAATATTATATTATAAATAATATATTATCCTACTTAGTGAAGCAGACTTATTAACTACAACTATATAAATAGCTTTATAGTTAATAAGTCTGCTTCACTAAGTAGGATAATTCTGCTGCCTTACAGGTTCTGATTTACACCCTTCCCCAATGTATCTTGTATCTTGGCATTTTTCTGAGCATGCATCATTTTGCATTAATTTGCAAAGGCGCAGACCATATGCACTTTCACAAAATCCCCATCAGACTCTCCAGTGGCTTTTCAGTTACTATGGGATAGTGTAAAACCAGACAACTTAATAATGTTTTCTGAAAGGGATGAAATAAAGTTATATATAGTCTGTTTCATGTCACATAACATACAAACATTTTGTCAATATTTTACAGCCCATGCAGGATGCACACCTCATTTGCCTTGTTTGGTTCACCAGTCACTCAGATTTCTGCAATGCATGTAAGATTTAAGTATTCTTGAAATAAACTTAGGTTCAGCTATACCATATTAGAATAATAAGTATATTTGAGCTTAAATTTTTTGAAAACATCTTTATGACTCAGTAGAAGTGTGTTACAGGATATTTATTGTTTTGCTCCTTTTAAGCGAAAGTTCTCATAATCTTTTAATTTATCCTTTCAAGGATGAAATGTTGACGTCTCTGTACTTTGAACTAGGAATATGAGGTTTAAAAGGAAAGCTGCTCGGGCCAAGGATGTCTGGTTTGCTTTCTTTGTAGTAATCCACCAAAAAAAAGAAAGATATTTTAGGTCTTCATAAAATCTCTTTACTTGTCTTAAAATTTGTCAGTGAAATTCTTAGATGCATCTGTATTGAACAGATCCAACCTCTCAGCTTGCTACAACCTTATAAGACTGTATCTGTACCATGCTCTCAAGTGATTTGAGCGTAGTCTGTTAAGGACAGCAGAGACTGTGAAATTTTACTGAAAGTATGTGGAACATTTTGTTTGTTTGGGCTTTGTGTGGAAGCGAGGAATGCCAAAAGCCATGGTGAAGAGGAAGGATCCTGGCTCAAATACAAGGAAGGCTCTAACTATTGAATTCGAGAAAGGAGAATAAATCTGGGGAAGGGGAGAAAAAAAGAGAGTGAGAAGCAGGAGCTAACAAGGGGAAGATAGGGATGGGGGAAGAAATCTGGCTGCAGGAGCAGAGGTGAAAGAAGATGTGTAACTAGGTCAAGAACTGCCATGTTAGTGAGGAACATAGGAGCAAAGAGGAGTAATGTGCTCAAAAACTGAGGATAAGAGCAGATGTTGGGTGGGAGGAGAACAGATTTGTTTTATAAAGTTAGTGTAACCAATAGAAAAATATAAAATGCCTTTCCACACAGCACCTTTTATTCTCTGGGGCGGCAGCAGTTTGCTCACTTTATAGATACTAAGGAATTTTTAAGAGGTCCTAAATTTGAAAGAAGTCTGGCATATTCACACAGCTGTATTTTCATGCAGGCTGTTGACACTGAGGCAGAGCAAAGTCTTGCTTGCTTAAAAGTCTTTTTTGAGAGCCATTAAAAAAGAAATAGAAAAAAAAGCCATATTAAAATTTCCTTTTGCAGCTGAGACTTTTGAAACATTGATAGGTAGCATAATAATTATTGTTGCATGGAGGCAGCTTCAGATAGGAGTGTAATCCCACTTTAATTAAATCAATATAAATATTCAAATGGATCCTTGGTAGTTTAACCAGTTTGGGGCCCAGTAATGCTACGTGTTGCATAAAAAGCCGGTTGAGAAACTGCCTCTAAAATCTACATCTACCTTGTAATTAATTTGTAATCCAGTACGTAAGGTATCTGATAGTAATCATAAGCTGAAATTGAGCGGCAGAAGAATGGGATGCTCCCTGGGAAATGAGAAGTAGAAGCAAGAGGAAAACAGGTAGATGACAGGATAAAAGAAACACAACCTCTTTAAGTTTTTCTCAGCTAAAAATATGTGGACCAGGCTAATCTTCAGTAGTTTTTGTAGGCTAGGCGTGTTCCACTGTTAGGCTTTCATTAAGTATGTTTTTCTATTTTAAATTTCAAAACAAAGTTTTAACTAAAAGTATTTTCAAATAGAAGAACAAGGGTTCAGACAAATAACCTTTCTATTTTTTTTTAGTCAAAATACCTTCCCTGAAAGAGGACTGCAGAATCAGGTCCTGGACAGCATGTTATCTTGGCCAGGTTACATATCCTCTCACAGGTGTACTCATAAATAAGCTCAGTGGAAAATCTTATATAAATAAAAAGGAGGTTTTAATTAGATTACATGAGTTTTACTGATTTTCTGTACTATTTTCTTGTAGGATATTTGCAAACCCAAGGACAGAGAATCAGTGTCCACCATTAGAAGGGGCTCAGTTTTGATATAAGTTTTAAGGCATTCCTTTGATTTTAGTATATGATCTCATATGTACACTATGATAAAGATAATTCGGTGAAGACATCAGTAGTGTGTCTCTGTGTCTCATCAGTTCAGCTCAGTGAAACATCACTGACATAACAATCTGTACCAATAATGTTGATTTATAAGAAAAATAATTCTCCTGAGTTGCCTGTTGTTGTTTATAGATCACATACCTTTGTCTGTCAGGATTATGTAAATCAGCATTTGATTTGCTGAAGCACAGGACTATAGCTCTGTATAAGAAGATGCAAAGAGAATAAATAAATTAACCAGGAGAATGTTGTAACAAAGACATAGTGTGCTCAGTCCTGCAGTCAGTTTACAGAACAGAAATTGTGGGAGAACAGATATTGAAATAATTTTGTTTTCTGAAATCCTTCTGGTTTCATTCTCTTTTGACTCCAGACGGACCATTAGCATGAGCTTCTCGGCAGCTGAGAAATAGGGATGAGGCAACAATAAAGTAGCAATGTTAATTTAACTCTCCACATTCTTTAAACATAGAGCTGGGATGAAGGTTCAGCATCCCTATGCAGCCAACCAGTGTCTTAAGGTTTCTGGTAAGGAATGAGATTGTGATCATAGAATTCCTATTTGCAACAGCTGAATGTATGCTTGCTTAATGAACATGTTTTTTATTTCCTTCCCTGTTATTCCTCACTGACCAACTTCCTTATGGAGTGAGTGGATGTAGGCAGGTATGGCTTTCTTGTGTTGCTGTAATTGCCTTAAACAGACATTTGTTACAGAGGGTCTTCTGTCAGGATCTGTCTTGAGATAAATTGTCAGGGATCCAGAGTGAGTCTAGCGAGCATATTTTAGTTATTGAGTACAATGGCAGCTGTGTATGATGCATACAACAGACGAATTTGTGCCAGCCTACATTTCATTCAAATAAACTGGGAATTAATGGAAGAAATTTATTTCTCCTCTCCTTCAGACACAGTGTAGACCTGCTTTAGCTGGCTGGTTGTTAAAGTACCTGTGGACAAAAAAAATATGAATTTAAATTACATGAAAAGAATTTTGAGTGAGGACATCAGAATTTTCTTCTAGTGAGTAACTTGATGAGTTGGAGAAGCTTTAGTTTACTGAAGTTAAATAATTCCTCATGTTGGCAAAATTTAGGTTTTGTTTGAATTATGGAGAGGGAATGTGAAAAAACACATTTATCTGAGTAGATTTTAAATCAATTTCACCAGTGTGTGAATAAGGAAGTATACCTCACAACGAAAATGGGCTTCATCTGACAACAAAACATATCTTTCAACAAAACCCAAACCATTCAAGTAGAGGCCTGATTATGTTCTGCACTAGGCATGCACTCATGTGATAGATTCCCTGAAGGGGATTAGAGCTGAGGAGAGTGATTTCAGTTGCCAGACACAGACATCTAAGAAAGTAGTAGTTTATCACCAGGAGGAACACCAAAGAGAACATCTACACTTAAAGAATTGGACTTGACAGAAGCTGTGGCAAGCCCCTGTGTCTTAATTTAAAATTTACACCTGCTAAATGCTTCTTGATGTACTGGTTTGATTGTGGCATAGGGCAAAGGCTTTTGCTTTGGAAGCAGTCACTGGGATAATATGGGATGTCCTAACTAATGTGGTTAAAAGAATCCTTTAAGGATTTCATGAATCTCAGCTGCAGACTTTGAAACTAGAAAAATTCTTTTTTTTTTTCCATCTGGGAGGTAGACTCAGTCATTGCTTCATGTTTCCACTGCAAGGTCTGTTATCTCATACTTTTAAAACAAATTAAATTGTAAAAATGCATCCTTAAATAGCTAAAATGAATCTTAACAACTACTAGAGGACAGCTTGCAGATCAGCAGAACTGTATGAAGGTGCTGAAGGTATAAAACTATCAGTTTTCTATAGTTATTTTTTGTCTTTGTGAGGAGATTTGACAACACTGGCTAGTTGAGTCCTCTGCTTTGAATCACTGTCTGGAAAAGCCTTATCTTGGGCTGGAGGCTAGCTGTATAAATCAGGTGCCGGAAGTTCAGCATTGCTGGAAATTATCCAGACTTGTGAAGCTGCTGTGCTGTGCCCCAACCCACTGAGTTTAGGTGAGCAATTTTCTTGGCATGTTCCCGTTGTAGGTTTTTTTGTTTGGTTGGCAATCTCAATCCCAAAGCTTTCTGCTCTCAGAAACTAAAGCTCAGACCTTTGATTTGGTGGAGTTTTAACACTAGGTGGCAGTGGACAGCAAATCTAAATCAACTGGCCTCCTGTTCCTCTTACATTGACGCTGTTGTGCCCATTTCTGACAAACTCTCTGATGCTACTGTCCTAGAAACAGTTTAAGAATCAGGTTCACCCCCTTCTTGCTGAAGAATTAAAGGGATTATTAAAATATAAATAGCTTTTAAAAAAATTATTACAAAGTTTTACAAAAGAGAGATGGCCTGATATCTGTTGCCTGACAATCCTCCTGGTTGTGTCAGGGACTGTAAAAGAAGATTTGGCTGGTCTGGAGACAGTGTTAGGCAGGCTATTAGAGAAGAGGATGAGAACTTGCTGTTAAATTTACTTAGGTACTGTGCTGAAGGAATTAATTGAATTTTTAGTGTTTTAAGTAGTGTGGTGATGGTATGAAATACAGCAGCGTATTCCTGGCCTCTCTCACCCCAGTCCCATTGTGTGAAGAACAATGGCAAGAAAAGATGATGCTGTTGATTTCTACTGACTAGCATTACCGCTGTCTGTATTGTCTTTCTGCTACTGCGAGTTTCTGGGGTTTCACATCAACTAGATCTCTCATGTAAAGAAAAGTGGTTCTGCTACATTTTTGTTTGGTGGTGGGTTTTTTGGTTTTGTTTTTTTCTCCCTTCTCTTGGATGCTTTTCAAGCAATTCCATGAGTATTAGCTTCCCCTGGACCTTTGCTGTGACTGCTTCTAGAGAACTGTGTGCAGCCTTAGTCAACTGCAGCATGCACCAGAAAAGCCGCCAAGAGTAGCGGGAACCAGGGAAGAGGTGCAGAGCTTCAGCTGTCTATGCCATTGGCTACACATCCTGCAGATCTCATCTTCTCATCTGTTTGTGAGAGCTCTATATGTACAAGACTGAGAACTGTACAACTTGACAATTCTCCTGTGCCTGACTGTTATCTCCAACTGTTGACACTCTGGATAGTGATCCTGTGGTCAGAAACCCTCATGTGTTTCTTCCCACTGGGGAGGGGGGGAACCTTGCTCATAAAACCAGAAGTCTTTCCTGTAATTAATAAGCTGTTGTAGGAAAGTCATGACCTGCTTATCTAGTCAAATTGTGCCTGAACTGCTGAAAGAGGCAGAAATGTGAATGCCATGTGGAAAGTAAGAAATCCGTAGGGAAGGTAAGAAATGCTGCTGAGATATGCATGGGTCTGAGAGAGTCTTGACCCTGCTTTACCTGCAAACCTGGCAAGTGTCACCTCCTTTGTTGGAGTGAAGCTGTGATCTAAAGTACATGGCCAGATGGCACCAAGAACCTCCACCGCAGTGTATGAGTAGGAGAGCCTGGGCAAAAAATGGAAAAAAAATAGGTGCACCCCTTGAAGCTTCATTTCCTTAGCAGGGATGGGGTTGTACTTTTGCACAGACAATGTAAGAATTAGCAGTTGTGCCAACAGAGACTTCTGTTGATTGGCCTGCAAGAGCCACACACTAGTGAAACATAGAAACCGTGCATGTACACTCATCTGAAACCTCTTTACCAGCTGATTTTTATCTAAACATTTCTTGTTTTATTTTACAGGCTTCAAAATAATTTGTGTCTGTATTTGGGGCACAGATTATAAATGCATACCCTTTTATCCCTTAGCAGCTAGATGCTCCTAAAAATTCAGCAGGTATTTGGACAGGAATCTCGGTTATCCATGGCCATGTGTTTTGCCCTGTAACATTTTTATCTTGTAGAATAAATGCCAAGTTTGAGTTAAAAAAGCCTTCCTAATGAAAACTGGTACTGCAGGCGTCCTGTAGGCACGCTGACCATATGTCTCAGCGCCGTGCAGACTGGGACCAGGAGAAAGCTGGTATCGACAGCGTGGTAACACGTAAGTGGCCACGTGGGGGTTTCGCTCCAGCCTGGAAGCATCTGTTCCCAGCTCTTAAGTCAAACAATCACGTAAAGACAAGCCTTTCCCCCAGCAGAGGCCCTGCCTGCGGGGCTGGGCAGCACCCAGAGCCACGGACTCCTCCCCCCGCCGAAGGGCGCGTTAGATTACGTATGGGGCCTTGAGGCGGCCGTGTAGCCCGGAGACGGCGCGCTGTTTTCGCCAGGTACCCAATAGGCGTCAGGACAGGTGATGTCATGCTGCCGGCGACGGCGTTTCATTGGTCGGAGCTAGCGGCGGGGCGGGACCCCGTGCGGCGAGAGGGAGGCTGGGCCAGGGCCGCCTGAACGAATAAATACCGGGGAGGGGAGCGGGAAGTTAAAGCTGGTCTCCGGCTTTGCGTCTTTGTGGAAAGCAAAGCGTGTTCTCCGGGGCGGGGAGGCGGTGTACAGCAGGTTTAAAGAGATATGAGGAACTTCTGGGACACGTTTTGAATGTTGCTGTATTTCAAAGCGCTGTAGAAAAAAAAAAAACCACAACCAAAAAAAGTATTTTGCTTTTCTGTGGTATAATTAAGCAACTACAAAAATAGTTTTCTATTTTTTTTTTTTAGCGTCCCCCCCAGCTGCAACAGAATAGTATTAAACAACGCTTGATTATTTCGTAGGAGTTCTTGGGGAGTAGGAGTTCCTTTACCGCTTTAGAAAAAGAAACGTTTATCTACAAACTAGATCTGAGTTTTGTTCTCCTTTGACTGGGAACTTCTAATCCTCTTTTATCCTTTTTTATTACTGGGAAAACTTCAATACGAGTAGGAAAAACAGATGGAGCTTGTTTTCCTGCAGAGAGAGCCCTGTAAGGGTGCTGTTACGGCACGCTTTTCTTCTAAGCCTTCCTTGAGCTTTTGAAGTGCTAGTAGCAAAGCACCTGACTTTAAAATGGGTATCCCGCACACTGGTCCAGGGAAGTGAAACATTTTTTGTTTGTTTTTTTTTTTTTTCCTCTCTTAAGCGAGTGTAAAAGATTTTTTTGTTTTGTTTTGGTTTTTTTTCGACAGCCCAGCCTTAACCTGGGTCTCTAAGACTTTATTTTTGGCATCTCAAGACGAGGTTTGACTTGGCCACCGATTCTGTGACTGCCAGGCTCAACTAAAACCAGAGGAAATGCTAAGCTGCACCTTGAGCAGTGATGCTAAAGAGGCTGCGTGAAGGAAGAGCTAAAAGGAGATTATTGACAAGACCACCCGTTAGAGGCAGCAGGGAAGGCAGGGACTCGCCGCCCAGCCTCGGGGAGGCTCCAATATCGAAGCCCGAGCGTGGCCAGTCGCTTCCCACGTCGGCTTCCTCGCTGCCCATCCAAGGGAGGCTCCCTCCCCTAGAGCCCTGCGTATTCTGAGGGATGTGCGGGAGGAGGTGACTCGCGGGGACCGGGAGAGCTTGTCTCCCGCCGCGCTAGCCGTGGGAGGGCACCTCTGGCTCTCCGGGACCGGGAGGGAGGCGGGATTTGTGCCGTCCCCGCGGGAGCCGCGCGGGCCCCTCCCGTTGGCGGGCGGGGCGCGGCGGCTCCTCCTCGTCGGGCTGGGGTCAGTATCGGAACGGAGGTGGGAGCGACGGGAGAGCGGCGCCCGGTGCGAGCAAAGCTCCGAGCGGGTGACGAGGGCCGGGCCGAGTACCTCCGCAACAGGTCTGCGTCCCGGAGGCAGCGCAGCCCCCTTCCCCCCCTCCCTCGCCTCCTGGGCTCCCGCTCCGGGCGGCGGGGCCGGCACCGGCCGGCTCCATGCGGTTCGGCTCCAAGATGATGCCGGTGAGTCCCGGGCGGGCGGGGGCACGGAGCAGGAGGAGGAGGCGGCCGCCCTGGTAGGCAGAAAGTTGGAGCGGGGCAGCGGGAGGGAAAATTGATCCTGCGGAGGGGGCGGGAGGGCGACCTCTCCCCCCCCCGCTTCCCTCTCCCCCCCCCCGCTTCCCTCTCCCCCCCCCGCTTCCCTCTCCCCCCCCCGCTTCCCTCTCCCCCCCCCGCTTCCCTCTCCCCCCCCCGCTTCCCTCTCCCCCCCCCGCTTCCCTCTCCCCCCCCCGCTTCCCTCTCCCCCCCCCGCTTCCCTCTCCCCCCCCCGCTTCCCTCTCCCCCCCCCGCTTCCCTCTCCCCCCCCCGCTTCCCTCTCCCCCCCCCGCTTCCCTCTCCCCCCCCCGCTTCCCTCTCCCCCCCCCGCTTCCCTCTCCCCCCCCTTCCCCCTTTCCTCTCCCTCCTTTCTGTCTCTCCCTTCTCTCCCCCCGTCCCTCCTCCTCTCACCGGCGCTCAGGGGCTTTCCCTCCCACTCCAGTCTTTTATTCTTTCCCTCAGGTTTTCCTTTTCTTCCTCTTTCAGGCCGGGATCAACTTGTTAGACGGGCCCGCTGGAGCAGAGCCAGCGTGGGGGGCAGGGAGCGGAGGGGGAAGCAGCACGGCGGCGGGGCCGGGGGCGAGGGGTTTTACACACACGGAGCCCCGGGACACCCCCTCGCCCCGTTCCTGTGAGAGATGTGGGGCGGCTCCGTTCCCTGCGGGCTAAACGGGCGCCTCTTCCGAATCCTGGTTTGGTTTTGTTTGGTTTTTTTTTATTTTTTAGTGGCATGAAGGTCTTAAAGTTTCCTTGAGACGAGCCGCCTCTGCCGCTCCTACGGGTGGGGGTGGCTTTGTTTCCGAGTGCCTGGGCTCGAAGAGGAAGATGGTGTCCCTGTTGTTTTTGGTTGTAAGTGATTAGGAGCTCTCGGAGTAGGTGTTCCCACCCCCGGCTGGGAGAGTTTCGGGAGTTCACGGCGTGCCCTGCTCTGGCAGATGTTCTAGCACTTCCAAAAGGGTCAGAGAGGACCGCCTCCTATTAGAGTTTTAACATGGATTTTTAGAACTACACTTTTTCTTTTTCTTTTTTTTTTTGCCAGCGGAAGTTGGATGCAAGTATATCACAGCACCGTTGCTTGGTTTTTAGCACAAAATACCTGAAAGTTTCTTTAAAAAGTATGCCTGCCTCTGAATACCTGATTTTACCAGTATGGATGCCTCATGAAACCCATAATCTATTGTTCTGAGAGCATGGAATATGTACTGAAAATCCCAGCAAGCTTAATATCTACTTAGTGGGAGTTGAGGGTGCTTTAAAATGTTCTCTCTGCCGTTGTTCCCCGGGCCATGTGGCCTCCCTTGGTAACCAGTAGCTTTGCAGGCAGAGATAGTACTTTGAGCAGCACTCTCCTATTAAAGACTATTTCCAGTTTAACTCTCACAGGAGCTGACCAAAGTGAGTGAGGAAGGAACTGTACTAGGAGATGAAACTGGGAATTCGTGCTGGAAGGATATGGGTGTTTCAGGAGTACTTATTTTGCTTTCAGTGTGAAGTTTCTCCTCTGCAATTAGGAGGAAATAATGGGCGATAATTTGATCTCCTAGAACACTAGAGAAGGCTGGGTGACTATTGCTCTAACTAATGAGGGAGGAACAATATAAACCCAGCTAGAGATTAAATAGTCAATGTGTTGTGCAACTGTGGTAGTGTTTACCTATGAAAAATAAGAAAACCAAAGAGTAAATATAATAAGGTGTTAATTCAACACATGCCAAAACCGAGCTAGGTATGCACCCTCATGTGACAGTGAAATCTCCCAAGGCATGCTGGCCAGTTCCTTGCAACTGAGTTCAACTAAAGGAAAAAAACAAGTAGAAGTCTTAGCTCATCGGGGTTTGCAGATGACAAGTTCCAGAGTATGCATTGCCCTGATGGCCAAGACTTTTCTTTGGCTGATGACTCAACTCATTAGTGATCCTGTTTTTTAGCCCATAAATAGAGGGATGGATACAGGCTTTTCATGTTGTGCTTACTGTGAATAATGAAAGGTTTGTAAAGGTTGAATGTGGTTAAATGAATTAAAAATGTGTTATGAGTATTAGAACTTTAATTCACCTTTAAAAAAACACAACCAAAATCTGAGTTTTAGTATAATCTTCAGAGGGATAAGGTGTCCCAACATTTATATTAAATGGTGCAAAAGTGTGTTAAAAAAAGTGCTGTGGTCCATTGGTTGTAGGGCAAATAAACAGCCACTTGCGACTTTGAAAACGTTTTCTAGTAAATGTACTTGAATGTGAATCTGAAAGTTTGGAAAATGCAGTTCCAAAAGTACATCTTACTATTTATCTTTTTTGTAAGTATTTCTACAGATCCTTCTTTCTTCTTTTTTTTTTTTTTATTTTATTTTAGACACTTTTTCCCCCTGAACGAATTCTTATTTATTCTTATAAAAAGATTGAAAGAGTTGGGCGGGGGGAGAGGGATCATGACTTTATTTAGGCACTAATGAGGTGTTCATCGACCTGATTATCTGCATTGTTTGAATGAGAAGTAGTAAGCTGGCTTTAAACCACAGGAAAAATGTTTTGTTTCTTGCTTAAGGTTTCTTACAGTGTCTCTCTCTTCGCCACCCTCCAAATAAAGTCCTATAAGATTTTAAGGCTCTGCTCCAGGTCCATGGCTCCCCTACCCCAGAAAATAATATGGATAAGGGATTTAAGTAACACAGGAGGAGGGCTTGTGGACCCCAAGTGAGGAATAGTGAGGACAGCCAAAAATTTGCCTCAGAGTAGCTGCAAGTCAAAAGCCTGGAAACTGCTGTTAGCAGCGTGACTATTCCTGCTCTTAGGACACTACCCTGAAATGGGAATGTTTTCCTTGTGGTGGTGACAGATAGGAGCTAAACTGCTGCTGTAACCATATGTCAGGACAATGTGATTGAAAGTCTGCGTGAGGGTGTAATGCAAAGTAATTTGTGTGTAGCTGTACTGATGAAGGTAATAACAGGGTTAACGCTGACAAACTGAGCGAAGTTGTCTCACCTTTCATCTGTGAAGGCTTGTGGGAGTGTAACTGGTACTGTTAAGTAGTGAAAAGGAGTTGGAAGCACTTTCAAAAATAGAATATTTTTTCCGTTGTAATTGATGTCTCTCCCTTATCTTACATTATTACCCTAAAGATGAACATGCATCAAGAAATAAATTGCATCATTATGCATACTGGATAAATCGCTTTTCAAAGATAGTAGGAGGTAGCACAGATTGAGCTACCCTTTAATGCTCAATGAATTTTCTGGATCCAACCCCCTTGATGATCTAGATAAAGGGCCATTTTGCAATTTGGCTTATGTGCAGCAGGTTTTGGGAGCCTTCTTGAAATCAGGATAGATCCAGGCATGCAGATGTACTGTTAGGGTTAGGGACTGATTTGGCAAACTGGGGAGTTCTTAAATTCCTAACTTAGTTTTGCCTTCTGTCATCAGAGAGGACTTAAATTTGTGAAACTGAAGTTTCCTAATAACCGTGTCTCCTTATCTAATCAAGTTAAAAGGCGAGTAGATGACTTTCTTCGGGGTTTGGTTTAGTCATGAACAGGTACGGTTGGACTTGATCTCAGAGGTCTTTTCCAAACTTATGATTCTATGATTCAAGTTAAACTATGCTTTAAGTGTAACCCTGCAACTTTGATACAATAAGGAGTTGTACTTTCCTTTTACTGTCTCTTGAATACCTTGTTGAAGTGGCGTTCTCTGAGGTATTGCATCCAGTGAGCACTGGACTTAAAGTACATGTATTCATTGCAGAATGCTTCCTACTTTAGATTTGTGTATTATTTCTTTAAACATATTTTTAACCTTAAACCCTACAATTAAAGTTGTTTTGCATGTTCTGTTAGGCGGTTAATGGCATTGCCATATGATTTCTGAAATAATGGAATAGTAGTAGCCCGTCTTGGGCAATTTTCTTTGAAAAAACTTTTCTTGCTGCTTAACTGAAGAATTTTTAACATAAATTAATCTCTTGCAGTTTGTAAGATGAGCAGCTGTAAGTTTATAAGCAAGCTGACACCCCTGCACCATCTGGTAGAGTTTAGTGACTTGTTAAGATACCAGTAAGTAATCCATAGGATCTCAGCCCTTTTCCCTATAGTATTTTAGTTATTTAAGCTCCGATCAGGTATATCAGTCATTAACACTGTTTTTCTTGTCTGCCTGCATGTATTTTGGTGCATGAAAAAGACCTCAGACTCTGAGCTCTTCTTAGCATGTGCCTCATATCTTCATCTGATTAACTATTTAGTATCTGTTGTGTATTCTTTTAAATGCATTTCCATTTAGTGTTAGTCATTTAAAAGTTTTAATATTGTGATTGTGGTATTCAACATCAGAAGTATTTTGTCTAGAATGCTGAATAAAGCTTAGGTGATTGTTTTGCTGAGCTTTTTTACCTTGAAACTTCTCTTATCACTTGCACTTCTCACTCATGGTAGGAAATATCACCTTGAGGTCCTCCAGGAGCTCCCTCCTCCCATGTTGTTACAAGATCTTTTTTGTGTCCCATGAATAATTGTTCAAGAAATAGTTTTAAATACATTTAATTTCTCTGACTTTTTTTTTAATACCTTAGCCCTCCATCTGCAGTTCATGTTGTATTATGATGCAATATGTTAAATATCGAGTGGTAGAGGCCATGGGGAATAGCTAATTATGCTGCTTCTTATGTATTCAGCAGTTCAGGGTGTGAGTGCCTCGTGGGGCTCTTGCGTTTACTGTTTCAAGGGCTAGTATGCAGTCATCCGGTTCAAGATGGGTGGATAATTAACAGGATTTCTTTTTTTTTATTATTTATTTTTTCTTTCTAGTGTTGCCAGATGGGATCTCTGCTTTATTAGTGAGCAGGTCTGCTTTGGGAGATTAATTTACATGCAAGTCAGTTGGACTTTAAGAGAGGCAGGTATAAAGGTTATTTCAGCAGAATGGCAATGGCAGTGTGCCTAGCATTCCTTTCAAATTACTGATTAAGGAACAGTCTTGAAAACGCTCCATTTGTCTAGCTGCTGTCCTTGTTAGCAGTCTGCCTAGGGGACTCTTCTCTCTCCCACTGTGCATGTTATTGAACTTGTTTAATTATGGGCATAGTTCTGCCTTGCTGCCATCTAGTTTGTCTAAAGTGGGAGCTGGATAACCCCGTGGAGACTGACTTGAGCTTGATGGCACAGCTGGAGGAGGACTTCTCGCTTCCTTCTGCATGGGCCCACTGATAACAAGGGGAACCTCCACATCCTTTTAATCCTTTTGCCTTCCTATGAAGTGTAAAAGCTTATTTAATGCTCTGGAAATTGGAAGGTGCTCCAATTCATGCGAACGAGCAGATAAAACTCTTTGCTCTCAGTTTTATTATCTTTAGGCCTGATTTCTCTCATCTTAGTTACTGGTGAGTCAAGCAAAGTCTTTTTGACCTACAGTTCTCAAAGAGTTGGATGATACTGTGTATAAAGGCCACTAGAAACCCTGGACATCATGTGGAGTATATGTAATTATCTATTGTTTAACTGTTTTAGAGGCTTCAGGCTTTTCTGTGGAACATAAAAGACCCGAAATGTCATTTAAAATAGTATTAGACAGCGGTTGCTGTAGTTTGGGATAAATGTTTGTGGAGAGGGTAGGAAGGGAATCCAGGGAAAGAACAGCAGTCGTGATGCTGTTGTGATGCTGAACATGTTGAAGGGCAGAAAGCAGTCTTCTGCATGCTTTTGCTGTTTGCCTTTCATTAATCATTAACATTTTAGGTCTTGCTGCTGTTGTTTAGGGTTAGTCATGTGTGTACTCACCAGTTGTTTCACCGTAATGGTGGCATTACTTGGCTGTTGAACCCAGTTGTGTGTAAGGATGAGCACTTTGGGTTTTGTTGTAGTGGGGTTAATACTAAGAATTTTATTACTGAGATGGTAACGTTGTTTCTGTACCAATTTCTTTTATGTTACAGTGATGCTTCCAGATTTTAATATGATGTGATCCTTGCATAGATGGCTGTGTGCAGTGCCCTAGCTTTTATTGACATCTTTTTTTAAAAAAGAGGATTAGGGGAATAATTCTTGCCTTTTTCTTGAATATTTTATAATCGTACTCTTAAATCTTTATTTCATCCTTTTGCAAAGTAAAACACATACATTTTAAAACCAAACATGTACTGCAGTTATCCCTGGTTCTGCGTGGTCCTCTTGATTATTAAATTGATTCAGGAAGACCTATATCAGCAGTGTACCTGGGTTATAACAACCAAACACAAATAAAAACGTGGACGCTTTCACATTGCTAAACTTGTAAGCTTCTAAAATGATTTTGAGTGTTCAATATCAAACATCTAGTCTTTAAGATACTGAGTGCTACAGATCAGAACATTTAATAAAGGGAGTGAAAACTGCAGGGAGGTTAAGCCACTTGCTAAAAGTCATGCAGTAAATTCAGCCTGGGATTTAGGAGACCCGTAGAGTCAAACCAACTGGTACATTGTGGTGCAGGTTGGAATATGTCTGTCATATCTAACATAAGCATTTAATGATCTTGCTAAAGTAATTATATTGCCTGCACCCCTACTTCTGTAGGATTAATCACGAATTGGGAGAGAACCTTGGTGGTAATTCATTCTGTTCCACACTTGAGAATGGTCGCCAAGAGAGGTACTTGTTCATAAGTCCTTTGCATGCATGTAAAGTCAATGTTCCATTTTCACTGTTTAAAGCATATCTTGTATATAAGGAGTGCTTAAGGAAAAATTTAAGTCTAAACTTAGATTGCTATTTTTCTCTATTCCAATAGTGTGTTAAACCCCATTGTTTCTCAAATGAGAAGTTAAGGAAGAGTCTCTGGAATGGTGTTTTTCTTACCTTCAGTTTCCTTCTGCCCTTTAAGAGGAAGATCAATATTTTCTTTTTAATGCTGCCATTGCTGCTCTGTTAGAGTTCTGTACTGCCCCAAACCACCCATATACTCTGGTATTCCAGTGGAGAAGTACTCTGCATATCTGTGAACATGTCTCAACCTTGCAGTGTGCAAATAAGAAGCTGGAAGACTACGAACAAGTACTGGTGTAGAGTATCTTTTTTGTATTCCCAAGGTCTGGAGGCTTGGACTTCTGTCCTCTTTTTGTTTTTCAGTAGTCACAACCCTCTTTAGCAAGTCACACAGGGATCCCACTCCCTGTTTCCTTAATTTTGGTGGACAAAGTTGAAGTTGTGCAAATTGGCTGGGCTAGCAAGTCACACAGAAACGTACAAGGCTCTTACTCTCATAGCTGGGGCTCTTATTCAGCTGCTTCTGTCATACCTGGACACAGTTATAAGTTGGTGGTACTTTCTTTGCTGCTTGAGAAATGTAGCTTATCTGGTCACTTTTTTTTTTTTTTAAAGAAATGTTTTTGCAAACTCCTTTTTTTCTGTGTATGCTGCCCTGAATGCAGAACCTCACCCACATCAGTGATTGATGGTTTCTGCCCTGGCCTCTCCAGGAAAGTGAAACCTGTTCCTGCCATCTTTGGGCATCCTGGGACTGGGAAGACTCTCTAAAAGGTAGGATTCCCAGAATTTGTTTGAGGTGCTCTCATCCTAACTGTAGTAAGACTGTGTGTGTCTCAATAGAATGAAATGTTCAGGAAAAGCTGACATAGCAGGGAATTTGATTGATTTCTAGCTACAAAAGAGGGAGGGAGATGTCACAGAGTTGTGAAAGACAGGGTTCTTAGGGGTCAGACCTCCTTGGAGAATGCCACAAAGCTCTTGTGAAATACCAGAAATAACTAAGTGATTCTGCCATGGGTCATGTATAAGCCATATTTCCGAAGAGCATTACCTACTTACTGTGCTGCCCTGTAGCCACTTCATTGGTGATTGTCAAGCTGTGCCTTCTAGCCTTTTGAGAACAAGTTTTACTACAAGTAAGGGTTCATGTGGGGAAGCTATGGAAACAACACTGCACACTTCTTGTCTCTGCATTGTTATTTCTATGCTATTGTATTGTCTTGCCCACAAAGCCTTTTCGCAGTGGGTTTCCCAGTGTTGAACAAAAACATTGTTATTTAGAGTGCTTCTCTTGCAAATAGGAGTTAGTTGGGTTGGATTAAAGGGAAGAAGTTTTCTACCTTTGGGAAGCAGAATGAGTGGCCAAATAGTAACAGGAAGATGGGGACAATTTCTGGAATTTTTGTGGAAAAAGATGTCTGTTAAAGAGCCCATTGTTGATTTGATTAAACTGTTCTCTGTTTAATTCATTTAAAATAGCTATGACATCACCTCAGTGACCACCATTTCACACAAGATCTTCTGTGAAGATCACTGTCGTGACTTTGCTGGTGATAACACGCAGAGCCACCCAGCAAGCCTGCTGCCTTGCTCTGATGAACTCCTCTCCCTTCCTTCCCTTCTTGGTGTGTCTGCATAGAGCCTGGTATTGCCTGGAAAGAGCTTTGGGGAGTGAGCGGCACTTAAATAAAACCTGTCAGACAGTGATCAACTGTACAATCTGCCAGCCTTCTGCAGCTTCTGTTGTAGCAGCTGAATGTTACTTGATGAAAGTTAAAGCATGTAGAGCTCCCTGTTACACGAGCAAACATTAGATCAAATGAGGTTCTTGGAGGGCTAACTAGCTGACTGGCAGGAGATTTCTCCTCTCCAGTTTTGCTGTAGTAAGTTGTACATATCCTATTATTACGTGGTTGACTAAAACCATCTGACCATCCGTCATTTCCAGTGTTAGAATAGCCTCGCTGGTCCCTTCCAACTTGCAAAATAACTGAAAAAAGATCCATCTGTTTTGGAACAGAAGCTCACCTTCTGTGCTAGTTGAATGTGTGCTGCTGTAGCATAATATTCTTTGGTATCTGCTCAGTTACTCATGACTTCCTGCGTGTTTGCAGTCCAGAAGTGGAAGGACAAATGACTTTGAATAATAACTTCAAATAATAACTGTTGTCAAATAGATACAATCATCAAGCGTAGGCTTTTTGTGCTTTTTTTTTTGGCATTGCTGATGGCTGTGTTGGTTGCCTGCATTGTCGTGCATGGGCTGCTAACTCTCAGTGTACTGGCGGTCATCTGAGTCTGGCAAGCAAAAGTCATTCTTCAAGGTACACTTCCATCACAACAAGAGTGCATTCACACCAAGAACTGGTGGTGAATAGAAAAGGGCTACCCTTCTGCAAAGATATGGTGTGACATTAGACCTAATTAATTTAGTAGTAGGATGCTGCTCAAATGAGTGGTCCTGTTTCTTTGGTTTCCATCTCCACCCAAAGCGTAACTCACCATTTAGATCCACTCAGTAGTAGCAGTCAGATGATAACCTTATGCTTTCCTTAACCCCTCCACGTTATCTTGAGAATTTGGCAGCTCTCTTCCTGGAGGTGTGACTAACATGATGTAAGGAGTAGTATTTTCAAAAGTGTTTGGCACTGAGCTCTATGAAGTTGCTGGGGTTGGAGTAAACCAGCATTCTGTGCTTTTTTTTACCTGACTTGTGTGATTTGTTTTCTGTTGCTTCTACTCGCTTGTACTTTTTTAAAAAAAAATCCAAACCCAACTGTTTGAGATAGACCTTGATTCACAAAACCCCCTTCTTTCTACTCCCGTACTCTCCCCATGGGTGGTCAGAGGAGCGTAGCCCCCTGTTGCCGGTAATAAATTGCTTGGTGTGGGGGTCAGGCACTTTTTGCGTTATAAATGTAGCTTTGACTTGAATGTTCTGATGAGCTGAGGTCAAGCACTTCTGGGTATGACTATTGATCGTGTTTTCATTGGTGAGATTATTATATGTTGGCTGGAAAAGCAGAAAATTAGTATTTTTAAACTCTGTGAAGAGTTAGTGTCTTAACCAGTGGGCGGTGTGATGTGGGTGATATAGGTGCCAGTTTGCTGTGATAGCCTGCTTTGTTTAGGTGTAGGTTATGTTAAATATGCTTTCATCTCTGACACATCTGCTTTTCTCCGTGAAGGGTCCTGGTTTGTTCAAGATCTTTTTTGATTACCAGGAAAATAATAGGCTGTCTTTTCATCATAAGAATATACATGCATCTTAAAGGACTATTTTGGGAGGTGTAATTCTGAAGCGTCCTGACAGGGAGCACATCTTATGGATTTTTATTGGCCTCTAGCTGTTTAGGAGGCTGAGAGACAGTAACTCTTATTCCCAATGGGAGGGATGCAAAGCTCTAGAGCAGCGAAAGCAACTTAGTTTCTTTTTTATTTTCCTTTGTTCAGTTATTTTTTTTTAGTACAAGGACTGTCTCTGAGTTTGATGCAAGTACAGAAAATTGAGAAGATTCAGGCTTAAGCTTGAGTTCATAACCCTCCTCGTTATGCTTGGATGTTGCCTTGACTTTAGGCTCTTGCAGCGTGTGTTGCGATCTGAAGAGTGAAAGGAGGAGCAACTGTAAACCCCTGTGGTTATGTTTTACGAGTTAGACTGTTATCCTTTTCCAGAGAAGTGTACCTAATTGTGCTATCAAATTTTATCTGTCTGAAAGTACTTCTCATATACCAACTGTTTATAACTTGGTGCTGAATGTAGAAGATGAGGCAGTTTTCCTGGAGAGGCAAAAGCCTCCAAAGACCCAATTCTCCTTTGCTTGACTCCAGGAGGAGGAGGAGCAAGCTTCAAGTAGGATACCAACAGTACAAGTTCGAACACTGTGTGTAATCTTGCTTTTCTGCCAATCAACTTGTAGTGGGTTTTGGTGAACCGTCCAACATTGTAAAAGTGATGGCTCTAATGAGCCATGAGGAAGGATTTGAGCAGAAAGGGAAAGAGCACTTAGAGGAGTGGAATGTGTGGAGGAGAGGAACTTCACAGATGGCAGTGGAAAGAAATCTGTTAATGTGCTGCCCTGTGGTACAATATGAGGAATGTATTCAGGGTTTGTTTACCATTAATTCCTGCAGTTGTTTAACTAAATTGATGCCAGTCCAAGAGTAGATTCAAGTCTGAGTAGAATGATCTGTGCATGATGTGTTGGGAAGTGTGGATGCTCATTAAAAGGCCATGGTTTCCTACTTATCTTAAAAAGCAAACTGGCCCATATATTTTAGAACATTTTCTTTTGCTTAATGTTGATGTTGAAATAGATAGCTGCAATGCAAAAGTATAAATGGCTTTAAAAGCCACACTTGATTCGAGACATTCTTTCCTTCAGTGATAGATGGTAGCTCAGCCAAGGAGTGTGGAATGAGTTCCTATGCTTAGTGTTCATCCAAAACAGTAAGCTTCATTTGCAGAGACCTTTCTGATGTCTGGCTTATGGGAGGACTTTCGTTCTCTTCTTGTGTATGAGAATGACTGAAGAAAAATGTCAAGTTGGAGAATATAACTAATTCTAAAGTAAAAGTCTTTGTTTTGAAAAACCTCTTCTTAAAGATCTTGTGCATAATGCCCAGCTGAAAGAGAGGTTTCAAAGGTTAGGAATTCTGCATTTACTGGTCCTGAGCCACGCCTGACAGATTTCACAAAACTAAAAAGGCTAAACTGAGATGATGATGATTTTCCTGTAAGGTTAGGCGGGAAGATTGTAATTGCATCTTCTTAATTTGTAAGTCTAAACTGAAGAACCTAGTTCTGTCTGAGGTTGGAGCCCACAAAGTAGGAGGATCCATTAGTTTCAGAGGGTAATGATGCTTGGCCAAAACTCAGACTGTTTTCTCTGCAGCTCTTCAGATTCCTGTAATGATGGTTCAGATACATGCCTGATAGTGAGATGTAATGTATGGTTCAGATGTATGCCTGATAGTGAGATGTAATGGGGCATTTGTGCTATAGCGTTTGCTTAGTTTAAGTACTGTATACCAAAAGCAGATGGCTTTCATTCTGTTCTCTCTACATTAAGGGCAAGAGGGAGAAATGAAGGAAGGGAAGGACAAAACTTCCCTTTGGCTGTTTCCAGGTCTTTTTCTCCATGCCCCCAATGGTGCACATTGCATTTTAAATCCTGGAAGAAAAAAAGACATTTTTACCAAAGATAAAATACAAATACATGATAAGCTTATCTTTAAAATAATCTGTACAAGCGGAAACTACCATGCCTTTGAGAGTAGAGGCTGAGTCTTGTTTTCTCCTGTGATACAATTAAAAGGAGAAAGGGCTGTGCTTTATATAGACTGGGAATAATCCATACAATCCCATGGTGCTTCCTACTCTACTCCACCTACCTTGCATCATAACTTCCTTTCTCATATTTATGGCCAAAAACCAGTACATTATAAATGGAGTATAAAAAAAGTACAGTATAAATGTGATGGGTAAGATATCAAGAACCTAACTCCATGCAATTGAGCATTGCTATAGGCAATTATTAATTTTTACTATTTCTGTTGAACCTGTTTTTATTGAGCAGCTGAATACTAGAAGAACTGGGGATAGCAATCATCCCATGTGCCTGTCTTCTAGTAAGTCTGTTATAATCTTTTGCGTGCCTTAATCTTTAGGTGCAATAAGTGAGCATGTTGCCTACTGAAGGATTGGTTTAGGGTTCTGAGGAACTTGGTGTGATAGAATCACTGAATTAATTTATTATTGAGATATACTTTGCGTTAAATGGAGGGCTGTAAGTATGCATCAGCTCAGAATGCTGCTTATGAGAACAGGAAAATGTGCTGTTGTGCAGGCTGTCTTCTGTTGTTTAGAAAGTTGCATCAAGTCAGCAAAAATATCTGTTTTAGCAGCTGATTTCTTTGCAGCTGTCTGGGGAGGTGCAGTATCAGTGTTCCCACTAGGTAAATGCACGACTTCTATTTAAAACTCTTTGTTTAGAGGGATACTGTATTTATCAAGAAGGGCTCATTAATGGTTAAAAATGTGGGTATTATGTTTGTGGGTGGAAGCAATTACTTGTCATTTCTGTCATCTGTACTTGAGTTGTGATAATTAATCTATTTTAAAAATTGTATGTTGCTAGTTTTTCAGCTAAATAATATTAAGTTCTAAAAATATATTTTAATTCAGGATGTAAATTATACTGTTATAATTATTTTCCATCCCACACAGTGTTTAAAAAAAAAAAAACATTTCACATACTTGTGAAATATATTTTCTGTATTGATGTATGTAGCTGCTGTGTGACCAGACTGTGTAGGAAAGTCATTGAAGGGTGTTCTGTGAGCTCTTTTTTTGGAGGCTTGTGCATCCAGCGCATCAGGGAACATCTCTCCATGTCATAGGAGGACATGCGTTGAAACATTTGCAGTGTAATATGATAGGTGTAGCTCAGATATCAATATTACTGCAAAGCATTGCATTGCCAACATTAAGAATGACTTTTAATGCCTCCTTGAAAATGAGAGCTAAGAAAATTTGCCATGCAGGCTAAGATCATTATACTTAGCTGTGTTATGGAAGTATAAAACCCTCCAACACTAGTAAGGTGTGGTTCAAGGGTATTAGGTTTTGGTCTGAAATGCAGAAAATATGAAATGTGGTGAAGAATTATTTTAGTAGCTCTAATGCAAGGTAATGAAATGAACAATTATTTCCAGAGGGAGTGTGCTTGTTTGCCTGTCAAATTACATTCTGGCCTCTATCATTGACTTGTCGTATGCCTCGGGTTTCCCTGCCTGTAAAGCAGGAAACTACTTGCTTGTGTTACGACTTCCTGGTCATAAGATGCTTTGAAGATGAAAAATACCATGTGAATAGATGCCACAGTTTTATTGTTTGTTACATGCTGTGCAAGAGGACTACATAAAGTTACAAATTCAGCAAATAGTGAAAAACAGGGTTAAGTTAGGGTTTTTTTAATAGAGGTTTTTTAATAGTAGAATTTTGTCTACGTGTTTATGATATTTTATAAGGGACTGAGTTTTAACCTAAAAGATTGTTATCCGTTTTTGAAATTTTGTGATCTGAATTGGATATTTCACTAGAAACTGTTAGAGGAGTGGGGAAGTGTGTTCATCCTTTGAACTTGAATAGTTTCAGGAATTAATTAAATTTTTGTATTTTAATATGCATCATGCACAATAATGGCATTTTCTCCTGAATACTTGCATCCTGAATAATTTAATATTATTATTATACTAATCAGAAAACATCCAATTTGACAGCCTTTTAATACCTAAGATGTGTGATACCAGTTTTATAATATGGAATAGAAGTCTGATGCTTGCAGAAACACCATCAAAGCTGAAAAGTAAATTGCATTTCTGCATTTAATCAATAACTGAAGTCTTCTGATCTCAGGAGAAGATTGATAATGAGATCTTTGATATGAAGTGATATCGTATTGGATGAATGTAAATTGTAAGGCACGTATTTCTTCAGGTTCATGTTTCAAACAAATTTGGAAGCATTTTTTTGGTTTTTGTTAATACGACAAAGCAAAAATGTAACCTGGACATAGTCTAGCGCTTTTGTAGAGCTAGCCATTCTTAAATATTTTACTTTCAGTTGGAAATGTATTTGCAGATGTTGAGAACTGTTATGTCATGTTTAATACTAATGTAATTGTATGAAATGATCCTGTTGATGAGCTTAACAATTGGGTCAGATTTGTGGGCAAATGTAAGGCTGCTTGGGGCTCGTGTAAAGAAGAGAGCTGGAGGATTGTAAAGTGGAATGTGACTTGCTTGCTTGGTGCTCCTTTCTGTCCTCCGGTTTGGTTGCTTTTCTTGCTACATTCTCTTCCTTTTCCTGGGTGTGTTATAGTCCAAACTTAGTGGCAGTAGTTGAAGGTGGGGGATAAATAATATGGGCTAGAAAAAATAATATAATTATCTGTTTGGAGAAGACCTTTGAGATTATTGAGTCCAACCATAGGTCTCCACTAAACCATATCCCTAAGAAGTTCATCAATGTGTCTTTTAAACACCTCCAGGGATGGTGACTCAGCCACCTCCCTGGGCAGCCTGTTCCAGTGCCTGACCACCCTTTTCAGTGTGTAAATTTTTTGCTAATATCCGGTCTGAACCTGCCCTGGTGCAACTTATGGCCATTACCTCTTGTCCTACCACTTGTCACTTGAGAGAAGAGACCCACACTCACCTCGCCACAGCCTCCTCTGAGGTAGTTGTAGGCAATGATGAGGTCTCCCCCTCGGCCTCCTCTTCTCTAAGCTAAAAAAAGGCCATATTTTTCATGCTGAGAGGACTTGAATTTGTAATTCATACCAATTTGGATTTTCTTAGATTTGTGTCTTTGGTGGCAGCCTGTTTGGAGACATAAAGTTCTTCTTTATGTTCTATTTTGCTGTTAAATTGTTTATAAGTCATATGTAGTAGTCATTCCTTGCAAAAACTATCTCTTGCTTTAGCTCATGTGTCCTTGGTCATCCTTTTGATGTCCTTGGTGCATCCGATTGCACTACCTCATTTGGTGGCTCCATAACTGCAAAGTTCTGTTTTCTAAGCTGTAGCAGAGTCAGCTGAAACCTGTGATGTGTTTTTAAAAGGAACTGCTTGAGTAGGTACGCAACACATTCCTGGTTCCTTGCAAATATGCTACGATACTGAAATGCGTATACATTTTGAAGCTTCTCAGTACCTATAAACCGTGAATACATCTTGGAGATGGGAAATGAGGGGAAAAACTTAGTTAGGGGCCTGGCTCCTGTTTAGAATTGCTCATCCTGAATACTGAGCATTCCTAAAACTCAATCCTTGAAAGTTTGAGAGAGGAAAAAAAATCTAACCCACGGCTAAATGGAATTATCAGGTATTTCAGTATTTGACTGGATGCTATCTTTGTACAAAGTCTCACTAAGACTTGTTTCCCCCCTTTTTTTTTTATCGAGTCTTTCATGTATACCTAGCTTGAAATGGATTTTTTTTGCATGTTGTTTTTTACCTTTTTTTTACTTATATCTTAATTCCTGGACGCCTGTATATAACTGTCTTATTGTTGGTTTTGGGGAGGAGCAAAAGACGATTTTATGCTCTAGCTTGGTGCAATCTACAGGGTTCAAACAAGATGTCATGAGAGTATTCTTGTTTCCTTCGTTGTTAGCTACTGCACAGCGACCAAACAGCAATATAAACTAGCTGGTAGGATGGTTAATGTTGCTTTTGAACCATTCCTAGGGAAGGATGATTTATTCGGATCCCAGTGTGAGCTGGTGCAAGCCACAGAAGCCACCAGGGGGTTACAAGCAGTGTTGAAAAGCCATAGTGGGCTTTTAGCTCACAACAACTTCCTGATATTTTCCATCTTTCTCTGGAGAGAGACCTCTCTGTGATAGATACTTTCTGCTCAGTGCTTGCCTTAGCTTCTGATGTGGCCAAGCCTTGCAGGTATGTAGGTGGTGGAGCAGACAGGGCTGGTTCCTTGCCTCTCCCCTGCCAGGCCTTATTACAGGACAGGGAGGGACACAAGTACTTAAGAGAATTTCTGAATCATCTCAGCATTGGCCTTGGAGCTAATGGGGAAGTGGGATGAGGTAGATCACATCAATTTTGTAGCCTTTTAGTTACTTTAGGCTCTTAAGGTTTTGAAGTATGTTTTTAGGGAATTTACAGAGTTTGGTTGCTCTTTTCCCTCAGTTCTTAGATTATGTGAGATAGAGATAATGCAGGCATTACTAAGTCTCAGAAGTGGTACCCACAGACCAGGTTTGAGTGCTCTTGGCTTAATGTATTAGTAATTATCCTGAGCATTGTGGATAGAAAGGGCAGCTTGTGATCCTTCTTGCGTAGTTGTATTGGTAAATCCGAAGGACTAACAACTGGATATAAACATGTATATTGAAGAGTGAACAGCCCTGCTAGGGATAGATTAGGTTTGCTTTGTGTATAATACCATGATTTTTATAATTTTCTTTTAATTCCATCTATAAGCTTATATTTTAAAGCTAACAAATGTTACTGCAGATACACAGCCTGTGTGATTCAGTGTTGTTTTGAATACAGAGTTATTCAGTATTAAATGTCAAGTGGTGATGTGTTTTACATACCTATGTAACCCTGCTCTAGGGCTTTTTGGGAACCTCTTTTTCTATTTTATACTTTTCTGCTCCAATTTTTGTGATTAAGTGCTATTTTTATGTGGTTGCACATGGCATCCCTCACTGTCAGTCTCCTGTAGTAATACTACATCTAAAAGATAAGCACATTCAGTGACAAAAGATTAAAGCTGGGTATCGGAGTTCCTGCTTGGAAAGCTTTGTCTCTTAATTTAGGTCAGTACTTCAATGCACTGTGCTGTAAACCGCACAATGATTGCACCCATCTTCGCTGTATAATAAGTGTATGTGGTAAGCTGATCCTATCTGACTTCCTGCCACACAACTCTGGCCCACACAAAGCATACTGAAGAGTGAGCAGTGTTGAAACTAATTCCCTGCTGCTGATGAGTGTGCAGCTGTGAACCCAGCTGGTAGGTGGGATGCTACTTTTCAAGAGCAGAACTGTGGAGTAAACAGCAGCCCTGACTCAAGCTAGAATCCTCAAGAACTGGATATCCAGCTCCATCTGCCTACCTGTTCTCCATGGGATCTATTGGCTTCTGTCTTTCAGTAACTGGAATTTTGTTGCTATCTTTGCATTTTCCACATTCTCCCTCTTAATTCCTCTCCTTAGAAGTTCCAGATGTTTGGGGTTTCTTTTTGCTACAGTGTGACAATGAAATGTTTGGAGGATCTAAACATTTTCTCAAGGTTTGCAGGCAGTTTGACCTGTCTTTCAGCTAGTTTTCTCCACTCTGTGAATGTTTGTAGGAGGTCTTTAGGAATTTATTGGAAACTGTTGTCTTTAGGAGCTGTTGTTCAGAGATCAGGAACTCTGCATACGTTGAATCTGGTGTTATCCCAAGACCCAAAAAACTATTTGCAAGTGTTTATACTGTCACAAGTATTAGGGAAGTGATTTTATCCCTGTGCTCAGCACTGGTGAGGCTGCATCTTGAATCCTGTGTTCAGTTTTGAGTCCCTCAGTACAAGAAGAACATTGAGTTGCTGGAGCATGTTAAGAGGAGGATAAACAAAGTTGGTAAAGGGTCTGGAGCGCAAGTCTTATGAGGAGCAGCTGAGGTGACATGGGGGTTGTTTAGACTGGAGAAAAGGAGGCTGAGGGGGAGACCTTATCACTCTCTACAACTATGTAAAAGGAAGTTGTGGTGAATGGATGCTGGTCTCTTCTCCCAAGTGATAGCATGAGAGGAAATGGCTTCAAGTTGTGTCAAAGGAGGTTTAGATTGGACATCAGAAAAAAATTCTGTACTGAAGGAGTGGTGAGGCATTGGAACAGGCTGCCTTGGGAAGTGATGGAATCACTATGTGTCAAAATTGTAGTTGTGGCACTTTGGGATATGCTTTAGTAAAGATCTTTTCCAAGCCTGAAGATTCCAAGTGGGATGTATACTTACACTCTGTATAACAGGACATGCTAAGTATGTAGTGCTTTTGTAGAAGTTTTTAAAAGAATAAAGGTAGCTTCTGTTATTGGAATGGAGGGGATCTTGGCATTCAGAAGAGCCCTGTTAAAGGGTTTGAAGACATCAGGGATGTGCACATATGTGACTGTGTTCCGGGAGAATCCCGACAAGGTGGTTCCTAAAACTGTAAAGAAGATAGGTCTAAATTTCACTTCGGAGGGCATCAAAAATACTTGTTCTGCAGCAGAAGTGTCAAACTCGTGACCCGCGGGCCAAATCCAGCCCTCCACCTTGTTTTAGCCAGCTTGGCACTTTGTTTCTACCCGATGGCAGCTCTGAGCTCCTTGCCCCTGCACTCCTGCCAGCACCGGTCATGTGTGCAGTGCTTGTGATGCATGTACGCTGCAGGAGCAGGAGGATGATGGGAGTCATGAGTTTGATACCCCTGTTCTAGAGTATTCACACAACAAAATGATTTTTTTGTTTGGTTTGGTTTTTTTAACTTTAAATTTAGAAGGGTATTTATACCTCTCCCTTGCCCTGTTTGATTTGGACTCTTTTTTTTCTGCCTTTGTTCATAAAATGTATACCCCTTTTACTCCCTGAAAATGAGGACAGACGGGTATTTATGTGTCTTCCTGCAAAAACAACTTTTCCAGCTTTATGATAAAAGAGTGAATCGTGTAACATATTGATAATGTTTCTATTGCTTTACATTCTTAGTGGCGTACTTGCTTTCTGGAGACATTTGTTTTTTTGTGTCACTGAAAGTCATGTAACTAGCACCAGTTGACAGCGAAGTTGAGACTAGGTCTCAGAAAAGAATGGATATTAATTTTTAGCTAGCAGCTAATCTTTGATAGGACTTTAATATTAATAGCATACAATGAAGTGATGTTCAGAAGTAGTGATCATCAATATTTTCTATCAGACGTCTATAAGTCAACTAATTTTTAAAATGCTCTTCTTCTAGTTGTGGCAGGAAAGACATGAACAAGAATAAAATCTAGCTGTGTAGTGTGTTTATACAGAAATATAAGCAAAGATCAAGGTTCCTTCTACAGCTCCGAAGAGGAAGCCAAATAAAATATCCATGCTTTCCTGTGAATGGTGTTTGGGGGGACATTGCATTCAGACTGAGACTAAGGGTATAGCAAGTCAACTTGAGCTTCTGAAAAGACTTCCAATGAAATGTGTTATGGAAATGCAAATTATGTTTCCACTTGACTGCCTGTATAGTAGGCTTCTGTCTTTTTTTTAACAGATGTAATTGCTGTTGGTTTTCACTTTGAAGAGTACTTCTGAACTGTAGATGACTTTCTCCTGCTGTGTCAAGTGGGTTGCAGTATTTACGTATAGTAAGGTGGGAGGCGTTTTGACACATCACCTTAAGAGAGAAGGAAGGAGCAGTAGGTCTGGATTTGAAAGCAAACAGTCCTCCAGCAATGTATTCAGTTGAGCAGAGGATTACTTTGTAGTGTCTCACTTGCTTGTACCTTAAACAGAAATTATTTTTTTCTTTTTTTTTTCCCAAAAATTCTGTATGAACAGTAGTTGATAAGAAATTATATAATCATGTTGAAAATAATGGCTTTAAGGAGAGGGTTGTGTCTCTGATGTGCAGTGGCCTTGTGTTATAAAGTAACCATGTGCTGTTGCTTTGTCTTTTCCAGATGTTTCTGACAGTGTACCTCAGTAACAATGAGCAGCACTTCACTGAGGTGCCAGTCACCTCTGAAACAACCTGTAGAGATGTGGTGGAACTCTGCAAGGAGCCTGGAGAGAGCGAGTGCCACCTGGCTGGAGTATGGTGTGGTTCAGGTAGGTTAGGCTTGCGCTTTGTGAGTAACACGGCATTCCCTGTGCCTGATGAGGTAGAGCACAGAGACCTGACAGATGTGGTGCTGTCCCAGAGGGTTTCTGCCTTAGAGTTTCATAGAATCATAAGGTTGGAAGAGACCTCTGAGGTTATCGAGTCCAACCGTGGCTGTCTCTCTGCTAACCATATCCCGAAGAAACTCATCTACTCGTCTTTTAAACACTTCCATGGATGGAGACACCACCACCTCCCTGGGCAATCTGTTCCAATCCCTGACCACTCTCTCAGTGAAGAAATTCTTCCTAATGTCCAGTCTAAACCTGCCCTGGCACAACTTGCGGCCATTCCCTCTTGTCCTATCACTCGTCACTTGTGAGAAGAGAGCAGCATCCACCCCATCACAACCTCCTTTCAGGTAGTTGTAAACAGTGATGAGATCTCCCCTCAGACTCCTCCAAGCTAAACAACCCCAATTCCCTCAGTCTCTCCTCGTAGGGAGATTCCAGCCCCCTCACTAGCTTCATTGCCCTTCTTTGCACACGCTCCAACACCTCAATGTCTTTCTTGTAGCGAGGGGCCCAGAACTGAACACAGTTCTCAAGGTGCGGCCTCACCAGTGCTGAGTACAGGGGCACAATCACCTCCCTTGTCCTGCTGGCCATGCTGTTTCTGATACAGTTTTGCTAATGTCTTCATCAGACCTGCTGTGTGAAAATGCATCTACAGGAAGGCTCACACATGCAAAAATGAGTTAAAGAAAGGGAATCAAGCATACAGATTGTGTGCATGCAGCCCTTCTCAAGAGTCTCTGAAGGCTGTGGGGGAGTTGTTTTCTTTCTCCTCTGTCCCACAGTGGGGTCCCAGTGGCCTCTGTGAGGTTTTTGAAGTAGTAAGTGTCCGTAGGTCAGTGACCAAGTCAAAGTAATTTATTCAACCCCATAGCCATTTTCACTTGCGGTGGCAAACGAAAACTTCCTTTTCTGATGTCACCTTTGTTGTTCCCAGTTGTTTTAATTGAATTTGGAAGGGAAGGATTGTTACCAGAAGTAGTAGGAGTTACCCAATGTGAAGGTCTCTAAAGAAGGTGTGTGGTGGGTGGGTAGGAGGGAGGATGTAGAAGCTACTTTTGACTGTTTCCTATCCCTATTAAGCCTGTGGAAGAGGGTTTTCTGTATGTGATTGGTTGTGACTTTTTTCCTTCTTCTGTGTTCCTGCTGTTTTTTGTCTTGGAAGTTCAAATCTTAGCTTGCAGGGCTCAATTGGAACTGGAGAAGCAAGTCAACAGCTATAGTATGGCTAACTTAAATGGGAAAAGACTCTTGACTATCTCCTGTCCCCATGGTATTCATTAGATAGTGGTAGCCATCCAGAGGCATGAAGTGGATGAATCATGGACAGAATTTTACATCGTGAGAAATAATTATGTTTGATCTAAGTTTTCTGAGGTACTTCAGTGAAATTATAAAATAATCTGATGATAAGGGCTTATATTCCTGTCTTCCTCTGCTGTTGGCTCAGGCTCACACCTGTTCAAAGAAATCTTTGGTGAGCTGGATATTTGTTTAATAGCACGAGATGCCCTAGTTGTCTCTTGATTTTTAGTCCCTGCTGAGAGACATGTAATGTTTCTGATATTTCTAACTTTAAAAAACGCAACAGATTTTTTTTTCTTCTCTTTAAGAAAGAAAGCATCTTTTCTTCATAAATGGTAGTAAAATAAAATCACCAATCCAGCGTGGCAAGAGATCATTTAAGAAAGCTTTTTATATTGTATGTATTTGTCCAATTCTGTTTAAGTCAACACAATACCAAAATTTACAGTGTAAATAAGTAAAATAAAGGTTTAATAAAAAAGTAAAATAAAGGTTTAGGTAAAAACAATGAATTTATAATTATCCTTAGCCCTATGTCCTCTTGAAGAGCACAGGTTGTGATGATGTGGGACAAGGTTGTCCTGTCGTTATCATTTTGGAGCCTTGCTAGACTGGGCAGCTCCTCATCTTGTGTTTCCTGAACCTGGATTCTTGATTGGATTTTGAGATGTTGAGTATGCTAGAAAAAGCAACTGTCCTGAAATCAAGGGAGAACACCTATACCGGGAGACAAGTACTTGGTGTCCAAATGTTCACTTCAGCTTAACAAGACCTGAGTGCCTGGGACCATGTTATTTGTAAAATCAAGTTGTCAACCTCTCTGATACTTAAAGAAATGTGAGAAAATAATCTGGATGCAGAAACATAAAATGAAGCAGAGAATTCTTTCTGAGATTAGTCTTTACAAAGATGTTGTGAGATACCACAAGAAGAGATGTCTAAATTTTACTTGCACAGCTATTGTCCTAAGACCAAAAAAGATTATCATCCATTTACACAGTGAAAGCCTTGACGAGTATTTTAGAAACCAAATTATTCTTGTTCTCTTCACTGATCCTGTCATATTTATGAATTATTTACTTCTGTATAGAAACACTGGTGCGCGTGTGTGTAAAACTATACAGTTTCAATCTGTACTTGCTAAAAAAAAAAAATGCAGTGGTCTTAAATCATGTAATATTAAAAGACTTGAGTACTGGATGAACTATAATACATGCATTTTTTTTCAGATAAAATATATCCTTTATTAAGCATCTGTGTAACATCCAGTAGGAACCACTTGCAAGATATATTTTCATGTATATCTTGGATTTTTGGGGGGAGTGGGGGGGAACAATAGTGAGGAAGAGAAATACTTTTAGCTTTTACCTAATCTCATCTTAGATGTCAACAAAGTTGGTTATCTTGTTTTGTCAAGATACACTATGGTTTCCATTTTGTTTGCGTTTTGCACTGAACAAATTAAAACTTTATTTTAAAACAAGCTCAGCACACAGCTGCCTCCTGAGGTAGAAACAAAAGATTTGTGTTGTAAAGGGATTTCTCAGACTTCAGTTACTGAGATCCTTTTTAGATCTCTTGTGTCTTTTTCTGACGCTCACTCAGGAATTCTGTTGTCAGACCTTATTAAGCGTGCTTTGAAAGATTGCTGCAAGTGTGCTTGCCCCCTGAAGGGGGCAAGTTTAATACTCTCCCTGTCTTTCCAGTTTTGCTTGAAATTTGATGAGTATCAGGGCAAACTTTCTTGATATTCTGTTACTGTCAGAATTCTGTTAGGCGACTACATTACCCACTCTAGAAAGCAGATAAAAGGTGTGTGCATGTATAAAGAGGTTTTTTTTCTTTTAGACAGATAGGGAATAAAAATAATGAAATCTAATTGTTTGTCCTTTCTTCTTGAGCTTTCCAAATGTAGTTTTGTTTGGTATTTGAAAATCTCTTTGACCTTCCTTTGAAATCACTGAGCGGTATTGACAGAAGCCCTGTGTAAAGGGCATCTCCATCCATTATAGGCTTTCAGCTAAAGTATTGCCGAGCTGGTAGAAATCTGTTGTATAAGCCTGCAGAATATTCTTTAGGATGGAAGTCTGACAGTGGTTGACTGGGGTTTTGTTTTTTTTTTTTTCTTTTTTTCCCCTTGAATTAAGGTTTAGCAGACAAAGAGATATTTTAGCTGTCTAGACAAGTAACCGCCAAGAGACTGCTTTTTCTGTAACAGTGACCTACTTGCTTATTCTCTAAAGCTAATCTTTTTTGACAGTGACTCCAGAAATTTTCCTTGCTGGATTGCTTGAGCACAGCTGCAGTATTTTCATTTAAAGAGACACTTTCATATTGAAAATAGCTTTTCACATGCTGAAAATATGTTAGTAGCTTCTCTTCTTATGAAACTGAAAGCATTTATACTTAACACCAACAGTTTTTCCCCTGAAATGATTATTCCATATTGATAGTGACTTTGAAAAACTATCTGTTGAATATGAATGAACCACTCTCTGATCTCTTTGTTTTCTTTTTTTTTTTTAATATTCCCCCCGTTTGCTTAAATAATGAAAGGAAATATCCAACAAAGCAATGTCAGGAAAAATGAAGCTGGAGCAAAAGTGTTGCTGTTGAATTTCAGTCTTTTTCTGCTTGTCTTATTTCTCAGGTCAGAACAATATATTTTGTTTGACCAGCACCCAGCACAAATTGATCTAAGCTGATCATGAATTTCAGATGTTGTCATAAGATACTCTATGAAGTTGGCTAATATATTGACCATATATTTGCCATCATAAAATTACCCAATTTGGAAGGGACCCTAAGGATCTTTGAGTCCAACTCCTATCCCTACATAGGACGCTCCCAACATTCACACCATGTGGCTGAGGGCATTGTCCAAATGGTTCTTGAATGCTGGAAGAGTAGGTGTCATAACTACTTCCCACTTTTAACCTAAGTGTAAAAATATATAGTAGAATGTCTAGAATAATAAAGGCAGTTGCTTTAATGTAAATATTTAGAGGCTAGTAAGTAGTTGTAATTATATCCTCTCTGTGAGTGCTCAGCTAAGTAGTGTGTAAAGTTTGGAAGAACAGGAAAGGGAGGAGTAGTGGTAAATGGCAGCGATAATATAGATTCCCACTGGATTTTTGTAATACCAAAAGGCAATAAGTAAGGCTTAAAAATTACATGTATGACTGAATGCTGGACATGGAAAGAACAGGAAAATAAATTCAGTGAACTTGTGCATGTAACTTTTTAAGAAACTTCATCTTAACTCTGAAATGAATGGCAAGTTATTGGAATTATTTTTCACTGACTCATCTTTCTTTCCTTTGAGCCATGAATCCAAAATAGTTAATGTTTTCCAGATTTGTCAGAAGCGTGGCTTTCGAAAATCCATGTAATCTGAATTTCTTCAAAGTTGTTGTCCAAGAGAGTGAGGTGGTTCTATGGCTGACAAGAACTATAGGAGAGCACTTGAGGTGACAGGAGCTGTGGTAACTTGCTGAGGAGCGGATCTGTTGGGTACTGCCTAGGAGCCTCTTCGGGGTATTCAGTGCTTCTGCCTGACCTTGAACACAAGGTCTGCAGTCAGGCATTTGATTGCAAACCTTAGGAAGCATTAAGAGAATAATTATTCTTCTCTACAATTTATCTTTGCATCTCTCTTAATTGTTGTTGGAATAGGAAGTAAATGAGTCCCTGTAGGATTTGGGGCAGAGGAGCCCTTAAGGAAGATAAAAATGACTGAGAAGTAAGTTTGTCTGAGGTACCACAGAAGTGGAGCAAAAGGTCTATCCAGGATATATCCTGCAGTAGTGAGCGGGTAAGATTTGCAAAAAAAAAAGTTAAGGCATTAGAGCTGAAAGCTATAAATTGCCTATTTTTTTCCCATTGGGCTGCAACGGTGCCTTCTCTTTTCCCTCCAGGGGTGGACTTTTAAAGGACTGTACCTCTTTTTCAGAGGTGTAGGTTTAATTTCAGATGAAAAGACTGGTACGGCACCTTCCTAAGGGAAAGGTAGAAATGCCTAGGGTGAGGTGCACACACTGCACCTGAGTAATAACAGGTGTTCAGGTGAAAGACAAAGGACAGATTGTTTTGGTATGTGCCTAAGCTACATAGGAATGTGACAGTCAACTGGCTTTTTATCTTTTCAGAGCGTCCCATAGCTGACAATGAGCGGATGTTGGATATTTTGCAACACTTTGGAATGCAGAGAAGTGAGGTTCGTTTCTTTCTTCGGCATGAACGCTCTCCCTGCCGGGAAGCAGGTAAGTATTGGTCTCTGCTGATTCATTTGTCTTAAATTGCATTTCAATCCCCAAGGTTAAGGAAACTGCTTGTGTATGTTATTTATTAATGTTGGTAATCAATATGGTATTTCAGCCCTTTTGGTTATGACCGTTATTCTCTTAGGAATGGAGAATACTAGTAACACAAGTCTTGTTCATTTTAGTAAAAGCTTCGTCCTTTCTTGACAGATCTGGCGGCATTAAGTCCAAATTGAAACTTCTGCAGTTTTCCTAGAGCTGGTCATCACCACAGCGTCCAAGGGCATCCTGTGTTAAATCTATTAGCCATAGCTAAATATTTAGAAATCTGTGACAATCTCTTCTTTTAAACCTAGTAACCAAACCGTTTTCCAATAATGTGGTTTATTATTTAAGCTTAGGATATTTCACCTGGATAATGCTTTACCAGTCTGATATATTGGCATACTTGGCAAAAGATAGAATACTTTGATGTTTCTTCCACAATCTACACATTTATATTAGTTTCAGCAATAGAGTTAAATCAACTGTTCAGTCAAATTCTCTGAGAACGTAATATCTGTGCATGGTAAATCTAAATCATCGAATCATAGAATCTTCCGGTTGGAAAAGACCTTGGAGATCATTGAGTCCAACCGCACCCATCATTCGCTAAACCATGTCCCTTAAGAACTCGTCTGTCCTTCTTCTAAATACCTCCAGGGATGGTGACTCAACCACCTCCCTGGGCAGCCTGTTCCAGTGCCTGACCACCCTTTCGGTAAAGAAGTTCTTCCTAATATCCAGTCTGAAGCTCCTCTGGCGCAACTTATGACCATTTCCTCTTGTCCTGTCACTTGTGGGAAGAGATCAACACTCGCTCTGTCACAGCCCGATTTCAGGCAGCTGTAGACAGCGATGAGGTCTCCCCTCAGCCTCCTCTTCTCCAAACTAAACAACCCCAGTTCCCTCAGCCACTCCTCATAGGACTTGTTCTCCAGCCCCTTCACCAGCCTTGTTGCCCTTCTCTGGATGCACTCCAACACCTCAATGTCCATCTTGTAGTGAGTGGTCCAGAACTGAACACAGTTCTCGGGGTGTAGCCTCATCAGTGCCGAGTCCAGGGGTACAATCACCTCCCTTGTCCTGCTGGCCACAGTTTTTAATACAGGCCAAGATGCCATTGGCCTTCTTGGCCACCTGGTCACGCTGTTGTGTGAAGAAATGACTCTTGCTTTTCAAGCTTTTTCTGTGCATCCCAGAGTAATCTCTTCGGTAGAGTCCTTAAAACTTTTACCTTTCAATCATTCTACTGGATTCTTCTTCCTCCCTATTTTCTGTTTTTATACTTCCTTGGTATTGCAAATACTGCATTTGTGTTAACTGGCATTGTTCCTACCATACGTTAGGTGTCTAAGTGTCTCTTGAGGTCTGAAATGCATAATGATGATAGAATGAGTATATGGAAGGTTAAAGCCATGCCATCTTTATCTGCTAAGGATCTTGCAGTGCAGTTTAGTTGTCAGGATGTAATTTTTCAAGTCCAGGGTGCTTAGTAGTGTAAGTATTATTGGCATTTTATTGGCCACGGCACTGCTAAACAATATGTTTGAGGAAGTGTGGAAATAGTGACGAGCTCTGACGAGTTAGTGTTGCAGGAATAGGGTTTTGGAATAGATATCAAGTGGGCAAGAAGCTAACACAGATGGCTTCATCCTGTGATACACGTAAGTCACGTAGGGAAGTGAGTGAGCTTGGTATTTGACATCTGAGCACCATTTGTACGTAATTTGTTGGAAATATTAAAGTAGGATTCCAGTTAAGTAGCATCTTTACAGTGACTACCAGAAAAAAAACATTCGTTTAAACGTTGTGCAAAAAATCAGCTGTAGGTTAAATGGTACATCTTTCACAATAGATGGCTAACCTTTAGCTATTGTTATTTATATTCTCTATGAGACAGTTGACAAAAGCACACCAGAACATCTAGGTGTTAGTTTTAATCCATTGCAGCCCAAATGCCTCTCTGTGAATTAACCAGATATTCTCTTGTCATTTGCAGAAGGGAACATGTTTTTGTAATTATTCAGCAGTAGGGGCCTGTTGACCTTGGGAGAAAAACTGAAATAACCTGCTGTTGATTAAGCCTTTTTGAAGTCTTATGTCTTAAAATAAATGTTAACATTGAACAGCAGCCTCTTCATAAAATACCTTGTCATCAGTTAAGTTTATCAGTTAAGTGGTAGAAGCATGGACATGGATAGATGTTCAGTGCTAAACCAAAATGATTGTTCTGTTTCTCCTTTCATATTGAATGCTACATCTAAAAATTCTGAAATACCTTACCATCCATGACTCTTCTGTATTTCTGTCTAGGGACTGGACAAAGGTCTCAAGATTCAGCCTTAAAAAGAAATGGTGTGAAAGTGCCTGGTGATCAAAGAATAGAGAATGGAGTAAGTGCTTGATGCAATGGCGGGTATAGTGAAAACTGAGGCTTCCCTTCCTTTGAAATACTGATGCAAATCCTACCCTGGAAACTAAGAGACTATTTTGGAGACATTTCTAGTGACTGCTCTAAAACAGACACAAAGCCTCTAACAAATATCATCCTTGATCTCAGTTCTTAAGATGTCTCAAATCCATTGGCTGCCATATCTGTGTTTCCTCTGGAATCACCCATACAAAATTAGCATACTTTCCCTTTTCTACTCCCATTGAAAGTTTTCTCATGTTTGCTTCAGTTCATTGATTTTTTTTTTCCACATTGTTTAGTATTAGAGATCCTTTAGTTACAGATTTCAAGTTGAGACCAATTCGTGTTTCACCATTGAATCCATTGTCTGTCGTTTATTCTTACTCCAGAAGATATAGTTGAGGATATAAGAGGAATCTAGATTTAGGAATTGTGAACAGATAATTAATGTAATAATACATTATTACATTAATACATTATTAATAAAATTAATGTCATAATACCACCTTTGAGGGTGGTGTGGTTTCCCCCCCCCCACACACTATATTTAAACTTTCTGTTTTCTTCAACTTACGTTGAAGTGCTTTGAATTGCAATGATAAACCTACGACCCACAGATCCATCCTGCTGTGTGCTAAGCATTCTGGGCTCAGTAAGTGAAAGATGATTCATGCTGAGCGTAACTATAAGGGGCTCCAAAATGCCTTTTTAAAATGCTGCTGGGATTTTGCTAGAAATATTGAAGTTTCAAGAGATGTCAGCTTATGTGTGTTGCTGGATTAGACTATGCCTGTGTATGATCTTAGAACTATTTATTCTTTTACCATGCAAATATGCTGGGTTTTTTCAAATTATGTTATTGAATACTCAATTGTTACTATTTTTTTAAGACCTTTAGCATACTTTCCTGCAGTAGCTCTGTTGAATTGCACACCAGCCAAATTAAAAGTTCCAGACGTGTTATACTTTGGCTTTTCTGTGATAGGTCAGTGCTCCAAGGAATGATATGACACTGGCTGAACTTCAGGAAATGGCATCACGCCAGCAGCAACAAATTGAGGCTCAACAGCAAATGCTGGCTAATAAGGTGAGTTTTGAATGAGATTGTTTGGAGCCAGGAACAAAGGTAGTTAAGAGTCATATGAGATGAGGGGTGTTTTTTTTTTAATTTTTTCACCTCTTATAAACAGAGGGCTCCCTTTCTTTGGCTCACTCTTCTTAAGTCTGAAAGTCAACCTATGCAAATATCCAGTAGTAAAACGTTAGGATAATACCAGTGATAGAAGTCACCATATAGTTTACTAGAAGGATAGAGCGTATAACATTAATATATTGTCATTCGTCCTCATAGTTCTGCCAGAGCTATTTGTTCTCCATCATTCATGGGTTTGATCACTGGACAAAGCTTTTGTCTCTGGGTGTAATGCTGTTCTGAAATGATATCATGCTCTCTCCTGATAGAGTTCAATGTGCCTGGTTTTGCAGGGCAGCTGTCTGGAAAAGATGTGATAAATGTAACTAGGAGAGTGTTTTTTTTAAGATGCTTGCTGAATAATAACAGAAAGGCTAATGAAAGCACACAGGGTGTAACTGAATTGTTTAAGGGAAAAAATTCTCTGAATCCATCTGCAGAATAGTGGCATGAATTTCATGTTGGACTTAAGTATTTACACAATGATCTTGAAAATAGCATGGAAAATGCTGCTTTTGGCAGAGAATCATTAAGTGTGAGCCCATCATGAAGAGTGCTCTGGGTGGGTAAGTTCCCATGCCTTTCAGAATGTGCTCTACAGGGGAAGAATGCTACACTTCGGCTCTTGTCTTGCTACTCTTCCTCTGTGAGAAGCCCTGTCTACCTCTGCTTTTGAGATCAGCTGGGTTTCTTCCACCCCTCATATATTTAGCATCTTGTTCCCTTGGCTTTCAGTAATCGTATTTCAGGGAAGTCCTTCAAACCATGGCCTCCTAATGGTTCTGCAGCACCTGTAAGTGGTACTATGGCCTGTCGAAACTGTCAATAAAACTTTTTCTGTTTTATGGTAAGAAGTGGTATGAAGAAGGTGCAACTATAAACATAAGAAATCAGTCAGTCAGTCAACCAAGTGATTAGAGTTTTCACTTGAAGTTTAGGAGCACAGTTAATAACTGGTCTACCATGATTAATTTGCAAAGACAAAGTTACCCTCTTCTCACTTCTAGGTGACATGTGTTAAATATAAAAAAGAAGCCTAAATTTCGTAACTTTTATCTGTTTCACTCATGAGTGATGGTAATAGACTTTGATCTTATAAATAACACTGCAGTAACTATATATATGAAACTAGAAATAGGAACAGTGTATGTAATTACTGGAAAGGGGGTCAGATAAGATCTTTTTTCAGGAAAAAAAGGTTGATTCTGGATAGCTACCACTAGGTGGGTGTCTACTGCCTGTGGTTTGAAGAAGAGTAGCCTTCTGGGTGTCCCATTGGGAGGATTTTCCATTTAACATGCCTATCTGGAGCAAACGTACTTTACTAGATGCCCTTTCAATGAGAGAGTTTCCATTGCCTCTTTTATGCTTTCTGAAGTCAGATGCAGTATTAAAAATAGATTCTGAGGGAGGAAAATGCGTTTTTTTCTTAGACATGAACTGTAGTGTCTATTTTTTGGCATTTTCCTGCGTGGGACATAAACTGTAGGTGGTGGGATTTCTCTGGAAGGCAAGCTCACTTTTGGCTCTTCTTTTATTATTCAAAGTACTCAGGAGTCACTGTTCCTAAATGTGACTGGTACTTTTGGTTTTTTGAGGAAATGTTGAGTTCTAATGTTAGTGAGCAGTGATAGTCTTGGCTGTAGGTGCTTGGGAACGTCTTAGTGGTTATCCTACGACAGGAACAACCTATCATCTCCAGAACTGGAAGCCATGTAATTGTCTGTATAGATTAGGTGATTTGGTGGTTTCCTTTAGCTCTAAACTATAGATATTTGTATATAGAAACTGATAGCACACTGTGTTATACTCTTGTCTTGACTGCAGGAACAACGTCTGAAATTCCTGAAACAGCGGGATCAGCGACAGCAACAGCAAGCGGCTGAACAAGAAAAACTGAAGAGATTAAAGGAAATTGCTGAGAATCAGGAAGCCAAACTTAAGAGAGTAAGAGCACTGAAAGGCCATGTGGAGCAAAAAAGACTCAGCAATGGGAAATTAGGTGAGTTGCTGCTTGCTTGAGGAAAGTGTATTTTTCATGAACAGGAGTTCTTGGAACTTCAAAGTTTCTGGTGATTCAGAGGAGGTATTTATAGTGTTTTAGGAAATGCTGACCGTGACAATTTCACATCTTGTATTTATAAAGAAAACTTCTGAATTACCTAGAACAAAGTAGATTTTCTTACTGTATTTTGAAGTATTCCATAAGGGCATCTTATATTTTGAGCCTAGCATATCTGCTCTTTAATTATGATGTAGTTTTTCTCCTTATCTGAATACCTGTATGTAAGACAGTAACATTTTCCATCCTTGATGTTAATACCCTACACGTTTAGAGTGTTTTCCTCTTGGCCTGTAACAAAGCTAGGCCTACACCCATGTTGCCTATTATGCAAGAGGTAACTTAATGACTGAAGTGGCTGAGTATTTTCTTAATTATGGAAATCCAGCTAGTTTTGCTACAGTACTAGTTGGGTGCTTGCAGTTCAGCATGTTGTTCCAATGTTATTTATTTCGGGCTTCATATTAACGCACATTCTTCTGCCCATCTATTCATCGTACCTCTATACGTAGTGTATAGAACTTGTCATTTCCAGCTGGACTCAAATGAGAATAGGTAAGTATAAATACAGTGTTTTATTGGGAAGCACAGTGCTTTACAGATAAAGCAAAAGTATTTTTCTATGAGGAGAGTGCATTTTCTGTTTGGGTTCTGTTGCACAAAAACATCAGTTTAAAGGAATGGAAGGATGGTAGAGTAATACGAGATCTTGGAGCATGCGTATTTGTTTCCCTGTACCTTCCCCAACAGGTCTGTCTTGATACTTGCTTGAACTTTTACTGATTCCGTAAACTTTGTTCTGTAATGCAACGGTTTTAACAATGGGAGCAGCTGATGACGGCTGTTTGTAGTAGATCCTAAAGAGACCTCAAAGTCAGTTTGATATAACAGCTCAAGTGTTTTGTCATTGAGTTCCTAGACCTAAATACAGAGTTTTAAATATCATAAATATGCCTTGTGGCTGAATGACCTCTTTCCTGTGGAATTCAGCATTAAGTGAATTTATGCTTCTACAGATTAAATTCAGCCTGGAAATGTGGTTTTGTTGGTTTCCGTACTCCATTAGTGCTCTCGGGAGACCGTATTTATGTATTTTGCTAGTGCTTTTGCTTTTACAAATGCTTTAAGGAAGAGCTGATTTGACAGGGAGCATGAGTTTGCAGCAACTAGCTGCAGCCTCTATGTGGCAGTGCTCCAGAGGCTGGCAGGATGCTCTCTGTCCCCTTAACCACTGTCTTGGTAGCAGCCTACGCTTGGCTGTTTCTCAGGGCAGCTATTGTGCCCTCTTGTCCTCCACAGTGGAGGAGATTGAACAGATGAACAACCTGTTCCAGCAAAAGAAGCGCGAGCTGGTGCTGGCCGTGTCAAAGGTAGAGGAACTCACCAGGCAATTGGAGATGCTGAAGAATGGCCGAATTGATGGTTACCACAACAGTCAGTCAGCTGTAGCTGAGCTCGACCACCTGTACAAGGAGCTACAGGTAATGAAAAGCTAGCTTAATGAACCACAGCTCTTAAGGGCTGAAAGTTGGTTGGGTTGTTTGGTTGGGTTGCCTTATCAGAAGCAAATCCCATTGCTTATGATCCTGACAGAGCTGTGCAGCTGCCTGCATGTTGAGGATGGAGGGTTAGTGGTACTGGGTTCAATGTAAAAACAGTAAGGGGCATTCAGTATCTATACCTTACCTTTCTGCAAAATTTGGAGACTAAAATTTTCTGTGGAGAAACTCCGAGTTTACCAGCATGACTTGACTTTTTAGAAGGCTTTTCTCTTTGTAACTGTTTCCTGTCCCCCATCCTGAAAGTTAATTTGTTTTGATTTTTGTTGTTTTCCCCTCCTCCCGTCCTTTCTGCTTTGTGAATTTATTCAGTTGAGGAACAAACTGAACCAGGAGCAGAATGCCAAGCTGCAGCAACAGAGGGAGTGTTTGAACAAGCGCAACTCAGAGGTGGCAGTCATGGATAAGCGTGTTAATGAGCTGCGAGAGCGCCTGTGGAAGAAAAAGGCAGCTTTGCAACAGAAAGAGAATGTGCCAGTAAGTGTGGGATGCTTAACAACAAAAAAAATAATTTTGTTTGTGGCCCGTACAGTCTGAAGTAAGAACTTGCTTGTGGGGGTGTTACTCAGATTCTAGATGTTGTATTTATCCATGCATGGTGGAATTCTTGTACTATCAAAGTACTTCTATGGTATGGTGTTAACCTACTTGCTCTTTATGGTCAAGAACTCTTTTTGAATTTGTTTTAGGTATTTTTTTTTGCTATTACTACCTCATATTTAAAAAGCTTTTTAAAACTTTTTAAAATAAAAAAGCTCTTAAAGCTTTTTTTTTTAAAAAGCATTTTTAATACTGGAGTATCACTTTCTATTTGTTTAATCCTTTTTTACTTCTTTTTCAGACTCTGATGGATGGATACTGCAGCATAACATTCTTTGTATTCTGCCCTCTCCAATCAGGTCTCTTCAGATGGGAATTTGCCCCAGCCAGTGGCTTCTGCTCCCAGTCGAGTGGCAGCAGTAGGTCCTTACATCCAGTCCTCTACTATGCCACGTATTGCTTCCAGACCTGAGCTTTTGGTGAAACCAGCATTTTCAGATGGGACACAAGTTTTGCAGGTACCTGACAGTCCACTGAAAACACAAACTCTGCCCAACATGAGAGCTGGGAGCAGTTCACAAACTAAAACTCCTGCAGGTAATAGCTTATGGTTAATATTTCTTCTCCAGAAATGTTTGTTTTCTTATCTACTAGCTCTGCCTTTTTTCCTCTCAAAGCGAAGTATGATTTCAGATGTGAGTCTTGCTACTTGTAGTCTTCCAGTCCCAGTGAATATTTTCTGTAAGCACTGAGGCTATACGATCCAATGTGTTATAAATTAGGTCACTTAGAGAGCAATTTCAGTTGTTACACGACGTAGAAGATAGGAGAATTTTTCTGTAGACTAGTGATTTATTTTAAATATTCCTAAAAACTATACAACAGTCTGAGTTTCTAGAGGCAGTTTTAGGATATATATGGTAAGAAACTGGTGCTTGGATTTGAAAACTAGCAAATCCAAGTTTTCTGATCGTGCATTTTGGAAATGATGCATGTAAAGGATTAACTCAAATTACAAGAAATATTGTAAAGGAGGTAGTTGACTGCAACACAGGAACAGCAATAAACTTGCTGACATTTTGATGGTGTAGGAGAGACGTAAGTTCAACACCTGACATGAGGCTTGGCTTCTCCTGCTTGGAGTGTTAATGAAGATTTGCCTGACCTCTCTCTGTGGCTTTCTCCTATGAGATACAGTTCAACTTCATGAGAGTAGAAGTCTAAAGAAACTGGAGAGTTGCAAATATCTCTCTTGTGCTGTCTTGGCAGGAGAAGACTCACTTTTCAACTGGAAGATAAGAGAAACACTGCTCTTCACAAAAGGGAAAAAAAAACAGAGGCTGAGAATCATGTAGAACTTCTGTTTGTTTTTTATTTCCCTCCTTCCATCTCCAGTTCTGCCAAATATTAATTAAAAAAACATGGCACGAAAACAGTCCAGGTGTCTCTTGCTGTACTGGAGAATGGGAAGCTGTTAAATTTTATCTGATTTGCAGATTCTAAAACTATTGGAGTGGAATTTTAGCTCTGATCTATACAAAATTTGAACATTTGCTATAGGAATGTGTGGTGGTGTGGTATTTGAACTAAAATATCGCTCCTTATTCTTCAGCATTTGGGGAAGATTGCTTTTTTGTTGCTTTGATAGTTGTTTCTGAGCTTGATTTTGCATTCTCTGTGGGGTTTTTTTGTTTGTTTTATAAAGTGATGGGATTTATAGCACTTAACCTAGATATGACTCATTTCAGGTGTTTTTTTGTGAAAGTAAGTCAATAAAAAGATTATTTTAGCTTAATCTGTTCTACTTGTTCTCTCCTAGGTTCTGTGATTCTCAATGCAAAATGTTCCTCATCTACCATTGATTGGAGTGGTTCAAATCCAGACAATCATATTAGTCAAGTACCAGCCTTGACTTCAGGAAAAGGAATTGTGACCAGTGAAGGACAAGGTATGCTCTTACATGCTTGGCTAATCTTAAAAGACAAAGAATCTAGTTAATGAAATCTGTTTCTAAGTGCTTCAGTAAATATTTAGAATTCATTTGAGATCATTAAAAAAAAAATCAAAGAATATTGCCATATAAGCTTTAGTATGGTGTTGGGTTTGTTTTTTTTTTTTTAATAACTCATTTCAGGTAGTGAAGTAATGAAGTAAATGCTAATGCCTTCATGCATGCTCCTGTTTGATTTGCATGATACAGCATTTGGCAGACCCTTGGGTCCTTTGTGCAGGGGTAGGATGGATACAGAAAGCATCCCCTGCATACATTGTCTTGAATATTGCACAGAACAGGACTCCTGCAATTATGTTGTCCCTTTTAAAAGTCTTCCTCTTTCTCTAACAACACCTGAAGCAGAAGCTTTTTTACGAGATAAAGAGAAGAAAGTGCGTCCGTTTTCAATGTTCGATTCTGTGGACCAGTCTGCTGGGCTTGGCATACTGCGAAAGAACCAGAGTAGCGAAGATCTCCTTCGAGAAGCACAGGTATGCCAGGGATTACTACACAGTTTTTCAAATATAGCTGTCAGGAAGTTCCTTGAAAAGTACCTAGGTCTTCTTTTGAAAGATTACTTCTATGGAAAAATCTTTTAGGCTTTTAATGTTGGTTACTCAAAATTGTTCTCTACAGTCACCATGATGAAAATCTACGTTTTGACTGAATACATAAAATTGGCTGTTTATTGTACTAGTGTGCATATTCCTCCCCTCCATTATATGCACAGCAACATTTGCATGAAGTCTTTAAAGGCATTTACACACTTGTTTCACTTTTTCATGCAACAGTGTCCTTCAGATATTTGATTGCAGCAATATTTCCCACCTAAATCTCAGCACAAGGGCATGATTTGATCAAGTAGGGGTGAAGTAACATGTTATAACTGGGGATGACAAATGTTCCACTGGAAAACAAGCTTCTTGCCTACAGATGCTAATAAGTGCCTCTGTTGTCTCTAGAGAAATTACGTGCCCTCCCATTGCTTGATATCTTAAGCATAGCTGCTACAGAAAGAATTAAAGGGAATGGATTTGAAGTGATAAAATGTTTCAAGAAGTCTTCGTGTTTCCAATGATGTTGTAAACAGTGCTGCAGCAACAGTAGGAATGCTAAATACTGTGTCATTCTTTGAGGATCTCTGGTCCTTCACAGTAGAGATTCTAAACCATGTTTTGCTGTTCAGTCTTAAATAACTTTTCTTGTGTCTTTCAGATGGCTAATAAAAATATAACAAAAGTGCCACCTCCCGTCCCCACTAAGCCAAAACAGATAAACTTGCCTTACTTTGGTCAAGCCAGTCATCTGCAACCTTCTGATACTAAGCTGGACGGAAACCTGCAGAAACTGCCTCTGGCTGTTGTAACTATGGGTAACAAACAAAAACCAGTGGCACAGCAACCTTCCCATCCTTCTCAGCAGATACAGCAAAGAATTTCTGTACCTCCTGCAGGTCCTTCCTCTAGCCAGGACCAAATTCTTCCCTCCTCCAAACAGGAAAGTCCCCCAGCGGCAGCTGTGAGACCTTTTACCCCTCAGCCATCCAAAGAGACCTCACTCCCACCTTATCAAAAGCCTCAAACTGTGGCTGCAAGTTCGATTTATAGTATGTATACGCAACAACAGACTCCTGGGAAGAACTTTCAGCAGGCAGTGCAGAGTGCTCTGACAAGGGCACAGACCAGAGGACTACACTTCCCAAGCAGTAAGCATGTAGCTCTTTACCTCTCGTCTGTCTTTATAAACATCAGATAGATGTACTTTCAACCTGATCTGTGGGTATAAAGCTTTTCCTCAGGGGAATTAAGCAGGTTCATGCAGCTGTAGAATCTTAGGTGGATCTTACGTGCTGTACACCAGCATTAACAAAAAGTGAAGAATATCTGTCTTGTATTTGCAAGATGACTAGTGGTAAACCTGGTTATCAGTTTAATTCTGTTCACTTAATCATATTATTCTGGTTCTTTGCCTTACATAGGTGAATCAGGTTGCGTGTTCTCTATTTTTTAAGGTTTGTTGATTGAATATTAACACTTGTTTTTTCCCTACCCCTCTGAACTGCTCCACAGTGTATGGCAAACCTGTGATGGCAGGAGCTGGTGTACAGAATCAGCTACCACAGACGGAGAACATCTACTCAAACATCCAAGGGAAACCAGGCAGTCCAGAGCCTGAAATGGAAACAGCAGCGTCAGCTCATGAGAACCACGAAACAGAGCGAATACCCCGTCCCCTTAGCCCGACCAAATTGCTGCCTTTCTTATCCAATCCGTACCGCAACCAGAGTGATGCTGATCTGGAAGCACTACGGAAAAAACTGTCCAATGCACCCAGACCGCTGAAGAAACGTAGCTCTATTACTGAGCCAGAAGGACCTAATGGGCCCAATATTCAGAAGCTGTTGTATCAGAGGACCACTCTGGCTGCAATGGAGACTATCTCAGCTCCATCACATTCCTCCAAGCAGATGGCATCAGCTGCCAGTTCTGAAAGCCCAGCAGAAATCCCAAATCCTTATCTAAGTGCAGAATCTGAAAAAGAAACAGCTGCTTCTATGCCAGAACCAGCCATTGCTGAGGAAGCAGAAGACACACCATCAGATCACACTGAAGCTGTTCTTCCCTCTGTAGCTTTGGGCACTGTACCTGAGGGAGTATCAGATGGTGATGAAGTCATGCAACCAAAAATGGAAGAACCAAGCCTAGAAGCTTCACTGCCACTGGAAGTATACATGGAAGAATATCCTCCATACCCACCACCTCCATATCCATCAGGGGAACCAGAGAGTTTGGGAGAGGACTCATTTAATATGAGGCCTCCTGAAGTTACAGGACAGTTTTCTGTGCCTCCTGTAAGTATTAGTTAGCTTGCAACCTGGGTGCTCTGTCAATAAGTCATCTGAAGGTCTGCCATAAATCCTGTGTGTTATGTTGTACAGCTTAAGCAGATATGGGAGAACAGTCACACAAATAGGCTAAAGTCTCTCTGTGGTTATCTGTTCTATTTGTGTGATGCTTTTGTCTCCAGAGTAAATGACAGTAATAAAGAGCCTCTGCTGTCTCTAGAATTAATGACTTGATGAGAAGTTTCAAATGGATTTTGATAGTCAAATAGTAGAACTCTTCTGGGCTGTAAAGAACATTTCTTAGGGAAGTCTTCATATTACACCCAAACTGTACTTCCTCCTTAAGAGAAATTAAAGTTCTTTGGGTTTTTTTTGAGGCACGGATACAGATTTCACAAGCATTTCCCACTATTGCCAATATTAGATGGAAACTAGTGATCTTAATCCCGGATTGCATTTGTTTATCAGGAAATGCCTTACTTGAAAAGAAACAAACCTCTTTAGTTTCTGCTTTAAAAACTTATTTGTAGAGATCAACTGCTTGCACTTCTTCAGTTGAAATGTTTTTTTTTTAATTTTTCTTTGGAACCTGAGGTAGCATCAGTAACTTCTCAAGTTCCATCAAAATGGAGTCCCTTTGGGCTAAGGGTGGGCAGCATTTTACCATCTTGTTTTGTTTTGGAAGTTTGTATCTGTATGTGGAATGGTGTTATCTCACTGTTGTAGAACAGAAATGCTTGCTACTGTCAGTTTCTCATGAGTAGAATTTTAATAACTTGGTATGTGAAAGAGTGCTTTCCACTACCACTTTAGTGCAGATAGTTTAAAAGTTTTAAATGTGCTTTTTAACCTTGTAATTTCTGCATGGAATAATCATTGTGGGTTTTTTGTGCTTTAAAGACTTTGTCCTTGCTCCCTTTTACAAGGTAACTTGAGTGGTGGGATTTCTTAAATTGTAAGAATTCATTTCTGGTTAGTTTTGTAATAATTCTGCAATGATGTGAAGAAACCGGCCTAGCTTCTTTGATTTCTTATTTGCATGTTTGGGTAGTGTTGACAGGCTCTTTCTTCAAAAAGCCTATATTTTGGATATTATGTATAAATCAACAGGCAAAAGAGTATTTTCTGGGAATCTCTTCTTATATCTCTTACCTTCACATGTTTGCTCTTGCAAAACATGAGTCATTTCTATTCATCTTTGCTTGAACATCTGTCAGAAATTTACATATCCTTATGAATAGTGTTCATTGCTGCTGCACAACCAGCTGGGGAGAGTGCTGAGCTAATGCGTGTGTATTCTCTAAGGGAAAGAGTACAAACCCAGCTATAGAAATACTTGGCTTCCAGTACCACAGGGAGCGTCTCAAGCATTTCTATGCTTGGTTCTATATTCTTTCTAAAACCATTTTCCCCAACTGTTTATATTCTGCTATCCTCTGCTAAGCGTAGGAACGTGTTAGGAACTTAACATTGGTGCTTAAAAAGTAGTGTATTTCATGTGGTTTGTGTAGCAGCTTTGACAGCTAATGCTAAACTGGTCTGAATTAAAAAAAGGCATTTTTGTTTTTCCTGATCTTCGGGGATTTGGGAGTTTTATTAATTCGTTGATGTGTTTGATCAAGGTGATTTATGTGTTTGAGTTGAATAGTGTTCTTGTCTGGAGATAAAAGGCAGAGATCTTTCATGTCATACCTAAACTACTGTATTTGTATTGTGTTGGGGAATTGGTAGAAAATAGTCTAGATTTCATATTAAGCATGCCTTAATTGGTCGTTTCTGTTGTCATTCCCAAATAAGCAATTCTATATACTTGTCCTTCTTGGGAAAAAAGGACCTGAAACTTTTGTTACCTTTTCACAGGGGAAGAGGACAAACTTGCGTAAAACTGGCTCTGAGAGAATTGGGCATGGAATGAGAGTGAAATTCAATCCCCTCGCATTACTTCTGGATTCATCTTTGGAGGGGGAGTTTGACCTTGTGCAGAGAATAATTTATGAGGTACAAATGCCAACTTGTAAGAGAAGGAATAGCAGTCCTGATTCAAACTGGGAAGTTGCAGCTTTTCTGGACTGGAGAACTAAGATAATAGCGCAGCTCTCAGTCTGCCTTTGAGGGCATAAGTCATAACGGGACACAGTCACTTGGAGGCTGATTTTGTCAGTTTTAAATCCACACTGGATATTTAGCAACAAGACTTTAAATTTGCAGGGCAACTTTTTCATCATTTTTTTTTTATGTAGTGTTTCATCCATGTCTGGCATGTTATCAGATAATTTGATAAGCAAAATCCATGTGAATTTTACTTACAGTTAAATAGGCAGATATCAGAAATCTGTTGCAAATGCTTTTAGTAAGTTATCAAGATACTATTTCTCTGAACAATTTTAGGTCCTTACTATTAAAAGGAGGCTACAAGCTTATACACGAGTCTTCTTGAGAGATTAATTTTTTCTGTCTTTTTCTCCCTGTTGATCATGTCCTTCATAGAAATATGGCTCAAAATTTTATTTCAGAATAAGACAAATAATTTTTTATATGTGAAGAGATGTTTATTGTAGAGAATTTCACCAGAATGTGAATGGCTTCTTTTCTGGCTGAATAGGTTGAAGATCCTAGCATGCCCAATGATGAAGGGATTACTGCACTGCACAACGCTGTGTGTGCTGGGCACACGGAAATTGTGAAGTTCTTAGTACAATTTGGTGTGAACGTGAATGCTGCAGATAGTGATGGATGGTAAGGCTTTCTTGAAGTGGTACCTTACAGAAGCTCTTCAAAAGAGACCTGTGGCTTTGGGGCTTCTACAGGTCCCTCAAAGTCTCTCATTTGTAGAGCTGACAGTGACTTTTTCACAGTAGAGCAACAGCAGTTGCTCTATGAGAGTGCAGAGGAGAAAATAATTTGCATTAGCAAATTATGCTATTCCCTATATGAAAAAAGTGTATGTCTGAGGACATACGCATCCAGTAGAGCGGATACAGTTGTCAGGATATCACTCTGTTTCTTTGAAATAGTGAAGATGGCTTATGCATAATGAGCCATTTGCTGAAATTCCTAATATCCTCTCTATGAGACAACCTATAGCTTACACATTACTATTATCTCTGCCTATAACAAAAGTTTTTTAGGCTTGAGACTGAATAAAGGTGCTTGTGATCCTTCAACCTTAGTAGTTACCCCAGGTATCTGCACTTGTCATCAAGTCAAAGTCTTGAACTAATAGTCTAAATTGTAAGAGACGTAGTGTCCGCAGGATTTCTGAGTATGTTTTTTAATATTGATTTATTTTAAAATGTTATTGCCTTAATTAATGTTATTAAATGTTAAGGCATTATGAAAAGGTAGCAGAACTGGAGATCCATATGGAAACCCAGCTTTAGGGCTCAAGCAGCTCTTGGTAACTCTTACTATCTGTGAAAAGTGATTGAGCTTGACATCCCTGGATTAATTGTTTCTGGTAAGAAGCCTTCAGCAATGCAGTACTGATTGCTGGACATCGCTCATAGAAGTGGTTTGCTCCCAGGATTCTGTAAGCACTGATACAAATAGTATAAGTAATGTGTCATCTTTTTTTTCTTGGCTTGCAGGACCCCGTTACACTGTGCGGCATCTTGCAATAACGTGCAGGTATGCAAGTTCCTGGTGGAGTCAGGTGCAGCTGTATTTGCAATGACCTACAGTGACATGCAGACAGCTGCAGACAAGTGTGAGGAAATGGAGGAAGGCTACACACAGTGCTCTCAGTTCTTATATGGTAGGTGATGAGGACTGACTTCTGGAGTGTGCTTGGGACTCACAGGCACTTTTGGTATGTTTTTGGATGAGGAATGGTTAATTTGCACACTGGGTTGTGTGCCTGTGGCTTGAATTTCTCTTGAAAAGAGAGAGAGATTTTAGCCAGCTTCTTCTGACATAATGATGTCTGTCAAGACTAGCTTCATAATCATAGAATCTTCCAGTTGGAAAAGACCTTTGAGATCATCAAGTCCAACTGCATCCATCATTCGCTAAACCATGGCCCTCAAAATCTCATCTACCAGTTTTTGAAACTCCTCCAGGGATGGTGACTCAACCACCTCCCTGGGCAGCCTGTTCCAGTGCCTGACCACCCTTTTGGTAAAGAAATTCTTCCTAATATCCAATCTGAACCTCCCCTGGCGCAACATATGGCCATTTCCTCTCGTCCTGTCACTTGTGAGAAGAGATCAACACTCGCTCTGTCACAGCCCCCTTTCAGGCAGCTGTAGACATCGATGAGGTCTCCCCTCAGCCTCCTCGTCTCCAAACTAAACAACCCCAGTTCCCTCAGCCACTCCTCATAGGGCTTGTTCTCCAGCCCCTTCACCAGCCTTGTCACCCTTCTCTGGATGCACTCCTGTCCTAATGTCCTAAATGTCCTAACCTCAATGTCCGTCTTGTAGTGAGTGGTCCAGAACTGAACACAGTTCTCGAGGTGTGGCCTCATCAGTGCCGAGTCCAGAGGTACAATCACCTCCCTTGTCCTGCTGGCCACACTGTTTCTGATACAGGCCAAGATGCCATTGGCTTTCTTGGCCACCTGGTCACACTGCTGGCTCATGTTCAGACGGCTGTCAACCAACACCCCCAGGTCCTTCTCCTCCAGGCAGCTCTCCAGCCAGTCTTCCCTAAGCCTGTAACGCTGTATAGGGTTGTTGTGCCCCAGGTGCAGGACTTGGCATTTGGTCTTGCTAAGCCTCATCCTATTGGTCTCAGCCCATTGATCCAGCCTGTCCAGATCCCTCTGCAGGGCCTCCCTTCCTTCAAGCAGATCCACACTGCCACCCAGCTTGTTGTCATCTGCAAACTTGCTAATATTCAACCTGTAGAGAAGATCTGGATAACAAAAGGTTTCCCTACTTTAAAAACCTTGAAATGATAAACCATGTGCATTGACAAACACGTTATTGTGATGTGACAGTTGGGTGAATGTTGCCACATAAGTCCTTTTACATAAAAATGAAAGTGGTTTGGATATCTCAGTAGGCAGTTCATATCTACTGCCTGGTTTCTTTAAATGAGGACTATTTTCCTAAAGTGTGCTTTTGAACCAAGAAAGGTATCACCTGCCGTAGAAGGAAGGTTAGTAAGCACTGAATTTGACTTTATCTTTCTGGCCTTTTATCTTCTTTTGCATTTAAAAAGAAATAACATTAAATTTAGGTTTTATTCAAATAGTAAGACTACAGGGAAACTAATTTTTAACGGAGACAATGAATTCCCCATAGGGTATGATGAGTCAATGCGATCCTAAATTACTGCATGTTTTCTATGTAATAGGGTTTAAAATTACTTTTCTATATGTTTTGCATGTGGTTCTTGTCCCCATGGCACAGACCAGCTGGAGTGTCAACTATCTGTAAGAAGTTAGTGTAATAGCTGAGTAGAAAGGCTTTCTGTTTTTGTGGAACATGTGAGATCTTTCTCTAAGTTGCTCAGCCAGCATATTTCAAAACAGTCTGTCTAGCTGTCCTCACTAAGCTTGAAAACTGTATCTCTTGGTGCCAAGTATATAATTTTCCCTGTGAAGCCTGTTTAACTAGTGTTGAGATTTGTGGGCTAACCAAAATACCATTTAGTTTTCTATGCAGACTCTAATGATGGTCATCAACAGGAAATGCCCAAGGAAGATTGGAGGATTAGATTAAAAATAATAATATTGTCCAGTTTTTCTTACTGCTTTTAACTCTGAGTTAAGAGATTGTATCTTTTTGTTGAATAGATAGCGAGAGAGATTTCTTTCAGGAATTTGTGTAATTCTTTAGATTTAGGTAAACAGTCCACGAGATCCTGTGGGAAGATCCATAACTTTATTGTATACAGCATGAATAAACACATAATTTTTGTGTGTGGTGCTTTTTGGACCCACCATCTGGTGATCTCACTTGATATTCTTGTTGGGTTTGGGATTTCTCTTTTTTTCTGTTATAAGATACTTTTCAATGGGTACTGAAAGGACTGGAAGTCTTTGGCTTATTGCCAGCTTTTCCAAATTGAACACACTAAACTAACGCATCTCTTGATTTATTGGCTGTCCAGCTATCAAATTTCCGTATTGTTCCATTAGGAATTAATCCTATTGCTAAGATTGTTTCTGGTTGCCTATAATTACAGTAGGAAATTCATTTACTGGCTAAATCTGTTTCTTGCTATAAAAGAAATTTGAGGTGTGTGTCTGTCTGTTTCCAGAACAGACACTGCATTAAAACCTGGCCTTTCTGAACTTGTCTGTAAGGTGAGAAACCTTGATGTACTTCAATTCACCTAATCCCATTTTTTGTTGTAAAAGATGCACAATATTGAATACCATCAACAAGCACAGGTTGGTTTAAATAAAACTGCTAGTCCTTTAAGACTGATTAAAGGACAAGTCTGATGCTGCTTAAGTAGGTAGTTTTTCACTCTTTAATCCCTCTACTGTCTCTTAAGAGGAGTCTGCACTGCCGCTCTGATGTGATTGTTAATACTTTTAGAAGACCAGATCCATTGTGTGAATCTTCTTGGTATTTTTTGATGTTCAGTGCTCCATCTTGCCTTCGATGTGCATGCAGAGCAGAGCACAGCACAGCTTTTGCCAAACCTTTAATTATACAAAATGCAAAGTAAGGTTTCTCTGATAACCAAGCATGCCGTGGAAGTAATTTAATTGTACACGATGAGCTGGTATGCAGAAATAAAGAGCTTGATTTGAGCAGATCTTCGAGACACAAAGGGAAATTGCAAGATTTGAAATACAATATCCAATGAACTCTGCTTCTGGCAAGATCAAAACCAAACAAAAACTCCAGTAGGATTCAGTATTCTAAAATGGAGTAATTGCCTAAGAGAAATGTTGTGTAACAGTTAAGGTACCTGTGTGCAGGGGTTAACTTCACAATGCCACCTGTTGCAGGACTGACTTTCAGTAGGTAGCAAGGTGCTAAGTGTGATAGGAATTGAGGTGTGTTGGTTTGTTTTTTTTCCTTTCCCTGGACTGCTCTCGCCTTCCTTTTTATTGAGCCCCGCTCTCTGTTTTTAATGTTGCAGGAGTCCAGGAAAAAATGGGGATAATGAACAAAGGAGTGATATATGGACTGTGGGATTATGAAGCTCAGAATGACGATGAGCTGTCGATGAAAGAGGGAGACTGCATGACAATCCTGCGCCGGGAAGATGAAGATGAAATTGAATGGTGGTGGGCACGGCTGAATGACAAGGAGGGCTATGTTCCCCGCAACCTGCTAGGGGTGAGTCTTTGATATTTCCAGAGGTAAAAAAACCTCACCTCCCTATGTGGAGTATACAGAGCATTATTCTCATCTTGGTTAGGTACAATTTCAAAAGTCAAGAGGAAGGAGTTGATGTTTTCTGTATTTATTCATTTGGGAAGTTGAATACCATGGCAGAGTGGGATAACATGCTCTATTTAGATACCAGATACAGATTATATCAATGGATGCATAAAAGAACATGTATCACCACCCTGCTATACAGAGCAGGTTCTTATACTAACCTTGTCTTGCTATCTTGGAGAAAAAAAATCACTTTTATCTGAACGTGATATGTGTATAAGGTTTTGTTGAGTGTGTGAACAGAACTGGGTTTCCTCTCTTTTAGAAAGTGATACTCTGGCACAAAGGGCCTTAAGAATTGAAACTTGAATGAAGAATGAGTCACTGGTCCTTTCCTGTCCCAGTGTACACAGTACACCTTGTGATGCTAGATGGTTTCACAGAGAGTTCTAAGACAAACTCTGCAAAATTCTATAGTAATCTCTTTTTCTATTGTTTAAAATGGATCACATAGCCAAACAAAAGCAGATCTTTCTTTTCTCCTATGCTCTTCTAGTAATATTTAACCTTATGTTAAAGGCATTAAATTTGGCCTCTCCTCTCCCCATCACCTTCTGTACCACCTCTTTTATTAAAAGCAACCGTGTACAAATAGATATTTTCAATTACATTCCCAAACTTCTCCTCATGACTGAGTTGCTAGAAAACTATATCAGATGGACACACATAAAAATTTTGTTGGGCTTTTTTCTACATCTCCAATTGCCCTGCTGTGGGAGATAAGAGGTTCTGCCAATGCTAAAGATTAACTGCTCTGAATTTTATCTGATTTATGTACGATGCTTGAAGGAGGCTGAACCTCCTTCCTCATGCAGATAATCCTTATTCTTAAACTGGTTAGATTTTGCAGAGCAACTATATCGAATGCAAAATCATTTTTCATTTCTGTATCACTTTCAGGTCATGCCTACCCACAATGTACTGTAAAATTGTCCCTAACATAGTACTTCTGCCTAATTTTTTCCTTTCCAAATGTGAACATTTTAAAACTGAGAGCAGCCATCAGCCCTGCACAACAAGGCAAGAAAGGTCAGAAATGGCAGATTTTTTTCTCACTGTCCTAGGGTGAATCGTGTAGATTCTACTTCTTCGTAACCTTGTGCACTTCAACTGAGCAACAGGTGTGTAAGAGCACAAGTAGCATTTGTGCTTCTGTAATAAAAAGCACAAGACAACACAGCTTAGACTGGGAATCGTGACTCATACTTCTAAGCACAACACAATCCCCACAGAACCTTTGGGGAAAACTACCCAAGCCCAGTACTAACTGTGACACTCGTGTCTGTTCGGTTCTGCTAGTGCTACTGCTGAAGTATTCTGTGGTTATTCTCAAAAGCAATTAATGGACTCCTAATATAGCAGCTGAAATCTAGGCAGCACAGAGGTAAATGTTTGGTAGTTTAATATTCTTATATTAAGTTGTATTTTTATCACAGCTGCTTTATCCTTTTGCAGTTAGGTGCACTGTATAAAAACAAGGATGACACTATCTGCATCAGTACTCAGCCCTTCTTAGTGACTCACTACCTCCCTAAGCTGTGTGAGAGATCTAAAACTGAATGTAAATAAGGTAATAGTAAAAAATACAGACTTATTACCAAACAAAATCTTTTGAATACTATCAGGTGTTGTGCTGTTGTAACTGACTTCATCTCTGCTAGTTGTGAAGTCTGAGACAAACCTCATGGATGAAGTTATTGGTCTTGTCTTAATCATTAGCCAACTGTGAAAAAGAAAAAAAAGCCAGTGCATGACTGAAGAGAGAAGGGCATCTTTAAGGAGAACTGCTGGGGAGTTAAGTGAATTTAAACTGGCCACCCGCTATCAACTAACTAAATTACAGCTTCGTGGTCCTTATACAGCCAGATGTTTCCAGCTTGCCCAAAGCTATAGATCTGCAAAGGCTGATAGGCGGTAAGAAAGAGAAAGCAAAACAGATTTTAATACCTCTCTATTTCCTTTATAATACAGGGAAAAAATAGTTCACAACACAAAAGTCTCTTAACTTACAAAACCACATGCTTTTCCCAGCCCACCCAGCTGGGTAGAGCTGAAGGTACTGAATTATATGCTTTTCAATGCCTTCCTTTTCCACTGAAATGGTTAGTATTTTTTAAGCTTGCCTAAGAAGGCTAAACTTACATTTGTTAGCGCTCTGGGTGTTTTATAACAATGGTTTTGTTACTGTTACCTTAGAGTTGTAGCACCAAAGAGAGGTTTTTCTTTATTTTTTCCCTTTAAGAAAAGCAACCTTTTAAAGCATGACAATTTTAAATCTCATTTCTATTTTACCCTCAGCTGTATCCAAGGATTAAACCTAGACAAAGAAGCTTGGCGTGAAATGGTACAGAAGCCAGATTCTTGAAGTACTAATCATGGATGACTTAGGAAAAAAAAAATCATTTTGTGTTTATTCCAATATCATGAAACTTATTATTTCAGTGACAATGTAATTTGGAAGCTATGAAGAATGAGCTTTGAAAACAAATGAAGGATTGATGCATTAGCAAATGGATGAGGGCATTCTGCAAGATGAAATAATGCTTAAAGCAAATGAAATTATGCTGCCTTTGGACTACGCAAGCCATTATGTTTAAGTACCCTTTCTGATTTCTTCAAACACGACAGAAAAGAATTTCCCATTTTCCTGTGTTATGTACAATGACCTTTTCAAGTTACCATTGAAGAAATCATCAGTAACCAGATGATTTGGCTTTGTCCAGGCTTTTTCCAGATGGGAGAAATTAAAGTACGTGCACAACACCTAAATGCTTATTGCAGGAAATAGAAAGCTTTGGATGAAGCTAAACAGAAGTGCATCTGAACAATGACAACCATGTGATGAATCCATTAAGCGATAACTTTAAAAAATGCTGTAGCATCTTAGGATTCCATGTATTCCAAATATTATGTGTTGTAACTGACAACGTAGTTTTAGATTCCTCTTTTTACAAAGAGCCTCATGTATTTATTGTATTTTGTACTTTGAAAACTAAGTGTAGAAACTTTCTGTAGTCATTGACAACTTGTTTTTACTTGACTGTGATAATTAAACTTTTGTCTCCTCTTAATCTTTAACTCTGGGTATTCTAGTGTCAAGTTTTTATTAGACCATCTGAAACTGTTAACAGTAAGACACTGCTGTTCCACATTATGCTAACATTCAACTACTTTCTGTATTAAATTGAACCCCTCCTCAGTTCGTTCAAGACAGTCTTCCTGCATTTAATATTAAGTTGAATCTATTAATTGCAAATAAACTTTGTTAAACTTAAAAGCTAAGGGACATTCTTAAGGAAAGAACTTGTACCAAGTGTTTTCCAAATAAAGCCTTTCCCATGGAACTATCCTTTATATCTCCCTATTTGGGAATATTCATTTGATATTGAACACTATTAAATAGAGAGGATCAGCTCTTCTGCTTCACCCTTCAGGCTCATGTGTTCCTACTAGGTAAGTCCTTACTGCTTTTTTAAAAGTTGACCATAAATAAAAGAAATCCTAGATTTCTCAGGTAAGAACAAAATCAGCAGTAGTGAGAACTCCTGGAAGCAGCAATTTGCTCATGTACACAGCCTCATGGTTTTAAAGGTTGTATACGGGGTATACAGTATCAATTACCTTTCTTGGAAACCTTTAGTTTTTCAAGCATTAATTTTTTAAGGTGTCAGATAAAATATCAGGCAATCTAGTGCTTCATTAACTGACACACAGCCAGAGTGTCTATCAGTGCCTAATCAGCTCCAGAATGTCATTTTTTCCCCTTTAAAGGGCAACATACAGAACTTTTGCTGTCAGAAACAGAGTATATACTTCTTTCTCTAAGATCTAAGAAAAAATGTGCTTATTTGCATAAGGAATAACAGTCTTGCAAACTTTTTTCCTACTGTTTTTATTAAAATACTTTCTTGTATTTCAAAGGAAGATAAATAAGATAACAGGAAATCAAGATTCCACCTGAGAGATGAGACTTTCTCTCAGAAGACTGTGGTTCCCAAAAGTCTCCTGCTACAGACATATCAATGGTCAGGAGAGAAAGATATGTCGTTCAGATTGGTCAAACATGCAGTTACTACTCAAATTCTTCAAAGAATATTTAACCAGAATAATACTGGGGCTTGACAGAAAGCACGAGGGATCCATATCTTACCAATATCTTACCAAACATCTGTATTCAGAAATATGCAACGGCATCCTTTCTAGTTTCAGATATGCAGGATGGAGTGGAGCACTTATTAAACAGACTGTCAGGCTATAATGAGCTTTCTTTCAGAAGTCATGTAAAGTGCCTTGAATACAAAGATATTAGTAAAGCAGTATTTTCAGAAGTTACTTCATTAAAACTTTTGTACAGAGGGTGTATATATAGTATTAGAAAAAGAATGTCAGACCCATGAAATGAGGTTGCAGAGTACAATTCTTTCCTCCTTATAACTGCAGGCAAAATTTATCATGCGTAAGTTAAGGCATGTTCATGTTGGGATACTACTACTGTGTTTGCTTGATTATCTTCACATGATGTTGCTCTTTTTGAGGTGGCTTGAGTTGATGTCAGTGGCTCAAATGACAGTAAAACACAGCCACTATAAAGAGAGGAAAATGGAACAAGGTTAAGTTCAGTAAAAATACCTGACAAATATGCATGTTCTCATTTCTACCAGGAGGAGGGAAGTCTTGTTATAGAAGTAATTTTAGGATCTTTCCTGAATGATTTCAATTTATATCTCCTTTAAGTCAGAAGATTTTTGGGATGATTTGTGCATTCCTCATTTAGGTCCAGAAATAAGTTATGTTCAGGTAATAAGCAAGTCAAATGTGTGTAGGAGGATAGTTTTCTCCTAACTTAGCCCTTTCTACAAGGGCACACATTGTGCAGAAAGCAGGCACAGTGAGTGCCATGAGTCACTACTGCAGCTACATTTTACCCTGCTGTTGACAGAAGAGGCAGGAAAGAAGCAGAGTATATGTATCAAACAAAAGTGGCATCAGTTTAAAGTAACCTGGACTGTTAGAGAATACAATGTGATGTAGGTACATATTTAAATAAAGGGTAACCTTTTGTAAGACTGCTTACAAATTACACAAGCTATATAAATCCAGTATATAGGTAAATATGTATGAGCAGCCATAATCAGTCAGAATGGAATAGGACGATCTATTGTTTAACCCTTTCCTCCCCCACATACAAAAGGACAACAACTGTTTTAGAGCTAAATGAACTTACATTAACAAGGTTCAATTCTATTGTTCAGCATTTTCAGTGTCCAGTTTTGTAAACATTTCTGTGGTAGACAGATAAGAGCAAAGTTGAATATAGGAACTAATTGAAAAGCCTTCCCCTTCCTTGTGCTTCAGAATCTAAAATTTGACAACAGTCTACACCCCAAATTAGAAAAGGCCACACAAAATCATTGCATGTTTGCATGCAAGAACAAGACTGAATGTTTTTAATGGTTCAGTCTATAATATTAAGACTATTTGTCAATCTACAACTGTTTAGGTTGATTTTTAAGAAAAAACAGTATAAATATTTAGTTGTTTGCATGGAAGACTGTGGCTCCAGTTCAGCAGCCTGGACTAAAAGGCTGATTCCTAGATCTAGGAGGAGCCTGTGGGCTGGGTTGCCAGATTTATAGCTCAGCTTTGAAGTTGCTTTGGTTCTAGTACTAAGTTTTCCAAGTAACTTATCCTTTTCTGGATTTGAGAACACAAAGGAACAGAGTCTGGCTATTAAGCATCTACTCACTGAACAACGTTTCCAGCCGAATCAAACACCGGACAAAGTTATCAAAGTCAATTATGTGGTCTTCATCAGCAAAACGAGCCACAATGACTTGATGTAACTGGCAGTTCAATTTGAACCCTAGAAATACAGAGTCAAGGATTTCTAAAAAGACCATGACAAAGAAAAAATGCAAAAAGCTCAAACCAGCAAAAAAAAAACCCTGTCCTCATATGCTATAGAAACTGATTTAGTTACTTAGGTTAAATTCCCAAATTTTAAGAGAAGCTCCCAACCACCTCTCCTGTAACTGGAGTGATTTTAAGTTGTGGGTAGCTCATGTGTGTTATTCCTGCTGTGTATGCTCTCACACTTCTACTCTCATTTCCGAAGGAACACAGCCGATTGCTCCAGCTCATGGTCCTTCCCAGAGTGACAAGGTGGCTGCTTCTGGGAACACAGGATTTTTCAGCTTACAAGTGATACAAAGACTACTTAAGCAACTACCAACCCAGCTTGAAACTGATATAATCCTAAAAACAGACAGACCAGTATCAATACCTGCTGTTTCCAGTGCTCTCCTCATCTCATAAGAATTCATGGTACCAGATCGATCCACATCAATTTCCCTGTAAATTTTCTGCAGGAAACAATAGCCAAAGTCAAAACTTGTCAGTATTTCAGAGCATGTTTTGGTTTTCATCAGAAGTCAAACATTTTCAAATACTGCCTGCACCTTGCTTAGGAGTCCAAAGAACTAGGTTCTTATCCCCTAGTTTCTCTAAAAGCAGCTTTGGAAGTAATTTTTTTAATGCAGCCAGAGCAGATAAAGACTCCAGAGAATTCTTTGAAAGCCCATGTAAAATGGCACTGTTGCTAATGAAGCAGCAAGACTAACACCAAACTAGCACTATTAAGTGGGAAGGCTAAACATATTTAGGGGTGAATTAAAACAAGAGCTGCTCAGAGGGTTAGCAAAAAAAGAGAGGCAGCCTGTCTTTCAGCCCTTTGCCTGGGGCTGAAGCCACTGCACCCCTGGACTCGGGGAGGAAAAAACCTGGGGGGACTCCGGACACGAATGCATCCTGAGCTGCCTTGAAAAGTGTGATTGTATACATCGCATGAGGCAAATCAGTCTGCAGCTACATTTGATTGCACGTTCTCCCCAAAAGTTGTCTTACCTGGTATTTCTGAATCTTTGTCCAGAGGGTGTGGAATTCCTTCAGTCCCAGTTTACCACTCCCATCATTCTTGTTTGAGTTAAGGTAAGCTCTTGGGAAGGGAGGAAACAGGTTTGCCCTCTCTGTGTTGGGTTAGTTACATGAGCAGTTGTGACTTAATACTTAAAAATTCATTTAAGAAAAGGATGCAAGTCCTCTGTAAAGGACTCATCCTGTTGAGTAGACAATTGCTGTCTTTCTAAATCAATGTTGATTGATTCATTTAAATTGTTATCAGTTCACAAACCCTTTCTGCTCCTTTGGCAGCTCCGTATCTTTTCAACATGCGTATAAAACAGCTGCAATGATGCGATTTTGTTCTGTATCGTTGTTTCAACATCTGTAGTTACAGGGGCATGAGTCTTAACTCTGAATTATAAACAGGAAAAGGCACAACCAAGGTTGCTATCTGGAGATCTTCAGTTCTTGAACAAACAGCTAACAAAAGAACCTGGTCATTGCGTTGCTCCAAAAAACTGCTAAGGAGTTCCTACGGACTGCCCTATTTTACACCAAATTATAGCGGAGCATCATTCTGGTTTTGTAATTTTCCCTTTTCAGGCTATGCCATTCAATTCCCACTGCACAGAGAAGCTGAACACAACTATTCTTAGACTTGACTCCTTCATCCTATGCTTTTGGCCTTATTCTTAGGAGTAGAAACTCCTAAAAGCCAGCATACTTTCTGGCTCCTGTATTTATTTCCCTCATTTTCTATTTGCTAAATCTTCATGGTTTTTGAATGCCCTTAACAACTCCAGCCAGACAACAAAGCAATAAAATGCAATGTTCAAACTCTCCAGCTAATCTACACCATACTGAGAGCCAGCTGCCTTTTCCCAGCACAAACATCACTTTATACCCAGCTAAACCAGAACAGGCAACAGCTCGGAAGACTTTGAAGCAGATCATCCTGTATGCAAATGGACATTCCTCACTGCCTGGGAGAATGCAGATGCCATGGTCCACAGCAATAGCAAGGGATACCATTTTTAATCGGGGAACCAGGGTAAAACCAGCTTCACCTCAGGAGTTACTAGTCCATCAGTATGGACTCACCACTGCAAAGGCAGCAGCTCACCAGCACAGGCAGAAGAGTACTGTCTAGGAACAGCCTTAAAGGATACATCTAACAGGTCAACCATTATTTTGCATGTCTCAATACTAAAACCATCAGATTTAATATCTTGGCCTGTAAAGAAAGAGCAAAATCAGGATTATCACTGTGAGCTGTACCACACAACCTTCCTAAATAGCTCATGAACTCTGTAACTAGTGTATATACATCAGCCTTATTTGCTTCCATGCCATTCATAAAATCATTGTTTGGAAAAGACCTCCAAGATCAACAAGTCCAACCATCAGCCCAACAGCACTACATGTACTAAACCATATCCAAAGTACCATATCTACACATTTTTTTAACACATCCAGAGAAGGAGACTCCACCAGCATCCCCAGGTCCTTTACCAACAGGCAGCTTTCCAGCCACTCTTCCCCAAGCCTGTAGTGTTGCCAGGGGTTGTTGTGACCCAAGTGCAGGACCCAGCATCATCTCTCTTTGCCCAGATCCCTCTGTAGAGCCTTCCTACCCTCAAGCAGATTGACACTCCCACCAAAGGTGTCATCTGCAAACTTATTGAGGGAGCACTCAATACCTTCACCCAGGTCATTGACAAAGATATTTAATAAGTCTAGCACCAACTCTGAGCCCTGAGGAACAGCTCTTGTGACCAGCTACTTTGTTCATGGACCCGGCCATCCAGCCAGTGTTTTTACCAAGTGGAGAGTATGCTTGTCCAAGTTTGTCCAAGCCATGAGCTGCCAGCTTCTCTAGAAGAATGCTGTGGGAAAGCGCATCAAAGGCTTTACTGAAATCCAGGTAGACAACAACCACAGTGTTTCCATCATCCACTAGGTGGGTCACCTGGTCATAGAAGGAGATCAGGTTGGTCAAGCAGGACCTGCCTTTCATGAACCCATGGTGGCTGGGCCTGATACCTTTGTTGTCCTGCACATGCCTGGCAAGTGCACTCAGGATGAACCACTCCATAATCTTCCCTGGTACCAAGGTCAGGCTGACAGGCCTATAGTTCCCCAAATGCTCCTTCTGTTCCTTGTAGATGGGTATCACATTGGAAGGCCTCCAGTCATCTGGGACCCTCCCAGTTAACCAGAACTGCTGATAAACAATGGAGAATGGCTTGGCAAGCTCCTCCACCACCTCCCCCAGTACTTTTGGGTGGATCCCAACCAGTCCCATGGATTTGTGAGTGTCCAGGTGGTGCAGCAGGTCATTGACTGCTTCCCCCTGGATTATGGGGGGAGGTATTCTGCTCTGTGTCCCTGTCTTCCCGCTCAGGGGGCTGAATACCCCGGCTATTTAAGATTGAGGCAAAGGCATTAAGTACCTCAGCCTTTTCCTCATTCTTGGTGGCTCCCTCTGCATCCAATAAAGGATGGAGATTCTCCTTGGCTCTCTTTTTGTTTCTTAATGTATTTGTAAAAATGCTTTTTTGTTATCCTTACAACAGTGGCCAGATCGAGTTCTAGCTGGGCTTTTGCCTTTCTCATTCTCTCTCTATATGACCTAACGAGATCCCTGTACTTTTCTTCAGTTGCCTGCTCATTCTTCTAGAAGTGGTGAACTCTTTTTTCCCCCCAAGTCCCAGCACCAGCTCCCTGTTCAGTCAGGTCAGTCGTCTTCCCTGCTAGTTTGTCTTAGGGAACATGGAGACATGCTGTTCCTGTGCCTTTAAGACTTCCTTGTGGAAGAACATTCAGCCTTCCTGGACCCATCTGCCCTTCAGGACTGCCTTGCAAAGGAATCTCCCAGTCAGTATCCTGAACAGACCCCCCTTCCTTACTTCGAGAATCAAGAATGCTATCATTTCATGGTCACTAAGCCCAAGACGGCTTTTGACCACCACATCTCCCATCTGTCCTTCTGTTTCTAAATAGCAGGTCAAGCAAGGCACCTCCCCTGGTAGGCTTGCTTACCAGCTGTGTCAGGAAGTTGTTTTCCACACACTCCAGGAACCTCTTAGACTGTTTCCTCTCTGCTGTATTGTATTTCCAGCAGATGTCTGGTAAGTTGAAGTCCCTCATGAGAAGAAGGGCTAATGATTGTGAGACTTCTGCAAGCTGCTTTATAGAATGCTTCATCTACCTCCTTGTCCAAGCAGGATATCTGCTTTGTTGGCCTTCCCCATCATCCTTACCCATAAGCACTGAATCTTATCATCACAATCACTGAGCTCTATACAACCAAAACTCTCCCTAACATACAGACCTACCTCCATCGCCTCTTCTTTCTTGCTGATCCCTTCTCAAGAGCTTATAGCCATCACTGCAGCACTCCAGTCAGAAGAGTAATCCCACCATGTTTCTCTAATGGCAACTAAGTCATAGCTATCCTGCTGCACAATGGCTTCCAGCTCCCCGTTTGTTGCCCATAGGTGGCTTCCATTGCAACTGAATCATCATAGAATCATAGAATCTTCCAGCTGGAAAAGACCTTTGAGATTATCAAGTCCAACGGCACCCATCATCCGCTAAACCATGGCTCTCAAAATCTCATCTACCTGTTTTTGAAACTCCTCCAGGGATGGTGACTCAACCACCTCCCTGGGCCAGCCTGTTCCAGTGCCTGACCACCCTTTCAGTAAAGAAATTCTTCCTAATATCCAGTCTGAACCTCCCCTGGCACAATTTATGGCCATTTCCTCTTGTCCTATCACTTGTCACTTGTGAGAAGAGATCAACACTCGCTCTGCCACAGCCTCCTTTCAGGCAGCTGTAGATAGTGATGAGGTCTCCCCTCAGCCTCCTCTTCTTCAAGCTAAACAACTGACAAAGAATCTTGGGGTGAAAGTTAACTGTGATATTCCCACAAGCAAACAGCCCAGTTAGTCTAGTTTGTACATGTGATACAGAAGTAAGAGACAGAGATAAATCTTTCCTGCTCTTATTGTCTGCCTGCAATGGCAAGGGTGGACTTTGGTGGGCAATAGGGACTTCTGACCTAGGGAAGTCAGTGGCAGGTAGCTTCATGCAAGGGAAGAAAATAAAATTCAGCTTGGTAGCCACCAATGCACCATTGCTAACTGGGTGCACACAGACATACAACACAATCCTGGCTACCTGACTGAGATTTCACTTTGGAAATTAAAGAGACACTTATTTCTCCAAGCACTTATTTCTTGAGCAGTGCTGAATGGAAAGGAAAATAATGCAGAGCCAAGCTCTTCACAGAAAAAGAAGCCCAGAATTTCAAAGTTTCTCCTCCTCCTCAGTGATACCCCAGACCACTGGCTGGGCTACCGTTTGAATTCTGAGTGGTTCGGTACTAAAGTAACAGCAATACCTTCTCTTAATTATTATCGGGCATTAATCAAATCCATCCATCTTTCCGGCAGTCAGTTCCCTGATCCTGGGATAAAAGGCACCCATACATACCCTGCTAAAACACACGTCCTGTGAAACACAACTTCAGTGCAGGCACAGCCTCAGCAGTTTCCCAGCTCACTGAAGGAGCAAAGATTGCATGTCCACACAGAGAGTCAAGCCACATGTCTGAGGCAGAGCCCAGTGTTTGACTCTACCAAGGTCAGTGGTGTGCTCTGTGCTCTCATGCTGGAAACCTGCTGGTGGCCAACTGAAGACGCAGCTGGAGAAAGGTACTTACGTTTAGCCAGAACTTTATTCAAGATGTTGCGCAGTTCGAAGGCGGAGATCTCTGCATCCTGCAGAAAAGAAGAAAACAATTTTTTCACGGTGAGTTGCAGACACCAACTCATAAGCAGCCTCCTGCTCCTTTGAGCGAGTTGGCCAAGTTCAGACATCACTTGGAGTTCAAATTTCCTTTGGATAGAAATGCAAGTGGTAAGCTCTCCCCACCATCCATTCCCAGTAGCACCACTGAGTCCCAGCAGCATAGCCCTTCTGTGTGTGTTAGCAGGCCAGGCTGTGGGGTCTGCCCGAGCCCTCAGGCAGGTGACAGCAGCCTGGGGAGAAGGCACGGCCCAGCCCTCATTATCTCCCAGAAGGACCCATGCACCTGCACCAAGTGCTGTGCTCAAAGGACAGAATTAGGGGCCTGTAGAAATAAAAGTCAAGTCTGCAGCTCAAAAAGAGTAGAGATTTTTGGCCAGGCATGCTCACAAATCCAACCCTGTATGCAGACAGGCAACTACACAGAGCTGTGCACGCACAGGTATGCACACGTCAGAGATCTGACACAGCACAGTAATCAAATTCCATCCTGGGGCAGCTGTCTCTCCTACCAGTAACATGGGCGAGTTGGAAAAGAGCTTTTCCCATGGCTCCAGTTAACTCTACAGAGAACACCTGACCTCGTCTATCTGGGAAGCCCAAGCTCACTATTCTGGACAAAAGACAATACATTTCCATTATTGCTTCTGATGCTTCCATTTGCTGGACATTCAACTATGTATACTGAAAGATCTGTTTCCAAAGTGGGAGAACAGTTGCTAATGCCTATAGAAAAAACACTGCTCTTCACAGGGAACAGACCCACTTATTTACTACAAAATTATCTCCATTTAAAACATTTAAGTTAAGACATAACTCTTCAAAATTGGCCTCAATTTCATCATCTATAACCCTATAAAAATAAAGAAAACAATATTAAAAACAAAGCAAGTCACTTTTCCGATGCCCTTCCTTCAAGTTTCAGCTAAAGAGGGATTTTTTATATTATGGAAATAATGATGAGTGTTCAAAAGTTACTGGATTAATCAGCAACAGACACAGCATATTGCTGTTGAATGCAATATTTTGCCAGGTATGGCAACAAGAGTTTCAAAACACATTACAAACCGTGCATGTCCTGCAGAGCCACAGACAGCATTTTGGGTCATATATAACACTTAATGCCACTGCCTACAGACTTTAGCCCAGGACTAGCCTCTTGGGTGCAAATCAAACTTTACCTAGTCACAATTTTTCCCCCTTCTTTTTTTCCTTTAAAATAGAAAAATAAGATGAGCATCGAAGTCATTCAGATGTGCCAGATCAGGAGAAGTGTTTAACGCTGTCCCTCAGCTGCTGTAGGAGCACCACACCTCCAGACAGTGCATAAGCACTGCTAAAAGCCTGTGAAAAGCTGAACCTGCCTTCACACAATCAACATCCCAGTATTCTCACTGCTACAGAAATATATAACAAAAGATTACACAACAGCAGAAATGTTTTGATTGCCTTGAAATAGGGAAATCAATATGAAAGTTCCCACACCCCTTCCTAAGGCCTTAGCCCAGTTGCTCTTTAAGATGTGGCATATTCAAATCTTTTCACAGCTTCGCAGCTAACAGTGTGGTTTGAGTCATCTCCATTAAACCCCATTTTGATTTCATCAAAGGCATTGTTTGGTTGAGCAAGTATCTTGAATCTTTTTCCAGAAAGGTGCATGATCAATTATTGCAATCAGTGTGTTCCTACATAGCTGAAAGCACACGCATTTCTGTTTCACAAATGGAGAACCCAGCCTGCTGCTCTTTGGGGCTTTCTCCTCTCCAGAGACCAACCTGTGCTGTGGCATCCAGCTGCCTACAGCTGAATAACTAAAAATGACAGCCCAGGTAGGGCAAGCAGTAGTATTAGTAGTATTAGTAATAGTAGTAGTAACATTATTATTATTATTTCACTATTCCTTCCTGCTACATTTACTGAAACCTTTCTCAGTTGCACATGGGGAAACTGGGGACAATCAAGAACCGCTGGTACTCTATCCATGCAGTTCCACATCCCTGTTCCCACTCCCTGGGAGAAGCTGATGTACCCAGCCCTGTGCTGCTCCATCCTTCCATGCCTGCAAGAAGGACCAAAGAGTACCTATGTGCCCACACTTTTACAAGGCTACAAAAAACCTACATACTTGGAGTCTGCATTTTTTTCAGAGAAGACTCGCAGACAGAAATCCCCATTCTTATTGGGTTCAAATGTAGAAGGCACGATGATGTATTCTCCTGCAGGAAGCTTGAACCAGTTCAGCACTTCTCAAAGGTTGATGAAGGTGTTTGATCTTTCTCTTGCTTTGTTGGTCAGGAAAAAGGTTTTGCTCAGATGAATATTTGTCTGGCCAGAAAACTTATGAAAAACAAAGAAAGTAGTTAAAAACCTGAACAGTTTGCATGTATTTGCATTTATAAATTAAAAATATAATAGATACAACAATTAGTTATGTATAGGGGGAAAAAAGATATCTGTTCGACAGAACAAAAAGAGAGAAGATTAAGGGGGCAGGTACATCCCACCACAGCACTGCTGAGCTTTAGTGCAAATGCATTTTGCAGATCATTTCAAGAAATTGTTTCTGTCATGCTTATGTTTTGCAGATGATGAATAGTTTGTGAAGACATCTTCTTTTTCCATTTTTCTTTAAAGCTTTATGAGCCACGTCCATCTGGCCTCCAAAGCCAGTGCCACCAGGGGACTGCAGCTCAGCTCTGCCTCCGAGGTCAGGTTGCCTTAAGGCAGAGCGCCTGCTTACAGAGGCCTCCAAGAACAAAACAAACATTACATCTTATAAAAGCATACTTGGAATGCAACATCTTTCAGAACAAACTCTTCTGCACAGGGTCTTACAGGTGGGCTATCTCAGATCTGGAAGCAAATATCAGGAACGTGCATGTTCAGAAAACTCCCCCTTCCCATCATCCCAGATTTTTAAGAATGCAAAACCTGTCAGATCTGATGCCATAGTGGGAGATAAAATTCCACTTCTGAAGGGAAAATAAAATTCACAAGACCATAGCTACAGTCTCTTTTTTTATGGAAATCAGGTTTTTGGACCACTAAGTAGGAGCTGAGCAGCTGACAGAGCACTGATAAGGCATTCAAAAGATAGGAAATCTAATTAACTGGTAGCACCATTTCCTGATGAAACCATATTCTACACAACAGCAACTGGTTTAAGCACAGCCTTGGGAGCTGCAGTGTGCCTCAGCTGCTTTACATGCACCCTCGCAGGTACAGCAAGCCCTGTAAGGTTATCTTGTTATTTTGCTCAACTGCACTCGCTCCTCTGAGCAACAGCCCAGGGGCCTCTGCATCTCTGTCTCGTATTGCATAGGCATCACTGCATTGCACACCCCTCCCTGATCCCTGGGACATGCTATTAGCTACCTGGAGGAAGAAACAGAGAGAAACAAATAAAGACAGTGCTTAGCTCAGGGCTGTCAAACTCACAGCTCCCGCCTTTCTCCTGCTTCTGCAGCATAACGCGCGTCACACGCTACACACGTGACTGGCGGCTGGCCGGAGCGCAGGGGCAAGGAGCTCAGAGCTGCCACCAAGTGGAAACAAGGTGCAGGGCCAGGTGAAACAATGTGGAGGGACGGATTTGGCCCACGGGCCAGGAGTTTGTTATCCCTGGCTTAGGGCAATGAAAGTAAACACCTCCTTGGAATATTAGTTGCCTGTCAAATATGAACTCTGTGCAAACCTGAGAAAAGCAGCTACACTCTGAGGTAGGTGGTGTGGGTCTGGGATGGGAGAAGACCTGTGGAAAAGCTTTGGCGAGTTTTTGCAATACAGACAGCTCTTATCCCAACCCAAGACACCGAAAACACAACATGGCCTTAAGCTCCCTTCCAGAATAAATAGCCTCTAACTTTAGATTATGTACAGTCAATATCGTCCTGCAGCGAAGGAGGATTTTCTGAACTGTTTCATCCCAAAAGCCATTCAGCCCCCACTCTGCACCTTGACGCTCTCTACATACCTCTGGAGGCACCTGCAAAGAAAAAAAAGCAGTTATTTGCTTGTTGAACAGCAGCTCCAGGGCTGCTTCTTTTCACTGTTGATTATCAGGTACATCCACAGTCTTCGAAAAAAGTCAGCCCAAAGTGAAAGGTGAGTGCTGAGCCCATGTCTGCTGACCACTCAGCTCCCAATTCCACCCTGGAGACAAGTGGAGCTCACCCAGGGCAGTATGGGCACAGAAGCAGCCAGGCTGGTTTTGTTTTCCTGTCAACTCTCCCCTCTGTGGCCCGCTGCAATCTCTTTGGGTTGGCCTGGAAACACTCAGTGATACTTTTTGTATACTCAGTTTCTTTACTATTTCTTCCCACCTTCTCTTTCACCCTCCTGCTCACCGACCCCTCCACTTGCAGAGGAGGCAGGGGCTGAGCACAATAACGCAGTTTTCTGTTTCCTTATATGTTCAGGACTACTAGCTTTGCTTTAAATCTTATTTGCCTATGGGGATCAGATACTCTGACAAGCTTTTCCAAAGCCAGGGTATCGAGAAAGCAAGCAGTTGTACATTTTGCCTGCAGTTACAGAGCAACCTGCAAGCAAGACTATTATTCTTATTTTCACTGTCAGGTAAGCACTGCCACTCTGCAGCTCTGTACAAAATGTCCTACTTCAGGAGTTACTATAGACAATTCTCCAACCCTTCATTCAGTAGAAGGAGTTTTACAGGTGTTTTTGCTGGTCCTGCTGCTGGGTTCGCACTCCCCCAGCTAGTTCAAGTGTACCAGCTAGCATGACATCCCTACTATGGCTGCTCTCATTCTACTGCTTTTCACCACAGTCTGACAGCTGAAGGCACATTTAATTTTTTTTTTTTAAATCATTTTTCTGCCTGTTTAGAAGCACAGTTAGTGGTGGGAAGGGACCTCTATAGGTCATCTGGTCCAACCTCCTACTCAAAGCAGGGCCAATACCAAAGTTGCTCAGGGCTTTGTCCATCTTAGGTCTGAATATCTCCAAGAACACAGATTTTATCATCTCTCTGGGTACCCATTCCTGTGCTTGACTGCTGTGTTTTGGAGGACAGTTTTCTAAACATCTAAGTGGAATTTTCCATGCTGCAGCTGGTGTCCAACTCAACCTAGCTGAGTTTTGATAGAAAGCCCAATATGAGAACTACAGTACCCTATTTATAGCGCATTTTCCTTTTACTGCCATGCACTTATGCTGCCTTACTTGCCTCATAAATCACAAAGCCAATGGTGTGCATGTCTTCTCCCATCTTTCTCTGCTTCCGCCGGTGCTTCTGAATCAGGCCAACGATGAAAGTGCAGCCCCTCTCAGGATCATTGGGATCCTCATCCTCTTCCTCTAGCTTAATTAAATACTGTGGATTTGTCCAGAAAGTGTCTAGGAAGTAGATTTATGCAAAATGCTCAGAGGCTTCTTTGAAAGCAACTGTGCTGATATATATATGTCTGCTAGGACAGATGAGGTTTTGGCTTCCAAAAATCTGCAGTGAGAAGGAAAAACAAACTCTCCTCCAGCACAATTTAACAACCACAACTAGACCCTCAGGGAGCCACATTTTCCAAACCCTTGTACTTTCTGGACCTCAGTCCTGGAAATCCCAGGTACAACCTCCTCCATAGGCCCCCCAAACCAGCTCCCACAGAAGAAGCTCCCAGAGAAAGTACAAGTGGATGAGTATAAAGGGTTTCTCTATCTGAGTGCTGACCACACGCTCTTACTTGGATAATTCCTGCAGCCCCCTGCAGTGGCTCCTTTCCTCCAGTTCCCATCCAGCTTCAGCAGGCTCCACTTCTTGTACCTGTCACTTGCCAGGGTATCTGGAGTCAGGTTGCAGATCTCTAGGCAGGAGTAATGTCTCAAGAAGTCATTGAATGCCATCCTGTGGGAGGCAATGCCACAGGCAACATCTCCTTAGGATAGACAGCTGCCTTGTCTACCCTCCCTCTCTCCCACTGTGATTTAGCACTAGGTTTTGGAGTGAATTTGCTCACTTATCTTGGAGAATGTACTGGGAGTGGCTACCCAGTGCTACTTACCAAAATTCCCCATCTTCATGTCTCCTGATCAGCCTCTCCTGCACCTCAGGGTCAACGCCGCTCCAGTTCGGGCAGCTGAAAGACAACCCCACATCATCTACAGGGTATGGTAAAGTTTAAACCCTTATGTAGCTGTTCTGGCACAATAACTTATAGCTCCAAGCAATTGCAGTACTCCACTACATCCTGCCAATAGCACATCCAGGGCTCTCAAAACACAGCAGAACTAAAATACAGGGACATGGAATATTCAATACCTCATTTCTTAAATGTCCAGGCGATGGACAGAAACAGTTTTATTTGCAGAAAGTGCTAATGCCTTGACTGAGACATATTTTTATTTTAGAAAAAAATCAAGATCCAGAATAAATACTGCCCAAACTCAGAATTAAGTAAACTCCAGCTTTCATTGCTAACAACAGAAATGGACTTTTAAAGCCCTTTAGAAAGTAAGTTTCCAGAAGCTCACCACTGAACCTAGGCAGAAGGGCAAACTGCATAGAGGCTTGTAGGAACCACCACCCAAATCACTGCCACTTACATGAAGGCAGGTGTTTGTATGAAGGGCACCACAGGCTTTGATATTGATGTGGGAGATGACAGTCAGTGGTGGGATGCTTCTTTTCAACAGCTCAGAGCAAACATCACATCCAGATGTGACTTAAAAAATAATTTGAGGTAGGGAGAAGACAGGTGACAGCATGATCATACCCCTCCAGTAAAAGCCTATGGGCAACGTGCAAGCCATCCACTCACTTGTCGTTCCATTTTCCAGTCCACTCCACTTCCCCCCAGGGATTTCGGATTCTGATCAGCTTCTGCATCGTTCCTCGGAAATTCACCTGATGGGATCACAAGTGTATGGAGAGTTACCCAGGGACTCAGCAATGCGTTCCCTTCCACTTTTTCTATGGGAATTAAAGGACATGACAGAGTAATTATCTCAGCGCTACACAAACATGAAAGCGTGTATACACAAATGCACTCATCTGGTCCAAAAGCCATGAAGTCAAACTGATTTTGAATGAGCTCCACACACTCAAGCTTGTCCCAAGAAGCCTTACAGCATGATGCACAAATCAAAGCTCATGATAACAAAAATGTCTGATTTGTGACACTGCAAAAATTACCTCTGATTTCAAGCAAAGAGAACACAAAGCTGCTAGAGGACTGCCAAAAATCAGGTATAATGGGATATTTCTCTAAAGGCATTACCTATGTATAAACTGCCTTTACACAAATGCCTTTTTCCACTCTCCCTATACAGAAGATGAGCCTGTTACAAAAAATGGGACACTCAACCTGGCCACAAGCCCTCTGACCATACACGTGCCCACAGTGCAGCAGCATCAGCCTCTCCCCACACTGCGCCAAGGCCCAGGCACACAGAGACCAGGCCAAGCAAAGCTGTACACATTTCACTGGGAACATCCAGTATTTAGGGGGAACACATGGTACTAATTTGAGGAATGAGCTGGCGCACTTCCAGAACCCAAAGCTGAGAAAACTGCACAGAGCAGCAGCAGCGCAAAGTCCAGAGATGATGCTCTGGTGCCTGGGATGAACTATCCTTACAACGTCTGCACAGATCTCCAAAGGAAAAGCCGGGCTAAGTCATGCCTATTTGTGAAATAACATCAATAAACTCCCTCTTTACTGCTTTTCTATGAGAGGAGGACCAAACACATGCGCATAAACCTGCCCATTAGCAGCGCCCACCTCATTGCAACACATCAGGGCTCTCTACACTCACTTCAAAGTTTCAGAAACTACTTCAGAAAGAATTACTGGTGAAGTGACCAAAAGTCCATTACACACCTTTGAAGGATGCCACAATCCACTTCTTTTGTTTTCACTTGCCTTACCTTCACCAGTCACCTGCTCTTGGACAGGTACCTTGTGTTCGAATCGCATGCCAAATGGTGCTGTTCAGCAGGCATTTAAGGGACAATACATTTTTTTTTTTGCTTTGCACATGCCTCTCACACATCTTGCTGTGTGTTTAAGGTTACAGTGATGCCTGCTATACAGAAACGTGTGACCAGCAGAGGGTAGTGTGCCCTCCGCACAGAGCTTCCCATTGCCCCACTCAGTAAGAAACAGCAGTGCTTATAGAAAAAAAGAGGAAGGTTGGTCAAATTCCCAGTAAATCAAGTTTGTGTTAATCCAAAACATGCCAAGTAATTCAGAAAAAAGGGAATAAAAATCTGATTTGATGAAACAGATGCGACTGAAGAACTTGCCAGGCTGAAGACAAATTTGTGGCTGCTGTGGTACAGGGAAGGATACACACAAAGCTCACTGCATTTCACCCCTTCATAGAAGCACACCTACCTCCTCTGCCCCAGTGACTGAGTACGCATGTCCCTTCACCAGCTTCTGGAAAGTGACTGCCTCTGTCTCTGCTGCACTGGTGATCTGGAGGAGTGAAGAAAGTTGGTGAGCGTGACTGTGCAGAAAGGGATCCAATGGAGCAAAGCTTACCCCTCCAATGGAGATTTAGACTCTCTGGGAGTCATGGGGTGGTTTAGCTGCTGCACATAGGCAATGAGAGAGATCTGTGTGACAGAGTGTGAAGCAGGAACAGCAGCACATGTGGCAGTGCTGGAGTCCCCAGGGCCCATGTTTGTTGCATGGGGTGCACATCAGAAGCCCTGTACTGAAAAACTCGCCCCTGGCTCCGAAACATTTGGTGCAGTGCACATTGTCTCCTGCATCTCCAAATGCTGTACAAACACACATGATGAACTCTGTGTCCTCAAAGGGACCAAGAGGAACCCAAGGGATGACTGGCTTGAGGCTGCCTAGGAATGACTGAGGATCACACACAGGTCCAGCAAACTCCAGTCCTTTGCTTTGGGGTCAAAATACCCTTTTTGGTTCTACAGTGGGGTGGGAAGCTCCCTTTCCTTTCCCCAGCACCCCCACCCTAGGACCTGCCACACAGAGGAGCGAGAGAAAGGGCTGCACTTTGAATGCTACTCATACCTGAAGGCATTATCACTCTCTCACTGTTTCAGGGCCATTATAATACTCGGGCAGCCTGCGGTACAAACAGTACAGGGAAACCCCACTTTTTGCTAGAAAGTGACTGCTCAATATCGTACCATGAAGATACTTAAAACTTTATGAAACCTGTTTGCTGTTGCTTTCCCACCATTTCAGAAAGTGTGTGATCTTTAAACAAGCATATCTGAAGCTTAACAAAAAGAGAGGGTGGCAGTATTCCTGCTGTAAATCCATTCCCTAATATTGCCCGCAGTGCACTCCCCATGTAACACTTAACTTCTGTGTCTCTGTTTCTCTTATAGAAGGTAAGAAAAGATTTTACAGGATTTTTCAAAGGCTAAACTCACTAATAGTGACAGAAAGCATCAGCACTTATCAACAAAAGAATATATCTACTTCCTGCCACCTTCAACAAGATGTATATCATTCTGGGGCAAAAATCCTGATGTCGGATTCTTATCTAAATGGAAACTACTAAAACAGGCCTCAAAAATGCTGCAAATTCGCATGCAGATATTAACCAAGTACTTTCCCTGCTGTGAAGCTTTCCTCTTCTGTGACTCTGATTTAACCTAAAAAGTGGGAGGAAACGCTTGAGTTTATGTTATGAATAGGGTCCTGGTAAACAGTTTACGTTCTCTGTAGACATAACTAAGATGTAATCTGCTTTGAGAGTAGCGTGATTATCATAATAACAATACATAGGCGCATTTCAGTGAGGCTACAAGTGATGCTAAATTCTTGCAGACAGGGCCAAAACTACTCTTTTATTTCTGGTGCAGGTTCAGCTTTTGGGGATGTGTTTTCCCATAAAGACTTTTAGAGGGCTGGCAACAGTCTAAGCCTCTCTGCTTCAAGAGCAGAGCCTAGATTTTTTATAAACGTTTCAGTACAATTTGTGTAACAAACAGACTATGGCAAGGGTGGAGGTTGCCACCTCTGAGCATCTGACAGCAGAAGTCATTAGCAGCAGCTTTGTGTCCAAACCCACTCAGCTTGTATCAACCTCCTGCTAAACCACAGGCTTTCGTATTAAGATATACATCAGGATGCCTAATGAGTTCCCTGTACAGTTTGCTACCTATGAAACAGCAAAAAAATTAAGTCTCAAGGAAAAAAAACATTAGAGGCATCGAGGTTTTTGTATGAAGTCAACCTATTTTGATTTCAACCTATTTTTAGACATGACACCCCAGAAAAGCACAGGTCTGTGCCACACTGTTGGGTCAAAGGGAGAGCAGAGAACCAGAGGCAGAGAGGGCCAGCAACCTTTGTGCACCTCCTGTGGATGGAGCACAGGTCCATTCCAGATCTGCCGGCACGCACAGCAAGAGCAGAGCGTCCAGCAATAAGCCTTCTAACTCATGTCAAGGAGAGAGCCTTTCTGAAGTGCCTTCTGAATGATTTTGAAGAGGTTGGGTGGTGCCTTCTGCAGCTCATACCATTCTGCAATTCCACCAGTGAAGTCTTCAAAGCCTTCAGTAGTGGTGCCACTCATACGAACCGTTCAGCCTGCATGAAAGGGGACACACACAACCATCAGGCTCCCTATTTTCCTCTTCTCACAGACACAACTATTCCTTTTCTCCTTTTCTCTTGGAGGAAGGCACTCAGTTGTGCCAACTGTCACAGCATTTCTGCTTTCAAGAGCACCAACAGTAGCTATGAATCACCTCCCATTTAGCTTTTCTTCTTAGACCTCTATACTTGCAAAGGCCAGCATAAAGTCTTATACAATCATGTACACAGATTGTAGGTTCAGTCGTATAAATAACAAAAATCATGGACAACATTTGAACAAAAAATAGTATTAGAAAAATAAAGATCCAACAATTTGCCTCTCTAGTTCCACAGTCTTTTACAATCATGGGTCTCATTTTCAGCTGGCCGAAAGCAGCTCAGTTTCTTAGCCATTTGAAAATAACAATGTTAGATGGCAGAATTCCTCCCTGACCATACCAAAACTGGAAATTCAGATTTGAGCAGGCACATGGAGTGGCGTACTTTGCATGCTGAAGCACTGCAGCTGCAAGCCCTCACAGAAGCCCTGCGAAGAGCACCTGAAATGGAGCTTCCCAGACCCCAGTGACAGAGGACAGTACTCTAGGAATAGCATTCCCATGAGATGCAAGAGCTGTTTTACCTGGCTAGCAGCAAAACCAGTACTCTTGACTACCTGTCTTAAGCATCTGTCGGCAGAGCTTTATTAAAACTGCCATAGAAGCAGTTAAGAAGCAGCCAAGAAGCAGCCATACCCTAGAATTTTTACAGGGTAATAATTAGGCAGGCATTTAAAATGCACCGTACCATTGCAGCTGAGGATGCTACATGAAAGCATAGGCTATGAGAGATTTGAGTGGGGTGAAAGCAGTCTCCCTTGCCCTATCAGGGCTGCCCTGTCTTTGACTCACTTGGCATAGGCCTTCTCCAGCAGCGCACTCCAGAACTCACTGCCCTCTGCCGAGTGCACGAAGAGCAGCTCCCCATTCTTGGTGGGCAGCCTGTCATCCACAACAACGTCCACCCACTCCCCATACTGCCAGAACTGGAAAGAGAGCACAAACTCCTTGTCACCACCCCATGTTGTGCACTCAAGTCACCAGGACATTTATCCACTAACATCAGTTTCCTAGAGAAAAAGCAAACCCTGTTGCAGTTGTCTTCCCCAACCCTGTTCATGGATGCACGTTCTCAGCTGGATCTGCCAATGGAGGAAGGACGAAAAAGACAGCCCTTGCTTGCAGCTCTTTAGTTAGCGGTCATCTTCCTCCCATTACCATCACCAACACCCTTTTTGGATTTGTCCATTTTTCTGCCTGACTCTTTTATGTCCCTCAAAGTGCTACAGGAAACACCACACATAGACGTAGCCAGCCACACCAGCTCTTGGCAAGCTACTTATCCACCTATCTGGAAGTGGAAAATCCCTGCATATTTATCCTGGAAGCTCTGGTCTTTGGGAACAACACGGGCCAGAATTTCTTCATTTAGGGTGAGGGAGGCAATAGCAGCCAAGAGCCAGCAGTCTCCTGTGGAAACCAAAAAGGCAAAAAAAAGGCACTGTTAATTATTCAAAGTTTTTTCTTTGTTTTTTGTACTTCACAGGGATTGTGCATTATAACTGATAATCACCTCAGCTATGATGAGATGATCCTTCCTACCACTTTACCTCTAAGGCAGATCAAATGCATGTACATAAATACTCGCCATTTCCAGGCAAGTGTTGCATTTCCTCAAGACCAAAGTAATAAAAAAAATAAAAGTAAGCTTTTTATGATCTACCAACACAGTCATCACCCACGCCGGGACTATCTGAAAGAAATCTTAACATCCAACTGAGTGTGTACAGTCTAGGAAGAAGCATGGGGAAAAGGCAAAGAACTGGGCCTGTAGGCACATGCAGGTACCTGGACTGAAGTTTCTCCTCAAAAGGCCAGTGTTTTCTCAAGCATAGCCTGTTTTTCTTTCCCTCCTCCATGTTTAATAAATGCCTGTTGACTTGCCATCCAGAGACCTGTCCTAGGGATGAGCTCCCTTTAAAGTCTCTTGCCAGACTTGAAAGTTAAGAGTTTCTTTTACCTTTTACAGCTCTGGAGGCTATTGCTAATGGCCTCTCTGTTTAGTCCCACATCCAGTCACCAGAGAGTCACGGAAGGTCTGAAGGCAGGCACTGTTCCCCAGTTTCACACACCTCGTTATGCTCCCTGGGATGGAGCCAACACACACTGAGCCTGCATACCAGAGTCTCAGGGTCTGGGCTGTCTGGATAGTACTTTTCCACACCATCTCCTACCAAGCAGAGGGAGGAGGAGACCACAACTATATAAACATTACCTCTATTTTTTAAATTATTTTCAGAAACCAGCGTAACAAATACAGTGGTTACCTTGCTGCTCAGCCATGGGCTTCCTGTGGGTCACTAGCAAGGTGATTAGAGATCTAAATAACCAGCTGATTCCACGACTCCCACAACTCAACACAAAACTCTTTGATACCATCACCAGATCTGCTGTTGTGAGCACAGGAAAGTTGGTATTACTCACTAGATCCCACACAGTCACCCTGCAGCATGCTTAGGATTGTAGAAGCATGAATGAGCCACGGCTTCTCGCAAGTCACAAGCCCAAAAAGCAGCAGTCTCTATACAGCCAGCACTCCTACAGGAAAAGGGTCAAAAGCTCACAAGTGAGAAGCTGGGCTTCAAATGGCCAGCTGGGAGACAATCTCAGGGAGAAGCAGCTCTTGGTAACCCTTAGGCTCAAACCCAACACCATTAGAACAGCACGAGGAGGAACACGGGCAACCTGCAACTTCCTTCAAGCTGCTCATCACATTTCACAGCTGATCCCCAGCAGCATGTCTATAAATGTCATTTGTCCCATGGCCCTTTTTGCATCTCACAAAAGCTGGAAGATGTGAAATTGCAGAATAATTTAAAAAACTGAAATGTTTTACTATTTCATAACCCAGAGGGGAAGAACCAAACATAAAACCTTCTCTTCAGTCCTGCCTCTGGCTCCTTGTACTGCAAAGAAGAAATCATTGTGTCAGAGAAGTTGAAAAGACAGGAAAGTCACCTTGCCATTCTCCTGTGACAGATTATGAAGCAAGAAGGATGTTCCCCTCCCTCCTCTGCGACAGCACATCCATCTCACCCTGCAAAATAACAACTCTTACAGCTTTCTTTGCAGCACTGAGACCCTCTTCCCTGGGATCTGTGCACCCTCTGGTGCCATATTGCATTCAGAGGCACCACCAATCACAGCAAATGTGCTTGTTAGGAAACAGATTAGGGTCAGAAGATATCGAGAGACACTTTTAGATGGGCTAATCTACAATTAACAGTATGATTCTCTGTCCCTGAGCTGTGTGAAGGCTTTAGCAGTTACCCTTCATGGCAATTCTGCTTACAGAGGAGGATGTTTTGCTCTGCAAACAAATCCTTTCATCAAAAGGCAACACAGAACTTCAGCTTCAGTTCGGCTTAGATCTATCAGCTTAGATCGGTATTCAGCCATGCACAGCCTGCCCACATAAAGTTATTTTTATGGGGTTTTTCTTCCTTTTTTTTTTTTGACCAAAGGAGTCTTCAGACAAACCTGACAATATGGTGAAGACTTGGGAGAGGGATCCCTTCTATACCAAGGATTCCTATTTTTATGGGCTCCAAAACAGGTAGTTTCTGAAAAAGAGTTGGGGTTCTTCAAGTCCAAAGGACAGATTCCTGCTAGAGAACAGCCCTGGAACACCTCAGGATAGTCAAGCACTCTCCATCAACACCCCAGCACAGCACACAGGTGCAACTCTTGTAGCACATAGAAGCCACTGGATGTTTAAGACTAAAAAAATCCTAAAAGAAAATGAAAAAAAGCAGGGATCTTCATTGTCCCTGCTGTGCAACTGTGTTCCTGCTCCAGCAGGAACAATCATTCACACCTAGGAAAAGCTAGCAAGCCTTAATAAGACTTTTAATTTCTAATAAACGGCAATTTCAAAGCGTCCTGAACACTGGTAACAGGAATGAGACAAGTCACAAATATACAAACTGATAGGTTGGCCAGTCTCATCTCAGCTCAGAGGCCAAATAACTGATAACCTGCAGACAGGTTATGCCTGTCCAAGCAGCATTAACAACCCCAGCACCCATCCCATGCCCTGCAAGGCTTTTACAGACAGATATGCACAACTCAGAGGCGAAGTGTGTCTCTGGCATCTCAGACCTACACTAGCTAGACTAAAGCCAGTGCAGGTATGCTCACCTAAACTACCAGGATGCTTTCTTGTGGTTTAGGCTGATCCATGCTCTCATTCAGCCTAAATTAATTAAACCCAGAAAGAGAGCAAATCAGCCTGCTCAGCACAGCTCTGCTAGTCCTAAGGCACAGCCGGGTAAAACCAGCTCCTGGCCTCTGCAACAAAGCTGCAAGCAGAGATGAAGGCACTCTGTGCATGCTCTACTGGGTGGGTGGAAACAGCTCAAGGAATGTCCTATGCCCCTTGTTCACAGTCAGCTATGGAGGCATTTTTCCTCTCAATTGCACAAACCAGTTACACAGCCTTACTCAACCAGGCAAACTCGACTGCACCAAGAGAACATCAGAGTATCTGACACTGGTGTCACAAATCTCAGAAAAAAATGTGCTGATTTAAATTAGTAGCAAGTCTGGCTCATCATCGTTCTTAAGAAATATTAGCATTTCTATTCAATAAAAAAGGCAGGGTCTGGGCAGGCAGACAGCAACATAGAAAGAACAAATGAACAACTCAACATGACCACAGTAGCTCAGGTAGCCTTGGCCAAGAAGCTGCTTAGGCATCTAGATTAAGAGCATATATCCTTTAATGCTGCAATACGTCTTTGAATAAATTTCCCCTATAAATAAGAAGCACTAAACTTCAAGGAGGAGAAACTGCTCCTGGGGGACATCTAAGCCTATAAACTGAGTTTATAAAGAATTTCCTTTACTTTCTAGCTACATCAAGGCAGACATGGAGCAAAAGAAACAGCAGACTTTGTTGTAAAACCTCTCTACTGAACTTTATACTGGTTTCTAAGAAAAATTTGGAGTCAAACAAATAGATCTTACCTCAAACAATTCTGGGCAAGGTTTTCTTGAGGTTAATGGGTAGATGCAGCATATATGGGAGATGCATAACAGCTTTCACTTTTAAAAGTGCTCAACAGCCCAGATATCATCTCTCCTTTTCTGTACAGTCATCACTAAAAGCAGACCTGATAAGTCAAAGCCTAGATGAGAACAGATGTTGTGATAACACCTAGAGTTTTAGTCTGCACTACGTAAACCTAAGCAGGCTTAAATTGTTCTAACTATAAGTACTGGTGCTTTTGTAAGGCTCTTGACACTAACCTTCCCTTGACAGAAAAGGGAAGTCCAAGAGGAGGCTAACAAACAGGCTACATGAAGAATCTAAAAGAAGAGTTATCAAGACTAGGTTAATTATGGAGAATTTTTGGAAATACACAATACAATAGGCAGAACAATGTTATCAGAAATAGTAATACTATAAGGCTGTGAGTTTATTTATATTAACAGGAAGTAGTAATTTTTCCTGTCATGCTTCCTTTTTGCTGCTATGAGTGCTTTACTTATTTCTATATATCCATCTCTGCATTTACCTAATCTCCAGCTATAAAAAAGAAAATCACAAAAAATGTAGTTGCAAGAAAAGCATAAATAGCCATAAGGGCTTAAAATGGACCATTCTGGACAGCAAAGACAAGCAAAGCATCCCCTTGAAGTGCCTGGAGGGCTGTAAGCGAAGGTCAGCTCCTCTGGTCATTGCACCACCCATGTAAGAGTATGTGGTCAAAGGAAAATATTCATTCAGCCAATTACAGACAGGTCATTATTTTAGAACACTCATAGCTATAGACTATGAGTGAACATATTTATATTAATCCTATGGGACTCCAGGAAGTTTTCTGGTCAGAAACACAAGGCTGTGGCAACCCATTTACAGCAGAGTGGTTGCCAACAGGGGAAATCCATGCATCTAATTTTCTAAATTCATCCTATTCAATTCATTATTTTTCCACACATTTTTATGTGAGGCGGAGATACCTTTGTCTAAATAGCAGATGAGAGATACTGTACTGTGTATACCCCAGTGTTGTGATACCATGGTGACATCCCCTCCAAAGAAGGCAGTTAAGGGTGAATAAGCTTCCTCTCCATAGCAGCTTTGGTTCCTCCCCTCCACTGTAATGAGTCACAACATCCCATGTACTGCCATTCTCAGCCAAATACAATCACTGATTTCAGCTCTGATGCTGCAAAATTAACTCCAAATACTCGCCTTTAAAAGTTTCTTATAAAAAGCAACAAAGCAGAACAAAAGATAACCCAAAGCCCAAGGTACAGAACTTCCATATCTGGAGAACTAATGAACGGCCACCTTGATGAAAGGATAATCCTTTCTGTGTTGATGATCAACTAGCTAGATATGCCTTCTATGAATCACAGTATCATATAGTCCAGGTTAAAAACAATGAAACAAATTTATAGGCTGCACCTGGTTCACAGATCAAAGACTCTTATGCTAAAAGGAACATCTATAACACTGCTCATTAGCTGACCTGTTTGGTTACACATTCCCTGCCAAGAAGCTTGCTGAAGCTCGTGCATGTGCTTTGGATGCCTCAACTGCCCCTGCAGTACTCCAAGGTGTTCTGAATGGCTTAGCAACAGCAATGAAACTCCACACGGGTACAGGTCTGTTGCTTTGTGATCAAGCCTTTCTGGGGATAAATAGGAATACAAAAAGCTTCCTTGGAAAAAGGAACATAACAAAACATACAGGTTTCCAAGAGCATCTGACATCTTCCAATGCAATCTTCCCTGAAACATCCTAACACGCGGTAGTACATCAGTGTCTGCACACAAAGTTCAAGTAAATAGAAGCTTAAGCAAATGTATCAATGTAAATGCTGGTGTCTGATGAGGCGGCAGCAGTAGCAGCAAAAAAACAACCCTAAACATTCATACAGCGCATCTGCTAGCCTCATTGTGTGAAAAAGTGGAGATTCAATACAGGCTCCCAGTAACTCAATGGGTATACATGGAAAAGACCAACAGAATCTAACTGTCAGTGAATCACTGAACTGTCACAAAATACCAAAATCCTGCCCAGATTCATAAGAAGATAGAAGGGCACTTCATCATAGTACTTAGTCCTGATGAAAACCATACGTATAGCCAAGAACACTAACAACATCCTATTCAAACATTGTTTCAGGAGGTAAAACAATACCAGCTGTAAGTTAGTTGGAATCTTTGATGGTACCATACAGCCTCATGAGAATATCTGACTGGTCCAAAGACCATTAAGGAAATAACTGCTTTAATCAGTTTAAAACATGGCTTTGCAGTAGCAACAGCAACTCCCCAACTTGAAAATGAAGTTACAAGTCTTTCATTCCAGTGCTCTTACTGCGATGTCTTGATAGAAAAGCTGGAAGCCTGCAGAAGCCAGAAAGCAACTAAGTGTCTTCAGAAACAAACATCTCTATAAAATACCAGATGTTGAAATGGCATTGCAATAAATTCTAATTTCAAGTTCACTTAGCAGTGAAGTTTCACAATAAAAAAAGAGAACAGATGCCTGGCACACATGTTAAGCACTGGGACAGGCTTCATGCCAAAACAGTCATGGTGGGAGAAACCTCATCAGGCAGAGAGAGAACACACAAAGGAAGCTGATCACATTCCAAGGGCTTCACCAATCCCTGCCACAGGTGATACTGGGGCATGAGGAGAACTAAATTCACAAACTAAGTATTTTTTATAAGTCAAGGAGAAACGAATCACAGAATCATAGATTCCCTTATTGTCAGGGCTTTTCACACAAATTATATCTAGTTATTCAAACACTAACTTAAATAACTTCTGAAAGAAAACATAGGCACAAAATATGTGAAATAAGCTTCCCTATCTGTTATATTTTTGGAAATGAAAACAGAAATAGAGCAGTGGGACTAGAAACTACAAAGCCACAACTTGGCAATATTGTTATGATGAAAAGCAAACAAACAGAACTTTGGTCCTTTGCCAATCCTGCTACAAAAGCTCAACACTCAGTGTGTATTAGTCATGTTTCCCTGTACTGAGAGCTTTCCCTCAACTGCACTATCAGTCTAATCTAAACCCTTCTCCCTACAGCTACGTAATGAGTAAGAGCCTCACTGCTTCCACTTCAGCTTATTTTCCTCCAGAGTGGCTGACCCAGGGGCTGCCACTGCACAAACTGAGCGTTCCAGGTGATGACAGCACTCCAGGTGATGTCTCACGAGAGCAGAGTAGAGGAGAGAATCAACTCCCTTGACCTCCTGACCCCGCTTCTTTTGATGCAGCCCAGGATATATTTGGCTTTTTGGGCTGTGAGCACACATCACCAGCTCAAGTCGAGCTTCTCATGAATCAGCACCCTCAAGTCCTTCTCTACAGGGCTGCTCTCAATTATGTCATCCCCCAGCCTGTATTGAAACTGACCTCGCAATTGGCCTTGTTGAACCTCATGAGGTTCACACAAACCCACTTTTCTAGCTTGTCCAGGTCCCTCTGGATGACATCCTGTCCTGGTGTGACAACTGTCACAGGAAAGGCAAGAAAGATGTGATTTGAGATGAAAAGAGGTGGTAAGATGCAAAAGGATGTAGCTGCAGAGTGAGCTACACCCTAGTATAAACTGTGGTGTCCTGGGGCAGCACCTGCATGGAAAACTCAGCTTTCTGCCTCCACCCTACCTAAGGCCCCTTGGCAGATGTCTGTGCGAGTGGCTCCACTGGCTATGAACTGGGGGCTGGAACACAGCTCCTGGGAAAGAAAAAAAGACTTGTATTTCATATACCCACAGGGAAGGAACAAGGCCCTACTTGCAGCAAATTTAAATAAGCAATTGACCACAGCAGGACAACACCACAACAATAGAGCATGTCAGGAATGAGTGTAGGGCACCAAACACGCTAAGCACAATGAGAAAGCGGGTTGGTGACCAAAGCTTGTGTACAGCCATCTCACTTCACAGGATGCGCCAGGCAGTCCACTGCGTTTTTACACACGTGCACACATTGCTCTGCTATTACCTCCTTGCCACTGACACCACCAGGGTGGAGAAATGGGGCTCCCGGGTGGGCTGAGAGGGAGAAAGAGGAGCTCAAACAGCACAACGCACAGCTCCCGCAGAATTACATCAAATCTTTTTTTTTTTTTTTTTCGTGGGGGTGGGGAAGTCACGAAAAAGGCGCAGTGGTGCCGCGGAAGGACGCTGCTGGGACCGGGATCCAAGTTGACAGGGTGACACCCTCCATCTGGAAAGAAAACAACCAAAAAAACACTCCCATCTCCAGCCTGAACTCTCAGTGTGGATAAACCACTTGCCACCCTGTCCCTGCGTATTACAACCCCAAAATTTACACCAGGTAGTCAATTAAGAAAACTGATATTTCCTGTGTAAACCAGAAAATTATCCACGTCCAAATCTATAAGTTAAGAAAAAATTAGTATGGTACCTTCAGCCTGGAGAAGAGAAGGCTGCAGGGGAGACCTTATAGAAGCTTTCCAGTACTTAAAGGGGACTTACAGAAAAGATGAGGAGGGGCTCTTTGTCAGGGAGTGCAGGGATAGGAGGGGGAATGGTTTTAAACTAAGGGAGGATAGATTTAGACTGGATATAAATAAGAAATTTTTTTGCGATGAGCTTGCCCAGGGAGGTTGTGGAGGCCCCATCTCTGGAAACATTCAAGGTCAGGTTGGATGGGGCTCTGAGCAACCTGATCTGGTTAAAGATGTCCCTGATCCTGTAGGGGTGGGGGTGTGGAATTTGATGATCTGTAAATGTCGCTTCAAACTCAAAACATTCTATAGTTCTGTATGTACCCTGTACCATCATCCTGTTACAATTCTGAATGCTGCAAGCAATAGAAAGCCTTTACATCTTGATTTGCTGGTGGTAACCAAAGCATGTGTTGCTGTCACTGCCTGCACAAATCCATCCACAGCAGCCTGTGCAGACCAAACCGCACGCAGTGAGCTCCCCTCAGATGTGTGCCTCTGCTGTGCAGTGCAGGAAAAGGAGTGTCCCTGTTTCAGTGGTGTGCTGCTGTCAAGGATTGCTGAGATGATGATACTGGCACCCACATCAGCTTCCCTCCAAGGGAGAATTCAAACCATTTATTTCATAGTTTAGATCTGACTCAGCACGTGCTGGGTGCCTGGCAGCATTCCCCAAGCAGCAGCTGATAGGCCTTTAGTGCTGCACTGGCAGACCAGCTGCCTGGGAAGGAGAGGCACCTCCTTTTGTGCATCATAGTCCGAGCTCTGAATGCACTGAACACTTGTTTGGAGTCAGCTTATCTGAATAAAATGAACATTATTGTTTGAAAAATGTCTAATGAACCATAGAATACCTGGCTTACCATTTGCTGAGATGAGGTGGAAAGTTTTCCTTGACAGTTACAAATCTGAAGTTTTTTTCATTGCTGATCCATGGTACCTTGATGCACTGGGAAACACTGTCTATTTGGTTGATGCTTTTGGACTTTCGTCATGATTCCTCTGCCCATACTCAGCACAGATCCTACTTACACAATTATGTGGGAAGCTGTTGCTATTAAATAGGAAAACAAGATAAGCATTGCCCATTCGATTCACAGTGTAGCAGAGGAGGCACCTTTAGTGCAGGAGCAGAGGTGCTGCAGCAGAGACAATAGCACCTCCCCACAAGGGAGTTTAGCTCACAAAAAGCCTTAACATGACATATCTGGGAGCTGTAGAGCTCCTCAGAAAGCATTTGTTTGGCTCCACACAGTGGTTCAAATCTGTACAGCTGCCACAGATCAGATCTCTTATTTTTTGGGACATGGTAAAAGGAAACCAGCGCAAGTTTAAAGCAGTGGTTTTCACTGGCCCACAAAACCAGTTTTGGTTTGTGAATTCTTCTGGCCACTTTCCAGTAGATGCAGAAGTTTAAGACAGATTAAAATTTCTCATGTAATCTTAGTCATCTGCCCTGTGTCCCATAGATGATATTCATAGACCACTCTAGGGTCTGCTAGCAGCATGCTGACAGCCTCTGTTTAGGCAAAGATCAAGAAGATCGAGTTATATGTGCAGTCAGAGTTACCAGTATTTTATTGGAGTCTCTGCCACAGGACACATGTTGAGAGAGAGACAAAAAAAAGAGGAGAGGACAGAGGGAGCCAATCCAGGAAGAAAATGAGCCAGCAAGGATTCAAGGTAGTGGGAGTGGTACTTGCAGATAAGAGGTGTATTTGCCACCGTGGCTTGTTAGACTGGTCCCAAACATACATGGCTTGTACTGTCCCAGGTAGTTTAGTGATAGACAAGGATATGTTGGTGTAATACAGGATTTCACTTATAATATGTGGGAAGTTGGCCATTCCAGCAGCCGTCTAAACAACCTACCCACAAAATCCTCTGCAGCCAGGTAAGTTGGCAAGTCAGCCATTCCCAGAGCAGCAGCAAATGTAGATGTGAGTCCACATTTAGGGAAAAAAGTTCTTTGGAGCACTACATGAACCAGTCCCTTGATATTGTACATACTCACTCAATGTGCCCATTTCCTTTAAAGAAAGAGGTGATTTCCACTTGACTATGAGACCAGTGTAATGGTCCTAGGTAAAATAGCAAACCCAAGAATAGTTACCCACTGGTGTCCCCCTAAAATTAGGAAGCTTCAGAAAGAAGAAGAGATTTTACTTTTTTTTGTAAGCTCTCTGCATACCTGCAGGTCTTAAGAAGAGTTACTAACTCTCACATTTCCAAAGTAATGTGGTTTCAGCTGTTGCTGCAGCAGCTCAAGCTGGTTGCTGATAAAGAGCATCCATCAGCCACTCACAAGTCCTAGGTAGCATGGACTTCTTCCCTATGCACACACTTGGCAGTAGTTGGCAGCTCAGTGCTGGTCTGCCTCTCAGCATTTCTCCTTTCTCCTTCATCTTCCCTCCACTACATATAGACTTTGGGGAAACAATGAGGAGAAACTGGCCAGCTGCCCAGGAAGGGGGAAGTGGGATCACACCTGCTGGGGTCCTGTTCTCCTCAGGAGCTGCCCTGTCCTCACTAGGATGAGTGTGGCTTCACAGAGGGAGACTTGCAGCAGGTGGTGTTTCACAACGAAGGGAATTGCTTTCCTCTCTGGACAGGGAATGAGGTTTCTTCATCAGAGCAAGACTGGCTGCAGCGCCAGCCAATGCGGTGAGAGGTCACAGAGAGGCCTGGATCATCTTGTGAAATGTCCCTGCCCTTCCCAGCTCCTTAGAGTGTTGGAACACCACACCTCAATAAGCCCAGATGTGTCACAGAGCTTCACACGACATCACATCGTCTTCCTCCTTCTCCTTCTGAGGCACTGACAATTTCCTGTTTTTTATGAAACAAATGAAGAGGATCTCTGCTAATGTCATGTGTGTTTCCCTATAGGGAACCCAGTAGGCTCCAGTGTGTTAGCAACTCCTCCCTCCACAAACATTTAGGTGAAACATTGCAACCACTAAAATAATAGTCTTGTAGACAAACATTTAGGACCTTTCATCACTTGCACTAGTCTGTCTATTAATAATCACTCCATTTTCGCAGTAATAGGGTGAGAAGGAACTCATGCATCTAGAACAGGAGAAGGCAAGCTCTCAAAATCAAGCTAATCCTTTTTCACACCGTAGGGTCTACAATACAGCTAAGCAGCTTTCATTCTCATTAGCAAAGAGCTGCAGTACAGGAGAGACGTTTCATTTTCTTGGAACACATTACAGCACAAAAACGTAATTAAAACTGCTAGGTAATCGACAGCTTTGACTTTATGGAATTTGCAGATTCTTCTTTGAAACCAAGATGATGCAGTTTTGTGATTTATTTGATTCTTCCTCATTTTGCCTACCCTCCAGCCATCACCAAGAACAGGAGAGAGGGAGTGAAAGGAAGAAGAACCAGAAAAAAATATGCAAATCCCAGAAGGAACAGAAAACAGAATAGTTTATATATATTTTTTCTAGTCGCTATTTCCCTAGGAGCTGATGCCGCTTTAGCAGCAGGTTTTGAGTCATGAGGAAGCTGAAAACTTTTCCCCTGATAACATAACTGGCAGCTGTTACTGTAAATCAACTGTACAATCATCATCTTCTCTTCTTTCTAGCCTCTAGATGGCGTTTGTGTATCACTTTATACACAAAATAAATCATGCTGTGGCTAATTGAGCTTAGCAATGGACTTGAAGTACTGTACTGATCACTATGAGTAGAGGGTTGTGGTGGACACACTGGGTGGTTACCCAGTCCAAACTTCCATCAGAGATAAAGGGTTGTCCTCAGCCTTTTCCCAAGTGTGAGATACATGACAAAAAAAGTCCTATGGCATATTTTACTGGAATTTATGAAGATGGAAATCTAATTGTGTTTCCTCTGTATAACACCTTAACATGCTGGTGGTGCCCAAGTGTTCACACCTTCTGTGCCCACTCATGTCTGGTGGCAACTAGAGTTACAGAACACACAGTGTATCAACTGTATGTGTAAAAAAGTACCTGGGATACAAAAGATTCCTCATCAAAATGACATTTTCCAAATGCCAGAGCACTGTGCTTTTCACTGAAGAACACTGTTAAAGCTTGCAGCTTACAGCAATCACAACAAGATGGGAGCATATCTCTGGGCCACAGGAACAGAGGAAATTTCATCATAAGGTGCCGGTGCAGGGAGGGAAAGAAATAAATATTCTGCCTCATGAGCACAGAAAGTGGGTACAGATAGATGAGTAAAAAAATTGATCCTGAAAAGCAAAACACCCTCCCCTCAACCCTTTATTATTCCGCTCTTTGACTCTGATTCAGTATAGAGACACGCTTGGAAGTACTGAAGACAAATGAAGGTAATGGAGACAAAATTTTGACCACTCTTCTCCTTTACTTAATTTCGACAGTATTAATTTAATTTTGAGATAACCAGTATAATAATTCTCTCATTCCAGTCTTTACCTGTGTCCACCTGGAACCAAGCAAGTAATTTTATTTCCTCTTCTGCATTCATGTTCTTCAAATATTTGCAGACAAGCAACCCAGTTAGCCTCTGTTTGAACGTCTTAAGTCAACAGATTTCCATCTCTTCCCTTCCCCACACCTCCTGACTAAACTTTACAAGGAGTAGTCATCAAAATGCTCTCTGGCAAACAGGCTTAGCTGTTTACCTAGCTCTCAGCTGGACACCCAATGGGCTTTGCTGGGAAAACCTGGGCATTAAACAGGAAGCCAGCAGAGAGCAGCTGTGCTCCGTGGAAAATTGCTTCTGCTTCAGTTCTTGAACCCACAGACATCTGCAGCCAACTTGCCAAGGAGGCTTGCACCCTTGTGTCAGTACGAAATGGGAAATTTGGAGATTTGTGACTATGAGAACAGAAACCACTTTTTTTTTAAGGTCGAAAATGCCTTTTTTTTTTCTTTTTTTTTTTTTTTTTTTTTTTTCTTGTACATGTTTTACATGCAGGAAACACCAACCAGAGACTATAAATATGATGGCTATCTCACTACCTAAGATAAAACCCCATTTTTATAGATCGGGAAGGTATAGTGACTTTTGCTGAAGGTCACATTGGAGATGAGGAGCAGCAGTTACAAACTTGTCTCGTATTTGGTCATGGCCTGGGTCATGCTTCTGGATTGTTTCCTTGCCTCCTTGCCCTTTGCTGGTCAGATGGCCAAGTGGCCATCTCTACCTCTGTCAAGTTCACACCTTTATTACTTATTAATTAATTAATAAAAATCACAAAGCTTTGAGAATACCAAAGCCTTTTTTTTAAAAAAAAAAAATCACTTGTGCCAGAAGAGATTTCAACTTTTCAATATTTTCTTAGCTTTAAAACTCACTGGCTTCACCATAGCCATGTAAGCTGTAGCTGTCGATATCTGGCACTAGGTTTTGTAACTGTTTTACCCTGCAAAAGTATAGAGCCTGATCTCAGAAGGAAGAAATGGAGTTTTAAACGATCTTCATCTGGATTTTTAAAGAAATAGTCCTCAAGCTTGACTTTCAGCACACTGAGTGCACACAATGACCTTCCAAGTGTAAACAGGTGTGTCTGCAAAAACACCAGTTTCCCTTGCTCCTTGTTAAAAATGTGTTTATAAAAGGGGCAGGGAATTCACAAGCTTTTACGCAAATAATGGGGGAGTAGCACAAGGCAGTACCCACAGTCTAGCCCTGTGGCCCCTGCCAGCTCCCTGCCTGTGAATCTCAGGTACATCTTGGGTACATATTTGCACTTCGGCTGTCTCCTCTCTCTAGGGCTATTGGACCGTGTAGGGCAACCCATGGCTCCACCCGAGCCTGCTACCTGCCTATATTCACTTCCTCTTGCCCAGGAGGCAACGGCAGAGCCGTGCTGCACATCAGGGGGCAGGCTGGTGGGCAGGCATGTCCAGGGTTGCAGCGAGGCTATGCCAAGAAAGAGCAGCTGCAGACGGGCTCGGATCCAACAGGAATGCCATCAAGTATTTGAAGCAGGACTACGAAGCCCTGAAGCAGCAATGTCTGCAGTCTAGCACCCTATTCAAGGATGAGGAGTTCCCAGCCTGTCCTTCTGCGCTGGGCTACCGGGACCTGGGACCGCACTCCTTCAAAACCCAGGGGATAATCTGGAAGCGCCCCACGGTAAGAATGCTTTATAATTGCCTATTTTACTGGGTTCAGATCTAATCAAAGCCCACCTGAACATTGATGGTAAATCAGTGGTGAACCTGAATACCCACTATGCCTGTATGTTTTGATTTTTTGCCTTCTGTCTTGGTTTGTCTCCATGGTTAGCAGAGGCAAAGTTGAAAACGGGTGGAAAAAAAAAAATCAACATCATCTAAGCCCTTTATAAAGCAAGGAATGCTATAACTGCTTCATGGAAACCTTCTCACTCTCTGTCCATCCCAGCTTTACAGAACTACAAGGCCAGGGTACAATCCAGAGACGGATGCAAATGCCCCATGTGTATCCAGACAGAGTGCAGGGCACTCCAGGACCATCAGTTGCAACGGTACCCACACCATGGTCCTGCCACTGTGCACTTCAGGAATTCAGGCTAATTGTTAAATAAAATCCTCTGCCTTGCTTCAAGCCACCTATTAAGTTAAAGAGCAACTGACTGGAACTGTCATTAGCAAAATGCCTATCTCCTATAAATGGCCTTTCACTTAAAATGGTCATCAGGAGACATTATTTGCTGAACTTATTTAAAATCACAAAATCAGAGCCTTAGAGATTTTTCTGCACTTTCAGTTTTCAGTAGGCTTTTTTGTGTCCTTACTTTGATCCTCTGTTGTAATTTTGCCCCTCCTTGCAACATCAAGAACAATTGAAAAATAAGAAGGATGGCAAAATCCTAAAAAACTTCCCTTCCTCTGGTGGGGGAAAGGAGAATGAGAGAAGAAGGGAAAATTTCAAGGCTTTGAGTTTTTATTATTTTTTTTCATCAGAAAAGAGAGAAATGGAAACTTACTGATTTAGTAACTCCAAGTTTCTACCCCAGTAACATCATTTGTCCATCAACATCTCACTCTGGCCCCTGAGTGGTTCAGCAGTAAGTACTGTGGACATGTTTCTTGGCTTTGCTTACCTTGGGAGAGCAGCAGCCTTGGAAAATTTATTAAATTATACTTTGGTTCCTCATGTAAGATCAACATTGTCCTCACCACAGGCAGAGGCATGATCACAAGTGTAGTGTGGTCAGGAATGACCAAGGGCTGGGAAGCAGGAGATCCATGCTTCCCAGGAAGCAAGTTTAAGGTGGGGGAACCTCCTTCATGCCTGTGGCAGTGGAAACTCAGCAGAGCTCCAGAGCCAGCAGTGACGGTCACAAACTCCTTTGCACTGCTTGAGCCAAAACCATAGCAAGATAAAATAAGATGTATATGCCAAGGTTGAATCTTCACCATTGTTCCCATTAGAGGCAGAAATTCTCACCAATGTCACTGACAATCCCAAATAACAAAGGGATTCAGGATTTGCCTCCAAATATATGTGCAGTTTTCAATTTAATAAGGCTGTACTGTTCTGACACCACATTAATCAGACAGAGGACAAAGGATGTATTTCTTTAAGAAATGTTGAAAGTCTTAAGCGCTTTTGAAACATTGAAACATGGAACAAGAAACAGGGACTTTTCAGACCAGAAAGGGTAATACATACTTTGAAAATCTGTCTTTTCAGGAGTTGTGTGCCGACCCTCAGTTTATAGTTGGAGGAGCCACTAGAACAGATGTCTGCCAAGGAGAGCTGGGTACGTACAGCAATTCTGAATTTTGTTTTGTAAGAAAAAAAAAATTGAAGCTTCATTTAAAAATTCCTCATAGACAGATTTGCTGTCTCCCAGACATAGTATGGATGGAGGCAGATAGCCAAGAAGGGAACTCATGCAGCAGCACTGCTGCCTGAGACAGGATATATAATGGGCTTATAAGAGCTATGTCAAATCTGGAAGACACCAAACTGTCTCCTGGAGGTAGAAAGTTAATCATAATTTTCTGGAACAGAAGACTGGCTTGCTTTTCACCTCTTGAGGCAGAGCTGGATGCCAACTTAACCATGAGAGCGCTTGCCCTGAAGCAAGAGACTGCACTTCGTGCCCACCCCAGCAGGAGCAGTTAGAAAGACTCAGGGAACAAGGGACACCAACCCTGTGGGATGGTCGTCAGGCATTTTTGTTTGAGAGTCAGAGCAAGTGCCAGCCTCAGTTTCACACAAAACAGATATGCAGTAACCAAGCAGCAGAGCAGGAACCGGTTTAGTATAGGGGCTGAGACTGTGAGATGCCATTTCACAACAAGCGGGATGGCTCATCTCCTTCCAGACATGAGTTAGAAACAAGGACCATATCATGAAAAATGAAGAGAGCATGTGAACTTTGTAATACGATCCACAGCAAGCAAATTGTTCCAAGCCCTTCATGCTCAGTACTCCTTCTGCTTGTATGTCATTTGGTGTAGAGCTGCAAGCGGGGGTAGGAAACTAACTAGGGGCTGACAGTGATGAGATCTCTCTCAGACAGCACTCATCTTTTCCTGGAGATCCATCACAGCAAAACTTTCTTACCTGCTTTTCTCCAGTGCTTGCTGTTGTCTAAGCAGAGCTCCTGTGCAAGCATCCAGATGGGACCTGTAAAGTGGGCTTTATCCCTCTTCTAAGAGTTGCGGCAGCAGCCTTCTCCCCTGCCTGCCTTGCTGATACAAGATACAGATGACAGCAGCAGCAGCCTCTCCTGACTACATACAAAGGCGAGAAAGCTGAAACTCTTGTAACGAGAATTTGACAGATTAGACACAGAGAATTCAGCCTTTCTCCCTCTCGTGCTGCTCACTGCATCACTGCAGTACTTCCAACCTTACTGGTCTCCTGGCTCATCCATTGTGCAAATGAGATTCAAACAATTTCTGCAAGTTATTGACAATAAATAATGCCAGTGCTTGTCCTGTAAACACAGCACCATTAAAGCAACTGCTAAAAAATTCCCTAGTGTGTGGGTTTGTGCTCCAAATGCTAAAAATAAGATGCCAAATCATATACTTGCTGCTGAATATTTACTTGGTGGATGCTGGAACAGAGCATGGGAAAATCACCTACTGTATTTTAGGAGAATGGTTCAGATAAGTAATAAAAGTGACACTTCTTGTCGCCTCCAATTTGGGTAGTCTCTATAATAGTATAAAAAAAATAAAGATCATATACCTGCAGTAAAACCTTGTTTTCCTTGACAGTTTACAAGCTAAAGGGCTGAAAAATATTACCTGCATTTTAAACTAGAAGAGGTCAATGCATTATTTGTATTAAGCCTAGAAAGTGAATGCAAATACCTTGAGCCCCCTTTTAATTCTGTCAACTCCTGAATGTTTCTATGGAGTCCCAGTCCCTTGTGCTAAATGGGCTTTCATTAGAGAGCGGTGCCAATATCCATTAAAGAGTGGTAACAGAACAGGGCCCAAAAGCCTACTGTGAAGCTGGGGGTGGTGTCTGCCTCCAGGCTTTCCTAAGCCAGTCTCCTGTTGGCAGTACCCCAAGTGCTGATCCTGAAAGCTATCACTAAACCTAAAAGAAACCCCCCTGATTCTGCTTTTGTCAGGAGCTTCCTTTTTTCTCTCTCTCTCTCTCAATAAAAGGTAAAATAATCAAAGATAAACCAATTTGTTTCTTCGAGGCTGCTTACAGTCGCTTCTACACATACTGACCCTTCACAAGAATAAGTTTCAGAACATAGGCACGGGAGTTACCTTTGTTTTTCAGCTGTCTACTTTACACCTCTGAGGCATACTCTGCTTTTTTGGTATTTGATCCAATACCTTGAATATCAAAGTCCTTGTACTAAAGTCCTCATATAAAACACTTCTATTGAAACAGACCCTGATTACATATTTACACAAGCTGTGTATGTGACTGATTAGCAAGTCCTTTAGGTAAATAGAGCCTATTTTTAATAATCTTCTTTGACACGTTTCTTTTCTTTTAAAAATAACACTGCAGGTCTGGGTTTATATGAACAAAAGGAACAAGAAAACCCAGAGTTAATCTCACTTCATTAAACTTATTTCTGTTTTTTCCAGCATAAGCTAGATGAATATAAGTTTGGGAAGTTTGATGAGAACTTGAAAGACCTGAATTACTTTAAACGTTCCTTGAACCATATCTTTTTCAAAGCCCAGTAACAACTTGAAATGCAGTCACATAGTCTTAGTTATTAAAGGTGACTTACGAAGTTTTCTTGCAGCTATCTTAATAAGTTAACCCCAGAATTGTTTGCAGTAGGCCTTAAGAAGCAAGTAGCATAAATTTAATTTAAAGAATATAAAACATACTCAAACCCTCTCAGTTTAATATTACTTTTCCAGATCTGCATTATTTATGTTCATGGAACACTTTGTGTTCTGAAGGCTCAGAGGGTACTCCAAGCAGTGCAGCTTCCTTGGCCTGGGCTGTCAGCTGGAGAAGTCCCCTGAAGCCAATGTATAAGCATCAGTTCATACCAGCTGAAGAGGTGCTTTGTGTGTGTCTCATAGGCAGATTTGAGAAGGTTATGGGTAGATTGGGGAAAAAAATAAAGCCTGACAGCTCTGAGAGTGATCTGATACCAGTTGAGTGAGCCTTTGGAGCTCCTGTAGGCAGAAGAGGGCTTAATAATATTGGGTTTGTTCACATATTTTCCTATAGACCTTAATATATGGCCCTTCTGATGGGCCCAGGGGTGTTTGAGATCTTTGTTCTAACCTAGATCTTAAAAAATACATTCAATGACAACTCTGAGACCCTGAAGAGAAGAAAGCCCATTTCTTTGCTGGGTGTTCCTTTGCCTTTCTGTATACAGCTGCAGAGCTTAATTAATTACCGTAAGAAAACTTTAGGAAGCCTTCTTTAGAAATCTCAAAGCAGGAACATCCTGCAGTGCTAGAAATTCTAAAGCTAGTGGGTCAGTTCTTCCTTGATGTCTGGTAGGATGCCCCAGGTACTACAGACTCTGAAGAAGGACTTCCAACAGACACTATATCTGAGAGTTGAATCTGCTTGACAGACTGGGAAGCAAGAGCCACAGCATTATATTTGGATCCCTTCTGAAAACTAGGAATTGCTGAAATAGCAACAAGCTAGAGTACAGTCAGGACATAAATGCCTCTGTATTGACCAGTTAGATCTTGGAACCGGCCCCTTGGACTTCTGGCTTAAAGTCACCATCACTAGATCTGTGAAGAGTTTTGATGCTCTGTGCCTGGGCAGTTTGATAGTAGCTAAACAGAAATGGAGCACTGCTCTGTAGCAACTGAAACTAATCAAATTTCTCATTTATTTTATAGCCTCTGTGAGTGCAGTGTTCTTGGGTAAATATCATCAATATAGAGGAGTCGCTCATCTCCCAGGTCACCAAGGACTCTGTATTCTCTGCAGCAATTTGATTATCCCTGTAAATCAGAAGGCGCCTGCGAAGCACTGAGAACACGAGCCAGCTCAGTACATCTGTCAATAGCAAGTGATTTTATTTCAAGCATACTGGTAGCCAAAGGAATTTTCTAAGATGTTGTGTGTCTGTGTGTATAAATATATATATACATACACAGAGCCAGGTTTCAACATCTGCTCTTTCCACCACAAACTCAAGGTCTGAATTGTTTATTTTGAATTGGAAAAAAAAAAAAAGAAAAAAAGGCAGGGGCTTTACCAACATTGCAGTTTACTTCAGATCCAGGAATCAAGCTGGCTTCTTTTTAGCACATTCAGCAGCAGTAAACACTGTAATTGGCACTTGTCTGAAACTTTTATTCATGAAATATGAGGCTGAACAGAAGGCAGAGTAAGTGCCCATGGGTGATTTAGCCTTGCAGGGCTAATGCTGAGAAGAATTTTTAAAAAATTTGTTCTTAGAAGCTAAAAGCTTACAACTTCCAATGCATGTAATGAGGAGAAATGCTTTTTGATATTGGCATTTTTGGACCATAACTGTATTGGAAATACGCTGTAATTAAATACTTAATGCATTGGTCAGTCAGCCTCATTTCCTCTCCCTTCAAAAGTCCAATTTTTAGGAAGGGAATCAAATAGTTTGAAAGATGACTTATAGCCTGCAGCTGAATCAGGACAAGTTTTAGTGGTCCTGCATAAGCTTCCTTTCTAGGGAGCTTGTGCTGCAACACCTTGCTGTAGGCACACCCACAAACAAAACTCTGAAAGTTGCTGCTGCTGGCAAAATGATGTTCAACTTTGAAAAAAGGAACATGTACTGTCCACTTGTACTTTCTTAGAACTAGTATATATTCTTCAGCAGGGCTGAGAAACCTTGTTAATAGGCCAGGATGCTGTTGCACTATACAACAAGATAAGAGGCAACCAACACAATTTAGACTTAATGCTGGAAGCTTCTTGGTATAGAGCGATTCCTGCGTTGTAATTAATTTGTGTTAAAGTCAACGTCACAGGAACCTGAATGTGATGCATCGTTTGTATACAAAGATGGGCCCAAACCATCTACATCTAGGCATCTCGTGCAGACTTTTTTTTTTTTATCAACTTAATGTACAGCAGCCAATTCCTAGATGGCTCCTTTCAGAGGGCAAAGTTAATATTTGTTCAGGCACAAGCTTAGCTGAAGATATCAGGCCTTCAGCTAAGGTTTAGAGACAAGATTCTGCACTGCTTAGGACAGGCACAGCTCTTTTTAAAGCCACATTCACCACTGCAATTATTTCAATACAATTCTTTCTGTGAGTGCCCTAAGCAGAGTTGCCCATGATGCTTCCCCAGGAAGGTGGAATATATGGTGCATTTGTGGGAGGCAGAAGTGCTAATGGAATGCCACTCACTCTCTCAGACCCTAAGAAGTTAATTCATATCATAAGATAGATGTAAAGGATTTCATACTACATTTGGCAGCTTATGGGGATGAGATTCTGAAATTGTTTATTTCCAAGTTAGGGAAGTAAATAGTGTTTTTAAGGAAATCCCTCTCATTTCACCGATTCTTCTGTCTAATTGTGCATCAAACATACACCATACTCAACAAAGCTCAGAGCAGTTTCCCCTTCACAGGCTGTAAAAATCTGGTCTGGACTGGGAAGGGGATAGCCTTCCAAGGTGTTGCGCATTGGGAGAGCACTGACTCAGTAATGTTGCAAACCTTCTCTGGTCTTGCTGGGGGTTGAGGGACACAACAGGGACACCAGAGATGCCCACCCTGCCACCTTCTCAGAAGCAGGGCAATAAAGAAAGTGTGGGATAGCTGAAAAAATGAGGGCTTCAGTTCTAGCGTTATAAGACTTCTCATCTTTTCAAGAGCTGTTCTTCAGACTTACCATCATCATTTCTACCTCTCCAAGGAAAAACAAATCATAATGGCATAAAGTATACACCTGCACCAAGGAAAGCCTCGGTGAAAGATGTGAAAGAGATGTGTACGAAGCAGGTTGGGGTGTTCTCAGTCTCATTTTTTCCCACGTCTGTATTTTCTTGGGAAAGGAGGTTCTTATAGCCTTTTTCTTCCCAACTTCTGCTCTTCCAGTTTTACTTATTTTATACATACGTACTTAAGGCTGGGAGGAAATTCCAGGCCAGTGAGTCAAGCCTTCTCCCACAGAATGCAAAATACTTTGTAAAATAATTAGGTTGAAGATGAGCCTAAGAAGGTTTTTGCTCATAACTATTTTAGAGGCTGAGGCTTTTGGACTTTCTCTTCTATATGCATCACAGCAATTTTTTCCTATTTGCAGTTTAAACATCTCACAACCCTTTCATTTTAATTTATCTTCTCTTCCACAAGGCAAACCTACCCTTCTCATTGGAAATGCTTCAGCTGGCACACTGGGTAGATAAGGCTTTTGTTCATGGGAAGCAGCTGGGTACCTCCCAGTGAGGTACAGACAGCAGAAAGCACACAGTATCAGGCAAATCCCTGTATCTTACCTTTGCAATTATATTCATTATGGCAATAAAACATAAAGCTCGAGTACATGTAAAGAATTACTGCTGCTCTAAGATATTCAATTGTGCTACAGATTAAACTCCTTCCTCGTTTTCTGCGGTAGCCCATTTCCATTGAAGCAAGACCTGTTATGCCAATTCCTTCTGCAGAATACGCACCTGCACAAAGAAACTATGTCTTGGCACAGATAATCCACAGGGAACCAGGACATGAGTAGTACTTTCAGAACAGCTTTGTTTTCCTAGACTTTCTGCACACCTCAGAAATAACACAGAATCACGAAAGATCTTGCTGTTTGCATTTTGCAAATGTAAGAAAACCATGAGTTTCCCAGGGGTACCACCTTTGTTGACAGGGGCTTCCACTTACCCAATCTCCAGTCCACAACAATCAAGTTTCCAACCCAGCAAACAGCTCCAGCTCCAGAAAGGGTTGAGCATACCCATCCGTTCCAGGATAAGGAGTGGGCCAGAGAAAGGACTCACCTTGCAGAGTTTCCAGGACACTTCAAGTTCTCTTAGACTCATGCACAAATCTGTGGCAATACCTCTAAGTGCTGGTTCAAGTTCAAACCTTCAAAGAAAGGAATAGGAACGAACGGCCACTTAAGCATCCTTGTTATCCACTGGATCTTCTCCAAAAGACAGGAAAGGGAGTCCCAACACCCCTTTACCAAACTAGAGCTTTTGCCCTCTTCTGGACAGCTCCTGAACCTTTGTCTCTCCCATGAGTGGCAGCTTGGGTCTAGTTGAAGTATGACAGGTCATTAGCTCTGTACTACATAGCCAAGCTTTGCAATCCACATACCCCAAATGCCTTCTCTTGTGGGCTACGATCCTAGTCTCCTGAGAACATTGACAAGCTTAGATAAAGCAGCCTGCTTTCACAGCTTCATTAAAAAATTAAAACAGCAAAGCTCAAACAAGACCATTGAAATTACCATCATGATCAGTCTCAAAGGCCCCAAGATACTTATGTGGTCTTGCTAAGTGAAAAATGAGAAAAACCGATAAACAAGGCAAAAAGAATCAAACATGGATTGATGAACCAACACAAGTCTGGCAGGACCTTGCAAAACACTGAATGCTGGTATTTTATTCTAGGTGGGAACGTGACATAATGGTCTAAGGATCAGCTTGGCAAAAGACTATTTATTAATGAACATTTCTGCCTTGTAATGTATGTGTTTTTAGGTGATTGCTGGCTCCTAGCTGCTATTGCATCTCTTACTTTGAATCCAGATGTTTTGTACCGTGTTGTTTCCAAGGATCAGAGTTTCCAGAAGGACTATGCTGGGATCTTTCATTTCCAGGTACCTATATGATCAGGGTATTGAGAATAAAAGAGTAATTAGCTAAAACGCGGCTTTTTGTGTGTGTGTTTGGCACAGGCTAAATACACAAGAATTACAGTTTGTAAGTGAAATTGATGGGAGAAAAGAGCAGAAGAAAAGAACAACAGAATTAAATAACATAAAATGGCACCTGCTTAGTGGCTAGGTTCTGCTGTTTTACGGCTGATGGGACTGTGGAGAGTTATACAGGTTTTGTAACTGAGCCAAACAGTCATGCCACATGACTCACACCAAGATTTGTCACTGCCAGCAAGAATGAATTCAGGCTGGTATGTTTCCTCCTCTTTCCCTTCCCTTGTCTGGACTTCCTTGCCTACAGGTCTGGTGTGTTAGGACTGAGCCGGCCTGCTTTGACTGAGTTGTTCTGGTGAGAATAGTTGTCATAAGGCACATACCTATCCCTTCCATTGGCTCATCTCAGCAGAGGGGTTATTATGTAAATTATCTTCTTTCCGTTCAGGACTGTATCAAATTCTAGATTAAATGTTTCAAGTGCTGAGGCAAAAAAAAAAGTTGTAATCAATGTTTCACACATTTCCCAGTATTTTCATAAGGGATTAGCACTTTCGAGTTCTTCCCCTTTGGGTGACCTCTCCTTGTAGCATTTTTACAGGGTCTTTTTTTTTTTTTTTTTCTCCCAATGGGTTGGGCCTTAAAAGAGCAGACAAGAAAAGACTTCAGAGTATCTTGTGTATGCACATCTTTTTGGACTCTCCACCATGTAAGCTCTGCATGCAGTACAGACAGTGCTCCAGATGTTGTGTGCAAGAAGTTTTTGTTAATATCAGCAAAATTTTATTACAGCATTAATAAGCCTGCTCAGTTCTTCACAGGGATGGGGTTTGTCTGTGTTACAAGGGAGAGGAATCCAACATGGGAATGAAACCTTACAGTGACTTCTTCAGGGGGAACTGATGAGATGTGAAGCGATAGGAAGATGGTAGTGCACACCTATTATGTGCACACCAACCCTCATCATCTTTTCCTTTCTTTTCATCAGTTCTGGCAGTATGGAGAGTGGGTGGACGTCGTGGTGGATGACAGGTTGCCCACCAAGAACGGGGAGCTGCTCTTTGTGCACTCAGAGGAAAGCAATGAGTTCTGGAGCGCACTGCTGGAGAAGGCCTATGCCAAGTATGGTGGCTAATCAAGAGACAGTGCACCTGGGTGTGCAGAAGTTGACTGGGTGTTTGGAGTGTTAGACACAACACACTTCACTCAAGTGCATCCTCTCTTCCAGCCATTTTTTACAGTTTCCTCTAGCTCTATAAAGGGCATTGACAACAGTTTGTTTCAAGGGCTTTACTTCTGGTGCCCCAGGATGATCACATGGATGGAGGGATGCTAAATTATAAACCCAGTGCCAATGCTTGCAGGTGGAGATGGTGCCTTATATAGCTCTTGTCATCTCCCCCACAGGCTGAATGGCTCTTATGAAGCTCTCACAGGAGGGTCCACTATAGAGGGCTTTGAGGATTTTACTGGAGGTATCTCCGAGTCTTATGAGTTGCGGAAGGCTCCTTCAAACCTGTACCAGATCATCCAGAAGGCTCTGAGAGCTGGGTCACTGCTTGGCTGTTCCATTGACGTAAGAGACTGAGGCTGCTTTACTCTCCTCACTCCTTTTCTCAGGGCTCTAGTCTATAGTGTAACAAAAGCTTGGGTCAGTGTTAGGCATAGGTAGAAAGGTCTGAATTAATGGGAGACCTCTTAGAATTAATGGAGAATTCTATTGATTAAATTTATAAAAACTTCAGAGAAGGTTCTAAATAATCAGCTCTCATCATGCCTTCCATTTTACAAGGCAGCCTGTGGTGATACTTCTTTGAGCCATGAATTGGGGACTGGTCTTCCTGAACTCTGTGTTAATATCCTGAATAAAATTTCTCATTCAAATTCTATGTAATTTCAGCTCCAGATAGTCAGCTCTCAGATACAACCTCTTTGAGACACTTTGTTGTAGCCTATAGTCTGATTCTGGCTTTGGTTTTCAATCCTAAAGTTTATTGACACCTGTAATACAAATTCAAGTTACAGATGATGTTTGTGCATGTTCTGGAAACTCCACGCCTTGTACATCCCAATTTATTGTCTTGTTTGAAATCCTGGTTCATGGATTACCAGAATTCAAATTTTGATATGCCAGATCTCAACCAAGGTGGGTTAGAGCTGAGTGAATGAGTCTTTGCAGGTGATTGGGCCTCTTACCTGAGCTGGGAATTAGATTTAGATTTCATTGTGCATTCTTGAATCTCTGCTGTGCTAGGACTGCATATTTAGGGATATGAAACTGTAGATGTGAACTTCTGTTGTGGATCTCACCTCTGTTGAAAGTGCATCCTGATCCACTTTGCATCAGGAATACTGATATTCATTGTGCAAACCACTTTGGATATCTTTCCTCATATTCATTTGCTCATGAGTTCTGTGTCTGTAGACAATATATAGTCCTAAATCAACACACTTTTATTGTCCCAGATAACCACTGCAGCTGACATAGAAACAATCACAAGTCTGAAGCTGGTAAAGGGCCATGCTTACTCTATCACCGGAGCAGAAGAGGTAAGCCAGTCACCAAGATCATAATATAAACCAGCTTGGGGTTGCAATATTGCAGTGCTTTCAACTTTCTGATATCTTTCTATGACTGAACAAATAAAATGTTTCTAACTTATGGCACTCTCTTACGGAAAAAGAAAGTACCTGTAGTACTTAGCCAAGTCAGAAGCTCTGTACTGGTGCTTATATAGAGTATACTGTGCAGTCTGCAACTTGCATTGTATGAACAGACTGGAATACAAAAGGTACTGAAATGGAGAGTACAGAAAGCAGAAATAGGAGAGGAGGCAGCCGTTTCCTCATGTGTTTATTCTGCATGAGGTGGGAGTGTGTACTTTGCCAGTCAGTACTAATGGGAAAGGAGTAAAAGCCTTTTTCCTTGACTCCTCCATTAGTCTCACCTTCACAGTGAGCCCTAGACACTCCTGCTCCTCTGAAACAGGAATCATTACAGTGGTGTCCATGCCCAATAACCTCTCTCCAGCCTTGCTGCGTTGCGTGATGCCTCCTGCTTTTGAGGATATAGATAATGCTGCTGTTTTGTAGCTGATATTTTTTCTTTCAAGTTGCTGTTATTATATGAAATGGTGAGTGCTGCAGCTAATGGCTCACTTGGTGGCACAGAATAATGTAAAATGGGAGTGGAAGGCATCTAGGTGTCTTTTAAGTATTGCAGATTGTAGTAGACTGTATCACTCAAGTACAAAACATGGTTTACTACGCCTGAAAAGCAATTGACCATGATGACTGGAGTAATGGAAGTGCTCAGACTCTGTTTGTTGTGGATCTTTTAGGTATATTACCGAGGACAGCCAGAGAAACTAGTGAGGCTTAGAAATCCCTGGGGTGACATGGAATGGACTGGAGCTTGGAGTGATAAGTAGGTTTTCATATGCTCCTGCCTCTCTTCAGTGTATTTTTCTATCTTTTAAAAATTAGATTTGGACTATGTAGTTAATCCAATCACAAAATGCGTTTAGGAGAAATACTAAATTAGTTAGAATAAACCACTATTAATTTATTAACAAGGTTAGATATTGATCTCTTCTGCCTGGTGGACATTCTTCTCTGCCTCAGGCAGAGCTTTCTAAGAAGAAAAAAAACCAGCCATGTTTCAATTGTGAGCAGGCCAACACAAGCCATATCCACATCATTTTGCAAGGTGACTTTTCTCAGGTGGATCTGACTGATGTCACCAGGGCTTTAGCAGGATATGCAAACTAATCCCGTTCCTGGGAAATACAGCTGGGCAGTGGTTCACATTGTGCCTCTGACTCAACTCTGAGGTTGCTGGGCTCTAAATGTATTTGGTTTCTGCTGGAGACCCTTGAAAAAATGGGAATGTTGACTAAGCTAAGGGCCCAGAAGTTTGAAAATATATCAGAAACTGTCTCGTCTTCAGCTACCTTGGAATCTCATGAGAATGGCAGTGACACCTCTTTTGTTTTTATATTTAGCATAATACAAATTTTACTTTCATTTGGGACATTATGCTTTTTCATGTAATGTTTTGAGATTTCAGTTTCCTGTCTTGACTGACTGCAATACCAGTGCTCATGTTGTATAGCACTTAAGGATAGAAAACAGATATAAAAATCAGAATTATTCTTACCTTTATCAGAGCCCCTTTGCTCAACCTGAAGATAAGATGCTTCAGGCATACAAACATGCTGGATCCTAATTTTCTTCCACTTGTTTTACCATGAGACAACCCTGCTGAGGCAGGTGCAGAACTGTACCGTCACGTGGGAGAAGATCAGAGCAGAATCCAGCTTGCTGCACAATAATGTCAGAGAGGGAAAGGAGTAATGCACTTTTCTGCAGTACATTTTCTAATCCCACCTTTTTGCTTTCGTGTTCGTTGGTGGCCCCAGCAGCAGAGCTTATATTGTTCCCTAGGGACACTATTAAGTATGTAGAAGCTCTGCCCAGCTTTCAGGCTGCGTGTTGCCTAATCCAACCAGTCTGCAATATTTGTACATTCTGGCACCTGGCAGTGATGATTCAATTTGAGGCTTATTTGTTGCAAATATTGTTGAAGTCTAATTCCAGCTCTATATAGTCAGATTGCAGTGTGTACTGCCATTGGGAAGGGCAGAAGGTCTAGCTGGTGAAGAAATACCTGCTCCTTTATCAGCTGCAACTGAAGACAGAGCCTAACTTTCTGATCTTGTAGAATAAAATACAGTAGCTGAAGAGATTGCATTTGTGCTTTGTCTGCAGTGCTCCTGAATGGAATTATGTTGACCCCAAACAAAAACAAGCACTGGATAAGCAAGTAGATGATGGAGAGTTTTGGTAAGAATCATACTGTTAGCTTAATCTTTTGGACATTTTATGTGCCATATGGTTTTTAAGCAGTCCTTTCAGTTGGATGGAGAGACACTGCCAGCACCAAGGGGGTTAATAATGACGTGTACTGTTAGCCTCTTGTTTTTCTCCCTTCCCATTCAAGTATTACCTTTTATTAGAGCTTGCATAACTCAGTGCTTATCCAAAATATAGAGACCAGATGGTAGTAAAATTAATGAAGTGGCAAGAATGAACCTCAGCTGCTTTATATTTTGAGGTTTGTTTTTCTGCCTAAATGCTACACGCTAATGAAAAAGTTTACATTACCAACTGGGAAGGAGTCTGTTTACCCAGTACTGAGTCCATGTTACTCTGACACTGGAAAGATAAACGCCTATTGTCTTTTGATGCAATCAGTTACATGGGCCATAAGGCACTGAGAAATGAGAACAGACCTCTGCTTGCAGCATGAAGTGATCAAGGTCTGTCACTCATGCAGACCTACTAGGGATGATAAAAACAAACATTAACAATAGTATTAATGGGAAACACAAACTGAGACTGCTTTTCTACAGAGCGATTCTTTTGTAAGTGCCAACTTCCACTTGCATTAAATGGCACCTCTTGCACATTTTGTTCCCCTAATTTTAGTGGATTTATTTATGAGGTATGATCCATGAGGGGTTGCCTGTGGCTGTGGATGGAGAAAAATGGTATGACTGAGTCCATAGTATGTAACAGCTGTTGAGAACAACTGTCTCCAGGAGATACAGCTCATTCAGGGAGTAGGAAAATTTGTTTCCCAAAAGCCAGTAGAAAGCTTCTGTGATCAATTAAATGGGGCTCTGGGCAGCTCTGTAGTATTGACATTTTCTGCCCTGTTGAGAGAGACATTCGTTTCACTCGCCTTGACTGTTGCAGGCTGATAGATTAACCTTGGTCTTTTTGTGCACAAGGATGGCATTTTCAGATTTTCAAAGGCAGTTCACTCGCCTTGAGATCTGCAACTTGACTCCTGACACACTGACAAGCAACAAGGTCAATAAATGGGACCTAACCCTGTTTAATGGACAGTGGAGACGGGGCTCGACTGCTGGTGGCTGCCAGAACTACCAAGGTAGGGGACCAGACAAGTGGCACTTGGTGAAATACCAACACAACAATCCAAATAAATGCTTTTGAATCAAAGGGGGCTTCGGTGGGAAGGGTTTGGAGGTGCAGTTCTTTTCACAGGCTTTAGCTAGTAAGCAGAAGCTTGGCAGCCTAAACAAATATCTAATTCACACTTACTTCCTTGTTGGGGATTACCAACCTACTAAGCAGTTAATGAGGCTGTATGAGATTTTTTTCCTCTGTCTGCTTTTCCTGCTTACACAGCTTTTGCTACTGACTGGAGTGATCCTCCAAAGGCCTGGGTAGGGCAGGAAAGTGCCACAGTTCAGTGGCAGTGTTTTTTCCTGTTCATTTTCAGGTTAGATTGCTGGAGAGGCTCTCTGGCATTTGGTCCTCTTGCAACAATTACAGCCTCAGCCAAGGATGTTTCCTGGAGATAAATGACTGGCTGGAAATAACAATGTCAGCTCCTCCCTGTTGGTCATTACTCCCCAGGAAATATCTTGAATGCTTAGATTTACAATGGCTCCAACTGATATTGAGCATATATGTGCAAACATAAAACTTGTAATGTAATGGAAAGGACTGGAAAATCTGCAGGCAAAAGTACTCTGAAGAAATATTCTCTGTAGTTCTAGTGGCAAACATCTTGACTAAAATGACAACAAAATCTCCTCCTTTTTGTCTCATTTGGGAATTCTTAGCGACATACTGGACCAACCCCCAGTTTAAAATCCGATTGGATGAACCAGATGATGACCATGAAGGGAGTCTGAATGAGCCATGTTGTACTATACTGGTGGGCTTGATGCAGAAGAACCGCAGGAGACAGAAGAAAATGGGAGAAGCTTTGCTTAGTATTGGTTATTCACTCTACCAGGTGAAGTTTGTTCCTGATTAAAAGCTTTATTCCCTATTCTGTTAAGCTGGAAAAAATCAGCAATGTACTGTGTCTTCACATTCAGCACTATTCTTCAATAAGAACTAGATTTTGCAAGATGATTCAAATCCTCTCTTATTGATTCCTGACCCACATAATATGGGAAGATTCAGATAAATTTAGGCTCAGATTTTTTTCCCACTTTAACAGGAGAGTAGTGTAAAACTAGAGGCAGTAATTTAGCCACAGTCTCACTGAGAGCTTGCTTTTTCAAAATCTGAATGGGGGCAGGCTCAGGGTGCCTGGCAATTCCAGATAAGTGTTTCTGATTACAGCCTTTCATTAGTGCTCAGTAGTCACAGTCTTCTTTTTTTATTATTTTTCCCTTGCATTGGAAATTTTTTTCGATTCATGGTCTATCATGCAATTGTTCAGTAATTTGTTTTTTTTTTTTTTCTGATCCTCACAGTGTGGCTTCTGTCACCTCTCATTTCTGTGATATGAGGGGAGGAAAGCAAATACAAAACTTCCAATCAGTATTATCATTCCCAGTATCATATCTGGAGAAAAGCAATTAAATGTTATATAGATTCCAGTGGATGAAGATCATTAACCAGCACAGCTGGGAACAGATGGGAATGGTTGACTTTTGCTGATATATCTTGTGCAGTATTGTTCAAACCAGGAAAGGTTTTCCCTAGTGCCTAAGTGTATGCTTACTCAAATGGTTCTCAGCAAGTACATGTCTGCGTTGCCATCTGTATGGTGCCAAGCATCCCGGCCTACTGTCATGTTGAATTTGCACATTAAGGATATTTGTCTGATTATATCTCTAAGCATGACCCTGGAAAAGTTAACAGAGATTTTGTGCTTTATATCCATTTAATCCCAACTGCCTCCTCTGTGATCTTTTCCATAGTAGGATAGACTTGGTGACTCTTAATAAGATGAAGACTTTTTTGAAAGCCATGGCTGCTAAGCCATCTCACATAGACATCCAGCGATGATCCAAGTTATTTGGGTCATGCACTGTTGTAGATTTACATCGTAGCAGCTGATGCTGTGGCTGAGGAGGTCCAGTCAGGAGAGCATGGATGATGATCTAAAGTAGATCTATGTGAAAGAGAAGATGAAAAGATGTATACTCAAGTCTACCTGCCTTGCAGAGATTTTGTAAGTCATGTAGCTCGAACTGCCTACTGACAATAACTCTAAGTGTGCCCATCACCAGACTCCTGGCCTTCTAGTATGTCGGTTATAAGGAGCAAGACCTGAGGCCTGAAGGAGCCACATCTCAGGCCCCAGAATAATATTACGGGTGATAATTTCAAAAGCTCTTTTGGGACCCTTGAGGACACTCTCCTTGGCTCTCACTAGAATCTGTGCAAGTCTAGAGGTACAAATTAACATAGCAATTTATTTAAGAAGGGCTCAATCTTTAAATTTGTTATTTTTTATAATTGCCTTACAATAATCTCATAATCTTCAATCTGATTGCTAGTGACAGTAGCCTTATATTTTCATCATATTTCAGTAACAGTAAACTAGTAGATTTTAGGTCTGCTGTAGTAAATTCTCAGTTTGTTTTTGATTATCAACGTGGGGCTAACTTGTTGACTTTCCTGACTGAACGCTTAAGGGCTTACCCAAATATTTCCAACCAATAGTATCATTCACAACACTGTATCAGGAGTCAGGTAATTAAACGTTGAATAGATTCCTCGTAATGAAGATCCTGTTTTTGCTTTGGAACAACTCTAGCATGAGCTAGGACTTCACGTATAACTGACACTACAATACATGGTTGCAAATAAATATGAAAAAGAAGTGTCTGCAGGATGCTTTATCTACTCCCCCTCCCCCAAAATGGTAGAAGTGGGCATGTAGCAGCCCTTTAATATTATCTCTTTCTCTTCCTTTCAGATTCCTCCGGAGGTATGCAATCTCTGTTGAAAACTTCTAGACTCCAGCTGGGCACATTCTGTTGCAAGGGAGAATTTAGCTACCAGGAAGAATTTAGCTGCCAGGAAGACTTCTTTCTTACTAATGACAGCTCTTCTGGAGAGCTTTTCTTGTGGATTACTGGACCAACATGTCAAGTTCTGAATAACCATTTCCAAGGGACTGGGGCACAAGGCTTTATTACAGACATCAGAGTCCCAGTCTTGACTTTATATTTGTTGAAATTTGGCTTCCACTAAGATTGTATAACAGAGATCAGAATTTGTCTATTTAGTACATATGAAGGCAGAACAGGATCTCAGCACTCTAAATTTTAGAAGATGTAACTAATGCTATTACACGCTGTAGAAGAAATACCTCTTTTATAGTGCTGATCTGGAACTCCTGGTAATGAACAAACCCCACACAACCTTTCCTAATCCTCCTAGATGTCAATACTGAGGTAAAGAGACTTTTCATTCCTGAAGAAAGAGACACCAGGGTGTCTGGCAGTATGAATAGCATATGCTCATTACTGAGGTCTACCAGCCTGCATTACCAATTTTTCCTCAGCTTTTCAGCCCATTTCTTCTCTCTCAGTAAACCAATGTGTGGAGCAATTAACTGTGCTCTTTTAACAGCCTTGTACATGCAAAGGGAAAATGGCTTCCTAATCTTTCCAGTCTCACTTAGCTTAAAATTGAGTAAGGAGAAAGGATGGGACTGTTGAATAAATACGAAATACTATCTTATGTTCAGAGCAAAAGAGAAAAAAGCCCCATATTTTTCTACAGTTTACAACAGAAAACCTGAATGATTTGTAAGCTCTGACCTTAGACAGCCAGAAATCTTATCTGTGTGCAATCTTCCCTTTCTGTGTCAACCACAAAGCACTTCTTGTGAATCATTAAATTGTGCTTTTTGAAAGATATCCCTGCAGAGCCAAAGTCATGAGTAGGAGGTTGATTGAAGAGATGTTATTCTTACAGTATTGTTTCTACACGATTGTTTCTTCTTACATCAGTGTTTTGTCTTATAGGCTAAGAAATGTTTCACTTGCTTTAGGGTACAACAGTACTGAGGAAAAGTTGAGTACAATTTTCCACATAATCCAAAGGAATACCCTCAGTATTGCTGATAGAAACTCTGCAAATCATCTAAAGTGGCCCCGAAAGTCTTTGTGTCACCCTTGTGACTACTACTTTGTCATATTTAGTATTCTTTTCTGTCTGCTTAAAGAAATCATAAACTACAATTCCTATGCAATTTGGAGATTCACCCCATACCATAAGATGCTCAAAAACATTCTGAAATTTAATTTTTTTCTTAAGCAACGATGAAAGCAAATGGTGCTCAATACACAGACAACTTCAGTACAGCAGGTATTAGTTTGACCGGATGAGCCCACATCATTATCTCTTTATTTTGTATGACAGATTGTAAAGAGACATGTGAAAATATAATCTTTACAGAGGAAGATCCTTTCCTCTTCTAATTATCCACTTAACTCTTTCCCATGACACAAGTCCAGTGGTTATTTTTTGTGCATAACTCATGGTTTTATTATTTTATGCTAAGAAAAACTTGACATAACTTTAGAGCACTGAAATAGGGTGGCTGACTTATCATTGAATTGTCAAATGGTTTCTAACAAATCCATATTTCTTGCAGCTGGAAAATGTCACAGATATTCATGCAAACCGTGCTTTCTTTGCAAGGCATCAACCGGCAGCACGGTCTGATCCTTATGTCAACCTACGCGAAGTCTCCAGCCGCTTGAAGTTGCCCCGGGGAGAGTACCTCATTGTGCCGTCCACTTTTGAGCCTTACAAAAATGGAGAGTTCTGCCTACGAGTTTTTTCTGAGAAAAAGGCTAAAATGCAGTGTGTATCTCCTCTGTAAATCTTCCTCTTCTGCTAGTGAGGCACATAAAAGAAAAGGCCAGGCGTTGCACCCAAATCCCATACTCTATCTTTACCCTTAACCAGCAAAATAATTCCATTTCTAGGACCTATTTTCTTGCATAGTCTGGTATATGTGATGCACACAAATGCATGGTAGTGAGTCATGGCTCTTCAGATGGCCCCCAGCAAGCACTGAAGTGATAATTAGAATTCTCAGGTATGTGAAGGAAAAGATCCCACAGTTAAAGAATGGAGGATTTGGGCATCTGATGATGAGGAGATGGTTTTAAAAAGGGTTGAATCAATAGTAGCCATTGAATGAGAAGACAGGAATGTGTCTATAAGACTGGCTGGGTTTCCCAAGGAAAATATCTTCAAAGAGATGGGCCAGGCAGAAGTGGCATGGGGAACATGGGCAGCAGGAAACCCAGGGGCTTGTTTTGTGCATTTGCTAACATCTTGTTTCCAAATAGTTTGTTTTGCTTATTATTTTAAAGGTAAACGTAGACTTGTAATTTCTGGATGCTTTATTTTTTCTTTTTTTCCTTAGAATGATTGGTGATGTGGTGGCTGCAAAACCATATGAGGTAAATGTCTTAATGGGGCAGATACAGTGGTTTTTTTTTTTCTAGCATACTTTTCTTTCATCATGTGGGGGGCAAAGCAGGGGACAGATTTATATTTGTCCCTTGGGCTGGGATCTCAGTATGTGTTTGTGCTTACAATGAGACATATTTTTTGGTTATGTGGATTCTTTACATATGTCCATGGTTTAGTTTCATGTGCTTGGGCCCATGTGACACAGAAACTGCACCCTTGTAGACTGAGCTGGAACACATTAAATAGTGCAGGTGGGAGAAGATGGGGAGGGCATTGAATGATGTAGCAACAAATAGTCTTCCTGAAGCCTGAGAGAATAAAAAAGCAGACTTCCAAGGAATTGCTGAATTGCAATGGCCAGATACAGCAACATTTTCACTGCAGTTATTTTATAAAACTGTCTTAGTAGCAGAAGAAAACTTTTTCAGCCATCATAGAAAGTTTTTACTCCCGATTGAAGCCAGTCTCTGGCTGGTCATGATTTAAAGTAGTGACTCTGGTTTGCCATTGCTGCAGAGCATGTGCTCATTTTACATTGCTGTAAATAGTCCCCTGTAAAGCTGTTTTATGATATCCACAGCTGAATTTCCAGAACCACCTTGTAAACCACACTCTTGGTCATCTCTTCCCTCTAGCCTCATGTCGATAACAAAGATATAGATGATGAGTTCAAGACTCTGTTTAAAAAACTCTCTGGAGAGGTAAGTGGATTAAAGTGAAAGAAAAAGACTGGGACATCTTTGTTATGATTATGTTAATATTTGACTTGCTGATTCCTTTTTTTGTCTAGACTTCAAAAAACCAAGCAGTTCTCTTTTATTAGCTCACAGCTTCATTTCAATTTATTTTACAATAGAGCAGTTTTACTAAATTTTTCCTCTTAACAGTGCCAAACGTGATTTGTTCCCTTGGTCATGCAGAGCATGGAATAACGTTGAAAACAGAGGTGATGGGAGCAAGGACTGTGAAAATATTGTCCCATGGTGAAATAAATTACCTATGGAGTTAGCATGTAATTCTGACAATTATCTAATTGGCCAATTCCTCTGTTTTTATTTAGAAGCCCTGGGAATTGGAAAACTGTTGGCTGAGCTTTGTCTCTACTTATTGTATTCGACCAACCTCAAAATCTACAAAGCCCTGCTGTGTTAGCCTGTGGCTGTCACGTCAGATTTTCTCTTAATGAACAGGTGGCCACTGGCATTGTAGAGGAGAAGTGTCTTGTTAGTTAGAAAGATCTTTCTGAGTTTCGAGAGGACGATTTTAGTATTGTTTGGTTGTAGTTTCCATAAGCCTGGAAAATCTCAAATGCTCTCCTGAACCTCTTTAACTAAGAAAGAAGGCAGTCACACAATTAGTTAAACCTGATAAAAAGTTAACATTTAAAATACCTAAAATACCACTTATGTCCCATTTAAAAGGCTAGGAAATATTCTTTGTTTCTGAGGATCTCCTCCCTGTGTTGTCTAATGGTAATGTAAAGTGTTAGAAAAAATAAAAGGTTTACATACCTTAGATAAGGGTTGGAAGGAAAATAGTCCCCAGCTGTCTGACAGCATATGTATATAGTTTTTTCCAAATAATTTTTGAGTTAACCTCTGTAATACATTTTCTGTCCAGGACTGTGAAGTGACGGCGACTGAACTTCAAACTATCCTAAACCGGGTTTTAGCGAAGAGTAAGTGGTCTTATGTAGTTGCCATTGAATGCAGCTGAGAGGCACATGCTGATATGCTGAGACATGAAGTTGCTCTCTGGTCAGAACGAACATCTGCACATGGGTCCATCAGAACACAGAGGGGATCTGTGTTAACAAAACCCAACTCTGTTAGCTAAGGGTGACAAAAAAAATGAGATTTTGTCTGCTCCTTGTTGTGTTATTCCCATCTTATTGAACTGTTAATATGGGGCTGAAAAATACTACCCCTTCCAAGAGGTGCCAGCCAATATCCTGCAGAGGCACTATATTCCCTATACTTTCTTGGGAGGACCATCATGGGAAGATATTACTATGCTGCTCTGTAACGTCTGTGAACAGATAGAGGCTTACCACCCCGAAACCAATAGCATCCCCTACCGCTATGCCAAACAAGCCACGTTAATCTGCTGAAGGGAAATAATGGAAGAAATGGCAGACCATTTACTTTGCTGACAAGATTTTAAGGTGGTTGACATCTCCAAGTTTGTCTGCAGAAAAAATGTTGTCTAGAAGCATTTCTGGTTTGGAGTTTTGCTTCCTTTTTTTGTACAGGAAGGGATATTAGGAGTGATGGATTCAACATCAACACTTGCAGAGAGATGATCAGCCTTTTAGATGTATCCTTTGAATGTCTCTTCATCACCTCTAAAGTTTCTGGATCTTCTTTGTAAAACTTTCTGGCTAGATAAGCCTAAGTTTACACTTCCATTGTCCAGGTGCATGGCTGGAGGCAAGAAATTTCCCCAAGCAGCTTTATCAGCTCAGTGTGGCAGAAACCTGAACCATTTAATAATCAATTGCTTTTCTCACCTGCTCTGCATCTCTCATTGCTTAATCTTTTCCCTAAAAATAGCAGGGAGGAGATACAGGGACCTACCTGGATGTACATGTGCATACACAGCCTGCTTGGCAGGAGGCTGTTTTTAAGCACAACCTCAGCTACTGTCTCTACGTCAGGCTCTGCTTACAGAGCACAGAGCTCGAAGCAGCAGAGATGAGCTGGAGAGCCTCTTCAGAGAGGGTAAGGCTGTGAGTATGTGCTGTGCCTCCCTCCCTCCTGCATATTTTTCAGGGCACAAGGGAACTGATAAGCTTTGTGTAGCCAAGGGAAAGGGAGACGTCAGCACATTTGCCCAGTACTTGCTTCACGTGCTGGGAAGGTAGCCAGTGCACATGGTCAATCAAGAGCTGTGCTGCCAGGATTACACTAATGTGGATCTCATGATGTGGTCATATTGAGGTCAGGAGGGATTAGCTGTGGATCTTGTAGATCACCAGCTGTTACAAGTGATGCCTTCGCCCTACACTCCACCCCCAGCCAAACCCAACAAGGCAACTCAATAAATACTGCATTGCAGGGCTGACTCCTTGTTTCTGTATAATTTTCCATATGAAGGGATGTTCAAGGCCCTGAAGGACATGGAGAAAAACGGTGAAGCCTTCTATTGACTCTCTCTGTTCACTTGCTGTTCCTGTCTCTGCTTTCTAACACTTGCCTACTGTGAGGCCAGTCCTTTGGTTCCCTAAGGGCTTTAATCTACTGTTAACTGTAGAAAATGGGAGTGGATCTAATTGTGCTTATATATTTAGCAATTGCATATATCATTCCTTGAGAGTTTAGATAGCCTAGAAATTCTTGGCGTGCCTTTAGCTAAGCAAATCTAAAGCTGTGGCATGTCTGTATGAGAGAGATGTACTACAAATGAGAATGAATATAGCATTAAGATGACACTATGATGGATGATTTGCTTTTTATTAGAACTGGTTGCTATCCAGTTTTGCTAAGGGTGGAGGAATCCTGATGTTTGAACCATGCCTTAACTACCCCAGACCAATGGGACCGGCACCTTGGGACTTGTAGAATTCAAGATACTTTGGATGAAGATTCAAAAGTATTTGGTAACATAGTATTTCTGACTATCTCTTCTTCCCTCTCTGCTCTGAAATAGAGATCCACAACTGAGATAGTGTTAAGCCACCACAGGCAGATATACTTGGAAGCATTTCTGCTGATGGCTGGAGTTTGTTCTAGGGCTCAGAAACATCTCTGATTTAAAAGGACACAAGTAGATCCTCTTTCCCTTTGGCCTCACTACTTTATATAATTTGCAATACTTTATGGGAAGACAGATTAACTCTCATTGCTGGCAAAGACAGCTCTCTACTCTCTGCTGCTGTGACATGTTATATAGGCAGCTAAGCACCAGCAAACACAAGAAACATATTTTTAGGACCTACAAAAACCTGACTTTATACTCTTTAAATCTTTTCAAAAAGTGCTGAATTATTTTTATGATGGAGGATTTAATATCCCAAGAAGTGCACACAGCAAGAAGTCAAAAGGAAGGTCAAATTTGCACCTGCTTTGCTTTACAATACATTTTTGGCAAGTCTGCTGCTACCCTGCTTGATGCTGGTCAGCACAGAGCATCTGGCCTGGAGGTTCATGAGGAGACATTCAGCTCTTCTTCGACGGGACGCACTGGTTCTGTCCTGAGGCTGGTGTTGGCAGAGCAAGCCCTGACAGCCAGTTCCAGTCTGAGCTGTAGGTCTGGGTGGCTTCTAATTCTGGGTAATAAACCTTCTGGCAGTAGGAAGCATCTGTCATCTTGTCTGAAATATCAAGCAAAATGGACTTTTTCTGTTGCAGCATTTACCAAATGATAGGATTTTTTTCCTCAATGGCCTGTCTGTCACCATGTAACATGAAGACAGTCAGGCTGCCAGCCCATGGGAACAGGTTTCCCAGTCTGCTTTGCTTGTCAGTAGCTACTTAAAATATTTTATTTCCCTTGCTCATTAGCATTTCAAAGAGTAGGAGCTTGGGCTGATAGGGGCAGCCACTATCTCAGCCATCAGAAACGCAAGGCTGTGTCAGCACAGCAGAGTGGTGGTGTGGGTGCAGCAGAGGTAGGCACAAATGCCTTGACTTTGATTTAGCTACAGGAGCAGAGAGAATGGCAGGTCATGGACTGCAGGGTGGACCAGCAAACCAAGGTTAAACCCTGGAGGATTCCCAGTTCATTCTGGCTGCTGCCTCCTGGCAAGTCTTGTCATACCATGTCTTCACTGATATTGCTACTCAGCCATGAAAGCCAAAACCTGCCTGCTTGGGCTTGCTTCATCACGTTGCTGTGCTGACACACATTGAGAAGTCAATTCTGCATTCCCTCATTCCTCTGCTGCAGGAGATCTATAAGAAAGTGGACAGTGACTACTCTGGTACCATTGACTCCCATGAGATGCGAAATGCCCTTAGAGAAGCTGGTGAGTATGCTGTTCAGGACACTGGGATCACTGCAGTCCTCCCCCAAATATCAGAAGAACAGTGAAGCCTCTAAGGGCTTTCCTTCCTTCCTGTCTTCTAGATCACAGCATTGCCAGTGCCATTCTCACTTCCTGACAATCACATACCATTACGTCCTTTTGCTATTATATGCATCAAAACCCATCCTTTTTTTCTGCATCATGAACCGCCAATATTTTTGTCCATGCTGTGACTACTACTTATCTATCTGATTATCACTTGCTCTATTTTTGGCCTTATTATTTCCTAATCTAATTGTCCTCTTTCAGAGCTATGTCCAAATCTTCTTTTCCCTTCATTTGCACCCACCACCTTTCTCGACACTAGAGAAGGTGTAATAATGATCAAGGTGTGCCCCAACGATATCCTCTCTGATCTGTGCTATTCACTTTTGGAGCAGTGCTTGCTAGCTCAGGGGCATCTAGGGGAGCACCATTTTTTTGATCTGTCTTGTGCTCACTGGAGTTTATGTGAATGATGCAGAGACAGAAATTACTCTAATAGGGGCCTGAATAGAGCCCAATATGTTACGTGAGCAATTGGCTCTACTACGAGCACTAGCATTCAGCTGCAGTGCCATGACTTGCTAATTAGGGATTTATCTGGGGAACACAGGACTGATTATACTGTGAAACAATGTGAAATATGCAGTCTGAGAAAACACAGTGTAAGAACTTTATGCCTCTCTTCAGCCAGCACAATGGGCTTTGGAAAGAACCCACAGTAGAGATGGGTGGAGTCCAACAAACTTTCTTGAAGGAATACAAGTCCTCAATCCTTCATCCAGGGCCTCCTGCAGCTGCAGCAGTCCATGGATAAGTCACATCAAAGAGAGCATATTAACCTTCTGTGTCAGTGATTTGTGTTCTTCCCATGCTTTCAGGTTTCATGCTCAATGATCAGGTGCAGCACAGCATTGTCATTCGCTATGCCTGCAGCAAGCTGACCGTTGATTTTGATGGCTTTGTGGCCTGTTTGATTCGCTTGGAGACCCTGATGAGTAAGTGCCTCTGTTCATCAGCCAAGGGTAGTTCCTGAAAACTTTGGGTTTCATCAAATATTTGGTGCCTTTTAATTCCAAAAGTAGTAATTGCCTGGAAATGTGAGACTGTCAGTAAAACTGTGTCTATTGGAGAAAGTGGCAGAGAAATAGAAAAAGTCTTTCTGTCCGAATGACTATGGAGCATGGGGTACAAGTTTTCATAGCCTACCATGCTCTTCTGCTTTACAGTTGTCTGCACTTTATGGTCAGGTTGTCCCATCTCCTATAAATGGTATGATTTATCATTTACATTCCCTGCTCAGACCTGATTTTATCCCTGGATCATACCAGATGCTGCTGCATCAGATTTTATAGTTGTCCTGCTGCCAAAGCTCAGTTTGCTGGTGTAGGTTTGACTATTCCGCTCCATGAAGAGGGTTAGAAAGAGGAAAGAACAGTTGTAATATTCTCTCACAGAACCAGTCTACAATTCCAGTAGATCATGGCAAAAAAGCGGCAAAAGTCTGACATTTTGTCAGACTGATTCTTTACATGTAAAACTCTGTCATTTTATAGCCAATGTTTTTTTCCACTCTTCTACTTTTCAGAAGTGTTCCATCTTCTGGACAAAGACAGGAGTGGAGTCATCCATCTCTCTCTGGCTGAGGTGAGGCCGGTCAGGTTGAAATATCTGGTTAAGATACAGAAATGGACCGCACAAAAATAAAATCATTATTATAAGTGGTAAACTTAATTGTGATTTCAAGGCAAAGTTGTTCATTAATAGAATGAACCTTATATGAGCAAAAAAGTGAATATGTATTCAAAACCTCTAACACTGCTTGGCTTGAGAAGATGCTCACACAGTGTGTTTCACTGTCTCCTTTCAGAAGGCAGTGGTCAATTCATTAGAAAACCCACAGCAGGGAACTGTTCTTGTCTGGCAGAGAATTTACCGATCAACCTCCCAGAATAAGAAGAGACCTTTTAAGATGCCAGGTCTTCTTTTTCCCCACATTTTTTTAAATGCAAATTTCTCCTGTTGAAGCTGTAATAAAAGCAATCAGCTTGAGCCTTTCCTTTGCAGAATACAAATATATCTCAGGAAACAGCTAGAAGGAGCCCCAAGAGGTCCATCCAAATAGTCTTCTCAGCTGAAAACTGGCTCAGAGGGAGGAGGATGGATAGGAAGCCCTGTGACCCTCAGTCACAGTTAGTTAAATCTAGATTAAACTGTACACTGCTTACTCTGACCCAGAATTTTTCAAAAGTCATGCAGTTTGCCCTGGAGAACTGTTCTTCTTTCAGAAGAGATGCCACTTGCAGCTTCTGAGGCAGTAAATTTCCCTGAAGTTCTAGAGCTGATGGATCCTACACATACAACAGATTAAAATGCATCTCCAGCCTTTCCCAGCTTGTTCTCCCAGAGCTGTAGTAGAGTGCCCCAGTGACATCCTGTGGACTTTCCAGATGGTCTGACTCCTTGTTTTGTTTCTCCTTCAGTGGCTGTGCTGCACACTGGTTTGAACCACAGTTGATGAATTCAGCAGAGACCTCTGAGGCTCATCTGAACACGGACTCATTTGGCTTCTCCTTGTTATGGAAAGCAGAGAAAGAAACTTGTTTTCATTACTGGCAAGTTATTTTAAGCTCACTAAAAATGAAGTGATCTGATCTCTTGTCAGTGATAAAATAAATGTACTTTTGAACCAAAACAGATAAACGAACAAATAAAACAAACAAATCCAAACCTAATCTCCTTTACTTTTCCTGCCAAAGTAGTATTTCTGTGATTCATGCTGAAATGTCACAAGTGTTGATGTACCATAGATGGGCCAAGGTGGCTCTGGTTTGACTTCTGACTCTGCATGAAAGTTCATCAGTGTTCCAAATCCTGGCAGGGATCTCCATTGTCTGCAATGTCTGGCATGTGTTTCATGGAGAGAAACCCATGCTAAGAGCCCAGGCAAAATTTGTGTTGCTGCTCCGTCTACCTCCCTTCCCAGCCAATTGTTCACTTTGGCTGTGTCATGCAGAAGCTGAGGTGAGGAGCTCAAAGGCAAATGGTGAGCTGCTGAGAGAACAGGGGAATTGGGCATGGACACAACCCCAAGGATGAATAGGGAATTAGGCAACCACAATGGCACTCCTTCAGAAGTATTGACTCACTTCAGGAAGGGAAGCAGGGATGGAAAGCCACAGGCAAGTTGCTTCAGTTATTTCAGCTGAGCCTTTCTCCTTTCAATGCTTGTCCATATGTGTACTTTAGTACTCAGAGGTGGGGTTTGCAGTTTTAGGAGGTGAGCAATTAGAGCCCAGAAGCTCATGAATGCAGGCATGAGGGGAGAAACAGAAAACACATGTCAGTGGTTCAGGAGCTTGAGTGTGAGTGGGATGTTCTAAGCTGAAGTTAATATTCACTGGCTAACAACGCTGTGCTTTCCTAAAGTCTTGTAAAACTTCTGTTCATTTAAAAAAAACTCCTTGCATTTAAATTCACAGTATAGTGAGGGATAGCACAGCAATTCAGGTGAGGTAATCTAACAGTGTTTCTTAGCAATTAGAAAATATTTTTGTAACTCACATTAATCTGATGAGATGACAGGTCTTTGACACTTCTCCCCGGGGGCAGGAAAGCAGGCAGAGGGCTATGTTCCCAGGGTAGATCTGAATGACCAAGGCTCCATCCCCCTCTCTCTTCAGTGCTGTGTTTGAAAGAGGTCTTTCTCCACACCTGCTTACTCCTAAGATCTTTCTTTAAGCAGGAAGAAAGCTGTTGTTTGGTTGCTGCCTCTGAATACAGAATGCATACTGACAACCCCAGGCCTCTGTTTGACATCTCCCAGCGCTACTTATTGGTGCTGGCTACAGCTGTCTGACTAAAAGGGAGGTATAATCTGTTTCAGTGTGTGGCTCTGCCTTTCTAATAGGTGATATTTGCTGCTCTCATTTAGAGGTCCTTTCTCAGTAATAGAGAAATAACTACTTCTTAGTTCAGGTTGCAGGATAAAAACAACCAGTGGAGGAACCATAGGCTTTCCCCTGCTGTCCCTATGCACGTTTCACTGGTCATGACATTCATGCAGCTGTCTTAGTTTGCTACCAGTTTCTCATGGTAGCTATTTACCTGCTGACCAACAATAGACATCTACATACCTCTACCTGCCTCAAAGATGGTGCAAGTTGAGGTCTCCAAAAATCTTGAGAATTTCCTAGTGAAAGCTGTGCCTGTTAAGGAAGATGAACGTGTCCTTCTGGGCCCTACATCTTGAGTGCACAATGTATTTCTTTGCTAACCACGCAGCAGGGTGAGCTAACTGCATGCAGCTTTGGATTTGCTTTCTGCTCACATGCGAGATTCATGAGTTCATTCCAATTATGATCACATGGAGGCCTCAAATGGGAAAACTCAAATATATGCAGAAATCCATTGCATGTTTCCATTTCTTCTCCCTTTACATTAAGCAAGATGTCCCCACCACAATAATTCTCATAGTTATCTCAATGACTTTCACCTTCCTGTACAGGACGGGCAGAGTGCTGCAGTCCATCTTCCTCTATCTTTGGGAAGAAGGCAGCTCCATAGGAGCCACTTCTTTAATTTGTTTTTTGAGCACAGCACTTGATTATCAGGTCTCAGAGAAAAACTGCTCAAAAATAAGCCTTTTCATGGGAATGCACGTCTCCTTTTTACTTGACACCTCTGCAAAAAGATGATTAACATCCACCTCATTTTCCTTCCTTGTGCTGCAAACTGAACAAATGTCTTCACTCATCAGTCTGGGAGATTATGTCTGACTGAAACACCTGCAGCAGTTTCTGTGGAAGCAGTGGGACATGCTGGCCTGAGCCATGGCTTAGGCACCTGCACTCAGCACTCATACTTTTTTTTTTGTTGGCTGTGCTTCATTTTCAAAGCTGTGAAACACTGTGGCTTCTGTTAAATTTGAGTAGCCCAGTCACAGGGAATTGTAATGCAGGTTTATGAAGTCACAAAGGTTCGTGAAGTTGTGATATGCTCCCTGTCACTATGAAAATCATGCTCCATGGCACTCTTAGCACTTTATAAATCAGGTGGAGCAAGAGACTTCCATGGAAACTTTGCTATGGCTCCTCAGATCTTTCCTTTCTCTTTCTGCTTTCCCAAAGATATATTTTCATTTGCACTGCAGACTTGTGGACTGAGAAGTTGAACTCAGTCCATTGTTCCTGTAAAATGTGATTCACATTAGACCATGTTCAGAGCTCCAACCTTGTGCACTAATTGTCTTGTGGTTGCCCACAGAGGAACTTCTTGAGGGTATGAATCCTTCTGATCAGCATCTGACACCAGCTCTGCTCCAGAGTAAACATCTGCATGAGGTGCAAGACAATCACAGGGATCTGGGATTCTGCCTAAAAGCTAGGAGGATAAAAAGAATCAACCTCATACATGCGATTGTCTACCACCTGTTAATCCTCCCAGAACAGCAGATTTACAGAGGGATCTTTCCTTTCTCATCACTGCAGGTTAATGATCAGATCCATGGCTTATGAGTAAGCCCATTCTGGAGCAGTCCTTTTCAAACTTATTTTAATTCTTTACTTCGGACAGTCTTGGCTGAACTTGACTCAATGATATGTTTCAGTTCTTCATTTCTGTACACTTCAGACAATCTGGCAGTGCTGAAAGCACTGAGATACTGCGAGCACATTTTTCCTTTCCGTCTTACTCAGGATGCATCCAAAATCCCAGCCTGCTGTTGTTGTTATCCCAAACTAAGCTTATAGACTACAGATTCAAACAAAGACCACGAGAGCAAGTGAGATTCTGGGTGTGAAAGGAACTCAAATTTCCAATCTTTTGAAGTTTCTCCGCCACTAATGTTGTCCCCAGTGATAGTTAATCTTAAAGTAGTGCACTGCTGTTGCCTGACAAGCTTGTTGCCATGGTGTCTGTCTCTGCATAATATAAAATCCTCTCTTTCTTTAAAAGAGCAAATTACTTCACTTGTTACTGTTGGCCACTCGTAACTCCTTCCTCCATCTTTGAAATCTTTGGTGTAGCTCTTACCTGAAGTGCAGACCTCCATTAGCACAGCATCATCTGCCGATGTGGGCAGGAGGGCTTGGCTGCTGTGGTTCTTGGGGAGGCTCATGTTGGAAGGGAAAGGGTATGAATCAGAAAATATTCTGTAGGAACAATTCTGAGGGATGGACTAAGGAAGCACCTGAAAAAACGTTGAGACAGCAGGCAGGAAGAAGCTGAATGAATCAGCTTTTCCTTCGTACAGGAGATGAACAACATCAGGAACTGGAGAAAGCAATTTCTTCTTTGACTTCTTCCAACATCTGAAAGCATTTCAGGCTTTCCTAGCTTCCAATGTTTCTTTTGATATTTTCTCTGCGCAGATGGACACATTTTTAATATCTGCAGTATGCTTCTTGTCAGCTAATCTGGTAGAATGTTTCAGAGTTCCTCTATTATATGTAATAAAACACAGAAGCTGGTTTTGAAGTGGAGTTTCTGTTATCTTCCTCAGTTGTTCACTCCCTGACAGCCAAAATGCAAGCCATACCCAGATAACAGGCTGTACACTGGTGCTCCAGACCTGGTACATCACCATCAGTTGTTGTGGTTTTGTAGCAAGAATCACTACAATCACTGGCAAGGAGAAAAGCACCCAGGTACTCTGCTGAAGTCACACACCACTTTGAAGCAGCTCACTTAACACAGGTATGCGAGGCAAGAAGTCCCTGGGAAAACTGCTAAGCTATCCATGTGGAAACCAAACACAAATCTTTCCAAAGATGTGTCTTCATTGTGTCATAAACACATGAATACATTAAACACATTTCACTGTGTATGGTTGTTCCCTCTGTGTCTTTATTCAATCCTGTAGCTCTGGGGGGATGCTACTGAATTTCACGTTACAAATGTCTCTACCGTGGCAGTGGCAGCACAGACTATAAAGAGAAAACAAGCAACCAACCTGCATACATTGAGGATCTGCATTTAGAAAAAAAATCAAATAAATTGATTCTTTAACAGGTATCCATAGCTCTCATTGTCTTTCAGACCTCTGAAAGAAGTCAGGCTACTTCTATATTTACTGGAGCTTTTAAAGGAAAAAGAGAGCAGACAAGGGCAATGTGACATTGTTTTCATTATAAAATCATCAGTGCTCTCTTTACTAATGAATGGAATCCTTCTACCACAGCTTAGCTACAAATAGCACAAGATATGGGATTTCCAGAGATTTTTCATTTCTGAGTCTTATTTTCTCTGGATACCTTAACTGCCAAATCGGCCATCCTAGGCTAGTTCTTGGACACAGCTCTGTGGATTCCAAGGTTTTAATGTAATCCATCTTTAATGTCATCCATGTAGGCTTGGCCCTAAAAGAAAATATTTCCTTTTATTTAAAGAAAAGTATTTGGTAATTGATACGAGTAAGATATCTGGCACAGTCATTAAGCTAGCTAGCTTAAAATTGTACACGTTTGTAAAACCGTACACGTTTTAAAAACCATATATGTTTTCCCTATCTATAATCACATTCTTAGTCTGCTGTGCAAATTTACCCAGCACACATTCTGAAGCAGGTATGATCTCTTGGGATATTAAACTGGCTTTGTAACCAAAACAGTTTATGGCAAATTGTGTTTTGCTACGTTTTAAAAACTCAGCTTATTTGATTATTAATTTGCAGGGAGCTGGAGCTCAGGACATGCAGTGCTTGTCAAACACAGGATTCATTACTGGTGGTTGGCTGGTAGTGTGGCAGACAGTTGGGCATCCTGAGAGTTCTCTGTGCTGAAGGGCAGCAGCATCCGTGGGGCTGTTCTAGAGTCCAGGATGTGTCACACAGAGCTTCCCTGTGCCTTGGATGGCGTCTTCTACTGTGGAAAATCATAACTGTGAATACAGAAATCTAGGAAACTATTGCCAGTTTCAGAAAAAATAAGCATAGCAATAATTAAACAGAAGAAAGGAGATTAAAGGAAAAATGAGAAAATTAGAAAGTACCAATATGACCTCTAATTTGTAAAGCACCTTTAGTCAAAATGCTGAGAGAAGGAGCTATCTGAAGCAGCAGTTGTGAACTTAATAATAACAAAGCTGATTCCAACAGAGAGTGCCAACCTTCTATATGTTAATTTAATTTGAACTTGTCTCAGTTTTGGATTGGGATTTCTTTGTATCGTGCTTTCATACATACTGATAATGTTTGAATATCAGCCATGCTGATCTGGTGCCTGAAAGCTTGAATGAGAAATTATCTAACCAAATTTTAGCGTCCAAACTGACTAGAGGACAAACAATGAACAAGATTTATGGAGAGAGAAAATAAAATTATTTCACTGTTTGTGCCATGCATTGTATGGTGGCACCAATACATGAGCAACAAGAAAAAATCATGACTTTAAAAATGGTGTGGGTCATATCAGGGCTTTCCCGTGTGTTCTGTGAAGTTAGCAGAAAGAATTAGGAGCTTGAGATTCAGTTCTCCTGACTAGTGATTTCCACAGTATTCTTCAGGCATTCACTTAAACTGCCTCCCCCCCCTCCTTCATTTGGACCCTGCCTCCAAAGCTGCACTGCTCAGACTTGCCTGGGTTCAGTTGCCACCTGCCTGTGGGGATATCTCCGATCAGAGTTGCTGCAGATTTTGTACTGGAGCTGCTGAAGTCCCTGAAAGCTGTTATTTCTCAAAATGTGCAGAAATATTTAAGTTTTCATACTTAGATATCAGAGTTAGATGAGTCTGGCATCTAACTCAGACTCAAGTTCCCAGTATTAGATATTTCCCTAGCAAAGAGTCCTCTGAGAGACTCTCTGCAAATAAAACATATCCAGTTCTTTTTGAAACAGTGATAGCACTGCTTTCATCTGAGATATGACTATGGAGGAGCTGTTTCCCTGCCACTTTTGCCCTCCTGCTATAGACAGTGGTGTAGTGGCTTAAGCAGTTGACTAGATTGATGTGAGAAGCTCTGCTTGAAGCCTCCCCTTCTATTTAGATGATTCAGCACCTCTTGTCTCCTGGGGAGGCTCTACAACCTAGCCCAAGGATGATATTGGAGGGGAGGTACTTCTCCATTCTTCCTCTGGAAGTTATACCACTATACAAAATAAATTCAAATATTTACATGCTAGGAATACAGAAATCCTGGGTAAAATGGAACACTCACAGGGGCAAATTTCCTCCATGGAACAGGGTAGCCTGAGGTCTCACCCCTAAAATGAGTGCTGTTCATGGATGAGACCCCAATACAGATGACCCATTGAGAAAAGGGTATGCATCCCAAGAGATCCCAGTGACTCTGGCACTGACCGACTTAATTTTTCCTGTCCTCATAAGAATCCTTGAGCCAGCTCTGTCTATAGGACTGCCAGTATTGTTCTAGTTTAAAGGATATCTGTATTTAGTATCTGATGTCCCATCACCATTCTTTGATGCAATTCAGTTATGTAATGGTGATGTTCTATTGCCAGTAAGGATATAAGTTTTTTTTTAAGACAAGGTGCATTTTGGGCACTGCATATACATGAGCATGTCTTGAAAAATCACGGTAGCTGTCAAATATTGCTTCTATGAATTTCTACTTATAGAACAGATGAAATTTCCTCAAATACCAAGAGTATGGAGGTTTTTTTCGTCATTTCCACTTTGTTTTACTTTATATGAACACTTCTGATTTGGAATGCCTGGAAAAAAATGAAGTAAAATACTGTTAGCCAGGACTCCTTTACTCCCTTTAGAATTAGCTGGCAACATAGTGATAATTAGCTTGAGGATCCTTGGTGAGGGAATGTTTCCATCTCTAAATTCAAGACCATTGCATGGATGGATAGACACAGCTAAATCAGAATTTAGCTAGAAGATGAAAGAAACTAGCTGAACCAAAGAGGTTTACTACATCGAGCAGAAAGTGAACAACATGTCTTGATATTGGTTTTGGTAGGCTGAAGTATTCCAATGTATGAAGTAAATTATGATCCATGCCACTGAAATCTAGGAATACAGCTCATTCAGAGATACTGTAAAACCATTATACCACCAGGGGGTCTTAGTACTACAGAGCTAGACAATACTGTGCTACAGCATCTTCAACCTGCCCTTCCTAAACATTTACTTCTAATTAACTTTCTTAGTTGTATAAGAGTGCACTTCCTAATTACACTGGGGAACCACTCTTGGATTGTAACAGGTCTTTATCTATTGCTCAGATTATTTTGGCTGTTGCTCTATCAGCATACTCCCTGGCCTAATTTTGTGCTAGTCCATATGTCTATGAGCACAGACTGCTGGGGGATGCAGCTACATCTCCAAGGACCATATGGATACCCTTATTCACACTGAGTTACTACTTGAGTAGTGCTATTGAAATCAGTGGGACCACTGTGGAGACACTTACTGCTTGATATAAGGGTTTTGTTAAGGGCTTCTATAAACAACAGCCAGAGGAAGCTATTCGCAAGTGCATATCCATGGCTTTATTGGTCCTGCAATACTCAGGAGCTAGACTATATGTTCTTGAGTGTCATCTAATTTGTGGAGTCATAAAGTCATGATCAAAGATGGCATGCTCCTGAAACAGGGAGCACAATTAGCCCCCAAATTTGCCATTTTCACATGATGGTGGCAGAAATGAGGAAGCTATACCCCAGATGCCTCCGTTTATCCCATCATTGTGGCTCACATACACAATGGTGTAGGGAGGTATGTAATAAAATCAGGCAAGAGCAATTACAATCAAGCAGTAAAAAGGCAGACAAACCAAAATCCCAGTGTGAGGAGTCTAGTTTTGAAGGAACACACATCCTAGTGCTGCCAAATACATCTGCCAGGCAGTAGTGCAGTCTTTATTTCACTCAGCTACACACATGACTGAAGTGTATTCCACACTTTTCAATTGTATTGATGTGCTTTAATATGGCATTGCTGTTTCTGGATTTACACCACTACTGAGAAGCAGCTGGAGTCTGGATTATTTTTGCCCTATCACCATATTTTGCTGAGAGCAATTAAAAATTTTCTAATAACACTTGGTAAACTTATATCTTTCTTCCCCCTTTGTTTTCAAATTTTGTGAAACCTGACTTCCTAGGCAGTGGGTTTACTAGTATCTCTCCTAAAAAACACCTGCTTCACTCCGAGAGAAGGTGTTCAATATAATACTGAAGTAATGCAATTAAATCTCATCAAAGGAAATACATTTTTCAAAATGTTAACTAAAATGTGGAGCTTATTATCACTGGATGTTGTTGGCCTAAAGTATTTGGCAAGATGAGAAAAAGGATCAGACACCTACATGGATAAAAATGATAATTAGTGTTCTAATAATTATTACTAAGAGATCTTTTGGGAAATTACAAAACGTCATGATTTCAGGCTTTGCGCTGACCTCTAATGTTAGAGATTGAGAGAAATCTGCTGTGAAGTTTAAAATATCCCTACACCTGTTTGCCTACTCCGAAACACTCGATCTTGGATGCTTTGAGACAGGATGGTCCTCTGACTGGACCATATATCACTTACAGGAGATCAGTGCTTTCTTCACACTATACCAATCAGACTTGTACTAATATGCTGTACAGTCACCACTGGTGCTTTGTACTTCAGCCCTCTGTGCTGCCAAGAGCCCAATGTCAGCTCCTGCTTTGCTGAGCAGAGAGGAGTTGACATGCCATAGGGCAGAAGGAACTTGTGCCCTCTCAGAAAAATTTCACTTTTCCCCTCCTTCCTTTGCTTCTTTCATTGCATCCTAAATAAATGCAGCTGAATTGTAATTTATATATTTGTTCTTTTTTATAGCCTTATAAGGCAATGAAGACTGTGAAAGTTATTTGCAAAGCACAGTTCCAGACAGTTATTGAATTGACTGAAACATGTTTGACCAGTAAAATTGCTCTAAAGCAGAGGACAATCTATAAAAGTGTAACTGTTTTTTTCTACAAACCTAACTGCTAATGTGTGGACTTGAGGGCACTAAGACATATATTAAAAATATTTCACATAATTCTGCTTTCTGTAAATTGTGGAAAAACCTCTCTGGGTTCCAGGGGTCCCTCCGAAAGAACAGGATTGGGACAGCCCATGACTCTGATTTCCAGATCCGATGATAATGGTGACTATAGTCCTTGGATCACCTGAAGATATCCTTTCATAATTCCTGTTTTCTTACAGCACTATAAAATTACTTGTGGAATTGAATAAAAAGCTGCTATAATTTTTAATAGCTTTCCTGATAGAGATCAATCCCGAAGCAGAAGTATCTCAATATCCAAAGGGACAAATATTTCTGTCTGCAAACCTGCTACTTAGTGGTGGTGATATGCAAGATACAATGCTCCCTTTTCATCTGGCCCTTTTAACACAATCACAGCTACATATGGCTTCAGATTGAGTTTTTCCCTGTCACCCATTCCAGTGACCAAGATCTGTGAGGCAGATCTGCTTTCAAATTGGACAATATGTATATCAGGTGCTGCATCCATGAACATGGCACAAACAATGAAATCCAAAAATTACCTTTCAGCACAGCTTGATTAGAACCAGTAAAAAAACAGGAAAGAAGGCTGCTGAGCCTCAGGATCTGTCTTATTGCTTCCCCTCTGCAGTGTACTTCAAACAGCAGTGCCGGTGGTTTTCCAGCCATTGCGCTTTATAAGAATATAAATGGAGGATGGCAGGTTGTGAAAGTCAAGAATGGTTATGCAGTTACTATTAGACTGGCACTGGGGAGATCTGGATTAGACTTTCAGTTGTGTTGTAAATGATTTTGATTTTGAGAAAGTAATTTCATCTTTCTTGGTGGCTCCATTTCTGATATTTGCTGTCCTTTCTTCAATAGCTTGGATCTCCTACCTATGTGAACTAGGTATAAACCATTGCTCTGTCTGCATTTCTGCACTAGCACCATGATTTAGTCATCATGTTGTGCCTCTCTCTGTGTGACACTCTTCTATATTGGAAATGCAACACCGTGCCAATTGAGCAAGTCTTCTTTTGGGCAGATATTCCAGACCATCATGATGAATGCAGGTTCTACCAAACAAAAAAGTCCTGGTAATTTTTTCAGCCTAGACTTTGGCTGGCATCTTTGCTGTAAATGAGTTTGCAAAGTATAAATGTTTGGGAACTCAGTACATGAATTCCCTGGTGATATAGAAGGGAAATAAAATCCGGACCACAATTTTCAGGTTTTATAGGAATAAATGGCAATAAAATATGAGTTATGACTGAAGTCACAAGTTTGTCTATAATAAAAGCAAAGGTCAGATCAATTAATAAGATAGTTCATTCTTTCCAGTTCAGATTAGGAGGGCGCTTTAATCTTCAAAAGATCCTTGTTGAATATACTCATATATGCGAGTGCCTGTGGCTAGCTCTAAAAATAAGAAGCATGATTCATTTCAGTTTTGGACATGAGCTGAACTATGAGGATCATGACTCACTGCATGGGGAAGGGTCAAGGGAATATCACCAGTTCATACTCAGATGAAAGGGTAAGTATCATCAGTTTTCAAATGTAATTTTAAGGTTGGGCCTGTTTAACCGCAGAGACCCAGTGAGTACTTGTGCATGGCAGGACTAGTAAAAACGTGTCACCTCCTTTGGGCGGAGCCTGGATATCTTTAAGCAGAGCTTTTCTGTAATATTTCTTGTCATGCAGTTTCTCACAGATAAAAGAAAATTTCATCTCTCCTTGGCCTCTGCCCTAACGTGCTTCTGGGTGCTCTTAGCTGGCTAGGAGTGCACATGAAGCCCCATCTGCACAGTGGCACTGGAGAGATACAGACTGCCTGGGAGCTGCTGTATCAGAGAAGAGCAGTGAAAGACTTCTACAGGTATGTGCACCCCATTTTTAAAGGTCCTCTGCTGAGATATTTATGAAACATGACCAGAATCAGCCAGAACTGTGTGAATGATGGATAGGTGTTGCAAGTATCTCCTCTCCCAGAGAGACTTCTGAGTGACTCAGTCCGATCTATCCTTTCTGAAGTAGTCTCATTTCGGTTATAGAAATTCTAATTACCTATATTTCTTTTGTACATGTGGAATTTATTATGTCCATTCCTATCCTGAATGCTATATTTTCTCTCTGTAAACAGACACAGATGGATTGCGAAAGCTCTAGGTATTGATTTTGTTGATGTTGAGCTTATTTCTGAGCACATTTAAGACAATTTGTTTTAAAAAAGAACTCCATCACACTATACTAAAATTGGTAGGCAACATCTCAAAAAAACCCATAAACCTTGTGATAACCTGATTTGAATTTACAGTAGAGACATATTTTTTTCACTTTAGAAAAGAAGTGTGTAAAATGACAGGGGAATCTATTATATCTAAAAAGTTTCTTAGACTAAAATTTTACCCCTGCCTTTCCAGGTGGCTATATCCTGCCTTTCCAATGTCTATATCCTTTATTTCCAGCTAAGAAAGAGGTGTTCCTAACTTTGCGTGGCAATGCTGGTTCTCCATCTCTGCATCCCAAGGCAAGGAGGCAGAGTCTGAGAGACAGGTCAGCCAAAGTCCTTCTTGGAAAGACCTGCCATCCTACGAGGCAAGGTACCATGGGGCATGGAGACAGATAAGCCCCTAGAAATCCAGAAATTCAGAGTGAGGGTTATGATTAGGCTAACTCTTAGATGTGTAGTATTGTTTTTCATAAGCTGCTGAATGTCACTATGAAAAATGTTTACATTTTGAAGAATAAAAGGCATGCTTTTTATTGCTGATTTGAATCCCCCTCCATGCCTGTGCAGTGCCCCAAGGCTGATATTTCTTGTCCTTATTACATTCATTTCTCACTCTGTTTTTATTTGGGGTTGCTTTGGGGCTTTCTTTCTTTGTTTATTTGATAAATATTTTGAGTATGTGACCTGAACACCACAAGGTAAAGTTTATTTGGGTAATTGTAATGACGTCGGGCGAGTTGGGAGAGAAATTGAAGAAAGTACTTGTATTTCACACTGTGTTGCAGCAGCTGAAATGATATTCTGATTAACTATGCAGCAGTAAGTGACTGTACTAGTCTTAAGATTATCAACAGTTTTTTTTTAATTTGTGGCAGCAGTCAAGCAAGTAAAAGACCAAGGAGGCATGGCCAGGTAGTACAACCGAGATAAAATAGGGAAGGGGATATTAATATATTACATGTGGCATCTACATGCCTAACATTTGACTACAGTTCATTTCTACTTCATACCCTCAGGCAGCTTGAAGCTAATAACTCTGTTATCTGGAGAAATAACATAACACTGACAACACAGTTTCACTAAATATGTAATTTTAAATTAATTATATTGCATCCTATAAGACCAGTTCCTCACTTATCTTGGATTACTTTGCCAGGACTGAATGTATTAATTTCACATATAAAGCCGTGTGTGCTTCCACAACAGCTGATGCTGAGTGTCTCTCTGTCTCACTATCTGCACCTCTGTGACCTCCTGAAATCCTGATGAACAACAACCATTTGGCATGGAAATCTAGAGAATTTTTCCCTTTTCATTTAGCACTGCATGTTGCCATCCTGCAGCCATGCACGCTTCCCACTGAAGTTTTTGTTACAGTCACCTCAGCTACAATATTTTTTCTCAAGGCATAAAAGACTGCAATCCAAATGCAAGCCCAGAGCTTGTGACTTCTCTCTTCTACATGTAACTATGCTCCAAAGAAACTCCCTTGATCACTTTGACAAGCCTAGCATCTGGCAGTTGATAAAGCAGCCCCTTTATTTTGGAATGTGAATGATATGAATAGCATGGAGAAGCTGCAAAGAGGAGGGTTGGAGTAACGGTCAAGTAGCAGAGTGGGAAGAGGTCACATAAAGCTCTCAGCCTGGCTCTGTAACAGCTACTTGAGAAGAATTTCTTCAAAATGCTCTTTTTGTCAGGAAGGTACCTCTGTGTCAGGTCTACTGCATTTTCAGTCTCAGAGTAGAGCTGAAGCGGAACGGGAATATCTACGAATTGATTCAATTATTTTTCCTCAAAATTTTAATTTATGGGAGAAATGTTTGAAGTCAAAACATAGACCCGATTGTTATATCATTTAAAAAAAAAAATTATGGTTTTGGCTTTAAACCTTGTTTCAGAATAAAGGAGACACAGAGCTATTCAAAGTAGTGGTAATTCTTTTGGGGCAGCAAAAAATACCCCTTCAGTTAAGGCCTGGAATGCTACAAACTGGACAAAAATTTCAATTTTAGAACTAGTTTCAGCAGTCTACTTGCATATTAACTTTAGACATCCTTCTGGTCCATGAAATGTTCAGCCTTCAGAGACTTCTCTTCCAGCCTTGTTCATCTCTGCTCTGTTTTCTAGGATAAAGCACTAAGTCTGCGGTGAGGGAAAGGAAGGAGAAATGAAAGTGCAGAGTGTTACTGCATTCCTAGTACTTCTATGTAAAGTTCTTTTTAACATCATGGTGCAACAGTGGTTGATAATGAATGGTGGCTCCTAAATAATAGGATTTCCTGAAGAGGACAATAGCAATGAGACCAAGTCCTACTTGTGTTGAAACCATTTGCCAATACGTCAAAGAAAATGTGTTTAGGGATTTATATAGCAGATTAGGATGCCACTTGTGAACGAGTCTGGGGAGAGTGATACTAAGAGGGTGAATCTGGAATTACTAAGTGTACTGCAAACCACTCTACGTTTTTAGTAAACTCATATTTGGGAAGATGAAAGGCAGATAAATGAGAAGTTGGGTTGCTAAGAAGTTAGAAACCAAATCAATAAAGTCAAACACAAGAAAGCAAAAAGCTGGGCTGAGAATCCACAGCCGTTAGGTGAGAGCTGAAGAATGTATGTAACAGCATTTCATACTTCCACTTGTGGTCCAACCAGGCTGCCACGGTGTCATGGGCCACTCAGTGGGTGCCTGATGGTCCATTTACGGAGATCTCAAAGCACAAAAATCAAGATGACCACGCCAAGGGGTTATGCTTCAATCAAACAGTGCAACTTTATTCTTCTGCCTGTAAAGTGGCATGAGATAGACAGGAAGAGTGATGGGAAGGGAAAGAAAAGTTAAAGGGAAGAAAGAGGATTATATCTACCGCCAGGGATCCAAGGTGTCCCTATGGTCCCAGGTCCAGGCAGCGTCCTGCCCATCCTTCTGCGTTGTGATCCATGGTGGGGAAGATATTCTTCCAAGCTTGGTGGCTAAGGAGACATCTTTTATGCCAAGTAACACACCTTGCTCCTCTCCTGTCCCAGAGATTGTTGCCAATCTCCACGTAAAAAAAGTTCTTGCTTCGCTCTCCAAAACTTAACTGCACAGGCCCAGTAGGTGTGGTTTTGGGAGGGGAGCTTTCTTCAGAGGCAAGGAAGAGGTGGGTAGCTTTTGACCAAGAATGAAGAAATCCATCTTCTGGACAGCAGCTATGTAGCCTTATCTCGATTGTTGTTTGCAGTGTCAGGTATCAGAGAACACCACAGTACTCCCTGTACCACACATTTCTTTCTCTCAGGATGTTTGCTTCTTGGTGTCTCTCCAAGTCCCTAATGGCGATGTTGAGACAAATACTGTTCTTTGGACCAACTCTTACAGGTGGCTAAGCCTCCACAGCTAGACAAGCACATACCTTTTCTGGGGGAATTATAGAGTGCCACTCCCCAACAAAGTATGCAGGATTTTCTTCCCCAGTATACAATGTTCTCTAAGGCAGTGTTTCTTGCATGTAGCCAAGAAGAAAAGACAATCCCTAAATGCTCTGTGATGTGTTGAACTGTGTTATCATAAAAAAAAGAAAGTCTTAAGCTACTGTGGAAGCTATACCTGTAAATACAAATGGAGGCAAGTAGATGTTACAAACTGCCTATGAGACACTATATTACAACAATTGTCAGGCCATTCTTTGGGCCCATGCTAAGAAGGGTTTTCTCCCTTCAGACCATTAATCACACTTGATAATGGGCTCTAAGAGAAACACAAAGTTGACTAATGTTGACTCCTTTTGCAGATGTTTTGCTTTGAGGAGATTAGAAAAGCTCAAGAGACATGGCTGTTCAGAAGCAGTTGCAGGAAACACATCTATGTTCTTTAGGATTTGTATCTCTGCAGCTGTCATATTTTCACCCTAGAAAAATGAAGTTTTGCCTTATGAGCAGTATTTTATCACTTGAAGTATAAGAGATTTTCCACTCTCTACCGCTGTTTATACTTTTCCTGGTAAAATTTGCATCTATTTAAAATAACTGAGCCTAATGATTTAATTGATGACTGCTATTAGATGTTCTCAAGAAATCTGATCTGAATTCAAGGTTGAAAATAGCAAGAGTGAATTATAGACTGGAATCTCTACTCAAAGTAAATAGCTTTCAGTGTCTGCCCAGAAGGAATCTGGATATGATTAATGTGAACAGGGAAATATAACAGCTGATGAGAGCAAGGAATGCTTATGGGAGGGGAAAACATTTACCATCAGAATTAAATTATTATATTTACTAGGCAAATCTGAAAATTCTGTGTCTTACACAGATATAACAGAGAGACCCGTGTCCCGTGACAAGAAAATATTGACCAACAAAAGATTTCTTTTGGTTTTTTTTCATAAGACTGATTTTCCCCAGGAAAAATCACTTACCCTTGAGGCCTTTATCTTTGGTTCTTGGGTTTTCTTTCCACACTGTGTACCAAACTTCTATGTGCAATTGTGCTACCTACTCCTTGGGAAGTCCTGTCATTCTGGAGAGAACTGTGGCATGTCACAGAGCCTTGTGTGTGGGACTGACTTCAACCTACCCCCAAGCTAAGCAGCATACAGATGGAGGAGGCTGTCCATTTTAACGGTTTTGTATCAAATGTTACATACAAACTCCTACAGTTTATGAGCTTGTCTGAAAATAGTGACTGTATTTGGATCTTCTTACAATAGAGAGAGGCAATTGTGGCTAGATTAAGGAAGAGGTGTAATCGCAAAATTTGCTTTGGGAGTTTTTCTCAGGGGAAACATCCTGGCTGTTGAGAGGAGGATGGTGTAATAAATAAATGGCAGTTAAATTCAGAAGGAGAAAGAGGAGATGAGAATGTGTAAGGAATAATCAGAAGTTAAAAATCCCTAAGGAAAATATCAGCTACAGTGTATCTGAAGTAAGCTGCAGTGTTCAAGGTCAGAATAATTCTATTTTCAAGCCACATCATTGCCAGTATTAAGAATAAAAAGAGACACTGTTTTTTTTTCAAACTTCATACAAATACTTGCAATAACACTGTCATTCAAATCCCTCCTGTTTAGACCAGCCACAGTTTTTCCACATTGTTTCTGTGCTTTGGCCATTTCCACTATACAAGCCTTCTCTGACCTTGAGCAAGACTCCCCCTGTGTCTCTGTTACCTTTCTGTAAAATGTGGGTGATGATAGTACCACAAACCTGCAAGGAAAAAAAATGCCATGGATGGGCATTATCATAGCTGGTGGTGTGAACATAGCTTAAGGAAATACACTCTCCAGCACAACGCAAATTTGGGTTAAAAATGGTTTCAATGAGAGGTTGATCTAAAATTTCTGTTCCAATTGCCCTTGGCTTTTTGGGGTGTTTCAAAATCAGATTTCAGTGAAGAACACTGCAGAAATATACAACACAATGTGTCTGAGGACTCACATGTGCTGGTTCACATCAGTGCCCTTCAATATGTAGGGCTGGCTGCCAATCAAAGGCTCCCTTCATCCAAGCTCAAATTAATTTCACGTTGTTCAGCAATGCTTGCTCTGTATGCATCTGCTGCTTCTCTTCTCTTGTTTAGACTAATGAGGACAGAACCTGCACATCTTATTAAATGTTTGCAGTAGTGTTCACAGTCACGTTCTTGGAGAGGCTTGAAAAAGAAAGTTCCCAAATTAAGGCCAAGCACACAAACACTTCCATGAGAGTTTTAGATATTATCAGGTACCCTGGACTTATATTTGATAAGAAAAGTGGATCCAGTGTTTGTGGAGATGCTGGGTATGCCACAGCATAGCCTGGAAACAGGAAGGATACAACAGTGGTTGGAACTAGGAGTCAGTATGGATTCAGCTGCTTGCCCAACCTGATAACCTTCCATGGTGAAATGGCTGGTTTGAGAAATGAGGGGCATGCAGAGGCCGTTGTCCACCTAGATTTCAGGAAGGCTTTCTGCATTATCTGCCAGAATAGCTTCACGGAGAAGCTGAAGAAGCATGGGCTGTCTGAGCAAATAGGGAGGTGGACTGAAAACAGACTGGATGGCCAGGACCAGAGGGTAGTACCCAGCGGCACCAAGTCCAGTTGGAGGACAGGAACCAGCAGGTAACCCCAAGACAAAGGGCATTGCCAGTGGATAGAAAGACGTGGTCCTTTGCCTCTGCCGTGTCCTGATCTGGGCTCCCCAGTGCAAGATAGACATGGCTGTACTGGAGAGAATACCCACTCCGGTGCCTCTTACCACTTTCCATTGGGGTTGGAATGTTACAGAATAGTATGCAGCAGATGAGTAGAGGCAGGGTCTGGCTGAGCAATGCAGCCCCGCCACTGACACCCTGCTTCCCATCATCCCTCTTGTTGGCTAGGCCATGTCTGTGGTGCATGGCAAGAGTCCTCCTGTCCTGGGCAGGATGGGCCAGACCAACTTCTGCTGTGGCTCCAGGTGGACTCCCCCAGGGGGGGAGAATGGTAATGTTCCACACTTGAGGTGATCCACTGCCAGGGTGCACTCTGCTTGTTAATTGTTCCAGACACTGGCAATAAGAAATGTAGCACTGTAGATATAACCTCTTTTCTGCCTTTGAGAACTTACAGTCAAATTTAGAAATGTGAAGGGGGAAAAAGTATGTAACAGAACCAGAGCTATGAGGGTGCTGTGAACTGATATCCTTATCAGAACTCCAGGCTTGACTTTTTGCACAGCCACTCAAGCCAGTGCCATGAGAATACAAAATACAGGTGCTCTGATTTTCTGTCACTTCACACCCATTGAGCATTTTGTATGAGTGGCTTCGAAAACAAGAAGCAAGGGAGAGAGTCTCTAGCATGAAGGTAGAGAATGTATGAATGCAGCTTTCCCTTGAGAAAGAAAAAGTGGCTGCTGCCCATGGCAAGCAATCAGGAGGATGCATCTGGTACCTTATTAGGAGATGGGTACATGAGATAAAATGATGTTAGTTATATGTGAGACTTTGAATAAGATGGAGAAGCCAGTGATGGGTGGAGCAGTTGCAGAGGGAGACCTTCGTAGCAGCATTTGCACAATATTATGTGTGAAGACAAGGAGAAAGAGGACACAACAGTATTTTTCTCTTTCTGTTAGGTCCAGGGTTTTGGGGTTCTTTTTTTGGTCTTCACACCTGGGGATCTGCTGAAACCTCTGTTTATGAATATGGAGAGATTTTCATTGAAAAGCTGTATACCTTTGAAGGCAACCCAAAGCATAGCCTTTTACTTACAGATCTGGTACAAAGCATGGAAATAACAGACTTTGAAAAAATGGCCATAGTAAGCAGACAAGATGTAAATCCCAGTAGCCCAATGGACAATAATGCTGGAGGCGGGTTCACACTGTAATTTGTATTCAAAACCTGAACACTACAGAGAGACCATTTCTTGTACCTGAAATTCAGAACAGGCTCACTATAAAGATACAGCTGCAAGTTAACAAATAGATGTGATCTCTTATCACCTTAATATTTCAGATGAGTCAATTCAAGATTTAATTTTCTCCGAATAAGATACTGCAATTTACATGAGGAAGGGAAAATTAAAAACCTGAGTAAGGGAAGATTGTTCGCACTTTCTTATAGCACAGGAATTAGTGTGCAGCACATGAAATTATTAATCATAATAAATGAAAGGAAGAACATCTGCACACAATACATAATTAAATTGTGCACCTCCTTGCCACAGGATGTTTTGGATATAACAAGTATGAATGGGACAAAAAAGCAATTAGACAGAATCAGGGAAGAAAGGTCTCTAACCGGTCATTAAGCCCTGGGAAGCAGGAACAGTCTCCAGAAATCGCTGAAGTAGTGACTCAGTACATAGGCGGTACAGCAGAGGAAGGAGCATGCTATGCTTATCCTGTTTCTTATGCTTTTTTCCCACACATATTTCACTGCTCAGACTCAGAGACCGGATGCTGAGCTAAACAAACCTTCGGTATGACCCCATGTGCCTATTCTCATGAATTATACAAGATACAGTCCATACATGCCATGGATTCTATTTACATTTGCTCAGACCATCAGCTTATGAACTTGCAAATTCTGCTGAGTATTTACAGTGAGAAATTAAGCACAACACAAGCAGCTGAGTTCATGCATTCACATGATCCTGTTTCACCCTATCTGAAATTACATACTGCCTCTTCTGCACCTGGTTTTTGGCTTGGGTGCAATTTGATATGCAATTAGTCAAACACCCTCTCCTGTGGTATCTGTCCTGTTGTGAACAATTCTCCATCACAAGATGTCCTCCCAAACAGAACTAGATCAAAGTGTTAAGCAGAACCAGAATAGTACACCAAGCAACAGCCTTTTCTCTAGCTGCAAATTTTCCCTCTCCAGGGGAACTGCCTACAGTTCTGGATGCTGTTATTCTATTATATGATCTACAACATATTACCAGGAAACATGACTCCATGCACGTGGGACAGTTCAGCTTGTCTTTGCTCTTCAGTGTCTGTGTATGGTGAAAGACTACAGCCCTGCACAAATTATACGGCACAGAATGTAACATCATTTTCCAAGTATTAATGGCATCCCTGTGTTATATGTCATTGTGCTCCTCTGCACCTCTCATGTAGGTGAGAGTAGGTGAGATTGTAAGAGGAAGCCAAAGCCACACGCCAATGTGAAAGCACAGGGGCTTTTTTTGTTTCAGACCTTTACAAATGCCAGGCACAAGAAAATATCAGTCATTTAATGCTGAAAGATACAATGACGTGGGATGTTCTTTGGGAAAAAGAGAGCAGAGACCATCGAAGGAGTCTGGATTAAGCATGCTTTTGAAAGCCATCCCAGGGTTTACGTATTTCCAGTGTCATAACCATGAATAGATCACTAACAATTCCCCCAGAATATGCGGAAGAGCCATGGAAAAGCTATAGAAATTCATTGTCCAGGAAGCCTTTGTTAATCTTTCTCTCTCTGATGCTACAAGAGAAGTTATGACCTGCCTGTGTTATTACTCGTATCCGAATTCCATGCCTGAGGCTCAACATCATGTAAGGGAAGGTAGTAGCAAATGCTGGCTGAAGTTGTTTGCTTGCCAAAACGGCCTCAGGTGGCCAGTAAACTCAGTTTCCTCCTCCACCCAGACAGCCACAGAGAATCCCTTGTTATCCTTTCATGTTAACCTTTGTTACTACTTACATGTCCAGCATTAGAGTCATCAACACTAGCATCTCCAGCATTGGAATGTCACTGTTAAAGCCTTGACACTGAATCCAAAATTTCAGAAGGGGCCCTTTCTCTGCAAACCATCCCAAAATGCAGATCTGAATGGGCGCTACAATCAGAAGTGTTTGAAATTCATCTTTGGACATGAGTGTTGCAGCATGGCCTGCAAATCTGCTTGTTATTAACCTTCCAGATGGCAAGCTGAAGAGACATCCTTCAAAAGATGGGTGTACAGTGAAATTTTAATTAATGGTCATTGACCTTTAGGAGTAAGGTGTAGTGATACGCACTATGCAAGACTTTCTAGATATCTTAGGAAGCTGCTGGACTGTTGGGAAGTACCTTTTTGCTAGTTAGATTTCAGTTATCTACTTCAGATCTACTTCTACTTTGGAATGTTGTTTATCTGTTTATCTCTCAAGGATCTTAACACCTTCTGAGACCTTCAGCAGACCACATCAGGGTGCTCGGATGGTCTTCCAGTGTTGATTGATCAGTGCTTCAGAATCTGTCTTCTAACCTTACTTGTCCCAGGACATCTGTGAAAAGTTAATCAACAAATTAAGATTAAATAGACAGGTGTCCGAGGGCAGAGTTAAAACAAGAGAAAGATTTTAATCTTAAGTTTTTATTTTCTTGATAACATCCTTCCATTTTGCCACCTAAAATTTCAGTCACAAAAATCACTCTTTGACATTGAGCTTCATGATGCCATTAGGTTTGAGTGATGATCTTACTAACACTCCACTGTTTCCATATGCCTGTGTATCTTGGATATAAGCACAAAATCACTTGCAGAGAAAGTAAACACCTTCATCTCCTCTCCTGATAATGTTTATATCATTGTGCCATGATCTCTTGTCATTATATGTTCAAGTGAAGAGTAGCTTTGGCTACTTCTTGAGATAGATTCCTAGTGAAATCCCATGTGCCCAGAAAACTACCATTAGTTTCTGTGGTAAATAAGCAGGTTAGCTCAAGGTCCTGGTTCTGAGGGAGTCAGTATTTTCCTAATGTTCAATGAATATGTCTATTTGTTTTTGTGAGGGTAAGTATGAGATAAATTGTCTGGTTCAGACCTGTCTGAAAGCCTGGGTTAATGAAATAGGCCTATATTATTAAATTCTGCTGAGAGATAAAACCATGGTTCTACACTAGCTTGGAGCATGAGTAAAACAGATTCACTCCTGTGAAACCAAGGACTGCAAAGTTATAAAGTACAGACCTCTTCAAGTAAGCCAGGGCATTCTCCATAGCTGCTGGTACTCCACTCTTTTGTGTGACAAAGGCAACATCCAGGCTGGGTGATGTGATCCAAGGCTCCCACCTTTAGAAACAACCACGTCTTCCTGAGCAGACCAACATAAAAGAGAGTACTTCAGAGGCTGCTTTACTTGATTCTATTCCCAGACTCCAACCAAAGATACCTCTTACTCCACATCTTCCAGACATGTCAACCACAAGTCCGAAGGTCAAGATTAAGGTCTCAAGCGATTCTTTCTCTTAGGGTTTTGCTTATAGAAGCATCCAGACAACAAGGAAGCCATTGGGAATCCATCAGTCTTGCTATAAGTGCTAGGTTGTATGCCAGGTCTGGTGATCAGTATTGAAGAGAGAGGGAAGAGGGTTTTGCAAATGAGCCTGATCCCACCTGTAGATCACCCACAAGGTGGCATGAACACTTTGAAGTAATGGGTTTAGAGTGAACTGCTCCACTGATGTAATCTGCCTTGTATATTAGCTACATGGCCCTTGAAGATGCAGCCACACTAGTCTGATAGTTTCAAGTACATGATTCTTCTCAGCTGCAGATCTCTTGAATAATTTGCATAATGCAATGAGGTAAAAAAAGTTACCTACTCAGACTACATCTAGTTATTTTGAAATTGCAGCAGGCAATGTGAAAACAGGAGTTTGAACCATTACTTGATCCCTAGAGCAGTTTGAGCTAGAAGAATGGAAAAATTTTCACCATCATTTAGGCATAGCCAACAACTTTGGCCCAGAGAGACTTAATTTACGGTGAGGGCCAGGGAGCAGATTTCTGTCTGCTCAACTTTTGGATTGTTATGACTCAGCATGACCAGTTCAGCTGAACTGAGCTCCCCTGCTGTTGGGGGATTCAATTAAAAAAGACTCAAGCTCATCATACAAAGGCAGCAAAATCCATTATCAATTGATACACTAGACTTTTCGACAAGGAAAAGGAATTAACAACATGCAAGCTCATCCAGTTATTTTTATATTGAAATGATTAGAACAAATAATATTCATGTTATAAAAACAAATTCATTTCACCATGCCACTGTTGCATACCCTGTTTATTTACATATAAAAGATTTGTTCTGTGCCATGTAATATAGACACATGAAAAGGAAATAAATGGTCTGAGTAGTGAGCTATTCAGATTACCTGCTACAACACAGAAAAACATTCATGTGCACAGTGAGTATCCTCGTAGCACTGGGAACAGTGATACGCACCACAAGAACCTGGAGACTCATCTCCCAATCCAGCAAATCTGCAGGGTATTATTTCAGAGAAGACCTTGGTGCCAGCTCTAGGAAGGATGAGATCTTCATTATTTACTGTAGACAGAATATTGAAGATGAAAAGAGGAAAAGTTATAATTTTCCAAGATGTCTAATGACTTTGCATGTGTTTAAATTTTGGATATTCTGCCCAAGATACCTAGAAAATACCTTGGTATGTTCAAGCCCAACTAGATGAGATTGTGAAGTACATACAAAGTAACCTTTTTACTCCTTGTGCTGGGATTCACATTAGGATGAGGGGCATTGTTTTCCGAAGTTATTTGAATGAGTGTTAGTGAACTGCACATGCATAATAGCATCCTTTTGTACCTGGATGTGAGTTATTATTTAATTTTAATGTGAATTCTGCTTTAGGTTTTTACTGCTGCTATGTATGACAGCTTGTAAGGTTTTAAACGGATCCGTATTTAAGTTAAATGTAGAACTGCATCTGTGTTTTGTTTAGTTTGGGGGCTTTAGTTTTGGGTTTTTTTTGCTAGTATGTATGTCTACTTTACTAACGTAGACAGTGAGGAGAGAATGAAGAGAGAGAATCAGCAGCTTGCGAGCTTCTCTCTCACACTGAAGGCACGTCAGGCTGCTTCATAAAGGATGACATATCCACTTCGTTGTGATAGATCAGATTTGTCAGTGACTGCACCCGAAACAAGACATTAAACCCAAATATTGCAACTAAAGGATGCTGTGCCATAGCTTGTTGAGTTTTTAGTATCAAACTCATCATTCCATAATTGAGCTTCTTTATTTACATAAGAGATAAATGCACTTTCAGACTTGTCTCAAGACTTAGGTATTTGTAGAAGAAAATGAATGTAGCAAGCTGATGTCAGAGCTGGTATCTTTCAAGATTATGGAGTGGTTCATCTTAAGCACGCTCACCAGGCAGGTGCAGGACAACCAGAGAATCAGGCCCAGCCAGCATGGGTTCATGAAAGGCAGGTCCTGCTTGACCAGCTTGATCTCCTTCTATGTCCAGGTGACGTGCCTAGCGGATAAGGGACAGGCTGTGGATATTTTCTGCCTGGACACTAGTAAAGCCTTTGACACTGTCTCCCTCAGCATTCTCCTACAGAAGCTGCAGCACATGGCTTAGACTGGTGAACTCTTCACTGGGTAAAAAACTGGCTGGATAGCCGAGTCCACAGAGTTGTGGTGAACAGAGTTAAATTCATTTGGCAGCCGGTCACAAGAGATGTTCGCCAGGGCTCAGCACGGGGGCCAGACTTGCTTAGTATCTTTGTCAATGATCTGGATGCAGGGATTAAATACTCCCTCAGCAAGTTTGCAGAGGACACCAAATTGGGTGGGAATGTTGATCTACTTGAGGGGAGGAAGGCTCTGCAGAGGGATCTGGACAGTCTGAATCCATAAGCCGAGGTCAATTGCATGAGGTTAACAAGGCCAAGTGCTAAGTTGTGCACTTGGGCCACAACAACCCCACGCAGTGCTACAGGCTTGAGGAAGAGTGGCTAGAAAAGCTGCCTGGCAGAAACGGGTCGACAGCTGGCTGAACATGAGCAAGCAGGTGGCCAAGAAGACCAACAGCATTCTGACTCAAATCAGAAATAGAGTGGTTCTCAGGAACAGGCAAGGGATCGTGCTCCTGTACACAGCACTGGTGAGACCACACCTTGAATACTGTGTTTAGTTTCGAGTCCCTCACTACAAGAACGACATTTTGGTGCTGAAGCATGTCCAAAGAAGAGCAAGAAAGCTAATGAAGGGATTGGAGACCAGCCCTATGAGGGGTCGCTTAGGTAACAGGGATTGTTTAATCTGGAGAAGAGGAGGCTGAGGAGAGACCATATCACTCTCTACTACTGCCTGAAAGGAGGTTGTATTGAGGAGTGCTTTGGTCTCTTCTCCCAAGTGTCTACAATAGGATGAGAGGCAATGGCTTTAAGTTGCATCAGGGGAGGTTTAGACTGGATATTAGGAAAAAAATTCTCTACTGAAAGTGTGCTGAAGTTTTGGAAACTGCTGCCCAGGGAAGTGGTGGAGTCATCATCCCTGGAGGTGTAAAAACAATGTAGACATTGTACCTCTGGACATGGTTTAGTAGGCATGGTGGTGTTGGGCTGATGATGACTTGATGATCTTAGAGTTCTTTTCCAACATTAAAGATTCTATGATTCTAAGCATGCTTCTGTCTTGGTTTCTTTAAAAACTGGTAGATCATTTCTATGAAAATAAGTGCATAATCATTCCTGCCACGGCTTTCCTTATCACCGTCAAACTTTATAAAGAGCATAGCCTTTATTCAAGACATAAGCATAAACACTCTAACGTGATTTGGTTTTAATGGTTTTCCTCCTTCTACACTTAGTATGGGATTGTAGATTGTTTCTCCTACAAATACTCTACAGTGGTCAAGTGTTTCTTCTGTTATGCATAGTTTTGTGTGGCACCAGCAGCACAGAGTGTTGAAGGAGGCAGAGAGATGGGATGGCTGAGCTGGGAGAGGGCTTGAGGGATATGAATGCAACATCAGTTCCCCTGTTCACAGAACAGCTTGTCCAGTAATCATAATCATCATTTGGTAACCCAAAAATTCTTATGAATGAAGTTGCCATAGTCAGCACTGCAGCATTAAATCACCATGGTATGTAATCCAGAAGATAAAAACTTTAAATCTTTTGGTAGGTTTGTTCTTCTGATTACTAATTTAACAATCTTGCAAGAAGCCGAGATATAAGAGTTTTCTGGCAGAAAAATAGAGAAGATGTAATGAAAAAAACTGTCACATTCTCTTCTGAATCAATTGTAGTGTCTAACTTATATTTCTAATGAATTGTGAAAGGTGAGATGACTTCTCTCTTTTTCCTTTAAGCTAACCTGGGACCAGACACTGTGATGAAATATGTACAGAGCCCTGCTCACTTACATGTATTTTTTGTGGGTTATGTAGGGTTTTTTTGCAGGATGAAATATATATAAAATCAGGGGGTTTGTATAATGCATATGCTTTGCTGCATTTGTTTTCCATGCCCTGTGCATGACTGGCGAGATGACTGAATGATTATCAGGACTTGATGAGCAACTCATTTTCAATGCTCCCTTACATATCTCTTAGACTTTGCTCAGTTTGGGTTTCTCACTAATTTTACAGATTATAACCTAAAAGCTTGACCCAAAGCCCAAAGAAATAAATAAGACTATTTCTTTGGCCTTGAATAACTGAAGGACTAGACAACAGGCTAACTCAGTCCAGCTCTTGGGTCAGGCAGCTTTCAGTTTTGCTTTTCCTATGCTGATACTTTCCCTTGGGGAATTCCGTAAATGTTGCCTAGAAACACCTGTGCCTCAGAAAGGTCTGACATGCTGCAAAGTAGCATAGAAACGGGTGTGTGAAAAAGCCCACCAAAATGAATTTGGGGAGACAATTCTCATAAATATATTTGTACTAATCAAAATGCTGTTTGACTATTTTCTTCCTCAAAGCTTTTTAACTATGTCTTGCATTGCCCACAAATTTACTAGTCAGCCTTAAAAAAATTAATAAGTGCAGTGTATCAGTATAATATTCTGCTAGCTCATGAATCGGTATAAGTAAAGGTTTTAATTACTAAAATTATGCAGTTATAAAAAAAAAGAAACTATCCTTCCCATTTGCATTCATGGGCTGCTTGCATTCTGGCATACAAGACGTGCTAAATTGCACTGAACTGTGGTGGAATAATTCTCAATGCTGTGACTCTGCCTGAAGATCATGCACCTTAATGGTTTCAGTTCCCAGTGAAATCAAACCTCAGGAAAGAGCATTCAGTATATTGTAAAGAGGATTAAACATAACGTATGGCTTTTGAAACCATTATTCTTTGTGTTTTGTGGATGGACCTATTACCTAGGCATACATAAAATTATTTCACCGTCATAATATGAGGACCAGTTTCTGCTTTCAGTGAAGTCCTTTGCATAATATCTTTTGCCATCACTGGTGCAGAAAGTGTGCCTTGCAGAGGAAAGTTTCTGGATGAGGTCTTAATTAAAGTGCCTCCTCTATAATCTGAAATGACGTATGTTTATTTCATAAGTAATTACTTCAATGTTCTTTCCTCTGTTAAAAAATATGTGGTGGCTGAATGAGACTGCAAACTCTTTGGGGCAAAGACCACATATAATGAGATAATATTATGTTTCTTAAAATCATATAATCATAGAATGGTCTGTGTTGGAAAGGACCTTAAAGATGATCTAGTTCCAACTCCCTGCCATGGCCAGGGACACCTTCCACTAGATCAGGTTGCTCAAAGCCTCACCCAACCTGGTCTTGAAGAGTTCCGGGGATGGGGCATCCACTATACCTCTGGGCATAAAAAAAAAAAAAGTCTGCTTTACATCTCAGCTAAATATTCCCTCTTTTAGCTTAAAACTATTACTCCTCATCTAAATACTGCACTCCTTAATAATATTTGCTAAATAATACATTAAGAAAGAAGCTTGTGAGTAAAATACAGACTGATTTTTTTTTTTATTCAGGTTTGGGTATAGGTAAAATTTTACATTTTATCCCACATTTGCAGTCATAAATAATCTTTTCCCTCAGATTCATACGTAAATCATCAGCTGAAATACAACTCTCTACCCGAACGGTCTTAACTGTTAGGAAGATAATTTCTGACTTCACTATAATGGACCAAAATAGTTGCAACAAAATTTCATATATGCAATTCCATTTGACTTCACAAGTTTTGTGTATGGAAAGAAATGCAGTATCCTCTGAGACTACTCTGTAGGCCTTTTTTTTCCCTAAAAGTTAAGAGAGAACTGCTTAACTTTGAACACCTACCCTACACCAAACCTGTTCTGGATCCTTCTGTGACAGGTAAAGCTAAATGGTCATCCAGGGAACAGTATTTGCTGCTTCATAGTGTTCAAAATGGTCAAAAATAGAACAGCTTTTTATACATTTTTAGTGTTTCAGAAGGACTAGTTTCCCAAAGATGAAGGAAAAACAGTGACAAGGACAGTGAGAAAAAAAACCCAAAACAGAAGGTGCAAATGTGATGGAGAACTGTGAGCTCTTTCAGGAAGAGCTCATTAAATAGCCAAAATGCTGTGATTTCAGTGCCAAGACAGATGACAGTGTTCCCTGAAAGGTGATCTAGAATCTGAAAAAATGAAAGCAGCAACTACGAATAAGTATTGATGTAGAATCAATAAAAGAGTAAACATTTAACCATCAATTATAGATGAGAATTTGTGAAGTGTGGGGAATGAAGAGAGGACAAAAAGGCATGACAGTAAATTCTTCCAGTTTCTTTCCGGGTAGGCACAAAGCAGTTTAGGCAGGACAGTGTTGCCTCCCTACGAAGCCAACATTGGGGTTGGTGGCTGTCATCACCCAGCATGGAGTAATTCCTTTGAAAAGGGTCTTGGGCTACTACAAGCTTCTCAACAGTGAAAGCAAGCCTTAAGTTTTTTGCTCCAAAGAAGAGAAGGAACTGTTTACTAGGAGAGGACTGACCATTTCTTCCTGCTCCTTCTCCTAGGATTGAGCAAAGCCTTTTCCACCCCAGTGCAGCTTTCTCTCTCCCTTGCACAGGAGCTCAGCACAGCCAAGACAGTGGCAGTGGCTAGCAAAGGTGGAACTCAGAAGCCCCCACCTCTTTGCTGCTTACAGGGCAGAAGCAAGATCAGTCAAGGCCATCTTAGCCCAGCAGGGCTTTTGCCTTACTGTCACAGCACTGGAGAGCACAGCAGGGGCTTGAGCAGATCTAGATTACACGCACCACCAGTTCAGGCAGCTGGGATCAGGAGGTCTGCTGTGTCTCTGTCATTTAGGGTTCCTGCCCCCACTCAGTCTCCCTGTGTTCCAGGTGGACCAGGAGCTGCGTAAAAAGCTCCTGTTTAACAATTTTGGAGTAAGAAATCTAAAGAGCTTGGTCCACTGAGCTTACTTTAAAGAATCTCATGAAGTGGTTTGAAAGTGATATTAAAGTATTTTCAAGTGAAAAAGTATAGACAAAAAAGACTCTGAGAAATCACTCTTTGGGAGCTGAAGTTGACAAATTCTATGTGGATAGTTGGGGATCTAATTATCACATGGAAAACAACTAACTGTTTGAACAAACTGCCAAAAGGTAATTGGATGCCCTTCTGGAAACAGGTTTCACCAAACATTAATACACTTCAGTATCTAGTGGGGCAACTGAAAGAGAAGTAGTGGTCAGGGACACGTAGAAGGTCTGATCAGAAGAAGACGTAATTAGCCAGTCATCTGAAGCTCTTGCCATTATCACCATCATACACGGTCACATCCATATATAGTAACTGATGCTTTATGCACTAAAAATTGGTTGACATTACTATACCAGAGAAATCAGTTTATGGTTCAGTTTGTGTTCTACACTTTAAAGAAAACTATCATCTCATGTAAATAATATAACCTTAACATCTAATTACAAAGAAGAGCAAAGCTTTTAAATGGCACTAAATTTAATAAAAAGGAATAATTAATATTATGACAATTAACTGGTTGATGAAACCTAGACCTGGATGGATTCACTTCTTATTACTAAGCATGAAGAATTAGATAACTCCCATGGGGATCCAAATACCTGAAAGTCATCTGACTCAGAAAAAAAGACAGAAGTCCTTCCTCTGTGCAGCTAAGTAAGGTTTCAGTCCTTGCTCTAGGGAGCTGTTGTCCTCGGAGGGTGCAGTAGACCTTGTGTGGAGAAGACAGGAACATGAAGAGAAAGACAGCACTGTTTCAGAGGCATTTCCAATCCTCGCTATTGCCACATGCCAAGCGTCACTGGCAGACTGCTGCCCTCTCCCTAGAGGGCTTGCTCTCTCTCTCTCTCATGTCCTCCATTACCAAACAGATTGTCACAACCTAACTCACCCCAATTCCAACTATGCCCTTTTTTCTCTCTCCTGCCCTGCTGTCCTGCCTTCGATTGCCCAGTGTCTCTTGACCCACAGATCCCCCTCCATGGACTACAGAAGGAAGGAACTGCCACCAAAGTCACATACCCTGATGCATACCAGCAGGGCTAGCGTGGACATCATGACTATGTGAACCAAATGCAGGCAGAGTGCAAGAACAACCACAAAGGCACAGATAAAATGAAAGGGATTACCTCACGATCCAGGGCAACTCTGAAACAGCACTTGGACAGAGGAAATGCAAGTGGGAACATAGACACCACAGAGCTCAGTCCTTGCTAGAAAAAGTGTGTGTGTAGCCTGCCACTTTGCCTGTACTCATCAGGGGAAAGCAGAGTAGTTTTCCACTGTGCTTTGATCTTTCTTACAGCAGGGATAGAATCTCAGGCATGTTTTCTAGGATGGCCTTGAGTTTCACAGGCCTATTTTACCTAAACACAAAAGGTTCTGCTTATTAAGCACCCAAGACTAAGCAATGATTAGCATGATTCATGTGTTTTTCTGCATCCCAGCTGCAAGGTCACTTGAGCATGTTCATAGTTCCTCTTCACCAGTTCTCTTTTATATTCTCACTGAGAACTTCTTGCACAAACCTCCTCCACTCTTTTAAGAACTGCTGATAATCTCTTTGTTTTGGGGTTTTTTAGGTTTTTTTAGTGGTTTGTGGTTTTTTTTTTGCGCTAAAGGAGAATAACTAATCCAACCTAATCTAGTTTAGTCTTCTCTTCAGTTCAAGGTAATCCTGTTGTTGCTATGAATTTCAGGGGGGCAACTGGATGCAGTAATGGTGATGATGGTTTCTCTAAATAGCTTCAGACTGTTAATCATCTCACCTGATAAAAGCTGACAGATATTCAACAACAAAAATGCAGCATCAAAAGGAAAAAAAAAGGATCAAATTCAGGAAGAAACCTGAACAAACCTGAATTGCTGCCTGTGCTGAGAGACAAATAAACAGCTGATAAAATTGGCACAACTCAGTAGTAATGTGGCTACAAATGAATTAAATTGTTTTTGCAGCTACATATAAAAGTAGAAAATAAACATGGAAATTAGAGATGGGAACAACCTAGATCCAAATCTCTGCTTCTTCAAAATCTGCTAATACTGACCACTGCCTTTCTGATTTCTTTCCTCTGAATGCCCTAATTTTGTATGGCTTTGCTTTACACTGTGGATTTGTTTTTGAAAAAAAATTGCATCTCGATACAGTGGTTTTTTTACATGCCAAAGAATGTTACAAATTCCTAGTGTAACAATGATACAACTATCCTTTCATAGCTTTTGTTTGGCTTTGCTACAAAATTAACACAGACCACAGTATCTCTATGAAGAAACTTAAAAATGTGTAGACATGGAACACATAAGATTCATGTAACTGAGTTCTTACCAAATTTATATTTGACTACGAGTTATGGAGTTAAGGTATTGCATGGCATTTGGTTAGGACCCAGTATAAAAAATCTCAACAACTTAGCGTGTAATGCTTTAAAATTGTGATTTTTATCTTTATCTGTTTTTCTGCTTTCAAGATTGAAAGGTACATGTATTTGTACTGGAAGGGTTCTCCAACAGCAGCTCTGTTCATGCCATAGCCTTTCAAAGAATATGTGTGAACACACGTGCTTCAGTTCTTTCAATTCTTCTCTCTCACGGGGACTCCCATGAGTATGGGAGAAGTCCCAAGACTTCTTCTTTCCTTGTATCCTGAGGGAATATAAAGGTATAAAGCTGGTCTTTATGTGAAGAAAAAGGTAGCAAACTTTTTTTTTTACATGCTTAATTAAATGCTTCTAGACAAACACACTGTGTCTATGCAAACCCTGCAGAGACATGAGTTGCAAGGGCCTGAATCCCTCTGGGCCATGGAAGCAGCTCGATTTGGAAAAGGGAAGGCACATCCATTCTGGTTTGAAAGAGACTCTTCGTATCAAAAGTACCTCACTAGCTTGAACGGTCCTGTCAATCCAGCACATGGAGGTACACCACATCCTAGGTACACCACGAGATCTCTGCTTCTGAGGCTGATCCCAAACCCAGAAACACACACCCTAAACCTGTGGGAATTTAATCTAAGAAAGAGTGAAGTGGCTTTAAATTAAATTGCAGCTAAGCAGGGGACTGGAGATTGCCGTTTTGAATTTAATTGCCCTTTGGGGGATTGCTTGTAGCTGTGAGTTCAGGCAGTGGTAGGAAGGCATTTGTGTCAATTGTTTTTCCCTGCATAATGGTCTGTGCACCCACCCCAAAGGTGCAGTAGCATTCAGATGCGTGTCTCCTCATTCTGCTGTTTGCTGTCTCTGCCAAACTGGTTAAAAGGGCCAGAAAGTGTGATTATGGAACTTTTCCAGTGGGAAAATATATGGGGCTGGGCTCCTTAATTTACACAGACCAACCTTCAGTGAGTAATGAATTTGTGAGCTGGAGGCAAAGGCACTGGATCCTCTTATGCAGAACCTCAGGTATCACAATACAAAGAAAATTAACTGTGTCAAGTGTGCTCTGAGCATAGAAAAACTAATTATGAGTTTATACTTAAGGGTGATGAATACCATTCATGCTCAGAATAGTGTTGCAAATCAAACCTTGCATATTGCACTTTGTATTTGTTAGCCTCTTCTTGTCCAGGGGGATGAAAACAAAAGCACTGATAACTGATTTAAATTGTTTCGGGTCCCGGAATTGTTTTTCTTCACATTCTTCTGCTGGAAATTACTGTGTAATGGAAAGTAAGGGCCAAATGTAATCACAGGACTAGTGGCAAGTAAAATTTCGCTATAATCGGAAAAGTACAAAAATCTCCACTTATTTCAGCTGAAGAATAGACTTCCTAGTAAGGGCAACAACTTTCCTCCCATCCCCAAAACAAGAGTGTTTAGCCAAGGGAAATGTTTACAGAAGGGAAACCCTCTTCTTAAATCCTGACTTTCTGTGAAACTGAATGTCTTCAACTCTCATTTGAATTTGGTAAGAGTTAAAAGCAACCAGTACTTAGCATCTGCAGAATCAAGATTCAGATATTTTAGGGCTGCTTTTCTTGAGCCACTATAATTGTTAGTGGTTCAGAATTTATCAAAATCATTATTTTCCTAATTGCATACCTGTTCTTGAAAGCACGCTTATGAGGCAGGGCTCTCTAAGCAATCACCTTAAAGTATTCTGTTTAGAATAATTGCTGTCCTGCAAACCCTGTGATTACTGAATGGATGGCAATCGCCTTCTTCAGGCAGACATTAGTGAAAAAGCTGCCTTTTTAGACAGGGATGAAATGAAGTGATGAAATCAAGATCTCCAATAAAAATCTACCCAGAGAGGTGTAGAGAGTAGCCTCTTACAGAGTCAAACAAAGGCAATATCACAATCAAGAGGAGGATTTCCAGGTATGCTCTGGCAGGGACCAAAGCACACTTGGAAATAGATTGGAAAACACTCAGGAGCTAATTAACTTCTGAATCAAGAGTCTTAGGTAGCCCAAGCTAATGGTGTGATAGCATTTTAAGAATACAGAGAAACAAGATTTGGTGTCCTAGAACCATTTAATATACTTACATAGATGAGGTGTCTATAGTGTCTGTATACTGAAAAAAAGCAAAGAGATACAGGTTTGAGTTCCTCTGGGCCAAGGAATTTGGTTTCCCAGTTCAGTATGAGAGCTCTGTTACATAGGCAGAATTACATTACTCTGACCTAGTTTGCAAACAGTTTGCTTTGTGGAAAGTCTGAGCTGGCTGGCATAGAGGAGTGACCTGACAGTGCAGGTCACACATAGCCCCATATGTGTCTCCTGGTCTTGGACAGGCTCAGTTTCTTGAGCTGCTGAGCATGGAATGCTGTGGGAGTAATTGCAATAGTGGGTGTCCAGAGGCTTCAGGTAAAAACGGAATAATCTAACGAATTTTGGCATATCCCATGCTATGAAATAGCTGTTTCAGTTATGGAAGGAGAGCTGCTTTTCAAACTTGGACGTGAAACCCTCGCTTCCATCTGACTGCTGCCTTAGATACTGAGCAACTCTTTGATTGTGTGTACTTTGTTTTCACTCACAGGTCTTAGTCCCAGATTGTCCACACTGCACTCATGTTAATACATAGCTCTTTTTTTGGAGTGAATTACTTTTTTCCCTTTGAAACAATACCCATCTGCAGTTCTGGAAATAACTTAGTCTAGAGACCTTCCCAAGAAGCAGTGTGAATCAGATTACATCAGATTTAGCTCCCCCTGTCCTCGTTTTGTCCTGGCTTTGCATCCTCAAGCACCTGCAAACACCTTTCCGTACCATGGCACCAGCAGTGTAACCCCGACCATCAGGTTCACACCGAAGGAGAACCACATGGACTGGAAATGGTACAAAGGGTTGTCTTGGATGTTTTGAACTGCACTTCCTACACATTCACACATACAGAGGAAATGATTATGTTGTATTAAGGACTCAGGGTGTAGGTGTGTATTACTCAGGTAATACGGTGAGTAGGGTGGTTATAGTCTTTGTGTTCTCTAGTCCTGAGCAGAACCAATATGACTGCTCTTGTCACTTGGCCTGGAGTGAGGGACCACTTCTAGGGTTGGGTGCATTTAGCTGCATATTCTAATCAAGCCTTTTACCCACCATGGATCTCAAAATATGATAATCAAATAAATGAGTGTGTACAGGAAGACAAAAATTAGTGAACGTGTATAGCAAGATTAAAAAAAAAAATCCTGTAACTTCAAATGCACACACACACGATATTCTACTTATGAAAAGATTACAAAGCTTCAGAAGGCATAAGCTGTAAATCCACAAACTGCCAAAATGTAGATGGGATGCTAGAAGTAGCCAGGAGCCTGCTGTGCACACCCATCTGAAGGGGAGCTGAAACCCTCTCCCTTTGATACAGGCAAAGCCGGCCAAAACCACCTCTCATCACATCACAGCACCCACAATCCACTGTGGGGCAGTGGAGATCTCTCCCTGTAACTGGCACCTCCTTGATATTTACAGGCCCAAACTACAGGAACCTGCTTTTGGTGGGCACAGAGAAGCACTGGTTCTTGTTATCTTCATTCTAGTGGATGGCTGCTAATGCGAGGCAATTATAGCCACAGAAGCAGTGCAGGGAGATAAAAGCAGCTCTGTGATGACCTATGGCGAAAAAAAGGTTATGCCATCTTTCTGACTTGTTTCCAGTGCACCTGTGCCAGTGCTTGTGAGGGGTTATCGCCTTCAGGCAATTCAGGGTTAGACCCTGCAAGTTTGAGGCATGGCTGTAAACTTGCTTAAAAGAAATAGCAGAGAGGCGACCAAGTGTAAGAAGGCACAAAATCACAAAATCTGTGGCTGCGAAGTTCTGGGGGGTGATCATCAAGGGACAAATCCTCCCATATTTTACAGCCTGTGTTGTGTAACAGCAGCTCAGTGCTTTCAGGTCCAGCCCGTCGATCACTGCTCTGGCCCCGCTTCAGTTCAGGGGGATGCACTAAAATAGATTACAGATGTCAGTTGTGGTCACTGATTTATTGTAGCCCTTCAGGTAATCTACTCCTTCCAGAAACAAAGTACAAGCCAAACTGGAGTAGCTCCTTCCCCTCTTCCTCTCTGTGGCTAGGCTTGCCTCAGGCTCCATCCTCCTCCACCTCTTGCTGCTCCTGACTCCGTTTGGGCTTTCCTGGGCTACAGGAGTCCTTCCTTGCTCTTGGCTGACAGGGATCCCTGTAAAATTCCTGCACCCCTGGAGGAGCAGCCACCCCCAGCTCTTCGGCCGCGGTCTCCATCTCACATCCTACATCCATGTATGCCCATCAAGAGGTGAACTTTTACAATTAAGATTTTGAAGAACCAGTGCACAAACATTAATTTCCTGGCACTGTTCAGAGCTGTGATACTACCACTCACCTGGAGTGGCTAATAGACACCCATGACATTTGGTTGTTCTTCCTCAGGCTGAATGGCATCAGGAGCACAGTAATACACCTGTGGGGAAAGGAGTAAAGAGCAGTAATGAGGGTTAAGTAGTAGCTGTTAACACAGATGGACATTATTTAATTAGTCTCTTCCTCCTCTGAAGGCCAGCATTTATCTGGGCATAATACCCCCCATCCACATGGAACACAGAGTTAGCAGCCAGCACTTTGCATTTTAACCTGTGCAAAATGGAAATAGTGCTAGCTGTCTAGGGACAGCACCTTTTGCATTTTTGATTTAAAAAATTAAAGCTATCAAACCAGTGACACATCAAAATAAATATCCCTCTATTACAGCAAACAGGAATTGCTGCATTATTGTTCTGTCTTGTCACTTGTAGTAGCCAGCAGCTTATTGCCTCAGAAGAACTGTCTCCCTCCTGTAATTGTACCTGTGTTTATTTGCTCTGCTTAAAAAAAGCTATTACTAACTTCAACTCTTGGTTTGGGCTGGACTGGGGATGTGGAAACTCACTTGGTCAGTAAATCATGCTTGGGTAAAAAGGTTCTACAGTTTCCAAATTTTCCTGTCTAAAAGGAGCAGCAATGGCATCTCAGAGATAAAACACACTTTTAGCTGAAAATTGGCCACATACCTTTCCTTTCTTAATGGAAGATTTGTATTTCACTATGAGATACCCATTTTCTCTAGGGGAGAATAAAAAGATAGAGAATGACACTTCTTACACTGCTCTTTGAACTCATACATGATGCACTGATTTGACCTCAAATCTCTCTTGAATAGCTGTACATTTTAACAGGGAGCAGAGAGCATCAGGTAGGTGAGACACTTGAAAGCAACTCCAGCTGTACATACAGATTTATCAATACCATCTCTTAACTTCAAAGCATCAGGATGTGCTATTTCCACATGCTGTTAGGACGAGCCCATGTATCTTTGGGTATGGTTTTCCACTGAGGCCAGGTATGTTTTGTCACAAATGTGTCTTCTCTCATCCCCAGTTTTCTTCTCCTTGTGGTGTCCCAGGAGCGTGTTGCACACCTCAATCTGCTTCACAAGCATCATCTCTGCTATATATGAGGTCTGCAGCGCCCAGCTGAGGGTAAAGGGGCTATACCCCTAACTCAGTGCACTGTAGAGGCACCAGGAAATACAGCTTTTCAAGCCAAGAGACACTGTCAAATTCAATGATTAGTTGGAGTGAATTTCACAGATTGACTAAACCCAGCTGGGTGTTGCTTCCTAACAGCAAATTGCTTCAGCTGGCAGGCCTGGGCACACTGCTTTTCCCCAACAGCAGCTGATGGGTAAGAGCGCTCTGCAATAGATCTTCTCACTCCCACGAACTGTGAATGATGTGGCACAGGCATCGTTGTGGATAAACCATATTTCATATGCAATGTTATGCCTACCTGATGAGGCCTGGTGCATCTTAAAGATGCCCTCCCAGAGTTGCTCACCATGAACAGTACAGGGAAGCTGCACAGGGACTTTTTCCAAGGGCAAGTAGCGACAGGATGAGGGGAATGGCTCTAAATTGGAAGGGCGAAGATTTAGATTAGACATTAGGAAGAAATTCTTCATACCAAGGGTAGTGAGACACTGGCACAGGTTGCCTATGGATGCCCTCTCTCTGGAAGAGTTCAAGGCCAGGTTGGACAGGGCCTAGAGCAGCCTGGTGTGGTGGGAGGTGTCCCTGCCCACGGCAGGGGCTTTGAAATTGGATGGGCTTCAGAGTCCCTTCTAAACCAAACCATTCTATGATACCACCAGGACCGCAAGCCCCAACCTCGCGTTAAAGTGCTTCGGCACCCCCGGAGCAGGGCAGTAAGGACCCCCCACCCCAGCGCCGGCCGCCCCCCACAGCCCGCGGCTGCCCTGCGTGTGCGCGGCGGCGGAGCTGCCCGCTGGGTGCGGGGCTCCCGCCGCGCAGGGCTGCGCTCCCGGCCGCGGGCGGGCGGCGCGGGCAGGTGCGCGCGGCACACAGCAGGGCTCCGCGCTGCCCCCTCCCAGGTAGGGCCCGCCGTGCCCGCGTGTGCCGGGCTGTGCGTGCGGGCTGGCTGCGTGTGCGCGCCCGCCGAGCCGCAGCGGCGGAGGCAGCTGCAGCAGCCGCGGAGGTGCCCGCCGGGGGGGCCCGCAGGTAGCGGTGGGGAGAGCCGAGGGGCCGAGAGGGCGGGCGGTGCGAGGGCGGCGGGGGCGACCCGCGGGGCAGCGGTGAGGCGGAGCGGCTCCTCTCGTTGCAGGCGACGGCAAACCGGATGCCTCTGGCGGGCAGAAGATGTGTCATGGGAAGCAGGCGAGCGGCGGCGGTGCCCTCCCGGCGGCGCGGCGGCGGGCGCTGGCCGCGGCGCTCTGGCTGCGGCTGGCGCTGAGCCTCGGCCCGGCGGCGGGCGGTGAGTGCGCGGCCCCGGCTCCCCTCCCTCTCCGCCCCGCACTCGCGCCCGGCCACCCCCTCCCCTGCCGCCCCGCAGCCCCGGCCCCGCGCAGGAGGGTGCGGGGAAGCTTCCTCCCCCTGCGCCCGGCGCTCTCCGAGGTCCCCCGCCCCACATTTGCCCACCCCGCGTGAGGACCCTGGGAGCGGAGACCCCGGACTCGGGTAGGGAACAGTTGGCCCCGTGTAAGTACAGCTGGATTTTGAAACGGCGTCAATTTTTTTTTTAATTAAAAAAGATCTAAAAAGGAAAGCGCCTTCCTTCACTGCGGTCCGCTCAAACATTTCTCATAGTGCTAAATCTCCCTGCAGCCGGGGAAGGCAGTAATCTGGGGAGGAAGCAGGCGCTTTGGGGCTGAAAACGCAACGTCCTTCAGCCCTCTCCGGGTAGCCGAGGAGCTACCCACAGCCTTATTTGGCGTTTTTCATTTTAATCACATTTTCACACTATCATTTTAAATTATTGAGCCTGTGAGATATTTTCAGCAGGTACATTTAATTACAAAATTGCTTTAAATTGATTCCATAATTAGACTTGGATTGCTGGGAAAGTCTTAAAGTAAACTGCTTTGTTGTAAAATGAACTTAGCTGTGAGAATGAGAGCAGCTTCATGTTTCTGTTCCGGCACGGTGTGATATACTTGTGTTGGGGGAATAGCCATTTTATGATTGAATTGCATCACTAATGGCAGACGGAGTCCAGTGTAAAAATTGCCCGGGTTTCTTATCGTGTCAAAGGCTTATGGCAACATATTCCAACTTGAATGCCTAAGCCCAAGCAGCTCCGATCCAGATGTGTTTTCTGTCACTGAATATAGACTTATGGAAATACGGCTGAAGAGATTCCTCAAAACGTCAGCTTGTCCAACCTCCTCCTGATGTGATTCAGTCCTAATTTTCTATCTGCAGACTATAGTGCTCTTTCCCAATAGAAATTCTGTGACTGCCAATGCAATTCCAGCTTAACAAGCTTTTAAACTGTTGCAGTCGCTACGAATTCCTCTTTAAAAATCAATGGCTTTTTTTTTTCTGCAACTGCGTTACCCTTGGTTTCCTGGCCAGCTCGCATGTCAGCATGGTGATGCCATTCTGCCTGTCCTGTGCCTTCCTCACAGCTAGAGTTTTGTGAGCTCCTGTCCTTCTGTAACCTCCTTCCAAAGGCTTCATTCATAAAAATGAGACTGTTCCAAGGCCCCCCCTCCCCCCTGAGGCGGTGTATATCCTGCAGTTTGATTGTCGGCATTTATTTAGATTATTAGTGCAAGAGGTTCTTCAAAATATGGTTTATGTCTCCCTTGAATGTAGTAGTCTTCCTCACAGCCTGCAATGAATTCCTGTGTGATGCTGATTGTTATCAACACTGCTGCTTTTCACCTTGGTAGAGTAACTAATTCTATATCAAATTCCATTTGTAAGGCATTTTAGGATCTTTCAAGAACTTTGGGTTTTTTAGTCCAGAATCTAGGAAAAGGCAATACACTGAACTATTATGCATGAGCGAAATAACCAGCGAAAAATAATCATTGCTGTTCTTAAGTTATTATTGCTATTATTTTCCATTGTGGTTGTGCTCAGAAGTTAGTTACTATATAAATACCAGTAAACAGAAAAACAGAAGTGACAGTATGCTAAAATAAAAACTGTATTATTAAAAAATGAAAATAAATAACTTAGGATTATTTTTTCTATAAAGCCATCTACAGCTTACATTTTAGATCTCATTTATAGCTTCCTCCCTTCTGTAGGTGATAGCAGGATTTGGCTCCTGTAATAATCCTGTCATGACTTGTGTGACTCCTATTTTAAATCTGACTAAGCTCTATTGATTGTCACGTTCTACCATTTCACCCCAAATCAATACTACTCATAACTCTTTTTTTTTTCTTGTCAATAACCCTACAGAGAATAACTGTTTATTACATTCTGACTTTCTCAAAAGTGGATCTAGCAGAAAATTTGCTGTAGAGGTGAACGCAAATGAACAAACCTTTCAGCTATCACTATCCTTCGTTCCTCCCTGATGTATTTAACTGCTGACACCAAGGATAAAATAAATCTCTCATACTTCAGCTTGTGGCTTTCATCTAATCATCTTTGTTTATCTTGCTTTTCACTATAATTCCATAGTATGGGGGGTGGGAGGAAGAAAGAAAATAAGAAAGTAGAAGCAGGGTGGGAAAGCTAGGAAGAGGAAAGATGAAACATGCAAGTGGATGGAGGTGATGAGAAGTTATTTCAGGGTTTTAAGGCATTGTACAGTTCACTGTCAAGCCTGTAGAATGGAGAGCTCTAACCTCTAAGAATATATTTTTACATATATGTCAAATTCCTGGAATTATATTAAAATTGTGGAGGGAGGCTGAAATCTAAAAGGAGAGGGAGGAAAAAAGTTCAGTAAGCTTCTAGTTTTGAGGTTGAGTATGTGGCCCTCATTGTACCTGAACATCTCCTGGTTGCATGTCTGCTTTATTGTCCTGGGTCAGTTGGGTTGGTTCTGTTCTTCTGCAGTGTCTTCTGGATTGCCCTGTGGAGAGGCTCAGGGCTACAACACGCATCTCTGTTGGACAGGGCCATGGGCTGTCACCTCATCTTGCCTCCTGACCTCAAGCAGAGTCAGGTGTACTTGTGTTCTTTTTGCAAGGTTTTTGTTTAATCTTCCTCTTAAAAAGTCTCCACCGCTCCTTTAAGAACCCTCTGCCAATGCTTCATCAGCCTTTATAGCAAAAATTTTTTACTAAGATCTAACCTGAAGCAACCTTACTGCTGTTTAAGCCTCCTGTTTCTCATCTTGTTCATGGCAAATGTCCAGTGGAGCTGCTGCTCCTCAGCTTTCTGGCTGTCTTTCATGTTCTGTTCCATGCCTTCACTCTTCTGCTGCAGAAGTGTGTACTCCAGTTCCTCCAAAGACTGAATGGCTCAAGTTTCTTCAAACTTTTCTTAAGTCTACATCCTACTTTCTAGGTTGCTGGTCATTCAGACCATGAACTTGCTCCCATGGAGCCATGTCCCTATGGAATACACTGCCCAGTGTCCTCAGCAGAGCCGAGGAATAGCTGTCTGTGCCTTAAAGGCTCCATGGATTTTGTAGACATACCCAAAAACATATTCCTCAGTTTCTGATAATGGTGGACTTGTTTCTTTGGGGAAGTACAAGTTTTCATGTGCACTGATGATGCAGGGCTACCATAGGGCTTATATTTTGTCAGTCTGCGGTTGTTTTTGGCAAGAGAAGCCAGCCAAAGATTCCCCTAACTGCCTTCCATACGCTTTTGAGACTATAAAGAAGTTTTTCTGAAACATCAAAAAAGTTTTCTGATACCCTCTTGCTAAATCTGTATTTTGTATTAATGTATTTTACTCACACCCTCTCAGTTTGTTTGCTTCGCTTGTCAAGCTAAACAGATATTTTAGCCTCGAGTTCTCTGTACATTTGATGAAATCATTCATTATTTTGCAGGATTGTTTTTAACCAGCTTATGGGAGAAGCTCAGTATTTTGGAAGGAACAGATTTTTCCCACCATGACACGATCTTATTCTCAACCCCAGATCTGCCTCATACAGCCTGTGTTCCCCTCTCTGCAGACTTAAATTAGCAGTTAAGTAACATTTTGTAGGTGTTCTGACTGCAAGTGGTAAGGCCAGTGACATCTTAGGATGGCAGCTCATCATTTGTCTTAGTGTCACATCTTTCTGCATACAACCTTGCAAGAGGTGGGCATATTAGATTAATCTTAAATTGGTTTCTTAGCACCTTGCAGGAGAGACGTTTATCGCTAGTTTGCCTTGGGATTCAGAGACTGCAGTTAACTTTGGTTCTCTGTTTTGCTCCGTTACTCCCAGAATTACAGTTGAGTATCTTTGATCTCTGTATTAGGGATAATTACAACTTCAGAAGAATAATTAATTACACTTTTCTTGATTTTCTCATCTGTGAAGTAGATAAGCAATGTATTTCATGGGAATGTTATGAGGAAGTTTGAGAACCTCCCAAAGATATTGTTACAGGAGTGAGAAACAGGGATTTTAACGAAGTATAGACTGAAGTTTACCACCAAAGTAGAAGGTTTTTGAACATTCATCGTTGTTGTGTGGGTTAATAATCAAATGTTCTTAGCAGAATTCGGCAGATGTTACCAATTTTTTTTTACTTTTAAAGCTTCTTATGGATTTTTGCTATAGTGTTGATCATGTGCTTCGTTTTGTCCTAGCTACTTCCTACCTCTGATTGTGATCCATATGTTTTACAACAAAACACATGTTGTTAAAAGAAGAAAAGCTCGCACTCGTGCTGTGCATTTCAGTGATGTTTTAAGCATGGAAATGACAAGAAAGTGTGGTCCAAATTCATATTTGCTGTATGCTGTTGCACATGTGAATGAATAATGGGCTGCATTTAGTGGTGAACATAACTTAGTCAAGAAAATGAGCTTGAGGGATAAAGCTGTGTAATGTGTACAGTTTCATTCAGTAAGTGTAAAAATTAGCTTTGCTGACATGTTAAGGAGATAGAAGGTACATGTATCTTACCAAATTCAGCAATATAACTGTGAAACCAACATCTCCTCACTTGGTTTTACATCTTCTCAGCTACTCTCTTCGATATTGCACAGGCATAGAATTATGAAACCAATTACAGGCTGTACATCTACTAGATTTCACAGTGAAGCGGTTTACAGCAGCAATTTTTAACATCCATGCTTATCTTCTGACTCTCTTAGCCCATTGCTTCTGTTGACAGAGTTTGGCTGCCTGTTTTTCAGAGGGGGCTCTCAATGGCTTTTCCTGAACAGCTGGGCTGCTGATGGGATTTATCTGAATCAGAGTGTTTCTGTCTCCACATGCTGAAAATAGTGGAAGAAGTTGTTGGTGCCATCTGTGCTAACTGCGCTCCTGGGGGAAAAATGTGTTGGATTTGTTTGTGTACTTGTGATGGGTGACTCCTAAATCACATCAACTTTTGATGTGGGTGTTGTCCATAGTTGTTTTTCTGCTTGTTATTAAGGGATTATACAAAGTTTTTGCACTGCAAGAAGTTCCAGCATTTCTGTGTTAAACTACCCTTGTTTTTGTCAGTATGAACCACTTTAGAAGGCAGTGGACGGGGCTTTTCTGCCAGTGTTGCTACTTTACTTTTGATAAGCGTAACGCATTGAACCCATTGTTTGTCAAGTATTCCTGCTTGTGTTAGGTTAATAGTAGCAATAGTGGTAAAAATGCGTTTTTTTTAATATACCCTTCTCATACATAGAGTTCAGAGCACTTTATAAGTAAAATGCAGTTTTATTATGTCTCTATGTAGGTGGGGAAATAACTATAGAAAGATTAAATACATTTCACTTAAGAAAGAGATCTCACCATAGACTGGGAAGAGATCCTCTGAATCTTGGTCCAGCACTTCCTTCTGTAAATAGAATTTAGGGAAATTCCTAATCCACATTTGTATGATACTGCCTTTATAATAGGACTTTTTTTTTTGGTTGTAACTCTTCTAACTGAAATGAGTAGCAGATTTCTATTGACATAAATTGCCACTTAAGCAAATCACAGACAGAGTTTTTCCAGTATGGTTTATTTGCCTTACTCCCTTACATATGAGATAGCACGTGGCATTTTTCCAGCCACTGAAAACATCATCTTTTGTAAAATAAAAAAATGTTATAAGTTAGGGTTGAGCCCTGAAAAGTAGTAGAATGTAGTTTCTCATAGTGCAAAGCACATATTAACAGGGCTGATATTTCTGCCTTGCTTGATTGTGTGGTTCATTATCATAGTTTACAGAAAAGGGCAACGTTAGAAAAGTATTGCATGTGATTTTTAGATAATTCTAACATACTTGAGCAGTTAGAGAGAAGAGCATTGCATGACCAGGTAGCTCCATGCAGACTGTGGCATGAGCACCATTGCCTTAAACTGCCCAACACAGTTTAGAAATCAGTGCAGGTGTAATGCAGTCTTGTAAAAAATCAGTTGAGCTTACAACTGGTTGCTTATGAAAACATAAGGTATAACATAAAGGGCATAGAAGGATGAAATAGGTATGGTATATGGTCCCTTGCTGTTTAATTTGCTTACTGCAGGTGGTGAAGCAGTGCAAAATGCAGAGCTGGGAAGCATACGAAGGCTAAGGGTGCAGCAGAGTTTCTGTGTAATGCCAGATTCTGCAGTTAGTAAAAATTTACAAAATCTGAAAAAAAAATGTGCTTAGAAACTGGAAAGAGGATACAGGGCTTACAACAGACTGGAGAAGAAAATAGATTAGAGTTACTAAGGGTTAGATTATTTAGAAGTTGGGTATCGTGAGATAGTGTCCCAAAAATAAACTCTCTTGTACACTGCTAAAGAAAAAGCAGGATACAGCATGCACATGAATTGGGAATCATTTTATCACTGGACTTTGATTCCAGAGACCTAGAGAATACACTAAAAAGAAGAGGTTGCCTTTGAAAGTGCAAAGCCTTCAGATCTCTCTCTGCTGCTGCAGAAAGGCAGCAGCACATATGGCTGTTGATCTGTCAGGAGACTGGAGAGCACCATCCAGATTCAAGAGAAAAGCTCCCATACGTGCTGGGAGGGAGGAGAATCTCGGAAGTGGAAGCCTGTAAACATGGTGTCCTGTTCTCACTTCCATTGTTAGCATCTATGAATGCATACGCTAAAAAATCTATGGAATGAAAAAATCATTTACACCTGTCTGGAGGTGAGACAATAGACTTGAGAGGAGAGTTATAGAAATAGGACTGGAAAAGAACTCAGAAGCACCTGTAGTTCATCCTTCTGCTCAGAACAGGACCCATATACATACCTCAGGGAAATTATAATTCAAGAATTCATGTTGGAAACTCTACAATTTCCCTGACTATCTATCCCTCTTTTAACCATTACAGAGGTTTTTCTCAAGTTTGATTTAGATCTTCCTCACTGTAACAAAGGGAACTTTGTAAGCATTTATGTCTTGTGCGTGGGATTCCCAAGTGTTATATCTTCCACGGCGATGCCTATCAGTGCAAATCTACCAGTGCTGTGTCTTTGGCCATCCTGACTGCTGCTAACAGTTCCCTGGGTCACGTTGGGAAGAATCCTGACTGCTCCCACCCAGTGTTTCTGAAAAGTGAAATATTAGTTAAACGTTGGAGAGCTAAGGTTTAGCTGTAACTTCCTTACATTCCTATGTTGCTGACAACACAGAAGGAGTCTTTGTGATTCTTCATGGTGGAACTTATTTTTTTCTAGGTTCCTTAAGGTCACAACTAAGTTTATACTTAACACAAAATCACATATCTTACCAGGAGCTATCCAAAAGGTCAGCTTTGCCTTGCTACTTTGGAAGGGCTTGCAAGGATTTTCCCAAGTTGCAATTGAAAAGAATCAGGAATGAATCTCAGAGCCCTCCTATAAAAGATCCTTATTCACACTTTGTTCTCCTTGGAGATCTTAGATCAACTCTTTGTACTTGATCGTGATGTAAACAGTGTGGTAATTGCCACACTAAATTGCACCCAACTGAACTTGTATTTTAATTCTGTAGAGTGACTTTGTATATACTGAATAGCTTCGTGGTTATAGACTAGATCCACACAAAAGTGAGCCAGTAGCTTAAGACTTCCAAGAGTGTTTGCAAACAAACAACTTTAACTGGAATTTTTAGAAGCAGCTACTTACAGCTGCCACCTGCAGTGCCTGAGTTCCCATTCCCAGTAAAATGGGTGCTGGTGATGAGTACGCAGAAAGATTGTGTCATTCAAGAATCTGGAGTAGCATGGGGAGAGGTGAGTGATATTAGAAGGTGTGTGTGGAGGATTTGCTTTTCTAGGCTAAAAATGGAAGTTTGAGAGATTTAGAGCAATGTGGGGGTCACAGTCAACAGGACTACTTAAGTAATTGTAGCTGTAGCCGTTATAGCATAGAGTGTATCTTATATTTCTAATAGTCTCTGCAAGCCTTCTATGCTATTCCTCTGTTTGTATAGTAATGATTAGCATTCTGAAAGCCATGGATACTTATGAGACAGTCGTTTTTCTGTATCTCTCCACTTAGTTGCCATTTTTAGGGCTATTTTGTACACATCATATTACTCAGATAAAACACAAATGATCCACTTAGAACTGAAAATAAATAATAAATCATTTTATCTCCTGTAAATTGGACTTCTAAAATAGCTTGATTGAAATTACCAGCTTTGCAGTAATCTTGAAGGAATTAAGATAAAATGGCATTATCATGAGCAACAGTGAAAATGAGAATACACAGACATTTGTCTTGGTCTTGTAAAACTCGGAACATCTTTCTCTCCTCTGAAGGGGGGCCATGACCCTTGTACAGTACAGTCACAGCCATTCTGTGGGAGCATAACATTGCTGCAACTGCAACACCAGCTCCTGCTCTCCCTCTCCTTAGCTTCAGAAATGAGGGGGCTGGAGCACAAGCCCTATGAGGAGTGACTGAGGGAGTTGGGGCTGTTTAGTCTAGAGAAGAGGAGGCTCAGGGGAGATCTCATTGCTCACTACAACTGTTAGCGGAGAGACGAACACATAACCACCCGGGGGAGGTTATATGTGGTGCTTTATTTCAAGGCCCCGGGAACCAGGGGTACGCACCCAAATCTGGTTCCAAAACCGTTACAGCACGACCGCATTTTATTCTCTGCATGTTACATAACCTAATGTATATTCAACAGGTTACAGCTAATACATATGCATATATGGATTACTTCATCGGCTAATTATTATTACTTTGGCGCCAGCGTCTTCTGTTTTTCTTAGTTAACTCCGGTATGCAAGGTCTTCTTATCTCAACCGCAGGCCCAGTCTCTTTATCTGTACTGCAGGTGCAGACTTGGCTTGGATAAGTTTCGGGTACTTCACAGAGTTCTCATGAGAGAAGAAAGACTAAATAACCGCTACTTCTAATTAATCACTAACACACTTAAAGTAACAGGATTTAAAACACATTTAAAACACATTTAAACCCACTATTCTTAAAACTATTATAATCACTATTTCTACTTAAATAATATCAGACTAATAAAATCTCATCAGACTAATAAAATCTCACACTTTTCCAACATTTCCCCCTTTTGAAAATACTTCATTTTCTGCAAGTATTTTCACTTACACAGTTGCTTCTTGGTGTGTTTGTGGGGGTGTTGGGCGTTGTGGGTATTCTTGTGTGACTGCTCCAATAATTTTATGAGTCCAGTTACTACTACGAGCGATTTCTTTTCGGATACATAAATACATCAAGTAAATCACAAGGAATACTATTAAAAGAGTACACACTGTTTCAACAAGAGATTGAATCCATCTGGTAAGGTGGATTCCTAAACTATTGAACACTGCTCCAACCCAGTTATGACCGACCTCTTTCTCTTCCTTTTCAGCCTCCTTTTCAATTCTTCCAAGTTGCGAAATGTCATATTCTATATCTGCAGTAACATTCGGTATATGTACACAGCAGTGATCAACATGAGCTTTGAGATATCCACAAGCACCATGCTCTTTTAATAGTAATATATCCAATGCCATTCTGTTCTGCGAAGTCATTTTTGTTGTTGCTTGTAATTGCAAGTTTAAATCTCTAAATCCCTTTTTAGTTACTCTTGCCAATCTTTCAGTCTGTCCAATCAAATTATAAATAATTTTTCTATTATGATATGCAGCTACCTGAGCAATGAGGCATTCTAATGCCCATCCTACCTTTACTCCTGTTGAGGGTTCCTGCCAAATGTCATCTATATCTTTAATGTCATCATTTATGTCTCTTCTTGCTCGATTCTGTAAAGTTTCTAAGTTACCCCTAAAGGGTGATCTTTTCCAAATTGGACAAAATGTTGGTAATCCTAGGGTGATTTCTTTGATGGGTCCATCTGTTAATAAATGGGTGGTCCAAGTTCCATCACTAGCTGCCCACACAAAATGTCCCATGCTTTGTATTGTAATTGTTTTACAATTTATGTGCTGATATTCACCAATGCTTTTCAAGTTGTGACATGCATAACCAATTTCTAGTGCTACTCTCACTGGTACCAAGGTGATAGTTTCCGAATCACAATCTAAAACTTTTGAACAATTCCACCATTGCACATATTTAGTTCATTCATAGTTGTGTCTTTTGGTTGACCATCGAAAGCACCAGGATGTTTCTCCACCATATTGGTACCTCTGAACTATACTCATTAACCAGATTGTGTCCCACCGGTTGGATTTTGTCTTATTCTTTTCTCTGCATTGCCAATAAGGTTCTTTGTCAAAAACAGTTACTGTTTGTATTTCATTATAAGAGCACCATCCTTCTTCATAGAAACTAACACCAAAAATATTGTATGGTGCTTTTATGAATTCTGCTCCGGGTAACTTGTAGCAATCGTTTTTATTACCCAGGCGTTTCCACGTTTGCCTTATGGTCTTCTGTTTATTTCTTTGGACAGTTCTAAATTCCTGCCAGCACACTGTCTTATTTTCTTTGTTTTCAATTTCTGGAAGGGGAAGGTTATTATTCCGCAACTGATAGGTTCTCCAGCCGTTTTTGGTATTGGTAGGCATGCTGTTATTGAACTTACATTCTGCATCTGGGCGAAATCTCTGATCAGTCCTAGCATCAGATTCTCCTCTGGATCCTGTCGGGAAGTGTGAATTACCTGAGGTAGTTGGGTGTCCTCTATTGCTCGTTTTGTTCTAGCCTCAGTGATTTGTACTTCTCTGCCAGGTACCTTATGCCAAATTCGAATTAATCCTGCTTCTATTGGGGCCGTATTTTTAAACCTGCAAGACAGAGTGGCATTTTCCCCCACAACAATCGTCATAGTCATTAAAGACCAGATCACAATCAAAGTACTGTATACAAAATACAACATCTTATTTGCTCTTCAGTTTGAATCTTGTTGGTCCCAATATTTCTACATCCCAGTCTTTAGAGACCTTCTTTACTCGGGTATAATGAATCCAGGAGTCTATCCCTTTTGCTTTTACCCCAGTAAAAGTTGTTAGTAGCACCAGGTATGGTCCATTCCACCGTTCATTCAGTGGTTCCTCATTCCAGTCTCGAATGTAAACCTGGTCTCCTGGCTCTATGTCATGTACTGGGTTCTCTAGTGGACAACGGACGGTTCCAAATCAAAGTACTTCGCAGTCGCGTTAATGTTCTACTGAGAGACAACACATAATTAAATACATCCTGATCTCCTTTAACATGCATGTTCAGATCTGGTTGCGGAGATTCATATGGTTTTTCAAAGAGGATTTCATAGGGGCTCACCCCCATCCCACTCCTGGGTTTAATTCTTATTCTCAAAAGCGCTATTGGTAATGCTTGTGGCCATTTAATTTTAGCTTCCTGACATTTTTTGCTAATTTGCCTTTTAATTGTTTGATTCATCTTTTCTACTTGTCCACGAGATTGTGGCCTCCACGGTGTGTGGATATTCCAAGAAATCCCTAACATTTTACTTATTTCTTGAGCAATGGTGGCCACAAAGTGTGGTCCCTTATCTGATGATATACCTAAAGGGACCCGAAACCTAGGAATAATTTCCTTTAATAGCCATTTTACAGTTTCTTTGGCTTGGTTGGTGCGACAGGGAAAGGCTTCAGGCCATCCAGAAAAGGTGTCAACCCCGACTAACAAATACCGGTACCCTTGAGTTTTTGGTAATTCTACAAAATTGACTTGCCAATAATCACCTGGCTCCATATCTACCTTGATATGCCCCATTTCTGTCCTTTTCCCGACTACTGGATTGTTTTTCAAACAAACTTCACATTTTGAATTTATGGATTTTGCCATTATTAACATCTGTGTTGAGATTATTCCGTGTTTTAGATATGTCCCCAATACTTCTGCTCCCCAATGACATTTCTGGTGCTCTGTCTTTAAAATCATTCTCATAATGGCAGGAGGCACAACTATCTGTCCAGTTGTAGTTACATACCATCCTTCTGGATTCAGTTGAGCTTTCACTAGCTCTGCTAGTTTCTTGTCTTCTTCTGAGTACTTTGGTTTCTGAGTGAGATAATTTTGAAAGAGGCTTACCTTCGTCAGTATTAAGGCCATCATAGTCTGTACCTGTCGTGCAACTCGTCGAGCTGTTCGATCTGCTAACGTGTTCCCTTCAGCCACTTTGGAGTCCCCTCCTTGGTGCGCTTTACAGTGCCTGTTTGGGTAATTGTACAGCAGCTATTAAATTTAGAATTTCTGTTTGATATTTTATATTAGTACCTTGTGATGACAATAGTCCACGCTCCTTCCATAAGGCTCCATGTATGTGAACCACTCCAAATGCATATTTTGAATCAGTCCATATATTTATTCGTTTGTCCTTACTTAATTCTAAGGCTCTTGTCAGAGCTATTATTTCTGCTTGTTGGGCTGAAGTCCCTGCTGGAAGGGCTTTGGCTTCTATTACTGTATTTTGTGTGGTTACTGCATAACCCGCATGTCGCGTTCCATTTTCCACAAAGCTGCTACCATCAGTAAAAAGTTCCTGGTCGGATTGGTCAAGCGGAGTATCTTTTAAGTCCGTCTGAGTTGCATAGGTATGCTCAATAACCTCTACACAATCGTGTTCCAGAGGACCATCTTCTGTGATTGCACCTAGAAAAGCTGCTGGATTTAACAGATTAGTTGTTTTCAAGCTCACATCATCTTGCTCAGTGAGTATGGCCTGGAACATCATCATTCTGCTAGGGGAGAGCCAATGCCCCCCTTTTGATCTAAGACAGTTAACACCATATGGGGTACGTATACCTCAATATGTTTTCCCAAGGTTAATTTCCTAGCTTCTTGTATTAAAATCACTGTTGCTGCTACAGCTCTTAGGCACGATGGCCAACCAGCACTTACAGGGTCTAATTGTTTGGAAAAATATCCCACTGGTCGTTTCCAGCTTCCCAGTCTCTGTGTTAAGACCCCCAGTGCTAGTCGTTGTCTCTCATGGACAAACAATTGAAAGTCCTTAGTTAAGTCCGGTAGGCCTAATGCTGGTGCCTTGGTCAAGGCCTCTTTCAGTTCCTTAAAGGCTCTTCGTTGGGGTCCTTCCCAGAAAAAGGTTGGTGATTTCTGTGCCACTTATAGTGGTTTAGCTATGAGTCCATAGTTCAGTATCCACAACCTACACCAACCTGTCATTCCCAGAAATGTTCTTAATTCATCTAAGTTTTGGGGTTCTGGGATTGCACAAATTGCTTTAATGCGATCCATCCCCAATCTCCTTTGCCCCTGTGTGATCTCACAACCTAGGTATAGTACAGTTGTACAGGCAATTTGAGCTTTCTCCCTTGAGACTTTATATCCATTCATGCCTAATTGATTTAGAATCTCGATAGTTACTTGCATGCATAGTGATTTCTGTTCAGTCACAATGAAGATGTCATCTACATACTGCAACAAGAGATACTGTGATCTGGGTACCTGAATTCCTCCTTGCGTTGTCCAGGACTCCAGTTCTTTTGCCAATTGATTTCCAAAGAGCGTTGGACTATTCTTAAATCCTTGCGGGAGCCTCGCCCACGTCAGCTGTGTTTTTCGTCCATTATGTGGGTTTTCCCATTCGAAAGCAAAAAGTTTCCTGCTAGCTTTGTCAAGGGGAATGCAGAAGAAAGCATCTTTTAAATCAATTACTGTAAACCATTTATATTTCTCCTTCACAGATGTTAACAATGTGTATGGATTAGCTACCACTGGGTGAACATCTTTTGTGATATTATTAATTGCTCTTAAATCCTGTACCATCCTGTATTCTCCATTTGGTTTCTTTACTGGAAAAATTGGGGTATTATATTCTCATTCACATTCCTCCAGTATCCCAAATTTTAAGAATTTTTCAATAATCTTCACTATCCCATATCGAGCTTCTAATTTTATTGGATATTGTTTTACCCGTATTGGTTTTGCTCCCTCCTTTAATTCTACCACCATAGGTTGTGCCAATTTAGATTTTCCTGGAATATCAGTTTCCCAAACAGTAGGGATTACTGCCTCCTCCATTTCCTTAGGTATTGGAATCTTTGGACTATCTTTTAGTACCAATATATGTCCTGATCTTGATTCCGGGACTTGCATTATTAATTTCCCATTTTCAAATGTAATTTTAGCATTCAATTTAGACAGTAAATCTCGGCCCAACAGAGAAACTGGGCAGTCTGGCACATATAAAAACTCATGTGTCAATTCCTTCCCTCCAAATCGTAACTCCAGGGGTTGCATAAATGGCCGTATTTCCTCTTTCCCTGTGGCTCCCACTACTGTAGTTGTCCTATTCCCTATTTTTCCATACAGATCATTTAAAACCGAGTACGTTGCACCAGTATCTATTAAGAATTCCACTTCCTCTCCTCCAAGCCTTATTTTCACTAAAGGCTCATCTGATTCTAGTCAGCTCTGATTTTCGTGTTCTCCCAAAACCATCATTCTTACCATATCAGTATTTCCAGCTGGACTCTGTCTCCTTTGTGGGCATTCGCTTTTCCAATGCCCCTCCTGTTTACAATATGCACACTGATTTATGCCCAGCCTGCTTAAGCTGGCTCCTAAATCACTAGGTGAAGATCCTAATCCCCTTCCCCGCCCACGTATCATTCCTCTTCCTCTGCCCTGACTTCTAAAATTACTCTGGTGTCTGCCTTGTACCACTGCCAGCAGGCTCCGTTGTTGCCTTTGAACACTCTCTCTCTCACGATTATTATAAACCTTCCAAGCCACCTCTAACAACTTATCCAAATCGCGCAACTCTGCGCCCTCCAACTTCTGTAGTTTTTCCTTATGTCATCTTGTGACTGTCCTAAGAAAATCAAAGCAAACTGCACTTTAGCCTGCTCTGTTTCCACATCTAAGTCAGTATATTTCCTAGCCACCTCCTTCAGTCGTTCCAAAAACGCGGACGGGGATTCTGTCTTTTCTTGTCTAACATTATACAATTTTGACCAATTTATTGCCTTGGGCATAGCATTCTGCACCCCAACTACCACCCATTCCTGATATCTCCTTGACCTGATCACGCGCAGTCCTTAATACCATTTCCTTCTCCGTGGAATCCATCAAAATATCCAACAATACCTGAATATCATCCCAGTCGGGGTTCTGAGTTTTTAAAATCGTTTTTACCACCCAGGCCACTTTACTTGGGTTTTCCTGATAAACCCCATCTGATTGCTTCCAAAGCATTAAATCTCCTGGCGAGAAAGGTATTTTAACATATACCGGTCCCTCTGCCCTGACCCCTTGTCGGAGCGGTGCCAACAAAGCGCCGGACGCCTGGTGACGGGTTTCCCCCCACCGGACATCTCGTTGCCGTGTTCTATGGGAAACTGGGGTATCCTCACAGTCATATTTCACATTATTCTCGCCTTCATCCTCCCCATCTCTCTCCCCGACACTCCTCGGAGCCGGTGGGGCCAATGGAATTACCGGAGATATTAATAAATCAAAATCATCCTCTGAGTACTGTGCCGCATTCTCAACAGCCATACACTTCGTGCATTTTCTTTCTGTTAGGCACCCCCCACATAGCTCACCCGAGCTTGTATCAACAACCATTAGCCCGCACACCTTTTTCCATTCATCTTTGTTTCTCAAATAAAAAAACAAATCTACATATGGCACTTCATGCCATTTACCCTCGCGGCGACAGACTGATATGAGTTGCTGGATTGTATTATAGTCCAGTGTTCCATTTTCTGGCCATTGGACCTGATCCCCTAATTTATATTGTGTCCACCATACATTACAATAATCAATTAATTTCCCTTTTTGTATGTCCTGCCCAAACCGCCCCTCCTTCCAGTGACTTAGAATACACCCTAACGGAGATGATTTAGGTATTAGAGATGATTTAGGTATTGGAGATGATTTAGGTATTAGTGACATCTTAATTCTTTCTTGACACAAATTAAAACAACATATACCAGACAAACAACATATACCAGACTAGACAAAATAACACATAACACACATAACACATAGAACACACATGACGTTCCTAAAATTACCAGACAGATTATCTGGTTACCAGACCAGATAAATTACCAGACCACTGATGACGAACCTGCAGGGCTTTCGCTCCTGTCTGACGGACGGTGCCTAGGCTTTACCCTTGGAGCTCCAGAGCCCAACCAAGCGCAGCTTTCGCCACGTCTAACAGGCAGGCTTTTACCAGACCACAGAAAATGGTACCATTACCTTACAGATTTTTACTTTACCAGACCCCAGAGAATTTTTACCTTACCAGTCTAACAGGTAGACTTTTACTTTACCAGACCCCAGAAAATGGTACCATTACCCGAATAAAGATAAAGCACCGTGTCTTACCAATACCACTGGTCTGTCGGGGGCAGCGGAGGTCGGTCGCGGTCGATGGCTCCCCGAGAATCACCCGGTGCCGGCTAGAGCAGGATCGAAGCGTGAGCCCCCTCAGCGATGCCTGCGAGGTCCCATCTGGGTCGCCACAACTGTTAGCGGAGAGACGAACACATAACCACCTGGGGGAGGTTATATGTGGTGCTTTATTTCGAGGCCCCGGGAACCAGGGGTATGCACCCAAATCTGGTTCCGAAACCGTTACAGCGCGACCGCATTTTATTCTCTGCATGTTACATAACCTAATGTATATTCAACAGGTTACAGCTAATACATATGCATATATGGATTACTTCATCGGCTAATTATTATTACTTTGGCGCCAGCATCTTCTGTTTTTCTTAGTTAACTCCGGTATGCAAGGTCTTCTTATCTCAACCGCAGGCCCAGTCTCTTTATCTGTACTGCAGGTGCAGACTTGGCTTGGATAAGTTTCAGGTACTTCACAGAGTTCTCATGAGAGAAGAAAGACTAAATAACCGCTACTTCTAATTAATCACTAACACACTTAAAGTAACAGGATTTAAAACACATTTAAAACACATTTAAACCCACTATTCTTAAAACTATTATAATCACTATTTCTACTTAAATAATATCAGACTAATAAAATCTCATCAGACTAATAAATTCTCACACTTTTCCAACACAACTACCTAAAAGGAGGTTGTAGTCAGGCAGGGGTTGGTCTCTTCTCTCAGGTAGCCAGTGGCAGAACTAGAGGGCATGGACTTAAGCTTCGTCAGGGAAAGTTTAGGCTTGATGTGAGGAAAAAGTTCTTCACTGAAAGGGTGATCGGCCATTGGAATGCGCTGCCCAGGGAGGTGGTGGAGTCGCCGACCCTGGAGGTGTTTAAGGGGAGACTGGATGAGGCACTGAGTGCCATGGTTTAGATGATGGGTTGGTGTTAGTGTAGGGTTATAGGTTGGACTTGATGTCCTCAGAGGTCCTTTCCAACCTTGTAATACTGTGATACTGTGAAATAACCATCCTGTTGCAGACTGATACAACCGCATGCTCTCATTTTTGCATTCCTTTTTTACTCTGAGACCTGAGGTTCTTATGCAAGGTCACGGAAGAAGTATGGAGGATACAGCCTCTCTTTTCATTAAATGTAACTCCAGGTTAATACCACTTGGACTTACACAAGTGAACTGGAGTGTGTGACGTGATTGTGACAGCACAGGCCTCTCACCCCATCTGGCTGTAGCTAACCCAGAGGTGAAGGCATTTAGTATCTCACCACTTCAAGCTCGTCAGTAAGCCCTTCAATCATAGAAACAGACAAGAAAGAAGCAAACAAGCCCTGCTTCTTTCTGGAAGCGTTAGCAGTATAGATTTATCTGAAGCAACAATAGCCTTAATTTATACACCTTATAATGATTACACGCCTCTTTTAAATCTTGTGTGCCTCTATGCAAATTATTCTCCTGTAGTCTGGCCTTTTGGCAGCATACTTCTGATACTTCTTCCAGTGCCGTACCCGCATTTGAAACCCACCCTCTCTCTCCATTCCATAACTCATGTTCTGAAGAGCAGGGTTGTTGTGTCAGACTTTAACCCCTTCTCTTTTTGAAGAATGGCACCCAGAAATGGTTACACAGATGGAAGAATCCATCTTTCAAATCTAGCAGAGCTGTACTGATAGCCTGTGCATCATTTGTCACTATTCCATTTATCCAGTGCATCATTTGTCACTGTTGCACTTATCCAGTGCATCTATCTTTGAGACCAGCATGAAAAAGGTATTGTATAGGACTGATTTTGTCAAGACTGGCCTGGTTTGCAGAGGCTAGGGTATTTTAGTCAAAAGGAAATATCCCAGTGAAAATATTCACACACACACACACGGAATTATGGCAAAATGTGCGTAGAGGAATCCCAACTTATGATCTCTTTGAAAATAGGTCAGGATGGAAGACATCACTGCACACCAGCTGTAAGAGCTACAGTGGAAGAAATTGCAAGAAAGGGCACGTGGACTAGAAGGGACACCTGGTGATAAAGAAGGGATACACAACTGTCTTTGTATGCACCCATGCGCTTAATTGTGCCCTTATTAACCTTATATGAAGATAGATGGATAGATAGATAAGAGTGCATACATGCTGGGTAAGACTGAGAAACTAAAAAAAACTAGCAATGAAATTGTAGAAAATATACTACTTTCATTGAAGGTAATTTTAAAGTTCTTAAACTTGTTCTTAACATTCACAAGGTTGCTTTTTACACTGCAAAATGGGTAAGTGTAACCTCTAAGGCTTCTGTTTGGGTGCAAGAATGATATTGGATTCCTATGAGAGATGGAGAACAAAATTGTGTTAGGTATATCTAGATTCAATTTAATTTTTATTTCATATACACTAACATTGCAGAGAAGGACTTCATTCCTCATTTAAAAGAGAAATCATCAGATAAATTGCGTTCACAGTAGGGAGTGGGATTGTGTCAAAACTGGGATGAAATATGCGTTTTTGCAGTAACCTTGGTGTGATGGGAGGAGTGTTTCCTATATGCTGCTAATTGGTGTGCTTTTCAGCTCTGATTTCTACATGTGGTAGAGTTTTCTTTGTTCTTCCAACAGACTATCCGAGAAATGTTGTAGAGCAAGTAGATATGTGCAGTTCAGAAAGTTAGTATGTTGACCAGGCCAAGTTTACAAGGATCTAAGATACAGAAAAAAAAATTGTAGTCAAAACGTCTTAGTATAATGTTAGCATCATTAGAATATAAAGAAAATACAAGTGGGCACTACTTTAAATTCTCTCAGGATTATGTGCATTAAAAAAGTTTTGCCACACGGCATTAATATCACAGGTAAATGATTCATTACATTTGCTGTTCTGGCCTGTTTAAAGATGTGATTTAAAAATGCAGACTTTCAGAGGAAAGCGTTATAAATCGATCTGAAGTCTGATAGTTATTTTCGCCAAGGAAACACTGTAACAGCTCCTAGTTGTGACTGTGTACTCAGCATTTGCTGTTTGTGGTCACTTCTAGTGTAGTACCTTTTGGTTTAATTCTTTGGTTGTTTTGTTGGAGAGAAAAAGTCCTTTGATACTGTATCTATGCATATGTTGTTAGAAAAAATATTTTCCATATGCTGATTTTTTCTGTCTTTGTAGCAGAGTGATTTGATTATCATAAAATCTTCTCTGAAGTACAAAACCAAAGCAGTGTGGGGAGCTGCAGCAGAGTTTCAGGAGCCAGTGAGACTGGCTGCTTATTGTGAGTGTTAACGTGAGATTGCTGTTTGTTAGCTTGGAAATACCATTTGCTGGTTTTCCCCTGATCTGAACATCTTTGGAAATAGGATAGTGTATGATTTTTCCTATTCATCAGCTTTCCACTTCTCCTATGAATTTGCTTTTTTTCTCCGAGGCAGTCTTTCAGGCCATGGGGGCTCTGATTGCCAGCAGCACTGCCAGATTTCCTACAAGAGCAAATTTAGATCCTCTTTTTTATCTTCTACACTCGACCTTGGAAATGAAGGCAGTAGGGGTGAGTGGAGGTTATATAAAATGAAGAGACTTGACCTTATGAAACAATGCCTCAACTCAGTTTACATGCATGGGTGAAGGAAATCTCGTATTTCTAGAACACAAGGTGATGCTGGTCCTTCTGGTGGGATAAACAGCCTCCTTTCAGTGTCTGAAGGCCGTTCTTTCATGCTCCCTTACAGCCTTGTTAATCCGTACTTGTCTCCTCCTCTGACCTGTTTTCAAAAACACTTAACTGAAAATAAAACAAACAGGTGGACTGGTGTGTCTTCTGGGAGATTCTCTGGGAAGATATAAGGCCCTTTCAAAATCCTTAATATATTTATTTTGTAATTTGACTCCTCTCCAGTCTTCTACAGATCACAGTATCACAGTATCACAAGGTTGGAAAGGACCTCTGAGATCATCAAGTCCAACCTATAACCTAACACTAACATCTGATCTATCTGTCTAGGTAGATCATCTGGTCTATCTGTCTAGATCAGCTAACTTTTAAAAAAATACTTCACTAGCATTTTATAACCATTTGCCTTGATCTGAAATGCCAAAAAAGATAGGGGGAAAAAAAAAAAGACAGGAGGTAGTGGATGGGGAAAAAAGGGATCGAGTGATGTACTATTCAGAGGTTTATGTATATCTTCCCTTTTCTTTCTAATTGTAGCGGTAATTTCAGTCTTAACTCTCTTATTGAACTTACTATACTGATTTTGTTTATGCCTGAGTGAACCTTCTGAGTTTTTAAACCAAGAGCTGGTTGGTGCCCAGTTCCTGAGTGCTCATGTCCTTGCTCTTATTTCATGATTCATGATAGAAAGGGAATTATTCTGTACATATAAGCCTAATGACCTGAATTTGTAAAGCTAAATAGCAATACTGCTACTGGCACGACTCATTATTATTTTTAACTCTGAAGGGGAGACAGTGGGGCAAAGGTTCATCTTTATCAGCTGCGTCTTTGTTGAACAAGCTGATATTGCTGAGAGGTTTACCCTTCATGTTTCTCTTTTTAATCAGACTTCTGCAGGATGTTATGCATCTGCTCAGTTTCTTGTCATAATAGGCTCACTCCTTGAAAGAATGACTCTCTGCTTTTCGGGTTTGATACGGGTCCTTGTTTAGTATTTCTAAGGACAGAGACTTTGCAACTTGGAACTGTTGCTAGAAAGAGCCATATTGGAAAAGTTGACCGATTTAGCTGAAACAGCAACACAGAAGTCTTTGGGTTGGGTTTGTGCTAGTCAAAGCATAAATATTTTCTCCATTTCCTTTCAGAATTCTAATTATTTTATGTCTAAAGGATAATTTTCAGAGGTGAAACATTTTGTAGTACTGATACAATAAAGGAAGAATCACATTTTCCTGTGGGATAACTGATTCAGACCTAGTTTGGAAAACTACACTGATTTCTGAAAGATTTTGCTCCTCATCTTATAGAATGCTGCAAAGCCTGGTAGGTTGCATGGCCTCTGCATTTCTGCTAGGGTTACCTGGGAAATTAACTGGTCATTACGTTCCCTGTGGCACCCAAGCAGTTCCAGTTTCTAATATTGAATTTTTAAGTATAGGTGAGTGGTGGTACTGTCATATTTGGAAGAAAAAAAATGAGCCTACGTCTTAAAAAAAGCAGTTAAGTGACTTTGGAGGTTAAGAGCTGCTTTAGAGTTGACTTAGGCACTGGAGTAAACTTGAAAGTCTATAAACTTCTTTTGACAAAAAAGCCTTGAGGTACTGTGAAGGTACAGGTGAGACCATGGAGGTGATACTGCGGCCTTTGAGATACTTGTTAAGAGTATGACCAGAGCAAAAACATGCATTCAGATTATATGGGTAATGTAGGTCTTAGACTGTAGCTCATGATGGTGATGAAGTATATTTGATAAGGAGAAGACTGCTTTTGCATTAGGTTGAAGAACAGAATTTTTTTTTTTTTTTAAATCACAATGGGAAACAGCATGTACAGAGAGACCTTTTCCTGGAAAAAAAACTTAACAGTGTTTAAATTTAGTTTAAATTATTTCTTTCACCACATATGGTGGTGAATGTCAACTGAGAGATACTAGTATATTCTCTGTAATTAAGCCTTATTCTGCTACATATGTAAGATTTATTTGAGGCAAAAAGGGAAATAAGGGCAGAGAATAAGGAATATGGGGGAAGAATGTGCCTTGCATTATCAGGGAATTGCAAGCTCAGATAAAGTAAGACACAGATATTTTGCCAAAGAGGTCGAGTAAGTACGTTTAAAGCTTACTCTAGGAAGTTTTAACTTAGCCAGCACTTTCAGCAGCTGATAACCTAAAGTGACACTGACCTTGGCAGACCTACAAAGGTAAGCTTTGCACAGGGATGAATTATTTCTTGATCAACTATATGAGGCACAGTCCAGTATTCCTTCCATATTGATTATGGATGTTAGTTTTATCCCAGAACAAACATACTGATTACATATAGTGGAAGTAAAATCACTATCTCAGTATATCTGAGCTCTTCTGTATCCATTACATGATATCCTGGGGCACAGTGATGCTGCTTAGCTTATGCTATGCCTCTCTCTCCTTGGTTTTTTGACTCATTCATTTTTAAAGCTGTAATGCATGGAATAGGAAATATTGGTTTTATTCAGTAACTCCCTGCACATCTTGTTTTTTTCTGCAGGGCTGTCTTTTTCCTGGCCTTCTTGCATTTGTGTCCAAGGGATGCTTCATGACCTTTGCTTGTGGACGCACAATTGCAATTGCACAGGTAGTTTCCAAATATCGTAAGTGGCTGCTTTGAGGTCATCAATGTTTAGAGACATAGTGGAGGCAATTTAGCTAAAACGTCACTATTTTTAATCCATCCTCGGTGCACTGAATCAATGTACCTCTTGCTAAATCTGTCAGGGTCCGTGGGTGTTAAATGCTGCTAGGATGTAAATCTTGTGAGCAGCTATCCAGACTCAGGAAATAAAATGTCACAGTGAGAACAGACCTCAGTTGTACCCTCCCCATGCTAATTGTAGTGGTTTCTATTAGGGGAATTGGGCAGCTCTGGAGTCACAGCATAATCCAGGCTCTGTTCTGGAAGGTCATAAACTGTGACCCAGTGGACAGAGCCTTTTGATTTCTTGAACTAACAGAATGCTGTCAATGCTGAAAGTCCCACAGATATTCTCATTTTAGGCTTAATGTGGGAAAATGCTTGTGATTAAGGAAAAGAAAATACAATGAAAAAAACGCACTAAAAGTTATCTGATATCTTGGGAATGTGGCAGCTGAAGTGTCACTTCTAGGTCTTCTTCTGTTGAGTGACTTGCCAGGTTCAGAGACACTTTTGCACATGCCTCTTTGCCCATCTGTTCTCCCTGCTTTCTCAGATACCCTGAGGAGGCAGAGAAGCAAAACTCAGAAGACTTTTGTTCTCTCTGCTTAGTGCTTGGACGCAAAAAACCCAAGCTGGCAGGAAAAAAAGTGCATATAGTATCCCTGATGTGGTTGCAGAAGGGCTCCCTTCCACCTTGGTTTTAGCAGTGGTCATTCAGTTACAGATCTGGATGCCAGTATTTTTGAACAGCTATGGTTTTTGTTTGTTCCTCTGATAGACATTTAAATGATAGATATTTAAATCTGCAGATGATGCAAAACTGGGGGGAGCCATTGATGCTTTTGAAGGCAGAGAGACTCTGCAACGGATCTTGAAAATTAGAGAGTTGGGCAGGTACCACCCTCATGAAGTTTAACAAGGGCAAGTGCCTGTTTTTGTGCCTTAAACACGGCAACCCTGAGTGTACATACAGACTGGGGAGCAAGAGGCTGAAGAACAGCCCTGTGGAAAGGGATCTGGGGGTTCTAGTTGATGACAAGTTGAACAAGAACCAGCAATGTGCCCTGGTAGCCAAGAGGGTCAACTGTGTCCTGGGGTGCATCAAGCACAGCATTGAGGTGATTGTCCTGTTGTACTCTGCATTGGTGAGGCCCCACTTTCTGCCACCTGTTGTGTACAGTTTTGAGCATCATAGTAAAATGTTATAAAGCTACTTGAGAGTGTCCAGAGACAGCTGAGGGAACTGGGGCTGTTTAGACCTGAGAAAAGGAGGCTGAGGCGAGACCTTATCACTGTATACAACTGCCTGAGAGGAGGTTGTAGCGAAGTGTTGGTCTCTTCTCCCAAGTGATAGGAGATAGGACAAGAGGAAATGGCTTCAAATTGCGCCAGGAGAGTTTCAGATTAGATGCCAGGAAAAATTTCTTCAACCAAAAGGGTTATCAGGCATTGGAACAGGCTGCCCAGGGAGATGGTTGAGTCACCATCCCTGGAAGTGTTCAAAAGACAGGTAGATAAGATGCTCAGGGGTGTGGTTTAGTAGTGGACAGGTGTGATTGCACTTGATGATCTCAAAGGTCTTTTTCAATCAAGCAATTCTATGATTCTAAGTTAGTACATAGTTTAGAGGGGAAGTCATATGAGGAGTGGCTAATGTTGCTTGGCCTGGAGAAGACTGAGGAGAGACCTCATTGTGGTCTACAGCTTCCTCACAAGGGGAGGAGGAGCAGGCGCTGATCTCTTCTTTCTGGTGACCACTGATAGGACCTGAAGGAATAGCAGGAAGATGTGCCAGGGAAGGTTTAGGTTGAATATTAGGAAAAGGTTCTTCATCCAGAGGGTGGTGGAGCACTGGAACTGGTTCCCTAGGGAAGTGGTCATGGCACCAAGCCTGATAACATTCAAAAAGCATTTGGGCAACACCATTAGACACATAGTATGAATGTTAGGGTGGTCTTGTGTGGGGACATGAGTTGAACATGATGATCCTTGTGGGTTCCTTCCAACTCAGGACATTCTAAAATTCTAAATAAAGGATGTAGTATTATTACGAGAAATGGCTTAATTTCTGTTATGTTCTTTAACAGTGTGGCCTTTAAGGCAATAACATGTTGTAAGACTCAAGCTCTTTGTGAGCTAAATCTCTGTTGACAGCACTTGATTACTTCAATTTTGCAGATGGGACAGATTTCCTTGTTGTATCTCAATCTGTCTTTTGATTACTTGTACACGGATTTAGCCACTGACAAACCAGAAATGTTGATATGGATGAATGCTCACACATACGCCTTACACATATGTGAACACCTACTCCTTTGTGCATTGCTTGAGGAAAAAAATATACTTATACACAATAATTCGGTTCTTTGTGCATGTGTAAGAAGAATGCAAAATTATACCATTAGAAATAGAAGCAGAGGTTTGAAAATCTGACTTGTAAAAAAATCAAAACTGGATATTGAGTGTTTGTATATTCAAGAGGACTGAGTACAACAGGGGTTTGTACTTGATCGTTGGTCCTTCTTCTTTCAATAGATCATCACTTGTTAGCTTCAAATCTGAAGTCGCTTCCACCTGAAGGCCTTCTTTCACTGTATTCTTATAGGATATTTATCTGTCTCATAGCCCCAGGTCATTTGACGCTAATTCCTAATAATTGCTGTCAGTTTTAAAGGAAAATCCAGTACTGAAAAGACAAATTATTCATCTGTCCTTGAAAGTTTTGTATTTAGCACCCATTTGTCACACAAGACTGCTGTGACCTCTCCTGTGTATGTTCTGAATGTTGCCTGATATAGTGAAGACCACAGGAATTATGCTTCAGTTTGCATCAGAAGTGTCACAGTTAGGTAAATGAATTCAGTTTCAAAGTTCTTCTTGTACAATCATACTTCTAGCAATACCATATAGACATTGAAAGCAATTTAAAATATAAAATTTAGCTCACTTTTCAGTTTTTTAAATCTTAATGCCTGTTTAGAAATTGGTATTTCAGTTCAATAGGCTTCAGTTGTAGTAGGCTAACACCTACACAGCAAATTTTTTCTGCCTTGCTTGATCCTGTAACTTCTAAAACTGAGCAGGAGAGACCCTTGGTCTCTCTGAAGGCTATATTGTGACTGTAGTTTACTTGGACAACTGATGGCTTGTGTTTCTTTTATGTTCCAGAGGGTGTCCTCTAAGCATTTTTTTTTACTATTTAATGTAAAATCTAGTAAAAGTCCATGAAAGTTGTGATTTTGTACTATCTTTTGAAACAGAATCCTGAGCTAAGACACCTTATTTTTATGGCACCACTAGTGGCGAATGATTTCTGGCCACTGTACTGAAATCTCTTTAAAGCATGGCTATCTGCCCAATGTTCTGCAAAGGCAGGAAATATTAATTACAGAATATTATGACATCTCTGGATTTATAACACGGCTGGATGTGGCCCATTATGTTTACAAAATTGAAGTTGATTCAGATTTATGCAGATGAAGAAGTACGTAGCTGAATAGTACTTTGTTTTCTGAACTGTTTTACCTTTGTATAAGAACAGTAGACTGAAGGAGTATATTTAGAAAAAAAATTTAGTTCAAATTTGCATGAAAATTGTACTGTTGCTACAGGGTTTGTTATGAACTGTTACATAAATAATCTGGTTTAAACAGACTTTAAATATATGTTTATGCAATGTAGCTTTTAGAAAAGTTAGCATGTATTTTAAGACAGACAGTAGCTGACTGTGTTCAGCATCTTTGGTTTGTACAACAAAACATTTTTCGCTTAGCAACATATTTTTAAAAAACAAAGCAAATACCAAGAGAAATACTGTGTACATGCATTGTCTTTAAATGTAAAGTTCAAGTATGAGTCAGCTACAACCAGGAAAACATTAATTCTGACAGTTTGTAAGTAAGTGTTCTCCTATGAGTATATCTTATAAAGGTTATTTGTCAATAGGTAGTGCTGTGTACACTATGAGTTGAATGAAGTAAGACAAAAAGGTTTCTAAATGGATAAATTATAAGAACTGGGACTACGCATCAGAGCCACAGGCTGATCCCATCAGCCAAGCCCATGAGAGGATTCATCTAGTTTTCAGCCAGAGTTCAGTACTGCTTGCTCTGTCTACAAAACTGCTCAAAGAATTGGGTGCCTGCTGGACAAGGGCAGTGCCTATACTGTCTTGCTCTCTTAACAGCAGTGACTCTTAATGTTGCCCTCTTGCTTCTGAGCCCAACTCTTGATGCTTGACTCTGTCCTCTGGGCACTGACTCTGTACTGAGAGCATCTGCCGCAGCCCCTGTTAAGGTTATGTATCCCTTGCTAGTGAAAACAAATGTGCCATGTGAGTGGATTCACCTCTTGTTAGACCATAAATGTATCTTATGCCAAATGTCAAGTTTAACAGCAAAATTACAGGTTTTTAGTAGGCAGCGAAATAATCTTAACATTGCTCTAGGCTTGAGTTTGTTGGGTTTTCATGCAATGTACTTCTGGAATTGAATGTAATATTGTATTCTACCTACTTCTTCACTTAAATATATACTTAAATGTTTGCTGGAGGTAGTGACTGGTTAAACAAGTTATATTTATTTAAGCATGGATCTTCTATCCACTCCAAAGAGCAGGTGACAGTTCATAAGACTGATTATTCAGGATGAATACCTCTCCCTTATTCAAAGCCTAAGAGAGTGTGTCTTCTGTGCATGCAGGAAAGCATTCCTCTCATTCTGAAGTGGTCACCACTCCTGCTCACAGATGCTGTCCCTGCAGTGGCCTTGCCACATGGCTTCTTCAGGCACTGCTTGCGCTTACAGGTACCCTTGGAATAAGTACCCCTAGCGTTGGCTTTGTCGTCTTCTACAGCTTGTATGACAACAGAGGAAAGCTGCTGTGTGAAACAATCTATGGACAGGCATTGCCTTTATCTCAAATGAGCTGAGCTGCTGCAGTTCCACTGTGTGTTGGACTAGTCATACAGAAGCAGCTGAGATGTCTCTGTGCACCTTAGTTCACTGGGACACCATGGTGAGAACCCTACCCATATCCCACCTACAGGGGAGTATTTCAAAGGTGGAAAGCTGTGCCTTCATGATTAAAATCTAGAGGAATAAATAGCTGATGTAATTGTTGCCAAGTTGTATTTCTGTTCAGTTTTGAAATGGGCGTATGATTTTTTAGCGATGTCTTATCATTGCCAACTGGGAGTACTACTTAGGCAAAAGGTCTGACTGTTTTGAAATTATGGTGGTGCAGAGTAGATATAACATATAGAAGATGATAGTTTTATCCTTTGGGCATTTGTCTGTGTAGGCTCAAGAAATTAGTGGAGCTGGTCTCCTGCATCAGTTTCCTTAAGGTCCTGTATATATCTTGTGCAACATCCTGGTTTTATGAACGATCATTCACACATCTGGTTTCTTTCTGGTCTGTTTCTGACTCTGGAAAGTTCTGCCTTTTATAACAGGTCTGGAGTTGATGACATTAAAATTAGAGATTTAAATTGTGAAATGTCTGAAAGAAAGCACATTTTTCTTTCGAAGAACCTTCAAAACTTAAGATATTTTTTGTTTAGAGCACCTCTTGAAGACTAACCCTCTCTATGTCACTGTCTTCTAAATCTTCTGGAAGGAGAATCTGATCACTTGTAGCTCCAAGTCTGTTTTTGTTCTAGATACAGTCCTTTGGGATGCACTGAGGTCATTGGTGATCAATCCTGCATGAATTTTCCTGCAAAAGAATTAATCTGACTGATTTTCAGTAGAATTTTGCATTGAGAGAGATCTGCAGAAGTAATGTGAGCCATGCCCTTTGACATTCACTTTTTAACCTCTCGTGTGCATCTGTCTAATCTGTAAACATGTCCAATACTAGTTTTCTGTGAAAAACAAGTCAAAAAAGCAATAACTGACAACGTATGTTCCCCCTTTCAGCTGTAATACATTAAGCAAGAGTGCAACATAGCTGATTTTATTCTTGATGCTTTTTCCGCTTGTTCTCATTGACAAAATTCCTACAGAAAAAAGTAGATTTTGACATGAGGCTTTTGTTTCATTCTGGTAACGGTAAGTTTTGAGATCACAATCATATTCCATACGTAAGAGTTCTGCAGAAGAGGTTATAGAAATTCTAACACCCTTAGTCACCTGCATCTGTTACAGTTGCAACAAGTTACAACAACTTGAAACTTGTCTTTGGTATTTTGGTCCTAGGAACACTGAGGGATTGCAGGTGCTGCAGCTGTAAAGGGGCAGGATAGGGTAGAACTTTCTCACTTCAAGATTTGGAAGATCAGTTTGATTTTGGGTCCTGAAACAGATGTGGGATGCTGGGTCTTTGGGAATGTGTTCTTCTTTCTCTCAATTATAAATTGTATTGTAGCTTCCTTATCTTTCTCTATGTATCAAATTGATACGGTAGTTGAGCCAGAAGATGGGAAAGATGAGTATGCACTGGCCGTAACTTCCAGTCATGAGTGACTTAACAGTGGAAGAAGTATTTAAAATTACAGAAGCCATGTGGATGTTCAAGTAAAGAATCCAGAAGACACCCCAGACTGCAACAGACTACCTATCACCTGCCTTTGATTGAAAGCAATCTTCGCAACATAGCGAATTCTTTTAAAATATTTTCATTTTCAGGGATTCACTTCTTCCTCGGCCAGACCTGGGAATCAAGATAGCTCAGTGAAAGTTTCATGTGTCTATTAGAAATGGTGGATGTACAAAGTAGAGGATCAGTTGTGTTTCACGGGAGACATAAAACCTCACAGGGTTCATTGGAAATTTTTCTTCTCTTGTTGTACAGGAGAGAATTGAGTCTTTTAGACTACAGCAGGGAGATGTTTTCAAAACAAAAGACTAGCTCTCTGTTCTCACCCTACAAGAGTGTCCAAGAGGAATATTTTACGTCAGTGTAGTGTATGCTGAGCTCTACGTTTTAAGTCTCATGTTTGACTCATCAACACTTTACAGTCAGCTGTAACAAATTTCGCTTCGTGGCCCAGACATAAGTACCTGGGTTTTTTTGCTATTTGTGCATCTGCATCCAAGCCTGGTGTTATACAGGCAGACGTTTTAAAGAGGAGTTCATTTTCTGCTACTTACAAATCCTATTGGTCAACTTGGGGCAAACTGGATGGAAAGCAGCTCTGCAGTGAAGGAGCTTGGGGTCCTGCTTGACAACAAGCTTGACCACAAGCCAACAATGTGCCCTTGCAGCAAAGAAGGCCAAGAGCATCATGGGCTGCATTAGGAAGAGTGAGAGACTGGGTTATATTTCATGTGTGGAGAAGCTGAGAGAGCTGAGACAGCTCAACCTGGAGAAGAGAAGGCTCAGAGAAGGAGAGGACCAAGAAGACATAGCCAGGCTGTTTTCAGTGGTACCCAGTGGCAGCCCAAGAGGCAATGGGCACAAATTGATACACAAGAGGCTCCCTCTGAACATTAAGAAACACATTTTCACTGTGAGAATGATCGAGCACTGGTTCCTCAGAGAGGTGATGAAATCTCCATCTGTGGAGATATTCAAAACCTGACTGGGTATAGGCCTGAGCAGCCTGTTCTAGCTGGCCCTACTTGAGCTGGGGCGTTGGACTAGATGATCAGAAAGTCCCTTTCAATCTCAGCAGTTCTTTTCTTCTGTGATACACCACATTATCAGCACACATCAGAAGAAGCCTCTTCATCAGATTTACCTATCAGTCCTATCAAGGACATGGGAAGTGTGTGAGAGACACTCCATTACACAGACGTGATACAGTTGTGGAATTACTGAATATGATGTGCAGGTAATGTCCAAAGCACATGGACTTGTGGCAAGTCGAGTGAAGGGCTGAGATGTGTTCCTAACATAAAGAAGCAGCTGAAGACCTGAGACCTACTGTTTAAATTTGTGTACCCAACAAGATTTCTATGTCTGTTGCACACATGTGGGCATTTTCGCTCATGTTCAAGAGCCTGAAAATATAGCCTAAGAAGTACTTAATTCTGGCAGCATGTAAGCTATCTTTCCTCCACTTTCTTTCATCTCTCTTCTAATCAGAATGAATGTAGTACTTGATCAAGGTGAAACAATTTAGCGACCCTTTCAATACAGAGTTAAAAGGTCTATAGAGCAATGTAAGTAAAGCGCATAACCATTAGAAAGTAAAAAACTGTCGAGTCATTAAGTATGGCAGTGCTATTGTTGTCTGTTATTACTATTGTCACTGTTATTGCTATTATGACTGACATAATTGTTTTTAACATAGTCTAGCTACTATCCTCTGCTAAAATTAAGAGGAATATCTTGTATTGGTGTCTTTATGAAGACACAACATGACCGTATGCTGCCTTGGCGCAAGTAGGACCAAACTGCTAATGTACAGCTCACATTCTTCAGTGTCCTTGTGTTCCTGCTTTCTTTATAGGAACAGATGGCTTAGCAGGAGTGTTCCTGGGCTTGGTTAAAACAAAGATGCAGAAGGTCATATGAACTGGCTTGTATTGGAATATGCTAGCTATTACAGTTAGGTGTTTAACAATCAATCCTAGATGCACTTCTCTTCCTTTGCACAGATAGGGTCAAAGGTCTCTCAAGTATGGAAAGTGTATATGACATTGAAATGAACTGAATGGTTTACTTCGCATCTGACTTAAGTAATAAGATACAAAATGACTGATCTCATACACATATACGCATTTTGAGACATTTCTTCCCATATCTGATTCTGAAAGTGTAGAGAATACAATTTTGTTGTATAGCAATAAAATGACTGCTGCATTGGCAACATCTCATAGTTGCTTATCTAAAAGCCACAATGACCTTGAAGCCCTTGGACAGAGGGATGAACTAACAGCTGTATTTTAAGCTCCTGATTCAGTGACTTTAGTTCAACAGTGACAAAAGATTGCTGCCATCTAAGTAGCAATTAAATGACCTCACAAATAGGAAACTGATTTTTCAGGTGCTCAGATGTCTGCATCACACATGGTCTCCTCTTGACCTTTCACAGTCCCATCGGAGATGCCAATTTTGGATGAAAACTTGGAAGTTGAAATGTGCTTGGTTGTAGAAATTAGCTACTTCAGGGTGGAGAGGTGATTCTAGGGCAATTTGCAATCCCTCTCTACTAAGGATTCTGTTATTTTCCTTTCTAGCACTTTACATCCATGCCAAAAAGAAAATGCTTTTTAGGCTTTTTAGACAATATTTACTGATGCTTACTCACTGTATTTTGGCCTTGTATGTATGCTACTAGATGTAGAGTAATTTATGTCAGCACATGATTGTTGGCTGTACTTATTCCTGAAACGGATTGAACAGAATGCTGGAAAAGAATCTGCAAAGTGATTTTATCTGATCTTATCCTTTATTGTTTTTGCATTAAATTCTTTTGGATTCTTTTCTTTGTTCTGATGTATATTTCCTTGTCTCTTCATTTTCTGCATAAAACTTAAAATTGTTTCTCACTGATCCATATGTATATAAAAAGGTGAAGAGACTAATGATGAGACAGAGGGGAAAGGTGCTTTTGAAAAGATGTTTCTAGTTTGACTAGATTTTGCAGCTGGTTCTAAATATAATATCTTTGCAAACTTTTAACTCCTGCAACCTTGTTAGGTTAGATTTCTAATCGGTTGAATCTTCTGGCTAGCAGACTGTTAAATGGACATTTTGAGTTCTTAATTGTTGTAGAGACAGTATAGCATACTTTTTAAGGAAGGCCTTATGTGACTGCGAGATGGTCCATTTTTTATAATTTACTTAGCAAAATATATTTATTTTACCTGGAAATACTGCTTTGGTGTATCCTGAAGGCAATCACAGCTGAAAGTCACAGCTGAATATGTCAGTGGGAGTCAAAGTAAAAGGTGCAATAGAAATGTTATGAATTATTATTAAGATACATGAGAAAGCTCTGCAGGGAGCTTTCTTGGAACATCTTGGGAAATCGTCTACAGTCAGCCAGCTGGGAAAGCTGGAGATAGAATGTTAATAGAAATGTTGTTTTTAAAAATCACCATGACATCAACATTTATATCAAATGCCTTGTGCTGGAGCTGGTTATATAACTGTGATTATATTAGGTGTGATGAGCAGCTGTGTAGTCAAGAACTGTTAAAACAAGATTTTTAAAACACATAATTGTGCCCAATGTATTACTTCTTGCATTAATTATCAGAGTTCAAAATGCTCAAAAGGCATTTAGGTGTTTGTGAAAGTATCTCAGTATTCCTATGCTGCATGTTATCCTGCCCCATGCATTTGGATCTTCAGGTTGCAGGAGAGAGGTATAGTCTCCCCTTTGTAATCTAAGGGAAGGGGTAACTGGGCTTGAGTCTGAGGCAGGAGTTACCTTTTGCCCAGAAGGGTGTTGATCACAACAGAGCTGCATGAAGAAAAGAATCAGTTTGCTTTCTTAAAATAATAGTTAAAGACATACTAAAAGAGGTTGAAAGGACATTGGACTGCAAAAACCCTCAGGTTACAAAATGCTGAAGTTAGGCTTGCTCATATGGCATTCTCCCAGTTCTTTTACAGCTGAGCCCATTATAGAAATTTGTGATCTTTCTCAAGACTTTCACTTATTTTAACCCAGGATGCCTGTGTAGAGTTATATCAGATATGTGAAAGAAAGATAGCTTCAAATGATCAGTGTTACCAGTATGGGTGCCCGTAGGATATTTACTTCAGATATGGAAAAGAATCCAGAACTGAAATCCCCTAGCATATGAATGAAACATCATGAGAGAGTATGGCAAGGACCATACATCATCTAGCAATTGTTCTGGGCAATGTTTTCCTCTATTACTAGGAAGATAAACATCCCAGTTCCAGACTAAGTAAACTAAAACGTAAGTTCTTGCCATTGTAAAGGCCCGCTGGCAAAATTTCTTGGTTAGAAGGAGGATAGTTAAGAATAACAACCTGTAACGTCTTTATATGGCAAGCATCTTCTTGAAAATCGCATAAGCAATTCAGAGGTACTTCAGAGACTAGAACAAGTGATGAATATTTCAATAACAGTACTCTTAGAGATACCAGAAAGAAACATACTATATACTTTTTCATCCTCTAAGCAATATATGCTCTAAGACAGATTTCTTCTGAAGAGCCATGGAAGGAATAGGATATAAAACACAGATGGTACTCTCTAGTAGTGGATTTTTAGTATTTTATATTTTAGTGACATTTTGAAGGTCAGCTGTCTACGGAACATGGGGGGATTATGCAAGATGTTGAGAAGTCTGAGAAAGCTCTGCTTTCTTTTCTGAAAGAACTCTGCTTTCATCCATCCACTCAGCAAGGCAGCCATGATGCATATAAACCTTGTGTATAGGCAGGCTTCATACATAGGAGAAAAGCTATATGTTTTCTTTTGCAAAATTCTGTTCAAATGTTTATGTCTAGATAGTGGAAATTTGATACGATTCTACCACTTTAGTGTATATATATATACACTAATATCTGATTGCAAAAGGCTAGCTCTCTCCAGTAATCTGAATTGCTTCTAGCTACTCACTGGGACTGAAGAGTTGCTGCCTTTTTAGATGAGGCAGTTAATCAAAGTTGTTCTTATCCCGGTAAGATTCTTGTCCTTCTCTGCACACTTTCCATATTGAAAGGAAGCAGTTATGCCACAATTTACATCTTTTTACAAAACCTTACACTGAAATAGAATTTATTCTTAAGGCAAAGCTGCTGCTTCTTGGAACTCAATTTCTGGGCTGTAATTATTTTCATTAGTTTCTCTATCACTTTCAATAGCTTTTTCTTTAGAAAGTTATAAGAGACTCCCTCTAGTGGCTACATTAGCTTAATTTGCCTTTGGTTTATTTTTTAAAAAAGATTCAAAAACAGAGTAGTCCATAAGATTGAAAGCCCAAATCAAAATAAACAACAATAATAATAGCACAGCTGTTGTACAGGATGCAACGATGTAGATTCATACTGAAGAGGGAAAAGGTAATTTCTTGCAGGGATAGCTGAAGGATCTGCAGCACTGTCTGAGCTTTAATTTAACACATTTGTTCACAGTTGCTATTGAGCAGTATTCTGACATAGGAACAGGACATGAGATCTGCTGAGTGAAAACACAGCGTCTATTTTAGTTCATCTAAAATTAGAACTATTATCTCACTTAACATGGGAAACTGCTTCAACTTTTGACTTTTTTTTTCTGAAAGAGAATTGTAATATATAGAGGTTTCTTGAAATAGTGATAGAGTGCGTTGCACTCAAAAATGGATCACTTGGTTCCCATTAGTAACTTCTTTTGTGTTTATTTATCAGGTGCAATCAATAACATTGGCAGCTCACATTTTTTCTGAGAAAGTCCCTTTTCAACTGAGTTTGAGAAGTTGAGTTTAAACTTGCAATATAATTCAATTAGCTAGCCAGAAAGAAGAGTGAAGTCTCTAGAAGAATTCTTCAACCCTCTATTTTGATTGAAGCTAACGACCAGGATATGTTTATGTATGTGAATGTATATGTATGCATCTGGTGTCTAGGCTGTGTCCTTCATCACAGCTCCTTTGTGAGTGGCACATGGGGTATGCAGAGTCAAACCTAATCCTAGCATAGCGAAACATTCAGATTGCTCCTCTTGAAGACAACTTGACAACGAAGGCATTAGTCCTCTAAATTGCTGAGTAATATCTGGGCTAAGGGGGAAACTGCCTGTCTCATTTTAAGACAGCTACTAAACATGAGGTTGGCATTTATCCCTTTACACTATTTGTATGTATGTGCTTTAGCCTTAACTTTAACAAAACAATATAAAGTTGTTCAACTAACCATGTTGAGTTTCAACATGATGTGACAGGGCACAGGACACCTCAGTTTACATGAGCAGTAGGTCTAAATGCATGGAGTACAGGCATGCTTTGTAAATGGGAAAGATTGTTAGGTCAGGCCATATGGTTCACACCATGTAGCATTATCTCAGTGTGGGAGCACACAACTACCTGTGGAGGTTACTTCTGCCTGATGCATGGTGATTGATGTGTGTTTGTTGCGCAGCGTGTGGGCTCCAAAATGGTTTGTCAGAAATTGGGGAGCAGAGATACTTCTTTTCATACTGTGAACAAGTGTTTCTCAACAATAAGACATATCAGAACAATGGCAGTATCTCTGGTTTTAGGTTCAGCAACCTAGTCACAGAAAATGAATGGGAGGTGAAGTATAGAAGGTAGCTGTGTTTTTTTTCAGGAATGCAAAAAACTAATTAAAAGATGAAAGTTTTCAGGCCGCAGTTAGGGCAGGCTATGTAAGAAACCACCAAGTGTGGGAAGATGCTGTCTTGTTTTTGGATTTCATAGCCTAAACTCAAAGACCTCATGGAGAACAACCGTCAAAGTAGAAAGCAGCAGGGCCTGCCAAAGGATAAATGAAATAAGTGGGGGTTTGAGAAAGAGTTTAAAAGACAAAAGGATGTGAATGGAGAAAAGTGAGGGGATAAGGAGGTGTAATAAAAAGATAAATTCAAGCTTGAGAAAAAAAGCAAAGCAGTTAAAAGTATATCCCAGAGAGCATATAGAAGAAAGGAAGGGCAGAGAAAGAATGAAGAATAGGGACGTGGTGAGGAAGAACAGCGTGAGAGCCTTGGACTTCACAAAGAAAGGGAAGGAAAGCCATGAAGGGAGCTGGGGGTATGGGTGACCTGGCTGAAGCATCAGGGAGCAGCAGGAATAATACTGTTCCACAGAGGGGGACAAGCCAAGAGTCAAGAGTGACCCCAGCATGGCTGTGTTCTTGCTGACCAGCTGTCAGTCCCACAGGGTTTCAGCAGAGCTGGGTGCTGGTAATAAGGTCCATCAACTGTTCCAAACACAGCCAGTGAATGAACCAGGCACAGTGGCCACCCAGTCAGAGAAGCAGGAGATGGGTCTACAAAATGGGTCCAAGGTATACCCAGGAGATGGGACAAAGACAAGACAAGCGCACCTACAGCATAGCCCAGGCAAAATCTAGGTGCCCGGACTGGAGCTACATGGAGCTTCTAGGCCATGGGCAGAGAGTGTCACTGGGGGTCCCAGGTGAGGCTAGTTGATTATTGGGCCCAAGCAGAAATTGGCACAAGAGCAGAGATGTTAGTGAGGAATAGTGAGGAGACTTGGGCTTGGAAGCAACTCTAGAAAGACAGTTTTGGGACTGAACACTACATGCTTGGCATGGTGAATAACTCCTGTCAGTTAGAATGGGAAGAGAGAATTTTGTGTGTAGCAAAACAAAGCTGTTAGCCTTGCCTAATCCAGCAAGGCCGGCAAGAATTGTCTGACCTTCCTAAAGCAGTTCATCTCTTATCTCAAATGAGGCTCAAGAAAATGTCAGATTATGAAAAAAAAAATTCTTTCTAAGGTGGTCAGAAACTGAAAGTGACAGCAATATACTTATGCACATTCAGCTCACTCTTAGCTTTAATGTAGAAAGACATACTGGACAAGGTACTGGAGTCTGGCTTTCTACTCACCATTAGTCTGTGCTATTTATGACCTATTTCTGTTTGTCTCAGTGCCAACTGGTAACCTGTTTGTCTGTCTCATTTCAATAATTCACAAGATTTCAAGATTTTAGAACTTTTTTAAGATAAAGATATTAAAAGTCTTCAAGTGTAAAATAAAGCTTAGATGTAATAAAGAATGGTTGTGTCAGACTAATCTGTTAACCTCCTGAGATGACAGCTGGTTTTCCAGGGAAGGGAAATGCATGTCTTGATTTGCGTAAACTGCCACTGGGGAAAGTACATGTGAAGATCTGGATTAATAGAACTATTGCGCAAGTCATAGGAAACTGTCTAGAGGAAGCAGATTGTGTTGAAGGGGGAAATACTGAGCCAGAGAGGACTTCACACACAGATGATTTCTTCACGATGCCATAAAAATTGAGTGTGTACCAGTGAAATTTGTCATTGACACTTTGCTGGATTTTTTTTTAGATTAAATATGATGGTTCCATAGTGCTATAATGTTTTAATTATAAATGTTTCCACCTCACTTATTAGCTTTTCTGAGACTTAGCTCCTTGAGTTGATTGTTCTGATGCTGCAGACAGCCTGTTGTTGCTTTCCAGCCATTGGGAAGTCCTCAGATAGGACCGCACCAGGGAAATGGGCACATGAGGATTTTTAATGGAGACAGACCCATAACTGTATTATCCGCTGCTATATATTATCTGCTACTCCTAACCAGCTGATTAAACAGTGTCTGAAACAAATTGAGGAATTAAATTGATCACAATTATGAGTCAAAAAAAAAGGGGGAAAAATATGCTTCTGCATCATCTTAACTTACTACTGATTTTTCCAATCTTTTCAGTATGGGCAGAATAACTCATAGGAGAGAGCATTTTAAATGAATAATTTAAGTAACAAATGTTTTGGTATCATGACAATGCTGTGCCCAGCTGGATTCCTTTCTCTAGATTTAGTGGGTTTGTCTCATTCTTGGAAAACAAGAAGTCAACTTTGTTTCATTTTTCTTCAGTAAATGCGTTCTCATGGAGGGGAAAGAAAAGACTAAACCGTGTGCTCAATGTTAACAGTACTAGCAAAACATAGGAACCTAAAGTCCCTTTTCAATGTAGCAGGAAATCGGAAGTTCTCCTTGGGTTCAGATTAGGACTAAAATCAATCAGGGTATTTTATTCCAGGAGATATTACCTACTTTCTTTCAAAAAACTTTACTTGAGTAGAAGTGTGATCTGAAGCGAATGTGAAAGGCACAATGGCTGTCATCATGTGGAAAATACCTGGTGAACCAGCAAAACCACTTTATCATCTTTTACATCTTCTAGACTTGTAGGTAAATAATGCCCCTACTTTGCAAGGCTAACCAAATAAGTACTAACAAGCAAAACACACATAGAGGTAAAAGTGAATAAAAAACAAATGGCTGTGATGAGGTCTCCATCTAATAGTCACAGTTCAATGGGCAGGTGCATATAGAGAGAAATCACTTAGAGCATAAGAGGAGTCAGAGTATCCAGAAGCATCGGAAGATTTATGGTAAGGAACCAAGTGCAAAAGATGGAAACAATGTCTGTCTGCTCTCCTGCTTTAAGTACCAGCTTTTCAACTCCTTTGTGTCTCAGTCTTCTCTAGTGTGCATTTTATTTAAAAGTTTAATATTCTAATATTCACGTATTAATTCTAATTGTCCCCTATATCCAATTCTGGCTGTTCTTGGGAATGTATAAAATCAATTTTTATAGCACAGCTGAAAAGCAAAAATTGTTGGATTACCATACTGTTGTCTGCATTAAAAAAAAAGCATTGTCTAGGGAACTCTGTAGTTGATTAAAGCATAAATATCAATTCCCTGACTCATACCTCAGAGTATTTGATTCCTGCGTCTTATAGAAACAAGGATCTCTGCTGAACAGTGTGACATTTCATTACTTTGGATTTGCTATGATGAATAATGTTCTATGCTATTGGCCTAGAAGAAATATTACTATAGTAACTAGCTCATGATTCATTTTTTATGTGTGTTTTTTGCTGTATTTCCTAAGGGATGCCTGTCTAGACTAAAAATATTTAAACTAACTCTTGATAATAGTAATTAATTTTGTCCAGAGTGCTAAAAATATAGTACAAATAAACAACAATACTCAGATACTGCTTTTTTAATACACAGCAGGTCCATAACTTTCTTGAAATTATAGTATAGTTTTATTTTACTTGGCACTTGTTATTAGTAGCTTTCTATGTTGTTATTAATCCTGTTCAGTGACCTAAGGCTGGATTCTCACATCAACAATACTGCAATCCTGATGAAATGCTTAGACATACAATATATAAAATGTTACATATGAGGATGAAAATGTAAGTAGGGCTGGTTGATTTAAGTCACAGTACTGAGCTCACTTATAAATTTAAATCAGTAAAAAGGAAATCTTGGTGTAAGTGATATAGTAATATTTTATATTTTGGATTTATACATATTTAATTCCTTATGACAATTCCTGTGGGTCACCAGCCAACAAGCACATGTTGGCAAATATCTTTATTCCTTATCAGCATAAGGAATAGGAGGATGTATTAGGTATGTGCCAATTTATTGAAGCATGTACAGAGCTTAACGTGCATTTACTGCATCCTTGTTTTTGTTAATGTAAAAGATGTTGTTTGATTATATTTTTTAATTAGATTGTTTCAAAAACTCATCTATGTCAAAGCATATTTGCCTGCAATTAGAATTCATAGATACCCAGGGTTCAGATAAGAAGCATGGAACTACTATTTTGAAGAAGAGCCATTTTAAAATAATTAAAATTCTTAAGTATAATAAACACTTAAAAATAAGCTTATTTAAATACATTTTATATTGAAAAATCACTTAGGTGAAGTATTAACAATAACAAGGAAACTGAAGTCATCCATTCTTACCTGCTTGTTTTTCACAGAATAAGAAAAAACAAGTTTATGCTTTTTAAATTCCTGGTAGAGTTTGCAGCTTAAATAGAATTAGACATGAAACTGAAATAGCTGTATAAATGGAAATGAAGAACATGTTCAACTTATTTTTGCAGAAAGCTGAACAAACTGTGGCTTCAGGGTTTTAGATATTTCTGCCTAATGCTTGATTTGAATTGGCCTCAGTTTAGGACTGCATGCAGGTGTTATTTTCAATGGCTTTGTTCGAAAACTAAGTATCCAACTTCAACCTTTAGAAACTGGAAGAAAGTTGTGGGATTTTAATGACAGAGTTTTAAAGTTTTAATGACAAGTTTTAAATGACAAAGGAGTCCAGAGGGCTGGATGCTTCTCAAGAAGGAAATCCTGGCAGCACAAGAACAGGTCATCCCCATGGGCCATAAAATGAGTCGGTGGGGAAGAAAACCAGCTTGGCTGAGCAGAGTGTTTTGTATCGATCACAGAAAGAAGAATAAAGTGTATGAGCTTTGGAAGAGGGGGCAAGCATCCCAGGAGGACTACAAAGATGAAGTTGAGAGAAAATTAGAAGGGCTAAAGCCCAACTAGAACTTCAACTGGGCGGTTCAGTGAAAGAGAATAAAAAATAGTTCTACAAATAGGAGGACCAAGGAGAATCTCCCTCGTTTACTGAATGCAGGGGGAACAATAGTGAGGAAGGATGAGGACAAGGCAGAGGTACCTAATCCCTTCTTTGTCTCAGTCTTTAATACTAAGGTAAGATATTCGCTGGGTAACCAGCCCCGTGAGCCAGAAGACAGTGAGGGAGAAGCTCCAATGATCCAAGAGGATTTGATTAGAGACCTGCTTGGCCAATTAGACATTCACAAGTCTATGGGGCCAGATAGGATACACTCCAAGGGTATTAAGGGAGCTGGTGGAGGTGCTCACCAAACCCCTTTCCCTCAACTGCCAGCAGTCTCGGCTGACTGGGGAACTTTCACTTGACTGGAGGCTGGCAAATGTTACACCCATTTATGAGAAGGGTCAGAGGGATGATCCAGGGAGCTACAGACCTTTCAGTCTGACCTCGGTACCGGGGAAGGTCATGGAGCAGATCATCTTGTGTGCCATCATACAGCATGCTCAAGGCAATCGAGTGATCAGTCCCAGTCAACATATGTTCATGAAAGGCGGGTCCTGCCAGACCAATCTGATCTCCTTCTATGACAAGGTTACCTGTTTAATGGGTGAGGGAAAGGCTGTGGATGTGGTGTATCTGGACTTTGGTAAAGCCTTTGACACTGTTTCTCACAGTATTCTGATTGAGAAACTGACTGCTGTTGGCCTGGACAGGCACACCCTCTGCTGGGTTAAAAACTGGCTGGATGGCTGGGCCCAGAGGGTTGTGGTAAATGAGTTAAATCCAGTTGGAGGCCAGTCACGAGTGGTGTTCTCCAGGGTTCAGTGCTGGTTCCAGTTCTGTTCAATATCTTTTATGAACCTTCTGGATGAGGGGATTGAGTGTACACTTAGTAAGTTTGTGGATGACACTAAACTGGGTGGTGATGTTGATCTGCTTGAGGGTAGGGATGCTCTACAAAGGGATCTGGACAGGCAGGATTGATGGGCTGAGACCAGCGGGATGAGGTTCAACAAGATCAAGTGCTAAGTCCTGCACTTGGAACACAACAGCCCCATGCAGCATTACAGGCTTGGGGAAGAATGGCTGGAGAGCTGCCTGGCAGAGAGGGACCTAGGAGTGTTGGTTGATAACCAGCTGAATATGAGCCCTGCTGAATATGTGCCCAGGTGGCCGAGAAGGCCAATGGCATCTTGGCCTGTATCAGAAACAGCGTGGCCAGCAGGACAAGGGAGGTGATTGTGCCCCTGTACTCAGCACTGGTGAGGCCATACCTAGAGTACTGTGTTCAGTTCTGGGCCCCTCAGTACAATATCCTCATTGAGGTGTTGGAGCACGTCCAGAGAAGGGCGATGAGGCTGGTGAAAGGGGCTGGAGAACAAGTCTTACGAGGAACAACTGAGGGAACTGGGATTGTTTAGCTTACAGAAGAGGAGGCTGAGGGGAGACCTCGTCACTGTCTACAACTACCTCGAAGGATATTGTAGTGAGGTGGGTGTTGGTCTCTTCTCCCAAGTGACAGGTGATAGGATGAGAGGAAATGGCTGCAAGTTGTGCCAGGGGAGGTTCAGACTAGACATTAGGAAAAATTTCTTCACTGCAATAGTGGTTAGGTGCTGGAACAGGCTGCCCAGGTTCACCATACCTGGCGGTGTTTAAAAGATGGGTAGATGAATTTCTCAGGGATATGCTTCAGTAAGTGGACGGGTACACCTGGATTCGATGATCCCAAAGATCTTTTCCAACCAAATCATTCTATGATTCTGAAATATTCTTTGCAGGGCCCTTGAACCTGTCCTGCTGACCCTGCAGGTTTTGCTCTGTTTTCAGTGTTGAGGTTTCCAGGCAGAAGCAACTCCAGCTTGGCTCCTAGAAGACCCCTTTTGATCCCCATGGGTACTTTATCCTGCTTACAGCTTCTGACATTCCCTGCCCTGTGCCTGCTCTGGAGGAAGCAACAACCCTCAGGCTTTCCAGGGAAAAGTCAGTTTGATTGAGCATGGAAGTGCCCAGGGACTTACTGTGCCTGCATAGTGATTCTAAGTTTGACCATCACTCTTTGGAGCATCTCAGAGTGACTGCTGCTTTCCAACTGTGCATTGAGAGGAGGACCCTTCTTATAATTCTGTGACGTGGACTATTCTATGATGCAACTGCTCTGGGATGTGACTCCTCTAGGACGTGAATTCCTCTGTGGTGCCACTATTCTGTGATCTGACTCTTCTATGATGCAAATCCTCTATGGCACAACTCCTCTGAGACTCTTCTTACTATTCTATGATGCGACTACTCTGTGACGCAACTCCTTTATGACCTGACTCCTCTATGACCTGACTCACCTATGACTCTCCTTACAATTCTGACACACTTCCTCTGTGACACAACTACTCTTTGAAACGACTCCTCTATGACCCTTCTTATGGTTCTATGATGTGAACACCTCTAGAGGGAACTCCTTTATGACCCTTTTTAACGTGGTGATCATGGTGGAGTGCAAGATTTGAGAGTGTGGACATTCTAATAGGAGCGTGCAAGGGCAGGTGGTGATTTGGCTTGGGGCAAGTTGGGTGAAGGAGAATGGAGAACACAGTTGGGAGGCCAGGGTTGGGTGAGAAGAGGGCATGAAATGGAAAGATAAGAAAAATTCGGAACTACAAATAAGGCAACATTTCAGCTTTTTGAATTATCAGTTGCCTGTCTTGGAGCCTGTTCTTTGTGTTTTTATGTTGTTCTGTTGTGACATTCTTGGGTTATATGAAGGAGAATGAAGCTTAATGATATTCTTGATTTTACACATTAGCTTGTGGCTTAAGCAAAGTAGCCAGTCTCTGGAGGTCTTATTTGCTGTTCTGTTTCTCCTACAAAGTAATTTGTACTTCTCTCTTTCTTCAAGTGGCTTGTTAGGCTGCCCTGGATAAGGCTTAGCTGAGTGAGGAGGCTATGTTCTGTAAGAATAGCAAAGGAGGTTATGATTCACGTTTTAAACTGGTCAGGGCAGGGTTTTACAAAGCTGCTGAAGTCTTGGGGAAGCTTAAGCAGTAGTGACCCTAATGGATTGAGGAGACTTTAGATTTTAGCAGGCATTTCACTAATGAAATCACAGGTTTATAATTTCATTTCACTTCCAAGTCTAGGTCCTAATTGAAGTACATCCTTCCTTTTTGTGTTACAGGGGTATATATATAGTTCAATTAATGTCTTCAACAGTGAAGAAGCATAAACAGCCAAAAGCACAAAATGCTTTGCCTGTGTGGCTTTCACAGAAACAGGGAAGAAACTCTTACAGGGATGGAAGCGGCTTTGCCTTTGTGCAAGACGACAAAGTTGTTTGCATTTGTGGCCCTTCTGCTTTTTTACTAAGAGCTGGCCTAAGATAACCTGCCTGTGCAGTGTTTACAGACTCTTTATAAAATGTATGTGCAGACAATCTGGTCCTGCCTTCCTCTACCCCCAACTAAGATAGAAAGGACTTGCGGATTTGGTGAATGCAAATACAGTGTTGCTGTACGAGAATCCCATTCTCCATCATACTGAAGACAAATTCTGAAAATACTCTATATCTTTAACATTATTTCACATTTTATGTCACTTTTCCTTCACTGTATATATGTAACAAACTGAAATGATAGTCTCTATTCAAGAATGAGTGCGGACATTCTTGAGCTAACATACATCAGCAGTGTGTCAATGAAATGCTATATAGTGGTTTTAGAGGCATAGAAGTGCATCAGATCTAGATTAGAAATCACCTCAGCAGCACCATGAATTTACAAGGAGCTTAAGACATGGAAGTGAGGGAAACAAGCAAAATAAAAGAGAAAACAGAAGAAAGTGTGAAGAAATAAGAGAATGATGGGAAGAGCGAGGGATTCTTCCTCCTGCCTTTTTTTCTGACATGTCTGAAGTTCGGTTGTGACTATCATATAGTTTTCCCCTGGCTTCTTGTATTTTAAGCTTTTCATCAGGGATGAGATAAATAATTATATGTTTGAGAATGTATAACACAGAATTCTAGAAATACAATCTGTCCAAATGAATTATAATGGTTCACTTTACACCCCAAGAAGGGCACTGCTTGCTTTTCTGTCTTCTGATTGATTTTACATCATGATTTTACATTGTCATTTCATTACATAAAGTACAAATTCATATATACTGCTTGTGTTATATTCAGGTTAAGAGTATTGCTATTTTATGATGACCTCTTGTTGATCCATCAGTAGAAATACGGTAAATACCACAACCAAAATATATTTTTTGTCAACTGCATGTTTTACTGGTTATGATGACCTTAAGTACTCATGAGCCTCACCAGATGGTATTAGTCTGTACTATATTTTACACAGTATCCCTTGAAGTTGCCTTGAAACAGAAAGTCTTTAAATTAGATTAAATATTAAGGTATTTTTATTACTGAAATATTGTTTCAGCAGTAATTATGCAGTCTTTAGGAATTTAAAGCCAGACAATAGCATCCCATAAAGTTGTTGCTAGTGATGCAGTGTTGATTGTGATGATGGCTGATGACCTTACTAATTTTTTGCTGTACAGGTAACATGAAAATTTGCCTCTTTATTTGCTTTATTTATGTGTTGTATAGATTTTGCTAATAGATGCTGATGTTCACTCTTTACAGCCATGAGAGAAAGTCCAATAGTAAAAGTAGAATTTAATTCTTTTCCTCAAAGACTTGTTGAAGGGTTTGTTTAAAAAAACAGAATCTTTTTTTTTTTTGTCTTATTTGATATACCTTTTCCTGGAGAATAATACCTTTCTATTATAATCTGAAGACTAGCTTTCCCATTTATGTAAATTTTATGGTTCTTTCCAAAGACTTATCTTGCAGCTTTGAATGAAAACTGTGTTGGCTGGTTTCAGCAGGTTCTAAAGGGACCAAAGCAAAAGATGTCCCATCTATAAAGTGAGATTACTCCTGCCATTATAAAAATACTGTGTCACAACTTTGAGTAGCTGCTCTTAAATGCGTATCTTTGAAAAGAAACTAAAATTCACATGAGAAAACAAGACTTAATGTTCAAAGCTGTGTTTTGAGACATATATTTACTCAATTTTGACAGGATAGGATGGAGTTTAACTAAATGAGACCATATGAAAAGGATTGTTATGTAAAGGCTCCAAGTCTGATCTCATTAATAACCACTGGAAGATGGCAATTTTCAGGGACGTTTCAGCATTGTTATGCTTGAATATTGTACTAGAAGTTTCATACTTAAATTGAAAACCAGCTCTCAGCTAAATAAGCTGTTGAAATAATGAACACACCTCTTGTGCAAGAGAGGAGCAGCCCTGACAAAAAAAACCAGCCAGTTCCTGGCTTCTGTACACACCTGGGAGATGCTCAGCACAGCAGCCAACCTTGCTATTCCTCCCTCACACCCATCCTTGCCTCCTCCTCAGCCAAACTGCATGAGGAGGTGGCATAGTGTGGACTTCACTGCTTTGTGCCTGAATCGTACACATCTTCAAAAAGAAAATTGCTGCACACATGACTTCCACTGACTGAAGTAGTACCAAGATTTGGGTCAAGTCTATTATTGATATCTGTGGGGAAAAGATGGGGCTGAGGCTTTGTTTTCTTTGCCTTTATTATAGTCTTACCATGAGAAGTTACCATATCTGCCTAACTGCCTATTCCGTGAGGCTTTTTCCTTCCTCCTTGCTTCAGGAACAAGCAATGGAGATATGGAAGGTGATGCTGTACTGATTTCACATGTCATCACTTGTTCAGTACCTGAATAACAGCTGGCTAATGGCTTTGTAGAGCTAGAGGATACATAATTCCATTTTTTCATTTTCATTTCATTTCCTTCTTAGGAAATCCACTTGGGGATAGTTTTGTCTGCTCACAAAGTGTTTGAGAAAAAAACCTAGGAGATCAACCTGCTGCAAAATGATCCCTAGGAGAAATGAAAATCTTTCCTTGTGAAAGGTCACAGGAAAAGTGGCAGCAGGGTCACAGAATTAGGCTGCACCAGGGAGAAAAACATTCTTGCTTTTATGTTGTTTTTTTGTGCTGACAGTCCCAAAATCTCTTAACTTTGCATATTTGACTTAATGAAAACAGAAATGAGTGTGCCTCACTTTTTTTGACAGGCAAATTGTATGTGACCTCAGGACCTTTCTTTTTTTCTGTTGTCACAGAGGAATAGTAGTAGACAGTTGTGTACTATTCCCTGATGTAGCTAGTAAGAGAGGGCACATATTTCAAGGTAGGTTGTAACAAGCGAGGAGAACTATGCAATAGACTCAATATGAGTGGTAAAGCGAGTTCTGATTTATTGCGAAGCTCATTCACGACTATACCATAACCCATGTCTACTTAAGTTATGTCTACTTGTCCTTGGCTTGTCTAACAATCATTTCCCCTTACATATACTTGTCTTATAATCATTAGTTTGGCTCCAAAAGCCCTATAATCATTAACTTAACTCTGAAAGTTATACCATCATGCCCCTCTTCAAAGCTCTAAGGTTACATTTGCATGTTCCTCCTACTTGCTCCTACTGCTATATGCTCGGGTCCAGGTCTCATCCTAGCCTACTTCCTTGTTTATCAGTTACAAGGTCTTCTTGACCTTATCTTGGGGATTTTCTCACTGCCTCCCTTCTTGTCAGCGTGACTTGGCAAAGTCCTCAGTACTTTTTCAGCCCAGCTCAGCTGATTTCTGTCAGGGCCGATTCACAGAGCTCTTCCTTTGAGCCATGTCCACACTCCCGCAACCATTCTGTAACAGTAGGTTATAATACTTGTTGCCTGACTGCAAATTATGAGATTACTGAAGTAACAAAATAGAGCTAAAAGTCACGTTATCCCTTGGTTTAATGGAAAATAATTAAGATCATTACTGACTTATTGAAGGATATGGGTTTGCTGCCTCAATCGTAAGAAGCTTCTTTTTAATCTCCAATAAAAATGGACAGCCATCCCTGTTATTAAGTACTGCGTACAGTATGTAATCCCATGAATATAATGACTGTATTTCTCCTTGTTCATCACGTTAGCAAGTGAGAGTCTTGAGCAATTTGCACTGGAGGTCTTGATCTATACAGCACATAAGCAGGCATGAAGTTCAGAGATTCGTTTGGCTTGACTGCTGCACCAACCCTTCAGTTCTTGTGATAAACTTCACTGGACAGGGAATTAAAACCACATAAGAGCAGATGCTCTGCTGCTTCAGCAGAGCAGAGAGAGAGGATGCTAGTGAAACCTCTTCAGGTGAAGTGCCCCAGATATCAGAGAAATGCAGAGGAGCAGAGGCTGGGTGTAGGTGATGGCTTTCTCTAGGATGCACGACACATAGGTATTCAGGCTGGGTTCTGGCCATCAGGTCACCTCCTGGAAGTTGTAGCCTAGTTGGGGAGTTCAGCGCAGTGACCTGAAGTTGCATAAAATCAGCCCTGGGTGGAATGAGGAAAAAGCCATCCTCTCTGGTAACCTGATGATGTGCCCTGCCTCTGCTAGCAGGAGCAGGTAGTTGGACATACAACACGGTGGCTTGGCTTCTTGTGGTCTCCACTAGCAGCCTTCAAGCAGGCGAATGAAGGGGGAAATTCCGTGTTCAAATGCAAGAGCCCTTTATCACCTTCAGTGCTTTCTGTTTGGCTGCCACAGCGTCACAGCAAGCCCTTCAGTAGAGGGAATGATTTGGCCTCAGGAAACAGAGATCTATTTTGAAAAGTCTTCTGATATCTTCCTTCTCTCTGACTGTACCATGGAAGCACTTCATCCTTATCACGCAGCAAATAGCTGAGGCTCTCTGATACTATTCTTTTAAAATCAAAATGTTAATGCTACAATGTGATGATTTTCAGATTTCCCAAGCATCCTGCCCACCAGCATTAATTGCCCCCCTGCTGTTCCTGTTGCAAAGCTGTTTGCTCTTTCAGTATGCAGTATTTGTTCAATGCTGTGCTAAACCTTTGTTGCTTTGCAGTAAAAAACACTTCAGTTTATGCAAATTACACTGAAATTAGTTTGTTAATGTGATAAACAGTCACACTTACAACTGCAACTCTTGGATTTTTGTTTGTTCTTTTACAGTTAGTTTTGTGGAAGCAAAGGGCTCCTTTCTGGTCTTACTGCCGTAATACAGCACTCCCATACAAGCAGTATAAGAATTTGGTAGGGCCACCAAGCCAATGTGAATACAGGGATTGCATACATCCAGCATTGCAGTTTCTCTTTTCCCTGTGGTAGAGCTCCATATCTCAAAATCTCCCTGTACCTAGCAGCTCATCTTCTGTTTTAGTTACTATGTCTTTGGATGGCAGGTTTCATGCCATTGTCTTTATTTCCTCTTCATCTCTGCTTCAGACACATTATTATTTTTTCCAGTGACTGTGCCAAACCTCCTAAATCCCCTAGTCCCCAAGAGTATATTATTGTGCAATCGCCACTGGTAGGTTGGGTCAAGTGCTCTGTTTTTATCCAGGTTGGCTACTGAGGAGTGTGGTTGACTTTGCTTCCTCAGTAGCTGCATGACAAGACAGGAGAATTTCTGCCACTGGATTATTTCTGCTTATAGCTGGAAATCAGTCCTCTGTTGAATCTGGAGTACACAGTAGCCCAGTAGGGTTGCTAGTGGTCATTAGTGGAAGGTGTGAGGGCCCACAAAGGTTAAACATCAAATAGAAAAAACACAAATAGAAATAGAATTCAAATAGAAAACCATGACTACAGCTGCACGAGTAGTACATGAACACAGTTTGATTGTATCTTTATTTGGCATAGGGTTTGATGACCTACACGCTTGTGCTGATCCTGGAGCTCCTGAACATGGATACAAGACACCCAGTGCAGGTGTTTTCTTTGAAAGTGTGGTAGTCCGGTTCCATTGCCAAGAAGGATATAGGCTGAATGGTACTTCAAAAAGACTTTGTGTGAGACACTTTAATGGCTCTCTGAGCTGGAAGCCAAGTGATAAACCTGTGTGCCTACAAGAAGGTAAGTCAGTTTTCCTAAAACAGTTCACCAGTGTCAGTTCTTCTCACTTGTCCATGTACCATTTCTGTGTGTTTCAGCACAAAACACCCAAGACTGGAGTCCATTTCATTGTGTCTTATTTGATACCTACTTTGGTTTCCTATCCATTCCATCCATAATCCTCATTTGTCATTTAAATTTATACTGTGAGAGGTATGAGAGGCTCTGTGTGTGTGCGCACATGCTTGTGTTGAAAGGAACATAAAGAAATCTGAAAGGACAAAGGTAATGAATTTCTTCTTTTAAGCGGTTACAAATTAACGCAGAGATTAAAAATAACATCCAGTAGAAGTAAACTGTTTGTAACTATTTTTTAGATCTGTCTACTTAATAGTCCTTTCTGAAATATTTTACTAGGAAGCTATAATGAATTCCAGTCCTACTGCTTCTGCTAATCAGGTGTTTTAAACAACTGTATTTTATGACATGTGCATGATTCAAGTAGGAAAACCAAATATGCATGGACTGCGGAAGTTTAAAGTCACAGCAGAAGTTTGCTATGAGATAATTCATACTATTATGGCATACTATTATGGCATAAACCGTAATTATTATTGTATTACATTTTTGAAATTGTATTTGGTTTTAAACAATTAGAACATTAAATTAATGTCTTTCTTCTTCTTATAGACAGGATTAATTTGAATATCAGAAGTGTAAAATTTGGTCAGAATATATCCAAGCAGCACAAACTGTTTATTTCATGAAGTATATTAGAGATAGAACTTGTTTTTTTGTTGATTTATTTTTGGTCTATTAAAATTAACAGACATGAAAAATGTTAGTTAAATTGAGTGTGTACATTTTAGAACTGTCAATTCTCCACTGAAGTCATTAGTTCATTGTCTTCAAGGTGGAGCTAGATTTATTCTATTTCAGGATGCCTGCCATCATTTAAAATCAGATAAATATATGGACTTCATTCCAAAGTAGTCAAAGATTTATGCGGCTCATAAATGCACTTGCTACGTAGAATCACTCAACACGTATAAAAACTGCAAGTAATTGTTTATGCTGGTATATGGGTGGGTACGAGAATCCTAGGCCAGGACAGGGGTGCATGAAGGGATATGGCACAACAGGAGTAAGCAGGGCCTGGGAGGAGCACGCTCAGGAGATACCAGCAAGGGGAACAACCCCAAACAGTGGTCTGTGTGAAAGTGGTGTATTAGATATTGGAGAGAGTAGCCAGAGGCAGCTGGTAAGTAATCTGTGGTCTTTCAGGTAGCTGCCTTATTGGCAGGAGGTCTTTGTAAAATATGGAGTCCTGGACATGTGTAAGGCCACAGGCTACAGAGCCGTGAGGGGCACAGTTGCGAGCTGCCTCATGGCATGCATGGAGATGACAGCTGTTGTTTAACATAAAGGCAATGGGAACCAATAACACCTGGTCATAATGGTGGCATGGGTCACCTTCAAAGAAACAACCTGATGCTTTCAAAAAGAATGCCTGTATGAAAATTACACCCTCTCCTGTTAGAACCACCTTTCATAAATGCCCTTGTCTCATCTCATGGTTATTTAAGAAAAAATACAGAGTGACAGCAAAAAAGTCTAAACTGGGTATTCAAACTACCAGAAAAAGCTACAGTACTTAAAAAATTATTTTCTTAACCATCACAGGTAGCTTCTAGGAATATTGATTTACATCTTTGAAATAGTACCTGTATCATCCATTGCAGTTTTTAAAATAAACATTAGCATTTTTTTTTGAATATTCAAACCTCTTCCCAGGCCCCTCAGTCCAGTGGAAATCTGCAGAGAAAGTTTCTGATCACAGTGCTGTCAATAGCAAAACCACCACTAATTTCAATGTGATCAACACTCAAGACAGGTGTTTTCAGAAAAGGAAGAAATTGGAAGATAAGAACTTGATGGATGATGTGAAAACAGTTGCTTAAGAGATAATCATTACTTTACATGACAGAACATTTAAAAAGGATTGCAAGCCAATGCTCTGATCAAGCAAAGCACTTAAGCTTGAGCATAACTCTAATTATGTGATTAGTCTTATTAAAGTTCTATGCTCAAAATCAGGCACACACAAAAATGATTTGTATTATTTGGGCTGAAGAGTAGGATCTTGATTTAGGATTTAGTGAACAAGTGCTTAAGCACTTTCCTGAATAACAATGGTGTAATACCTCAAGTATTATTAAACCAATCCTAGATTTTAGCAATGGGGAAAAAATTAGATGGCAGAATTCTACTTTTCAAAGGACAATACAACCACTGATTCAGAATAAATGCCAAGCTAAGGTTCAGTAGTGATCCATGAAACCTAAGCATTTGCTTAAGTGCTTTTTAGAGGGATCCTTTTTTTGTATTGGGAGCAGAATGATGAAAGAGGGACACCACAGGGAGGTGAACAGTGTAGGAACATGGCACATCTGGAGAGCAATTAAGGAGGAATTATAACAAGACTTGTAGTTCTTAGCTGTCTAATGACATACGTAAAAGTCCTCATTGCAGAAATTTTGTAATGATATATAAAAATAAAATTGAAAGTTGTAGCAGTTACTGGAGAAGTGAGAAGTTAATGTTTTAACATTCATCACTAGCTATCACAACACGTAATAATCTTTATATTGCATTTTTCATTTCAGGCATGAGTGCTGTGGTATGCTATACGTGCCTCTCAACACAGTATATGCAAATGTATATTGCCAGCTGAGACTGAACAGTAAAAACACTCAATGCTACAGTTCATTTTAAGTTAATCTCAGAAGTTTGGATGCAACTAAGGATGGTTATGTATAATTTTATGTCTGTAAATTCTGTACATTTAATTGTAGCTATGTGTTTACTAGAACAATTTCTAATCACAAATGGATGCTGTTTACCAAAGGAAGCAAAGCAACCTATTTCAGAATGTAGTTGATTTTAAAACTAATACATTTGCCTGGAGCTCTTCATCCAATCAATTTGATTTTATAGGTCTGTCGTTTCTCATTAAGAAGCAGGAAATGTTAAGTGTCAGTACGAGAATGAAGTTGCATGACTAAGTGCCCAATAAATGCCTTGTCAAAAATCTGTGTGCTTAGACTTATGTTGATCTACAACATGTTGTGACTGTAACTTCCATTAATTCTAATACGGTTATGCACATAAATACCAATGCTCTAAGGTAGGAATTTTGTATCTAGTGTTTAACAGCAACATGTTGTATTGTTCACACTTTAATCTAATCTTCCCCTACTGTGATAATGTGGCTGCTGAGACTTTTTCCCTGCTTGGAACAAATGCTACCTCTTCCCTCTGAGATTGACTCTAAATTTACAGTCTATGTGGCATTGGCAACCAAGCAAAGAGTTGTACCCTTCTCTCCCAGTGCTTCTGCAGGCATATGCCATCAAGTTGTCCTCAGTGCCTCATTTTCCCACTGACAGAGATGATAAAACTGCAGCGAAGTAGTGGATTAGAGCGTATTTTGGCCACAGTTTTCCTGTATGACATTTAGCACTTACTTATCTTTGCCATTTATCCTGGTTACAAGCACTATATGATACAAGCCCTATAACCTGTGCTTAGCACAGTGGCCACAGATCTCAAGCAAAGTATCTGTGCACTGTCGTAATACAAGCAAAGACAATAACAAGTGTTACTTAATATGGACTGAAATACTGTGTTGCCAGCTACAGAATGACCCTGCTAACGCAATAATATGGATTTAACACTAGTGAAAAACAAGAGACAATATTGATCTTCAGTGTTTGATTTTAAGAGGACAGGGTGCAGATGTCCCTGCCTTCTACCCATTCTTCATTATTGTTCCATTCATCCTTCCTCCCTGTTCCTCTCTGTTCTATCCTGTTAATGTTGACATGGTTTTGGCCAATGTCAAGTAGTACCCCCAGGCAGGTCCTATGAGCACCTTCTGGATTAGCATGGACCAGGGACAATTTTTGGAGTGTAAGAGTTCACCTACAATAGACGCAAATCATGGCAAGCCAGCTGGTACCCATGGGTGGTGTGGATATCTCCATAGTGTCCAGGTCACGCCTTCCTTCCGAGTTGCCTTTATGCTTCAGGTGCTCTTGGGAGGAGGTAGGGTGGTCCTTCTTCCCCATAGGCTGGAAGAAATGTTTCTGAGAGATGACTCGCTGTTTGCCCATAAACTAAAGCACTATGACTATAGTGTTTAACAGATTTTATTCTTCAGACCAGGCTTTCTGTGATGGGAGGACACACTTGGTTTGCTAAAGCCAGGAACTCCTAATGTACAAAGATGCATCTTGATGAAAGCTAGGTCAAGATGAGCCCTTGCACTTAGCAGGCTGTCGGCCCTGCCAGCTGCACTGTACTTGATGACTCTGCAAGATAAGAAATGTGTTCCTAACTGGGGCATTCTTTTGGCTGACCTGTTTTAATAGTCACATGGTAGATATAAACAGGTCACGTAAAACTGCCAGAAAGGAATGTAAGTCATGGCTGTTGATGTTTGATGCTGGTTAAATACTGTGTATTCCCTTAAATGGTTTAGAAGTTTCTATGGATCTGCTGAAAAGTACTTACAATAAAGCAGTTATTTTCTAGGACAGGACACTTTAAACACCAGTCACTTATTCTCAGCTTTTCCAAGCAGAATTTGTGCCAGATAATCCAGTTGTTTGAGGAGAGGTGGCTACTGCAATTTATGCCTGACTAAGTGCTAAACAATACAGATTCAGCCAGGGGGAAAGCATTTGCGCACAGGGCATCGGGAAAAAGAGCTGTAATACCGTGGTCCATTGGTCTTGCATTTAGCTGGGTTTTGTAATAGGCCTGTTATCAAAGTCAGCCAGGATGTTGCAGGCGAAGGATGGTACCATAAGCAACTTATCACTGTTCTCTGCCAACAACTAGCTGATTAAAATGATTTGATCTATAGCTGTTACTTAGAATAATGGGGATGAAGTCTCTGTAATACATCATTGTTGCAGAATCAATTTCCCCCACTTTGAAAGAGAAATGTAATATTTTACTGTAGTGTATGTGTACACACATCTTTTTATTTATATAGAAACACATCCTTTTATTTATATAGAAGAGAAAGCTGTTATGCCAAGAGACCGAGCTGTTCATTGACATTATCTTCTGGCATCCAGCTCTGACCCCTTCCTGCATGGCCACAGAGCAGGATCCCCATCTATCTCATCCTCAGGGGTGCCCAAGGCAGCTTCTTTGTGACAGCATTCAAGGCTTAGTGTCAGGTGTTTCTGATGAGCCATCCTCTGCTGTCTCCTCTACTGATTAACTTGCCAGAGAGAGCGAGAGAGAGAGCATATTGTTCAGTCTTTGAAGGTGATGTCTGCACCCTCATCACAGTGCGTTCTATATCCTTCTGCTAGGGTACACATCCTCCCAGACTTGGGCATTTATAAATGAATAAATTCCAATAAAACTTCTTGCTGCAGGTTCTCAGCCCATCTGGCAGACTGCCAGCCCTTCCTGTTGCAGGCAGCCAGGGAGCTAACAGTAACAAGAGAAACGGGGGATTTTTTTACTAATAATATGTCCAGGACCCATAATAAAAGTTAGTGAAGTATAATGTATTTTGGAAAACATCTCTATAATGGGAAGGTACAAAGGAAAATATGTCTTAGCTGGGGAAGCAACACTCTCCCACTTCATATTAGTAAAATTCAGTGGTGGAGTCTCAGAATAATAGATCCTTTAGTTTGCCTAAGTAGATAACTACATTATGAAATACGTTTGCTCATAGTAGTTTGTGTGCTATGTTAAATGACAGCTTATCTTGCTTCTAGTTGCACTTTTAAGCAAATTATCAAGATATTGCTATTGCTTTACTTTGTGCATGCTCACAATTAATTGCTAAATACATTTTTTGAGTTACCTCTTGCTCCTGAGCAAGAATAATCCATGAAATGGCAGAAACTTTCTCTTTCATACAAGACTCAAGGGACACTTCTGAGAATTCTGTATTTTTTTTAAATAAATATTATGTTCCTAAATTAAGATAATTGTTTGTTGTGGGAGAAGTGTTGGAAAAAAAACAGTATAAAACAGGCTTATAATATTTTTACATTATTGCTTTTATTTGAAACACTTTGTCTGTTATGATTCCTGTAAACTTTTATAACCATCCCTGTCATGGATTGCCTGCTGGCCAACAAGCAGATAATTTTGATTGTATTTTCCCAGTATTTAATCTTTTCCTCTCTTCTGTTTAATCTCACTTTCCATTTATGGGGAGGATGAACTTCGAATCACCTGGACTATTCCTTCATATGCTCTTGGCTTGTCTCTTAATTATTCAGTATTAGTAGAGGGTTTTTTTATCCCACTTCACCCTTTCCTTCCACCTTCCACAATATCTTTCACGTTTTAGTCTTCTAGGTTATATTTTATATTTTGGCGTGTTCTATATACAGTGAGATGTATGACTGTCCAATACATGTATAACAGACAGGTAATAAAGCCCATGCCTGCGTATCACTAGAGGTTTGCAATAATATCCCTTATTGAGTCTTCTACAAGTACTTCAGGTGTTGCTCAGGGCCTTAAAAATCCCACCCCCTAAAGGCATATGAATTCAGGCACGTAAAATTATCTGATTTAAGACAATCAGTGAGATTAAAGTGAAGACGTTCTCATAATGAACTCTGTGGAATGGAGCAGGATAAACCCTTGTGAATGTACCTGATTTTCATCTGTTTCTCTGCTAAAACTGCAGTTTTTCTGTGTTCCTCATGCCATATCTGTATTTTATCTTTTCTTGTCTTGTCTGTAGTGCTATCAAAGAGTTTGCCTTCACATGGGACTTTGGGATAATCTGTGTGGTGTAATTTGCACACATGATGAATAGATGACCAAAATTAAAGATGGTCTTCCTAAACGCTCTTAATTTTGTCTGTTTAAAACAGTCAGGGAGAATATTACTTTACTGCAGCACATCAGCTTCTGCTACAGTGCTATAGACTTTCTAACCAATGGTTAACTAGGGAAGGGACATAGTGAAATGCATGTATTTTCCAAATGGTTTATGCAGAGCACTACATTAACTGATAACTTTTGCTTAAGAGCTTGATTACTGAATAGCTAGCCATGTTTTTTAATGAAGTTACTATTTTTATTTTTTTATGAAGTCACAGATTGCCTTGTTCCACATGTTGAAGATGCAGAGATTCATAACAAGACATACAGGACTGGCGATAAGTTAATAATCAGCTGTCATGAAGGATTCCAGATCCGTTACCCTGACTTAGACAACATGGTTTCAGTATGTCAAGATGATGGAACATGGCATAATCTGCCCATTTGTCAAGGTTTAGTACACCACCACGTCCTGTTTTATAGCTCATGCACCTTGTTATAGTTTGCCAATATTTTTTTGTAAGGATATCAGTGATCTGATAAGTTCCACTGTACAGTATTTGAATAGTGCTGCTGTTAAGATTTTTTTGATTTTTCTTCCCCATTGCTCACTGTTGGAAAAAAAGATGCCACTTTCTGAAAATACCATACTTAAAATACTATTTTAAATATTGTTTTTTGTTTGCTAGTCTAAAATCTAACTCAGATACCTTGCATTGTAAAAAAATAACAAACAGGTTTAAATCAGTCAAAATTTCAGCAAAAGATCTGATGGACAACTGACATTTTTGCACCTACTAATTTCTGAAAAGATTTAGACTTCTAACTGCAATTTGCCTTTCTTTGCCTTGCGCAGCAGGCAGAGGTAGAGAAGTCAGAACCTGTTCTCCCGTCAGAGTTTTCAGCAGAGTTGTTGGTCAGGTTCACAGACCTTTAAAGCCATAGGTATTGGAAAATTCACTGTGTGCACAGGAACACAGAAAAGTGGGCCAGAAAAGCCATTAGCCGTAGAACTAGCAGCAGTAGTAGCAGGGGATCCCAGCTTTGCTTAGACTGCAAGAAATGGTGAGAGTAAGCCATCTTTAGTGAATGGAAATTCAGTAACCCAGCGCTGCTATTACCTTTGCATTTCTAACTCGCATGTGTTAGTACCATTGACTTGGTTTTCACCAGCTCATGTCTTGGTAACAAGCCTGACCAGCTCAACAAGCATCAAGAGGTTTTCACTGTCTGTGATAAGGAGAAGACTAGGTTAGTATTAACTTCCCTCAAATCTATCCATTGTCTCCTAAAACTGGTGTTTCTCTTTAGCCATTTAATTACACCATCACATTAATTTTCAGAGCCAAGGTAGGCAGGCAGGGAGGGAAACTGGGACACTTCTTGGCGGTGACAGTGGCAGTGTGAGCCATGGAAGTCAGGGCCTGGTGTTCCTACTGTAAAGTGATGACGGTGATGGGCATCAGAGTATGAAGTTACAGGAGCTTATTTGTATGGGTCTCCATGGCTAGGATCCTCAGTCTAGGGCACATCAAACTGTGTCTCAAGGTCTTGTTTTAGACTATGATACAGGCATGTGGAAATTTAGATACGTTACAAGGCTAGCTCAGTGTATCTGAAGAGGGCCAACAGAAAAGTGGAGTTTTCACAAACGCATAAAAAAGTGCCCAGTAGTTCCAGGGTATCTTACCAGCAATGGCATCGTGTGTGGCAGCATGAAGTATACAGCCCATTTTTGAGAGTGAGTGCAGTTCACATCTAATTAAGATAGATTAAGACTTGCACTTAGGTGAGATGAATACTCGAAAGATTAATTTGCAGGCACTGTATTTGCCAAAGATCCAGGTGGAAATTTTGTCACAGTCAGTATTAACTGGGTAAGCAAAGGTCCCCCAAGTGCCCCTTGGCTTGTTACTTTCTTCTGTTGCTGTATTTATGCTATGAAACACAATCAATTGCTGCTACCTAACATTTGGTATTAACTGCTTTTCAAAATAAAAGCAGTGCTGACAGAAGTTAAGAAATCAATTGCACAAGAGTCAAGTGCTGTAGCTAATGTACCAGCAGAGAATAGGCAATTCAGATTCAAGTGTCTGCCATATTTTGCCACATTCTACAAACCTGTCCCAAAATTGTCTCCAGAAGTTTCTTTTTGTTATGTCAAGCATTAATAATATTAAAGGCACTTGTCTACTTGCACTAATAAACTGTCAGTTACATTTCTATGGCTCTTTGATTGCAAAAAACAGGGAAGTCTTCTGACACTAAGGTGCCTTTTTTCCTAGCAGAGCAGTGGGAAAGGATGGTAGAGCTCTATTGCCACAATATAATAATCATAATTACTGATCTGGAATGATGCGTATTACTTAGCAAAAAAATGTGATCAGGGGTACGAGCAGTAGCCCGTAGATAGGATGCTCAAAGCTTTATTTGAGCAGGGAGATAACCAGCTAGTAAAACAGGTATCAAAACCATTGCTCTGGCAGTAGAGTGTGATGTAAAAAGCTTTCAAGATTTTCTGTCATTTTCTTTCATTTTCATCCCTCTCCCTCAAATAACCACTGCAAGCTAATAACCACTTGAAGTGCTACTGAGACTTTTTGTTTTAGATGACAGCGTCTTACAAGTTGTCAGACTGATTTTAGTTTCCTGCCACACTTAAAATTATGAGAGTCCTACAAATACCCTTAACAAATCCCTAGTAGTGGTAAGAGACCTATTTATGGATTCTCATAATGAAGCTCCTATTAGTCTTATAAGTTTATAATATTATTTTTCATTCACTGATTACTGTATAGTATTATTGGTCATTCCTTGATTACTAATCATTATTCCTCCACATTATTGCAAATTTAAAAAAGCAACAGTATTAAGTATTACCCAGAGGGTCATTTTTAAGGCCACGTGGAATTAATTATTTTTCTCTAGTCCAAACTCTTATATAAATACCAACTCAAAACAGACTCTGAATGTGTATGAGTGACATGTAGTAAAGTCATGTCATCTATTGAATTCACTGCCCTTTCTTGCACCAGGTATTTTTGGTGACCATTAAATTGTCACAGCTCAGTACTAGCCACGATACAAATCCCTCAGATGTAATTCCAGAAGTAGAACGTAGTCTCTGACTACATTTATAGTTACTGGTGGTAACAGGTACGTTAGCTTTTTAATAACCTATTCTTAGACCTTGTTCACTGCTTGTTATGGGACTGCTCATAGGAAAACATGTCTGGTTAGACCTTCTTGAACTGGAATTTCAAAATTATTAATTCTGTCTGCAAATCTTTTACAGTTGTGTGCACTTTGTCACAAGAGCAGTTTTAATATTAAAGATGGTTTACAGGCCTGTCAGTTTTAAGAGGAGGAGTAAAACTCATGGTTTATACAAATGACAACCTTTATTTATTAAAGATTCTACCTCAAAAAGAAATTGCCATCTGCTAAACCAGTGAATTTTGTGAAACAAAATGCTCTCATTTTCGGTAAACCTTTCCTGGATTTGCTGAGAGTGAATCCCATGCTAGCAAAGTGTGTGGGCTAAACAGTGAAAGGGTTTCAAGCAGGATAATGAGGCATATGTATCTGAGGGAGATCATGCAAACATGCCATTCATAGTAGAGGAGATGAAAAATACTGCACTCCTCAATTTAGGAATCATAACCAAGATATATGAAGATGATTGAGATAAGGACCTTATAATACCTCCCTTTTCTTAATTTGCAGGTTGCCTGAGGCCATTGGTTCTTCCTCGTAGTTACATTAACATATCTGAGTTCGAGTCCTCCTTCCCCATAGGAACAGTAGTGTATTATCAGTGTGTTCCTGGATATAAACTAGAAGGGGCAGAGCTCCTTGAGTGCATGTATAACCTTATCTGGTCAGATAGCCCACCTAGGTGCCTTGATGTGGAAGGTAAACGTCTTATTGTTTGTTTATCTTCAATTTTGCAATATCAGCATGTTCTATATGATTTTAACTCAGAACTATAACCTCAGTTTGTTCTATATGTAATGTTTCCACAGGCCATACAAGAGTGTATCTGGGTTTTGTTTTGTGCAACCCATTGTGGTTCACTTCACCATTAGGTCTTCATGTTCCCTAACTAAAGTTTGCTCTCTTAGTGTCCAAAGAGCAAGAGGGGGAGCTCTTAATGCTGGTCGCTTTGCCCTTAAAATGTAAATTCTTTGCAGCTTTTCTAATGAAAATACAGAGGAAGTTATGGAATTCACATTTCTGTGCAGATGGTCTATGTTTCTAAAAATACAGAGAGATTTCCATGATAAATTAAAAAATACTCCATAGAAACTTAGTTTGGGCTGTGCGAGCTGTAAAGATTATGCAGTGCTACACAACGCTGCACTCTTTACTATTTATTGTCTCTCATAGTAGTTAACCTTGAAGAAGGGTTTGCAACCAAAGTGACTGACCTAAGTTTTTGACTGGGAACATAAAAACCTATGTCACTCAATGTGAAAATGGTAAATCTTACCAAGCCAAAAGGAATAACCTGTTACTATGGCTGCAGCAATGGAATGGAGGATATCATAGAGCATTTATATTTGCATCCCATACATTTAAAACAAAGGTACCAAATGGATTGTTCCATACACTGCCAACACCTTGTGAACTACCTTCCTACGTCTTCATACCGCATCTTGACTGAAACATCTTTGGAAGTCATCAGAATCCAAATACATTCTCTACATTTCATTCCCCTAAAAAGGCTATATTTTTGCTCTATTCCAAGCTTGTAAGGGAACTATCTATATGTAGAATTTAGCTAGAAGCAATTATAGAAATTCATATGTGATGCTTATGTCACTGAGCTAAATGCTAAGCATTCTGGAAGTGCAGAAATTTGCCAGCAGCATCAACAAAGTGAAATACTGCACAAAAATAATAAAAAGATCTTTCTTTTTAACTGACAATTCAAGTTCCAAAATTCAAAAATGCCTTGCAATTTGGACATAAAATGATTTCTTTTTTAGCACATCATAAAAGATTAATCCCAAATTAGCACTGTGTAAGACATTTTTGGATGATTTGTTTGTTGTTGTTTATAGCACAGAAAATGCGTTAAAAAAAATCAGAAGGGCCCTGTTAGGCTTAATCCAAACAGTAAAACTGTTTTGATAAAAATGACAGTTCCCCAGTCAGGAACATAAGAGCATTAAAATAAAGAAACTGAGGTGTATGAAACAGAAAAAGATATGTCTTATCCTAACAACACAGGTGAGCATTCCAGCTCCTTTCAGAATACCTGGGAAAACTCATGTGATCATTGTTTATTGTTTTTATTATAAAGTCATTGAGAGACTCTTTTCTTGATAGTTTAAAATATGGGATACGAACTGCTGCCTGAAAGTTCTACATTTTAAATAATATGTCAAAAGTGATCACCCCCAGTCACCTATGATGATCTGTGACAGAAGGGATCACTGTGTGCCAGCTGCTGGGTCGAGACCATATAGGAGGCTTCATGAGTTTTGATTTAGGTCCAGATCCTGCCTCCCTTTTAATTGCTTTGATATTGTTCTTTCTGAATATTAGAATTTTCCATGGTGATTTCATGTTGGCGTCCCATCTGTGCATGTGTTGTGTGAACCACAGGAGACCAAAATCTAGAGCGTAACACTTGGAAGAGCAAGTTCTCCTCAGCTTTGGGGCTGTCTCTACTTCTGTTGGGGCAGAAGAGGGAGCAGCATCACTAAAAGTTCACTCCTGGCAGCTCCCCTTGTGAACTCCATTGCAGGGGTACTTCAGCTGGTATGCAGCAAACTTCAAAATTAAATCCAGACAGGGTAAATCAACTGGAAATGCCTTTGTTTGAAAGCGTTTGTTCAAGTGAGTTCTGCAAGGAGTGCCAGTCTCCAGGAATCTTATTACAGTGCACTACTCATAATTAGTGGTCAAAAGTCTCTCCCTGTATATTTTCATTTTGCACCTTGCATACTGATGTCAAGATCATTTTTTAGCATTCCTTTTATGTATAAGGAATAATCTCGCCAAGCAGTGTTTTTCACAGAGGAAATCTGCAATAACAAATTAATTCCACTTATTATTTCCATGATAAATTCAAAATTTATTCTAATGACATTTCCTGCTCAATATTTTAATATCATAATGATTAAAAACAAATGGTTGTTAGGAAGCTATAGGAAACCATTTTAGAGCTTTTATTCTGCTATAAACAATGCTGCTCACAGCTTTCTTATTTTAATATATTTTCTTCTTCTAAAGCCTTCATAGAAGGAATTTCTTAAATGTGTGTGTAATCACACAAATATTATATGTCAATCTTATGAATTTTTCCGTATTAGGCCAAATAAATTGTGATGAAGGGTTTGTAGCTCCATTTAAAGAAATTGTTACACCAGAGACTACTCAGCTGCCATCATACAACATGCTTTTAATGCTTAGTCCAATCTTAACATTGCCACGCGCAGAGCTTCTGCCAACTGGCAAGAGATTAGTTTACATTTTTCTGATAATTAAAATCACCATTGCTTTAGTCACAGCAGTGGATAAAAATGGTGTTATCTGGTACTGAAGTGCAGCCAGCACTGCAGAATTATGCAGCAGATTCTCAGAAACAACCGTTTGCATCTAATCAGGGAAGTTGATGCAGCTCAGGCAAATAAGGATGCTTTTTAGCTCAGATTTCCAAGTATTTACTGGTATGAGATCCACCTCTTCAATGCTTGTACCTCTGCCAAATTTAAAACATTTGGATTGATTTTTCAGTGTCTGCCTCAAGCTGAATCATTTGGGAAGCTTCAGTTGAAGTGGTTCAGCTATATCTGGGAATAACAGTAGAGAAAATGGTGTTGCTTTACTAGTGCTAGAATATTTCACACTCATTTAAGGGATGAGAGGAAGCATCTAAACACTGAATTTTCTTCTCCTTTAAGCCCTCAATTTGCATCTTTAGCTTTCTTAATATCCCCTTTTCTAGTGGAATTCCATAATTGTACAGAAGTTTTTAAACTTTCTTCTGTACTGAAACTTGCTAGACACTTCTAAGGCTATATGAAAATCTAAGGAAAATGTTATTTTTTTTTTATTTATATAATTTTTAAATTACCAATTTGGGGTTGATCATCCATCTGTAGAAATGAATATAAGTTAGTGATTGCCTTCTATAAAATCAGATACGCAAAAGATGGTGGAAAAACCCTTAAATTGAAGATTACCACAGGGGGTATAAACATTAATTGTAAAATCAGGTGGCTTCCAAAAACATTGGAGGAAAACAAACACTAGAAAACGTACCATTATGGAACTCTGTTAAATGAAACAGAATTAGGAAATGTTTATTATATGATACTTTAAGGTAAATAAAGACATTATACAGGATTTGGCGAAGTTTTAAAACAAACAAATCTCACAAAAAGCCTGGCTGTTAGTACTTTGGGAACGCTATCTGCATATGATTACACACCTTGCCATCTAGACTCTGTATTTTAATCTTCCTTGCACTTTTGAAGACTCCTAAGATTTAAAGAATAGTTCTTATAAAGAACCACGGAGAAAACTAGGCAAAGAGAGGAAAGCTGTGAAGAGTTTGAATACAGAGCTAATGCTAGAATACAAAGCAATTGTATGGATAGTGTAATTGCGAATACCCAACCTTGTATTTAAGAGTAAAAGGGGAAACAGGTTGACTGAATTTTCAAACAAGAGACATGATCCTATTATCTGGAATGTCTGGTTTCAGCATCATCCCACCTGAAATGAAATTCTGGTCCTGCAGGAAATTAGATATATTGCAATATCAAAACTTCGTTCTCTATGTTGGAATCAACAGATTCTCCAGCTGCAGTTAAGCTGGTAAGAATGTGAAATAGCAAATATTCCAAATTTTTGTAGGTAGATTCAAAATTAAAATGAAACCACATGAGGAATAGTCTTCAAAGGGGAGATTTGATGAGTAGAAGAGAGGAAAAAACAGAAGAAAACTGAAGGCATTTCAGAAGTCGGTTGTATAAAACCGACATTGTGAGGGGAGTTGAGAAGATACAATGCTAAGCAACCACCAGTTACAGAAAGGATCCTGAAAATTCTGGAAACTATGAAAGATAGGAAAAGGAAGGAATTAGGAAACTTGCACAACAAAGCCAGAAGAAGTGCAAGTGAACCTCAAAAAAACTACCCCTGCCTGGAGCATCAGGAAATTTCTGAAGAATAAAAGAGGGTTAGTCATATGAAAATTTAAACCAGCAAAGTATGCTACAGATAAAAAAATATTCCAGAAATGCAGAATAGAGCTTTAAAATGGTTCTTCTCATAAACATGAGGACAGACATAAACATGACATCAGTTTATGTGCAGGAGTCAGACTAAAGTAAATAATCCTAAGCCCGAAACACTGTACATTGGTATGAATGGATTTCTTTCTGTGTTTATTTGTTGACATTGAGAAGGCTTTAGATTAATTCCAACATGACAGACTGATGCATATCCTCATGGAAGGCAATGTTGGTGCAGCAGATCTCCAACAGATAAAAATCCTGTAGAGGGAGCAAAGGGTAACAGTACAAGCAAGTTATGAAACACTAAGTACTAAGAAATTAGGAGAGGTAGACACCAGGATTCTGTTCTATGTTTACACCTACTCAGCTTGCAAGCAGGAGGGAAAATAAATTAAATATTGGTGAACTGCCAAAGAGGCCATCCAGGTTAACTGGGTTAACATTAAGACAATATGCCTTGATATTAATAGCTCTGTCTAGAGTGGTGTTTCATAATATATCCACTGCCTACAGCAATTCTTGCAACTCAGGAATGACAGCCAACTATAGATGCTCAAATAGCAGCAGCCAACAATACTTGTAAGCACCTTTACTTGGCAACATCTTTACATTGGCGACACCTTAAGCCTGATGGCCAAAGGATAAAGTAGGCTGATAGTGTCTCACCCTGGGGGTGATTCAGTTACAGAAAGCAAGTGTGATGAAGAAGTTTAAAAGGATAGTTTTCTTTAAAAGAAGTCATTCAATAATTCTACATGTTTCTGCACTGTAGACAGTTAATTCATTCATCACCCAGGAGATGTAGAAATGACATGCACCTGGTCACCCTGTATGAAGGTGAAACACTTCAAGGATCGGCTTACAGTGACTTGGAATATCTGGAGTTTTGTGCTGTTGGAGAATGCTGAAATCCTTCTGTACACCTTTGCCCGTAGCTGAAGAGATTTGCATTCAGAAAGAGCACAGTGAAACTAAATACTAGACAGGCAAACCATGTTCTTCTGTGGACTTAACTGCTTAATGATCATCTGATCTCTTAACTCCAGCAGGTGTATTGCAAAGTGAAACAAAAAAAAAGCAGACCACATTTCAAGACGAAATGATGGACAAAAGTGAGTTTTTTACAGCTCTTGTTATGAGAGATGAAGGGTTTAGAGAACAGTCTCCAGGTTGAAGACAGTGTTTGAAGAAGATAAATACCATTATGATTCAAAGTGACTGCTCCTTTTTTTGCATTGCAGAAATCTTGGCTGCGATTGAAATAGACACCTCCTCCACTGTTCATGCTTTTTCAAAAAAGCAACAGAAGAACAACTTGTAATCTCTTTCTTTTGTGTCTTCTGTTTCTGTTTGATGCACAAGACTGTCACAGTAGATCATTGTTTTATACCTGCTCTATCACCTGCAAACTTTTCAGAAACTCCTTAGCCCTTCCAGGATCAGCCAGACATCCCAACTTTTTTATCGAGCCATAACTTCTGCCCTGAAGTTCCATGTTAGCTGCCAGATGCATGTAGCATTTTATCCACGGTGCTTTAAATATGCTGAGGATTAGATGGGGGAAAGCAGACAAAATTTCTCCCTGAGGGCTGTTTTATAATATTAATCTTTAGCTTTCTTTGGCAAGGCTCCTCAGCAAAGAAAAGCGCACTACATTGTCTATTGAAATAAAATATCTCTGTGCTTTATGGCATGGGCATGCTCATTAAATCTGACTACACAGTGCAATCACAAAACATCTTCCACAAGTGGAGGGAGCTGTAGCTACAGACTGTGCATTATGAGGTTTACTCACAGTGTAGGTTTGTTCCAGAGATAAAAAAAATTTAAAGGGTGGCAGTTTCAGAAATCAGTGTAGGCGGGCACTTGATAGCTAAATATAAATAACAGAGTGGTACTCTTCCACACCTTCCTAGCTTTTAACCTGGTTTGTGGTATTACAGTGCTAAGATCACTTGCTGGTTTTCCTGTCCCCCCTTTTTCCCTGGTAGTACTCCATTGGGAATGGGACATTGTGTTTTTCCTTCTCCCAGGTGATATAGCTTGATTTCCTCAGTCTTCAGCTAGGCCCTTGAATACCAACATTCCTTCTCTCCATCAATACCTGATGACTGGTGTAGGTGACACCACACAGGCTCAAGGGATTCTTGCATATAAACAAAGAGGAAAAGCTATTAAAGAAAGAGGGATTAAAATAACATGAAAATATTGATATGTCCAGCTCACACTGTCCGATATCCCTGTCAAGTGCTTTTTTCTGTCTGATTTTCTTAGCCAGATTCCCAACAGCTCTCTGTTTCTCCTCCAACTCCATTCTACTTCTAAGCACTTTGATCTTTTCCAGGTCTGGGATTATCCTGTAATAAGCCTTGACTTATTTTGAAGCTTTCTGATTTCTTCCTGTTAGGCGTTTATGCAGTCCGCAACATCTCTGCTAAATTAGACCACAAGTGCTCCAAGAACTTCTATGTGAATAATGAGTATAAATATTTCCTTGAAGTTAATTATGGTCTTTTTGCTAAAAGAACTCCTAGTTCTCTATTGCTGGAAGCTCATCATCAATTTTTTTGTAGTTTAAATGAAAATTGCACTTTTTAGCTTCTAATTTCTAAGAAAAAGATTACTTGGGGTGTGTTTCATCTTATGTCTGTTGTGAAGTGCATTTGAAACTAAAGAGTTTTGGCTTTAAGATCAATCTCCACAGGTTTCTGTGATGGGAACAGGATTGTTGAGAATGAGTATGAATTTAGAGTGATGTTCCTGTAGGAGCTCAGCTGACCGGAGCTGCCAAACAGGCTCCATAATTTGTAACTCCTGTAACAAGGAAGCTCTGTGTACAATAAGAGATTGTAAATCACCTTGTGTTTCCATTTAAACTATTATTAAAATAGGCTTGAAACTAGTTTAAAACTGTTTCCTGTAGGCTCATACAGCTGCTGTCAGTGATAGCAAGTTTCAGCAAGACGATGTTTGTCAAAGATAGATGAGAGAAGCAGCTTTTCATTAAAAACTTAATTACTGATTTCATTTCACACTTTGTAGAAGGTGAAAAGTGCTTCTCACTGTGTGCATATTGAAAGGCTTACCTTGCTATTGTAACTCATACCACATTACCCAGGGGTGATTGTGTAGGAGTAGAACAAGCAGCTTGGAGCCTTGAAACCTGTGTATGTCCTTAGCTGCTTGCACATCGACTTGCTGAATGGTCAAGAAGTTGCTTAACTGCTAGGTGTCTTTTCAGAAGAAGTCATGCAACTGGCATTGTGAACGTTAAGTAATTGAAAAAAAGTTAAGACTGAAAAGAATACAATATTTTTAATAAAAAATTCTTGCCATAGGCTTACAAGAAATAAATTTCCTAGCACTTCAGAATTCAAAATAAGCATCTTATATCTTTGTTACTTTAATTCATGCCTAATGTGAGGCTTAGAGGAGTTACTTTATATATTAGTGCTCACTTAGTTGTTTCCACTAAACTTTCTATTCTAGTATTACTATTGGTGCTGCTGTTTTGCTGCGGGAATGAGTAATCAGAAAAATGCCTCAAAGCATGTCTTAACTTTTAAAATGCAAGTTCAATTGCCTCAAAGCTTTTCTCACTTGTTCCAGTAGAGCTATAATATGCAGTGTTTCCCTTGACAATGCCAGTGCCATTTGTTATAGGAATATATCATCAGATATTGTTAAGCTGATCTTCATGATAAATGAAGAGTCACTCTAGTAATGCTTTCTGTTCTGCTTCCATTTCCAAAGACTGTCATTAGAAACAAATTCTCGTTAAGCAGCTGTTACAGACTGATATTTTGAAAGGGCTTATTTTAAAGCAACTGGGTTTGCTAATTCCTTCCTTTTACAAACCCCTTAATTTCTTTTTCAGGCTCTCAACTGGATATGAATGGTTGAGTCCAACAGTTTTTCTTCTGTCCTACTTACAATACTAGAAAATTTAATGGGAATTTTTGTTTTGCAGTTTTACAATTAAAATATTTTTGTTCTTCTTTTACATTACTATAAATTGAAATCCAAGTATAGAATACATATTTAAAATACAGATGTTATTTCCTTTGCCTCCTCTCCTTCCTGTTGGCCATCTACTTCACCCTCCCTCATGCATTTTCCTATTTGATATTGCACTATTTTTGTCTACTGTTTTTTTCTTGAGATCTTTTTGTCTAGAAAATAAATTGGCAAATTCTCTAAAAAGTATAGTATATTTACAGTTTAAAAATCCACAGCTAACAGCTACCTTTTTATGAACACCACTGATTTATTTTCTTTTTGTTTGTGTTTTTTCATGAACACCACTCACTTTTGGTTTGTAGTCTTTTACAAACTCAAAACTACTAAGAAAGATTTTCCTTTATGTAACATGCTAATACTGGTTTCCCATCAACAGGGTATTGGCATTGCATTTTTCATACCATCTTATAATATGTTTTTATGTGTATGTGAGAGCATGAGGAGCTTGTATTTAGGACTCTGTACTGTGCAATGCAAGAGTAATTCATGTGCTGGTAATACCTGTGGAAATAGCCAGGTCTGTCAGGTGAACTGGACAGAAGTGCTGAGGTATACAAGAGAAAGGCTTCTGGGCTGAGTATTTATTTTATTCTAAAGGTCTGTAGGGCGATGACACTGAAGTAACCAAGGAACCAAGTTTTATTAGCTCCATGTTCATAAAGAAGCAAGAAAAGGAACAAACATAATCTTCATCTTCTATGTTCCTGTAAAAAAAAAAAGAATTTTCCGATCCTACATTACCAAGCATGTATTTGTATGAAGACAACATATGGTAAACGATTCTTACTGAGGCATCAGAATCCAGCTAGTAAAGCCTCAGGTTGGTGCTAGACCCCCCTAGATGGCAAGAGTCAGAGCTGCTGGGATGTATACTGTTGCAATCTCATGGGGTAAATCATGATTCGAATTAAACATTGGTTGGAATGCAGTAGCCAGGTGGCAGGTGTCCAGGTTCCTTTTGTTAATTAGTGTCCTGATAGGTACAAGAATGACAGGTGAGGGTCAGGAGAAGATCTTGTTCTCTTCCAGTTTGTGCACAAACCAGTGTGTCCACCTCTCTGGTTACTAGCTGGCCAGATACACCTGTGTTTTCCCTGGACATTGGGGTGTTCTCATCAGGAAGTTTCATCTTAATCTTTTCTCACTCTTTGTATGGAGAGCAGGCATTCACATGTTTGGAAGAAGCATCACTTTTTATGAGATGCAAATGTCGCTAACCATCCCTGTATCAAACAGAAAATGGCTGGCCTTACATTTACTTTTTCTGCTAAACCAACTAACCAAGCAACTAAGATCCTATATGAAAGGCAGACTAGTAGCTAGAGAAAAAAACATACTTTGCAAAGAATTAAAGGTGGAAAATAAGCTTCTTGCTTATTCTTGCCGCCTTTTTATAAGTAAGAACCTGTATTTCAAGACATTTTTGTTTGTTTTTTGGCTTGTGTACAAAAGCTGGGCAAAACCTGAATAATTTATCTTCCACTCTGTTTTGACCAAAGACTAAACCGACTAGCTATTGAACTGATTGAAGGTTTTGAGCACTGTAAATATCTATAACTGCACTGTTATCTCTCTACAAGTTGTTTTTAAAAAGTGATGTGACATCTCTATTCTGTGGCATCATTAGCATAATTGAGAATATGCCAATACCAAAAAAAATCTTCCTTCTCTCCAACAGTGCAGAATTCCTGCAGCATCCTCTGGGCAGAGTTTAAAAAGCTTCTTGACCAGAATGGGTAGGAAAAATTACTATTTCTCCAATGTTTGGGCAGTAAGCACCCACAGCCTGTGCTACCCTCGCTGTGACCGTGGTCCAAGAGATGCAGCTGTTGTGCTGCAGAGGCTGTGATGGAGGGTGCATGCCATGGGGCAGACCTGCCTTTACCTCTGCTCCAAGCCAGTATATGACAGTGACTGTAACCCAAAGCATGACTTGCCATATTTTAAGCTCTTCCTGAGAGCACTAGTCTTACATTGAAATCAAAGCAGAAAACCCATAGCCGATCTCAGAGGAGAGCTCTCAGCTCCAGCAGCTTCTAAGAACAGGCAGAGGAGTCAATCAAATCAAATCAGGAATTCCTCCCTTCAACTTCCCTGAGTAACAGCCGTTTTGAGCATCTTAGAAGGGATTTGTTTGCCATATAAACACAACAGTTCTTTCTTTTTGATGAACGATTCAGATTTTCAGCTGAGAATGCTGAGCTGTAAGTTCCTGTAAGTCCCTTTACAGTCTGCGGCCAGTTGTTCTACAAAGACATATCTAGAGACCCAGGATCACGTGCTGCAAAAACACCAGCAGACACTGCCTGAATTATGTCCATCCCTCTGACAAGCTCCAAAGTTAAGGACACACACACATGGTCTTTTAAGAGTAGTATCTCCTGGTTGTCAGGAGATACTACTGGATTATTCATGCAGGATGCTGTAATCAGTGCATTAAAATCTCAAAAGCCTTAAAAAGTGAAGATGCTGAAAGCTATTGGTTGTAAAGATTTGGTGTCATATTTAAGAACAGCACCTAGGGCTTTTTTTAAGCTGTGAGAACTTCCTGAAGCGGAATCCACTTGTTTCTGTGATTATTTATCATTCATACCACTGTCAGCTTTGACAGTAAAAACATACTTGTCAGACACAGTTTTATTTTGATCAGCTTGTGTCTATTTTCTTTCTGTTAGTTTGATGCATTTGCCTGAACTCTATGGCTTGTAATTCTGAAATACAATTAGGACTGATCACTAGGGATGCTAGAATTTTAACTTTCCTTGAAATCTTGAGTGGGCTTAGGTTTGCCATCTGAGTTTTTCTCAATATTTGTTTTGGCACATTCCTTTAATCAGTATAACTAGTATCCTATACTGGTATGAAGCATGAATAAGGGATCTGACCCTGTAAGACGACTAGCTCTGCACTAAAAATTGTCTGTCTTTGGGAGCCAAGAGTGTTCAGCAGCCCTCTTAGACTTTCATAATCACACTTTTCTGTGGTCAAAACTAAGGACACTTCATGGCTGCCCTGCCACTGACTTTGAAATATATTAGGCCAGGATGATCACGGGAATAGCGTATGACTTGATGCCCAGAGCTCAAAATTAGTATATTTTTATTTGTTTGTGATGAACCTCATTTGATTTGGTTTGGAAAAAGAGGCTCTGAACTTGAGCATCACTGAATGTACACGGACACCTCTTCGCCCATGCAAATGTCGAGATATCCTGAAACAGTATGAGAATAAAATTGACAGGAGGTGCTGAGGGATACCCCAAATGAGTGAAAAAACCTGACTCAGAATCAAGCTGACATAAAAACCAAGCGCTGTTCCAATCGAGCTTAAATCCCTCGTTTTCAAACAAGCTCCATTGCATCTGCTCTTTTTAAGGGTGTTGAATGCAAGAGCTGTTGGCAGGTACAACTGCTTAAAACTTGACTCTAATTAATGATTAATATTCTGCAGGGCATTAGAGAAATATTTGCAGAAGTTTCCAGGCAGCATCAGTACAAGAGCATTCCCTTGAAATATGGAGGGTGTCTGAGGAAGGGATGGCACCCACTCTTAGCGCTGCAGACATACCCTACATGAAAAGTAATGCTCTTTTTTTAAGGTTTTATAAAATATATTTCCATTGGCAAACGGACTGACAGCTCCATATCTGGGTTGTACCCACAGTGTATTGTTTTTAATCTGCCTGGTAATGTGTTATTCCTGAGCTGATACACATTGCTGGGACACCAGCACTGAGGCTTTTTTTTTATTCAGTGGGCTGCTTTGACTCTTGACATTAAGAGGTTAGAGATGAAGCAACAGGTACATTGCTGGAGAAATTTTTTTTCTGTGAGCGGTTGCTCTCTATGACAAGATATGCTCTACTCGTTGCTAGAAAGGTATTAGGCATCTACACATCTCTTGCAGCCTGTTGTAGCTTGGCAAAATTCAGTTGCAAAGAAGTTCCAGTTGCTGTCTTCCTTTGTTCTCATGCACTAAGCGTAGATAATAAAAGTATATGAGGTTTCCTTATGGCAGGCCAGAATCCTTGCTTTCACTGATCGTTTTGTTTTTAATAGAAGAATGATCCCCAATATGGACAAAAGGTGCTTTCCTATTATTTCAGTCTTACGCCTGTACCTTAGTCTTAAGAAAATTGGTTTCAATCATGAGCTGAGTTCCCAGTAAAGTCTTTCTCATGGGCCCAGAGAATTTGGAAAGCATGCAGAGTGTTGAGAATGTGAATTTTTATGTGAATTGCTTGCTCTGATTTCAAGTTATTATTAAGCCTTGCCAGCAAAAATGCAAACAAAACCATGTCTCCAGGGGTTGGGGAATAGACATTGCTGCACATTGTAATCAGCCTCTCTTCAAGATTCATTCAATATCTTGTGTATTTTTTTATTTATTAAATGCATTATTCATGTAGCAAGATTCACAGAGAGAAGCAGCTGAATTGTAATTTCTGGGAAGATTCTTCTTCTGAGAGATGGTATTTTCATTATTTAAATCAATGCAGTAAGTCTTGCCTGCATGATGGAAGCAGGAAGGGAAGGGAACAGCCTGCAAATGGGGCACTGATCCAGCTAGTTACTGCCTCTGAAGGAAAATAAAACAACCCATCCAGTAATTTAAGCCCTTTTTGGGTCAGCGTTTAGCCGTTTGAGACACCATTACACTTTGTAGGGCTTTTTCCCTCTGTGTTAGGAGAACTTAAGAAAATAATAATAATAAGATAACACTCAGTGGAAAAGTTTCCTCTCTTATAAAAATACTGCTTGAAGTTGCTCTCCCTGCTGTTGTTTCCTAGAGAGTGCTCCCTCAGCTCTCCATTGAGTTCATCTGCCCAGCATGTGAGAGGACATTTTTTTTTTGTTTCTGGACCTACAATAAAAGTTCCACATGTTTATATTGAAATTCATTCCTATTTACATAACCTTATGTAAACCACTGTACGTAATTAACACAAGCTCAGCCTCTATTAAAGACTTTGCTCCACCAGCTGAGATAACCAGCTGAGATAACCAGCTGATCCCACTGAGATCAGTATCGCTGTTCAGAGACAATAAAACACAAGTAACACCAGTAGAGTTTAAGCTCAACTTAATAACATTACAGTGGTGCAGACTGTAATTTCTTAAGTACCGTCATGTGCCATGCATCTCTAGCAGCACAGTTGATACCAAACTCATTTTTAAAAGTGAGTACTTAGAAATCTAATTTAGTGCATATAACCATTTAAGTGTGTTAATGAAAAAATATCATGAACAAATGAACAATAAAATGAACAACAAAATGAACAAAAAATAAGATGTCACATGTGAACTTGAGATGCTTCATAAGAAGAGGGATTGTCCTTATTTTTACTGTTCCCCTCTATCTCCATACAGACCTCTTATAGATCTATGTGTGCTCCTTTGTTTTCTTCCCACCTTCTCCCTCCCCCAGATGATGGGGAGCTTCCCAGATCTCATCTTTCAGGCCTCTAGAACAAGCAGTTGACAGCAGAGCTCGCTGGTGCTGCTGAGAGCCGAGAGTGACCCCAGTGCGTGTTGTGCCACAGGAGGTGCGTGCATCCATCTGCTGGAGCTGATGGGCACCTGGCCTCCCATAAGCCATGGTCTGGCAAAACCCAAAACTGCAGGGAGCCTGAAAGGGAACCTGAAGTGTGCCCTGTGCTTTTTGACACACTGAAGCAGAGGTTTGCTGGTGTGAATGTCTTTCTCCTTTTCTCTTTGTTATTTTGCCCAAGTTTGTCCACTACCTCCAATGGTGACTCATGGAGACTACATCTGCCACCCACGGCCTTGTGAGCGTTACAACCACGGGACAGTGGTGGAGTTTTACTGTGATCCTGGTTACACTCTTACCAATGACTACAAGTATATCACCTGCCAGTATGGAGAGTGGTTCCCCTCCTACCAAGTATACTGTGTCAAAACAGGTAAGGGAGCAGCAGTGGCATTACTCCTGTTTTCTTATAGTCCCTCTATTTCAGAGCAACTTTGTTCGTCTGTAATGCTTGGTGAATTAAACCTGTTTCAGGCCTAAGTGATAAATACAGACTTTAAGATGCTATTAAATATAGTACATTTCCAAGAACTTAAAAGATCCTAAACTATTCCAATTGTTAGCTCTTCAAATGTAGATTTTAACATCTTCTGGATATTTTTACATGTATATAATCTAAGGTCATGATTGCATGTATAAAAAAATATCAAGGGGAAAAAGCAAGGTCCATCCCCAATGACAGGTTAGTGTTAAGGTTGCTTGGGGCTTACGGCATTTAGTTCATGGGTGTTCTTATAACATACGTGTAAATGATGCCTTGTCCTAACTGGCACTTCTGAGTATTGTTGGAAGTATTAATGGTAATTAATACTGGTAAAAATCAAGCACAAATCTTGTATTGCCTTTTTGTTACAGAACAAACCTGGCCAAATACACAAGAAACTCTCTTGACTACGTGGAAAATAGTGGCATTTACAGCTACCAGTGTTTTATTAGTACTCCTACTGGTTATTTTAGCCAGGATGTTCCAGACCAAATTTAAGACGCATTTTCTTCCAAGGTTTGTACAGTTTTCTTTTTTTTTTCTTGAAGATGCAGGCCTTGTTTCAGTTTTCACATTCAACGCTCCTTGCTGAGGAGACAGAGCATCTCACAAGCCTTGCAGATACCTTCTTCTGCTCTAGCAGACGTCTCTGAACCAACAGTGTGGAAAGGCACCCCAACAAACCTGCAGTAGTCTTTTGTGCAACTAATATAAAAAACAAAGTTTGCCAGATTCGCTTTGGGAGTAATTACAGCTCTGCTACTGAGAATTGCTGCTTCTGCTTGTAAAAATAGCTGGCAATGTTTTTAAATACTCATTTTCAAGTGCTGAGGGAATTAGTTTTTTAATTACTGTAGACTTAATAATGTAAGTTTTAAGAAAGAATTTCTTTTTTCTCTATGGATAAATTTATATTAGAAGTTTTCTTTCCCTTCATGAGTATTATTTTCGCCACAATTCATAAACCTCTCCTACATCTTCCTTTATTTCCATAAAATTCTGTGCAGCTGTGAGCTTTTGTCATTGATTCTCACAGTGCTCCTTATGAAATAGGTAGGTTGGTTGTCACCTTATAACTGGAAAAACAAAAGCAGCCATGCTGAGTTTTAAGCAAAGCTAGTACTGTATTGGGGTTTAGATTTGTTTCTAGTTCTCAGTCTGCTTGGTTTGCTGTGGACCTTAACTGTGTGACTTCTCTCCTGCACTTGCTTTTTCTCATGTCTTTATTCTACCATGTGCAGAAGGGAGAGATGAAGAAGCTGTGTGTTACTAAGTATGTTCTCATGCCAATGCAGCAGAAAGGACTTGGTGATCTTAATGTTAAATAAATATATGTACACACAAGAATACATATTATTTAAATAATATGTAAATTTATATACATATCTGTATGTGCATATGTACAGTATATGGGAATAGTGTAGCTGTCGATACCTATACCTATACCTGTACGAAGATCTTTGGGGTGGTGGGTTGCCCTACAGATGGCTTTATAGCCCATACTTGTCTGGCTTGTTGAAATGGCTTTCTGTCCTCTTCATTTCAGAAGTTTTAATGTCCTAAATTTACCTGGGACCAATTCCCTCCTGTTAGGACTGTACTGTGATTTAATTGGCTGCTAAATAGATACTTCAGGCTTTAATTTAATTAATAGAAATGTTTTGCTTAAAAAGGAAACCAGCTTAGTACTTGTTAAGGAAACCTTCATCCTTTGAAAAGAAGACATGAAGGAGACCACAAATGTGACCACCAAAGCCCTGTAATCCAGCACCAGTCATCTCCTTCTCAGTGCCTGTTTACATGGGCCGTAAACACTTGTGCTCATCTTTCCAGGAGTTCGGACACTTTTGACTGGCGAACCGTGTCTGTGATCTTATATCCATGATACCTACTGGTAACAGCACAGCAAATGGTACTCCTTATCTTCTCCTAGCACCTGTTTTTGTTCTCTTCTTGAAATTGTTCTTCACATTGCTGTTTTCATTTTTCCAGTTGTAACAGGTGCCACCTGCCTGTCAACCAGAAAAGAGTTTTGAGAACCCATAAAGCAAACATTTAAGTGAATGTAAATGATCCTGTAGGTTCATTTTGAAAGACTAGAAATTGTTGTGTTTACTTAAGTTGAGCAGTTGCTCCAAGATGCTTCTGATATGCTCCTGCTCTCTGTAATGACTCTTCTGTGTTTGACGTAGAGGCAACCAGGAGGGCTCCATGGGTGACCCTGACTTTGTAGTGGTGGATGGTGTTCCTGTCATGCTGCCTTCATACGATGAAGCTGTAAGCAGTGGCTTGAGTGCTCTGGCACCCGGATACTCAGCTACCACAGATCAGGAGCATATTTTGCAGACAGAAGATCAGAATCCTCCCGCTTATCCTGGCCCCGGGATTACAGGCACGCTTCCTAGTGAATTTGAGACCTCTGACAGTAGGCTGAGCTCCTCTGAACTGCTCCAAAGCTTGTGCCCATCCCCAGCAGCAGCACTTCCCGGCTCAGATCGAACTGATGCATCCCGTAGCAGTGCCGGGGAGGATGCATCCACAAGTCTGCGGATCAATATTGCAGATGGTGAGTCTCGCATAGATGCGATAGACAAGTCCATAAACAGGGCCCATCATTTGTTTGTACTGTCAGAGCAGGAATAAACCCATCTGACTTGCTTGTACTTTCTCCGTGTTTTTGCCCACATCTTAATTTGGACATTTTTTAAACCAGACCACTCCATGGTCACAGAGCTTCGCCTCTGCAATATATCCTTGCTAGCAGTGGTGCAAGGGATTTGAATCTCAGGCCAGAAGGGTTCTGTCCAGACTTCATACCAGTGGACTCATCAGCAGGGATGCCAGGAAGCACCTTTGTACAGCAGTGAGGCCAACTATCACCTTGCCTGTGTTGTTCTGTTCATCTGCTCATCAACTCCTAACTTACAACACCCTCACCTGCCCTGGCTTTTACAGCAAAGAACAGGGTTTTCTCCTTACAATGGAAAGCAAATCATGTTTTCATACCCAGCCAAAATTAGCAGCCTGTATTAACAAAACTGATCATATCTGTGAGTACAGCAGATTGTTCATCTGAGGCATGTACATATCAAGCCATGAACATGGGAGTCACAGCATAAGGAAACCATACCCACAGGACCATGTGGGTATTGTTATTGTCTGCATTTAAATCAAACATGAGCATGCATTGATACCATTTCATTGAGTTCTAGTGGAACTGTCGTTTACTGCTCAACATGTTATAGAAAGTAGATATCTTTCTTTGGAGGCATTTAGAAGGAGTGGCTCTGATCATGCTCTCTAGAGTCACTGAGAGTCACTAAGCAAAGAGCTGAAGCCCAGTGTCCTACATTCAGTTGGGTGGAGGAAGTCTTCCTGCTTTGTAGAGTTTGGGCTAACTTCTAATCATATCACAAGAGGAAGGGGACAGCTAGAAAGAGGAGAGAGAAATTATGATAATGCCAGTAAAAGTCCCTGCGTACTCTCAATGCTGTTTCAGTGATTAACGTAGTAGAAAGGATGCTTGTGTTTATTTTTTTGTGGACCTAACTTGTTCTAGAAAATCTGGACAGTTTTAGTAGGCTAATTTTCATCTAGGCGTTAGAGTGTAAGTGGGTCTAGAACTGGTGGTATCGTATGTCTTGTTCAGATTTTTGCAATGTCCATTTCTATTTTTCCAGATTTGCTATTATTAATACTCTGCAAAAGTGTAAAGTGAAATTATGGTCAGCAATCAGTGTTATTTCTTTTTTCCCCCTAGAGATTCCTTTGATGGAAGAAGACCCCTAGCCTGCACAGAGACGTGTCTTTGTTGCATTGCACTGTTGGGTGACATGAATCATGAAGATTTAGAGATAGAAAACACTATCTGTGGATTTGGGGAGGGTATTTTACTATTTATCAATCTTCCTCGTGATGATGTCACTAGATTGGGTGTACATCTTAATCCACAGGAGGGATTACAGCATCAGCATTTGGAATAGCAGCAGTTCTATGAATGAATCCTGGGGATTTGATGAGAGCAGATGTAGAAAAAGAACTGTGGCTTTTTAGAAATGAAATGTATATCTGCATCGCAGAAAGTCATATGATTCTGTAAGAAATGCTATTGGATTTTGATACTAACTGCCTCACAAAAGCATGTCAAAGTATGTAAATTTGCTTATAAAGACTGCTTTAAATGATCTATGGACCTCTAGTTTATGAAGCATCCTTACAAGTCTGAAAAAATACTAGCACTGAAACACAGAAAAAGAGGGAAGATCCTTTTTGGCTTTCCTATGATAATCAGGAAGCTTTTGATTTTTTCTGTTGGTGATTTTGTTTCAGACCATGTCTGCAGAAAATATAACAGAAATTATGGGATTCATATATACTTTGATGTATGATAGCAAATATATAAATGTATATATTTAAAAACTCTTAAAAAGAAAGAAAAGGAAAGACTCCCAGGTCGTATAATGATCTGGAGATTTTTTTAAAGGTAAGGCAGAATTTATATCATATAAAATATTCAAGGTAAAGTATTGATATTTGTATTTATGCAAGACTTCTGTGACTAATTGCATTTGATAAATCCTGCTATAATATGAGAGGTCTAAAAAACTATAAAATGTTAAAATTATTAAGTATGTGCTTAAGAAATGTTGAACTGCTCTGCTTCAACCTTTCTTAAGCTCTTACAATTATATATACACTAGAGTAATCTACAGTCATAGCCCAGAGCACTGCCTTGTCCCTGTACGCTGTGGTAGTTTTCTGAGCCATTATTGTAGAATACTATGGAAAAAAAAATAAAGCTCAGTTTCAGTTCTTTTGACTTATCTGACTGTGTGTAGTTGGCCTTTTTTTTCCCTTCCTCAGGTCTTTCACCAGCTCTCACCTGAAGGTTGAGATGGCAGCAGAACAACTGCTCTGTGGCATTTTCAGCTTTATATTCATTATCCAGCTACAAAAGGAGAGAGTGGTTTTGGCTGAGCAGAATACATTAAATGGGTGCAGCAGTGGCACAGCTTCTGCAGATGCTTCATAGCTTTTGTAGAGGCTTTTCTGTCCTCTGCCTGCTGTACCAGAGCATTATGCTAAAGCCTGTGTGAACAGTTCACCTTTGTGGTCTTGCAGGCTTTTCCTTATTTCTCAGGAAAACTCATGGCTTCGTATAGTTATTGAAAGCCAAACAAATTTTCTCGTCTTATTTTCAATGCTGCACAAAAAAAACTATGTCAAACTGGCAGTGTTTGAAGGAAGAACTTGCTGCGTGTTAACAATGGAGATTGTCCTCATGTGGGCTTATCTGAACTAAAGGAAAAAATGAGACAGAGTTCTGATTTCATATACAAAGTAAATCAATAATATCTCTGTTGCTCTAAACAGAGAATCACTACACATTGCTCTGTTATTTTTCATGATTGTTTTATTCTTTATTTGTATTGTGGTAGCATCTAGAGGCCCCACACATGAGCCAAGCTAGTAGAATGGTAAGATGTGCTGCAACTGTTCAAGAAAGCGTTTATTAGCATCCTGCTGTCAGAAACTGTATATTACATCAAGAAGCAAATGGAGACAAAAAAACTCTGTAATGGAGAAGCAATTATTACAATAATCTCAATTATTCTGCAGTATCATTTATTAGAACGTAACGATTGGTATTGAAAGGTAAGACATAGTTACCTTATTCTCCATTCTTGCTTACATAAAATTTGCAATTTTTTCCACTGAGATTGTCTCAATTGCAATGATATCTTCAGGTTTATCTGAGAGCCACATCTATTGGCACTTTCTTTCTTAGCCACCCCTGTTTTTTTAGGTTTCATGCTTTCCAGAGGTGTTTGCACTACCAGCTGAAGTTCAAGATTGTCACCCCAGCAAACAAGAGCGCTGTTAATACCAACCTTGAACTGAAGTATGTCTCAAGCCTATAGTCAGTTAAGTGATTTTTGTTTCATATAATTGAAGAGTATTGAACTTACTTTAGATGCCCTATTAAATTTTATAAAATCTCTTGCTCGTCTTTTAACAGCTTGTGAAATTTCATTCCTGAAATTTTCCATTTATTAAAAGCTTCAGATTAGTATTTGGAACTCTACAGTTTTACAAATTTACACAGCTGTATGTATGGTATTGCAGTTATTTTGTTAAGGGAACCAGACAGGGTAACTTAAGAAATGTAAATTTACAGCTTATTGGACCATTTTTATTTTCAAAAATGCAAAACTGCAAATACATTAGAAAATGTTGATGTCTTGATATTGCTTGATAGTCCTTTGACAGCACTGTGAAATATATAATTTGCAAAGGTAAAAGAGAAGATTTTTGCCATTTTTTTGCTCGTAATGTATAAGACTTCCTGGAAGGGTATTTTGGGATGATTACTTCTGTAGTTGATTTTGGAGGTTTTGCAAGCTTGAATATTTGGGGCATGCAGAGGACTGTTTCTGCTGCTTTTCTTTTTTCCCACATGGGGCTTGAATTCTCATGAGAGGTCTGCTGGGCCCCAGATATGCAGCCGTGCCCTGTCCCGTGAGCTCTGGGCTGAGGACTGCCCCTAGCTGCCCTGTCAGCCTGCCCAGTTCCCCAGATGCCCTGCCAGCCTGGAGACCTCCGCAACTCCCTGGCCTCAGGTCACCGCAAGCCCTGAGCCCCAGCAGCCAAGCCTTCAGGAGGGCAGATGCTCTTAGGGCCCTTAGAGACCAGAGAGCTGGTAAGATCAGGACAGTATATTTGCCGTGCAAATGAAATCAGATGGGAGAATGATCATGTTTTATGCAGATCATAAGCTGTTTTCACTTGAGCTAACTGGATGTGAATAGAAACAAACCCAGGAAGACCATTGATGGTGAGGGTAGAAGCAGCATGTTAGTGAAGACAGATAACTCATGTGCCTTTGGCAGAGGGAAGAAAGGGTATGTACTGAGAACTCCGGGAAAGAAAAACAAGAACTGGTTTCAGGCTGCCAATATTTCTAAAAATTAAGGAGGAGGATGAATGAGCAAAGTGTTATCCTTCAACATTGACTTATGAACAAGGGCTTGAACAGCAGAGTGCTGGGGGAAGGGTGGGGATCCAAGGTCTCAGCAGCTCTGCAGGGAGTGAATCCCAACCTAGTGTGAGTCAACAGGACCTGGCTGCTGTGAAAATGTTAAATGTCAATACAGAGATGTTTACACAGAACCTTAATTATAAAATGCATGAAGCAATCCTTCAGCTCCACTCAGCACTCAGCTAGAGCAGTGTGTCAAATGTTGAGCAAATTTTTTCCTTTTCAAGGAAAATGTGAAGTAGCTGGAGGGAAGCTAAGCAGAGAGAATCAAGAATTATTAGAACTTTGGAAGAGCCTGTCCTCACAAGTCATGTTGGAGATCACGTAATGTTTAGTCCAAATAACAGAAGACCAGCAGGAGCACAGAAACTTTATTTTCTGTAAGAACATGTTTTGCAAAGAAGGGAATATAAGTGGGATAAGAATAATAGGCTTCATTGAAGCATAAAAGAATTAGGTTATATGTTAGGAGAAACCTTTTAGCTGTAGATGGTCTGGGAAAGCTATCAAAAAACTGTGTTGGGGAGATTTTTAAGACTGTTTAAAATAAATAGAGACCAGAAAAACACTGGGATGGCATGCACTGTGTGAGCTTTGGGGCTCTTTCTGGTTTTGTATCTGTGTGATTCCCAGCTTCTGGGAGCTAAACTTGGCTGATGCACAGTTTTCCCCGTATGGACTAATTCTACACTGGTGGTACTGGGCAAGCTGGTCAGCAGTTGTCAAAATCACAGCCAGAAATATTCCAGTTCCACCTACAGAAGCTTTTCATGTAGCATGGGCTGAACTCCAGTAAAATACTGTGTATTCAACCCTGTTGCATTAAAGTTACATTGACTTCAGAATTTTATTCTGTGACAAATACAAATTTGGGATTTTCTGGTCTTCATGTCTATCTTGGGCAGTTAAACGAATACAGCCCTTCTAATACTCCCTGCGCATCAGGTGAAGTAAATCCTCTCTCGGCAATTATCTGAAGACACCTATTGAGTTCAAGGAAAAACAGCAGGTCTGACACTGGAGCACAGAGACCACTTCCATGTTTATGCAAAACTCGTTTCCCATGCCCCCAAAGCTGTTTGTTGCTCTCTGCTCTGTGCTGCAGGTGGTAGCATAGCGTACCACACTGGCTGTTGGAGGAGCAGCACAGATGAGAGAAGCACATCTCAAGCTCCTGTTTTTGGTCTCCTGTGGATTCTCAGGGATGGCTCAGGGGCAGGAAGAACTAGAAAGCATGTAAACATCTGCTCTAATCCAGGAGCGTCTTCCATTGTCAAGGACATGTCTAGTCCTTTGACACAGTTCCCAAAGAACTGCACTATGGTGGAGGGGAGACAGCCCCTGCCATGTCTATCACTCTCACAGTCCAGGGCATTCAGCCAGAATAGACAAAGCCTACTCCCCCAGAATAACTTCTTTTGTACATTACAGATTTCTCTTGTCACTACCATCATACAGCAGTGTGCAGCCCATTCTTCCAGTCCTGCCTTTTCCAGAACAGTAAGATAGGTTATTTAACAATAACAGAAAGGGTGTTAGCTTGAGATTAAATCGTTTGCTGTCCACATATCAGAGCAGACTTATAATAATTCGCCTAGACCCGATACAGAAACTGGACAGCTAAAGCTGATTTGGATTATTGCGGTAGCTTTCCTCAGCAAGAAAAAGGGACTGTCCTGCAGGGCAGAGGGAGCTTCTACATGGGGACATTTTGTAACCCAGGAAAACTGGGTTCACCTGGTAAAATATATTAAACAGAAACTTGGAGAAGGAAGAAAAGCCACTTTAATTTTAATCAAGTCTAGGGGTGTTGGGGTCACCATTTGTTAAGGACACCATTTGTCGAAGATGGTGGGAGACTTAACGACACGCATATGGTATTTGATTAACAAGTCTTAGTCTTTATTAGCAGTAGTTCTACCTAAATAGTTTAGTTAATGAGCTTCATACATATTACAAAACTTTAGCTCCTTATTGGTTACAGACTTTATCATTGCATAAGCGTCACATACATTCCTGTAGTTTTAGAAATCCATCTGGTCCCGTGGGAGACATCCTGTTATCTCCCTTGCCTAAGCTTCAGTGCACAACAAGGGCACACTGACCTTGCTAGTCAGTGTTTTTTCACTTAGCTCAGTATTTTTCCACTCAAGGCCTAAGCAACTTGCTTTTGTCAGGCTCATGTCTGCTTTCAATGAGCCAGGTTTCAGTAAGTCTCTCCACACAGGGGTACATAGGTAAGTTCCCCATGTTCTCCAGTAAGAACAGAAGGAGCTGTTTTCTTAATAAAACTGGTTCAAAGGAAGTCAAGAGGCAGGGAAGGACAACAAGCTTCCTGGTTTGGGGGTCCATCACTTCTGCATTTCATCTGTCAGATTTGTTCTGCTTGTGATAAGGGCCTTGGCTTTGGTTTGGATCCACTTTTTCCATTTTACTGTGTTTGCTTTCTGTTTCCCCTCTGCTCATTCATACAAGCTCTTTCTCCATTTTTTTTCTCCTTTGTTCTAACTAATACTGTTCTTCCAGTTTCATCCTGCAACCTCAGTCATGCTGGGAAGTGAAACAACTTGCTTAATTGCAGTGCAGTACCCAGCAGGACATGTCCCCTCCTTTATAAGAGTTTGCTCTTATTTGCCTTCCACATTTCCATTCTCAGCAGAGAGGACAAGGAGGGACCTGGAGCTCCCCACTCTGCCAACAAATGGTCTGTGGAAACAGTTAGAGAGGGACACTGAGGAGAACCCACATTGCTACACACATGATGTATCTGTCTGCCTGGGTCACAAGCCTGTCAGCTTGCGCTAGTTCATTGGTCCAGAATTCACAGATGCACGTGAATGCTCCTATACAAACAGAGTAACTAAGTTTTTTTAAGAATCACCTAATATTTCAGGGTCAAGACATTTTAAAGAGATCCTCCTTTCTAAAACTGGTGAGCTCACAGCTTCAGAAAATGGGCACTGATATGATCCAGTTAGGGAGCGCAAGGTGCACAGCAGGTCACTTCATCTATCCACTTCCTTGTGCTCCAGTATGAATTTCTTGTCCCCAGGATAACTGCTTGAACTAAACAGTCACCAGTTGCTGAGCTGTCAGGTTCATATGGGGGTTTTTTAACCTAATTATGCTACATTCATTTTTAACATTCCTTATTACCATCCGCTTCTGACTTCCATCCATCTACTGCTGAGTGCGAGCTGCTCTTGCCAAAGCAGCAGCTATCTCAGCCCCCTGAAACTGTACCACCCTGCAGGAAATCACACTTGCCACTGTTGTCCCTTCTATTAATTCCATGGCAGCACATGCTGTTCATCTGCCTTGTTCAGTGCTCTCGTGTTAATAACTGTGCAACCATTGTTATTTCTTTCAGGGTTAATTACTTACTAAAAAGTATAGCAGAACAAATTAGCGTAGCTTAGTCTGTTCATTGATGAAGATTACAAATGTCTGCAGTCTATTGCTTGTACAAATATTACTGGAGTTTGGTATAATTGGCTTTCACTGAAAGGGCTGCAGCAAAAATGAGGCTTAGTCCAATTGGCAAAGTCAGCTGATTGTTTGTACAATCACTGGCTGTTTTTTCATTATGTTTTGGGCAGCCACTTTGGAGGAGAACTACCATAGTGGCTTACCACGTTAACTTATATATCCATTCACATTGCAGCAAGGTGCAGCTTAGATACAACTAATGAAGTGCTGAAGCCTGGCATTGCAAAGGACATTGTGGCAGCTGCAAAGAGTCCAGCATTTCAATTACACTTACTGTGCGGGGCTGACCTGTTGCGGCACTGGTGAGGCCGCACCTCAAATCCTATGTTCACTTTTGGGCCCCTCGGTACAAGAAGGACATTGAGGTATTGGAGGGTGTCCAGAGAAGGGCAACAAAGCTGCTGAAGGGTCTGGAGAACAAGTCTTATGAGGAGCAGCTGAGGGACCTGGGGCTGTTTAGTCCAGAGAAGAGGAGGCTTAGAGGAGACCTTATTGCTCTCTACAACTGCTGAAAGGAGGTTGTAGCAAAGTGGTTGTTGGTCTCCTGAGTAACAAGAGATAGGATGAGAGGAAAGGTTCTCAGGTTGCACTAGGGAATATTTAGATTGGACATTAGGAAAAATTTCTTTACCAAAAGAGTGGTCAAGCTTAGGAACAGCCTGCCCAGGGAAGTGGTGGAATCATCATCCTTGGAGGTGTTCAAAAACCATTTAGACGGGGCACTTTGGGACATGGCTTAGTAGGCATGGTGGTGTTGGGGTGACAGTTGGACTTGATGATCTTAGAGGTCTTTTCCAGCCTTTATGATTCTGTGGTTCTACTGGAGGTAGACCTATCTACTAAAAGATACAGATGATAATGATCTATCTGTTTAATGGGAAAAGTGAGGGAAGCATTGCCAAGAAGCATCATTAAAGATAAGGATGCCTCTCTAGCTAGTTTAGTCTGGCAGTTTCATGCTACCAAAAATTTTGAATCTAGGAGCTGTTACATATAGAAGGCTTTGAATATAATCATGGCTTCCAGTGAAAAAGGTGGTAACTGGGACCACTGTGCTTCTTTCATCAGTGAGCTCTTTCTACCATGCAGTCAGGATATCCCATCTCCTCATTCCAAGAAGCAGAAGAAAGACCATGTGCTCCCATTCAAGAGAATATGGGTTTTAGCCTTACACTGCTTTAGATGGAAACTGGACCCTGGGAACTCCACCCAACTCTTAGATTTTACTTGTTTTACACTATTTGCAGTGAACTAAGGCTGACTGGGTGCATTGTGGTACTCTGCATTCATTTAAGCCTGCACAACATAGGGCCATGCAAACGGTCATCAGAAGCCTTTGACTACTCTAGAACTGTCAAACAAGTGAAAGCAAGGTAGTTCCTCTCTTGGACACTTTTTAAATCTAGCATGTTGCTGTCTTCATCTTTGGATGCCTAAGTATCCTGAATATTCCTAAATATCTTCATATTAAATTTTGAGCGAGAAAGTGATTAATCTGCCCTGATCTTTGGTTTCTTCATTGAGACTGCATCACCAAACTGTATTTTAGGTCACTAGGAAACAACAGATGTCAATCAAATATCTGCCTGCTCTAGAAGATCTAACAAGGGAGGGAATTACTTTCATCCGTTAATTAATGAAGACAGATTTTCTTAGGAGCACTTTTTTTGCCTTCAAAATTCATTTTTAAAATGTGATTTTACCCTCACAGGTCTGCCTGTTGGTTTCTAGCATAAGGGGCATTGTCTTAGTTTGCTTGCAAGAGCCAGCAAGAACAACAACCTGCCACTCTGTCTCGTCTTCTAAATGCCTTTTTTTCCCACTGCATAATTTTAAATCCATAAATAATTTATTAGTTAAAAAAACACTCAAGATAAATTTAGATTTTGAGTTTCTTCAGACAGAAATGAAATGATAGCCACAGAGAAGACTGGCCCTTCACTTCCATGGTCCAAGACACAGTAAGAAGAAAGGGGACTTTTTTTCCCAAATAATGAGCAAAAAGTGAGAGTGGGCCTTGGGTCTCTGATAGGACCCATTCTTGCCAAATACATCATCTACACATCCTGTAGCCACATCTGTGGAGCACATGAGAACCAGCAGCGCTCTGGCCCCCATGCCAGCTTGTGCTGCCCGTGTTGCTGCTCCTGCTCACTCAGGTATACTGAGCACTGCAGCCCCCACTGAACCTCATATATTTATGATCTCTGGCAGAATGGGCCTTCCCCTGCAGCAGTGCTTTACCATTTCTTTTCCATGGTTTGCCCTCCTAGGCTCTTGCATCAGCGAGATCATTGTTATCAGCATGTTCTTGAGACCCAGCTGTAGGAGGCAGGGAGTTATTTTCAACTCATATTGGCTTCAAAGCAACTGCCATTGAAGACAAAACAAATCAAAAAACCTTAAACAAAAAAAACAAGCTTAGGAGTAGCCTCATTGTTGTGTTGTCCCTTTGCATTCATTTCTCTGTTCAGATTAGTCATGCACTTGAAGAAAAGGAAGTTCACAAGAGGGCAGCCAAATCTCATGTTGAGAATTATGACCATGGAAGGAAAAAACAGCATGTAAACCAGAAAAATATTAGCCTATGATTGCATTGAAATCTCAAATCTCAATGCAAGATGTATTCATAACTGCTTTTGCAGAACGAAACAGCCTCTGCCACGCAATTACATATTCAAGCTCTGTGGAAAATATTTGTTTACTGAGTGTGAAAGCATACAGCCTAGGCTGCTGGCCAGAGTCTTGCATAATCATCACAGGCTGCAACACAGATACAACAGTTTGAACACTTTTGACATAATGATTTATTTTTCTTTCTTTTTTACAAAGTGAAGAGAATTTGGACCTTAAAAGAAATTGAGCTAAGGCTTTAATTAGTCAGGCCACAGAGAAAGTGATGGAGAACAACTGTGGAGAGCGATGAGTATTTGCTGAAAACTCATAGGGAAACTGATGCCAAGCAGATTGTGATAGATTTTAAATTCCAAAAGTAGATGTACTCACATGTGCAGGTGCCAAATATAACTGTTCCTATATAATTCTAAGATAGGAAATGCAAAAAAAATCAAAAGCACATATTTGTGATTACTAGTAAATGCTGTACTTGAGCAACTGCTTTATCCCTTGGCATGGTCATGGAGAATTGATTCTGCTTACTTAACATCAGCTGAAGGCTCTTTGTTGATTTGCACCATATACACTAGTGGAAAAGAGACACGAGTTTATGCTATTGTAGCCCATCTGTACCACACCTTGACCACACAGCTCTGTCAATGGAAATACTGGCATACTGGCCAGTAAAACCAGTGGCAAAGGTGACTAGACACAAAATTCTCTCAAATGTACAAAGTAAACAAATAATATCAGTAATCTGTTACTGGGTTACTGAAAATGGCAAGTATGCTATTTTCAGGCAAACAGGATTTGTAAGGTGATGGTTGCTTCACAGGCAGTGAGTCACAGAAGCTTAGCCTCTTTTCCTTTGGCAGCACTTTCCATGGCCAGAACAGGTGTAATAAGACCAGCGTTTTGGGGCTTGTGCTGGTAGCATAAAATGAGCAGAAAATGCTGTCAGGTGAAAACATGGAGGAAAAATACAGGAAGGGGGCACAGAAAAGGAAAAACATCTCATGTCAGAAAGACTCAAGTCTCAGGTGTGGATGAAACAATAAATGATGGGACATCTGCTGAGCCATCTCCCTCCCTGAGCCCTTTCTCCAGTTACTCCTGGCCAGCATCCTGCTGCCAGCATAAAAGCAGTGGTGCAAGCAACACTGGTTGGATCTTGGCTAAACCCAGCACCAAGTGAGCACAACTCCTGTAATATTCTGTCCTGGCAGGTGAGACCCCAGCCGATGTGCTTACCTGCTGTGTGGCAGGAGGCTGAGAGGCAAGTCACATCTCTGGAAAGGACTGCGATGGCAGGGTGCTGCCAGGAAGCATGGTCTTGTGCACAGTTCCGTGGCCTCGCTCTCTGCACCGCTCCGCAGCCTCTCCTGCCCTGGGCATAGGTACCAGAGACAGCAGCAGCAAAGGGCCTGCCAGGCCAGGAACTCGAGTGACTGTCCAGCAGTCCTTCCTTTTGAATCTGGGTAGAAGATCGCTTCCTCTTGATTCTTGGTACACATGTGACCTTGTATTGAGACTTCAGATTATTATTCTGATGCCTGCAGGCATCTTTCCATGCGCAACAAATACTTTTTCTGTAGGATATTATATGCTTTGCTAATAAACCACTTGGGAGATCCTTAAAAGAATAATGTTCTTGGGAGTGCAGGAAGTGATGTGCTGGTTTTAGCTCTCGAGTGACACAACATGACATGTTGCAATTCATCTGTCATTTTCACTTTTGGAGAAGTGGTCAGAATGGAGCAATCCAGCCATCCCAGATGAATATGGTGTTAATTGACAGAGATCGGAGTGCAACAGGATTTGTGAAGTTGTGGTGGAGGTGCTGACTTTCAAATCCCAATTGCACACAGAAATACAGCATATTGTCAGCATGTACAATTTTCAATTTCATGGGACATTTCCTTTGGTGTTACCAGTGGATTTTGTTTAACTTTCCTCTTCCCTTTTTGTTAATGCCACAGGAATTATTTCTTGGGACTCTCTCCTGTCTTACCCAATACTTGTGCTGTGTGATTCCTGGGGGCATTCTGAGGTTACCCGAGTGCGTGCATATGTACATTCACATACACATGCTAGACAATTCAATATCATGAAAGCTGTCACAGCCCAGTTTATTACAGGTTAGTATAAAACCAGATTTCAGCTCTGGTCAGCTTTTCTTTGCAGAATACAGGGAACAGCTGCCTGGATGGCTGGTGCTGCCTGAACAAAGGTCTCCTTCTACTCCGAGTGGCCTCAGGGGGAAGCTGCTGCTACATCTGGCTGGCCTGGCAGCAGGGCCCAAAATAGGGGTTTGGGAGCAATTTCTTGTCTAACAATCTACTCAAACCTTGGAGAAAACCAGAGTGGGCTGAATCAGTTCCTCAGGCACTAGGGTTTCACATATTTTTACCTTATTTTTAAGAATCCCAAGCAGGGTAAGCACGGCTCTGAGCTTTTTTTTGCTAAGATCTGACCACACTAATTTCAACTTTGATTTCAATATGTGTTAAAATGAACATATCAGCATTTTCAAACTAAAACATAATACGCTGAATTATTCTTATGTCAAGACTGATAAAGCACTTTCATCATGTGATCAAAATTTTGCTCAGTTAGGCTTTACTGATCTTGCTTTTCTTCACTCAAATAAATACAGTCATATTTGTAACTGAACTCAGCAGTAGTCAAGGTTACAAAGGCACATAAACAAAAAAACCTGACACTCAAAGTCTTTAGCCTGACTAAGAATAAAGCTCACAGAAGCACATTTGGATAAAAATCAATGCTGCCTAAATCAGGATACCAAGTCACCCATAGAGGCTCAATTTGGATCCTTCCATGTGCATAAAGGGAGAATAATTATCTTCATATATGTAGAAATTTATTTTTTCTTATTTGATCCATTCTGTGGACAAGCTGTTGAGCTCACTGCTTTGATAAAAGCTTTCTAAAAACACTTTAACCAAACACTCAACACAAACCACACTGGCTTTAAAAAAAAAAAAAAGCTGGAGATTTACTAAGATGTTCACAGATTTTCCCATGTTTATTGTGAAATCCACATGGGAAAAAAATCAAACAATTCTTGGTACTTAATATGATAATTCTAACTGAGACTCTTAAGGTAAGGAAATGTAATGTCTGCAGCTATGCAAGATATGAAAATGCATGTCTCCAAAAATAATCACCTTATTAAAGCGTTGGTCTTGTGTGGATGGAAGCCTGCTTTGGAACAAGCTTGTGGAAAATGATCATGTATTTCACCTACTTATTGTACACTACAGGTGAGCCCAGAGAACAATAAGATACACACTTGGTAAGTGTCTTACATGTTAGAAATCAGTAATTTAATGCATTGATCACTGGAGTGCAATTATAGACCTTAATTCAGAAGGTGTTAGTCATGCACCATAGATAACCTCCAGTGGCTATTAGAATTTCATACCCTGAGTTCATTACAACTGGCAAATGTTGTTTGCACAGCCAGCACATGCAAGGACCTGTTTTTTTGGCTGGAAGCACATTTTTTTAGTATTAAATCCACTCTATTACATACCAGAGAGAACACCTGTTTGGGTCTTATTTCAGTAAAGATTATATCCTAGTTGCATTTTAAGGTAGGTTATAAAGATTGCACATTATTAATGTATTTTATTAGCATGTTTAAAACAGAGTAGGATACAGTGGAAATAGTACAAGCACATCACTAGAAGACATCATAGCTGGTGATAAACCATGGCAACAAACAGCCTACTAACCTGCTGCAGTCTTTATAAAAATACAAGATAAATTACTGTTTGTTACAAAATCTTTTAAAACATTTACTGACCTTTAATAAATGAACCTTCATATATGGCATTTTCTTGAAATTAGTAATAAGCTTAAATTACATATTTCAGTGCTTAATTTCAAGAAGCTGCGTAAACTAGGACAGAGTAAAATTCTGTAAATAATTACTCTGTAAATATTACTGTAATTATTACATGTGGTTTCATGTGTATAGTGGAGAGGATATCTTTTCTTTTTCCCTTTTTCCTAATCCTTTATGATGTCTGCTAGGTGTCTAGCTTTCTATGTGTATGTGACTTGCATAATGGAGGAGAAGAGACACCTTGGCAGAAAGACAACTTCTGTTTTAGTTTCCATCATTTCTTGCAAGTGACAAAACATGAGTTGGTTGTGTAGGTGTGCCTTTTGTCATCAAAATACAACATGCTCATCTGCATCATTTGGAATTGCATTACTTCCTCTGTGCAAGAAGGCATTGAAAGATGTCAGCACAGTGCTACAGAATACACAGCTGCATTAACAGACAACTGTTTCTTTGTGAGTTACACAAGCACAGTTGCTTGCTATATTGGCGTCTTTATAATGATTTATACATTTTAAACTTGGAGGTTTTAAATAACTGAATCAAGAAGACAATGCAAAAGCAAGCCTGCAGTTGTAATAATAGTGTGTGAGCATTGTTCAGTGATAAATCAAAGTCAATACACTGAACTAAAAAAAGTTCCAGGTTGGATTTTCAACCATAACTTTGCAAGAGCTGTTGCAAAAACCACTTCTGTAAATTTGTGACTTCTTGTTAGCAGCAGTTGACTGTACAACATCAGCTTTAAGGTTCCTTCCAACTCAACCCACTCTGTGATTCTTTTACGCGTGTGGACAGAGGCCCTGGCTGACAGGATCCACACAAAAAAATAGGCGTTTCCCACAAGCTACAACAACGGGATTAGAAGTGAAGGGATCACAGCAGATGCACGTTGGAACACGTAAACCGGGGGCAAACAGTCAGCTGAAGTGTTTCGCAACGCTTTCTGCCTTCAGCTAGCGGGTGCGCGGAGGGAAACGGCGAGCCCCGCCTAACCGAGCTGCACGGGGCGGGGGCCCCTGAGGCACCGCGGGCTTTGCCGGGCGATGGAGGCGGTGGGGGCCAGGTCGGCGCAGGTGAGCGCGGGCGCTACGGGGAGGGGGAGGGGGAGCTGCGGCGGGTCCTGAGGGGCGGCGCGGGCAGGGGCCAGGGCAGGCGAGAGCGGAGCGGCGGCCACGTACTGGTCCTTCGCAGCCCACCATTCACAGAATCGTAGAGTGGTTTGGGCTGGAAGGGACCTTAAAGCCCATCCAGTTCCAGCCCCCCTGCCATGGGCAGGGACACCTCTCACCAGACCAGGCTGCTCAAGGCCCCATCCAACCTGGCCTTGAACACTTCCACGGAGGGGGCATCCACAGCTTCCCTGGGCAACCTGTGCCAGTGCCTCACCACCCTCACTGTGAAGAACTTCCTAATACTTAATCTTCCCTCTTCCAATTTAAAGCCATTCCACCTCATCCTGTCACTCCTTGCCCTTGTAAAAAGTACTTCCCTAACTTTCCTGTAGCCCCTTCAGGTAGTGCAAGGCTGCTATGAGGTCTCTCCTCTTCTGCAGGCTGAACAACCCCAGCTCTCTCAGCCTGTCCTCATAGCAGAAGTGCTCCAGCCCTCTGATCATCTTCATAGCCTTTCTCTGGACCCGTTCCAACAGTTCCATATCTTTCTTACTTTGGGGATTCCAGAACTGCACGCAACAGTCCAAGTGGGGTCTCACGAGAGCGGAGTGGACTACCATTGTCCAGATGCCAAGCTTCACCTCCTGTCTTCACCCTCTGCCTTTCCTTTTTGAGCCGCTGAGAAATACGACATTAGCCACCCTCAGGAGAAGTTTTTTGGTAGCTGTGTTGCACATCGTGTTGCTCAAAATAGTACATTATTTGGTGTTTTACTTCCAGGGCAGATGGAGATTGTTATATGCATTTTAAGGGGGTGGGGGAGGATATGTAGGGTGTAAACTTCCTAAAATGTAGGAAGGCACCTGAGGTGAGACAGGATGAGGCACAGCCTCACCTGCACCTGGTCTAGCTTTCTGGCTGTCAGCAGGGTTCTTCCTCCCTTCAGTATTCCAGCATTGAATTTGTTTGTGCAAACACCCCGCAATGCCTCGGTCTGACAGGGCTGATCAGTCGGTGTCTAACCTGGCTACGTTGCATGGGTAGATGTAGGCATGCTTCTTGCTCAGACCAAGCCCAAAATGCAGCAGTGCTTCTACTTTGTGTTAAAATAGAACAGTGAATTGTTACTGTACACCTTTAATTCAGTGGCTCATGTCTAGGAGCATTTGCCCAGGTCTTGGGAAAGTTTACTCAACTTCATAGTCTGTCTGAAGGCAAATGAGACAGTCTTCATCCTAGTTGGTGACAGGCTCTTCTTGGCACTCTTCAGCTTCCTGTAATACTATTCAAGAACTTCTAGAAGTTGATTGAGATGGTAAGAGGCAGGGGCTAGAGAGGAGAGCAAAAGGGCGTCAAAGGTGTTCTCTAAGGTTGGTTTCTGGGTTGAACATGTACATAGTCAGAATGTGGGAACTGCTCAGAGCAGATCTCCCTTCTGTTTCTTGGCCCCATGCAAAGCATCTCCCAAACCCTCATTATGCTGAAACACATCTTTGATGTAGTGAATCTTGAACAATATTCAGTTAGTTGTATGAGCTGTAACAGAAGAAGAGTGCCTCCAGTCCAAAATATTCAATGCTTCCACAGTTAGTTAGTATTTGTGAGGTGAAAAGGTTTAGTATTGTATCGTGTAGAAAGCACAATTGAGTGTAGCTGTTTTACATGGTAGATTAATGTGCTAAATGAAGACACTGCTAGCTTTCTCCCCAGAAAGAGCTGGGTAGGGACAGAATTTCAAATCTATCCTGCACAGGAATTTCTGGTTTGGCAGTCCCTAGGTGTAAGACAGCAGATCTTTATAGATTCAGAAGTCAGGTGCTTCTCTTTCTACATGTACTACATGGAGTGTATAATTTGGTCACTCTAAATGTCTTTAATGCAGGTTAGCCTATGTGACAGCTGGTCTTCTTGGTCAAGTTGGGATCATCTTATGTAAGGGTATCAGTAGATGAGCACTCAACCTGGGATATATATGCAGGTGAGCTGTAGGACTTTACTACCATACTGTGGATCAATGAAATAGCTAACTCACCAAAAGCTTCACATAAGAACTGTTTAGGAAAAAGCATCTAGCTTCTTTTCTGCCTTCTTCACTTGTTAAGTCTGTGCACAACAAGTTCTGCATGCAAAGTTATGTCAGTTATACTTTTCAGTGTAATTTTTCTCCTCCCCAAATTAAAGCTAACCCAAATTTCTTCTCATCTATACCTGTTTCAAAGAAACTCTTCAGAAAGTATCTTTTCAATGTCTCCATTCCAGGGGAGACCGAAGAAAGTTTCTAACTTCACTTAAATGCCAGGCAAATTGGCTGTCTGGCTGTCTTTCTTCTGTACTGCGTTTATGGTCCTTCTGTCACTAGGCATTTGCAGCTCGTTGTCTTTTGATTGCTTTTCTTTGAACATATGTGCAAAAAACATACTTGAAAAAGCAAACATCTCTTCATTATCAATTGTTCCATTTGGTTCTACTTATTTAGGCGCCTGTCTCCATACTTTTTTAATACTTCCTTAATAAATAATGTGCTTAGATTGGGTCCCAGGAGTGCAGGCGTGGCTACCATACCATTTCCTTTCCAGCTAGCCATTTAGTCATCTTTGCTGATTCCAGGTACTGAACCATTACCACTGTTTTATGTCTGACCACTATTTCACTGATATGACAGTACTGATGAGCTTTATAAAATAATTAGCTTTGCAGGTAAGGCTGTACAGAGCTTTACTTGTGACCTGAGTTACAGTCTGAATGCTGCTTCCTCAAGTATTTCTCAAGTATTTCTGTCCTATCTGTAAAAGCTGACCTGTAAGTTAGAAACTTGACTGTTGTTCTTAAGAGGCCTTTTCCTATTATCACTTTGATCTTTTCCTGGTGAGAGTTTTAATCCTGGCTACTTCTAATTATCCTGCAGGCACAATAAAGGGCCTTTTGTCCCTGGGCTAAATCCACTTTGTGAAAAACATAGTTCAAAATGGTAAGTAAGAGGGAAGGGAAACTAACAGGAGAGAAACACTACTTCCCTGGAGTGGCTTCTAGTCTAGACCAGGCAGTTATCACATGACGGTTTTCAGATTAAAAGAAAGTCAACATGCATTTAGAGTGGTGACTGTGACCGTCCAAGGCTGGTTTGTACAACTTTGAACCAACGTCTCTGCTGGGAGACAACTGTATCACTAAGTTGGAAAAAAAAAAAAGCCAAACAGGATTTTTCACTGTCCTCACTGAAGCCTTGTGAAGTTAATTTCCTCAGGACCTGGAAGAGCTTAAGAAACCTTGTTGGTCCTGATCTTAAACCTAGCTGAGGCTCTCTGCCTTTGTAATCCCCTATGAGACACAGGAGCATAGGAGCCTGGGCTGCCTCAGGCTGGCAGATGGACCAGTGTCCAGTGCTGGGGTACTTCCCTGCAACAGCCAGCCCAGGTGCTCAGACAGGGAACAGAGTGGGCTGGCTCTGTCTGGAGGGAAACATTCAAAATGGTGCCAGGGGCTAAAAAAAAAACCAGTGGGGCCGGGGCCAGAGTCTGGGGCTACAGCAACATCCCTGTACTTATCCAGTTTACCTGTCCCTCAGAGAAATAACCCAGAGCGTATTTTATTTCCCTATCATTCTGGAGACTGCTTTCTTTTAAAGAACTATAATAATATAATAAGAATGGAGGAATCACACTGTCTTTGAAGTGTGTGTCCCCACATCTCTTCATAGAATCTGAGGGGATTTCAAAACAAATAAATCTAGATGATGAACAGGAATGAAATAATTACATCCATAGGCAGCTTCTGATTGCCCAAACCCGTGGCTGGTTTTCATGATCCTTTTCTGTCAGATCATTAAATGCTTTATTGTCTTAGTTTTTCCCAATAAATGACAGGAACTAAGACAGTAATGAAAATGCTGTGTTTGACTTAAGCATCATAGCAACTTATGGGAGAGGCTGAGGGAGTGGGACAGGGGATCATTCATTAATCTGATGAATGAAATTAGATTGTAATTGGCTACAGGGATGCCATAAAGAAAAATTTGTTTACGCTCCACAACTTTTTATGAGCACAAATGCATATATTATCATGGCTTAGAGCCTGGGTAAAAGCTTCGAGTTTTATTTTTGTTTCAGTAAGTAGATTTGATCTAATCAGCTAACAGCAACAATACAGATTTTCACAATAGCAATTGGTCTTTATCTAGCCAGTCTTAAGAACAAAGATTTACTGTTTGTGATATATCATTTAAGAAGTTTTTTATGGCCCACATAAATATTACACACTCCTTGTCAGTAGGTTTACTGTTAGATTGAAAGAACAAGGGTGCTCTTTGAAGGTCTTTGTTTTTTTTTTCCTGAGAAGTTTTACTAAGTGCCAAATACAAATAGTCCTTCACAGTCAGTGTGTATCACCAGCCTCTGGGAAAGATGCCTGTAATTGTTGCTATGAGTGAAGAAATTACTCATGATATGAGATGAAGATATTTTACTTGTTCTGCACTTTCTCCTAAAAAATAGGAATGACTCCAGTTTTCTCAGCCACTCCTCATAAGACTTGCGCTCCAGACTCTTCACCGGCTTCATTGCTTTCTCTGGACACACTTCAGCACCTCAGTGTCCTTCTTGCAGTGAGAGGCCCAAAACTGAACACAGGGATCAAGGTGCAGCCTCACCAGTGCTGAGCACAGGGATGCAGTCACTTCCTACACCTGCTGGCCACACCATTTCTGATACAAGCTAGGATGCTGTTGGCCTTTTTGGCCACCTGGGCACACTACTGGCTCATGTTCAGTTGGCTGTCAACCAACACCCCCAGGTCCTTTTCCACCTGGCAGCTTTCCAGCCACTCTTCCTGAAACCTGCAGCCTTGCATGGGGTTGTTGTGACTAAAGTGCAGGACCTAGCATTTGGTTCATGCCTAAGACAAAGTATAATGAAAAGAGAAAGGAATTGAAGATAACAGAATGGAGATGGGAACTAAGATCACTCATTGACATATCAAGTCTCAGGTCAGGAACAGAGTCTTGCATAAGCTCCTATAGCACTTCTGCATTGGCTCTGCGGTCCCACACTGCTGAACTGTGAGAAATCATTTCAGCCCTAATTGCCAGTGATCTATATGTATGTTTCATTGTGTCTTACAGCTCAGTTTTATCCTGTCAGCATGGCTGAGTAGTAACAGACTGTTGTATCTGCCATAAACCCTTTCCTGGAGCTTTTCCAAGCACCTTATACGCAACATAGGCGAAGATCAGTTACAGATGTACACAGATCAGGTATTTAAACTTTACTACTATTAAAACATGAACATTTGCCTAACATTTATTCTCAAAAGTAAACTGAGTTTGAAAGAGGAAGGAGGAGAAAAGAAAGGAAGAATTTCTTTGGCTTTGTCAGGATTGTTGTTCCAGAACTCATGGACTGAATCAAGAGGCCTTTGAAATCCCAGAGCTAGCTGAGATTGTCTATAGTGACTGAAGCGTAACCTGAAAATAAGCAAAAATGTCCAAAGGTTCCAAACTGTTCCTGTTCGTTGTTTCCCATTTCCCATGGGCATGACTCTTTCATGCCCATGAGCTTTGTACCTGCAGCAGATTTCTTTATTGATATTGTTAATGAGTGCTGCACTTTGCCAGCTTCTGGCAAAAAGGTCTGGGGTTAACTGACTCTTCTAGAAAGTGGTTAATCCCTTGTCCCAAAAGGATTTAACAACTGACTGTTGTGTCTGGTCTGGGAAAGACATCCTGTGACCTTTGTCAGTAATGTTGGATGCCATATAGGGGCACAGTATGTCGGAACAATTTCAGACTAAGAGCATTACTTCAAGCAGAATTCAGAAGCTGTATATGGGCAGGACCCTCAGGTCATTATATCACAACTGTGAATGTGTCCATCCTTATTGGGCAGTACAGCTACTCTAGTGAATTTAAGAGAGGTACAGAAGTTTGCAAGAATGTATTTATGTTAGTATCTAACAATCAGAAGCAAACCATTTGAAATTATATGATTTTCTATACAGAAAAACCTATCGCTGTTTGGATTCAAAACCAGAGAACTATTTCAAATCTTAGAATTTGCTAGAAAGGGGAAGTGTGGCACCTTTCTGTCTAGAAACTTATTTATAAACACTGCAAACTCAGTGTGCTTTAGCTTAGATGTCTCTGTTCAGTTACCTGAACTCTGGACACATACATAGAGAAATTAGCTTAAATATATTTTCGGAACATTCACAAAAAATTGTACACTGGTGATGAAATCACTTGACATATCAGTTTTTAAGTTAATTCAGTTTAATTTTATATACAAAGCCATCTCACTATAGGAAAAAAGTAAGGGACAATTAAGATGGTCTTTGTCTCTTCAGTACATAACTTTTTAGAGTATAAAGGGGAGAAAACAGGACTATCTTCTAAATATTGATTTTACAGGCAGGAAATTGCTTAATCCTCTTTCTTTCTTTCTTCCTTTTCTTTGGAGAGCTGTTGTGCTACCTGTGACAAATAGTGGTGTTTCACAGAAGCACATCGGGGTAACAGCACCACTCATCCAGGATCCAAGTGAGCTCTCACATCTTGCTGTCCGAACAGCAAGGTCTTTAGCTATGGATCTAAATGGAGAAAAAGCCTTCCAACATGGCAGTAAGATTAATATTTATCCCTTAATCCTTAATCCTAAAGCAGGCTTGTGGCAATTAGAGATGAGATTCTCACACAGTCATCAAAAGATCATGCTACCTTTATTATATATATACACACTACTCATCTGTGATTCAATGACCTTCAGAAAATGGCCTGGATGTTTTCGGGAAAGTTAGCATGAGAAGTTGCACTTCTTTTAGTGCAGATAATGAACAATTTACCAGCTTTACCTTTGTCTTCACCTTTTTATACACCAGCAACATCCCAAACACCTAAATGACTGGTATTCTTGATCAGAAGACTGTGTTCTCATGGTGGGCACACAGTTCCTTTTGCTGACTGGTGTCACTGCAATAGGTTATTGAGAAGATTTTAAAACTCTTTAAATCTTATAGATCAGAGGTGTCAAACTCATGGCCCACAGGCCGAATCCGGCCCTCCACCTTGTTTTAGCCAGCCCGGCACTTTGTTTCTGCCTGGCAGCAGCTCTGAGCTCCTTGCCCCTGCACTCCTGCCAGCGCCAGTCACATGTGCAGGGTGTGCAGGAGCAGGAGAAAGGCGGCAGCCGTGAGTTTGACACCTCTGTTATAGATGGTTATATCAGAGTAGTCTTCTCTAGAGTCTACCAAGCCTTGTTCCCCAAAACCTAGGGCTGAAAATTGGGAGCTCTTCAGGCCCACTGCTCATTTTCATAGGCACATATGATACATGTCTGTTCACTTCCATGCCTAGTTGACCTAGGGTTATGTGACGGAAGCAGGGGGGGCTGCTGAAGAGAGTAAGCATGCTACTGAATGCTGCACGAAACCACTTCTGAGACCAAAATTTTCCTCTTAAAAAGTAAGCAAATGATCTCAGCCACCAGCAAGGACAAAAATATGGTATATAACCCATTCTTTATTTATGTGGACTCCAACGCATTTTTGTTGGGGGTGTGGAAGGGGGAATGGCAAATCCTTTCTAATTCTCCATGGGACAATTCTTGCTCTTAACTTCTTTCCTGCCTTGTGTACACCAAAAAGATTAGAGTCTTAGCCTTCCTCTTGAGCTGTACTTCAGGCCTGCTTACTGACAGCCTCTGTGGATGTCCTAAAGTATACAAGTTCCGACACAAAAAGCCCGCAAAACTAACCCTATAGCTTGGGAACTGAGAATGGGAGGTGAGAGACAAAGAAATGCTCATAGAAGGTGTCTTAACCTGTCACAGTGAGATAAGGCTCGACTCAATCACTTCACTCAATGTGAGTGGCCACGTGTTCAAATATAGATTTTTTTTTAACCCTCAGTTGGAAAAATGTCAGTGTGCAAGAGTGCAGCGAGTTAGCCTGAAGACAATGCACAAGCCCACAGTGCTTTGTCTGTGAAGCAGTCTTTAGCTAGTAACTACCTTTTCCCGAAGATCAAGTCAGTGCTCAAAGGAACCCATTTTGTCAGTACAAGGTATGAAAGCAAAAGTGACTGAGATCCTCAATAGCCTTTCAGAAAATGATCTGTGGAATTGCTTTGAACACTGGCAGCATCATATGCAGCTGTGTGTCAGCTTCAGAAGGGGACTGTTTTGAAAGTGATCATGGTTGATTTTCTTAGTTTGTTTCATAAAAAGAGTTACAGGCAATGTCTTGCGTTTTTTGTGTTGGACCTCATGCACAGCTATGCTGAGATGGACAGACACTACTACAACATCTCCTCTCAGGTACTGTCACTTCCCTTCCTTTTTTGCTGTGCTAGTGAAGTTTTCTATGTGATGTAATACCAAGGTAACCCAACTTGATTTTTAAAAAAAAAATTAGTACAATATTCTAGGCCAGTTCCAGACTAGACTAGTCAAAGCATCTCCATTGGCCTTCCCTGATCCAAACACACGCTTCCTGAGGAGGCTGAAACCAGAGCTAGAGTATTTGGATTCTGTATGCATTTACTTGCTGCCTTTAGGTCTAGGTGGAATATCCACCTGCATTGTAGAATTTCTTTCCATTGTCATAAACGCACCCAGCTTAGGACTTTCCACCCTAAAAGCACTCGCTGCATATTTACTACCCCTCTAACTTTTCCCGTTCCCTTTACTACTTACCTCTTCTGACAGTAACACAGTAAAATGAAACAAAATCTCAGATGCTGAGCTCTGCTTCTCTAAACTTCATCACTCCCATTTTTCAGTAACAAACAAAGCACTTACACATCCCTTTATCTTCATGTCCATGCACAGGCACATAACTAAATGGGATGATGGTTGCTTTTTGAAAATATTCTTCCCAAAAGATACTGGGTGTTAATGTACAATGATGAAGGGTCGTATAAAATACTATATGCAGGGATTCTCTTAAAGTAAAAATCTTTGCTGTCTTCATGAGAGCAGTAAGAGTCATTACTTAGTGCCAGCATCCTGCTTCTCATGCAGGGCCAAGATTGAAAGGAAAAGGTAGTAACTTATGCTGAAAAAATTGAGGCAGCAAAGATTTAGCACATATCAAAGGAGCAAAGAGTTTACAAATGTTGCTTGTGACTAAACCAGATTGGAGGTAGAGTTTAACAACTGTTAAGAGACTGTTAGAAACTTCTTTAACTACAATTTTAAATTCAAAAAATGTTTTCTAATTCTTCCACTCTAAACATTTTCAGCTTTTATTGTGGTAAATTGGTACATGTGTCTATTAAATTTTTACTTCCAAAATACTTTCTGTTTGTCACTGCTTTTGGTAATGCTGTGATTTTTTGCCCATACTTTAAAAGCCAGCCATAGTATCTGGACAAATACAAGGAATGGAAATGTAAATATCTGACAGATAAATGTAATTTAAAACTATTTGTGCTAAATGTTTTGTATTATGGTGTCAACTAGAACCATTGTAATAGTTAACAAAGAATAACAGGGAAACTTGGTGTTTTGTTTTCATGGTTCAAGGAAAGAGAAAAAGTGTAAGGTAAACAAGATCTTCTATGACGGGCTGTATGTTAAGGTCTGTCTTTTTTGATAACATACAACATTTTGTAATCTCAAAGACTAACATTGTATAGTTTACTGTTTATAACCCTTTTAACAGTGTCTGCTAGGTCAAAAAAAAGAGGGTAGAAAACGCTATTATTTTCTAGTACTAGGGAGTTATTCCCCATAGATTCCGTTAAAATCTCTTGACAGAATTTTGATATTCATTGCCTGCAGTTTGCTTTTTTTTTGCAGCACATCCTAAATTCCTTAGTGAGACAAAATGTGAATAAAAATTTGAGTGCCAGGACTTCAGAATTTAGCACTTTATACTATATTCATAACCTCTTTTACTTTCAAGAATCAGCTCTTGTACCAAAACTATGAAATTGTCTTAAAAGAGACAAGATTAGTATTTTAAGTTGCAAGGTATATATGTTTCCCACTTGGTGTTTGAGCCTCTAGGGTAGAAATTTGCATACTCACCCTAGAAGTCATAGTTGCTACGAGTTAAGGTTTTAGCATATAATTGGATGGCTTTGAGAACATCAAGAAGTGCCAATTATGAGATTCGATGGTTACTGTAATATCCTTGTACTTCCTATTTAGCACCTAGTATCTAAAAAATGGCCAGCTTTCACTTAGTATTTACAATGGGAATATCATAAGGTTTTCTACTGTTGTACTATTTCATTTCCCAGAAATCACTTTGATGAGAGCAATAAGCATAAGATGATTTTAATTCAAGTACAATATTCAACATAGAATTTTCTACTTGTACTTTAAAGAAACAGTGTGCTCAAATCATCGTAATAATTATCGGGGTTTACCTCCTTTTAATTACTACCTCAAAGCCCAGCTGTTTTCTGTTCTGAACTTAGCAGCTGTTAGATGGCCTTCTAGAGTTTGGTTTCACAAGGATTTACACTTACCAATTTTTAAGCAGTTTGTGGTGGAAGTCACAAAAATTCTTCCATTGATTGTCATTTCATGTCAATAAATGCTTTTCTAAAAGAAGAGGTAGATGGTTGCAATCTTAGTTGGCTTTTTTAAGCTACAGTACATAAGCAATCATTTTAGGGCTAGTAATTTGGTCTGGTTTTTACAACGCTAAATAAAAGAGACCCTTCTTTCTTTGAAGAGGTTTTTGTCTTAGATAAAGAGAGAGACAGGTAGGTGGATGGCATTATTCAAGGAACATCCAGAATAGGAATAAATGAGTAAATCGATTCATCAGCAAGCTGCATAAAGGTTTATGCACCTTTTTGTATAACTTAAGAATTTTCAGTTCAGGAAATGTAGTTTTTCACAAAACATGAAGTCCTACAGTACAATTCCCGCCTATACTTTCAAAACTATTTTACAACCCTTTCAAGAACATTTTCACGTTGTAGGATTAATTTGAGGCTCAAGGAGCCCCAAAAGAGGTCCCCCTTTTAAAAATCCATGGCTGTTAGGCACTTCTGTATGATAGCAATCTGAATTCCAAATAAGCATGATTGCCCTCACAAGGAGAGCGCTTAGGGAAGAAGCAACATTGCCTCCTCTATTGAGACAACTGGATGACTGCACTTTACTTTGTAATTCAAACCTGTTCGTATAACTGATTAAGGATTAAGTTAATATACCAGCATTATCAGTTCCATGACACAATTTAAATAGATAGGCCAAGATTTTCATACTTACCTAGTGGGGTTTTAGTGCCTCCCTTAAGGTACCTAAAGGAGGGTTACTTTTCAAGTCACAGGAGGTGCTCACATCTCTTTGGGACCCATCTTCTTCTGATCAGCCAGCCTATCAGATAAGCCTGTTACACTTCAGAGAAAGGATAAATCCCAAATCACTAGTCATTTTTACTGTGACATTAGTCTTTTATTCTACAACTAACTGCACAGATAGCCAACAACAGAATTAACACTTACTATTTTCACTTTTTTCCACATAGATTCACGATGTTACGTCAACAGCTAATACTTGTCTTTGGAATGTCACTAGCTAGTTATATATGTGCATTTAGAAAATGTTATTCAGAAGCCCAAGTCTCCCTGTATCATTCCTGCAACCTCACGGATATTCCACTTGTGCCAAAGGATACAGTGAAGCTTTTGCTAACTTTCAACTATATCAGACAAGTGACTGCAACTTCATTTCCACTGCTGGAGCACTTGTTGTTGTTGGAAATTGGAACACAACATGTCTATCCTGTTACCATAGGAAAAGGAGCTTTCAGGAACCTGCCAAACCTTCGTATCTTAGACTTGGGATTCAATAAGATTCTCGAACTGGATCTTGATGCTTTTGGAGGCTTAGCAAGTCTTACTGTACTCCGTCTGTTTAACAACTACCTTGGAGATTCCATCTTGGAGGAGCATTACTTTCAAGATTTGAGCTCACTAGAAGAATTGGATCTTTCAGGGAACCAAATCACAAAACTTCAGCCTCATCCCTTATTTTATAATCTAACAGTCTTGAAAAGTGTGAACCTGAAATTCAACAAAATATCCAACTTGTGTGAAAGCAACCTTACCAGCTTCCGAGGAAAACACTTTTTATTATTTAGCCTCAGTTCTAATAATTTGTACGACATAGATGAAGTGGCCTCGGCCAAATGCCCAAATCCTTTCAGAAATATTACATTTATCTCACTAGATCTTAGCGAAAATGGCTGGAGCACAGAGAAAGTCCAGTATTTCTGTACAGCCATTAAAGGGACTCAAATCCATTCTTTGATATTTAGCTCTCATACAATGGGTTCAGGATTTGGCTTTAATAACTTAAAAAATCCAGATAAGGATACATTTGCTGGGCTAGCAAGAAGTGATCTTCGTTTGCTTAATATTTCAAATGGTTACATTTTCTCTCTCAATTCTTTTATCTTTCAAAGCCTTGGTAATCTGGAATTGCTGAACCTTTTCAAAAACAAGATAAATGAAATCAAAAGGCAAGCATTTTTTGGCTTGGGAAACCTAAAGGTTCTCAATCTCTCAAGTAATCTTTTAGGTGAGTTGTATGATTATACTTTTGAGGGTCTACATAGTGTAATGCGTATTGATTTACAGCAAAATCATATTGGGATGATTGGTGGAAAATCATTCAGTGACTTAGTAAGTCTGAAAATAATTGATCTCCGAGACAATGCCATTAAAACACTCCCTTCCTTTCCACATCTGACCTCTGTCTTTTTGGGTGACAATAAGATAATATCTGTAGCTGGCACAGCAATAGCAGCAACGCATCTTGAATTAGAAAGAAATTGGTTGGCAAACCTGGGTGACCTGTATATTCTTTTCCAAGTTCCAGATTTGGAGTATATCTTCTTAAAACAGAACCGCTTGTCTTACTGTGTGAAAAGTCATAATATTATAGAAAACAATCAGTTAATCCATATGGATTTAGGTGAAAATATGTTACAGCTTGTGTGGGAGAGAGATTTATGTTTGGATGTGTTTGGGGGACTGTCCAGACTTCAGGTCCTACATCTGAATAACAACTACCTTAGAGCTCTTCCACAGGAGATTTTCAGAGATCTAACATCTCTAAAAAGACTAAATCTAGCTTCCAACCTATTGTCTCATCTTTCTCCTGGGCTTTTCCCACAAAGCCTAAAAAACCTAAACTTATCTGGAAACCAGCTTTTTTCTCCTGAGCCTGAAGTCTTTGTGACTTTGAGTATTCTGGATATTACACATAATAAGTATGTCTGTGATTGTACTTTAAAGAGTTTGTTAGTGTGGCTAAATGAAACCAATGTAACCCTAGCTGGCTCACAATCTGACAGTTACTGTGCATATCCACCTGCATTTGCAGGGGTGCCGCTGTCATCTCTAATCTATGATGACTGCGATGAAGATGAACTCCGGCAGGCACTCAGGTTGTCAGTATTCATCTTCACCTCTGTCACTCTTCTAATGTTTCTGATGGCAGTCATCATTTTTACTCACTGCCGGGGGATTTGTTTTGTCTGGTATAAAACTATCACCAAAAAAATAATAGGCAGCTATCCACAAGCAGCAGATAAAAGTGAATACAGATATGATGTGTATTTGTGCTACAGCAAAAATGACTTTGATTGGGTCCAGAATTCTTTGCTAAAGCATCTGGATTCACAATATTTTGATAAAAACCTATTTACCTTGTGCTTTGAGGAAAGAGATTTCTTGCCTGGGGAAGAACATATTAACAATATTCGTGATGCCATTTGTAACAGCAGGAAAACAATTTGCATTGTGACCAGACAGTTTCTCAAAGATGGGTGGTGTGTGGAAGCCTTTAATTTTGCCCAGAGCAGGTACTTCTGTGATCTGAAAGATGTCCTCATTATGGTAGTGGTTGGGTCACTTTCTCAATATCAACTGATGAAACATAAACCAATTCGAAACTTTTTACAAAGGGGTCGATATTTGCGGTGGCCTGAAGATTACCAAGATGTGGACTGGTTTTTAGATAACCTTTCTTGCCAAATTCTGAAGGAAAAAAAAGTGCAAAGGGAAGCCAGTGGTATAGAGCTGAAAACTATAGCAGCACTCTCACATTGAGAGTGTATGGGCTTGCTGGCTTTCTAAATACCCCATTTCCAGCTGTGCTGTGGCAGGAATAAACAGAAGTTTACTTTTTTTCTTTGAAAAAGCAGATAGGATAACTATTTCAGTATAAATCCTACAAAACATGGAGACTGCTTGAAAGCGACCAGCAAATATCTGAAAGTGCAAATAGTTTGTGGACTATGACACACATTGTCAGAAGAATTAGATGAATCACGGATGCTTCACATTTTGGATTCTCAGCTTCAGAAACTTTAGTCCTGATCTTCAGACTTACTTAAGGTACTCACTACTTACGTAAGGTCTGTTTCCATTAGAGAAGGATGCCCGTGGATGCTTTTTCCAAAAGAGCCCGTGGTACTGTATGGAAGTGACCAAGTATACTTTCATGTATGGCTTAACCTAACCATTGGTTTATTATACTTATGGATTCATGGATTATTATACTTACTCCTGCTCTGTGAACTTTTCATGCTCTGTTTCAAAGTAGAATCAGTGCTTTGCACCTTTGTGCTTTAAATTAGTGTAACACAGAATTCATTTGTTTTCTACTCGATTAGCCTCAGCTTCTCAACTGAAATGTACAAACTTTGAACTTCATTCATCCTCTTCCCCTCTCCAATTTCTCTGCTTGGTGGTAAAACTCTAGACATTGGTTTACTTCATTTGCTGCTGTTTCAGTCTGCAGCTTTTTTTTTATTTGAGCTGTCAGAGAGAAGAGCAGGTATCCCCTTTGTATCTGAAGGAAGCCCGGTCTTGGGAGGCAAACAAGAAACTACCTCAGCAGCCATGCAGACTGTACACTGGTGACATGGCCAATGGCCCAGTGACTGCCAGGCAGCTTTCGCATTCTGCGAGTGAGAAGTGTAGACAACTGGTGTGTAATTTGGGTTGTTCTCTGTACATACTGTGTCCTGATGAATTCTAAGTTGTTTTCTGCTTCTAATTAAATGTTTTTCCAGAGTCATTAATGCCTGGTACTCTCTTATGTCTGTAATGATTTTACTACTTATGTTCACGTGTGTGTCGTCAGGGGGTTGTTCAGGGTCAATTTAATAAAAATATGACTCAGTGATCACTATTACAGAATCTGCACCTATTATTTTGATGACGACAGACTCCTTGAGCGTACTATTCATTTGGTTTATAGATTTATTCAACAAAAGCTTACCAAAAATAATTTCAGTGTGGCCTTAGTGAGTTTTTCAATGTAGTGAGGAAGCAGGAATGGGAGGTTTTATAGGTTGTCTGTCTTGACCTTAGCTGCAAACAAATAATACTATCTTTATTTTGATGGAGATTAAAAAATACAATCCACTTCATGTGAATGCAAATTCAATATAGATTTGCCTGTGACTGATCTAATTTACTCAGTGCACCAGTGTACAGGATTTTTGTTGATAAAATTACTACAGCAAAATATTACTTTCTTCTCAATCCGTGTAATCATGCAGGAACAGAACGGGGCTAAATTTTGGAAAAGTTTCCAGGTGGCATGGAGCATGAGGGAGGAGATTAAAAAAGGGATTGACTGTGGTTATGAAGCCCTGGGTGTCGCTGTTGGATCGAGTAACAGCTAGGGCTCCCTGGACTCCTCCTGCCTCCTGACCACTGCAGCTGCTGGCATTGGGGACAAAATTCTACAGCAGAGGGAGAGCTGAAAAAGAACCAGCAGCCTTGGTTTCCCAGGGCCCGTGTGGGCTGTCAGAAAAGCCACCACCTGTATCTCAACTCTCAGCATTTCTTACAGTTCTCTGAAGATGTCCTTTTTTTTTTTCCTTTTTTTTTTTTTACCAAACCAGTGCAAATATTTATAGGCAACCTTTAAAGTCAGAGGTTGTACCAAAGAGTATTTCACATCAAAAGTCACTGACAGGTAGCCAAAGCACAAATGAACCTGTAGAGTGCAGATCACGTGCAGATCTAGGCTGTTAGCCTATGGATCTGTATATGGTGTAAGAGATGGGAGTTTTAAAAGCAAGCTTCATAAATTATGTTTTAATAAATGTCACAAAATATTTTTGATCAAGTTTGAATTGAGATCCCTCTCCATTTAGGACCTTATTGTGCGCTTACAAGACACTCCTATCACTTCAGATACTTAAAACTCACTTGAGCCAACCTATGTATGAAGGAACAACAAGTAGATAATAGGGATTACTGAGATGGCTTTAACCAAGTCTTTTTGATTTGTTTCAAATGCTTCTGTCTACTTCATGCTTATGCCACTGGTGGGAGGTGTTATATAAAAACTGAATTTACTTCAGTCTTTGAAAAAGTCTGACTTTTTACATAAAGGTTTAAATTAAACATTTGGATGAAATTTCATTTTCTGCCTCCAGTCTTACGTATCATTTTGGATACTTAAAGAGATCAAACTTGTGTCAGGAGTAGCTGGGGAAACTTTTTTCTACCACAGAGGCAGCCTAGCAACAAAGAAGTAGCCAGCCCCATCTGACCCTTGCAAATTCCATTGCAAGAAGTCTACAAAAGGCAGTAATTTTTTGAGAACACGCTACTGAACACCATTCCTAATTGTGGGGTGGTCTGCAGGCATGTGAATAACTACAGGGTCAAATTTTAAAGAGATCTGAAATAACTTTCTTTTTTACTCTCTGTGAAACCACTCCAAGCCTGAGACTTCCAGTCTTCTCAGTTGATACACACTATCCTATACCATGAAAAATTGACTTCAAATAGATCATAGGACCCTGATCACCACTTTTACAGAGCCACCTCCTCTTAAATGACAAAGCCTGGGGAATTGTAGAGAAAGAGCTTGTGCGACTTTGTACTCCACTGCTCAGCAGGAACCACAAAAGCATCCTGTACAAAAATGAAAAATGACTATGCTTGATGAATTAAGCCCATAAATTGAGCCTCAACCTCATAACTATTGATCAAATTGCCTTCAGGCTCACTAGGAACATTACTGCACTATTAGAATTTTATGGCTCTTTAGTTAAGGATACTCTCATCAGTTTTACTCACCTTCCTCAATGAAAGATACTAACTTGTTGGAGAGTGTCCAGAGTAGTGTGTGAAGTGTGACACCAGCTCTAAAGCAAGCTATTAAGATGGAAACTGGTGAATTTATTAGCAGTAGCAGCACAGGGAGTATTCAGAGGACAGTGACCCGGTGCCACATGGTATCAGCTCAGATATTTAATAGAAAAAGCCTACCCTCACCATTGCAACATATACTGTAAATATTTAACTGGTCAAACAGGAAGCGTAGCTCAACAGCAACAGAGTCCAAAGATTACATGCGCTCCTACTTGAAATCAAGGCATAGAGGACCAGATCCCAGATTCTTCAAACGTATTCCTATGGAGAGTAACAGAAGGCAACAACGATATGCACACATATTATCTCATTTTACATGATTATTATTTCATGTACTGTGAAATCAGGCTTCTCCTCCCTCTCCCATCTGACATGCATACTAGTCTCAGCGAAGTGTTGTCCAGTTATAGTTGCTAATGCCAATTGCTGTTCTCTCCTCAGAGAGAGATGGTTCAACATGCTGTTTAGATCTATCCTCTTGTTAATTTTAGTGAGTATCCATTATTGTTCCCCCTCCAATAGCTGTTCTACCTCTGTGGCGAATGTTAGCATAGATGAGATACAGAGTTTTCAGTCACTTGAGTGTTACACTCCTACATGAGTTGCTCAGAATCACCCTGCCTTTCATTTTCTTGTATCACATTATTAACTCAGCTCATTTGCTGAGTTCTGGGTCTTTTTCAGCATGACAGCTTTCCTGCTTCTCTCTGCCAGAAACCATCTGGGTTTCATATTACTGGATCCCACCTTCTAAATTTCATGTGGTGCTGATTACTTTACAATGGCTTTAACATGTTCTCTTCTTGCTGGAACTGTGAATAGCAGCAGTCCTGTTAAATCCCAAAGCAAGGCCTATACCTGGCAAAATACTGATGAAGAGCAATGCACAACTGAATGGCAAGAGTGAGTGGTGAAGATGCTGCAAATGGAGCAGAAGCAGAACATGTGAATCTCTGGAAGATGAGCAAAGTCAGGAAGAGTACATATGGTGGTCTAAGCATCTTGCCGTCAAAAGGGGACTTGGGTTCCACGAGAAGTGGAAACTTGAAGCAAGCAAAGACAAACAAAGAACAAGATATGGTTTTAGGGTCTGACTCTACAAACATGATCAAAAATAATGTCCTAGTACACTAAGCAGATGCTGTGGTTTGGGCTAAAGCAGAACATATTTTCTGACTTTTCAGCTAAGCCTCTTTTGAAACTTCAGCTACTGAAGCTTGCCAACATAGTTTTTCAAACAGTGCCTGATCACACCTATTCCTGTGTAAATTAAAGCCATCCCAGAGCTGGTGGCAAAGGGCATTGAACCTTCTGGGAGGAGCCAACAGGACAGGTGAGCCAAACCTGACACACAAAGCATTCCATGCCATGCATTTCATGCTCAGTATAAAAGCTTAGAGATTACAAGGGTCAGCCCTCTCCTTCGATGGCCAGTGTTCAGGGAGGACCTCACCTGTCTGTCTGCCCCTGAACCCATATACATGTTCCTGAATCCAGTTCGTGGATCCAGATCCTGAGTCCAGCTCCTGCCTGCCATTTAGCCCAACCCAGGACCACCCCTGCTCCTGCCCTGCAGTGTATCATCATCCAAGAGTTTGGTTTTGAATGCTTGTGTATATTTTATTATTTTATTATCTTCCTTTTTATTATTATTGTTTCATTAAAGCTGGTTTAGTGTTAAACCCACAAGTCTCTCTCATTTCTCTTTTCCTTTTCCTGTGGGGGGAGATTGAGACTAAAAGCTGCCCAGTTTTAGCTACTGACCTGGCTGGGATGGTTCTAAACCAGGACTGTAGATAAAATACGAGTAGCTCTAGCAAGAAGTTGCAGAGTTGTTTTGCACTATAAAATACTGCCAACAGCATGCATGCAGTTATGTGAAATGAGGTTTCCAAAATGAGAAGACTCGGTGTAAAAAAACCCGAAAGATTAGTAAAGAATGATTAATATCTCATGTTTGACCATCCTTGTACACTTTCTCCATGATCATAAGAAAGTGGGTGTTCATGCAGTCTATTAATACAAGAGCCAAAGGTTTAAGAAACAATCCGGGTATTTCAAGACTTCTGCTTAAATGTGAAGTGTGCCTAAATTAGTTAGGCCTTGAATAAAGAATAGCTTTAGGAAGATGGTGAAGAAAAGACAGGCTGGCATTTCCATCTTCTCAGCCTGCTCTGTGTGGTGGTTTTCACCTATGACCTCCTTCATGCTTCTAAGATTTTGTAGTTATTTCTGATAAATAGGATCAGCAAAACTAGAGCCTTGACTACAATGAAAGCACCTGAAGTAGAAGTGATGATATGAAGACTTCCCATGCAGACAAATTTACATCAGTAGTTCTTCCAAAGCTCCTTCTGGTGGTTGTTCCTTTAGGTTGCTTGTCAATCTCTTAGAAGGCATCAAAAACTTTTGATGTGCCAAAGAGCTTTTTCTTCCTTTGGGTACGAGCACTTTTTCATACATAGCTTTTATTTTCCTGTTTTCTGTTTTGTCCCTCACAAAGATGAGCTGAGCATCTTGGTCTTCAGTCTCAGTGTGCTGCTCCTGGCAGACATCAAAGATTCCATATACCTGGGACGGAACTGCAGGTGCTGCTCCACCACAATTTCCTTCAACTAAACAAAAGTTTCAAAAGCAAAGTTTAGAAGTTGAGATTTACCCAGAAGGCCACTGTGAGCACAGACCACAGGGAATGCTGCATGCCAAGCTGGTTCCAGAAATTTTAAACTTACCCTTTGTAGTCAACCTTGCATTGCATCTAGGCATTGTTGTTAGGCAAATCCAACAGAGAGAATCACAGAGATTGACAATGGGCTTGCCTTGCCTTTCTAACCTTACCTTTGCTTTTAGTATTGTCTACGTACAGCATAGTGGGTGCCAAAAATAAGTCTGCATTTCTTTTCCCATATGCAAAAGTGAGCATATAGGTATGACATGAATTATTTCATAGTGCAAAGACTATCTATTCATAACCGACTCTGTCTGTTTGAGACATGGTTTTCCTTCCTTTGAGATAGCCTATTGTTTGTCTTTTCATTTGTATTAAAAATAGAATCTTTGAAAACTGCAAGTAAGAGAGAAAAATATATGTCTTCTGAAACTAACAATTCTGCAAACAGGAGGTTAGCCTTTTCCTGTTTAGACATTATGTTCAAAGAAAGGAAGTCGGGATTTTCAATGATAATAATAATTACGTGGCATGCAAACATCAGTAGGTATCAAAAAAGGCTTCATGCTTTATTTAGCATGCCCCAAATGCCTCACTGCTGTTGCTCACTTCTTGAAAGCTTCCATAGTATAAGAATAGTATTAACAAGCTGCTTCAAGCCTCCATGGAGAGCAGTGGGGCAAATAGACAAACCTCATATCAAGAAACAGTTTGTGGCAGGAGATTTTTTTGCATCGGGATTACAAACCAGGCTGTGTTGCCTTTTCATATTGCTACCCGAAGCTAAGTACTTCAACCTATGAGGTCTGTTGATGCTGTTCCTAAAAGCTGAATTGGCAGTGATGTAATTCAGCACTGTGATTGGACTCAGTATTAAAACATTGATACCTGGTACATGTGGCTCTTCATAACAGTGAATCTAGAAGTCTTGTATAAAGAAAAGTACATTTATTGTCTTCTTTATAAACATGGAGGAATCAAGGCAGAGAGAATTAAGATGGTCATGGGCAGGACTGGGAAAAAATCTCAGATTTGATAAAGCATGTTTGCTCTGTTTTGTAGGAGTTTTACAACATGCATTTTTATTACCTTGGAAACTAAAATGTTCTTTTTATCTGCAGAACTAATTAACAGTGTTAAGGTCTCCATTTAATGTGCCAGCAGTTTGCCCATGATGGGCAGAACCAGTTTTACAGGGAAGCAGCTGAAGAGTCGGTGAGTGTTGCAAACTTGAGTGTCAGTGATTTTGAGGTGACCTGGGTCTATTCAGATAAGGAGCAAGAATTCACTGGGCATTTCACTGTGAGTTCCTAACACCTTTCAGGTAGTCACATGGACTGGTATTTCTGATGAGGGCTTGCAAATTAAGAGCAGTGGGAAAACCAGTGAAGGACATACATGTGCTAGTTCAGCTGAAGATGCACATGTGGGAATGCCAGCAGTGGAGCAGGTAGAACAGGGAGAAGGCAAAGTATTTTTAAATACATGAACTCTCTTTTTAGATCTCTAAGATACTATAACAGAATTTTATCCATGATCAGAAAAAAAACCCTATGGAATGAGCCATTTGGATATGTTGCTTCAAATCAATGAAGCCTAAGAATTTAATGTGACTAAGGAAAAAAAGGTGAGAAAATTAATGGCAGAAAGTACAAGAAATTAACAAACATATCCCAACTATGACATCCTTTTTTCAAAAGGTATGATGGTCTAGAATTTACTGCTATAACTGCTTATCAGAAAGGAAAAACTCAGGCCCATACACTCAGCCTTCCTTTTGGGATGGGGAGAATGTCATGGTGAATCACTTATTTTGAGTGTTAGCACCTGCAGCCTTCCCGACATAAACATTCAAGACTCCTGAAAAGCAGGCCTCGTGTTTCTCAGTGGTTTTCTATGGAGAGTAGCCTTCAAGCTGCAAAGTGAGAGCATTCCAGCTGCTCCTGTTGGAAGCATCTTGTAATTCTTAGTGTCAGCTCCGTTAATTTCAACTTCAACTGCTTTTTAACTCCTTTTTTTAACCTCCCTAGTTCCACATTGTCAAACATCCCTGGACCATCTTTCATTGCAAATGGATTTGCACCCAGCCAGGAAAGGACCATCCTCTGCTGTGAGCCAGGACTGACAACAGCTGATAAGTACGCTGCATGGCAGGAGTGAGTGTGCAACTAAATACGAGCTATGAAAGATATACAAACCATTTACTTGGGTATTTCTACCATACCACTCAGAATTCTGAGAAAGCTCATGGATTAATCCCGACCCTTCTTCAGGTCTCACTCAGCTCATTTCTGAAGTCTGAACTGCATTTTTCCTGCCAGAGGCCCAGCTATTTTAAGAAGATGCTTGCTCAGCCTTCAGCTGTAGCAGCCAGTGCTGCTCCTGACAGACCTCATGAAACAAGGAGAAATAAGAATTTATGTGGAGCAAAGAGAAATCCAGAACACACAGTGCCTTCACAAAATCCCCTCAATGCTCTGCAGGGACATATCCAGCAAGAGGAAATGTAGGCTGTTTGTTAATACGAAGCTAGTGGTATTTTACTCAGTTCTGTCTTTACAGTTCTTGTTCAGGAATAATTTGGAATGGAGAACAGACCCTAGCTGGGAATGTCAGAGTTTGGTTAGTTTAAATAATGAAGGAATTTCTTTTTTGTTCCTAAAACTTGAGAGAGGTTTTTAAAAAGCCCAGTTAGTTTTCTGCTGTTTTTTTTCTCTGCGTGCAATTCTCCTAGCCTGGGTTCTGGCTGAAGACGAAAACAAATAATTTCATGTAAGAAAACACAGATTGCAAAAAACCCGTAATCTGATTTTAAAGAGCTGAAGAACCCAGAGAAGGAGAAAAACAACCAACAACAGCTGCATGAAAATTATAACTGAAGATAGCAGAAGTTTCTAGTACGAAGAAAGGGAAGCTGTATTACTACAGAGGGTACTGTCCCTGCCAGCTCACCGTCTATTAATATTGTAGATGCAAAGACTAAATGAAAGATAAAGAATGGCACAAGAGGCCAATAACCTGAAATAAAGGAGACAACTTTTAAGGAATCTTGTGCAAATCACCCTCTCCATGCCTCACTTCTTCATCTTCTCCATGGGAAGAGTAGCACAAGCTACGAGCTACAAGATTAAACACCATCCTGATGGAGCACTGTAAACACAGAAGACAGATAAAGGCTTAACTTTTTTACCTCACTTTCTTAAGAGAAAAATTATGGAAGTACACTGGCACTTGTCTTCACACCCTAAAGAACTTTCACTAAGGACAGACATCATTTTGTTTTATTGCTAAAACTGGAAAATCTTTCCTATTTAGCATGACTGCTGAAAAGAAAATAATGTTGTTCACTAGAAAGTGGGAACCCACTCCTCCTGGGTGTTCTTCCTTTTGAGTATTTGCTCATATTTCTGTGGCTGTTTTTGCCAACAGTATCCTTTTCATCAGTGTTCTTCTCTAAAGAGACTCATTCATAACATTTTCATTTGGGTATACACACATTCACCCCCTTGACACTTCAGAAATCCGCAGTTCCATTCATATCGCAGCACACACATCAGAATGCTGTTTAAAAAGCCCCAGGAAGTTTGCTCAGACATGCTATTTTAGGAGACTTGGACTGGGTCTTGGAAGTTTACAATATTTAGAGGATTTGGCACTGTGACTATTTCCACACAAGGACATGTGTACTGTACAACTTATGAGAGGAGAATAAGCTACCTACAAGCTAAGAGATAAGGAGGAAGACTCATAAAATCCTTGAAAGTAGCTGTAGCAAAAAATTTGGGGAAGAATGGCCAACAGACCATTCCTGAAGAGAGAGGCAAACCAGGCTGCAGCTGGCCAACATCAATGCACACGTGGGACCCATCCAGCACTCTGTTACCTGTACTGTGCCTGCTGCTCCACTGCCTGTACTGTATCTGCACTTTGACCGGTGTGTAAAGAAAGTGTTAGCATGTCTGAGGGTGGGTTATAACTTAATTTTACATTAGCTGTGGGGACAGAACTACACTACCTTATTTGTGTTGCAGCACTGTAAAGCACATCACTACGAAGACTGACAATTCCTCTGCACAACTCCACTATGTCAGCATACGTGTTGCCATCCTAAAAATATCAGAAAATAGAAGGGCTGTCCAGTCATATGAAGACTGAGGAAGAAGAACAAGTAAGATGCTGCAGTTTTCTAAGCAGCTCCATCATACTTGCTGGCAGCTGCTAAAGGTACTGGTGAGACACCTTTTCAACAGAGGTGCCCAGGGACAATCCATCCTGCTGATACTGTGGTAGTTGCCACACTTAAATAGCTATTTAAGTCAAAATTTTAAGCAACAAAATGAGGATGTGGCATTGGCCACTATATCAGCTTTATCATTCTCATTCAACAGGCACTCTGTGATGTGCTCATACAGCAATGACTGGCTTTTGGGAGCAGCACTTGGGACACTGTTTTTAGTAAACAGTAATTTCTGCCACTCAGTTACTCTCCATCTGCTCCTTGTAGGGTCCACGGTTTATGAAGTATCCCTGAGTCACCTCAGGTTTGTTTATGAAGTATCCCTGAGTCACCTCAGGTTTCCGTGTATTCAGAATTTGAAAGCACTTAGGAAAGAGGCCTGGCACTATAACTTAGGGATCTATCAGGAATATCTGCAGAAAAATGTTTTACAAAGTAGATAATTGCAAGTAGCCATTATGACTGAGCTGTTCTGCTTCTCAGTTTTCAGAGAAAAGTGGAATTTCTCATGTCTTTTCTCCCATGGAGACAGGCCGTTTATCAAGAAACTGACCCATACATCACATACATGAAATACAGCAATGGATGATAAAATGCACCAAACAGACCTTCATCTTGCAGCAGCTCATCTCAGCAAAGCTTCACCCTTCCCTCTGCCATGCTGCATTTTGCTGGTTCTCAGATAACCTCAGAATACAGAGTTTTTAACTTAATAACTTACTGTTCTCTGACCTTCACTTTACCTCTCTGAAAGAATAAGCTTAGTAAGAGACGCTCAGGAGGGATACAACTTGTATTTCACATATAGAAGCAATAGTTTTTCTTTCAGTGACCCTTTGGTAGCCCTTACACTCAGGTTGGACATCTCATATCCTGTTGACTGTATTTCATTGGCATAACAAAGCAGCACATCCTGCCTGAACCTATGAACCTTTGGCCAGACCTTCATCTTCAGATCTCCAGGTTACATGCGCTAAAAATGCCTGATGAGCTACCATGATGTGATTGATACTTTAGGTACTGAAATTCAGCTTTGCAAAATATCATTCTGTTCTCCTGCAACATTTATCTGAAGCCAGAATCTTTGCTAAAAGCTGCTATACCACCATATCATGCAAAGCAAAATAATGCACAGCAAAATCAGCAGAGAGTTCAGATAGAAGCTCTTAGATTTATTTTGCTTTCTGAAAATGCTAGAGATGTATCAAGCCTCAGTTTTCAAAGTAGCATCTGGGATCAATGCAAAACTTTGTCACAAGTGGCTCAAGGTGCCACATTTAGGCTTACCTCCCACCGAGAGCCAGAGCTGCACAGATTTTTGTCAAGACTGATAACTCTTTATGCAGTATTAAAAACATTCATACTCAGTCTATTTGTAATTTCCATGTCACTTCAGAATTATTTATATATTTTTAAATCAAAGATACCAAGGAAGCTATATAATTCTGTGTGTTACTTCACAGTTTGATAGGGAAAACATGACCTGGGAGGGTAAGAGTCTGAGAAGTGAGATTTGATTGCTTTAGCAGGAAGGTTAATTAAATAAAATTCCTCAAGACCTAATCCCCCCTGCCTAGCTCCCACTTGCCTTTTGTGACTATTCTGCATGTTTCAGTCTACCCACTGAGATGTGGTTGAACGCGGTAATGGTTGCAGTCTGCCTGCCCTATATCCACTTATTTTGAGGAGGACAGGAAAAGCATCTTTGAACAATTTTTTATTCACTACTAATACATTTACTAGAAATAAACAGTAAGATGGTGACTGATTAATGGGTGGTTTGGCTTTGATGAGTCATTTGAGGTGACAGCCTGAGAAATATCTAGGTGGTTGCAAGCTGGAAGAACTGGGGAGAAATCTCACACAATTATGTTGTGGCTAATGGAGAACCAGAGACCACAAGGCAGAAGAAAAGGTCTTGAAAATCAGATAAAACTAGGGAAAAATAAAAAATGCAAAGAAAAACAAATGGGCTTTTTGTATTTTATGCAATCTAAGATCTGGCCCAGTTTCATCAATACAAAGATGCCCAGGGAGTTCAATAAATACTTTAGTTAAAAAAAAGGCACTTTTACTACATCTTGAGTAGATTAATCCCACAGCAAGAAGTATATTCTTTGTTTTCCAAAATCTTATCCCTCATTGAAAAGATCTTTAAAACAGTATTAGATCTCAACGGAGAGAATCAGATGATCTTAGTCCTAGACCAGCTTCTGATTTACAGCATCCAAAATGATCAAGATTATTCTCCTGAAAATGTGGCCTAAGCATTTTTAAAATATGCAGCTGTCTGTGAATTCCATATCTAAAAAGAAGTCACAAAAAGAGACCACCATGGTGACTCATTGCTCTCAAATCTCCCTTGGAAAAAAAGATGTCTCTATCCCTTCTAAAAATATGAGTCACAATTTTCTGATCTTGGCCAGGAGTCTGTCCTCAATTCTCAGAAAATGGTGTTTAAAGCAGTATCTAATGATTCAGGAATTGCAAGGCCTTTTTGAGAAACAGAAAAGGGTGCTACACCCAAGTTACAAGACAACAGCATGACCCCTGGAGAGAAGACATCCTTGTGGATGAATGTGGGGATGAGAAAAAAAAAACAAACACAAGGATTGTTATTGATAGGGCACAATCTCTTTTCTCTGTGACAAGCACCCACTTCCACAGTCATAAGAGGAATTCATACAATAACCGAAGCTTATCAGTACGTATTCTAAAAAAATTCCTAATTTTTAATGCCTCCATGAACTTTTTCTAAAGGTGCCGTAGCAAATAGGTACTTCTCTTTCATCAGTAAATCAGAGTATCAAGCACACAGGAAAAACAGCTACCTGGGAACTGTTCTCAGCAGGAGTGACAAGCAACATCTGTGTTGATGCATTACCTTCTCCATTAGCCTTATGAAATTAGATTTGACTTTACAAAAAGGAGTGTGCAGGTACCCTTGTCAGCTTCAGAGGCATGAGACAGGAAGGGCACTTTAATGACCCATTTAAAAGTAATGAAACAGCCGTTTATCCTAATTGGAGGAACACTAATTATATCAGAAAGTGGTGCACTCTTAGATAGAAGAGTGCAAATGCTATCTAATCAGACTTAATGACTAGGTAAAGTATCCCGACATCTGTGCATCACTCACGCATTCCTGCAAACAGAAAAATTAGCTGATGTGAAAATGAAGGTTTTAAAATGGAAGGTTAATTATGGTAGTTGAATACATGTGCTTTATCTAAAGCCAAGTTTGCATCATGAGTCTCAAGGGACATTTCCTTTTGAAAGAAATGAAGGTAGTTGAAAGGTGGCTGCAATGTGGGGGAACAACTAGTGTAGAGGACCTGTGGTGGTTACCCAGGGAACATGTGAGGGACTCCCAGTCTTCATTAATGGGATAGCAGGAGGAGATTCAGGACAGCCTTTGAGTAAAGCCTACACTGATGATCACCACTGCTGCTAAGCCACAGGGGTAAATCTTATGCTGAAATGCCTTTGTTTTCTATCTAATTGGCTCCCAGAGAGCAGATAAGAAGCCTTTGGCACTGCTGCTGGGAGGGAAGGGTCAGTTCAAGTATTGTCCCATCCAGACAGTCTGGAGTGTAGTATAAGCATAAGCCCTGGACTAGCATGAAGCACCTCACATCCTTCAGCATCAGTGCTTAAGTGCAACAAAGGGACTGCTTATGCTAGGCACTGAATTCGATCGCATTTGCTCTCCATTAGCCAGGAGGTTAAGACCCAAGGGCTGGGACAGAACATGAAACAAGGATCAGTGAACGGATCCTGGCAGAGCACCTTGGAGCCCCTCCTGGAAGAGGAGATTACTATTATAGGGGGACTGTGGGGTCTTGCCCGTCAGCAATCACATGGATGTATAAATGCATTTGTATGAAAGTGAACTGGGCTTTCTATAAGCTGTTCACTGACAGGATTCCAAAATCTATGAAGAAAGTATTAAAACTTTGCTGTTTCTTTCAAAAACAATCTCTAACAAAGAATAGCAGTAAATTGACAAAATTGAAAACTCTGCCAAGGAAAAAAAGCCATCAAAACTTGCTTCTGTGAACAAGATACAATGTTAAATTCAGAAAACATTTACCCTCAAGCTGCATTAGTCAGAGCCTTAAAATATTAACATAATTGGCTGCATGAAAGCCATGCAAACAGCACTAGTTTTATATACTGAAGATGCCAAGTAAACACACAAGTCTTGACCAAACAAGTACGGTACTGACAGCTCCTCTGAAAAAAAACAAAAAACATGAGGGATGTAATAAAACTCCAAGTAAAATGTGTTCCCAGTCAAAAAAAAACAAAACAAACCCCAACAACTCAGGCTAAAGAGACATTCACAGCCTCTGAATGCTTACTGAGATTAGACATAAAAGCCTCTTCAACTTATCTTGAGTTGTACTTTCCTCTTAATGTCAAAGGGTACCCTGCTGCATAGGGAGATGTTTATACCCTCTCATGGGAAGCCAGAGGCTTAAGATAAGGGAGTGTCTTTAGAGGAAGAGAGCTTTGAAGGCTTGGGAAGATAGCCTTTATTATCAGCCAACCCTCTATTAGGTTGGTGAGATTTCTGTTTGATTTGGCTGCAGTCTCTAGCCTCAAGTTCCTGCCCTAGCTTTTAAAATAGAACAAGATCTCCCTGCAGCTGAAAAAGGGCAAAGGGTGGAACGTATAAACAGTAATTAAAACAAAAATCTTGTTTTTAAAAAAAATTCTCCCCTAAAAAATACTCTGTGCTTTTCCCTGGTGGCTGAGGCTGGCAGGCTGACAAAGCTGAACATGCCACACAAACCAGTTCAAGTTAAATGTAACTTGCCCAGCTATTTCAGACTGTGGACGACAACACAATCTTGACATCACCCTTCCTTGCTTTCATGATTAGAGGTAATTTAGTCAAAAGGACAGACTTCTGGACTGGAATTCAAGACTGCTGGGGGCTCTCCTGGCTCCCCAACCAGTCTGGTAGGTAATCTGCAGGGCATGTCTGTTGCTTTGCCTTTCTGAATTGTCTTTGAGGCCTATAAATAAGGAGGTTGAGATTAGATATTAATATATATTCTTACTGTTAATAGGTTTTGTTCCATATGGGTCTTAATACTACATAGAAAAAAATGAAACTGCTAAGAAAACCAAACTTGGTTTGGAGAATAGGAAGCCTTCCTTACCATCATGGAGCAGCCCTGTCAAGCTTCACAGGAACTGAGTGCACTCAGCTCCCATTCATCATTTATGTTTTGTGACCTTATCTCATCGGTTTCTCAGTTTTTCGCTGTACTGTCCTAAATCATGACTTTCTTGGCTTTCAGTGTTTCAATCAAGATATAAAATGTCTGATCAGATAACTGGTACTCTCTCAATGGACGCTAATGTAATTTCATAATGTGATTTCATTTTTCAGAGAAAGAATAAAAGAAGCTATTATTGGATCAGGAAGAACTAGGCAATTGGTCAAGGACACTTTAAAGGCAAACTTATTTGAGTTTCGAGTAGTGTATCTGGGTTTGGATTATACATGATTGGCTTCTGTAACTTCCACTCCTTTTGCATATTCTACAAATCATGACTGTTTCCAAAAGCTAAGGACACACACAACTGGCTTAGGACAAAGTGGATTCACAGAATGGGAATCCAGTACCTTGGGAGACCAATTAAGTCATGGAAGTTTTTCAGCACCTACAATTTCTTTTTATATAGCATCAGCATCATGTGGAATAAGTCACACTGTAGCCCAGTGTGGTGTCTGTCTCATTTCCAAGCAGTCTGACATACGGGATGAATCTAAGCTAATGTGTATCTCCAAGTATGATAACACTGGATGGAGATCCTGAAGAGCAGCAAGTTACAAGGTGTGAAATGGCATCGACTACAGATTTCTGGGGAATCATTAAAGAACTCAGACAGGGAAAAAAAAACACTCTAAAACTCATGATATTGGTTTGAATCTTTGCTCCAACAGAAGACAAATCCAAAGATGCAGTCAAGACCCAATCTCAGTCCTGCTGGCTCTGGAACTAGAACTGTGTAATGACAAGATGAAGTTCTACTCACATCTCCTGCTCTACAGGAGCAGATTAGGAATGTCTGGGTGAACTGTTGATAATTTGTGCTATGTGACGGCAGTCTACATTTTCAAAGTACTTTGTAAACTTCCCTCACTTCTCTGAATTATCAGCATTATCCCCCTCACTGTTCAGACTTGAGAGCATACAGAAACGAAACAGTAAAATCAAGAAATAATTTAATTTTCGTTCAACTTAGACATTGAACTCAGTTTTTGCCCAAGGACTGTGTGGACACACTGAACACCTCAGTGGAGAATTCAAGTAATTTTCTGTGATAGTGTTTTCACTGTACAATCTTTATGACCTGCCTCTTTTAAACTTGTAAAAGATTTTGCTTCAAAAGGAGGGAGGTTTAGTTTAGATTAAAAAAAAGTCATTGCATTGCAGTTATACTACAATGCTCCTAATTGCCAAGTGTCTTAGCTAAACAAAATATCATAAATAGGTTTTGTGTTAAACGTGGAAATAAGAAAGAAGCAGTACTAAGTATTACTGGGATGGGCTAATCTGAGATTAGAAGAAAAGGAAATTACAAACAGAAATTAAGATACAGAGCACTGGAACTGGTGGAATACTGTATGAACATCTTGATGAGAATCAAAACTGCCTAAATAACCTCACTGAAACCAGAGTGATCTCTGATTTTTTAAAGTACTGATAGACTGTGGGGATAGCAGAACTTGAAAGAAGATGTAACTTTCCCAAAGAGAAAAGATGGAAAGAAAATGAAAGATTCTGGACATCCAGGCATCTCCACATAGAAAGTTCATCAAGAAAGAGAAAGGCATTTTTCTTCAAATCCTATGGTGCTAAAATTAACAGGAATTCAGACTTCACTGGATTTCATCTGTGGTCTCTGTTTGCTGGGACCTGAGTTGCTATGCAGTTAGGCACACATGGCACAGCTGAGAAGTCTGGGCAGTTACTGATTTTAATCATGTTACCTGAAAAAGTCAGTGTGGAAGGTGACTTTACCTTGAGGTGACAGAGATGAAATAGATACCTTAGCCACTGTCACACAGAGACTACTTACTGTCAGCTCATGCCTTAAAGCAGTGAAGGTTATGTGGGAAATTTGACACAGGCATACCTGACATTCTTCCCAAATTGGAGTGGAAAGGCCAGCTTGTGATTTATATGAAGGGGAGAAAAAAGCTGCTCAAAGGCCAGGGGCAAGAAAGACATCAAAATTCTTAAGCAGAACAAACTATATCAGATTGAGGTGCTATTTTTTTTTTTCAGAAAACATCTAAAATACTAATTTCCAGCAAAAATATTATTGTCAGAAACATCTTCCTACAAAAATGAAACCCTGGTTTAAAGAAGCTTCCATTTTCTTGTCTTTTTCTTTTGCTTGATTAATTTACTTTATCACTTTTCCTATTTTTTTTTCCACTTTTTCAGTGGTAAAAAAAAAAAGATTCAGGGACAGAGAAAAAAAGAGAGAAAATGCCAAGCAGCCACAAAAAAACCTGGACATATCTGTACAAAAGCTGGTGGAATATTTTGGGCTAATGAGGTGTTTATGCTGTATGCAAAGTCCTTCAAAATGAAAACATTTTTAAAGATCATTTTTCCAGCATCATTACTTTGCGAGCCCTAAAATAATACTGAGTTTTAAAAAGCATTTCTGACATTTCAAGATTTCCCAAACTGCTCTTGAATAAAATCGTAATAACAGGTATCACTCAGCATCAGTTTGAGAATGAAATGCATAACATGACAGCTTAATTCTTATTCTCTCTCCAGATTCTCTTTTTAAGGACAACAGGGCTCACTGTTTCTCATTCCTGCCTAGTGACCTATGCTGAATGATAAGCAGAACAAAACTAGCACTTGCTACTGCCAATCCATAGGCCCATACAGCTAAAGGCAGTAATTTCCAGGGCTGAAAAACAGAGTTTATTTCTTTAAATGGCTACATTTCTTGCATTTCTCTTTTCCTTAAGAGTTTTCTAGGTCAGTCACCTTCTGAGATTTTTCACTTAAAGGCTGACCCTCCAAAATATTGAGATTTCTGACAACGCCACACACATTCCAGAACTGCAATTCAGTTAATTCTCTCCAGGCTGCTAGAAACACAAGGTAGAACAAGCAGTCAGTCAGAAAGACACATTTATTTTCATCTCCAATGCAGCTGATATCTGAGAAGAACATCTCAGTGAGGCCCTAAGGGCAACAAGGGCTTTGATTTACTCCAGAAACTGCTTTCTTAGACAAGTTGCTCTCTTGGCAAAATTTAGAACAAATTCTTGAACTGTAAAGGCTTGGGGAAGGTTTTGACTTCCTGCCTCGCTTGAACAACACTTAAAATTTCCTGATGACATGCCAGTATGTTGCATATTTAAAGCCTTCATTATTCATAATATCAATAATTATTATACAAACACAATATTGAATAATTATTTCAAATCCTCATTAACGTCAGTACCAAAAGGAAGGGGAAACAAGTGCAGGAAAGCCCTGCAATTTCTGTAATGCATTTCCTGTAACATCAGTCACACCACATCAGAAGACTGTCTTCCTTGTTCTTCATCTCTCTTCAGCTCGGATATCCTCTGGCAGAGCCAGCTCAGAGAACAAAAGCTGGATTAGACATTTGCACAAATAAGAACAGTATCTAGTATTACATGAACTAATGAAGAATGTCCAAACATATCAACTGCCATGCTTCGAGGGGATAAACTGATCACCAGCTGAGTTCAAGGAAAAATAGCTGCTCCACCCTCACCCACACAGCACTTCAATGTAATTACAATGGGAACACTATGAGCATATAAACTTTTTTTGAAACAGCCACAAATGGAGGCACTGGAAAGAAAACACTTGACCAGACAACTCACCACAAAAATTCCTATGGCAGTACAAAAAAAATATGAGGTAAGCAATCCGGACCAAAGTAATAAAGGAATTTTGGCTTTCTTCTTGAAATGCCGGCAGATGAGCTACATATGGCTGTTTGCTGCAATTTGTGCCAACACATTCATGCGTGTCTGTTAAGGTACTACAGGTACCTCACAGCATATTGTCTGCGTATCCACTAAGAACCCACCTTACAGTGCTGCACACACTGGTTAATTCTAGTTGTCCTGATTCTGCAATGTCACACTGCCTTTGTCAAGTCTGGCAGTTCTTCCTAACTGAACTCTAATCCACTACTCAACAAGACAGTAATATATGCTATCAGAGGCACATATACAACTCAGGCTCTACGTATGTCCTTTTTATTCCTTGTTCTGTTAATATTAAGCACTCACCTGATTACCTAGTTCTGACTCTGCTTTATTTACCAAGCAGAAGAAAGGTTTGTCTGGCTACCAGTGCTGTAGGTTTAACCCATCATCTGAGAATTAGGTTTGTCTTTTTATTTCAGACATCATTTTAAATAAGAATAATCATGCAATCACAGTGGAGATGTTATTTATGAGATGGTGCCTTCTCCTCGTGCTGTGCAAATTCTAAATTGGAAGTAGCTAATATCTGTATTAATTACCTGGTTCTCCTTACTTGTATCTGTTCCTCTCTAGCAATATCCTTGCCTTCCAGAGTTGACCTTATACTTATCTGTAAATTCTGGAACATCCACAAAAGGCTGTAGAAGCAATAGATAACTAAAAATGCTAGACAACCAAACTATCTGCCTTATTTTGGCTTTCTTTTCACTGTTGCCCTATGTGTATATTGCAGAAATGATGCAAATACCATGTAGTGCCTGGCAGTTTTCCCTCTTGAAGGTCAACATTCTTGGGGTAAATATTCTAGAACAGAAAGGACAAGAGGGAGAAGATTCAATGATACAAGACTGAAGTTAACAAGAAACCAAGTATAAAAAGGCTTTCTAAGGACGTTCTGAAAGGTATCCTCAGACAATTCTAATTCTAGATTTATCTAATATCTTTTGAGAGGTTTTTACTTGTCAATAGATAAGTAAATAGGTATGTCTGGGCTTTGTGGTCGGATCCTAACAAGAATGAAGCAGCCACAGTCATACATAGATTAATATTCAGCTTCAAATGTCACTGAAGATTAATCCATTTATTGATTTGCAAACTAGATAGTGCCTTAAATTGGTATTGAAACTAAACAGGAAGCAGCACAAAACAGGCTTTAAATGCCCACTGTAGTTCTGAAGTACGGAGCAGACAGAAGGCAACCACATGCTGTCTCCACTGAAATCTGTGCATCCTCTTTGAACCCAGCTTTAGGTACAACAAATCACAGTTACACAGTCTGGAGGCGATGAATGAATTTGGCGTAATGTGGCCAGAGGCTGTGTAAGGCAAGAAAGGCCAAACTTTCTTAGAAAGCTGGAAGTGAAAGATTACATTTTTAGAAACTAATGTAAACCTGAGCTTCCTCAAGTGAAGTACGCTGATGTGTCTCAAAGCTTCAGCTGTCCTGAAGACTGTAAGAATTTTTTTTTTTTTAACAGACTCAACCTCTATGACCAGATCTAACCTTTAAAGAAATCTGGGTTTATGCCTGCTCATTTATTTTATATTTTCATACACATGCTTACATATATGTAAATGATGCTTACAACTTTACCAGAAAAATTATTTCCTACAGGAAATTATTCACTTCATTTTTTTGTACAAGAAAGGATAACTGTAAATTCCAGCGTCAGAGAGGGTTTGTTCAAGACCCAAATCAAATAATGGCTCCTCTGTGTAAGTATGGAGGTGTGCAAGAAAACTGCCAGTCTCTAATAACAAGAATAGATCACCTGTATTTCCCAGCCTCTATATTCTGGAAGATGTTGAAGTGGAATTCCAGTGTCTTAGTTTACAAAAACACATGAGATTTGTAATAATTCTGTATTAATATGCACACTGCACACAAAGAAGTATTACCATGTGTCCTGAGTGAATGCTGTCTGCTGCCATGGATGAAAGCCTACACCTTTTGTTGTTAAAATCTACACAGACAAACAAATGAGAACAATATATTAGTCAATTGAATTAAGCTTTCCCAAGCCAGCACACAACTGATGGCTGACTGTTAGGAAGATCAACTAGATTTGAAGCATCAGCACGAGGAAGACAAGAGGCAAGAGCTGGACTCAGAGCACTGGGGCCCAGGGACTACCATAACCACTGATTCTACCCTATCATGAATTAGGTAACCAGTTACCCAGAAAAGGAGGTGCTCTGTCCCTAGAAGGCAACATGTAAAAATTATTGTATGGGACAACTTTCAACAGAAGTCAACATTGACTTATGACTTTATTTCCTATTTCCTAAGCCATAGCATAGCACAGAGATACATGTAGTAGCTTGATTACTGAAAGCAGGATAAAAGTAAGCCAGGCCAGAACTTGTGTTTTCCCAGTTCGATTCCTTTGACACCTAAAGGGCACAGGGAAAATATCTCAGGTAAGTTTTTCCTTTACCTGGTCAAATAAAAAGATTCATTGAAGGGAAGCAGACCCTTTGCCAACATTGCTACCTCAAAGACAAAAGAAATATTTCACCTCTTCTTGTGCTTGTCCAACTTTCCAATGTTATTCCAGTTAAGGTTTCAATCTCCTAGTATGTTCAAAGGAAAGAAAGAGACTATACTGCATTGTTGGCCAAAAAGACATTGCAACCTCTCGAAAACTTCAGAGGGTGATGTTCCCAGTTAGGTATAATTCACTGCTCCTAAATTAGGATCTCAGACTCTCTGAATATTCACTGGGGAGAAACATAGTTGCTTCCAGAAGGTTGCACCTCGACCGGATGTCTGAAGGAGACAGTAGGAGTACATCTCAGATTGCTACTATGCAGTCAAGAGTTTCCTGTCTCACATTTAATTTGTTAGGTTTCTGCAGGGAGAAAAGAGGGATTTCAGGCAGGCCTCCACAGCTCAGTATGCACATGCTTTTTCTTGGTGGCAGCCATCAGCTCTAAGTGCTGGCACACCTATTTTCTGCTGCATCCATACCCAGACAGGCTGGAGCTCTCAGATCTCGCTTTACTAAACTAATTCAGCATATGACAAAACTCGGTAGCTGGGAGCCAAATTCTTGGTTCAGATAGGCTGCTGTGCTATAGTGAAGGGATTGGAAGAGACTGAGAATGAGTCTTTTGGCACAGTTCCAGTTTGTCTTCCCCATTTTCCCTCCGCTGTAGGAGAGACTGCAAATAAGAGTTGTGCCTAGTTGGATACACTGAGATACTACTTCAGATCTTCTGAGGTAAAAACAAATGAATCTGAGAGCTGTGATAGCTTTGAGGAAATCCACATCTGTTAGGCACACCTGAATTTAAAAACATGAGGAGCCTGTGGCTTCCTCACTGTCTGGGTTTCCTAAGGAATGGTGGACCCATTTCCAGATAGTGTGGATTTGGGTGGAGGGAAGAGGGAAGACACTAGCAACAACAACATCCAACATGAATCTTTGCTTTCCTAATGTTAAAATACAACAATATGAAAACAGAGCAAATGTGAAAACCAAAGACTCCATCAGGGTTTCACATCAATCAGGCTTTTTAGGGTAAAGTGTATCAAAAACTAGGAGTGAGACAGCAAATGTTAGATGTCAGGATGATTTCTGAGAAGACAAAACAGGTTTAAATCCACAGTCCTTAGATTTATATCCATCTCAGACGCTCACGCTGCCCCTGCCCTCTTCCCAGTGCCCAAGTGGCAGAGGAGGTTACAATACAAACAATAGCTATCTTTGCAGAATGGCCACTTAAATAAATTAATTCCACTATCTCTCCTCCACAACAAGGCTGTACCCAAGCAGCAGGGGCTCCTGCCTCAGCAGGGACTCTGCATGCAGCAGCGACTGCGAGGATTTGGGGAACACAGGAGGGACCTGCACTTGCTTACCCAAAGGAGGGGGAATAACTTGCAGAGTGGCAAAATGACAATGGACAAAAGGCAAATTTAGACCTAGTATCAGAAAGATAAATTGCTGAGAGTTCTCATGAGTGGATACTAATCCCCAGGGACTGTATGGCCGAGTGCCTCCCTGCTGCCTAGGCTTTCACACCTGCTCTGCTGCTTGAGGTCAATCACTCCCTTGTGGTCAGAGAACTAGGCGAGATATAATAGCGGGTCTTATTCAAGCTCTGTGTCTGGGAACATATACTTAAAAAGCAGGCACATAACGGCATTATTGCAGCCCCTCTGAGGTGGTTGGCCCCTGTAGTGTGACAACCAGCCCTTGTCCTTTAAGATGCACGTTCAGGCACTGCAAGGGAACCAGAGCTGAACTGGGAAGGAGAACCTGAAGATGGAACAAAAGGGGAAGTAATTATCTTGAAAGGGGAGTCATGAAAAGGGCAAGGTAGACCTGAGGCATGTGTATACAGACTTGCTAGCAATTAAGTATCTAAGTATATTGTTTTACTATTATATGTCAAATGATTCGTTTCCGCACCCCCCCCCCGAGATGTTTCAAGCAGTTTTAAAGCCGGCTGTAGGCACTTAGGAACATCTATGCATCCAGGCCTAGCATTTCAAATTTATTATTTTAAAGGCATAACGAAATGCAATCATGACGTACTAAAAAGGGTAAATGAAAACAGAGTTTGTATGTTCCTACAGTACCAGACCATTTAGGAAAATACTGAAGTAACGATAACATTACATGTAAATTTATAATAATAGGAGTTTAAGAGGCCTATTTTTCTAGATTCTGTATATTTATAATAAATATGAATTTAAACATAAGAAAATAGTATTTCTTTGAGAGCGCCAAAACAGATCAGGCCACGTTTTTCACTTAACCATGCTGAAGTGAAAAATTAAACAATCAGTTTAAATGTCAGTAACTTCTCAGCTATATAAATCCAATTATATATTTGGAATACCAAAGAATCCACGCACTACCCACATTTTCAGCTACTTGTACACAGCATCACAAAGACTTACTTCACCTTTTGAATTTTGAAACATCTATACTGGTCAAAGCTACCAGCTTCTGTATTAAAGGGACAAACCTCCCTCCTCCATTGCCAATAACAAACCAGTATCTGACAAAACCCAGACAGACATACTCACATTCTGCTTTTACAGGAAGTCTCAGTTTTGAGCTGCTCATTCTGGAGACAGTTCAGCCTCCATACAAAGTCCTAACTGGCAACAGCCAAATTTGCTGCACTGATGTACCAGTGAACCTCTATAATAGATGCCAAGTGGAGTATGTAAAAGTTACAGCACTGAAAACTATTTGGATGTACTATTTCTGGTCATATAAAACAAATACCAAAATTTATTGCAGGTTCACAGAACTCGTCCTTTTCAAACACCACTGATTTTAAAAGCATAGAATTTTATGGCTCCCTAATCATATTTTACACGCTATTGTTTGCAACTCTGTTTAATGCCTATTACTCTGAGATCATACAAGTTATTCCAGTCTCAAATATTGTGGTTTACACACACTATCAAGACATTTACTCCCTCTGTATCATACACGTGTATTTCAATGCAAATAAGGATTTGGGGTGCCTCTCTCTCCCTCTCCCAGTCTGCCTTAACTACACTAATTGAAGATTTTATATCTAAGTTATCCAGTGCACCTACTGAGCTGTCTCAAATTCTTGAATATCTTGCAGTTAAAATACATTAGCTCAAGTTCCACATTGCTTCTCAGCTGCAAATGATGAAAATGCCAGACTAAGACTTGAATGACAGTTTTCATGACGACACCTTATTTTGGTAAGGTATCTTTCCCCAATGCTGTTGTTTCACATATTCAGACTCTATAAAGTGATACTGTCTAGAGATGTCAGGGGACAGTTTCTTGAATTCTCATTTGACAACCATATGTTTCTCATTTGGGACATATTAAACTAGTTGGTTTTAAAAGTCCTTGTAGAAGTCAAAAAGTAGCTTTGTAACCCTACCAGATTTCAATTTTATGTTGTTTTGCTTAATACTTCCCGAATGACTTCATTGTTTCTTTGTCTGAAGGTAATGCTACACAAAAGATGAGAGTAAGTCATTGGCTGTCATTTACGTTACAAAATTCATCATGCCTGTCTTGTGAAGATTATACTCTTTCTGTGCTATGCCATATAACCACCTCCAAACTATGTAACTACCTACCTCTAGAAGTATTCAAACTAGTGTCAGTGTAACACAGTACACTCTATTCCTGCCCCATTTAAATAGTGAAATACTTCTGTGAACTGTTAAAAAGCTGACCTATTATACTCCCCAAATGTAAACAAAGCTTCTCTAATAAGAAAGGATCAAACAGATTATGCCATGCAGCTATACAATTTGATTTCAGAGACTCAAGAAAAATAGGAAAACAAAATGAGAGGAAGCCCTGCTACGTGCAGTTTTATGAATAATGAAATGTGGGGAAAATGGGTTACCTTTAGTGTATATTAATGTCAAAATGAGCAACTGTTGCCACTTAACAGATTCAGTACTGTGTCAGGAAAGAAATCAAGCTATTAGCTTAGATCCAGAGGGGACAGAACCCTAACAAAGAACACAGAATAGAAGAAAGGGTGAATAAGCATCTTGGACAATTTTTCTGCTATGTCAGTCACAAATCCAAGTTTTGTCAGAATGAAAAAAGCATACATTAGGAAAAAAGGTTGATGTTTAGCTATACCACATCAGATCACTTTGAAAATATTCTGGACAATACTATAGATCATAAAAATAGCTATTGGAAACATAAATTTTAAAAACATAGATTAAAAATATATATCTAATCAGACTATTTTTGTAATATAAAGGGAAGGAGTGTATCTGACCTTGTGCTGCAGGATGGCACCCACAGAACTCTCCACTTAAAGCACAGCTAAATGCATCTTCCTGCGTCGTGAATCTTTTCAATTGAGTTCATGTGTCTTCAGTTGCCTATTTCTTATCTCTAAGATCATCCATGGATTCCGGTTTTGCACATGAACATCTCTCCCACAGAATGGATTTAGGGCCAAACACTAAAGTATACTAGGAATTTTTATGCAAGTCAAGAACTCAGCAGTTGTAATACCTCTCTTTCTTACACCAATGCAGCTCCAGTAACTCCAATTAACTTACTTTTGATTTATATCATTAAAGTGACAGTTGAATTATTGTCCCAGCTTGCAACACTCATTCTTATTACAAAATTAAGAACTTCATGGGTGAGAGAAGGGGAGAAGATATGGCTGATGCAGTTTGTGCCCCAAACGTTCCCGTTACAGCAAGGTGATTTCAGGTGACCTGCTGCTAGGGTTGAGTGAGGGCAGACAACCAGAGGTGTCACCTCATCAGACATCCCAAGCCAAGCTGTCCTAACTTGTCCTTCATTTGTCCTGAAAATGACTTAAAATACATGTAACCTCTGTAATATTCTTAGTACAACACTCATCTTAAGATTTAAACTATGACATTTCCTATTATTGAATACTATTATGTGTAGAAGACATGGCTTAGGTCAAATTTTTAAGGGTGTGACATTACTCAGTTTATATTTTAGTCATACTCTTCTGAGGATCAGGGCACTGCAATATAGTCAGCATTACCTAAAAGTCAAGTATGAATAAACTGTTCCTTTCCTAAGCCATGGAGAAATGAGCTAAAATTGCTATTGATCTAAATCTCTGGACAATTTTGGTTAAGGCTTTACAAGGGTTTAAGAAAGTTTGTTTAGGCCTTGAAGCAAAACCATCCATCTGCTCTACAGACTCATTGCTGGAAGGGTTCAATTGCTAACACTGCTGTCATTGTGCCTGCAGCAAGAGAACAAGTGCTAGGCAGACAAATCAGCACCAGTTTTAATTAACTTTAACAGTTTGGGAATGAGACTCAGCATACTCTTTTAACTAACAGAATTTAAATACAAGCAACAACCACCTGCTCCTCTGGAATATGTCTGTCTGTTTGCATGTAAAATGACATTTATTAAAACCTAAAAAATGGAATGCAAATACAAGCTAGACATACTACATTAATACATTTCAGAAATCAATGGAAAAATTACTTGTCTCCAGGAAGCACCTGAGTCCATGCAACTCTGAAGTGGAGATCTTAGAAAAAACACTTGGAATACAAGGAAACAGCAAAGTCAAGACTACTTAGTGTGTAAGACCACTTAGTATTCAGAAGTTATAGCATGGTAGTACCTAAAACCTGCAGCCTCTCTAAGCTGTGTATGATGTGTTTTACAGGCTTTCCAGACCTGAGAGACCCTCTTGTGGTAAAGGGAGTGAACCATTGAGATATACAGAGGGGGGCTGACTGATGCCAGACTGATACTACGTGTAAAACAGTCAGAGGATAACAATTGAGGGTAGTCCTACAACAGAGACACTGGATCCAAGTTCAGAAGTCTGCAGAGATGTGTTACCAACTGAGGGAAGCTATTGTGTTTCTTACAGCCTCTCTTACTTGACTGAATTTTTTTTTTGCAAAGGCAAGTGTTCTTTCACACTGTGGGAATACACAATACTTAGTAGGATGTTGTCCCAATTCACCACTGTAAATTGAAAGCTATGTGATAGGCACTTCAGAGGTTACTGGCAGAAGTAAAATTTAATGTAGCTTGCCAGCACGTGGAAAAAATTTAAGGTCAATTCAATGAAGTCAGTGTGATTTTGGCCTGACTCACCCCTCTGCTACCTATATTAAGTAGTATAACATATTCTATATAAATAAAATATATTCCATTTTGTTCACTTTTGACATTTCTTACAGTGCTAAAATTTTTGTCATTTGCCAACCTGTATTTTTAGAGCTTTCTTGACTGACTGTCAGAGCTCCATCTGGCAAAATTAGAGGTGTTCCTAACTCAAGGCATTTCAAAAAAAATTCTCCCATATTAGTTAAAAAAAGAACAAACTTAAGTGATTGGAGGTGATTATAAAAGGATTGATTTTAAATTTAAGAAACACAAATAATGAATAACTTAAACCCTTAAGTTACTATACCAGTTACCTATCCATCTACCAATACTTTGATTGAAGCAGCTGCATTCGGAGTGAATATAATTTGAGCATGGTGTAATATTTTGAAGGACTTATTGTAAATGATTATATAATTTTTTTTGTTCAACTGATCATTCTATTACCCACATGATTAATGTGATTGTAATTTAAAAAACACAATCCCTATGGGCAAAACAGACCACTAAGTTATCTCATATGTTAAATATAACTTATTTTCCCCTGAGTGAAGTGAATTTGAGAGCGTTGGTCTCAGATGCAAGTCTCATTCCCAGGAAGATACTGAACAAAGAGTATGAGCAACTTCAGAGCCACAAAGACATCACTGTCTTCTCACATAAAGTCTCTTCCTTCTACTGGATAACTGAAGAGATGTCACTTTAAAGACTTGCTGCCTGTAGAATTTACAGCGAAGTCTTTCTGGACCTTGAAAAGACAGAAAAATCTTGTCTGTCAAGTCCCAAGCTACACCTGTCATCACTGCCAGAACAATTACCAAATCCCTGACCAATACTGTAAATACCCAGCATGGATTGCCCAGAGAAATAAAGCTCACACCTTCTAAAGTCAGGACCCTGTCACTTCACGGAGGATGTGCCAGTGCCAGTTCCAGAGCCCTCGTCCCAAGCAGGCAGCCTACAGGAGAAGCACTACATTTAGCCAGTGTGGCATCTGCACCTCCAGATTCACTATGAGATCCCAGTGCAAGGCAGGATCTCAGTGACAGCAATCAGTTAAAACAAATGGGACTATTCTAGGCTCATCAGCTTCCCTTGGGACTTAGCAATCACTTGGCAACTCTTATATGTCTTAGTGGGATACAATGGTCCTTCTTAAAATTTCCTGGAGCAGAACAGGATCCCATTTTTCTGCACATGCTCCTAGCAGCCTGTAAAAACTTCAATATTAATATCTATTTTTTTCTGAGTTTCTTGGGGATTGTGTAACACATAGCCTCACCAACCTCAACTGTCACTGAAACCAGCTCCTATTTTCTTCCACTCTCCAGCAGTGGTACTGTCTTGGATTTTAGAGTCTATCCATGGATTGATACAGATGCTGCACACACACCTGTGCTGCTTCGTGCACAGGAATTAAGTGTTGATTGATTGCTCGTTGTCCAGCTAAATAGTTTGGGAAGAGTAGGGAAGTTAGCAGGAAAGCAATGGCAAATTCACAAAAGGTAAATACAACAGTGGTACTGTTTGCTAGCCAAGTATATTCGCTCATTTTAATATTTTCTAAATGTATACTACACCACAATTCCTTATCTGCCCTACTTTTTTTTTAACTGTATTGGCCTTTAAGAACATACAATTCTTAATGAAAATACAACATTAATCTTTATCGCTTACCTCACCATTATAAAAGCAGTCATTAAAATACACAGTTGGAAGGCATTTCCTTACATATTTGTTGAAAGCTGGCTTAGAAAAAAAAGCTCCATTTTGAGTTCACCAGCTCAAAATCTCCTGTGTTGTGTTGTATGAATAAGCTGGGGACCTCCCCTAAAGCCCAGGTCTCAAAGGCACAGCTGTGAATGACAGCAGATGTGACAGGCACTACATAAGCATTACACGTTGCTTTGGCACGGTCTGACAGCAGGGCCATTAAAGTATCAGAACTTTGTTTTTATTTCAGGAATGATTTACTGCTTAGTGTGTTACACACACCGCTCACAGAACTGCACTCAAGCAGGTGCAGTGGTCAGGAAGAAAGTCGGACAATAGTAACAGCAATAGCCCTGTTTAGTTCTTAGCCCTTTTAATTTCTTTGGACTGCTAGCACTGCAAGACTTTGTAATTAATGGCCTCTATGAAGCACAGAAAATCCTTGAACTGCTGTCATTACAAACATTTGGAATGAAACTGGCTCCAAACTGAGTTATGAGTTTTAAAAGAACTGAAAATGAGTTTATTTTGTATTTAAGAAAGAACGCAATTCTTCTGAAACCTTCTAAAAGCATTCTAGCTTCTTCTGTAGAGTCCAGCCTCTTATTCTGTTCCAGACTCTGCAATATGTAAGCACTAACATCACTACTCCCAGAAAACCAAAGTGGTTTGTTACACGATACCAATCTTCTATGTCCCTTCAAACATGAGCACTAGAAAGAAAAAGTCAGGCTTTTCCTCCAGTGTTTCATAGCACACCATGTACACAATAGCACATCAGTCCAGTCTTGTGATCTGTGATTAGTAAACTCACATAATCACCATAAGTAAAACGATGAAGAGAGATTTGCCTTTAAGGTGCACAGCAATTATGACATACTACATAGTTCCTGCTCTCAGATCCACTCTCCCCACGTGATGACGCTGGCATGTATTCCCATGATGAAACCACTATTTCTCATTTGACTAAACCCTGTAATTACACCAACACAACATCTTGGTTACATGGTTTAGGTTCCTATTTGTAACTACATCTTGGAAATTCTCTGGGAAAGAAAACTCAAAGCATAATATTTTAACTGATGTCTTTGAGCCTTCTGAATTAACTTAATTTGATATATTGACTGTAAGTCTAGAAAGCATGCATTAACTATGCTTTTCTCCACAGTAGATTTACTTCTAATTTCCATACTTCGTGGGAAGAAGTCCAGTATTGCAAGGCACTTCAGGTCTAATTCTATAACTCCTGATTTTATATACACATCTATGTCGTACACATGAATTATACTTTTCTTGTCATCACTGAGAAGCAAAAAACATTTCTCTTACTATTGTTTCCACCCGTATTCTCTGGTATTTAATGGTATGTCTATACAGTAACTGCCAGAAAAGGGCAGTTTAAATATTTTACCCTGCTGTACACCCAGATCCACAACAATAGCAGTGCAAGTGCTGTTGATGTTCAAGAGCTTTTCTTTAGATTTCATTAGGTTAAATAGTTAAAAATATTCCCCAAACAGGCTATGCTGCAGAGCTGGTCTTTCAGACAATCCTGAATGAACAAAGTTATAATCTTGCTGCTGTTTAAGGTGCACACGAGCCTGCCAAGACAGCAGTAGAATGAAGCTAAATGATGTATTCTGAAAATGTGGCAATTTCAGTCTGCCCTAAACGTTACTGATCTCACAAGACCTGGCTTCAGAAAAGGGAGAGTTCCATTGTAACACTTGATTTCGTGAGACAGTTTATAAGGAGAATTCAAACTCCAAAACCTTGGAACCAAAACTAAATTAAGCATAATCCAGTTTATGAGTTACAGCAACAAACATTCTGGGCAACATCAGGTTTTGCTACATGTAAAGGCTTTATGAAATGTATAAAATTTACTCTTCCATAAAATACATCTTTCATTCCAAAATGTAAATTATAACTCATATTTATTCAGGACTTTCCTTTCTAGTGCTTTGAACTTATTTTTAAAGGAAAAAAAGGATTGCAGGCCCTCCTGCAATCCATGAGGAGGAGGTTAGAGACCTGCTGAGCCGCTTGGACCCTCATAAGTCTATGGGGCCGGATGGGATCCATCCTAATGTGCTGAGAGAGCTGGCGGATGAGCTTGCTAAGCCGCTCTCCATCATCTTTCAGCGGTCCTGGCTCTCTGGAGAGGTCCCGGAAGACTGGAAGTTGGCCAATGTTACGCCCATCCACAAGAAGGGCCGTAAGGATGATCCAGGTAATTACAGACCTGTCAGCCTGACCTCGGTCCCAGGTAAAATCATGGAGAAGATAATCCTGGGTGAAATCATGCACCACCTGCAGAACGGTCAAGAAATCAGGCCCAGCCAGCATGGATTTAGGAGGGGTAGGTCCTGCCTGACCAACCTGATCTCCTTTTACGATCATGTGACTCGCCTGGTGGATGAGAGGAAGGCTGTGGATGTGGTATACTTGGATTTCAGTAAGGCCTTTGACACGGTCCCCCACAGTAGACTCCTAGGGAAGCTGGCAGCTCGTGGACTAGATGGGAGCACTTTGTGCTGGGTTAGGAATTGGCTGGATGGCCGAGCCCAAAGAGTGATGGTAAATGGTGTTTCATCCAGTTGGCGGCCGGTCACCAGTGGTGTCCCCCAGGGATCGGTATTGGGTCCCGTCCTGTTTAATATCTTTATTGACGATTTGGATGAGGGGATTGAGTCCATCATCAGCAAATTTGCAGATGATACCAAGCTGGGAGGAAGAGTTGATCTGCTAGAGGGTAGGATGGCCCTACAGAGGGACCTGGACAGATTGGAGAGCTGGGCCGATTCTAATGGGATGATGTTTAATAAGTCCAAATGTCGGGTACTTCATTTTGGACACAACAATCCCATGCAGAGCTACAGACTGGGGACAGAGTGGCTAGAGAGTAGTCAGGTAGAAAAGGACCTGGGAGTGCTGGTGGACAGGAAGCTCAACATGAGCCAGCAGTGTGCCCAGGTGGCCAAGAAGGCTAATGGAATCCTGGCCTGCATCAGGAATAGTGTAGTAAGCAGGACCAGAGAAGTTATTGTCCCCCTGTACTCGGCACTGGTCAGGCCTCACCTTGAATATTGTGTCCAGTTCTGGGCCCCTCAGTATGGGAAAGATGTTAGGATACTGGAATGTGTTCAGAGGAGGGCAACGAAGATGGTGAGGGGGCTGGAGCACAAGCCCTATGAGGAGCGACTGAGGGAATTGGGGCTGTTTAGCCTGGAGAAGAGGAGGCTCAGGGGAGACCTCATTGCTCTCTACAACTACCTAAAAGGAGGTTGTAGTCAGGCAGGGGTTGGTCTCTTCTCTCAGGTGACCAGTGGTAGAACCAGAGGGCATGGACTTAAGCTTCGTCAGGGAAAGTTTAGACTTGATGTGAGGAAAAAATTCTTCACTGAAAGGGTGATTGGCCATTGGAATGGGCTGCCCAGGAAGGTGGTGGAGTCGCCTACCCTGGAGGTGTTTAAAGGGAGACTGGATGAGGCACTGAGTGCCATGGTCTAGATGATGGTTGGTGTTAGTGTTGGGTTATAGGTTGGACTTGATGATCTCAGAGGTCCTTTCCAACCTTATGATACTGTGAAAGACACAGGATTGCCAAATTAAAGAATTATTATAGTGTTTTTATTAACAAACTTTCATTGGAAAGTTCTGGGCGCATTAACATAGGAGGCACATTGGCTTCGATGTTTGGCATTTGACAGTCAACAGAATTGCACTTCACTGTGACAGCCTTGCCACAACAGTGTGAATTTTCACTGCAACCCTCATAGCGAGCCTCTCGCACTGACCTGTTCAGTAGATGTTTTTTATTATTTTGGTCAGCCTTCAAAACCTGGTCATTCTGCAAAGAACGCTGATCTACCTTGTTCTCAGCCTTCTTCTGCTGCTTTGATAGAGAAGCTTTCTTGCTTTCAACCCCGTTGGCCTCTGCACCACTCTTCTCATCACACTTGTCTGTCTGCTGATAGAATCCCTTTTGGTGATTTGATGCCCTGTTCTCACATTCAGAGCAACACACTATTAGAGTTCCTGCGTTTCGGCAGAGAAACTGTGAGGAGCTCATCACCTTTGGAACAGTTCCTACATTTTCCTCTGGGTTTTGATGAGCATGCAAATCTGTCCTATTTATTCTTTGATGTGCCTGAAACTGTTGCACAGACTGGAGGAAATAATTTTTAGGCAGAGAGTTCTGTGTCATCGTTCTTTTGAGTCTTCCTTGAAGGCAAGTGGAGTGAAGGACATGCTGGACTGGGTGCACGCAACCTTCAGCAGCTTGCTGTAAAGCATTTATGGGAGCTACAGAGCTTTGGATCTGTAGAGCTCCAGGTGAAGGAGAACACTGGTAACAGAAGGTATCGCTCAACTGCTGGCAAGAGTGCGGACTCCATTTCACTGCCACTTGCTTATATGCATCAGGACAGCTACACTGCCTGCTTTGAGAGAAAATTGGGCATATGTTGTGTTGGTCAACAGATGCCTGTAGCACAGCTGAACCAGCACTTTTACTCACTTCACTATTACAGGCTGAATGCACAGGCATGCAAGTGTTTTGGGGCCTGTTGCTGAAGAGCTCTGAGCAGATATGAGTTTCTTCATAACTCACTTTCTCTGCAGGGTTACAGATACTGGTTTGTGATGCTAAAGGCTCGAGCTCATAGTGCTCATGCTCCATTTCTGGTTTTTGACTTCTGGAGTCCAGCTGATATTTGCTAGTAGGATGTGATTTATTTTGACCTCTGCCTCCTTGGGCTCCTGAGAAGGTGCAAGAGAAGGCATTACACTGCAGTTTTTTCGGTAGTGGAATCTGGCCACAAGTGCCCTGGGGCCCAAGGCATCGGCACATGCACTGGAAGAAGAATGTAGCAAAAGCCCAACTAATGCACATTATGAGCATCATAAAAGTACCAAGCTGTGTGTACGCCAACACCGTAGAGGGCATCATCATTGCTCCAGCTACAAATGTAGTCAATGCAGCCATTGCAATAGCAGAACCCATACGGCTTAAAGAAAAAATTACTTTTCCCTCTCGGTCAGGGTCAGGAGCTAAGCGATAAGCCACTCCATAATGAACAGCAAAGTCTACAGATAAGCCCACAGCCACTGAAATAGTGACAGATTCCAACACATTTAGCTCCCATCCGAGAAGAACCAGAGAACCTACAGTGACGAAAATAGTTCCAGCTATTGAAACTATTGCATAAAGGCTTATAATTATATTCCAAGTTGTAAGAAGCATTACACTAAATGCAACAGCAACTGAAAGACCCATGGCGATCAGAGTACCATCAGACAGACTGTCCTGAAGATCATAAAATTCGAGGTTACTCACAAACCAACCACTGCTAAGACCTTCAGGAGCAGAACTAAGCTCACTTGAAATCCATGAGTCCACCTCTTTGTAGAACTGATGCATTTTTTCATAAGCGAGCGTGAAGAGGTAGGTGCTTTGGAACTCCAACACCACTACCCTGATGGTGTCATTTAGGTCAAAGCGAGGACCTGGGGTTTTGCTATCTAAATGGTACCCCGTGCTTCTTTCTAGCTCCATTATGGCTCTCTTGATACATAATTCAAAAACTTCTTGTTTGTATGGAAAGCTCCAGTGGCTGCAGCAAGGGTAAAGGGATGGCTCATCGCAGTCTTGATTTTCCATCCACTGCTTAAACGTTTCAATAAAGCAGCTTGTGAAGTCTTGCTCTTCAGTCTGATAATAAAATGTTTGATTTCTTAACTTCTGACAGAAACGTAAAATCCAAACCTGTGAAGCTGGGCTAGCGATGTTAAAACTGCTATCTAGTTGCAGCTTTCCTTTACTTTTAGGGTTTAAAGGGTCACCATTATCCTCAGGCGTGACACCCCAGATTACTGTAATTGGCATGTGGAGCTCTTCTCCATGGTGGACACGTTCAAACATAAAAAGCTTTTTGTATTCTGCATCATATCGCTCAAATGGGTGAGATGACCTAAATACCTGAAACTCAGAGAGCTCCAATGACGGCAATTTCATCTTTGGATTCACACACACAATATATGCTCCACCAATCGTTAAGGCAAGGAACCAGAAAAGCCAAATGTATCGAAATTTGATAACAATGCATGGCAAAACTTTTTCAAAAAATATCCTGGATGCTTCAGAGATTGCAAAAATAATCTTGTGGAACATTTGGCACAACACTGTCCAGCAGTTTTTGTTGTTGTATACCCTCTGCTGAGGTTTCTTAAAGCAACTGAAAATATTGAGAAGGTATCGTTCATGTAATACAACTACAGCAGGTAGCCATGTAACCATTAAAACATAATTCACCAAAATGGCAGTGCCAGCATAAACACCAAAACATCTGATTGCTGTGATATTGCTGACATAATTAGCATAGAAGGCAGCAGCGGTAGTAAAACTTGTGACAAACATGGAAAGAGCAGCGTGCTGCAATGTGATGCTCACTGTCTCAGAGGTGCCAGCATGAGGTTTATCAAATTTTGTGTAGTTCCAAACGTCACATAAGACAAAAGCATCATCTGCTCCAATCCCAACAAGAATAATCAATGCAGTGAGATTCATGAATGGAAAGAACTCAAAATTAAATACTACCCGATAGAGAAAGTAAGAAATAATCAAGGAACTAATTATTGCAAACATAGTCATCAGCGTGATAAACATTGACTTCGTGTACACACACATAACTAATAGAACAATTACAATGGCTATGGCAGGATACACAGTATCCATCAACAGGTAATCTTGAAACAATCTATGTTTTATTCCAAACTCGATCCCTGTGATGGTTGTTACACCATCAGAAGCGTTCCAGTTCTCAAAGTTATCTAGGTAAATACTCATCATGCTTTCCCCTTTCTCAGTAGGAGAGAAGAGCATGCTGTATTTTAAAGCTGGTAAGACATAGTCAGCTGTCTTTGGGCTTAGAAAATCCTTGTCCACTAGGTAGTGGAGGATCTGGTAAACAGCGTTGTACTTGGTACATTTGCGAGGCACGTTTGTACACTTGAGTTGGTCCTTCCTTTTGGCATTCATATCCCAGCAGTCCGGCCCCAGGGTTCCGTTGTAGTAGTATTTGGCACATGTGCGGAGCAGCTTTAGGGTGTGAGAGACATCCCGTTCTACAATTTTCTGACATGATGACCTGTTGTTTAGAATAGCAATATAGTTGCCCAGTGTCCAGCTGGGACAGCATGAAGCAGCAGTGGCTCTCTGGCAGAGATCGCCAAACTGAGAATGGGATCTGATCTGTGTAGAGACAGGCAGGACAAAAAAAAAAAAAACAGTTTAAAGTGACAGATTAAATTATTAGAAAGATTCACCTACAAAAAAAATCGCAAAGTGATGAAATTCCAGCTCACAGTCCTTTTCTGTTAACATTTTAAATTCCTGTTTCCACGCACATTGCTTTTTATCAGCATCCTCTTACCTGCAGCAGAATAAACCAGAACACTGACTTGTCAGAGTAGCATAAAATTGCGAAAAGCATTAAGAATACTGTAATTCTGTTGTTTGAAGACACACTGAAGTTTTTTTTCCAGACCAAGGACTGTTAAATCTTTTCTATTACCTCACACTATAGTCCTGAAAATAAACGATCAGCCTTACATCAATGAAGTTTCAGTCTGCTTGGAATCACATACTGAAGTGCCTAGGAGAGGCAGGGACTAACCATGAAGAAAGAAAGGATGTGACAGCTTTATGATGCCTTCCATTATCTGACCTCTCCTCTACAACCCTCACTTTATGAGACTTTTTTAGTTCTTGTACAGCTGACAGCCCCCAATCAGGTCTGCCTGCCACCCAGGCACTGTGTGTCCCTAAGTCATCCAGGATCTCCAAGGCGCAAGCACAAGACAATTCTGCTGAGGCATGAAGTACCCCAAAATAAGCCCTGTTGCACAGAGACAGCACTCATGCCTCTGAGTGCTGCACCCACCGAGGGACAAAGTCCCAAGTGTTGACTCAGGATTGGAGGAGGGTGCAGTAGCCGCAAAGCCAGAGAAGTCACACAAACAAGGAGGCACCAGTCACAAGTGAAGACATGGCACAGAGCTGGGTCATGGAGAAGGACTTCTGTGGTCAGCTCTAGTGACTGCCCAAAGCCTAGGAACTCCTACCAGAACTTTATGAAAATGACAGCAATTTTAACATTTGGGTTAAAATTAGATAAATGAGTGTTAATCCCTTATGTGGATACTCTTCTTTCACTTGAGATCACTCCAGATTTAATTGAAGCCAGTAAGCACATGACTTAGCTGAATCACCATAATCACCATAGGCAAAATTGAAAGTATCTATAAAACACAACTGAAACTCTTAAGTAATAAAGCTGGATGACAGAAATTTTCTCAAGCCAGAAAAACTCAATTTTGACAGGGCAGCAAAGAATATAACTCTTAAAAGTGAGGACATTTCTGGCATATTATATGTGACAAATTAGAATTAAACCCTTGAATAGTAAGATATATGTAAAATTTCAGTCTTAATCAAGTTAAATAGAATGAGCACCTATTAATACAGTCACAATAATAAAGCCACATGCGTAAGAGTTTACAGGATTGGGCCCCAAACCCAATATCCATGTATATTTTAAATGTAGGTTATCTGAAATACACCATTTTGCTCTTTTTTTAGCAAAACTGCACACATTTATTATTAGCAATTCTTTATAATGCAGACAAAACCCCGGCACTTGGGGATTCTCATGGCAGTTTAAAAGCTTTAATATGGACTTAATTTTGTTGATCAGTTTCTGAACAATAAGAAACTGACATTCCAAAAAAAACAGGATAATTCACATTTGATCGTTTCCAGATAAAAACACTCACACATGCAAACTCGGGAAAAGCTGAATAACCTCCTAAATATAAGGAAGCACTGGAATAGCATATCTGTATTTTTCATGGCACATCTCCAGCTTAATCCTATGAGGATATAATAATAGGCAAATTGAGAGGAAAGGACTGTATTGTCTTCTCTATGTAATCAAGTTCAAGATGGGACAATAAGGTTTACATGCTGTTCTTCAGCACTTGCTGGATGTCATACTCATTCATTAATACAGCAACTGTTGCCAAAGACGAAGTAACATGAGCTGGCAGCTGGAAATTAGGAATTAAAATGCAAAATTTAGTACTGGAGAGCTCATAAAATGCTATATAATATGTTAAAATATTGTAGCATTGAGCTTTCTTGGTTATCCAAAAGAACTGAAAAGGCCATTTTGCTGTTGGACTTGATCTGCCAATGGCAACAGTTTCATTTATTTTGGAACAAGAAAGGAAACTAAGCTGTGCCACCTGCACACAGGCTGTATCTGTCCTGGTCTGCAGACAGATCTGCTCAAATGGATCTACATTCTGACAAAGAATCATAAATACACAGTTTTGGGGAAGCAATCTGAGGACATAATTTATAGTCTTCAACGTTTATAAAATAATTGTTTACAGTTCATACAGAAAATATTCTGCAATTAAAAGATGAAAGAAAGGGCCCTTCTTATCCAAACAGCAAAAAAATAGAACACATAGAATGGTTTGGGTTGGAAGGGACCCTGAAGGTCATCTAGTCCAACACCTCCTATAAATGTTTTGTATATAATGATTCCATGAAGATTATAGGACTACCATATGCTGAGCAGCTGCAGATGGAGCCCCTAAGTGTCAGTAAAACATACAGTTAAAGTAGTTACAAGCAGATGGAAATACAATTAACACATGGAGGATATACTGTTAATTCATACTAAAGCAAATACTAGTTGGTGCTTATCATCAGAAAAATACAAGAACTCTAAGGTTTGCACCTCCACAAAATAGTGTCTGATTTTCCTGTCTTTTAATACAGAAAGCTTTGACACAGAATTGTGGCCCTAAATAAGGATGAATTCAACAACAAAATTAACTACAGCCAGAGGAGAGTCTGTAAGACCAGAAGGTCACTGAAGTCATCAGTTTCTTCTGGTAGCTGCCCTGCAAGTCAGCATCATCTCTAGGACTGGCTGCTAGCTAAACTTAGCATTCAGAAGTGGGGCATATTGTAGCACTGCATGAGTTCTAAAAAGTGAAAGAAGTGCTCAGAAATTGTTAGAAAGGTTAAAAATCATCCAGACTTGTTATTTGTAAGCATTTAAAAAAAAAAACACTAATGAAAAAAGCTTCAGCCGTTTCTAAGCCCTGAGTATCTGAATTTTATTATAAATCTACATACATGGACCAGCAATAAACTAACCATATCAATTTGTTTTGCCTCCTAACTAGCTAAAAATCCATGCTGTTATCATGATTCCCTGTTGTTCTGCTCAGCTGTGATGTTCGATTACTATATTGCCCAGTATTCTAAATTACAAAAAAGATCAATTAAAACATTATCTGAAACAATATTCTTTATAAATACCTACAAAGCTGTGCATGTAGCTGAAATAGGCAACATATAATTTTCTCCAGTGTTCTCATTTCAAAGGAAGAGCTATTTTGATGGGTATGAGATGCATGGTGCTTGTTTTTTTTCAAGTAACGTAGTTTTATCCTTCCCTCAGAAGGTAAAACAGTATTTGAAATTATACACTATTATCAAAGTGTGCACATAGGAAGGAAAACAAAAGTTCCTCAGGAGTAATGCAACCACTACAAAGATTATTCTTCAAAGGTAATTAACTTTATTCTGTTCCACAGAAACAAGTAGCAACACCAAATAAATTCCCCAATAGAATCTGATTGCACAAATTGAACATTGTTTTTCAACTTCATCTGCACGCTGACTGACCATTCGAAAAGGACGTGTACAACGTGAAGTATGCTACTGGGTGACAATGGGCAGCAAAACAAAATTTCAAAAACAAATTAAATACCATCTTTACTTACTCTCAAGTTATCTACATTGCACATTGACTTAATTGCATTCAAATTCCACAAGTTCTCTCCTTCTGTTGACATAAACACCACTCGTGAATAGCGATCACCTGAAATTACAGGGGAGGGGTTTTATAGATTACTTGGGTGTGCCTGATATCAAAGGCTAAGGCAAAATCCCACCATTCAAATGACACAGATTAAATCTTTGCCAGACCATGGGAATTCACCTTCTTTTCAAAGTGAGGTATTTATCTGTAAGACCCAGTCCACATGAAAGTTTCAGTTTCCTTAAAGTGCATATAGTAAATATGGCATCTTCAATACTATATACCACTTACAAGCTCTGCAGACTTCTATTCAATCAAACTGTCTTCTGAAATATGACATACAAATAAAAATCAAAAGATCTAATCAGTAAACTATGAAATTCTTGGCACAGCCTAATGGCAGTACATAGATAATAGTTAGCAATCAAAGGCTGATTTACTAAGTCATCTGGGAAAATAAATAATAATTATAGAGTTGTTTCTACAAGAATGTTTTAGCTTTAGAAGCAAATGATTGTAATGGAAATTGTTGTGATACCCTTCAGGCCATTTTTAAGAGTTTTACACACGTGTAGTTTAGACACATACATCTTAAACTGCAAATTAAATCATATTTATTAGAAGACAGCTTTTCAGGAAGGAAATAATTGCCTAGAGGCGGTGAGATCCTTATGCATAGCTAACAGGGGAAACAGATATACAAACACAAACTTACAGTACAGCGCAACACTGTATGGTACTTTGGATTAAGAAACATTAACTTGTTAATGATAATATTCCAAAACCCTAAAGGCTTATTTTTCCCCAGAGCTGTGAATGTGCAGAATTTTTGCCTTCACAAGACTGTAGTGAAAAGACTCAGGGGTAGTGTTTTATGATCTCTGACCATGCTCTAGGATCAAGGAAACTGAAATCTGCAGATCCTGGAGCACAAAAAGAAAAATACCAGGAATTACAAAAATGGGTCAAAAGGAAATCAAATGTTTTCTTTACAGAGCAGACCGGCAAACTTTCCCATAAACACCTAACTGCCATAAATGAGACTACACAGAAACAGTAGTGGAAAAAATGAGACTATGCAAAAACAGCAGGCAGGACAAAAAGAGTTAACTCTGCTTCAAGTTGCAGTTAATGTTCAGTAGAGTTTCAAGTGTATTTCTTCTTCTTTACACAAGACCTGCTCAGCCTAATTTGGTCTGCTCACAGGAGCAGAAATGACGACCTTGCTCACATCCTCTCACTGACATTAAGACCATACCATAAGTAAAAAAAAAAAAAAAAATCATAAATCCGTTTTTCACCCTTTTTTTTTGCTGGTCATTCCTTTCTCAGATCAAGTAATATAAACAAATAACTTCACAATTATGTTTTTTGTGCTCTGTTATCAGTCCTCACATATTGAAGTAGCTGCAAGAGAGCCCAGGTCATTATATTGAATAAAGGCAAGATCTACGTTTGCTAATGTGCGCTCTCTGTCAGAACAGAACTTATCAAAACTCTGCAGTATGCCTTGTAAAAAGTCAATAAAGAGGTCTTTTTCTTTTTTGTCCTTTAGTTTAATTTAGACAGCTTCAGTACTTTCAGGTATGGGGGTAGTTGTTTTTTGTTTCTTTGAGGGCGATGTTTGTTTGGGCTTGTGAGGGATTGTGTAATTTTCTGTGGCAGGTTTATTTTTTTCCTAAACTCATAAATTCTGTACAAATATGACCTGTGGATGTGTTTTAGGATGTATATAGGAAGTGTTTTGATTTAGGTTTTTTAGAGTTAATGGCACAGAAAAAACACAACTTCTTCCCTAGTGTGAATTAAGCACTACCTCTGTAGTCACACAAAATGCTGCTCTTACAATGATCAGCACTACCAATAAATAACAAAAATCTTCACAGGAAATGGAATCACTTAAAGGAAGCAATATTAAGTAAATATAGTTACTTCCTAGGAAGAACCTATAGAACACAACTTCTTAGCCCAATTTCTTCAACGGCTTCTGCACACAGAAAGAAGCCGCTTACTATGAATATATTAAGCAAAAAGTATTTTCCTAATAAGGCACACAACACACAAAGAGCTCAAAAATCATTCAACTGGCAGAAATTTTTAGCATTCCTTACATCATTTCTCTACTTACTTGGAATATCACAAAAAAAGGTATCCTTGTGGAAGTTCCACTCTGCTTGCCTCTTCTCTCTTTCATAATGATCATCTGACCATCTGTCATCTCGATGACTAAAACAGAATAAATAGTTTTACCTTATGTTAGCAAAGGGATTGTTAAAAGAAGCATACAAACAAGTCACACATTTTACACATGAAAAAACATAGAATTTTATTGATGTGACTTTGTTATTCAAAAACTGAAACATTAATTGTTTTTTTTTCTTATTATAGACTTCAAAGGAAACTACATTGAGATCAGCACTTAAAATATCCCAAATTTGAAGAGATAATTAATATGATACATTTTTTTAAAGAGCTTGTGATGGAAAATACCTGCTTCTACGTGAAAAGCCTTAAGAACTGTGGAAGACAATATTCAAAATTTATATGAAACCAGTGGCAGCATACACATTAACTTCAGAGGGTACTGGAGCAAGTACTATGTACACTTAAAAAAAGCTCAATGAAATACAATGCATTTTTAATACATACCTTTTAGCTTGCTCATCTGCGTATTTGAAAGGATAGTTTGCAAGTGTGGCTTTGTACCCTGTATTTTTCACCATATTGTTCCACGTGACCAATCTCTGTCCTATGGCCGTACCTCTTGGCTCAAAACCCTAAGACAGAGCATTACAGAATTCCATTAATACTTTTCATTCTTTAGCTCAAACAGGAAAGTGGAAACATGACCAAAAACATGGATGGTTTTCATTATGAAGCATAGTTTCTCCAGGCATCTACTTTTAAAAGTAAAATGCTTTATGGCAGGTCAGACAAAATAATGACCAAGTGTAGAGAGTGGCAAGGGATTAAGCATTCTTGCACATACTACTTCTCTCCCTGAGAAGTGATGACGATTTAGTCCATCAAAAATTCAACATTTTCAGAGCAAAAGTATTCTACAAAGTCCTTTTCTGTATCTCAATTATCATTCTTTACTGATTAAATCTGATTTAAAACCATTCAAGTATATCAAGAATAAGGTGAATCTTTAAAAAAATTTTGAAAGTGACTTTGAAATATTTTTAATAACTTGGATGTTTTCAAGAAAGAGCGATTACAGATGGGTGTGTGCAGATATACGCTACTATAATACAAATAACAATAACCTATGGGAACCATATCTTTTTATTTGATGATAATAGTTAAATACAATATTTTCAATAAAAGTCCTAAAAGCTACTCATAGGTAAAATAGCTCAGGAAAAGTAAGAAATAAGCACAGTATCTAATAGAATCTGAATAAAAATTACTTTCAGTCTTTCAATATGGATATCATTTCATACCCAGAAGGCACTTAGAATCCCCCTTCCTTTAACAGATCCTTGTCCTCACTCTTTGAAACTCAATTTAGAATGCACGGTCTGTGCTGTACTGGGCTGTACATCTAAGGCTGGGATGAATTCACAATATTCAGTGTACTGCAGTTCTGTTGAAGCACATATGAGCTTTCAATAGGAAATGTAGAAGGAATTTAAACTAGCGGATATCACTCTGATGGCAACTGCATTTTAGCATCAACATTATCTGCTCCAATGTCAAGAAGTTAATTTTTTTTTAATTAGAGGACTTACAAGGCTCTTGACTATCTCATTTCTTTCATTGATTCATTACACAGAACTTGCTTCTGCAAGCTTACTACCAATTGAATCTCTCTGGAAACTCATTCCAGAAAGATTCCTAGTACAGGGAACCTTTTTAGGCATATTAAGAGTCAGTTTTTTCCTCTAGGCCAATCTCAGTTTAAGAAGAATGTATCAATTGCTGCACTTGCACCTGCCGTTCACTGTTATCACTGAAAAAAGAGCAAATCAGCTTACTTATGTGATAGTAGAGTCGATTAACATTTACCTACCAGCAATGGATCGGAGAAATCTGGAAGATCTGGAACTAATATTCCAACCAGTGCACACACCACTATTAATACAGTACACATGCCCAGGACAACCACGGGCCAGTCAGCTATCAGCGCAGCATAGCTACATGAAGAGAGGCAGGGAAAAAGATGTTACAGAAATAAAAGTTATACACAAAATTAATTCACACTGCTCTGAAGAAACCATGTTGAAATACTGAGGTTTTTTTCCTTTGTTTTACTGGCTACCACATATGGATGGAAACCATTTGCAAACAGTTTATTTCTACATTTTTTCTTCTAAAATAAGAAAACAAAAAAAAAATTCCCACTTTCTATCAAATCTCCCTACTGAAAGTTTCTATCCTATATAGACTACTATTATTTTCCCGAGGATTCTACAGGTTTTATCTTAAGTGTTCTTTGTGATGCTACAGAGGTGATTGACTATGGTCTACTGAAATAGATATTTCTGTTATTTAGTACATGTTGAATATTTTAAAATGTCACAGCAATAATTTACATAAAAAGCTTTTACATCAAAATTGAAAAAAAGCATGTGAAGTGAAAAGTGTTGTTTAAGGCTAAACACAATTTTTTAATATAAATATTTTTTCCTTAACTTTATGCTTAACTTTTGGCATGGATATTATCCACCGTTGGGGACCACAAGAAAACAGATGCAGTTAAAAATTCAATGATAGAAAACACAGTTTCTCCTTTGAAAGCTTAAGATTTTAAGGAAAATATCAAAGAAAGGAAAAATTAATCTTAAAGTAGAGCCCAAAAGAAAACATTTCCTCTATATTTAAAACAGTCATTACAAAAATACTAAAACATGACATACTAATGATTCATAAAATCTCTTGTAAATTCAAAGGTGCAAGGGAGTTGTGATATGATATATAAATTAATCAGCATTCATTGTTTAGTCTTCTAGTATAGCACATATTCTTGGATTTTAACTCTTAGTTCAGAATAACTTTTAAGAGTGCAAGACTTTTATATGCAAATCTAATTTTCATTATTTTATAAAGTATTTTAATTTTTGTTAAAGTAACATAAAAGTATCAGAAAATGAAATGCAACCCACAAATTTTAATTTCTCAATAATTTTTCTTACAGTAAAGACTTGAATTTATAGATTTTATGTTTCAAGGGCAACACTGTCTAATCTCAGGAGAGAGTACAGAAAGTTCCACAAAGTTTAAAATGCATTAGAAAAATAATTAAAGGCTATGAATCACTCTATACTAATATGTACACACTAAATATTGATCAAGAAGACCTATACTCCTATTTCCTCCTCAACTTAAATGCAATATAACATGAAAGTTTACAGCAAAGCACTCTCCTTACTTATTTCTACTCTCGTAAAAGATTATGGTTCTTTTCCCATTTCAGAACCACGCATTATATAATCACATTCCAATTACCAGCTTCACTAAAATTTCCTGTCCCATTGTTAAGAAGGGAGGTAGTGCCCAGTTCCTCATTCCAGCAACAGCTTCCCAGTTTTCTAACTGTACAATCAATGGCAGTGACCAAGCTGACTTTCCATAGCATGTGGAAATAGGTATGGCCTAGGGATCCAAATACAGCTTTATTGAACAAGCAAGTCCAAAGCACTGAGTGTATCTCAATATCCTATTAGGCAAACATGGAATAATTCATACATTCTCGCACAAGAGGTTAATTGGCAAAATCTTGAAAAGCAATCTGAAGTGTAAGTTTTTATTAAAGTGAATCACAAAGGAGCAGCTTGCCAAATGAGCCATTGTACAGAGTAGAAGCGAAGGGAAGTAAATGACCTAGTAGAATTTTCCTATTTATAGGACTAAATGCTTTCATAAACATCAAGCGCTAAGATTGATCAGCTATTAAAGACACTTGCTCTGAAGTCATAAAAATTATACCCAATGATTTATTTTCCCACTCATCACCAGTGCCAGATCTACCGCTTTGACACGTTAACTCTACACTTCAATTCTCAGCTGAGCACCTCTTAAATTGGTTACATTCTTCAGTCATTAGCTATAAAATAAACTATGTCCCAGGTGAACTGCCTAACATGTTAATAAGCCACACACAGAAGACAGTAAGTGTTTGTCTACACCTGCAAATTTGTCCTGCTTCTGAAGTTCAGATAAGCAAAGCTGACCTGGGTTAGAACATCAAAAAAGACTTAGCGCACTATATTTTAATATTATTTGTCTGAGTATCATTTGGTGCTGCTGAGTGCTCTGGCTTCAACCAAGTTGCCTACAGCCAGCCTCAATCCCCACCCACCAAAAGTGGTTAAACAGATGGCAGTGATTTTATTTTTTCACCCATTAAAAAGCTATAAAGAGTTCAGTTGTTATTTTCTCTGCGAAAATGTCACTGCCCTGACGTAGATTCTGTATAAATGACCCCTTGCCTGATAATGTCCAAGTCCAAGAGGAAAGCATTTAAATCAATTCCTCAGTCATGGAATCACCCACATTCAGAAAGAACATCTTGCTAAGCACAAGCACATACTTTAGTACTTTTCTAAATCCTGCCTTTTCATGCCTAATTAAAACTGCAGTTGTTCAATGAGCTGAGCACATGCCTACACTGGCACATTATTGTTTCTTTTTGTTACTCCAAACTATTCGAGCACTAAATGATGAATTCTCAATAACTATGACACTGACTGAAATCTCTTGTTTATGACATTTCACCCTCTGCTTTCAATCTAGTCTTTCGAATAGCAACACTGCTGTAAGCTGCCTTGCGTCATGAAGATGCACCTCGTGTTCATTAATTCCTTTCCTTTTACTGAGTTTCACACACTTGAAAAATGTTTGAGTTTTTTGGTGTTTTTTTCCTGCATTTTTTAAACAATTAAAGATGCTTAGGAGATAAAATAATTAATTAGATATATAGTTATCTCACATGTTTAGTACTAGTAATGACTGGTTTCAAGCAATTTTCCCTAAAGTCATCTAAGACCTCAGATGCTTCCTTAAAAAGGAGAAATGAAAGGAAAAAAAGATAGTACACGACTTTTCCTTCTCATTTTAAGCTACACCATAACACAGGGTTAGTTTTAAACTTTTCAGCTCATGACCTATACGCACACATACTCAGGTTAAACCACTTCCCAGTCTCATATAAAGAGAAAGAAACATACAGTATACAGCTTCTTTATCACAAAATGACCAAAAGATATTTATATGTCAGAATTCATATTAACAAGTAGATTTATATAACTCAAAATAGGTATTTAGTAAACAGATTTGCTCTTTACTGAAGGCAAATTCTAACAATTCTAGTTAAGCTGCTCTGTTGGTTTCTTTGACCCTGCCATTCTTCAGAGCACGCGCAGTCCAAGCCTAGTGTTCTGATTGTGTGGGGTTTCTAGTTTTAGGAAGAAAAAAAGATCATTGTGATGAAATTTCTGAACTGTTCTGCTAGTTATTATTGATGATACAACCAAGCTGCTTCTCAGAATACAACCCTTAATCAAAAAGCTACCGAGTCACAGGCTTTTTATGCTTGTGCAGAAAGTGGATATACACACACAGAGAAAGGCATGGACTGTAGAAAAAATACCATAAAATACTTGCCAAAAGAGAACACTGAAAACTGCATAGATCTTAAAATTCTGGTGCAGTACACAGTCTCATAAAGCCTCTCCCAAAAGAAGCTATTTATGGAAAGACTACTTAGGGGGAGCAGAAATGTTTGTCCACCATCTGTGGTCTATCCCCTTCCTGCTGCTCCAGGATTCACAGATGTGTGATTAGGGATGTTAAAGAGTTTGTCCCTGGCTTCTCCTTTCAGTGCTTACTTAGGGATACACTGTAGATCAGTTCTTCTAAATGTTGTTTGAACTTGCTGATGCCATCTGCCTTCACAATGTCCTGTGGTAGTTTCAAAAATTTACTACTCACTGCACAAAGCAATACTTTTTTCGACTGCCTACTGTTTTCCTTGATCATTCCTTGCTCTTGCATTGTGTGAAGAATAACAGTTTTGTCACCACCTTCTCTACTGCCTTTATGAGTCTGCAAACCTCACATGTGACAGTATTAGACCTCACCTTTTTGGTAACTTGAATGGTCTGGCTGGCCTGCAAGGAGGAAAAAAAGAGTAATTAAAAATATATGAAATACACATGAATGTGCCAATTTGTTTAATTCTTCCCACACATGGATAAGCAGCTAAATTATAAACATCATCTACTTGATATTTTAGAGTATGGATTATTTTAAAAGTCATATAATCATTTTCAATTGAGTCTTTGCAAACAAGTAATTCAGAGAATAATTACAGCTACAGACAGCTGGGTTTTCAAAAGTGGAATTTTATGCAGCTGATTTTTGGGATTACTATTTAAAGTCTTCCAGTTTTCAACAAGAGACCAAATAAAATAACAAGATAACAATTCAGTGCCACTGAAAACCATGACAAAGTTTGCATATGATGGGAATGGACAGCCAAAACCCCACATTCCGACACTGCAATTCACAAACCTTCTTAATTGTCCTTCATTACAAGAAACAATTTTGGACATAAATTCTGTCTTGTCATAATGCAGGAAACAGAATGGCATAAAGGTACACATATAAAATAACTTTTCTATGCAAGTTTTTTTATTTCTTAAAAATCTAATAAAAACAACATTACTTTGATGAGGAGATTGCAGACTGAAATCTAAATTATTTGTATCTGTTGCTGTTCAGGGAGGACTTCATGTTGTTAGATATTGCATCAGCAAGATTCACATAAATTTCACTTAAAAAAATTCCCATGAAGAATCAGTAAGTCCTCTCAAGTCTTGTCTATGAATGTAACATACAATCCCTTCAAAGATGTAACCATACTATGGCTTCAGTTAAGTTATGGACTTGCTTTACTTTTACCATCAAGGACATATTTAATATTACTTCTTTAAAAAGGTAAAGAAAGTAATGAACTAAGAAACAGCTGTGGCATAAAACAGATTACTTAATTTTTCTACATTGAGGTCTCTAAAAGAGTAAAGATTTGTATGTTTTCACACCACTGGATAAACAGCTCAAACATCAGACTCCTAAGAGATTCTGACAAAAGTTTAAAGCTTAATTCAGTGCTCGGGTATGTTATTTGCCATCCTTCAAAGGATAAGGTTCAACATGCTGGGCTGAAATTCTAGTCTAGCGGAACAAAAACATTCTAGCATCATTGCCTCAAGGGAGCTGCAACCTTGCCCATACTAGGTAAGAGCACTGCTTGTACTGCATCTATTTCTAACAGAACAACTGTAAAGGTAAAGAGAAAATAATCCATGTAAAATTTAGCCTCAGAAACATGCTCTGTTATATCAAAAAAAGCAGTATAATCCAATGCAAACCAGCTCCTAATGCAGTCACTGGGATTTCAGACACATAGCCAAAGCACTGCTAACTAAAACGACAGCAAAAGGTGGATGAAAATTGTAATTGACAACATAGAGTAATATAAAAGTGACCACTTCTATTATCCCCTTACTTGGAAGGTAGGACAGAAATAAAAATTAAACTAGTAAAGTTTAACACTGATGCTGAGCCCTCTTTTACTTTTCATGTTCATTCATACCATTCCTCAAGCAATACAGCACATAACTATGAGGGAACACTTCATCAAGAAATATAAAGCTAAAATATTTGTTTCCTGAAGAAATATAAATTCATTTTAAATGTTAAAAGTAGTAAGAATTGTATAAAAGCAAATTTCTATCAGCTGTAATTCACTGCTGTCTGGAAATGCTCCAATCAGACAAGTAGAACTGCTTGAACAGGCAAGCCCTTTCATGGACTAATTCAGTACCAACAGAAAGCACAAAACCAATGTGTGCTTCTGTGCCTTTATGAAAAGGTGGACAAAGCTACAGAATCAGGTAACAGATTCTTGTAATTTTAGCATTCATTCTTGAGTTTACAAATTAGAAAGAAACACATCTGCACATATTTAATGTTGATACGGTTATTCAAACATTTATTTATGGCTTTTTTTTGTAAAGATTTGCATTTCCAGATACATTCTGTCACTTGTGAAAGAAAATCCCATTTTTTGACTGTGCCATAATGGACCTCACAAAGAACAAGAATATCATACAATTATTTCACACAACCAACAGCCATCCAAGGACAACAGGCTGTTGTAATTCAGGCTTATACTAATTATATGAAGTTTATATGCCAATTCAGGTTACACTAGCAGATAAAGTTGCCCTCCACATCCGCAGGTGATCATTACTATGATTTCCATGACTCCATAAAGGGTTACCTGGTTCATCCAGACAGTCATCTCCACATCACTAGGTAATCCCCCAAATACAATGATTTGCTTGGACAGTGGGGTATAGAACTGCCTCAAAAAGCTGGTGAGACAAACATTTGTTGAGAAGGACCAACATCTAATTGATATTGTTCTGGGGATGGTGCAGGCACCTTCTCAATGTATTGTCTTGTACATTCACCCTTTCTACAGCTCTTCCATCCCCTTCTGCATGCAAAATCTTAGCAGAAGATTTAAAATCTCTCTTCAAACTTTACCGTCTTTCTTTCATGTCTCTGCAATCATAAGTCAAAACAGATTTTCTTAACAGACTGTAAAATTTGTTTAGACAGAACTTTCAAAAATTAACTGAGGCTAAATTGGTCTACACAAAAGAGATAAAAATATCAACAAGACCCTCTCTCACCCTCCCTCCTTCCCATCAAAACAAAACTACATTTCCCTCTGTTACCTCCATCTGCAAAATATATTCAGAACTGAACAAATTATGATGATTAAGTTCTTCAAAGGGAGGGAGGGTTAAAGGTCACACCTGCTGTCTAATTTCCAAAAGCATGCATTAGAAAAACCTGTGCGCACTCCGGTGAATTCCAGCAGTGTAACCAATCCCTTGCAGCTGTTGTGATGACTCTATTATATTGGTCAATAGGAAAAGTTTATCCCTGAAAACGATGTCCAAAAAATTCTTTAGTTATGCTTTAAAATGCAAAAATGCATGGCATAGCCACATCTTTCCCACTTAATAAACGCTGCTGTGTCTAATTTTTGGAGTATTATACTTTTCATTTAGCCAAGTTCAAATAATGTCACTAGCCTCCATAAAAATAGGTCTAGAAAAAAAAAAATCCTCATCAGTTTTCATGAGAAAGAAATGGTGAATTCCATAATCGTGCTGGGACAAAAGCCAAGATGATCCATGTATTAAATTACCTCTGTGCTCAGTTCTCACAAGTTTGATCATGGAAAGTGACAATCACAGTTGTTTGTGATAGAACCAGCACAATCAGGTTATTACATAAATTACAGTCACTGATTAAAATTTCATACTGTGCACCAAGAGGGGAGAATTGAAAGGGGAAGAAAAAAAACATTTATTGTGAGTCTCAGCCCCTACTCAACAGATGCTTTGCTTCATTCTGTCCTTTCCTACTGGCGAGTTTAGATGGAGCATCGTGCCATTAGGAACTAGATAAAGAAAGGATAACTAGACTGGTTAAAAACTGCAGGCATTTCTCAACAGGAAATCTATTTGGTTGACCAGCACTGTTCTGTGCAACATGGTGAAAAGGAAGAATGATGTTTTTTCTAACGTGTTGCTATAATATCCAGAAATTTACTGTAGGAAATAGCAAGAGCATGAGGAGATCAGGGCTCCAGTTTGTTCTGGACTACTACAGCTCTAATATTCACTTTTCCAGCACTAAATAAGCACTTACCCTCGGCATTTCTACCAATATTTTGGACACAGAGGTAACAGAAAAACATTTGGGCCTTTGTGTACACATCAACTTGAAAAGGGGCAGTTCACATGTATAAAAATATACAATTGTTTTACATATTTTCAAACTGGGAAAGATGACGACTAGCGCTCTAACTTCCTGAAGAGGAACTCACAGTGCCACCTGGCCACATCCTGCCTTCAGGTTCTCAGTGAACACGAAGTTTCTTTTCAGTTACAACACTGAATGGGTTTTCTCATGAAAGTTAACAGGTTGGCGTGGTTATAACAGAGAGTGGGGTTTAGTCTTAATGTCAAGAATCAAATTAGAAAACAAGCTTTTGGAAATCGTAAGTATTACTAAATCTAGTCCTATAACCTTCAAGCCACCTGGACATTATGTGGCAGAAAGCAATGTTTCATGAACATATTCCTTAGCATAGAACTGTTCCAAATGAATTTAACATCCAATAATAAAATGATGGATAGTTTACTGCTTTTGCAGTGCATTTCTTTCATTAAGATAATTCAGGTTCATATTGCCCTGAAATGCATGCATCAAGTAAAATAAAAGTATCTAGATATTCTAAGACATTCTTTTCCAGTCTTTTTTCACAAACCTCAGTTGTTAGAAAGGTATTAATTTAAGTAACCCCCTTTGCCTCACACCACAAGGAACCAATGCTGTCTGCTTCCTGAGTGGACGCAAGAAACCCTGCAGAGGGCAGCCATTAAACAGGAAATTAAGAAAACAGATTGTGCTTTGAAGCGTCTTTTGAAGACAGCTTTCTACCTGTTGTGGAGCAACCAGCATCTTAAAAAAATATGTTAGCAGCTACAATAGCCTAAAAGGTTGAAGGAGATACTAATAAGATTTTGAGCAGTAACTTGTAACTTTCCTGCCTACATTGATAGTAAATTCAATTTTTTTAAGTCAGTTAATTAATACATTCCAAAACACGTTTGTGCTAACTTATCCAAACAATTGCTTCTTAAACCATTTTAAATTCCTAATATAATTCTGGATATTGCCTTGGCTAAACATTTGATTTCTGATTTATTTCATGCCACTTAGAAGCAATTAATTTCTATTTCACAGTGTGCAGATGTAGAGACCGGAGCCCTGATGCAGAAGGGCTTTTCCCCTTTTCTTCTTGGAGGAACAGCAAACCAGTTAGACTTCAACTAACGCCTGTGGGGCTACTACCTTGACATGGAGCAGCACAGAGCCACAGCCTGGGATTGTTGTACTCTGCTCAAAGGCGCAGGGAAACAGCATCACAGCATCACAGATAAATTTGAAATTGTCAATACAGGTGCTTTTCCTCTGTTTCATTCCTGGGAAACAGCAGCTAAGGGAAGGACAAAGCCACACTCCCAGCAGCAATATCCAGCTGAATTCTCGCACTTTGCTTCAGCTGAGTCAGCTTCCAGCACTAGCTGAAAGGCACCATCTCCCAGCTGGAATCAGCACTTACTGAGGAGGCACTGTCCTTCTTAATACGACTGCCAGCTATCAAGCAGCTTTTTCTGAACCCCCAGCTGAATGGGCTAGAAGCACCACAAAAAGATTCAGAGTTTTTGCAACCACTTTTCCTACTTCATTGCAGGAACTGGCCTCAGATGAAAAAGCACTGAATGCTGATAAATGCCATCCTTTAGCAAATCCAGCTGAGATCCATGCTCAGTGATGGCTGAATATGAATAGTAACAGCCAACCATAAAATTCCATAAAATTTCAAGGCTCAAATCCTCCAGGTGCAAATGTAGCATGGAAATAGTCACTGACAGAAACTTGACAGACTGAGAAAAGCCTTGTTTTCCAAGCAATTATTCAGAGAAAACTAACTGGTCAGGTGTCTGGTTCTCCTTCATTTTGGTGCCAACTTCCACAAAATTTCAAAAATAAAAGTATAGCTTACAGCTATTTATCATAAAGCAGTTGTCACAGGAATGTAAAGCAATTGCTAAGTACTGCAGCTAATGCAGCAGCAGAAGCAATTATAATGACTGCTCTAGCAAAAGAGCATCCAGAGAAAATGAAAATTGCAGACATTTCCATAGATCTGTAACAACTTCAGTGTCTGGTAGAATGGACAAACACTGACAGTTTTGCACAATCTTAATTCTATTTTCCTCATGCAAGAATGCATTATTTCTCTTGATATAAATAACACCATGTCCATAAATACACACAGTATATTTGTGAAACTCTGTATTCTTAGGACACAAACTGCATCCTCTTGTTAAAGCACCTGTATCCCATAGGTGTCTAAGCATACGGATAAAACAAAAGAAATATTAAAAAGCCAACAGTAGAAAAACTATTTTTGCGCACGTGCTTTTCACTTAAAAGATTCACTTCAGTAAAAAAGTTGAGTTGCAATAAACAGCTGTACTTACTGGAAAAAAACTACCAAAAACAATATAAAGACTCCTCTGTCTAAGGAATATGAGGTATTTAACCTCAATGCTTTACTTTGTCAGAGGGAAACTATTCCCTTTGTTGGTAGATTTGGTTACAAGAAACGATAAAACATAGCTTTTTTTGTCATTATTAACTAAGGGATAAGTTAAATCCCTGCAGGATAGAATGAGATACGCATCATATTGTACATCTTCCATTGGAACATACAATACAAACTAAATCCCTGCAGAGGAAGAAAATCCTTGTGTTTTCAGAATGTCATTGACCCATAAGAACAATGTGAATTCCTCTTAAACATCAAGCCAGCTCTTGTTGCTATATCAGATATAACACCTACGTGCTTTATCATTTTAACAATCACTACAATCCCTCAGACAACAAATCCAACAGATTGTTACCAAAAAACTTTTTACAAGCCTCTCAATTTAATTCTTCGCTATGATGTGTAGTTTTCCTTGATTCTAATCACAAACTCTCTCTAGATGTCTTTTAAACATGTAGCATTTATTGTATTTTCCTGCACTTAGCTTTACTTATTTCCATCTATAAAGGAAGAATAGGACAACCCACTGCAGAGAGGGGTTGTCAAGATGACTGAAAATTCAGTTTTCTGATAAGTTGTTTTTTTAAGGTTTTGCTGAAAGCAAGACAAATGTTCTCTCCCACATAAAATATCAAGGAACAATCCAAGAGGATATTATATTTTATATCTAGATGATCAGAAAGACATGATCTGAAACTAACTGCTATTTCAACCCATTAAAAAGTGTGAAAACTCAATGCTGCAGCTTTGCTTAACCCTATACAGATGAATTATTTCTGCTAAGACTGTTCTTTTGCCCAGAACTAAACAAAATGAAAGTCTTCGTAGCAGAGAAATCAAAAATAAATGTTATTTGCCAACTGTATTATAGATGTCAATTTACATTTTAATAGTTGAGATATCAAGCTTTATAAAGGTTCTTGCCTGCTTTCCAACTGAGGATCTGCTCTATGTTCACTGCAAGTATGAGTAAATAACATTGCCTTTCTGCAAGGACAGCAACTGTAAGGAAGGTGTCAACAGTAATAAAATCATTGTTCGAGTGATTCTTGCTCTATCTTACTTAAATTTCGCATAAAAGTATATGCTTTACTGACTGATAGCACACACAGAGTAAAACCAGGCTCCTTGAACATCCGTGGCAAACCCTAATGCTTAACAAAACCAAGGTTTTGCTCACTCTCTTTCTGCTAAGAAATCAATATAAAACTTTACTAAACTACTCTGAGAAAAGTAACATGTAGTTTTGGCATCTCCCAGCCACAAACTTCTAGCTCATGCCAGGATAAAACAGGAAAATATGCTTCCATCAAATCAATGGAGGTGGGAAAAGGTCAACACAATCATACTGACATCTAATATATATGTTTTTTCATTTAGAAGTTATTTTGTTAAGTTCAGTATCAGGACTGGAGGGCATAAGTATGAGGACTTTGGGTCTATCTAGTTTGAAAAAAAAGAGGCTGAGGTGCAACCTCATTACTGTCTACAGCTTCCTAAGGTGCAGAAATGTGAGCATATGTGGGAATCTTTCAAAGCTGCACCAGGGTAGGTTTGGACTGGACATTAGGAAGCATTTCTTTACTGAGAGAGTGATTAAACATTGGGACAGGCTTCCTCGAAAGGTGGTCATTGCCCAGAACTTGTCAATGTTTTAGAGGCATTTGGACAATGCCCTTAGTAACAAGCTTTAACTTCGTCAGCCCTGAATAGGTCGGGCAGTTGGACTAAATGACAATTTTATGTCCCTTCCAACTGAAATAGTCTATACTGTTCTATCCAGGTATGATTCATTATATACTAAAATTAAAATTTCAATAAATTTATAACATACAGATGACTTGAAATTGAAATGCTCCTATAAACATCTCCATTGTTTGGGGTTTGCCACTTTTTTCCATCTCATTTTCCTCACTGCTCCATAGGGATGGCACACATGCAAGCGCCCAGAATTTGCTTACAAAGTCTTCAGATTAAGGCTCCTTTGAAACTTTATTGCAATACTGATTTCTAATACTTTCTGTCTTTCAGCTTCAACAAATGACTAAATATTATCAGCTATTAGGAACGCTGGCTCTTCTCCTTAATAGTCACCACTTGCTTCACTTGTCTTGCACAGGAAGTGAATCATCTTCTTTGTAGGAAAATCTGACAGTATATGAAGGAGCCAAGTAACAAGAATTTTTTCTTATATTCTTCTTTCCCTAAACTTTTCTCCAATGAGTGTAGCCACTTCTAAACACAGTTCTCAAAATCATCAATAAGAAAATTGTCATCAAACATAAACTGGATTGTCCCAGCTCTAAATGGTAAAATTTATACATCATTTAAAATATGTTCTTCTTCAAAAGGTTTAATTGAAGCTATATATATACATACAGTCCCTTAACTTCTGAAGCACTAAGGGCAGGACCACATATAGCACTTCTTGGCAAGTTAAACAAAAGTTCTGAACTATTCAAGACAATAAAAAAAGCTTAGTAAAATACCACCATGAATCATTATTTGAAAACAAGCCAACAGCTAATTTGGAGCAGACTAGTATTATCTCAAAACACTTCACAAGTCTAAAATCATTAGGTTTTTTTCTTTTCTTGGTAATTACAGTGAAATTAATAGATATGTTCTGAGATTTAAATGATGACTAGAGTAGTTTTCAGTATTTTTACTAGCAAAAAATTTCTTCCTTAGAAATATTTTATTTCAAAGCTGTTTTATTACATTTCCCAGTTGAAGAGCAACACAAGGTCACGGCCAAGTCTTGTATTTCTTTGACAGAGAGGATATTAATATGACCCAAGAAATCATAACATATACACAAGAAAATCTCCATCCCATGATACTAAAGCAAATGAAAGACATGTACAAGAGCACCTATTTTCACCAAAGTATTTCTCCACAAAGGCTGAAATCCATGTTCTTGTAGGCATTAATAATTGATGTTAAGCATATTTAACTTCGACTCTGGAGTAAGGTGACTTCAAACTGCCACGTATCACGCTTCAACCAGTACCTGCTTCAGCCTTCATCCCAGTGCAGATGGAAGAATCTGTGATTTTAAGTCACAAGGGGGTTCAATTTTGCTTTCAGAAAACCTCCTTTGACCAGAGAGCTTTTTTGAAGACAGACTACAAGCCCCTACAACTTACTTCTAATTATTATACTATGGAGACAAGCATTAGTTTTTAATCATTCTACATACTTAATCTTAATCTCTCGCAACAAATGAAAATACTGTTACTTCAGTAATTTTGTTCTAAATTTAGCTAAGTATTTAACTTTGAACATACATTTTGGTGTTGAGCTGCTGTTCCAATGTCTGTGAATTTAGTCACTTAGAATGTTTTAAATGATACAAGCATATATTCGACACAATTATAAGATTTAAACGGATTTAAGCAATAACACAAAGAAGGCTGTTTTGTTATGCTGACACAGATGTAAAACTTTACTTTATCCCCATCATAAGACTGAAAACTTGTAAGAAGTAGGAATACCCAAATCTTTCTAGTCCCATCTCTTTTAGAGTGCTGAATATCAGGTCACTGGCCACATTCAGTTTAGACTTTTCCTCTTTGTTGTTTTGTACCGCATTTGAACCTTATTACAACCCACTTCAAATTAAAAGTGCATGAGAACAACTATACACAGTCAAAACATTCCAACAAACTTCTAATGTCTTGGCTGTTCTGCCACGTGTTTGTTTTTTTTCCCCCCAAATACAAGTACATAAATGCTCAGTTTTAAAAGTCGTCTCAAAACCACACTAATTAGTCCTTGTCAAGAATGAACACAGCTGATGCTGGTTTTCCAGTCAATTTAGTACAAAAGAAAGGGCCCATATTTTCTACTACTTCCTTCACATTATCAGCTTTATGTCTTCTGAAGTCTGCAATTCAAAGGTTCAGCAGATTGCTAGTTAAGTACTAGCTCTTCTGTTGTTCAAGGAAAGGTGAGGGATACAGGGCACAGGAAATTCATCTTCAAGCACACACAGAACTTAGAGTTTGTAAGTGGCAGAGACTAAAGGTCAAAACATGGCCAGGCTGCACTCGGACCAAGGCAGGAATCTTCCAAGTGTCCTTTTCCTGTTACAAAAATGCTTGCTTTAAAGCAACCTGAAGTCTAGACAAATATTAATGCTTAATTAGCACAATTAAAAACCTGCAAAAATCCCCTGGACTGCCTAATGACTGAAGGGGGCGTGGGGGTGTGTGTGTGTTAAGTGCACTCAGTATTTTTCTAGGCATGTTATTTTCAACTCAACCAGCCACTGAATTATAGATGGCATTTTTATTTGTATTCTGGTCTCTGCATGTCAGTGCTTTGGTTTCAGCTTCTGTGCAAGACTAATAGAAAGTGCAGCATGCATTTTGCATAGCTGACAATGCACAATAAGAAAGCTCTTCTGGTACCACACTCAGGGATGATGTAAAATTAAGAGTAAAAATGAGTAAAACGAGCAAAAATGAGAGCATACAGCTCAAATTATTGACTGCCATGAAAAAACTATTTCCAAGAAAGAAAAAGAACCAGTTTGTTTGTTTGGTCACAGAGAGAGCTCTTCCACCACACGTGCACAACAGAGAATTCCACATTTGGACTCAGATTGAGAAAGATGAATGAAACTGCTACACCTTCCCTTTCCTTTCCTCAACTACATTAAAATCCCACCGTATACCACTGCAACATGAAAGGGAGCATCTAGTTTGTGGTTCCCATGTGCCTGCAGCCTTTTCATTCTGGGAAACCATTGGATACAGAATTCCTATTTTAGCACGGAATAAATGGCTTAAATGAGAACAGCATCAGAATTCATACTGTCTCCATACAAATTACCAACATGCAGGAACTCCTAATCTACAGCAGAAGTAAAGATACTTGCAACATCCTGAACACTGAATGAAATGATGGTAACAGCTTCTGCCTTTTAGTGGCTAAATGTTGATAAAAAGCTTCAGAAACAACCTCCAAAAATCTGACCTCAATTTTTTTTTTAAAGATATCTATGGGGAAGAGAATAAATATATTTTATTAATCTATAACACAGTGTAATCATATTTACTGTACAAAACACATTTAGTGCATATTTCACAGAAAAAGTGAAAACAAAAGAGTCCTTTAATGCATTAAATACAGCAGAAGCTAACATTTTTCAAACTGGAAAAATGTTCAGATAGGTGGAAAATACTTTGTTCAAAAACCTCCACACAGAAGTTGTTGCAGACAATTAATGTTGCTGAAATATCTGAAAATATACGTATACATGTGTATAGAATAATCAGCTCTACAAGCCATGCAGAATACATGAGATAACAATTCTCCTTTTCCTGGAATCAAGCAGGGAGCTGTTTCATAACAAAGTCTTGTTATTAAGATTGGTATTTGGCAAACATTCCCTTGCTTTTTGAAAAAACAAGAGTTTTTTATTTCTTTCTGGATCTAATCTTTATTCCAAGTAACTATAAGGAAAATAAAAAATGGTTAAGGGGCAGCTACAAACGTTCTATCTTTACTTCATAGCTTTTTCATTTTTATAGATATGCTTTTTAAAGTACTAATTAAAGTGTAAGTATTGAAGTATATCTGCAATGCTGTTTAAACAGTGTGTGGCACAGAAAACTGAGATACAGCAGATCTCAGAACCCTGGAACCATCACATAATCTGCAATGACAAAACAGTTCAAAAGCAGGCTTAGATCTAACTGAAAGGAAGATCTACAGTAAGCCTGAAAATAGTAATACCTTAACAGTTTCCTGACTCTAGAATACTACAATTTTTGCCCTACTTAGAATATAAGTTTTTTTTGCAAATGAAAAAAATTCAAATTCAGCAATTCAAACTAACAAAGCTTTGAGAACTAAAATCTCCAGACTAGGCTGGTTGGGGACAAGGAACAATTTACGTATATCCCAAAATCATTGCTTTTACCCATACTAATGATTCTGTGAGGTTTAAAACTGGTTTTATTTTCATATTCTAGCTTGAGATGACTGCAGGATCATGGAGTGATCATCCCACATGTCCTTTTATTGTCTTTTTTACCAGAGGTAATTCAGATGCTTCTCAGAGAAGTTCTCTTTACTTATCTGCTTCAGCCAAAACCATTAGTGGCGTACTCTTGAAATGTAAATAATGGTAAGGTGATATAAAGCAGGTCTACTCCAAGAAAAGAGTACTTGTATGAATTTATTGGTTCAATAATGCAGAACTGCAAGCACTACATGCATCAGCAGTTTGCAGCAATTTCCTTATCAGTAGTACCATCGGTTCTTTGGCAGCTCCCTGACCTCTTCTCCCCTACCTTTTGTCTCAAAGTCCATACATCTAAATTTTCTAAATTATATCACCAAAGAGAGGTTCCAAAGGAGCTGGCATCAAGATTAGAAAGGATATAGGTAGCTTTTAACTGGTGCTTTCCCATTAAAAAGTTCACACAGAAGTCAGAGAGAAGCAATTCAATTTCATAGCACAGAGAACAACCATGTACAGCACTGTTGCCCCATGCTTTCAACAACCCTGAGACGACTTCCAGAATCACCTCTGCGTATTCTTCTTTTCCTCCTATTGACATGCATAAATGCATTCCTATATAAATAATAGATTTTGAAAAATATGAGGAATTATTTTAAGAGTTTTTCAGTTTTACATTTCTTTACTGCAGTGTTTAGTTCTGCTAAAATATGCAACTCCATTATTTATTTTATCCTCCTTTCATCCCACTAAACATGCTGCTGGGCTGCATAGTTATACTCTTCCCTAGTGACTCCTAACTCAGTGCTTCCAGTTGTCAAGCATCAGTCTTCACACTTCTTCAGATTAACAACCATAGTCAGTTGCTCTTCCTCATTTCTACTGTCTACTCCATAAAGGTTAATGATGATTACAGAAGCAGATGGCAGCAAAGGAGGGGCAATAACTATCCACCTTCCAGAGGCTTGAAACCCCACAGATTTCTTGAGAAATGTAAGTGCATTCAGACAAAAATGGTTACTTCAACATGAACCCTCGAAAGGGGCAGGGTGGAAAAAAACCCTTCCAATACCTGAAAATACCTTCCAATACCTTTTCAGTACTTGAAAAGAAGAACTAATCATGTCATGTACATTTAGAAAACGTGTCAGAAAGCAAATTAAGTCCCTGTACATTTGCGCTCTCAAATGGAGAGATGGTTGGAATTTCCCAGAGAGTGTTTGTCCAGTCAAGATATTATGCCCACTAAAAAGAGGTATGAACATGTCTCGAATGAATTGCATCTTAAACACGTACACAAAATAACACAAAAACGTTGCTCAAGATATTCCAACCTCAGAAAAATACCAACAAATCATCAGAATTGTTGACCTACAGGTGATCTATTTTACCTACTTTTACAATAGAATTTTTTGCCATACAATCACATTGTAAACCACCAACCCCAAACACCTCTTCTTCTATGCTACAACTCTTTTTCACCCACCTAAAAAACAATTATCAGTTGCCCAGACATTCAAGTTAAGGTGTATAGATGATATTTCCATGTGATTTAGTTTAAACTTCAACACTGAATGCACTACAAAATTCCATATCCAGCCTGCTTTAAGAGGATAGGGCAGATGTGGCATTAGTTCAAACCGTCTTCTTTATACACTCCAATCCACAATGATATACCAGAGCCGCATTCCTTTAATATTAGGTCACTGACAAATGTTAAGCCTTGGGCTTCAAAACCTGACAAAACTTGTCATGCCGAAACAATTGGTTACCTGCCCATAGCTGTAAGCATTAGTGATACAGTTGGAAAAGAGTGTTCACTGTCCTCTACCTCATCATGTTTCTCCCCCTGCTTAAACTTAAAACTGTTACAATATTTGAATGCAACTTTTAAAAATAGAGAACCAAAATGGAAAATTCCAGTTTAAGGAATTAAAATGTATACATGTCCAGCTTCCTTAACATGGCATGGGACCCAAGTTCAATTTACCACATGTTTAAAAGCTAAAAGTACAGGTAACAGAAACCAAAAGCTGGTTAGCTTTCAGAAGATGGACTCATCTGGTTTGCTGACCCACGAGGCACAGTACATGCATCTTCTTGCTGAGAAAATTCAGTTGCATTAACTAGAAAGAAATCCAGAAATGGAACAGCAACCACTTACAGGGATATATAGCATATGCTAATACATACAGTTGAGTTAGTAAGTACAGGTGCTTTGAAGGCCATATTCCATCCTTATTTTAACTGCTAACAGCAAGACAAACAGTTACCATATATCAGTATTTATAATTTACATACATTTATGTATAAACGTACACTATGGTGAGGAATTGCAAGATGAAAAAAAGCACCTCAACTCAAAATCCCAATCAGAGCAGTTCAAAGTTCTAATATTTGTTAAGTGGAAAACATTATTTTATCCTATCCGAAGAACTTTTCACTGTTCTTTTTCTATAGACTAAGAACTGAAGCACAGACTATGGATCACATTTTTCCCTTCCTCAGAACTACAGAATACAGATGAAGTTTAACAGTCCTGCTGCACAGGGAGAAAATCAGTGAAATTAGTGCACTTCTTTTAACAGTTTGACAAGTATGACTGATTCTGTAATGGCTCGACCTTCTGCATACCTTTGCATACCAAATTAAATCAAAGTTTTCATCTTTACCTAACATTTAAAGAAGTATGGGGTGGAAAAAAACATGTCTGACTGCAAGCAGTTCCAACAAGTAAGGGTTTCTCCAATTCCAAAAGGAAAATCTAGCTGGGAAAGCTGATTTGTACTTTATATGATGATCATTATTTTCATTTGCTTCCACCTTAAGGAGAAAAGCTTTATTCATTTCCACTTTTTTTCACATTATATCATCCAAGTCTGATATTCTCAAAAATTTAAAATTAGTTCATCAATTTCATGAAGACAAAACCATTATCACTGACTATGAAATACTTGTACCTCCAAGTTTTCGAGCAAGGATGCAGATGATAGATGACAGCGAGGAGGATAGTTTTTGTTAATCCAGTGAAAATTCATCCAGTTTGGCTCAACTACAACTCAGGAGAAAATAACCTTGCATAAAAGCTCAGAAGTGTCTTACTGCAAAAGGCAATTTGACTTCTAGAAATTGCCTCTTTGACTGACTGATTTTGCCCAGGACCAGCAGGCTGTAGAAGATTTTCCTTGTGATTGTTTCTCCTTGTAGCTGGGACTATCTTCACTGCAACTCAAAAACTAATGGATATAAAGATGCAACTTCGTATGAAGTGGAGGATAGAATGCATTAAAATCTGGAACAATCCAAAATTTCTCAATCTGAGCACAACTCTGAAGTTTAGCAGATACATGTGCTGAAAACACAAGGAGGCAACTCACTGAACCAGCTGACCTAACAAAGAAAAGCCACCCAGTACATTTACAAACAGAATTGTTGAAAGTATTTTTCAGTGCATCTTTCTGAGGAAATACGGGGTTTGATTAGTCTATGTAGACATATCAGTTTTTTCAGTGTTTTCTTAGCTATGTCCGTATTGTTTTGTTTCACATGATATAGGTGTACACTAGGTCTTGTAGAAGAGTTAATAAGCTTCCAAAACAATCCTCAAGAAAAAGAAAAAAACAGCCTTTTTTCCCCCTCAGAAAGAACTAATTCACTTCAGCACCCCACCCAAACTAGTTTCCTGACTTGGATTCTTCTGCGACAAAGCAAAAGTTGTTAATTTGGTTCATCTTCCTTTTAGATCTTCTGCTTTCTTAAGAAAATGAAATAGTTATGGAGAAGCTTACCCATACTGAGAACTAGAAAATAACATAATCTGCTTACCTTATCCTGGTTATATGTTGCTGCACAGGCTGATGCTGAAAATGGTCAGGCCACTGACGGTGAAGGCAGAAGGATGGGGAGGGCTGAAGACAGCAGGCAGGCTGATATATGGGGGTGTGTTTTGGGCAAATAGACGCTGAATACTCAGTATGTGGCTGCGTGCAGCATGAAGTCATAGGAGATGGTGCTGAGCTGCCCACCACTGAATGACATTCTTGCTTGTTATTATACCTACTTAAAGAATGATGGTATGGACAAGGGTGGCAGCATTGAGAGAGCATCTGCTGAGTTCTTTGGTTGTCTAAAGGCAAAAAAGATGGTTTGACTGTACCATTAAGTTGCAGGCAGCCATTTGGACTTGCTTTTGTTCTTGGTGTTTCCTTGGATGGGAGTTGTTGGACTGCTATGTCTCCGTCATTAGCTGCAACAATACCTGGGCCAGTAGCATTTGACAAGATGCTGCCATTGCTCAGAACCACAGAGTCACTGACGTTGCTCATAGCCATTCTCCAAGTTCTCAATGGGTATGTGATGTTCCTGCAGAAAAAAATAAAGCAAAATTTACAGAGCTGTGGTGTTTTCAAATGGTCAGAAATCATTCTAGATTTAAATGTGTAGAATTCCTTTCTCATCTTCATCTTTCACACAGACACTGACAGGAACGTTTTGAAGGACTTGTATTTGTTCAACAAAAAGTTAAGAATGAAGTCACATAAATGCCACGGAATTAACCCAAAACTTAAGTCAAATGAACTGACATTTGACAGCCTCTGGGTCACAGCTGACAAGTAATGGTTGAGATGCACAGGAAGAAGATTTTTTTGCGCAAGACTTAGCAATCACCTCTATTTATGAAAACAGATTTTGGTATAAACTGTGTAACCATCCACACACCTTGCACTGCAATTTGCCTGTTCACTTTGAAAGCAGGAGACAGGGTCACACAGTAGAAATTGTTCAATAATCATTAATGTGCTGGTTTCAGTAACCTCCTTTCCCATCTCCAATTTCTATTGAAAATGGGGCACGTTTGTGTTTTTGAAAAAATTCTGTTTCAATGCCTTACTTAAATAAATCAAGAGATTTCAACAGACATCTGTCAAAATTGCTGGATTGTACCAAGGTTTTTAGCAAAATCTCAAAATGAATTACGAGTACTAAAAAGATAGAATACAACCACATGTTTTCCCCAAGTTTTTTTAAAAAAATAATTCCAGGATTCAATTACTGCTGACTGAGAAGCTCATGCTTCTGAGTGGCACATATTCCAGAGGCAGTTAAGTCTTGTCTTTTCCAAGCAAAATGTAAATAAGTATAAATTGTTAACACTGGAAAGGTGACAGAGGAACTTGGCTCAAAATAAATCTTGTCTGAGGTGCTCACAGCAGCCAATTTCCCTCATGTTAACTATAATCACATTTTAATAAGATTTAAAAAAACGTTGGAGATCATTATTTTGATAAATAACATGAAAGGCCAAACATCACACTCAGATAAGAATGTTTTCCAAGTTACATGGGTGGGGGAAGGAAGCAGGAGAAGGGAGAAAGAAGAAAAAACGTTAATTATATACTATTTAGAAGAATAAATCAACACTTCCTTAAAAAACAGAATCCGTTAATTACAACTGCTTTGGCTAATTTAATGTTAACTTTTTAATACTGAATTTAGTTGAAAACATTAGAAGTCCAAATTGCAAGGCAATTTTGACACTATGAACTTTGCAGAAAGACACAACAAACAGATTAGAACAGATACGCGAGGAAGTTTCTAACTCATTTTCTTCCCCAATACCTTTGCTGAGTTGTCAGAGAGTTAAGCCTGCCCAGCCAGCTGAGCTATTTAAGTGCCTGAATGCTAATTCTGAGCAGAAAGTGCTTTCCAGAGTGGAATGCTACCCCCGCCCCCGGCAGCCCCCCTCCTGTGCATCATCCCCCCTAGACATAGCTAAATCCTTCACTTCTGAAACAAAAACTAATCCTCTGCTATTTGTTCTAGATCATGTGCAGAGCCAGATGCCCTGGGAAGTCACTTTCATTTAGATAACTGCTCAGAACAGGAGAATATACTGCTTGACAAGCATATTTTTTCCAGCCTCCAATTCCACACATTCCTGCCGAATACCCCCTCCCCCAGCCCAGGTAAATCAGGCCCACTGAGGACTTTCCACTGAGAACAGAGAGTAAATTCAAGTGGCTAGCTAAACTTCATTTATGTCTGAAGAGGTATATTAGTTATGTGAAATATCACTGTCTGTGAACACTCGGGTCTTCTTTGCAGGGCAAGCAGATTCAAAGCCTGCTGAGCAAAAGCTGAACTCTGGAAGCTCCTCTGGCATCATCTGGAAAGCATTTTAGTTATTTCTGGTTGCCTATTTTCACGTTCATTCACATAAGAGATAGGTTGCGTGATGATGTTGTTACATTTCTGTTTCTAAGTTAGTTTGACACGTTCATATCATCGCTTGAGACCGCTGTACACTGATCAAAGCTATAGTTCCGCAGACTGCTATTATAATTGAAACAGGAGACAGTGCAAATATCAGCCCCTCAAGAAGATAGATACACCAACCTTTTGCTTTAAACCCAGGACATCTGCAGCATGCAGCAACTGAGATAACACAACATAACTTTAAGTAGCTGTTTCAAATCACTTTGTAAAGGAAAGCACGCATTTCTGCACAAGGCACACATGCGCCAGACAGAGATGGAAGCTCACTCGCACCCGCGGAATACAGCAATCCCAGCTCAGACACACATGCTTGGGACCTTCTGCAGACCTGCACCTCTCATGAACACCAACAAAGGAAGTAACTGCTTGGATCTGCTTGAAGGAAGGGAGGCTCGGCAGAGAGATCTGGACAGGCTGGATCAATGGGCTGAGACCAATGGGATGAGGTTCAACAAGGCCAAGTGCAGAGTCCTCCATTTAGGCCACAACAACCCCATGCAGTGTCACCTAAAACCTTTCAGCTGTAGTCAGCATCATGCCACTCAGTCAGCTGAACCAGTCCAGGTTTTCTGGACCTTGCAGGCCTGTCAGCACCATGGTTCTGTGATGAACATGGTGTCTAAAGTAACAAAAATTCAGCGTCAAAAGTTCATCTAAGCGAGCTGGATTCTAAAAGTAGTGCATTCTTGAAATAAGCAACTTTTGGTATAAACTGTGTAACCATCCACACACCTTTGGGAAGGGTGGTTGGAGAACTGCCTGGAGGAGAAGGACCTGGAGGTGTTGGTTGACAGCCGGCTGGACATGAGCCAGCAGTGTGCCCAGGTGGCCAAGAGAGCCAAAGGCATTTTGGCCTGTATCAGAAACAGTGTGGCCAGCAGGACCAGGGAGGTGATTGTGCCCCTGTAACTCAGCACTGGTGAGGCCGCACCTCGAGAACTGTGTTCAGTTCTGGGCCCCTCACTACAAGAAAGACATCCAGGTTCTGGAGCATATGCAAAGAAGGGCAACGAGGCTGGTGAGGGGGCTGGAGAATAAACCCTACAAGGAGAGACTGAGGGAATTGGGGTTATTTAGCTTGGAGGAGTCTGAGGGGAGACCTCATCACTGTTTACAATTACCTGAAAGGAGGCTGTGACGGGGTGGGTGCTGCTCTCTTCTCGCAAGTGACAAGTGACAGGAAGAGAGGGAATGGCCATAAATTGCGACAGAGGAGGTTTAGATTGGACATTAGGAAGAATTTCTTCACTGAAAGAGTGGTCAGGGATAGGAACAGATTGACCAGGGAGGTGATGGAATCTCCATCCCTAGAGGTGTTTGAAAGACGGGTAGATGAGTTTCTCAGGGATATGGTTTAGTAGGGAGACAGGCACGGATGGACTCGATGATCTCAGAGGTCTCTTCCAACGTTATGATTCTATGATTCTAATTTTTGTTCCATACAGCTCAGCAGCCTCCATTTAATACGATGAAAGACAAAACGCTTTACTTTGAACAGATGTAATATCCACCTGTGGTCTTTCAGATTAAACACAATCTTCAGAAGGACTCTTGAAAAACTAGTCAATTCAAAGGGAAGCCAAATATCATTATCATCAATACCATAACATTAATTCTGCTTTTGTTCTCCTTTTGAGCAGGTTATAAGAAATTTAACAGATCAAGCTGATTCTTTCTTTCTTCCTAAGCCTTGAGAAGCTATTGAGTTCTGCCAGTTTTCATAGGGTCTTTGAGCAATGCAATGGAGGCACCTGCTCACCTTGAAGCCCTTCCAAAGCCATATTAAAGAAAGCAAGACTATTTTGCATGCTTAAAGTAGCCATCTGATTGAATTTTATTCAATCACAGCCAAGAAGATGAGGGACTCAAATCAGTTCTCTAGAATATGAGTTGGGCTGTATATTTTCATTTGGTTTAGTAGATTTTCTCTTTTTTAAACAAATGTAAGATGGTTGATGTCACATGACAAGTCTAATGTTATGAGGTTTGTTACACCTACACTTGAGGGCATTAAAAACTATGTACTATGGTACTTCATTCACGTCACGCTCTACACAAGTGACTGCAACTCCATAGACACAGAAACTTCATGTGCAGCTACTGCATCAAAATATATTAGATTACATTCTTATCTCTCTGCTGTATTTTGTCTCCTCTGCCACAACTGCAGTGACAGGGAACTTACTGAGAGATGTCGTAATGGTCCAAGGAAACATTTAACTGAGAATATCTCTGTTAGAGGATGAATAAATAAGCCAGTTAAAATGCAACAAGTATAAGCACAGTAAGATTGTAATAACACATGGACATAGGAAATCAAAGAATCTGTTCATCCTGACAAAAATCTAATATTAAGAGTTACTGAAAACACTGTCTTTGAGAATTCTGAATTCTTTTAATGCTGAAAGTTTATTTTTCAAGTATTCCTGAGAATACTTTAGGATTTGGTATTCTCCAACAGAGCAGGGCCTTCAGACATTCCAATTTCGATCAGCAGGCTTTGAAGTAGTGAACAGGGATTCTGAATAATGAGGTTGTAGACAATACCGATTTTAATACAGACAGTCCCTAATTAACAGAAGATTAAATACAATTAGAAAAAGTCTTGACGTCTACAGCTGAACACATGGTATTTTAAACATTAACATCTATTTAGAAATTATGGCAGCTGTACTGCTAAGGGAAGAGAACTAGAATTATCTTTATTTACTGCACACTTGATAACAGTAACTGCTAAGACAGCACTTTAGTTGTGCAATTCAAAACAACAGCTTGGAAGAATGTCATATCTGGAAAACGTAGAGGTAATGTTACTTAGTGATAGTTTTATGGGGTAGCCTCTCTATTATTTGTGGAGCTAACAATGAACACAGCTTACCCAGCAGACAGCTGCCATATGCATTGCAAGCTCCTCAGGAAATAAAGTAATGCAGTACCATACTCAAACTATGTCAGATTTGGTGTTCCCTAACTAGTGTGTTCTTTGTAGACTTGGATTAAGTTCACCTGTTCCTTGGCTGCAGCTGAAAGAATTCTTCTTTGCTATAAAGTTTCTTTTTACAAAAAAAAAAACAAACAAAACAGCAAACCAGACTTAAACAAACATTAGAAACATTGGCTCAACAAATCCCATCTGGAGTCATAGTGCCTGCAATTGATAATGACAAAAGGGCAAATTCAAGAAGGAATAAAATAGCAGAAATTCAGTACAACATAGTATATTAATATAGATAATTTATAGATCTCCAGAAGATGACAAAACACAGCTAAATGTTGAGGGTTGTTTTAATCATTTAAGAAAAAAAAATCCCCATACCTTGTACCTTGCACTAAAATAAAACCAAGCTGGTTACAAGCCTTTACGTTTTTTACTTAAGGCAAGACAAAACCCAGATTTCATTTAAAAGTCACCTAAAACCTTTCAGCTGTAGTCAGCATCATGCCACTCAGTCAGCTGAACCAGTCCAGGTTTTCTGGACCTTGCAGGCCTGTCAGCACCATGGTTCTGTGATGAACATGGTGTCTAAAGTAACAAAAATTCAGCATCAAAAGTTCATCTAAGCGAGCTGGATTCTAAAAGTAGTGCATTCTTGAAATAAGCAACATTTAACAATCCCATGCTAGCTATTAAGCTGCCCTCCAAATGAAATATTATAATAGACTTACAGTCCTTAATATGCTAAAGATTTTAATGTGGGAAATGGGTTATATAGTCTCCATCTGTAACCTCTCCAGATTTCATTTGCTGTGCCAGTCAGTGCACAGCCGCTCTTAAGGAGGGTTTTCTCCTCCTTCACATCACCAAGATTCTTTGGATCTTTGCTTTTCCTCAGCGCTCACAGGAGTAACAGGTGGTGCCTGGTGTTTGATACTGCTTTTTATGGGAGATATCTAGTTATCTATCATTGCAATGGTCTTTAGCAAGTCAAACAGCTTTTTAATATTTTATGGTTGTTCTCCATTTTGGCTCTCAGACATTTTTCAAATTCTCTAGCTCTTACTCCTATTTGTTCATATGTGGTGTTTGGTTTCTCTTAATACTCTTGATTCCTGCTTTTCCATTTCAGCTGTTAACCACTAGGTCTTCCCTGAAAAGCTTTCACTATACAAAATATAGGCACTGTCCTTTCCAATTCTTTTTCACGTATTTAAAATATATTTTAAATATATACGAATATTTTTCACTTTCTAGAAAATTCTCTAATTCTTATTTCATCAGCACATGGGTTTACCTGATATAAATGCAACTCTTCACTTTGAGGACTGATATTTGATTGATAAACCTGATATTTTTGAAAAGTGCCATTACAATCAGTTTATTTTCTGCACAGTCTGAAAATACCAATTTTCTCAACTAGTGTCTCCATGTTAACAAGCAGATCGTCAGTACTTTTACTATGCAGTCATAGTTAGAAGACAACTATGAAGTAGAAGAGGTTTTCAGAAGGGAAATTTCCCCTCCTCCATTTTGTAGCAAGTGTTTCAAAAGCCAGCTATAGCTCTTCCATACCTCTCCGCAGAGGCTGTGAAGCTGTCCCATCCTGAACCTGAGACACCATGAGCTCATTTCCTGCATCGCACACTGACTTGGAAATTGCAGTTGCTGTGACAAGGAGTTTCCAGATGCCATCATGCCAGAACCACAGCTCATGCCACAGATGGGCACTAGTGAATCAGGGCTGCCAAGCCGGCACTCACACTAACCCACCAGCGACAGCTGTGGGGTGAGGAAGCTGAGAAAGACTACTAAGAGCAGGAAAAAAAAGGTATTCTCCAGAACTTCAGAAATAGATTTTGCTTTGCATTTAAGCTAAAGTTACTTCTCCTGGCACAAACAGTAAAATAACAGCAGGCCATTTACAGAAAACATTTGCAGGGCTTCAACTAAAGAAATCCATTGCAGTGCTTTAACTACAAAGTCTTTTTTAAAAGTCAGATACCTAGTAAGTATAATAAAACTACAGACAGAAACAACAAGGAGCCCTGAAAATTCTCCTATAGAAGTTTTGTATGATGCTAAAATTTTATTTTAAATATATAATTAAGTATATATATACAGGGGAAATGGAAAAAACTGTATTTAAAAAAAAAGCCGAAAAAGCTTCAAATACTCAGTTTTGTAAAGTGATACAGCTACAAACAGAAACAATTAGAACATAACATATTACTTCAAGGAAAAAGAAAGTGCATAGTTCTGGAAAGCAGGTCTACCTCAGCAGAGTTTAAGAGCATAAAAAGCTCTTAAACTCCCCCAAACATTGCTTAACACTGGGACACTGTCATCTCACTAAATCTCATTTACACAACTTACTGACTTTCCATTATAACATGACTTAAGTTTTTGTAATAGCAAATATTCTGATCCAAAGTAACTGTCAATTCTGCTTACACGGGAGAGGGAAAAAATATATCTGTCTCTGGATGTAAAAGGAGTTACTCACATAAAAAATGTCACAGGTTTGTACTTCATCATGCTGTGGGATTAATGCTTAAATTATTAGAGCTGTGAAGGGACACTCTTTAGGACACAGTCCAGCTATGCCTACTATCATCCTGACTATATCAATGTTACATAAGAGGTCAAGAAACCCCTCAGAAGTCTGTTTAGAAGCAGGTTTTTTGGGGGGATTGTCCAAATTGAACAGTTACGTTTGAACATCTTTAAAGAATCTGCTACTAATAGTAGCATTTTTGCTTCGTATCTTAATAGAAGCACTAACAGAATTTTACAACTACAGTATATTAAATAAGTAAACCACTCAGGGAGAAGGCCAGGGCACACCGAGCACACACATGCACCAGCAGTCACACCTATTTGATAAACACCAAGCACTCTTTGCATATGACTACAGAAAACACTGCAAAGAGGTTTTACACTAGCAGTCCACTTTCTCTGAAAGTTAAACGTGAGAAATTATACTTTTCCTCTTCGTTACCAATGTGTACCTTGGTTTTAAATCCCCTATTTGCTGAGCTGCGCTCTGCAGCCCAAATGCCATCCAGCACTTGTATGGGAGCGCATCCGCGAAATAGTTGGGTCCCGGGCCAGCGGTGGGGGGTGTTTTTCTTTCTCACCACCTCTTCACTTCAAGGGTCTTGTTCTAATCTCTCCCGCGTTTCTACTCAGCAGTAGCGTTTCACAAGCCCGGGAGCCTCGTTGCATTACGAAGTAGTGTAAATAAACCGAAGGGACACAGCCGTCTCCCTTAAACCCACCATCCCCTTCTGAAAGCCCGAGCTGTTCCGGCTGTAACCCAAGCCAGGGCACGGGAACGCACGGCCAGGTTTGGAGCAGCCCAACCTAACGTGCTCCGTAACACTTACCAGACCCACGCCGGAGATCAACACGGAGAGAGCAGCCCCCTCTCGATCCGGGTGTCCCCCAGCCTACGAGCAACCCGCCCCGCCGCTTGCCCCCACAGCGGGACTCAGCCGAGCCGAGCCCAGCCTGCTCCACCGAGAAGAGCTGGAGATGCCCCTCCCCACGGCAGGTCAGGAGCTGGCAAGGACCGCCGGCTCCTCCCTTCTGCCGCTCCTCGCCCTGGCTCCCAGCCCCCTTTGAAATAGTTTGGCGGAGGCCGAGCTGGAGACGCCGCTTCGGCTCCAGCTGCCACACGCGCGTCTACGGGGAAAGCTCGAGGGGCAACATCACCTTCTCGCCAGCACTGATGAAATGGAAAGAGATGAAGAAGGTTGGACACCGCAAAAAGCACCGAGGGTCATTTGGAGAGTTTTTTCAAACACACTTCAGCCCTCATTAGTTCCTGGCAGTAGGTCTGGTCCCCCATCCCAAGCACTTACTTCATCCCTGGATTATCAGGCATTTCTTACACGTTGTCTCTGCGTGGCTGCAAATCTCCGACACTTCTCCAGCAATGAAAAATTACTCGGAAAACAAGGGCTTTTCCCTTCCACCGATTTTAAGATCTTTGTACCTAAAATGCCTTTTCATGAGTTTCCTTCACAGCTGAGCACATGAGGACCTGCTAGTCTAAAAGTGAATATCACCACGTACTCTTCACGCTTTTGTAAAAGACTTTACAAATGCAAATTGAATCATTACAAACAATTAATGCGAAAATCTGAAAGCTCCACGAGCAGAGAAGATAGCCTAGTCACTTACAAGTGAAAATGAAAAACCAGAGATTGCCAAATTCTAGGGTTATTTAAACCCTCAGTTCTAGGACCTCAAGAATAAAGCAGCAGCGTCATGTTTAGGAAGAGCTAGGTATTAAGGTGGGGAACACTGTACTCACTTGACCTGCAGGGCTGTCTTACAAGGAACTTTTGAAAATACTACTGTGGGCAATGCCACAACCTGCTCTACCCGGGTACTTTCAAACTAACTATGGCACCTCATGTATACATGAACCACATATTTTGGGAGATGACTCCTGCTTTTCCCTCATCGCTGGACATCTCAGACACAAACCTCAGAACCAGCATCCTCCCGTGGCAATTTTTAAAATCCAGGATCCTGTTACTCTAAAGCAGGTCACAATCCGCCTAGTACTGGCTTTTTAGAAGAGCTCTTCAGGATCAAGTTGAGCTGGTAGAAGCAAAACAGATTCTTCATCCACACACATCTTCATACCAAAGGAAATACTGGGGCTCAGTTTTCCTTCGCGTGACCTTAGAATTACTCATCCTAACTCTAGCCCAAGGTTTTATGCAAGGCAGCTCTTCCTGCTCATTGGATCTGGTCTTCAACAGGTGCTGCTTTCCCTTTCTAAGGGAAAACTATTTTTTTTATAAACCAGTGTTCCTTGCGTTTCTTGCTAAGTTTCAACTTGAAAATTTCACTGGCATCAGCTGCCACCCCACCTCCCACAAACCATCAGCATCCTATCTAGAACATAATTTCTCTAACATCAAGCTTCCTTTCATCCAGTGTAGAGACATTCAGTACTGAAGATCCAGGACAGTTCTTTTGTATGAAACACAGATATATCTATTGAACAGAACAGCAATACTAGGAACCAAGTAACTTTAAACTAGATTCAAAATGAAAGCAGGACTACAATATGGTATCCACTTTATGAATATCTGAAACACGTAATATATGCCCAGAAGTGTCACAAGAATAATCTCAAAGCCACTTTTCCAAAACCACAGTCCCCCATGTATTATTGAAAAACCTATCTACTAATAATAGTATTTCTTAAATATGCAAATATTACCATACATAGTTCACTGCAAATATCATATCATTTGTATTTGCTAACCACCTCAAAGAGTGACAGAAGGCACATAATTTTTGCTCACTGCCTTGATATCTAGGATGAAAAGTACTATAAAAATCTAAAGGATTTAATCTAAAATCGATTAAAGCTCTCAGACTATATGTACTGTACAAAGTAGTGTTACTGTATCTCAGCAGATCAGATCACTGCAGACACTTTGTTCCCAAGGATGACAGTAAAATCAATGTATAACGTATACTCAAAGGTTATGCTTAATAAAATTATGCCGGTGTAAATTGTATTTAAATATTGTATCGTATATTTGAATTACAGACTTGTCAATTATTGCCTTTACAGTATCTGAAAAGTGAACTCAGCATTGTGAGTGCTGAGAAACCTTGCCCCATGCTACACCCCACAGAGTCTTTATTGTTCAGTGCCCCTGTCATAACCCTGTTTTTGACATCCCCATCATACATCCTTTCAGCATCCCCTTCCACACTACATTAAACTTTTAATGTTTCTACTTGTTCCACTGTTTATCTTCCAGCGATATCAGATAAATGCAGACTTCTTCACTTACAAGTGATTAGGAAATACAGCCGAGCTCTGCAGCATATGGACTGCAGGTACAGGAAAACTAGGGGAAAGTAGAAAAGGTTGGAAGAATTTAGACCTGAATCAAGGCAGATCAGAGATGTCAAATGTGATCTGTCAGGGCCTTGAGAAGATGACTAACACTCTGCTCTATCCATCACGTGGAAATCTATACACACAGACAATCTGCACGACATCTGCACTACTAATTCAGCCTTGGTTTAATGTTAAGATGATCTTCAATCCATCAGTTTCATCTACCTATGGACCTATCAATACATTTTACAAGCAATAGAATTTCTATTGTAAATAAAATGAACTCTCAAAGCTTCACTAGACATTAAAGAGAAAATGAGCCCAATAAAATTTGACTATTATACTATCTAGAAGATTCATTATTATTTTAAGATTTCATGGATTACTTGGCAATTTGTGATTTGAACACCAAGCCCTTGAAGACAGACATGTTGCTCTGGGCAAACAAAACTACTTTGCATGTTCTGATCACAGAAAAATCCTTTAAATTTAGAAAAACAGGCCAACCATCTCTTATCGTAACTTCTCATAAGTAACTTTTTAAACTAAGATTTTAAAATATAATTTTTCATAGAATGCTCAACTACTAAAATCAAGAAGTAGTAGTAAAAATACTAATGCAGTTCTCAATTCCATATACACTCCTGAAGAAAAAAAACACTGTCATGCTGCTAACCATATTAGAGATTAAAATAATTAAATTTTGTATAATATAACATATAAGATAAGCCTAAAAAATTGAAGCTTATATTTATATTTACAAAGTACAGCTGAAATACTGTGTGGTAACTTATGAAATTTGACCATTATCCCTCTTCAAACAAGACATAAAGAGCTGCGGTTCTTGGCCATGATCCTCTCACAGCCTCTCCTGAGGCTAAACTGAAGATACTAGGCAGCACCCTCAAGAGCCAGCCACTTCTGCTAGATTTGGGTGCTCATGATCAAGAGCTGCTACCAAGCAAACACTGTAGCTGCAGATATTCTCTGTACATTCTCTTGACTGAATGCTCTCACACGCCTCTCCAGGCTTAATATGACACTATTTGTGGATTCCTCTTGTCACAGCAGTGCTTTTTAAAGTGAGAGAGATTCAAAAGAAACTGAAGGACTTTGACAATGTTGGACATTAATAGGTGGCCTTTTGAGGTGATCTAGGGAAAATTGATGCTGAAGGACTACACAAGTGCTTGGGGGAAAAAGTGCAGAGGCTTTTGGAACCCTTGAAGGCCAGATACAGGGCACTAGATGTGCTGTAGAAATCCTGCTGAACTGCTAAAGAACTGGGAAGAATAAGGGAATACGGAATAGAAGTAAAGAGCTAATTAGAGTTTAAAATGACAGCATGAGTTCTGTACACAGCACATGTACTCTGCAAGTATTTTATTATAGATACATTGAATTTTTATTACAATTCCTATCCACCTACAGAATTTCCTGACTGGTGTTTTTTCTTGGCCACAATATTCTCTACGGCATCTCAGATGCTATAGCACACTACTTCCACAGTACTGGCATTACCAAAGGCCACTTAAAACAAAAAATGCAGTGGGAGAAAAATGGTAGGGAGCCAACAATTTATTTACTAAGTTTCATAATAAAGGATATTATCACACAACACTTGAGGTAACACTGAGATGGCAGTTTATTCAGAGGCACGTAGGGCCCATATTGGCATCTTTCAGATTGTAGAAGTATGAGAAACATGCCAGGAGCAAAGTATTGGGAAAGTTAATTGGACTGAGTCAGCTTTACCTATCAGGGATTACTAGGTCTGGACTGCCACCAACTGTCTAGCACATGCCAATTTTGCAGAGATACCTGAGTGCCTGCATGGTGCTTCCAAGTGCTCTTAGGTCCAGAAATAGGAGGCAAAGACACAAGTTGATTTATCTGAGACTGCAGCCACACAGACGTCACACAGAGTCATCTGCTCCTAACTCTAAACTGAGCCTGAAAACAGAACAGCTGTGTTCATCAGACAACATCTCTGAGACGGAAACTTCAGAAACTGGAATTTGGGAACCTCTGAACAGACAGTGGAGTTAAATTTACAACCTGTGTTACCCAACCACAGACAAAAGAGAACATTTTAAAAGACTAAAACAAAATCACCCAGCAACAAAAAAACCTTCTACTTAGATCTGTTGGTTTACTTCTTTGTGATGCTGAATGAAATACAAGGTATTAATGTAAGAATTCACATCCTCTCTTACATTGGCGTTCTTCTATGCACTCTTCTGGGTCTTTTTCCTTCTCAGGGGGTAGAGAAGACAAACCTTCATAGAAATACAAGTCACAACACAAGCAAAATTGATTCAGTACCACCATATATCTATGGCTGAAGTTTTAAGTATTGAGCCTTCCATTTTCAGACAATGAAACATTGTCCAATCAATAGAGGACGTGAAGCAAATTGGTTGTCCTTCTCCAGTTTCCACTCATCCAGACTTCATCACAAAATCTTCCATAATTTATACCCTCACAAAAGACTGAAGTTGAAGTGAGTGTACAGAATGAAAAAAAAAAATCTTCAAGCCTCGCAAAGCAATCTTCTGCAGCACTAGCGACAGGGGAAATGTTAGACACTGTTGCTGATCATGCTCTACTTGGGTTTTTTATATAAACAAAGGACTTGCTGATTTACAATTGGCAAATTTAAACCCTACACTCAATAAAACAGATGCCAACACATTATTTTAATATTCTGGAAACTGGACATTTAAGGTCACATCATCTTCAATAACACTGAAAGTCAAAGCACAGAAATAAATTTCTGGGGGCAAAGAGCGTCTTTCGTTGTCCATGTAGTGCTAAGAACAATGTGCTCTCAGTCCCTAGTATAATTAGAGTCAGTTCAGTATGATACTGCAAACAAATAAAGAAGGATTCTAAAATATTTCCTTTATTGATTTTTTAAAAAAGCTCTCAAAGTATGACAGCGCTATTTTCCAGTTTTTTCCCCCACCCCCCAACTGAAACAAGACACTAGTAGTATTTCTCTAACTTTTTTATTGAGATACTGAGGTTTCAAACCAGGTCATGTAAAGGCTGAGTTTTATGAAATGCAAGACTTTTTTTTTAATCTACTTACAGAACAGAAATACTAACATAAATGTAATAATCGTTCAGTGAGGATCTAATAAAGAGAAAAAAAATTTATCTGTTTCCAAATCATATGTACTCTGAATTGAAGTGCACATCTGAGGCTCCACAGTAACTCAAGTCCCACACTACACAACAATCTTCAAAAGCTAGTCAGTTTTAAAAATTCTCCACACTGGAAGCAATTATTTGCATTACTAAAATAATAAAAAAAAGTTGTTTATTAATCATGAAATGACAAAAAATACATATTTAATATTTTGCAAAAATGCTTTAACATTGAAAATTTTTAAGTCACTTTTATTAGCGTCTCAAATAGTTTTCCTATATTAATATGAAGAGATCTTGTTAGAAGCACAAAAAAAATCCAGAACCAGAATTGAAGACCTGTACTTTTGATTTATCTACAGCTCACAATGTTTTGAAGAAATTTTTAATAGCTTGTCTTCATTTGTAACAGTTTTGTTCTCTAAACAGAGGGCTCCAATAATAAATTACATTAAAATGTAGCTGCATAAACATGTTTACATAGTTATATTTTCTCACACACCTTCCTTTCTCACAGGTCTACCTTTTCCACTGTGAACTAACTACACTTAAGTGTATTTTCTGTAAGTGCATACATATATAATGTCACTTGTGAAACAATTCAGACTGACCACAGGGAAAAACTAACAGAAGTATTGTTTAATATCTTTATCAATGCTCTGGGTGAGGGAATTGAGTGCTCCCTCAATAAGTTTGCAGTTGACACCAAATTGAGCAGGAGTGTTGATCTGCTCAAGGATAGGAAGGCTCTGCAGAGGGATCTGGACAGGCTGGATCCATGGGCTGAGGTGAATTCATGAGGTTTAACAAGGCCAAGTGCCAGGTCCTTCACTTAGGTCACAACAACCCCGTGCAACACTACAGGCTTGGGGATGAGTGACTGGAAAGCTGCCTGGTGGAAAACGACCTGGGGATGTTGGTTGACAGCCAGCCGAACACGAGCCAGCAGTGTGCCCAAGTGGCCAAGAAGGCCAGCGGCATCCTAGCTTGTATCAAAAATGGTGTGGCAAGCAGGACCAGGGAAGAGATTGTGCCCCTGTACTCAGCACCGGTGAGGCTGCATCTCGAATCCTGCGTTCAGTTCTGGGCCCCTCAGTCCAAGAAGAACATTGAGCTGCTGGAGTGTGTCCAGAGAAAGGCAACAAAGCTGGTGAAGAGTCTGAAGAACAAGTCTTATGAGGAGCGTCTGAGGGAACCAGGATTGCTTAGTCTGAAGAAGAGGAGGCTGAGGGGACACCTTATCGCTGTCTACAACTACCTGAAAGGAGGACGTGGTGAGGCAGGTGTTGGTCTCTTCTCCCAAGTAGCAAGAAATAGGATGAGAAGAAATGGCCTCAAGTTGCATCACGAGAGGTTTTGACTGGGTATTAGGAAACATTTCTTTACTGAAAGAGTGGTGAAACATTGGAACAGGCTGCCCAGGAAGTGGTGGAGTCACCATCTCTGGAGTTGTTCAAAAAAAACTTGTAGACGTGGCACTTCAGGACATGGTTTAGTAGGTATGGTGGTGTGAGGCCGACAGTTGGACTTGATGATCTTAAGAGGTCTTTTCCAACCATAATGATTCTATGATTCAATAATCTGAGTGTAAAATACACAAGTGACATAAAAAGCAGTAATTTCATCACTTGTAGGATATCTGTATTTAAATCATAACTACCGTCTTGATGTTACAGGGAAAGAGACTATTTCAGTATAACTTTTTTCCAAATTATGGGAGAAATGCGCTTTACCAATACTATTACAGTAATTACGATATTAAGATTAACTTGTTCATAATCAAAGATACAACAAAGAACTGCATTTCTCCCACCATCTGGAGGAATTCACACAGCAATAGTCCAGAAAACATAACCACTATTATTTCTATTTCAGCTAGAGAAGTAAAGGAAAAGTCATTTTTTCAGATTCATATTTTTAGTTCAGGAAACATCAAAGTCTTGAAATTTAAGGGATTCTTTTAAAACACTAAAGTATCAGTTAGTTTTAAGGTTGGGGCCATTGTTTTGCACTTCATTTCAGGGAAGCTAAAAATGTAACATCAATATTTTCTGCAACTGCGTATGTTTTGCCATATAATATGTGCGCAATATGAACACTTACATGCAAAATAAACATTTATATTGCAAACATCAGAAAATTATTCATTTTGCTGTTTATTTAGCTGTGAAAGTGAATGAAATGAATAAGAAGGTTCTGACTATTCACTTAGGAGCAAATTAAGCCACTACTGTACTTATGAAATAGTTCTTCTACCTATTGCAAGTTCAGTCTTCAAACTAGCATGCTGCTCCCTTGGCTTAGAAAAAGTAACAGGAGAGAAAACCCCTACCAGCTTCTTAATTATTCATTTTTTTTTGCCCAAACCTTCAAATAATGCATAAAAGGGCTCCCCTTCCCTTTGTGCACAAGCCACATACCTTCACCTTTCCTCATTAGGAAAGTGAAATAAGCACCAAAGTTGATCATTTTTATTTCAGGAAAAAAAAAATATCTAAGCATTTGGAGTAACCCATCATTGCTAGAGCCCACAGAGAAGCTTTTATTTGATGTGAGCTTTACTGGCCTGACAGACAAAGGAAGAGAAAATGCTATTTGAGCACAAACTCAATGTTTGCTCAACAGGCTGCCTGCCTGGCAGAGGGTTACCAAACACAGCTCCAGCAGTGGGAAGTCAGTTTTTTCTAGCTGTCTCTTAGCAAACAGATATGAGCCTGGGAATTTCTCATATATGGAGATAATTCAAGAACCAGACCTTTCAGAGCACTGACCTCCATAGCTTTAGAAGGAGATGTCAGATTTCTCTGGGACCCTCCGAGTTCACTCCATTTAGATTAAAGTATAGTTACTGCCTATTATACACGTCACTTGGTTGCCAAAGCTGTTTGCTAAAGTTTGGCATGTTCCACCTAGCATTCTTAAGTAAAAAAACCTTGAGACGAGTCTAAAGTATGAAACATCAACATAACATTCTCCTACATATTTGGTTCTTTTAATGCTATCTCTATTCCTTTTATACTATGCCAAGGAATACTGAGGTATATCTTCTCAAAAACCTGATCTGGTGTTTCCTGCAATGCACACAAGTCCCCTGGAGCCCCACGGTTTTGAGTTATAGTTTTGTCAGTCCCAAACTGCACCTGCATACATCCCTGGCCAATTTTCAACCAAAAAAACCTTAGGCAAAAGCACAAGATATATAGAAATTGCATTGCAGTTGTATTGCAAACCAGATATATCATTTCTCTGCATGAGGTTCATTTAACAAAGCAAATTTTTATACTGAAGCTGTCCAATATTGACCACGTCCAAGATGATATTCTTGGAGGCTCTACAAACCTGATGATTCAAACCTCTTAAGATTCCCATTCAATTAGTACAATTGGATAGTTATTCAAGATCAGACTTGAATTAGATTATTTCTTGTACAGTCTGTGATGTATGTAGCCAATTCCGTTAGACAATATTTCTTTTTCCAATTACTACAGGCTACTCATATGTACTATACACGCTTTTTTTCTAGGAGATTCAGTGGAATAGGATTTGGCTCTCTATTGGTTACATCAGTTGCGGTACAGTATTAGATTAACTCTCTTCGCGTAAGAGTTGAAGAATCTTAAAAAGATCAGGTGCTGAAATGTATTTAGGACTACAGTTTCTTTCCATGCCCAGGATTTGAAGATCATGGAGCAGCAGGACTGATACCAGTCTTCCGCACAGGAAATCAGAGTATGGGAATTGGGAGAACACTAGTAACTTTTGGTTACTAGTAACTTTTAGTAAATACGTGGAGATATTTTTTATATCCTGGCAAAACAGAGTGACTGGGTGTATGCCAGCAGTACCACAGCTGTACAAAGTCAGCACCAGTAAACTGCCTCTTCATCGGACACGGAGACAGGCATACAGCAGCTGCTGAAGATTTCTGGCAGCCCTGTGGCAGCAGCAGCAGCAGCTGCACAGTCGTTCCATGTCTAGCAGAAAAGTTTGCTCCTTTTGCAACTCTCTCCCTTTCAGTTCATTTAATTGAGCCATGTACCTGTTCCAGAGCACAGGCACTGCTAATTTTAATAAAGCTAAGAAATCGGTTTACTACCAAGCCACTGAACATTTATAGCAGGATTCAGATATTAAAAACTGAATATTCATTTTACAATTTTAAACCTTACTTTACAAAACACCCTTGTTCAGTCTACAGTATTTAACAGTCATCAGCCAGTCACTGCTTTAATATGAGCAATGCGTGCAAAACATACTGACCTTCCCAGCAAGAACTCATGGCCCAATCAGCTACTGACTGCAAGAGAGCAGCCACAGAAAGATTATTGCACTTGTCAGAAGATATTCGTCTTCACATATAACCTTTCTGAAACAACTTATGTATAAATCTACCACCAAAAAACATCATTCCCAAAGAGGCTGTTTTAGAGATGAAGTAATCTAACCTCAAGGAAAGCATCCCAATTAATTTTGGATGAATTGTTCTTCATACTTGCAAGACAGATCCACTACATTTTTACTCCTCATAGCGAACAAAAAGGTATCACATGGATCCGCATAGTACCCAAAGACAGATGCATACAACATTATTGCTAGACATTAGAAAAGATTACTATTCACCAGTGCTTCTTCCCACCTTTGCAGTACAGGCGAGTACAAGATGTCAGGCAGGATCAGCAGTATTTGTGCATGGCGAGTGGAAACAGGTGACCCTGAGCTCCTTGGTTAATGGCATATTCTAAGCTCAGGGGTGACGGCAAGCTGTGCCTTTCAAGGGGAAGGGGGCAGGGAAGAAGGGAGAAAAAGGAATCTGGAATGTTCGTCCCGAGGTCAGAGGACAAGGAATTTCAAAGCTAGGTGATAATTCTAAGATCCAAGTGCCTATCACACAAACATGTGCTAAGATGCACATCCACTCACTATTTCTTCATAGATTGGTTTTAACGCAAATAAATTTTCTAAATTCAACTTGGCACATAGTGCACAAGCTTCTTTGCTGCTGTACGGATGGCAACTGTAGCAAGCAAGAATAACCACTAGGAGTGAGGAGATGTGCTTCTTTAAGTGGCACTGATGATTTAAGGCTACTTAAGAGAATACATGCATATAATGTGTAAAAACAATAGGCTTTACAGTTGATACTTAGCACTACATAGAAATTTTAAAAAAGTTTGCATAAGAAAAAGCATGCAGTACACAATATAATATAACTAAAAACTAGAACTGCAAATGAAGGGATAATGATGATACATAATTTCTGATTCTAAATCCTCTATAAAATACATTATTGGTGAACTACTTTCCAACTCTTACAAAAATAACAAAGCAGAAACAAAGGGCTGCATTTCAAAAGCTTACAAACTTGAATTCCAGTCCCCTACATATAGGAATTTCTTTCATTAGGACAAGATGGAGAAGAACTCAGTATTCAGCGTTCTAATTCAATACTAAAACATAGTTGGCTACAATTGGTTACGCCACTAAAGGAATTTTCCCAGGTTTCTTACTTCCTTATTGAATGACTGCCCTTTTTCACAGCTAAACAAACCAACTGTTCAACAAAGTCATTATCTTCTATGACTTTCTTTGCAAGTGCTGCATTATTATCTTGCTTGCGTGGCTACTGTAAACACTGAGCAGGAGCGTGGGTACTCTTCAGATTATTTATCAGAGCGTGACTGAAATGGCCAGGCTTCTTGGGCAGAGAACACATCTAAAAGATACTACTCATAATGGGCTAGTTTGCAAGGCTGTATTCTATTAAAATGGCATAGGTGAAACATGTGCACCTTCCGATGGGAGGCAACTCAAGAAAAATTGTGCTGTGTATTACTGAATTCTGTATAGTACTTAGCAAAAGCCTCAGACTTCAAAAATAAAAGAACAGCCAGGTCCTGTTAAATTACTATGCTCACCTCCCTTACATTTAAAGACAGAAAGCAAAACTTCCCTCAGGGAAGGGGGGGCCCAGCTCACAATTTCTGGATTAAGCCCATAACTATTAGCTGCAGAATGAAATTATTAGCGACAGGTTCATTGAATTACCACTTTACAGAGGTCACTAGAGCTTCCTAGAAACCTAAAACTGCCATCGTAAATTTAGCTGATAACAACTGAGTTTCTTAAACTATCAAAATTAGAGCTAAACAGAATAAGTAACCTGTTTTAATACCCTCATTTAGTCATGCACTTAAGTACAATACATTGGCATTTTCTTCACTTCAAAGTTATAAACTGAGAAATACACGAGTGCTGACATGCACTGTTATTACATCAACATTTTATACCTACAGATGTGGATGTAGAACTTCTATTGATTTTCAATATGGTTGTTTCTCTTAACACTATAGCACATATCAAGAATAATTTCTCTGGCAAGTACACAAACTGTGGTTTAAATTGCCCCATTTAAAATAAGATTAAACAGGGGCTTAAAACTGGATTAAACAGAAGCTTTCACCATGCAAAATTCTGTTATGAAATGAATCAACTTTGTAACTATCAGGAATTCTGGAAAGACTCAAGAAACTGCATGCACAAAAATCTGACTACCATTCGATATTTATTACTGCCATTTTAAAGGTTTGCTCTATTATTTACAAAGGACCTTAGACAGAAATTGTTCAATCCACCACTTTATAGGTCTAGTTCTGTTTAAGTTTCAAAAACTGCTAATAAACTCTGTGTACTGTTTCATGTAAAATACATATAGCCCTTGAAGCACTGCCTGTCTCCCCCCTCCCAGGTAAGTGACCTCAACAGTGGATTACAAAGTCCAGTGTGTGTGCCTGTGGCCTCTCTCATTCTTGTCCTGTAAACTTTACATTCCCAGTTGTACAAAGGATGCCCTTGTAAACCTAGTAAACTGCTCAGCAGTTAACTCTCTATTACTTGGTGAGAAACCTGAGACTGAAATCCTTCAGATGGAGCTCTCCACAAAATCTGCACCTTTTTCTTGGAGTTGCGATAGTGTACCAGCAGTTATACCCAAGGCATTCACACACATTTCTTTATTGCTGTAACAGTGGAATGTAGACACTTGGAGCATCCATAGAAAGAGCACTGTGCACAGCTTCTGCTCTAGAACACATCAGTACACCTTGATTCTTGGCCTGCAAGAGGTCTGGAATGTTGACCTCGTTAATATCAAGCTCTCCACCCCTCTCCCATGCAGTGAGGGCCTTCATCCTTGTTGTCCCTCCTAAATACTTCACAGTATCACAGTGTCATAAGGGTCATAAGGTTGGAAAGGACCTCTGAGATCATCAAACACTAACACCAACACCCACACTAACACCAACCATCATCTAAACCATGGCACTCAGTGCCTCATCCAGTCTCCCCTTCAACACCCCCAGGGTCGGCGACGCCACCACCTTCCAGGGCAGCGCATTCCAATGACCAATCACCCTTTCAGTGAAGAACTTTTTCCTCACATCAAGCCTAAACTTTCCCTGATGAAGCTTGAGTCCATGCCCTCTAGTTCTGTCACTGGTCACTTCTCTACTTTGTCAGAAGAACCTCTAGAAGTAACGACACTATCCTACGTAACAGTATTTTGGAACCCCTTTTTTAAACAGGGTAAACCAAACATCTTTAATTCTGCTGGTTCATAAGGAACTGATGGGTAAAGTGGCATTACAGCTGGATTACTGGGAAAGAAATGCAAATACCACACAAAACAGTCATGGTACATCTCACATCAAAATGAGTGTCACCTCACTGTTAAAACTAAGCCACGTTTATTAGTATTGAACAGGAATGTACTGAAGTTTCACAAGCCTCAAAATAGATTAAAATCATAACTCGGTTATGATTTATTTTACCAGTAGAAGCTATTACACAAAGATACTTGAATACCACTGACCCTCATCACAAGTTCTGTGGAACTATGACCAAAATTCAATAGTTGTCATATAGACTCTGAATCTGAAGTAAGTCGATAGTAACTTGCCATTTAGAGACTGAACTACCACAAATAGCAAATTTCATGATCTAAATTGAGTTTACTTCGAACACAGTTCCTTCCGTAATTTCTTCTTTCTGCTTAAAATTTTAATGTTTTTTTAACCACTAACAAAAATCACACAGTAACCAGAGATGCCAAGTAATGGACAACGATGCAAAATGCTGGAATAGTACTTGATTAATAAACTTGAGAGATTCAGTACCACCTTTTGTGCAGGGTACCTCTGCTTCTGAACAAAGTCTTCCCTGCTGTGCCGGTTTCTCTACCACTGTGGTACAGAGGCAGATCATATTCTTCATTTACCTCCTGGGCACTGGACTTAGCTCTTCAGATGACCAGGCTGAAGAAATAATCTTACTGAATGAATTTCTTTTAATTACTCCACTTTGTAGAATTTGCAGAGCATTCTCAGTAAGATTCAGCCAAGAGGAGATGAGATACTGAGGTACCTTGTCATCCCGCAAATGAAACTTCAAGATAAGAAATATCTATATAAGTAGATAAACAAAACACTAAAATTTGTAAGAAAACTCAGGCATTGAAGTCCTGGAATGGTCTAAATTACTCTTATCTCCAAATGCCATTACATTACATTTCACCAATACTAACACATTCCACTATTTCATTGTAGTTCCAAAGTTCTGTGTGCATGGTTCCCCTTGCAGCATCTGGCACCTAAATCTGAAAAGAAACCTCTGCTAGCCTTCTAGACACTAGGTAATCTGGAATTCAACAAACTCTGTCAGGGACTGCACTGAATTATCTACCATCTGAAAACTCTAAAATCAAAATAATATGAAGGGCAATGAAAAAATACTATTAAAACATGATGATGATGGTAAAGTCTGACAATCTTCCAACAGAACTAACTGGAAACTTGCCTTTTTTGATAAGTCATACAACTTGGAGCAAGCTGAGTAAGAGCTGAGAGTCCTGAGGCATCAGGGGATGTCAGCAACAAAGCAGAGTCTCCTACCTATGGAGATAAATGCCCTAGAGATAAACTCTATTTCCTTCTACAAAGAAACACAGAACTTTTTGACTTAACTTTTAAATTGGATCCAAAAGTTCGAATTTCAAAATACTGAAGTTCTTTGCAAAAATACAGTTCCCTTTTCCCAACCAATTCTACACACTCTCTTTCTGAGAAACTTAGCACTGTACAAAATTAAGTTAAAGGATTATTTGGAGTTGTCTTGAATAAACACAAGCCAAGTATTAGCTTAAGTTACTATAATGGTCTTTATATAAGCTCATAAGTCCCACGGCAAACTTTGGCAGAAACAGACTTCAGTCTTCAGAATGTACGTGTTTAGGTATTTGAATACAGTGCCAAAAATCTCCCAAAGATAAGTCAAATACATTAGGAAAACTGTTTTTAATATCTGAAGAGTTACTCAACCTGAACTGAATTTATCAAGATAAAGAATACATTTTTCTTGCTGTTCTGAGGACAGACAAATCTTTCTGCTCAATATCTAACAGCTGTCGCAAACAACAGATGCTGGAAATTCTTTAAGAGACTCTACAAAAAAAAAAATTTACTGAGCAAAATACTTTGCAACCTAAACACTAGGGTTTCTAATATGAAATCAATTTCTATGTCACGGTCTTAATTTCAGTATACTTCATCTATTCACTCAATCTACAGTCTGTAACCTCTACATTCAATAAGTTCTCATACCAGCAGTCATCTTCAATAAAAAGAGTTGTTCACTTAACAGTGCGAATCTTTGCTCAGTGAAACATTAGCTCCTGCAACCTGTCAGAAAGTAACTGAACAACAACATACAAAGGAAAATAAAACTAAACAAGAACTAAAAAGGCTACCTTTTCAAACCCACGGCTTCTCGTCTGTGAAGCTGAGTAGTTTCTTCTACATAGAAGAGTACTGATTGCTCCTTTTTCCAAACCTGCAAATCATAACCTTTTGCCAATTTACTAAAAAGCTTTTCTTTTTTCCACCCACAGCTTAAGCCAAATGTGTCTCAGCACTGGACCCCAAACTTTAATTTCCTTCTACTTCTGCTATTGTTATGCCAGCTCTTCTAAATATTTACCCTTCCCAGATTCCTAAAATGGAAGGAGCCAGGGTTCTTTTGTAGTGCAGATGATTTGCACAGACCCCAAGGAGTGGAGAAATTCTCACGCTTTCATGGGAGGGAGCAGGGTTTAGTGGACACTATGTTCATGACAGGGTAAAGTAATCTTTAATAAATTTAAACTGAAGGCTCTTTCTCACACAGAGGGATTATGTACACTTTCCTCGTGTACAACGATAAACATTTAAGGTATTAATAAACATTCCTTAAAGAAATGCAGATTTACATTTTTCATAAAGTGTAGATGTGATTAAATTCCAGATGCACTTAGCACTAAGCTGTTGAAAAATTATTTTATGGTATATGCCACTTCAATTTACCTTCCAAAAAATTAAGTTGTCATTATTGATAAGGATTCAGTAATAAGTAAAAGCTTAATCAAAAAACCTAAGGAAGGACAAAAAAATACAAGCATTAAACAAAGTGAAAAAGGAAAACAACTGCCAGTTTCATAGCTAGTGAATAATCTGGAGTCTCCAGAGGGACAGCTTAGCCATTGCTACCAAAGGGAGCTTGGTCTTTGCTGGCATGACACACATTCAGCAAAATAATCTGCATGAGCGATGCTCCATATCCTATTTATTTATTAAATCAAACCCAGAGCCTAACAATTCAAGCTACAATAAATTTAAAGGAGATGTAAACATAGAAGATACTGTGGAGTAATGAGAGACAAAAGCAGTTTTCTTTTTCTTCTTTTTGTAAGCACACACTGAGTTAAATTGCTAAGGCATTTATTCCCCCTGTTGCAACAGAGGAGGCTAATTAAAACCTGTCAAAGCCATTGTAGCTGAAGCTCTGAATAAAAATAATCAATATATTATAGCATTCTTTATTTTAAAGTTGTCAAATTATGCACTCTATCTGGACGGAAATCTTGCCAGAAAATCTTTGAGAACTGAACCTCTTTTGCTATCAAAGTGAATCTCTCTTTGCGTGTATATTGCACCTAATAAAGTTAGACTTTCCCCCATTATGGCTGCTAAAAACTCAAGGGATAAGAATCTAAATGAGATCATCATCCCCATATATTCTAGAATTCTGAAGAATCTGTACAAGCGTATGTAATAACTGACAGAGGAATATAATGAAACTTAGAATAAAAATTTTTCTGTACAGTGTGGACCTGCAACATCCAACTCAGAATACCACACAAGCAAATCAGGAAAGGGGAAAGAAAGCAGAGGCTGCCAAAATCTGCTTTTCAGTCTAAGATAACAAAATAACTATGAAGAGGTTACAGTTTCAATTAAACCAGGAAAAAAAAACCCACAAACCACAAACAAAAACTTCAAAGATATCATTGTTACAAGTGAACCCATTTTTGCACGGCTCTGCCCCTCTATCAATAACCATCTCTCCTTATGCTCCAGGTACAGTACCATTTCTCTTTTTTTTTTATATAGCCTTTGTCGTATTTCTTGTCTCCTGCTCCTGTTTTTCATATTCATCTCCTCTGTCAGTGAAGTTTCCTAGCTACAAAAATCTTCTGAATCAGTAGAACCATAAACTTGGAAGATTAGTTTCTAGAAGCAACAGTCCAGATAAAAAAGCAGAACTCTCTGCATCTGCCCTGTATGCCATCTTACTGTGTAGAATACCTACAAAAGCTATTTATCATTGCAAGAAGTTTACATGTGCAGGGGAGTTTTAAAATGCAACCAAGAAGTTTCTGTGAGCACAGAGGCTCTACAGACTCCATTAACAAGCTTCACCTTTTAATCACTGCAGTGACCTGCACTGCATTTGCACCTTCCACCCACTGAAGTGTCAGGCCTTGTGAAGCTCATTGACGAGACACGTCTCCAGTTTCACAATTTAAGTGAAGATTACTTCAGAGCTGTTTATCCTCCTAAAGGAAATAGCTGGAAGACAAAATGAGACATTCTGTTCATGAGATGAGTGAGAAAGTGTAATATTCAAAGTCATCATTAAAATGGCTTTGTTTTCACAAACCAACTTCACCAAGAAAATATTTCAGAAAACCCTTTCTCTAAATCATTTTCTCAACTGGTAAGGTAAAATACAGTTACATTTCACTAATTTCAGATGAAGTCAATCAGCTTCTTTAAACTGTCAAAAGGTGACCAAACACTAGCTATTTATCACCAAAGACCCTATCTTTCTAGAAGAAAAAACTGAAAACAAGTGCTAGAAATTTAAACCCTTGAAAATAGAACTTTAAAAATAACAGTGGATACTGGAAAATTGCAGATACTTAATTTTCTCAAACTTTTTTCCTACTTACAAAAGCTGCTTTATAAGTTACAGGAAGAACAATGCTTTACCTCTACCATTTAAAATTCATAGCTAAACAATTAGAAGCCTGCTCTCTACACTTACTGAAGTGTTAAAGGCACATCACTCAACTCCATCTGCAATGGATCTGTGATCAGTCAACAGTACCAGGATTCAAAATGACTGATAATCATCCATATTTAAAATGCTGTATCTCCACTGATTTCTAAACCCTGCAAGTATCATGACTGATTTACAAAGCAGGTAAACTAAGGTGTATTGTGTGTCACCTATTATAATTTGGAAATACTTCTCACATATTTTAACTTGTTTCTAACAGTATTTCAAAAACTATTTTGTAAGATTGACCTCATATCCTTTTAACTAGAAAAAAAGTAGAAGCTGAAAAAGAGAACAAAACTTTAGGTTTGTTATGGCCACAAACAGCCATACTACGTATACTATACATAACAGAGTGAGTGATATTTTTCCTATAGCTTAACCCTGGGATGCAAACATAATATGCTGGTTCACTTGTATTTGCCTTTGGGTTATTCTTCAAGATGAGGTTTTTAAAGATACTGAAAATAATTATCAAATGGAAGCTTGAGAAAAAAATAAACTTCAAGCTAGATGAAAAAGAGAACATGTTCACAAGAAAAGACGTAAATACTTATGGCACTTTTCTTACATCCATCACCACAAAACATGTTCAGTTTTCCTACAGTCTAAATTTAAATTGATGCTTTAATTCTCGCTAACAGCAAGAAAATACGCCACTTTAGTCCTTGAACACAAATGAGATGGCAACTGTAACAGAAGCCTTTCCAATACAGAAGAATTAATATCATGAACTTCCCAGAGCCTGCACAGAGCAACCCTTTCCTTCACTAGCCAGCCAATGGTGTGACTCATAAGAAACAGCTTACTGCACACAGAATGAAGTCTTCACTGGAAACCAGGCTCAGGGGTTACATTTGATGTACTTCAGGCAAGTGAAAAACTTCATTACAGCATTCCAAACAGGTTTCCAGGAACAGCAGCACACTGAGCTAGAAGAAGAGGAGCAGAGTCACATGTAGCTGCATCAGGAAGAAAAACATGAACACATTTCCTGGGGTTTTTATATTACACTTCAAGAGCTACTGTTACTAATAGCTGCTCCAAGTGGTAAAACCCGCAACCTTGGAGGGCAAGTCAAAGAAACCCTACTGATTTTCCCGGATTACTCACAGAATTAATAAGATCATTTGAGAGCCAGCCTTGAGGTTATCAGAAATCTCTCATCACATGCCCTCATCTCATACACTTTTGCAGCATTTCTGTTTATAACTTTTTAATGAACTGCAGTACCAAAGCGGAAATCCTTTTGCCTGCTAGCAGGTTGTGCTGGTATGCAATTTACAATATGTATTTTGCATTTCCAATACCAAAGTTAGAAAAAAAATATAGCAGTTTTTCAGTATGCTCCTCTAAAACATCTTTATAAAAAAGTGTATTCACCACAGAAGAAATAAATGTCAAAACTTAGTATCCTGATATTATTATAAGCAAGTTATCTTAATTATTCATGACATAATAAAACAGAACGTTGGTTTAAAGTGCCAGAGAATATTTTCTTTTAAAAAAAATTTTTAAAAGCAATAAAGTCTCAGGCAGAAAAATCCAATAACAGTTATATAATGAATTGGAGCACTGCTGTTTGAATACATGAAAAACCTTAAATGTCAGGGGAACTTAATGGTGGCTATGCTGCAAACAGACTTATCAAGGAAGGACTCACAGGCTTTTAACTACCAGCATATTTTCAGTACACTATATTTAAGCACTTAAAGGGTTTTAGCCCAACCACTGCCACTATTTGTGCAGAAGTATCTCATATTCTGAGCACCTGGTTCTATGAGGTTTCCCTCATTACTACCTGTTCAGAACAAAAAAGACAAGTTGGAGATCATTTTTCAGCATCCAAAATGTGGCTTGCCAGCCTGAAGCCCAGACATATGCTGTAAATTTCGGATGGGAGGTCAGCAGGAAAGAAACCAGAGCTGGTATGCCAAAACCGACCAACTGCAGGACAGGCTCTCAATAACACCACAAGAATAAGCTGGTATTGGGCAGAGATACAGATCAGACAAATAACAACAAAAAAAATACATGACAAAGCAGGACCTCAACCTGCCCTTAGTGTTAAGGGCCAGTCAAACACCCAGAATTGCCGGAAATGCTGAGTATTTGAAAGCAAATCCTTCCTTTTGGATTAAAGGACTTCAAGAGGGTGAACCAGCCTAGAAACCAGAGCAACATTACAGGAGAGCAGTGAGACTGCACATCATCAGGTTGAAAACCAAGGATCAGGCTGGGAATAATAATGATAAAAATCCTCGTTCTCTCTTTACAGGAAAAAATGAGAAAGACAAAAACCCCAAAGCAGCCTGTCACAGGTAAGAAGTTGACTTAACTTGGTTATCAGTTAGAGAGAAATCACAATATTTGTGGGAGGATTTTGCTGGTTCGATTAGTACAATCAGACTCTACTAAGATTATCCGGCATTTACTGATGCAGCTTATTGTGTAATACTTCCCTTCCTTCATACATTCCAGGTCATCAAAAAAGATTCCAAGCAAGCAGAAAAACTAAAGAGGCTTTAGCCAGTTACAGCTGTTTTACTTGAAAAGTTGTAAGCAGAAAAAATCCTCCACATCAAGAGACAGAGGTAGCACAGAGATCCAGGCAAGTACACATACACTGAGTTTCCAAATGGAAAGTTAAGTCTGAACACAGAGTGAGGATGTGTCTTTTAATCGTTGTACATGGAAGTTCACTGTCCTGAGAAGAGTTAGCATAGCAAACATTGACTCTTTGACTGTGCAAACCTGTGCGTATTTTCTGCACAATAGAAATAGCCTTAAAACACTGAGACCTCTTCAGTCATAAATCTTACTGTATGACATGAAATTTTAAGAAATCCCATGACACTGCTGTTGTGTGCTCTCTAGGCACTGCTGATGCACTGTTTGCATGCACGTATTGAAAAGAATGCTGTCACACGCAACATTCGGCATCCCACTTCAGCATCTTGTTCGTGTTAGCATGAGCTTTTGCCCACTCCTGACTCATTAAGCTTTTTGCACTGGAAAAAGCTTAAGATGAGTTTCAGAAATTCCTTTATTAGGGTAGATTGTTCCTCCCCCTTCCCTCATACAACCCACTGTACTTGGAGGGAAAAAAGGAGAGAAGAAACAAGCTTTTCACAAACTCACAGTACAACACAGAAGCATGGGTGCATATAATTTTCATAAGTTGAATTACCAGTTATCCACACATTTTGACCCCAAGAATGTAAAAACAAAGGGTATCTGTTGCTCCTCCTGTACTGCCACATCACTCAGCTAGCACAGCTGCATGTCCTGGCTTGGACAATTTCAGTTCACTCCTAATAGCAGCTCTCGGTCTCCTTCTTCTATTTGTAACACATTCTCTCTGTTACTGGAAATATGAACTGAACTTGCCAGCTGAACAGGCTAACAGCAGCAGTTTGCCTGCCTACTGAGTGTTGCCGCCTTTGGCTCCTTCCAATCTTCTACAATTGCTCTTACATCTGAGTACTGCTTCATGAATTAGAGCAGCAAAGTGTTGGCTGGATCCCCTAACTAATGGGACAGACGTACATTGGCTGGCGACACTGACAGCAGTAGAGGTGAAGCAGCTGGTTGTAAGTCACGTAGGTTACAAAAGAAAATGACTGTCTTTGAGAAGTAACCTAAAGTGATCAGATGCAAGGATAACTTCCATTATCTGGAAATTACAATTAAATCAATTTTCTCATCTGTTAATCTTGGGGAAAAAAAAGTTCTTAGACTAAGAAGGTAGAAATTGGTGTTTTCCTTTCCTGAAAGCCTTAGAGCTGGCAGCATCTGGAGGCATTTATTAGCGTTTTTTTCAGAGCTTTTTTTGTAGACTTGGATTGTTTTTGGAGTACTCACTAACTGGGTGCCTAGAAATAGCACAGATCTTCTCTTACACAGGAGAGTTTAAGGTTGTAGTCATTCTCTTCATATCCTTGTCGATTATTCAACGGAACCAATCATATCACTGGAGTTTCAACAAAAAAAGTCCCATATTCTTTTGTTATTCTTAAGCCAACCACAGAGCTACAAGTAATTCTACTCTACTGTTATCCATGGAGTTCAACTACTACTAGCCCAACATTTTTATCAGTCCTTAAAACCTTCCTGCAAACCTTTCTAGCAAAACAGTTTGACACTGATTGTTTCCTTTTGTGCTGCTTAACTGGTAACCTTGTCTTTCAGTTCATCTAATACAATTAAGTTTAGATGTCACCAACAAAACAGAGCAATTATCAACAAGTAGCCATTTAAATATTTATCATCATAATTCTGAGTATTAAAAATAAGGAAAATTTTAAATTGCTTTTTAACCTGAAAATAAGGATTAAGAACTTAATGAGACACCAAACCACTAAATACCCTGCATGCAGAATGGTTCAAAAAGTAACTATACAGCTCAGAGATTAGGAGTAAGAACTAAAGTTCTTCAACATGGCAGTTGACAGCCAGCTTCAGGAAGCATCCATTAAAAAATACAGTTATCAGACAACTTTTCCACTGCTCATAATTGAATGGATGGCTTAATTTCAGAACTGAGGGTCTCAGACAAGGGGTCAACTGAGGGTCTGAGCCAAGAATTTTTAGGCACACAGGACCCTGCTTCCGTTGCAGTAAATCATCAAGATGGTTTGAGATTTTTTTTAACTAGAATTCTTCTTTCTCCACATTAAAAAGCTGTTACTTAGTAGAAGTCTCAGAAGTGATGGAAAGGGAGCAGACTTGCTTTCAAGAATGGCCTTATTTCAGCACACCGTGAACATTTCCACCAGGTCAGAAGACTACTAAACATACTCTAGCCAAGGCCTCAACTACGGATTTTGTGCTGGGTTGCACAAAGCTACATGAATTAGTCTGAGGAATCGTAAGCATCATGGCGATCTTGTCTACTATATGAATATAAAGTACCTTACTCAGTACCCAAAACATAATTAAATCTACATAATTGAAATAATCAGAATACTCACTTGTGTGTGAGCTGATGTCAGATTTCTAATAGTCTTAAAACTCAGGAATATGATGTCATGTTTCCAAGTTCTTCACTTGAGGTAGAAAATTAACTAGTAGGAACTATTTGTGTCCATTTTCCAAGATGATATATCTGCCAATGATACCTGAGAGACACTGAGCATCAGAGTATCATGCCAATTAACACTTTCTGAATATTTTTTCTATGAAATCCATTTTTTCTTAAAGTTTGGAAGAGAGTTAAAAAGCTCTAGTTCTACCTGAACTGAAAATAAACAAAGTCTGAACCAATTAGCCTCAGGAGGGCAAGTAGGAACCTTCATGTAAATTCCGAAGTGGAGCTCTGTTTGGAATTTCAGCAAGTAATTAAGCACAGACCACTTCAAAGTGGGACATGTCTATACTGATCACTGGAACACAAAGTATTGCACAAGGGGAAAGTCAGTACTTCAAACAGCATTTGAATAAAACGTGGATTTTTAAAAAATGTCTGTACCCTACAAGAAACATAACAGACTGACAGAAGATTTAAGCAGGCCTAATGTTCATTTTTTCAGTTAGCATGATTTATGTCCATATACAAATACTTCTTTCCAAGCAGCAGAACTTCGCTGTTGGCTCTGAACACTTCAACATAATTAGAATGGTTTTAAACATTAGTTATGCCCTGCTTCCTAATCTTTCTGTGCACACAATGGGGTACTGCAAATCTAGTTTGTCTTCTCTCTAGCTGAACTTGGGTAGTACCGCACCTGAGCTCATCCTGTTTGAATTCAGAAGCATCTAAAGCCTCTCCTCCAGCTCAGTTCATACCTGATACTATTTTTGTTGAAATAACATGTGTACCATCTCAGCTTCTCCAGTCTGTCTGCTAATTTTCTCCTTTCAAACTCTAAGCTTTTGCAGACAATCAAGAGAAAACACTGCTTTGTGAAAACATAAATACCATTGCCACAAACATTGATTTTTTCCTAAAAAACTCAGTTACTCCCAGTTACTCCCTCAAAAGATTTCCAAGTTGCAACCCCTCTCCACAAATGCTAAGCTGTCAATATATTAATTTTATCCAGTTTGTCTGATGAAAAAGTTGGACTCAAACCATTCCTTCCCTTCAGCCTGCAAGCACAAGAGAAAAGAGTTTTGAAATCAAGAGCATCAGAGAAAAGAAGTGGCTGCTGGGCTGCAAGTTAGCTTCTGTTTTGCAACATCAGCTAACATAAGCAGCAGGGCAACTGACCACTATTTTGGCCAAAACAAGTTACAGTTATTACATAAGATCCAGATTTTTTTATAGGAGGAAATTCACTTGGGTTCATCCTAAAATAGGACTCTTACTCTTTAGTTTGTTTTTTTCAGGATATTTAATAAACAAATACGTTATTCTGAATTTATGACAACTATATCCCAAATGTCCAAACCAGACAGATTTGCATTGAGAAAGACATTTTGTGCACGGGCTCAGTGAAATGCAACTTTGCCTGAGATGACGTCAGCCAGTTGCAAATAGATTCTAGGTGTGCTGTCAAAAGCTTTGTTTCCTTCTCTGGAAGCCTAGACAGAGGGCAATATTTCACTTGTAGGAGGAATACACAGAAAGGAAAATAATATACCTGTCTTTTACAAAGGAAAGTAATTTTGAGAGATGACCAAATAGGTCACATCTTCAAATTAATGCAACAAGATGGGTGGGGGGGTTGTTTCATTTGTTTATTTTTAAAATGCAAATATATACACTCTTTTTCAGTCATACTGGGTTCAGTGAGCTTCAGAGAAAATACGCCGCATTCCACATTTGCAAACTTGGAACATACGCTAGCATTATGCGTACCACAACAAAAACAGAATGCCACCTTTTTAGTTGAACATCTCCTCCTGTACATGTACACAGATGGAAGCAGCTGTTGCCACTATATATCTCGCAGAGCTGAAACACATTTGAGAAACCCTGCTTCATGGCCCAGGCAGGACATGCTCTTAAGGATTGCAGCAAATCTGGATGGGATTGAAAGTAAAGGCAAGCAGTGAGGTGGTTTGTCATTCCCCCTCCCTGCTCCATAACAAGTACTCACACAACTGTGAGAAATTAAGAGACTAATACAAATATCACTCTCTCCTGTAATTGCTAAGCTAAGCAGCAACAGTTTAAGTGCACACTTTCATTTTACAGCACAGCACAAGCAGAAACTAGGCTTCTTGCAGTAAACCATTAAAACATGCAACTTGCCCATCAGGCCACTAAAATAGTGGGCAAAAAAAAGCAGTATCTGCAACAGCAGCTTACTCATATACTGAAAAAATTAGGAGGTGGAAGGATGAGGCAATGGAAAGAGAGAAAGGAGTTTATCACTTCATTCACTCTCCCCTCGTACAGGACTTTGAGCACTCAGGAACAGCAGAGGACTATGTTCCTACTCGTGACCTTTCTTTGAAAAAGTGCAGCAGAAAGTCTCAAAAAATAACAGAAAAGTTGGGGTGGAGGCAGAAATCTGGCATTGCAGCACTCCCACTCCCAGCTCAGAATTTTGAGGCAGACCAATTGCTATTTCAGTCTGCTTTATTTTCCATGAATCAAGAACGCTTAAGAAATCTTAACTTAATCTCTGCTTAGTGTCTCAGGTTAATGATGTTAAAATTCTGGTTTTGGAATCTTCAGTGTCATCACTGGTTGCAGTTGACCACTGAAAGTGAATGTTCAACAATGAAAAGAAAACTAAGAATCAGCTTGTTCCAGAAGATGGCCAGAACTCTTTTCCTGAGGATTTCAGAGACAGGTTAGTTTGGTTTGGATGTTTTTAAATAGGTGTGCACTAATAGTAAGAGTAACTACATACATAACGATAGAAAAATGACACACTTCAACACAAAGTTATGAGAAACTATTAGCAATGATGGAGAAGTATAGTTATTTATGGATTACAAAAGGCATTACTGCTTTCTGTAGCTCATGAAGCCATTACTCTTGTAGAAACTAGCTACAACATTATACACTGCTGTTATATACAATTGTAGGTACTTACATTTCTGTGACTGACATATAGGCATGATTGTGCTGAATCAATGCACAAAATATTGGATTTCTCAATCTTCAAAAATGAAAACATATTTGATTCTTCAGAGAAAAGTATGACTGCCACAAAATGGACAACTCTATGGGGAACATTTTCCCTAGAAGTTATTTGAACCATAAGTTCATAACTACAGAAGCTGGGTTTTTTACTGTTTGAGTAAATGTTTCACATTTCCAAGCCATGATTTTTAAGACAAGTTTCAGATACAGCAGAGGCCCTACCTCTATAACATCAATGCTGCAACCATATAGCCAAATTTTCTGACTTCCAAACAAACTATGCCTCTTACAATCCATTTCATACTTAGAAGAATTGCAGTTTTTGCATTAATATAAAGCGAGTAAATTTGTAGAAGTCGTTAGTGTCTGATACCATTTTCCTTATTGTAGTACTTCTTTGCAGGCAATTAATTGATTACAACTGCCATGGCATACATGAAGAACACACAGTACATGAACACAGGTTCTCTGAGGCAACCTGTTCCAGTGTTCAATTATCCTCACAGTAAAAGAACCTTTTTTCTTATGTTTAAATGGAATTTCTTTTATTTTAGTTGGTGCCCATTGTCTCTTGCATTTTCACTAGACTGGGAAACAAACAGCAAGAGAGTCACAAATGAAAACAGCTACTCAGGAAGAGCTGTCAAGCACCAAATGTGTCAGACTAGCAACAGAAAAGGTACTATTCTATTGTTTTGCTTGGAAATGTAGAAGGTAAATATTTCTAGCCTGTTATTCAATCTCTGTTCCTTTTAAGGATGTTAACTGGTTAATATCCACACAGGAAGCAGGTAAGCACACAAACGCACTTTTTATTTGCGGGTTTTACTCCATGTTCCGTCACGTAAAAAAACGCATACATTTTCTATTTTTATAGAGAAACTGTGCCATTATATTCACCCAGACAGCTCTGTTTTTCCTTTAATCAAACTAAAAAATGCTTCATACTAAATTTCAAGATGCTCCTACATTCACCTCCAGACTTCACTCCAAGCAACAAAGCAAACAGAAGGAAAAAACCCAACTCAACAAATCCATCAGTCACGTGGAAATTCTGTTGCTTCCAAGGACACAATCAATGTTGAAGCGAGACACTGATACAATCATAAAGGCACACATTCTGCTACTGCAGGACCTCATGCTCCACACCTTCTACCCAACTTCCATCCCACCCACCAAGGTATAAAAACATTCACTAAGTTTTCATCTCCGCAGTAGGATGCACTTACGCTTGCGCTATACTTTAACTCATTTAATTGTTCTATTTGCTTTATAACAGAGTCATTACCTGATCAAATATGATAATAATTCAAAGAAAAATAATGGAGATAAAGAAAAGATTCAGTAAAAAGAATCGTCATTTAGTTAATTGCCTTTTAAATCTAATTAATTCAGCTTCTCTGCTTCTGCTTCTTTAGAGATACTACTGGCTCATTTGATTAGCTCCTATTTAGAGTAAATTACTGTACCAGAAAAATGCATCTTTAATGCAACTGCTACCCAAGACCTCTTCATTGTTGTTCTTGATTGATTCCTCAGGTCCTTCTCTCAAAGGAAAGTTCAGTTTTTGTTACTGTTGTAACACAATTTTCTAAGCCCCTGCTTCCATTCTCTGCCAGCATTAAACCACTTCCCAATCACAGAATTCCCATCTAACTAACTCTCCCTATCCTAACCCTCCCGAGTAAAACACTCTCGCCATTCTGACTATATTACTTTCCCACAAGGCAAAAGGAAAAAAAAATCTGTATCAAAAGAAAGTGAAGCTACAAAAATTATTTACCTTGTAAAGAAAAGAAGTGCACCATAATAAAAACTATATGGAGAATAACTGCACAGAAAAGTCAGCCAGAACTGGACTTTCTGTCCACAATTTCTCAAAGAGTTACGTAGCCACACACATTCATGAAACTTGCATGTTTTACTCCCACTTTGTATTGCTTCCCTCTCAGCTGCCTGCATCTCTCATGTTTGCATACAGCACCTTCATTTTCTTCCCCATACTTCATGTCCTACGGGCGACACGCAGCTGCATGAAGCCATCAAGCATTTGGCATGTGGAAATCACAAAGCAGGAGAAAGACAGCAAAGCGTTATTATATCCAGATGTCGTGGCTCTTACTGGAGCTCCATGCTCGGCACTCTCATTAGAAAGACTATTGTTCCCAGTTACAGCCTAACAGTGGAGAGAAATACAACAGAAGTGAACCAAGCTGTCTGCTCGTGATAAGACAGCGTTCAATACAAACACACGTTTGGCACCTTGATATCTTTGAAATCAATCGGCCTTTAGAATAATTCTCTGCCACATGATTCTAAACACAGAATACAGCAAGATTTAGTGCACTGCAAATGTTTATGGTTGACAAAAGCATTTAGCTGCTCATACTATTAACGCCAACAGAAAGGCTACTGGAAGAGAGATAAAAATCTGATGTTTACGATGTTAAGCTTCTCATGTCTCTGGCTCAAACTATAACAAATAACTTCATCGTTTCTAAGGTGATAAGACTCATTATGATGATTCCAGTCCCTTCAGGCCCAGTGCTCTTTAGCCCCTGAACTGAGCTGCTTCTATTAGCAAAAATCACAGAAAACCATTTTCCCCCAGAATTCCTCATACTAGGTTATATTCCTACCTGGGTGGCAAGCCAAGCTGACTCAAAGGTGGACCTGAGCATGCCAGAGCTGGTGCAGAGACAAGGCTACTGCATTGGCTTAGCTGCAGGGTGCAACTTCACCCCCAGCACAGGAAGGGTTTAACTGCTTCTTGAAGCATGTCTTAACCCTGTCTTTAAAAAAGACATTTTAAACATTCAAGTCCCTCTTCATGTAACCCAAAGAAGAGCCTGGGAGACTGGCACTGACTACGTGCTTAACCATTTAAACACTTACACTATTAAGCTGAGGCTGCCGCAGTAGACAGATTCTCTGAACTACCTATCACAGCACATTCTGCAACCCCTGAAGCTTCTGGCAGTAGCTGACACCAGAGAAGACATAGTAAGAAGCCATATTATCAGTCAAATTCAACACAGCCATTTCTATGTTCTTTAAATTCTCTCTCTATCAAGGACAGATCTTACTTTCTGTTGCTATTTCTCACCAGACATCCTATATACTTTCTTCACTCTTCCTAAACTTGCTTTTTCTCCAGCTTTTTAACGGTGTCCTCTCCTTCTTCCTGCTTACTTTCTTCCTCTGTTCTTTCAAGAGCATTGTTACTTCTATACACACAAAGCATTCTAACATGCCTTGTTCAAATAAGGACTTCAGCTCTTTTGGCCTACTCACTACTACTAATGCTCACTCTTCTGCCATTTCTACCTCATGTCTGCTCAAACTATCAGAATACTAAAACAAAGTCGTAAATAAACTGGCGTAGCAAAGGGGCACTGGACAGCTCTCCCCTTGTTAATAAGACTTTTCATGCCCTAGGGTAGATCTGATGCTTCCTTTCATGTTAGTACCAGCACCGTTAAAATTTACTTTCAGTATCAAGATTATGTTGCTATAAACTAGTGGTTTAATAGTATAGACTAGTAGTCTCAACTAAATATTCTCAAGAAGTTCTAAAAATAAACATTCAAAAACAATATTTTTTAAAAACGTCTAACAAGATTATAAAAAAAGAAATCTGGCTGAAGCAGTTTCAAAGCACAGTATTAACCATATATGAGTTTCCAGCATTTCATGATCACAAAATGCAGTTACCTTTCTTACACTGAATTAGGACAAACTATACAGTATTCAAATTCTTCAGTATTCAAATTCTTCTCGTGTGTTGAAGATCATACAACTAGTACTACCAAAAATCTTCAAGGTATCTTCAGTTTAATCACAGGAGAGTCACCTGACCAGAAGACCATAGTAGAGATGAAGATTTTTACTATTACACGACTTAGCAAAAGGAACTTAAATGTGAATGTGATATTGGATTTCTAACTTGTAGCTAAAGGTACCAAAGTAAACACACATTTGCGTATGTTCCATTATTTCCATTCACAAAACACAAAGGCGTAAGTACATAATGTTTTCAGCGCTGCACATGAGAAGTGGGCCACTCTTTTAACTCAGTCTCAGGATTGCAACTATTCCCTATAAGCCTTAGTAGATGGGACAATTCAGCCAGACACTAGACATCCCAAGAGTGAAATCACAGAAGAAATATCCCAGAGACAGAACATGAGAGGAAAGGAAAGGCATATTGCCATTCAGACTCTTCCAAGAAGAGCAGCAACTTTGTGTTATTTCACACTTCTAAAAGAACATTATTCCTAAAAGGTCAGTAAATAAGATCAATTGCCAATTGCAAAATCAGGATGAAACTCTCAGAAGTCACCCAGACTTTCAGCCACTCTCAGAGATGACTACTTCTTGCTTATGACAGGTGGATTTCTGTAGGAACGTTTTGTTTTCAACAATTACAGCTAAGTCACTGTATAACTACGGTTATACTGTGCAGATGAATCCATCAAAGTCTGTACCTCTTCAGACAATCAAATCAGTAATTCCATCTGAGCAGTATTTTTTCCCTAGAAGTGCTAGTTTGCCCTATCTAAAATCACTATCAATTTCTAATAGCCTAAATGAAGTAATCTGGTCTTTTTCTAACAGCCACAGCTCCAAATTACCCACAAGAGAAAAAAACCTAAGACTACTCTGGTAAACACCACTATTTGCATGCTGTGTACTCAGGCCATGCAGCAAGCACAAGAATCTAGTTTGGACACAAAGTCCTGGATATCCAGTCCCTGGAACCCCAGCTGATCCCTGATCACCCAGCATGTTTCAACAAGTTCAGAAGGTTTTCTATGATATATTACTGTCACTACACCATGATACAGAATAAGCAATCCTCATCTTACAACACCTCAACCACTCCAGCTTCTCACATGAATGCCAAGTTACAGATTAGTACTTTATTTGTCAAAACCCTAGTTGTAATTTTTATTAGATTCTATTGCTATCCTCTCCCAAGACCAACTCAAATAATTTTCTCCTTAAGTACTTTTAAAATTATGTCTTTTAAACAACATATTAGTACTTTCCCTTAGAAGCAGGATCCCATTTACTGCAAGTTCAAGATACTAAAAATCCTTCTAAAGTATAGTGATTCCTTGAGTAGCTGGCTTTTTATTAATACAAGTATTAAAGCTCAGAATTTTATCTCTTCTCAAATAACTGAAACAGCTCTGTAACAAAGCAGAAAACTGTAGTATAGCACGAATACACCACTGTCACCTTTTAGCAGATATCTGCATTTCTGAAATGAAATTTTTACCTCAGTTACTTTCCACTGCTTCTTCCTTCGCAGAGTTTTTCTGTTTCGTAACACTCTGGAAACCCAACATCTTGCTCTGAAACAGCTTTGAAAAACTGGCCTATGGCCAACTTGCAACTGATACTACAGTTTAAACACCTTCCCAGCAAAGTTGCACAAACTTCAAAACACTCTGGGATCAGTCATTAAAATGTTTTTGTTTCAGTTACTACACTAATGAAAACCAAATGCCTACATTTATTTTAGTGAGTTTAATGGTCTAGGGATTTTGCTTAAGAGAAAGGTCTGAATCAACAACCATTCACCAAATTAAATAGATTAGTCAGTACAATGTTGTACAGAGATATGAACAATACTTTAAAAAGATTTAATTACAAGTGTTTCAGGCACAGATTTAATTAAGGAGGCCCAAATAGTTGCCTCAATTTGATTCTTCTCTGAAGTCTTCCAACTACAGTGTGCCCACAACTACACACTTTTAGCTACAAGTTTACAACGTTCAATTTACAAACAGATTTATCACCCAAAACTTACGCTCCTCTACAGGATAAACTATTGCAAAATAGAGATTTTTACTATCCAGATAAGATACAATAACAGATCCTGCCTGAATTTTAAGCCTTCCCAAAGTGTCTGCTTGAAAAAGATTTCACTGTGTTATGCAAGTGTGTCTCTTAATACGCACACCACATCCAGCGAACACAGGAATATTCTGGGTGGGAATTGTAGAATACTAAATTGAAAGCTTCATACAAAGCTGTCTTTCAGCTAAGACTCGTGACATTCTGCTGCTGGTTTAATCCATACCTTCTACAATTAAGCCAGCAAATTCTGTGCTAGTTTTGTCCAGGCTTAGTCATCTATTATGAATTGATGTTTCAGCAACATTTTACCCCTAAATTGATTTTAGAACACTTTGTACATACTTTGCCACAGCAAAGAATATCAAAGTTCAGCTAAAGCAATATCAACATAGGCTGACACAAATATTACACTTGCAATTACATGGTTGACCATGGCCTGTATCTCAAGATATTTAGGGCATTCACCACCTGTTTCCAACTAGGACTCAAACTGTTCAACCACATGATTAATGACAGCTGCTAAAAAGTCTAAAATATCAGTGAAAAGAAATAAAAGTTTAACAACAGCTATGTAGGACTGAGGCAAGCCAGAATCTTTTGCTAAATATGACTCATTATAATACATACAATACTCTGATGTATATTTGCACTTCTCGGAATTCTCAAGACCATTATAACCCAAACGTTAACATTTTCTGTCTGCAAAAAATGCAAGCATCTGTGTGTAACAAGTGTTCCAGTAATCAACCTAACATGGAAATCCATGCTATTTAACCAGGAACATGTAAAACTGAGTAAATAACCTGCTTAAAAGGCAACACCAAGCACCCAAGATTCCAACCTAAAAAGAAAAATTCAGATCTAGTCATTTTTGTTCATTCCTTAAAAACTGATACATAGCAAGAAATTAAAGGTTATAGTTCATTGATCACCCAATTCTAAATACATTGCCACTTTATTTAAAAGTGGAAAGCTGACTTATGACATTAACATTCTTGCCATGTTTTCAAAAGCATGTAGAACTCTCCCTTTGTAGACCTCCTTCTTACGCTTTTCAACATCCCGATATGCTAGAAAGTTTTTATACACTTATTTCAGTTTCTTAAAAACATCTCACACTTGCAGTAATTCAATTAGCTTCACATATTTAAGAGGTTGCTCTTACAGAAATTAGAAGACAGGATTCCAGTACCAAATAGCTGTTATATGTTTTTCCGTTAATCTCAAAAGGAGGAGAAAGGAATAACACAGGAAAAATGGACACTTAAGACTACTATGCTTATGTTTCACAAAAAAAACCCCAAACATTAGAGACATCCAAGGCCTTAGCTCTCTTTAAAGCTTACAGATTATGGACACCACAACAAGAGCACCAGAAGCAAAGAATTCTTTCTCCAAGTTTCAGCTACACTACCTCTAAAAGCAACACCAATGTGATTGAATAGTTTGGCTATACAAATGTGAATCAAAAAGTATGTTAAGAATACCTTATTGCTCTTTCTTTTGTAAATCCACACACCTGCTCTTCGCAACTTTAAGAAAGAATTAAGATATAACATTTATTCATGTAAGAGAAATAGCTATATAAGAGAAAACACTGCACAGCACTAGTCAACCACACCCTTCAAGAAACTAACTATAAAAATACCATTTCTCAGTATGAATTTTCTCAAAACCTGGCAGGCTTACAGAACAGTCACATATATAGCTCTAGCCAGTATAGAGGTCCTCTTTCAATATTTCAAGTAGATACAAGAATTCCTCCATTTATTAAACTAAGCATACATACCTATCTTATCTCAGGCATTCAATATAGAAGATTAATAAAGAACATATGGATGAAACAAGCAATATGCCCAGAGATCAAGAATAACAAATCTCTGCACCAACACAGTTGAAGAGAGGTTACCACTACCACATACTGTTTGCACAAAACAGCACAGAAATAGAAATCATCAGCTCTCAGGAGACTCGCACATCCTATCGGCACACAAGGGGAACTTAAAGTTTTAAGACTAACCTATGGTTTGGGACAACCTTCTCAAAAGTGAATCTACTAAACAGTAAAACACAATTCCTCTCTTGTAGAAAAATATTCACATCAAAAGCAGAGTATGCAGAAACAATAATATTGAAAAACTACATTTCAAAATCAGAGCATTAAGACTGATTCTTATGGCTCATAGAACAAACTTCAATTTCTTGCATGAGATAGGAAATCTTTTACATGAACGTACTGTGATGGAAAAACAGATAAGTATTAAGTCTTCCCCAGTGACGCAGAACTTAACACCTCACATAGACAGAACATTCTTACTCTAATGCCTTGTGTACTTGGTTGTTTAGTTCAAAATATACCTTATACCACAAGAGTTGTTCCAGAAGAGTGATACGGAGGCAAGCTTAGCTTAAGATCAAGGTGGCTGCTCAGCTTTGTTCCTATTGGTACACTCACAGGAGTACTCACTCCTCTTGGAATGAGAACAACATTTTGGGTTAGTATCTCTTTTTTCCCCCCAACATTCTGTATCTGAGGTGTTTTCTCACTGTGCATTAAAGGTTAATCTGAAAACATTTCATAGAGATTGCTCCCTAAATATTTAGGATCTTGATGGCTGGCAGTGTTAGCTTTGGACGCTAGCTGTTGGGTTGGGCCAAGAGGACTGGTGGAAAATGAGGTAATCCAGCAGATGAAAATCCTTTGCATTTTCTTCCCCTTTCATGAGCCCGAGTGGCTTTTCTGCCTACAGTATAATCTCCAAGTTTGGAAAACAGACATATTGGATGATTAGAAAAAAAAATACAAGGCGTTTTTTACCTAGAAATCTCCTTGGAAAGCATCCTTGAACTGCCACAAAAGTAGACTGCCACAAGAGCATTTGGTCACTGGTCACTACCAGTGAAGAGACGGTTTAGTATTGTTAAGACAACACCTAAATAATGAAATAAGCATAGACTGCAAAAAGGCAGTAATCCCCAGGCACTGTTGTTTTATAACATGCTGCTGAATTTGCATATTTGTGGTACATGGGCTATATTAGAGCCGGCAACAGGAGCCACATCTTATCAGGCCTCCAAATTCAAAGCTAGAAATTTGTGTTTCTCAGCAAATCCAGTGGGGATTCTTGCAACTTCATTTAATGTTAGACACACAATATTAGCCACTTCAAATCTGTGCCCACTTTCTTCCCAGAGAAGCTGAACTTGCATCAAAGAAAACTAGGCTACAGCTTCCCTTGCTGTTTTGCAAGATAAAGGTTCGCTCCCTAACACACACTTGTGATGGGATGTTTAGCTATGAGGAAAGACCCAACTAAACTGTATCTCCAAGCAGGTGCAGAAAGCACAGAATCTGTGTTTCAAATTCTGAATGGAAAATGAGCATGTTTAATGGTGGTGGCTGCTAAGTGGTATTTATCTTGCATGAATCACTAAAGATATTCTGTACTAACATAAAAGCAATGGAAGAGTTCTGTTTAATAAACAGGCATAGTTTATAATACATCTGCCACTGCACCTATCACTTCACAAAGACACCTCTCTGGCTATTGCTATGGATACCAAACCCAAAGGACATCCATTTGGATGTCTGGAAACTCAGCTCAGATGTAGTGCGCTGAAATTAGCACACTGAGGGTATTTTCTTTAGACATTTTAAAATAGACAAGACACTCCTTTGCAGAGACATTTCAGGTTTGTGGCACACACAAGGTATAACACTACCACACCTGTGTCAAAATACCATTAACCAGCTTTACAAGCAGGAGAACATCAACAACACAAAGTTGACAGGAGAGCTAGTAGAGCAAGTGAGTGAAACACAGCACTGTGCTACACAGATAAAAGATCATGCCCAGGCTTCCTCCCTATTCCAATTCAAGAAACCTGCCTATGATTATGAAGTGGAAAAGCAACACAGCCACTGTGGCTGTGGAGTTCCAGAATTTTTATCTCAGCATGTACGCAAGGCTCAATTTTACCAAGAAAACTGCTACTTGGTTTTTGCCCCATTAAAAAGAGGTCATCTCTCTTTTACAGAGCTGTTGCTTTAATAGGTGTTTCTTCCATGCTCATCGTTCACTTTCCACATGAGGATATTTACCTTTTCACTATTTTACAGTATGTAGCCTCCTGACTTTTGGATTATTTGATCAAAAACCTAACCATGTGTCCTGCAGCAGTTGTTTACCTTGTCCTTAAGGACTTCACAGCTTAGAATGAGAGAAGAGCAGTACTTAGTCTGCTTGTATGTTCCCTAAAATAAAGATAGGGCTTATTTTCTTCAGCTTTCAGACAAGCCTGCCCATGCCTCTTCCAGCGTGACTTTGGAAAGGAGCTAGTTAATGTTTAACTTTTGTTTTAATTGCACATTTTTTCTAATGGTCACTTAACAGCAGAGTCTGCTGTGCTGCGCAGATAGTTTGCATGGGCTTGAAAGCCAGTAGTCGTATTTCTGACTCAAGATTTGAGGGGCTCCATAAACATATTTATCTATATGATCCTTATTTTGGAAGAGTTGGAAAGTAAATGAGTAGTTAAGAAGGGACAAAGTAGATGACTTAGAAGGCAGAGAACTGACTAGAAACATACTTCAAGTGTTGTATTATGTAAGTAGTCTCCTCAGGGCACTTTGATCTACATAGGCAGTTTTATGGTTTAATTTCCTTGTTATGCCAGCTATTAGCCAGACAAAATTCACCATTTTCCCAGATCACAGGAAGTCTATGACCTTTCTTTGCTCCATGAAGATGCACGAAATACAGCAGCTTTACAGTGGCAATGTTGCATTCATCAGTTTCCAGGCATGGCAACAACTTAAGTATGTTGTTTACCTATTTAAATACCAACTGACAGGACTTCAAGATACTGCAAGCCACACAAAATCAGCACGCTCATTTTACTGCAGAGGGGGAAAAAGGAACCTGAACAACTGACAATCTACTGCAAAGCAAAGATACACACAGAAACACTTCTGCATTAATTCATTCTGAAGTGAACTTAATCCATTTTCAAAGCAGACAGTAGAATTTACATTTACTGGTCAGTTAACTCCCGATGAGAACAGCATCATTTGGATGCAGAACATTCATTTGAAAACAGCTAGCATGAACCTTGTCTACCTCAGTCCTCTGTAAACAAACATTTAAGTACCTGACATATCCATGGCAACTTGTGCTGTGGAAACCAGAATTCAACATAACCTTTCAAAAAATGATGCCAGTTCTTTCACAAAGAATTCACTGAAGGAACTATAAACACTGTAGGGTGACACTTTAATAATAAATTTAAATGTAAACGTCAGCAGAGGCCTAGCTTAAAATCTGCACCTGCAAAAAGAAGCTTGCACTGATTTTAGCCTGATCTTACAGTTTTTTAAAACTTATTTCATTGCCTTAAAGACCCCCACATGTCCTCTCACTCTTCAACACTATTGGTTTGTCAAACAAGAATGACATGGTACTAGCATGGCTCCCAGCCTCTTAAGGAACTTAAATTAAAAATAAACCTATAGGACAGTTGTATTGCTGCAAAAAGGCTAAAAGTCAAAACATTTTATACTGATGCAGCTTCCTCAATTCAAAAAGCTAGGTAAGAAAAAAGATCTGGGGCTCCAATAGAATTTTAATTCTGCAAGCTTTCTGTACCCTTATAAATCATGAACGGAGCCAAACAACTATACCATACTTGTGAAGTCTTTGACAAAGACACTATCTTCAACATTAGTGGGGAAGGAAAAAAAGCAAAAGAAAGAAACCAAAAGGCTGCATTTTCCATATAAAAAGACTAGGGAAAACACCACAATAAATTATACTATGATACGTATTTTTAAACTACCAAAATTTTGAAAGGTTGTTCTTTAATCTGAAGATACTGTAGCAGAAGTCAAATCAACATGCTGATGATACCAAGCTGTGTAGCATGGTTAACACACTGGAGGGAAGGGATGTGATCCAGAGGGAGACCTGGTCAGGCTCAAGAGGTGGGCCTGTGCAAACCTCATGAGGTTCAAAAAGGCCAGGTACAAGGTCCTGCACCTGGGTCGAGGCAATCCCAAGCACAATTACAGGCTGTGCAGAGAATGGATGGAGAAGGACTTGTGGGTATTGGTGAATGAGAAGCTCAACATGAACCAGCAATGCACGCTTGTTGCCCAGAAAGCCAACAGCATCCTGGGCTGCATCAAAAGGAGTGTGATGAAGAGGGAGATTTTCCCACTCTACTCCGCTCTTGTGAGACCTCATCTGGAGTTCTGCATTCAGTACTGCAGTCTTCAGCATAGGAAGGACATGGATCTGTTAGAGTGAGTCCAGAGGAGGCCATGAAAATGATCAGAGGTCTGGAGCACCTCCTACATGAGGACAGGCTGAGAGAGTTGGGTTTGCTCAGCCTGGAGAAGAGAAGACTCCGGGGAGACCTTATAGTGGCCTTCCAGTACTTAAAGGGGGCCTACAAAAAAGATCATAGAATCATATAAACTTCCAGTTGGAAAAGACCTTGGAAATCATCGAGTCCAACCCATCATCCACTAAACCATGTCCCTCAAAAACTCATCTACCTGTTTTTTAAAAACCACAGGGATGGTGACTCAACCACCTCCCTGGGCAGCTGTTCCACTGCTTGACCACCCTTTTGGTAAAGAAATTCTTCCTAATATCCAGTCTGAACCTCCCCTGGCACAACTTATGGACTTTTCCTCTTGTCCTATCACCTGTCACTTGGGAGAAGAGATCAACACTCGCTCTGCCACAGCCTCCTTTCAGGCAGCCGTAGACAGCGATGAGGTCTCCCCTCAGCCTCCTCTTCTCCAGACTAAACAACCCCAGTTCCCTCAGCCATTCCTCAGTTTGTTCTCCAACACCTTCACCAGCCTTGTCGCCCTTCTCTGGACGCGCTCTAACACCTCAATGTCCTTCTTGTACTGAGGGACCCAGAACGGAACACAGTACTCGAGGTGTGGCCTCACCAGTGCTGAGTACAGGGGAAGGTCCTGCTGGTCACACTGGTTTTGATACAGGCCAAGATGCCATTGGCCTTCTTATCCACCTGGGCACACCGTTGGTTCATATTCAGCCGTTTGTCAACCAACACTCCCAGGTCCCTCTCTGCCAGGCAACTCTCCAGCCACTCTTCCCCAAGCCTGTAACTCTGCATGGGGTTGTTGTGCCCCAAGTGCAGGATCCAGCACCTGGTCTTGTTAAACCTCATCCCATTGGTCTCAGCCTATCGATCCAGCCTGTTCAGACCCTTTTGCAGAGCCTCCCTTCCTTCAAGCACATCAACACTGCCACCCAGCTTAATGTCATCTGCAAACTTGCTGAGGGTGCACTCGATCCCTTCGTCCAGGTCATTATTAAAGATACTGAACAGGACTGGACCTAACACTGAGCCCTGGGGAACACCACTCGTGACTGGCCTCCAACTGGATTTAACTCCATTTACCACCCCTCTTTGGGCCCAGCCATCCAGCCATTTACCCAGCAGAGGGTGTGCGTGTCCAGGCCAATGGCAGCCAATTTCTCAATCAGAATACTGTGAGAAACAGTGTCAAAGGCTTTACAGAAGTCCAAGTACACCCCATCCACAGCCTTTCCCTCGTCCATTAACCTTGTCACAGAAGGAGATCAGGTTGGTCTGGCAGGATCTGCCTTTCATAAACCCATGTTGACTGGGTCTGATCACCTGACAGTCCTGCATGTGCTTTGTGACAGCACTCAAGACAATCTGCTCCATTACCTTCCCTGGTACCAAGGTCAAGCTGACAGGTCTATAATTCCCTGGATCCACCTTCTGACCCTGCTTGTAAATGGGAGTTACATTTGCCAGTCACCAGTTGAGTGGCCCTTCCCCAGTCAGCCAGGATTGTTGATAGATGATGGAAAGGGTTTTGGCAAGATGGGGAGAGGCTCTTTATCAGGAAGTGCAGGGATAGGACAAGGGGTAATGGTTATAAACTGAAAGAGGGGAGATTTAGATTAGATATTATGAAGAAATCCGTTGCTGTGAGGATGGTGAGGCACTGGAACAGGTTGCCCAGAGAAGTCATGGATGCTCCATCCCTGGAGGTGTTCAAGGCCAGGCTGGATGAGGCTTTGAGCAACCTGATCCCATGGCAGGCGGGTTGGAACTGGATGATCTTTAAGGTCCCTTCCAACCCAAAACATTCTATGAAACATATACTAAGAATCATGAATGAAACCCTTGGGCTTACATACCAATTCTTAATGCAGAAAGAGATACATATCTGAGAGTTTTCATCTCAGTTCCTACAGGCAAAAATTAATCCTTACAGCATTACGTTCTGTATGTGAAAAACACAACCAGGCATTAAACACACGCTTCAGTAAATCATAATTCAACATCCTATCTACGATTAAGACACTGACAGCTCTGGCTTCCAGGCCCAAGTTCCTGCTACCAGACTACACTGCCTCTTATTCATGTATCTTAATTGTTAATTCTAGGAAAAGGGCATGGAAGATAAATGCTAGTATCTGCTAATGATGGAACACTTTATTTTGTATCTTAATTCTAATTTGGAGTAATGAGCAATGCAGTCTGATATCTCAGAATCTGATATAAAACTTACCATGGGGTTTGAGAATCTAATTTCTCTCTTACTCCAAAAGTAATTTTTTTTGAAGCTGGGGAAGAAAGATTATTCTGGAAGTTTACAGCCACCAGTATACACTTAGTGTATCAATTGGAAAATATCTGCAGTCATGGAATGGAAGTGAGCCAGAAGATTTATAAGAGAATTTCTCCCCTCTCCGCCAGTGCAATTCTTTTCTTTGAAGAGCAGGGAGTGGAAATGAAAGAATACAGATGTGCAGTTTTGATAGCAAGACTCATTAGCACAAAATGAAAAAGTGATTAACATGGGTCCAATGCTATTAACCACTATGATACAAATTATCATAGAAAGGTATGTCCCTGCTTTCTAGAAATCCTTCTAGGATTTTCTAATATTATACAATAATAGTTGGAAAAGAGATCAATAAATCAGCTAATACACCCTCTCAGGACAGGAAGAGAAAAACATGGTCTAGACATAGTTAATCTGTGCCTTATAAGGCACTCTAAAAATGGAAATACCACAGTCTTCCCAAGCAATACGCTCCAACAGTTCACAATTTTTCTAGCATCCATTTACATCACCTTTGTTGCAGTTTAAGCACATTACCAGTGGGTCTGTCGTCAGAGTGGCTAGAGTAAAAATCACTCTCCTCTCTTCTTGTTCATATTTCACCTGAAGACAACTTTTTCTTCCCCCTGTAGTCTTTTGTTCTTTAAGGGAAACAGTTCTAAAACTTTCTGTGAATAAAATAATTACATTTTCACAACTTTATTCTCTTTGCTTTCCTCTATATGCTCAGTACTGAGGTGAAATGCCTAAGCCTAGAATGAAAAACTGTCATGTGATTTATGGAAAGTCATCATGCTCATGTACCACAGTACATCCGACTTGTTTGCAACATCTGTGTTAACAGAAGTGCATTCAGTTTGCTAACTACAACATCCTTAGATCTTTTGCACAAAACTCATTCTAATCCCTCATTGTCTACTTGTACAGTGATGATCAATAAACAGAGGATCTAGAACCTTGTCCTCATCCATAAGGCATGTTCTTCCCCAGATTGCTTCTCCCCTTTCTCAAATAATTCTGAACTCCAACCACGTTTTCCAACACTTGAAGTAATTCCTAGCTTGATACCATCTGCTGCTAATATTGCATAGCTTTAATGTTTCACTTAAGTTAAAATTAGCGACAGAACCCTGCAGAGATCATTCAGTCTAGACATCCTCTGGTCTGACAGAGTGATTCATGAAACTATTTAAGGTTTTTCACCAACTTTACACTATACAGAGAAACATTTCCTTGCTTTTCACATGGACAAAATCATTGGACTGTTAGGTCTTTAAACTAAGAAAATATTTGTTCCTCCCAAACAAGACTGGATACCACATCACAAAAGTAGATTTGACTGCCTGTGAATTTTGTTTTGCGAAAAATCCACGTTTAGGTTTATTTACCACCTTTGTACTCTTTCCTTGAAGAGCTTTCCAAATAGTTCATATGTTTTCGTATGTTCCAAATGGTTGCAATGCTTTTGAAAGTGATCTCCAGTTCTCTAGTGGTTCTCTTCCACCTGCTCTTCTACAGGTACTGGCTTGGCTTCTCCTCTTTGAAGGACTTTATCTGTCTACATGGAAACATAATGATTCTGACACTGGGAATCAAGTGAAGCAAAACAACCTTGTCTGAATTTCACCTAGGGAAGTTCCTACACTTCTTTTTCTGGGGCCAGGTATAATTTCTGCCTTTCCTGCAATAAAGATAAATCCGAAGCAACAAGTGCACTAAATACACAGTTTTCTCAGGATCGTGTTACATTTCTTTACTTAGTAGCAGGCTAACCTCTTATTTCTCTTATCATGTAAACTATTCTATTAGTACACTATCTTAATTGTAGTAAGCTATGAGAATGTTATTTAGTATCCAACATGCCTGAACAGATTATAGAGGAAAAGCTAGCCCTGCAGAAAAACCTCTCTTGAGACAGGAACACACTAATGTGAACAGCTTGCTGTATGGTATAATGCGTTTGTATTGTGCATTTCTATTATTTAATATTTACCTTTTAATCTTTATTCTAAGATTAACTAAACTTTATCTCCATGTCAGAATTCTCAGCCAATATGCATTCTTAACCAAAATTATAGAAAGAAATCCATACTTTAATGAAAATATGAATCCAGAAATTGCTTGCATGCTGTAGTAAGAAGTTCTGATTTTTACTTCCCAAGAAGTGCTATCATCCAAGAGACAAGATATCACACAGCATCCTCTTAAAAGGGTTGACAAAAGACCTGGCATTAAGCCTTGAGGAGCAAAGCAGTGTCATTATTTTGGGATACCATTTAGACCCACTGTTACCCATTTACTACATTTTAATTTGGAACTTGAACACTAAGGCACTACTGCTCCTCTCTGAAACGGAGCAGGCAATATTGAAAGGTAGGGTAGACAGGAGGGAACTCTGTTAATCACTGTTGGACCTCTAAAGAAGGAAAAAGCTTCAGTGTCTCATAATCCCATTATTACAGCGTCACTTTCTGGGTTTTACAGATTTAGCAGCCTAAATTCTAAAAGCAGCAAGGAACTCTGAACAGTCTATTCAATTTGCCTTTGATGGTTAGAGGAAAAGATGGCAATTTAAGAAAAAAAAACAAAAACATGTTTGGCACAAGCACACAGATGCTAGTTTCTCCTGCCTACGTAGTAAAAAAGATGAGAGATTCATGTATTTCTGAAAGTCAATAACCTCTTTCTTATACATTTTACTGGTAAAGCTGTGACAAAGAGAAGTTAGAGCTTTGCAAAGGAACAGATTTTGAGGAGCACGGAAGAGGGACTCCCCCCAATCCATCCATCGTGACTCATCACTGACCAAAATTTATTTGCAAAAAAAAATAATTGAAAAACCTCTCAATTTCCCCACAAAGCAATTTGGTTTGTAGAACTCATTCATATCCAAAGCGATAACAAGCAGCCATGTGACCCTCCTGCGGAAAGGCCATGGAAAAAAAAAAAAATCTGTCTGGAGTTTGTGTTGGCCAGGCAAATCAATATACTTAGTCATAACTCAACAGCACTGCTTACAAAGCAAGTAATTGTTTCCCCACTAATGCCACCTCTACTATTTTTTAACAGAGAACAAGTTGCCAAAGTACTGAGTTTGCTGCAGATCTTAAACTGGCTTTGCCTGACAGCAGATTAAGAGAACAGTTTACTGATACAACAGTTAAACAGCTACATATAGAAGGAGACAGTTACAGTTCACAGTCAACCATAACACCACTTTCTTTGACTGACTTGCTTCAGCAGTCCTGGCTCACTGGAGAGGTCCCGGAAGACTGGAAGTTGGCCAATGTGACGCCCATCCACAAGAAGGGCCGTAAGGATGATCCAGGTAATTACAGACCTGTCAGCCTGACCTCGGTCCCAGGTAAAATCATGGAGCAGATAATTCTGGGTGAAATCATGCGGCACCTGCAGCACAGCCAAGAGATCAGGCCCAGCCAGCATGGGTTTAGGAGGGGTAGGTCTTGCCTGACCAACCTGATCTCCTTTTATGACCATGTGACTCGCCTGGTGGATGAGAGGAAGGCTGTGGATGTGGTATAACTGGACTTTAGCAAGGCCTTTGACACTGTCTCCCACAGTAGACTCCTAGAGAAGCTGGCAGCCCGTGGCTTAGATGGGAGCACTCTGTGCTCGGTTAGGAATTGGCTGGATGGCTGAGCCCAAAGAGTGGTGGTGAATGGTGTCTCATCCAGTTGGCGGTCAGTCACCAGTGGTGTCCCCCAGGGATCGGTATTGGGTCCTGTCCTGTTTAATATCTTTATTGATGATCTGGATGAGGGGATTAAGTCCATCATCAGCAAGTTTGCAGATGATACCAAGCTGGGAGGAAGGGTTGATCTGCTAGAGGGTAGGATGGCCCTACAGAGGGATCTGGACAGATTGGAGAGATGGGCCGATTCTAATGGGATGATGTTTAATAAGTCCAAATGTCGGGTACTTCATTTTAGACACAACAATCCCATGCAGAGCTACAGACTGGGGACAGAGTGGCTGGAGAGCAGTCAGGGAGAAAAGGACCTGGGAGTGCTGGTTGACAGGAAGCCCAACATGAGCCAGCAGTGTGCCTAGGTGGTCAAGAAGGCCAATGGCATTCTGGCCTGCATCAGGAATAGTGTAGCGAGCAGGACCAGAGAAGTTATCATCACCCTGTACTCGGCACTGGTCAGGCCTCATCTTGAATATTGTGTACAGTTCTAGGCCCCCCAGTTTGGGAAAGATGTTAGGATACTGGAATGTGTTCAGAGGAAGGCATTGAAGATGGTGAAGGGGCTGGAGCACAAGCCCTATGAGGAGCGACTGAGGGAGTTGGGGCTGTTTAGTCTAAAGAAGAGGAAGCTCAGGGCTCTCTACAACTATCTAAAAGGAGGTTGTAGTTGGGCAGGGGTTGGCCTCTTCTCTCGGGTGACCAGTGACAGAACTAGAGGGCATGGACTCAAGCTTCATCAGGGAAAGTTTAGGCTTGATGTTAGGAAAAAATTCTTCACTGAAAGGGTGATTGGTCATTGGAATGCGCTGCCCAGGGAGGTGGTGGAGTCGCCGACCCTAGAGATGTTTAAGGGGAGACTGGATGAGGCACTGAGTGCCATGGTTTAGATGATGATTGGTGTTAGTGTTGGTGTTAGTGTTGGGTTATAGGTTGGACTTGATGATCTCAGAGGCCCTTTCCAACCTTATGATACTGTGATACTGTGTGATACTGTGACTTAAAGAATAAACATTATTACACAATGATACATTTACCAATACTATACCCTAAAAGCCTGGATACAAATCTTGCTTTCTCATTGGCAAAGAAAATACATTCTGACTAATTCAGGCCCATAAAATTTCTAGGACTATTCAGGATCTTTCACTTTCCTGAAGGGAGTTCTAAATTAGGTTTAACAATGATTTTGGTTTTAATTCTATTATGTTTTTATAAAGGTATCAGCATGACATACATTTCACATGATTTAACTTCAAAGGATTAAGATTAAGTTACTGAATTCTTGCAATACCTGCTGTAGCTTTTATGATATTAAAGAAGCCATCAACAATAAATAAGAACATACGTTTAAGACTAGGGCAAAGTTTATTACAAGAGGAAAAAATTCCCTTCAGCTTTATGTAATTATTTTTAACAGCATTAAAGAAAATATTTTAACTTACATAATCAAACTGTGGCATAGTACTCTCTAATTTTCTAAGGCCAAAAGATCGTAACTGCAGCAATGCTTAATTAATTACTTAGTTCTCAAAATCTCCCTCTCCCTTTTGCTCACCCAAAGATATCTCCACATCACCCATTTTTATGCCACTCAGCTGCTGCCCAGCAAGGTTACTTCGATATTAAATATTTTTACCTTTAGAAGTGGATCCTGTCAGCTGCATTGCTAAGCATAGCAACTACATGCAGTAAACAGAAAGAGGAGAATACTTCTAAGAAATTCTTTAAAGTTCACACCAAGTCTAGAAGCATCTTCAGGCCAAGCCTATAGGTATCAAGCACCCATCACATTTTATAATTCATAGCAAAATGTAAAACTCTGAAGACCACTGATGAGGCCTCACAAAAAAAAAAACAAACTAACTCCAAAAATCCCAGCTTTAATTCCAGCACAACACCACAGCACAAGTGTAATTTGAGCTGTATTATTCTACTCACATTCCAGGTAGAATGGATTTTGTGTTTACAAAATGAGTCTTCTCAAATTGCACTACTCATGGTCCATCCTGTGTATAAACATTTAATCACAGACAAGCACTTCACAAAAGGCAGCTTGAACACACATCAGTAACAAATGCATCTTCCCTAAGCTAAAAGATAGAAATATTCTTACATTACGCATACAGTTAAATAAAACGTTGGTAAGTAAAGAAGTCTTAAAGAGACGTACACTGAAGGAATCAATTTTATGTAAGGAAGTAATTTAATGTCTAAAATATTTAAAAAATAAACTAGTTGTACTAGACAGGTACAAGTTACAAAAGGATGATGCTGCTGTACTTAAACATTCAAATATGAAACAGTGCTCGTGAATAGTCTCTTCAAATACTCAGGGGGAAAAAGCAAATGTGATACTTTTGAAAAGCAGGCCACAAGCACAGTATTAGCTGTGGTAACAAGACTTAATGCCTTTGAGATTTACTCCTTGGTACAGCTCCAATAGGCAAGTCTTATCACATAGAAGGACAGCCATGGCATAAAGAAATACCAGGAAGCCTAAAACAAGGCTGTTTACAGCCCTTGACCAACCCTGGTTACATAAATGCAGATATTAAATAATTAAAGCTCTAGGAGGGGAAGAGATTCTTGACAATCCAGGAATAACAACTGTTTAATTTCTAAATGCTATGCCTTGCACAAGAAAGCACTATTGCTGAGCATGCACACATCACCTGGGAACACAAGCATTTTCAGGTGACAAGGGAAACGTTTCCTCCTATTAAAGACAGAGCTATCTCCTTCCCATTTTATCTGTACGTCAAGTTCATTAACAAGGAGAGACTATACAAGATTGAAGCACAGTATCCATCTGCTAATAGTTATGGCTTAATTTAGTAATTTTAATTAATTTGTGCCAAACAGAAGAAGATTTATATTGTACTATATACAGCACAAGAATGGTTATATCACAGTGTGTTTGGTTGTTTCTACAAAACCAACAACACTATAGATTAAGACACACAGCAAGTCTTTTCTTCAGACACTTGAACGCAGAAAGCTAATGTTATTTCCAGTCATAAACTGACTACATCAACCCAACAGAAAGCAAGTCTTTCACCTCTACCACAGAGGATAAAAATGGAGGGAGGAATAAGAACAGGGATGGCAGAAAGAGCCTTTCATTCACAGCTTCTGTAACCTGAACACGTTATGCCCACCACTCAGCTCTGCACCACTGAGGAGGACACCCAGCATGGCACTCCACCATGTCCCTCTTGAGGGCAACCATATAGTCACTCTCACTTTAGGCCGCATACTTTAACCTGTCTCCATACTACAGGTCAGGTCCTTCAATTCCCCATCTCTGCACTTAGATTTCCCCTTGCAGGGATGGGATCCACAAGCTCCTGTTCTCACCTCCACCTACACACTCTGAGACCACGCACCTTGCGTTCAGTCATTCTTCTGGTACCTCTCACTCCTTTTGGACATATTTCTACTTGATTTCAAGTGGCACTTTCCTATCTATATACCAACCAGTTCCCCCCTCTCTGTCTCTCCTCAATGCCACCTTTCCTCCCCAGAAAACTTTTTTCTTGCAAGGTCTATGCTACCCTATATCACCTCTAACAGCCTTTAGTCTCCATTGATACCTGGCTTCAACCCATTCCTTTTCCCAATACCTCTTTCCTTGCTTTTATTTGCCCCATTCACTTGGCCCAATTGCTTCCACTTTTAGATCTTTTCCTTCCTGGGTCACCATCTCTGGACACCGATTCTCCTTCCTCACAACTCTCCCAGCCAGATTTATTTCTGTTAATACTGCATGCTGGAGAATCTCCTGCAGAGCAATTTAAACTCCTCTCAATAAGCAGGGAGTAAAGGTCAGCTTAAAAAAAAAAAAAAAGGCAACTTTCACCTTTATAAAATTGCTTCACACACAGTTCAGGACTTCCTAACCAAAGAATCCTCTCAGTTATTCTAGCTTTCACCAACTCAGCTAGACTGTGCTCCTTGATGCCCAGACATATCTCAAAAGCTCTTGACTTGGACAAGCTGGTGTTCCAAAAATTACGCAACAGAAAAAATTCACGCTTTGACTACTGCAAGACTCAAAAATCAGAATTCAGATGGAAATCTCATGTGGTTGTTCTATTAATGTCAAGATGCATGCAACAACAGCATTAGTGTATCACACCTCAAGAAGAGATCTCCTTGAAGGGGTAAGTTACTGTAATAGGGGTCTTATTTCTACAGAAAAGCTAAGAAGTATTTTGTTTACAACAAAACATTGATCTTCAGTGTCAAACAAGCAGTAGTTACAAGCTTTGTTTATTTTAGCATTACAGTCTCACTGAATACACAATTTAGACTCTACAGTCCACTCTTACGCCAAAGCGAAAGCAGCCTGCTTTCTTAGGGCTGAAAAGCAACCTGCCCATTTAATAAGAACATTTTTCACACCTTCGCATACTGTTTAATTTTTGCTGCACTTCACACCAAAGCCCAGCTGACTTTATAAAAACTGCTCACAGGAAGTGACACTAAACTCAGAAATACCATATGCTTGCTAAGCAAGAAAATAGCTGCAATTACCAAGCCAAATTAATGCCATTGATCACTTTAAAGAGATAGCTGTAAGCTTCCTCATTATCTGAGGTGCTTATTATGTATTTCAAAGTTTAAAGTAATTCTATACTTCTATCAAAGCTAATAAATCAATCATCTGTTAAAGGCTTAGAGGGAAAGTAAAGCCTACCGCTCAAATCTACGGTCAACATATGAGAAACATTACTATGAAAGCCATTCAAAAACCTCCTCATGGGAAAGGGTAACGTTATGAGAACTAAGTGTTTTCACGTGTTCTTTTTACCTTTGTTCTTTTATAGTCTTATTTTTCACCTCTTCTAGGGCAAGATTTTTTTGGAGCCTACTAATCCGAATTCCATCTCTTTCTTCTTAAGGCCCCTTGGGACGGCTTTCCCCCATCAATGTCTTTTGTTCCTGCTACAGCAACTCTCTGATCAGTCAAAAATAGGTTCACATGGCATTCTCCAACAGAGCTGCAAGACTGTCTGCTAAAAAAAAGAGCATAAACCGAAGCCATGCCTCTCGGGCACTACTGAGCAAGAGAAGGGAAAAGTGAAGAAATGGTACTGCCTTATACACAAGAAAGCCCAGCCACTGATACCTCTCTCTCCCAGGTTCCAAAGGCAAATAGCTACCATTGCAGCCTTATTTTGCAACCTGCAAACAACCTTATCACTGCTACAATGAGTTCAAAAGCAAGTCAAAACAAAAATGGAAAACCCACTCCTTGCAGCTTATTCCCTACATCCCCAAAATGGGGGAAAACCCCAACCCTCCTAAGTCATGCTACAATATCTCAAATCCTAATGCAGTCTTCTATATTTTGCACCACTACAGTATCAGGCCCCAATTTCAGCAACTATCTGCTTTTACCGTAAGTATATACTTAAGCTTCTAATCTCAAAATAACTATGTCCTTAAATTAGGCTATTACATTACTACACGATATTACTCACTTTGCTGTAAAGAAGGAAATAAATCTTTCTGCAGAATTTCATTTTCATTTCTATTTAATGGTTTCCAAAATAATACATATTACAATCATAGTTCCACCACTCTATTCCTAAAAAAAATACTAGTGCCAAAGGTCATTGTGTTTTGCTACTTTATGCTTAACATTTAAACATATTTATTTAAGCAAAAAAGTCCCTGGATGCTTGTTTGACTCTAATTTTTATCTCATTTCACTTGTACCTTCAGCAACCAGCACAGCAGCATCTCAACACTAGTTGCAGTTTCTGGGAGCTACTGAAAAAGAAGTACAAGGCATATTTATGTAACATTCAGACTAAAATATAAATAATATTCACAGCATGTTATAATGTTTATAAGCCTTATTATTTGTTACAGTCAACAACTTAGTGATTACAAACTTAAGCATTTGCCACAAGAGTCTATAAACGCTGATGATTTAAGTATTTATATTTTCTTAACACAGGTTTCCCCATTCCAAAGACTGGTATCTCACCCTTTGGCTTTTTCACATTAGATCTCTTCCACCTCCATCACTGCAGGCTCTTTGTTTCAGGCTCTTACCCCTTTACCCAGCTAAGAAATCCTGTCTTCCTCCCAGTCCTGATCTGTCCCAATTGCTTTCTTGCACTTTTACACCCCTGCAGTTCCACCAGTCAACACTCTTAAAGCTGAGCATATCTATAAGCCCATTAACAATTTGGAGGCATTACTGGAAGTGTTTGTTATTATTTCACAGGCTTGGCTAAGCCAGTTATTCTAAAGCAAACGACTTGGAATTCTGATTAGACAGTTTTCTTGCATTTAAAATACACACTCACTACAGACACACTTTGAGCAACTACAGCTCTTCACTCCTCTCCTGAAAAGAGCTAGCTCTCATTGGCTGATATACTATGTGAACCATCAACTATTCTGCAAAATCATATTTTTCAATCTTATCCAGATGCTGAGAAAAGAGAGGGACAGCCCTGTTGCCTTTCTTGCAGAGATGTTTTAAATTATATTTCTAATATCCTCTCCTAGGAAAAAGATGGGGGGGGGAAAGGCAGGTGAGCTGTCCTGCATGTGGGAGCTAACGCACTCTGTAAGGAGGGTGCAGTGACAGCTAATTCCAATGTCTGCAGATGCCATCGCTGACAACACAGTAACTGGTCATTTATGCTGGATCCAGAGACTGAAGAGGCTTGCAAACTACTCACAATGTACACAGCTGGACAGACCTCTGCCTTAATGGTCTCTCCAATACATCTCCAGTCCTTGCCACCACCACTGGAAGCAATGCTTAAGCAGCTTATCAGGAGCTGCCGTATCCCCATCTTTCAAGACAAAAGGTGCCATAGGAGTTCCCTTTAGAAACCACTGCCTGTAGACCCTGTGCTCCCACAGAATCTTTGCTCATAACAAATAACGCAGGCAGCTACACACAACCTATGCCTGAACAAAGGCCAAAAGCACACGGAAAGGCTGATCATATTTCAGTCCATAATGAATGAAAAAAGTGCCTGAACGCCCCTTTTTTTTTAAAAAGGCCCAAGTTCCCACCAAAATAAACATAAAAATTCAGAAGTGAACTTGAAAAAACACTTCATTTTTATGCACTGTTTTAAAACAAGACTCAGAAGACACCAGGGTACGGCTGGCTGCCTGGGGTCCCAGTGGGCAGCTCTGCACACCTCCGCACCAGGAATCATGGAATTGCTTGGTTGGAAAAGACCTTTAAGATCATCCAGTCCGACTGTACCTGTCCACTACTAAACCGCATCCCTGAGAAACTCATCCGCCCATCTTCTAAACACCTCCAGAGATGGTGACTCAACCACCTCTCTGGGCAGCTCTGTCAATGCCTGACAACCCTTTCAGATAAGAATTTTTTCCTCATGTCTAATCTGAAGCTCCCCTGGAACAATTTGAGGCCACTTCCTCTCGTCCTGTCACTCGGGTGGATGGCACCAACACCCACCTCACCACAACCTTTTCTCAGCAGTTGTAGACAGTGATAAGGTCTCCTCTCAGCCTCCTTTTCTCCCAGCTCCCTCAGCCGTTCCTCGTAGGACTCCTCCTCGAGGACGAGCGGCCGGTACCGCGCACGGGCCGAGGCGGGGAGGCTGGGGGGGCGGGGGGCAGCAGCGCCCCGGCAGGAGAGGAAAGGGGGGGGGGGGGGCCGGTACCGCCCCCCCGCACCCCAGTGGCGCCGTGGAGAGACCGCCCGGCGGGCTGCGCTCACCTCGCCACCGGCGGCGCGTGAGGAGAGGCCGCGTCCCGCCCAGCGGCGCGTACCTGGCAGCTGCCGGGCCCCGGAGGCGGCGGCCCGTTGTCGCGGCCCGGGCGGAGGCGGCGGCGTCCCCGCCGTGGCACAGTTACCATGGGACGCACGCCCTCGCCCTCCGGAAGTCGCCGCTGCGAGGGCGGGAAGGAGGGCGGGGGGGGGGGGAAGAAGCGCCATCTTGGGCGCGGCGGCACGAGCGGCGCCTGCCTCCTCCATCTTGAGCGTGGTGCGGGCGCAGAGCTGGCCCCAGGGGCTGCCCCCGTTACCACGCCCGCTGAGCTGGCAGGGGTCGTGTCGGGGAGGTGCCACGAACGGAGGTTTTCTAAAATTCTTCAAGGAACAACAGCGTAATGAAAACAGTTCTAAAAAGAGTTCTAAGCAGAGGGAAAGGTTGACTAATGATAGAACCCGAGGGAATGGCAGAAAGATGTGCCGGAGAGGTTTAGATTGGGTATCAGGAAAAGGTTCCTCGGCCAGAGGGTGGTGGAGCAGCTCCCCAGGGAAGCTTCACAGCACCAAGCCTGGCAATATTCAAGAAACATTTGGACAATGCCCTCAGACATATAGCGTGAGTGTTGGGGTTGTCCTATGCAGGGACAGGAGTTGGACTCGATCCTTGTGGGTCCCTTTCCAACTCAGGTGATTCTGTGAAAGTCATATTGATACCAAAAATGCTGGCAAATAAATTCTCCAAGACTTGTTAACAGAGTTTTAGAAAGCAGCATCCTTTATTTCAGCACTGGACACATGAGGGGATTATTTACATCAATCACGCATAACGACAAAAGCTGGGGACAGAATATATGTCCCACTTACATGCATATTCTGTTACTTTCCAAGGACTAATTTTGATTTTATTGTGAACTTCACAACAACCAAAACTCTGCTAATTGGAGCTTTAGAGCAAGCTCTGACATTGCATTTCAGATAGGGAAAGGCTGCAACCAGAGGTGATTATAGGAGACACATCTGTTCAGCACAGATCATACTTAACAAAAGATGTTGTCATTTCTCTCTAAACAGGGTCTGGGAAAACACTATTTGAAAATAAACATGCTATTAAAAAAATGCTATCAGAGGGACACTCAGTCTAACTTTCAAGAAATACAGTGACTCAGATGTAACTTAACTCTACTTTAGCTATAATCAAAATATTCCACTTTTTGTAACAATAACTACTTCTTGTATCACTACAAACAGAAGTTTTCTAAAATTCTCCAAGTAACAATTGCCTGATAAACACAGTTTTAAGAAGAGATCTAAGCAGAAGCTAGATCTTATGTGGGGTTGAAACAATTTTCTTCAGTTTAAGAAAATTACAATAATGAAAATAAAATAAGCATAATGCTACCAGCAGAAAATAAATTTTTTGTTTGTTTTTTTCTGGAGGAATTAAGTAAAAGGCTCTCTCAGCAGCCTCCCTGTAACTCAAGGTGGCTGCAGAGGGTCCATGGCACCTGGCAAGGCAGGGAACATGGCAGAGAGGTTGGGAAAAGCAGGTAGGAGAGGAGCACCATGAGGGGACTAGGCTCGCTCGGTAGCTTGCCCACAGCTCCGGCAGCTAAGCCCACCCATATCACACCACAGGCCACAGTGGCCCTGGGATGGGTTCCTCTTGGGTGATAACACAGAGCCTTTCTCTGGCCCCCACATTGTCCCCATGCATGCAATGGACCACCATTCATCTTTTAAAAAAAATGTTGATGTTGATTATATGTGTTAATATTGAAGATTTTTTTTGTACTGTGAGGATGGTGAGGCACTGGCACAGGTTGCCCAGAGAAGGTGTGGATGCCCCATCCCTCGAGGTGTTTAAGACCGGGTTGGATGAGGCCATAAGCAACCTGATCCAGCAGAAAAGTGACCCTGTCTATGGCAGGGACATTAGAACTGGATGATCTTCCAACCCAAGCAATTCTATGATTCTATAAAATTACATATAGAGAAGAATTTAATCTGGATGATCCAGCACTGAAAAGCTAGGAAAAGTTTGCTACAGTCATAATTCTGTAATCTTGTGCAGATACTTCAGGTTTTAATTACATAATTGTGTACCATTTTAACCCAAAGGACATCTGCCTCATTTAGTACACAGAATAGGCTGAAATACAGTTGGGTTGTCACTCAGGGATGCAGAGTTTCCTAACCTTTGAGCTTTTGCAGTTGGAATAAAAGGACATGGTTTTAATTATTAAAACCAGAATAATACATTGGATAATCTGCAGTGATCCCTTGCACATGACAAGCTCTTACACTTTTTTATCCCATGGTGAGGGTAATTGGCTCTCTGAAAACCACACTGAAGCATGTGAAATACCCCAGGTCAGGCAGTCAATAGTTTGAGAGCCAGAGTTTGCAGCCCGAGTCAGAGACTCCGACACCCTCTGGGATTCACTTGACATGTTTTTTATTAAAGGCTCACTAAGATCTTGAATTCTGACTCAGACCTCATCCTAAATGCCAGCGGTGTGTCTCCTGTGTCAGCCCAAAAGTTTGTGTTTTGTCAGGGGCAGGATCAGAGCATGAAGTGCTGTGGAAGTTGATGTTTTTAACTCTGTCAGGTCTGGCGCCTGAGCTGCATTCAAGGAGCACCATGGTAAACGCAAGCCAGCACATGGATTTTACAGGATAGTTCTTCTTATGAAGCAGCATGAGCAAGTGGAAGAGGAAAGGCTCCAGTGGCTCCAACTGCAGAGGGACTGCCAGGCTTGGTCGCTTTCGTATCATGTTCTGCTACTTCTCTAATTGTGCCGGTTTCTTCTATAGGCTCAAGAAACTACTGAGTCACGTAATAAAGCTTCTGTAATTCCTGTGAAACCTTCTCTTTGTTCACAAAATACACCAACAGGAGATCATTTCTGCTTCAGTGATCCACCGTTGAAGTATGCTAACCTCAAAAAGGTTAAAATACCTGCGTTTCCACTCCACAGCTCCTGTCTTTCAGTGCCATCTAGTGTTCACGCGTGGGAGACAGACCGTAACTGATAGAATTTCTCAACAGACTGATTTGCCGTAATTAACACATTTAGAAATTGATAGATGGCACAAAAAAAAAAGGGCATATTTGTAAATTAATAACATATTTCTATTTTTAAAATCTATAGATATATTAATATTTTTATTTGAATGTATTGAATTCTGACACAGATAGCTTACATTAATTAAATCAAAATCAACAGCATTCACGAATCAAACATACATATATATGTGACACTTATTTACTTCTGGATCTGCTGTTCTCTGCAATTAGATTGATTCAGAAAATAGCGGTCACAAAATTTTTAAAAACTACTGAAATAACTTACCACCTTTCTTCATTTTCAGCTCCCCCAAAAAGCAGCAGCCTTCGAAAGGATTAGAGTCCAATCAAAATTTCACACACAAATTAAAATTGCAAGGCTTAGAATGACAGATCTTTCAATCCATCTACAAAAAGAAGCGAGGCAGTTTTTGAAACAAGGAAGAGACAAAAAATGAGGGATCATCCAGAGATCATCTGTCTTCATTTTCGTATCTTTTCTTTCCATATGTCTTTCTTCACAGTGACTCCTAGTTCTTATTCTCATCCCTAGTCCATGATCAGCAGTAAATAGTTAATAAACATTGAAACACTCTTGTCTTTTACTATTAACATATAATCTTAAGAGACAAATATGAATTACATATAAAATGTCCCATTATTACTATGAGGAAAGAGTTTAGTGACCAGAACAAATTATACCTCCTTGAAGATCCCAGATCCTAAATTAAGATACAAATACAATAAAAGAAATATGAATACAGAATTTCACCCAGTACTTTTGTGAATGCTCAGATTTTTATACACATTTAACAAACATCACCTCCCAACCACTTGGTCAGGAAAGAACTGGAAAATCATTATTCTCTGAATTAGTACAGCTAAAAATGAAACAAAACAAGGTGCTCATCTGCTTTTATTCTGATGGAAAATTAGTTTAATTAGAGCAAATTCAGATCACACTTCTGGCAGCTGTGTTTATCACACTTTCTTCAAAGGATAGGAATTAGCATTGACTGACATTAGCATCAAAGCTCATTTGTTCACCCGCCCACATTCTGCCAGCCCTTCTGAGTTTGTCTGTTTATTTAGCAATTTAATAACATCACAGTAAATAAGATTTCATATTGGAGCATGCATGGTTTTTTCTCAAAGCATTTAGTTCAGACTTCTTTTACTGGCAACCACTCTTTGGTGGTTTGATGAAAGAGAAGCTATGGTTAACAAAGACATAGACTAGGATCCAGAATTTCTTTTTCTTTCTTATTTTTATCAGTAGCTAGAAAATATCCGTCTTTCAGAGGGGGTGGGAGGAAGTGCCAGAAATGACCTGTCATCCCTTTAGCTGAAGAAAGCTGCCCAAATCCAAAGACAAATAGGTCACGGGGTTTGAACTCTGGGGCTTGAGGAAATCAAGTGGTACTGAAGACTCAGCTTTCTTTCATAGCTGCTTTGTCCTTGCCAGCTCGTGTGGAGGTGTGAGCGCTGCCTGTTCACTCACAGTGCACAATCTGTTCTCTTGTGAACTAAAAGTATGCTCTTGATGGTAAAGGCCATCTTTTTTTTTTTTTTTTTTGTTTCATATTTGTGCAGCATCCGGCAAGATAGGACTTGATCCGCAATCAGAGCTCTGGACTGAAGTGGATGTATCATGGTTCAGCTGCCTCTTTTGGAAGCACATCTAGAACTGCAGCCACACCAAACCAGGCACCAAAGACATGGGCAATAGGAATCTGCTGCCACCACTGCAAGCTCAATCCCAGGGATGACAGAAACAAGCAGTTAGTCTGGGGCACCATGGGCTTATTCTTCCATTATTAGCAGTTTGCATGTAGTCATAATGGCTCACTAATGGTAAAATATAAGAAAATGATGCCATATAACACAAAAAGAACTCTTTTCAGTCTTTTTCCAAAAAGAGGTAAAGCATAAACTCCTTTTGATTTTTTAACAAGTGGAATCCAACTGAGCTGATGCAGCAGGTTCACTGCTGGCACCCTTAACCAAAAGATTCCCTCCAGATCACACCTTTATCTCAGCTTGCCAAACACAGATATCATCAGGTACAAACTAGAAGCAGTGAAGAGAGGCAACCTGCCAAAAGATGAGTGGGGTGGAAATGGAGCCTCTGATGTATCTCACTCAGACAGAAATGACTAATCACAGGCCTCTTCTGTTATGCTTTGCTTACTTACGAAATCAGAAGAAAGCCAATAAGAGCAGCTCTGTAAGCAAAGGGTCACTGCAGGCATTTTATGCCCTGCAGTGAAACATCAAAGCTGATGATGGAAATCATTGTTCCTTCATAAGGAACATGTTTCAAATGTTATAAGCAGAAATGTGGTCTCCCCTAGATGGTGCTATTGGCAGTGGCACGAGCTGAAAGATATGATTCGTAATGCGAATAAGGAACAGCATAACTATAAATTGTCTCTCCAGTGGGAATACCATTCTGAAGACAAAAAAAAAGCACAAAGAAAACAGATGAGTGAATTACTAATGGTAATAAATTCCACCACTTTGATCACAGCATTACAATATGAAATCCTGGGACTTAATGTGCGGCAGAATTATCATACGACAATAATTCTGTGTTATGGAAATAATTAAAGTTTCAATACTTCATCTAGCAGTGCAGGCACACTGTGGAGTGTGCCATCTTATCTGGAACATTTATTGATACTGGCCACCAGTTTATACAACAGTTGAAGGGTGAAGAATCTAACTCTCCAGTTCTGAAATCAAGAAGAAACAGAAAAGCCAATGAAACAGACTCGGCAGGCTGTGAGAAAGTGATGGGAAAATCATGGCTTTCAATCACTTACAGTACTTGTTATGCAGAAATAGGCTGAGGTCCCAGTTTTGCTTGGAGTTTGTGTCACTTCCAACCTTCCCTGTGAGACTCAAGCATGGCTTATAGTGACGATTTACATGTAGACGAATGAAACATCTGCTTTCAGTAACTGTATTTCTGAAACTTTTCACTAGTTCAGAAAGGAAACAGCTTTTGGGGGGGAATATTACTCTTATAAAAAATTCTCATGCTCTAATTCTCATGCAATCAGCCCTTTTTTAAAAAAAAAATAAATAAAAGAAGAAAGCTTAGCACACACAACAGAGCAGCGCTGATTTGCATTTTCAATGACAGCCCAGCAACTGGAGTTGTTTATTCCATTTAGCCAGCCAGAAGCCACACAGGCCCATTTTGGACATGCTTTTTCTCAACTAGCATGAAACTGTCGGGGAAAAGCATAATTTCAACATCTCTTCAAAAGTATTGTCCATAAAACTCGTCTTGCATAGTACTTTCCATAAATCACTCTTCCAAATGTTCTTCTAACTTTCTTAATGCATACAAGTAATTGAAAAGTGCAATGAAGAGTAGCTTAGGACAATAATCAGTACCACATAAGGAGATTACTGAAGCAGCACATCAACTAGGATAAGCATATTCTTTTATTAACTTGGTTGACTTATAAAGCAAATTTATCTTCTTATGAATACCGACCAACATTTTAGTCTGCAAAAAAATGCAGAATCTGGAAAGCAAGAATTAATAAAATCATGATTATTAGCATTCAGCCATTTTCTTTGCTGAATATTTTAAGAAGTAAATTTTATACGTTTTCAGTCAGCTAAAGGTTTTTTTTCATTCTGCTGCTCTGATGAATGAGAAAAAATCTGTGGCTGCCCAGAATGAAAGAGGACTTTGCAGGCTGATATTGAATTGCACTGTACTGCCCCAAGCAGTAAGCTTTCCATATTCAAAAGTCATCAGCTAACCACGGGTCCAAGACCCATGGGTCAGAAAATAAGTTTCAGTTAAATGGAAACCAGATGACAGAAGCTCAAACTATCTCCTTAGCTTAAATAAAGCAGTAGATGTCACAGAAGCCATGTACTTTCTCACTAAATTCCTTTTTCACTTGAGTGGTTGTGTTACTTTATTCTCTACTGAACATTAAAATCTTGCTTTGCTGAGTAAAAAGAGGAGATGTGTTATGCCATGGCCTGATAAAAATTCATTCATAGCCTACAAGTTATTTAGTCACAGGTATACTGGAATGGCAACATTCAGCATATGGTAGTTGAGACACTTTCTGGGTCACGTTCTGAAGATTCAGTAATATTTACAAAAACACTTTAAGAGGTGGCTTGTTTACTCAAAGTCCATGTCATTTCTATCAGAGCTCTCTCCACCCTTTCCATGTTCCTGAAGACAAAACAGTAAAATATTCATTAGCTAAAAGGTAACTAATTTTGGTATCTTCTGCTAGGAGCACTTAAAAATCATGTTTGAGCCACTGGTTGCTTTGAACATCAAAGCTCTGTCACATAAAGTTGATTTATGGCTGTAGCTTACATGGTGAAGCTACATCCACAAATCTGCTGTTATGTTTTAGAAATGGATCAGTTTTGTTTTAGAAGCTAAAAGCTGCCAGAAGTCAGTTTTGAAAGAGCAGGGTGAGTAAGCTTCATCCGCCTCTTGCTCATATTTCAAGCATGATACCAACTGCAAAGCCTCCTCTGCTACCCTTTTCCTCTCAAATTACTCCTTCCCTTACGCAAGCCTGATAAAATGTGATTAAATAAATTTGTGTGTTGAAGGTTCAAATTTAAGACAGTTACAGAGAAAGATGAATAGCAGTTGCTAAACGAGAATCAAGCTCAAGTGGGAGATCTCAGAATATGCTAAGGGGCTGAGGTCCCCTTTTAAAATTCAGTTATAATGTAAAATTTGGAAACGCACACTACCACTTTTACAGATCCGCTTTTTCAAAGTAGATGTTCACTTTAGTGAGCTAACTGGCACAAGCTGGCACTTAATGCCTTCAGGGAAGTTGTGTTGCACCTAAATTTCAAGACCTCATGCCTGATTAAGCTCTAAAATTAAAATTATTTCTAAAATTGTCAAATTAGAACTTCAAATACAGACTCAGACAGTTTCAAAAACTTTTGGGCCCCTTAATTTATAGGCAGTCCTCGGAAATGCAAAGTGAGTTTAAAATGGCAAAGTTCATGACCCTCTACCCCCACGTTTAAAAAAATCCCATCTTTTCTGCAGAATTTTATTGCTAGAAAAATTCAACTTCGCCACAATTTTCATCCATCTTTAGTCACAAAATTTCAGCTTGTTGATCCTCTGTGCAGTATTTTCTCAATAAACACTGGGACATGCCTTTGATCAGCTGAAGGCGCAATACAATAACCACTGTCACAGCCACGAATAACCAGTCTCTCATCATAACAAATCAGGGCAGATTATTTTCTTCCTGGTAGGAATCAGTACAGGATAATTGGACTGATGTTATGTTATTCAGCTGGATTACACAACAGCCAACAACACTATTAAAAACAGGAGTGTTGCAACAGAGCAATGCGTTTCAGAGACAGCAGTGAGCTGGTGACAGAAAAACATTTTAGAATTTGTTTTTTAGGAGGGGTTTTGTATTATCCACGTTACCAGGAATCCTGTGTGGTTACACAAAGTTTTCTGAGGTGCTCCTCCATTTCTTGAAACTTTTCCTCAGGAGGTACTGCTAACACAATACCCTGAATATGTCCCCAAAACTGGGGCAAATACTTGTCCCCAAAGCCCAGACCAATGTTGATTTCTGATTCTGCTGCCAGAACTGATACTGAAGTGAACTGGCCAGCGATCCACATTGCCTTTGCCATGCACTTCCACCTCATCAGACTGGGGAATAAAAATCCTGAGTTTCTCTTGACTTCTTGCTAATTCACTTTTAAATATCATTTATAACCGAACCCAGCTTAAATGCAGTAACTTCAGAATGTACAGTACAAGGGGACTGGTGCATGCAATAAGACACAAACTAATAATCACACTCAAAGCTCTACTAAAGTTTCAAATAGCCTTAAGCAAAACAGTGACAGAATTATTACAGAGCCAGATTTGGTCTGACAGTAGACCAAATTGTTTGTTCTGGGCTGAAACCAGCTTTTAACAACTCATAGAATCATAGAATTATCTGGGTTGCAAGAGACCTCCAAGATCATCAAGTCCAACCCTTAATCCAACACTATCATGATTACCAGATCACGGCACTAAGTGCCACATCCAATCTTATTTTAAAAACCTCCAGGGATGGTGAATCCACCACTTCTTTGGGCAGGCCATTCCAAGGCCTGATTACTCGTTCTGTGAAGAACTTTTTCATGATATCCAGCCTAAACCTTCCCTGGTAGAGTCTAAGCTCGTGCCCTCTTGTTCTGTTGCTGGTTGCCTGGGAGAAGAGACCAAACCCCACCTGTCTACAACCTCCTTTCAGATAGTTGTAGAGAGTGATGAGGTCACCCCTGAGCTTCCTCTTCTCCAGGCTAAACAACCCCAGCTCCCTCAGCCTCTCTTCGTAGGACTTGTGCTCAAGTCCCTTCACCAGTTTTGTTGCTCTTCTCTGGACCCGCTCCAGCACCTCAGTATCTCTCTTGAACTGAGGGGCCCAGAACTGAACACAATACTCAAGGTGTGGCCTCACCAATGCCGAGTACAGGGGAAGGATCACTTTCCTCGTCCTGCTGGCCACACCATTCTTGATACAGGCCAGGATGCCATTGGCCTTCTTGGCCACCTGGGCACACTGCTGGCTCATGTTTAGCCTCCTGTCAATAAGTAAAACTCTTGTAGGGTAAAGCATAATAGCAGAGTTAAAGCCTAATGAAGCTCATTCTCTCGATTCTTATAGGCAAAACACAGATCTCATTTACCTGGTTCTGTGTCTGCTGGTGTTACTCTACTGAGTATTTGTTGCATCCAAACAGCATGACAAGTTTCCTTCCAATGGATTCACAGGCTGAAGACACACAAAAGACAATTAATAATGGGAACATCCTCCTTCTAGTAAAGGGCTTCTTGCAGTAGACATTTTACAAGATGGCAGAAAATTATGTGGAGCAGTCATACATATGAATATAAAGGATCAGCAGGTGAGATGACATGGGGCACAATTCGTTTACTTTACTTCTCCTAACTTAAGAATACTCCTTCATCTTCCAGCCTTTACAACTTCTTCCAAAGGTCTGGCCAGCATTTCTGCGATAGCCATATCTCACTTACTTCATTCCCTGTCTAAAAACTTTCTTCCAAGCTACGTGTCAGTTAAACACATTCACCTTGGTTTAATTCATTACATGACCTCATTACTACCTTAGAACAATTACTACTTCTACCTCCTTACATACATCTGCCATGCTCTGTGTAGGGGTTAAGAATTGGAACTGATGTCTTACGTATTTTGGGCAGTTGCTGAAGAAAATGAATTCATTGCAACTGCTTTCAGGCCCCACCTTTTCAGATGCAGTGTTGCATCTGCAAACTGTCAGAAATCACCTAGAGTAAACCTCAGCCAATTGAGTCCTATTGTCAGCTTTCAGACAATGCTCTTGGCAGCAGTTATTGCTATGATCCCTTTTCTTTTTCTTTATGGCTTCAATTCCTGCTTCTAGGCCACTTTCTCCTCCTTCACCAGTCCTTACACCCTGTTTACATTTGCACTGTGTTCTCTCTTTAGTTTTGCTGGTCCAATCTCAGATGCCCAACTGCTTTTCATAAAATTGCAATAGATATAGCTCAAAACAAACTTGCTTGCTGCCTACTAATTAATATACTATATTGGAAGGCACACTGATTACAATACAGTATTAAAGGTTATTGACATTTAACAGACACATTATTTTCAGTTGCTGAAAATCTATTGTTAGCACTGAAGTATTTTGTCCTATGTGGGGAAGGAAAGGACTTCCAAACGCATAAAAGTAAAATACTGTGTTTTTTCTTGCTGTAAATCACAGAGGACCTAGAGCATTTCAGAGTTTTGAGATTTGACAGAGACGGTCACTGGTTCAGCTCTTGCTCTTCCTCGGAACTTTCACCCAGGATCCAAATCTAAAAGCTAGAGAGAAAATTCGTGTGTGGAAGGGACACAGGGCAAGCCACAGAATTACTTTTTCCCCCCCCCCCAGCATGCTTAGACTTTTCAAAAAGATTCCTTTAAAATGAACTTAGTTAAAAGAAAACTGAGTGGCAGAGCCAGTAGTTCAAAATTAGGACATCTGTTTTGGAAGTTTCTTTGTTAGATTTTTTTCAATAAATATCCTACTTATGTTGAATTATGGGAAAAGGAGTGTATATACTCTGACAATATATCATTTTCCTCCTATGACTCATGCCTCTTTATCAGCTGGAGAGAGGGACTTTGGACCACTGCTTTTGGAGTGGATCAAGATTCAAGATTGCAGGACAAGGAAAATTATCTGGAGGACTCCGCCCTTGGTCATAGAGAGCTTGGAAGATGTGAGTGAAATAGAAGACTGAGGAATGAGAAGGAAGAAAAGATGGGTTTATAACAAGGGCAGGTGAAAGCTGACATGGAGAGTTCAACACCACGGCAGCCACTGCAGTACAGCTCCCATACAATCCCTGTGTGAATTTTGGCAGCTCAGTGATGTGTGCTTGCTGGGCTCTGGTTTCAAACACTTGCCATCCTTTGGCAGGAGTGCTGGCCATTCATGGTTGCTACAAGTGCATACAGTAGGAACAGTATCCGCAATGTAACATGTTAAATGTCCCATGATATTTCTACCTGGATACTCTAAGTTACATGGTTGCTGACAATCTTGACTCATTTCTTTGTATTGTAAATAATTATATTTGCAGAGCATTCAGCTACTTATCTGCTACCTCTCCTCAAAAACCCAGGAGAAAATGAACAAGTCCTCGTTCTGTACTACATTTCAATGTTGTACACCAAATGAAAGGGGACAGACTGTATAGGTATATGAAATACACTGAAAATGACCGTGCTTACTTGAAAGAGTAATTATCCTACGCATAAAGTCCTCTGGAAACACTGATGCATGACTCTGTAATTAAAGCCTATCATGCTGCCTAAGTATGGAAGACTGAACTGAGACTCCAAATAGCTATTCATACCTTTTTGCATAACTAGTTTCAATGTCTTCATTTGCTTTTTGATGTTGAACAGCAATGTAATATCTTTTATTTATAAGTCATACATCATACAATAATAAAAAAATATTAATTTAAGCATCTGCCACAATGCTATATATGGAGATGTGATGTTTATTAAAAAAAAAAATCACTGGCAACAAGAAGCATATTTAATGTGAGAGGATGGAATGGAATGGCCGCAAGTAGCTTAATGTTGCTTCAAATAAAAAAAGTCCAGCCATAGGTCTGATTTTTCTTCGAAAAGTTGCTTTTCAGAAAAAGAATTTATAGAGATTAGTTACAAATATTCCAATGTCAGTACAGAGGGATATACAGAGCAGGGCTCTGCCTTGGGCATTGATGCTTAGTATTTTCATTAGTGAATGGATTGGTGTGATTAATATATTTATAATTATATTTTTGCAAACAACTGAGAGTAACAGAAAATAAGAACACAATTCAAAAGAATGTCTATAAAAGAAATATTAGGAAAAAAACAGGATGTAAGGAAATAATTTCAAGGTTCTGCATTTAGACTAGATGGGAAACATCTGCTTGGGTAGCAGATATGTACTACTCTGACTTGGTGCACCCCAGCTGGAGGTTTCTGTTTTGTTTTGGACATGACAACATTTGAAAAGCATGCGGACAAATTAGAGAAAGTCTAGAGGAGCACAATAAGAATGACTAAATATGTCAGGAACTGAGATGAAGGCAGAAAAATGCAAAGGGGTAGTGGTGTTTAGTCTACAGACAGAAAAGCTAAAGGGAGGCACGGTAACAGTCAAATACATGAAACATAAAGGACAGCTTATCAGTACAACAAGAGAGGAAGTGCAGACAGCTGAGCCATGTGAAATAAAGAAAACTATTAGTGTAAGGATTCAAAACCACTATACTGATTACCTGGTGAGCTGATGCAATAACCATTGCTAGAAGTCTTTAAGAATAAATTTAACAAGCCTGTCAAGAATTACTTGATCTCTCTTGGGGGAAGAAGCCAGATAAAATGGCCCATCCTTAATTTTGATTCCTCTACAAATGCTTTCTGCCATGCTGATCTAACTTTGTGGATTGCAAAAAATTCATAACATACCTAACATACTGCACCCTGGTTGTCACCTTGCTGTGTGGTAATCGTAATCAGGATTTTCTACTATTTTCAAATGCGTCTTTTGCTCACACTAAGGCTGCCTCTAGGTATCCAAAAGAAGAGAGTACTCCTTTCTGAGTATTGTAAAATGAGTCCTTCAGAAATGATCAATATAGCCTGAATTATGTGATTATTGATAGTGTTTATATCATATGACTGAAAATAATACCTAATTTGAAAAAATCAAGTGTTTTAAGTATTAGTAACAATTCCTTGAGATAACACCAAACTAAACTTAGGTTACTGAGAAATTAAGTGGCTGCAATTCAAACTGCCCAAAACCAGAGATACAGCCTCCAGGGAAGTATGGAGTACCGATCTGAAACAAGAAGAAAGCTTTAACTGAGAACATAAAGACAAGCTTATCCATGAAGTTGCACTAAACACAGTCCTGTACCTTTCAGCTTGCAATATGAAGTGACCTTCCAGTTTGTGAAGAAGAAAGCCTGTAGCCTGATCTAATCAATCTCCTCACACTGGCTAGATTCAGCCAATATATTATTTGCTTTAAATAATCCCACCACGACCAGCAGATTTTGCTGGGATAGTTAGTGTGTGCAACAGTTATACAGGGAGCTGAATTTGGAAAGATACAAGTCTTGGATATACCTCACCTCTATCCTGGGTGCCAGTTTGGCAAAACAAAGAAGATAAAAAGGGCAAACTTGCACATTTTCTCCCAAGAATCATAACTCCATACCTGATGTCCCAGGTGGAGGGTTCAGGTTAACCTCAGTTGTGTTGTATTTAATGTGACTATTGGGAGACTCACTTGGCTGTCTTTGTAAATACCACACCTTTTATATTGCTTGATTTCTCTGTTTTTAATACCAATGTTTTGCGGCATGAAGATTTCTTGTTATACTTGTGATTTCTTCTAAAAATCCATGGCTAATCCTCCCGTATGCTGCTGCACTCCTAATCTGCAGATGTTCAGTGGATGCTGATTGTGTTCCATCATTCACATGTTGTGTGCATGGGACATTACTGTTACGATTTACAGAGGACTATCATGGTTTAACTATGGTTGGCAGCTAAACACCACACAGCCCCTTGCTCACTCTCCAGCCCTGTGGAATAAGGGAGATAATTGAAAGGGTAAAAGTGCAAAAACTTGTAGGTTGAGATAAAGACTTTAATTTAAAAAAAAAAAAAAGAGGAAAATTAGAACCCACAGCCAAGAAACACAAGTGATGCAAAAAAATTGCCACTCAACTGATGCCCAGCCAGTTGCCAAGCAAGGGCAACCCTAGCCAGCCTACCTCCGCCCCAGGTTTACTGCGGAGCACAGCGTCGTATGGTATGGGTTACTACTTTGTTCATTTGGCAGCAGCTGTCCCAGCCCCGTTCCCTCCCAATATCTTGTGTACCTCCAGCCCACTCGCTGGTGGGGCAGTGTGAAAAGCAAGAAGCCCCTGGTTTACTTTTTTGGTTGCAGAATGCCTCATTTGCCTACCTTATGGGCTTTTACCCCTAGCCCTTCCCTGCGGCCATGAGGAGGCCAGTTGATGGGCTCAATTTTGGCCAGTGGTGGGTTCATCGTTAAGCTGGCTGGAACAAGCTCTGTCTGACATGAGGTGCAGCTTCTGGTGACTCACACAAGCCATCCCTGCAGCCTCCTCACTACCAAATCCTTGCTACGTAAACCTGTATCTCACTTCAGAGAAACCCTGCACACACATACACAGCATCACAGCACTTTCTTCCCAGAGGGTAGATGCTTTGAAGAGACTACCAGGCCCTGGGACACAGGGAAGAGATTGCCAGAGTTAATCCTCCTACTCCATGGCTTTGGCAGTGACCTTTATAGAAGGGTAGCTGCTCCCCTGGTCACAGAGCATATGTGGACTCCTCTGTGTCACCACATAACTAAATACAAAGGTGTCCTTTTCAGTGTAACATGATGTAAAAGATGCAACTTGTTTACTTCTTCCTATTTAAAAGCTGTGTGTACCATTTGTGTAATACAGCCATCATTAGGGCCCTGCTGCCAGTACTGACTTCATGCTGTAGACCAGAAACCACAAAACTGCAAGAAAATAAAAGCTGTGCTGACCCTTAGAGGTCATAATTCCACTACAGTACAGGCAGAGTTTTTTTATAACTTCAACAATGCTGTTATGGACTCTGTTATATTTTTTAGGGGGAAGGTACTGACTAACTTGCTGAGGACAAAAATTGAGGGAGGGCTGTCAGCAGAGAAGAGGATCCAGGTATCGCAGAGGAGAAGGCAATTGACATTAAGATTTTATGGCAATTCAACAGAGCAAGTGCAATCCTACAGGGCAATCAAAATCGACACTATAAACTAATGTGAGCCATTCTTTGGGAAATACAGATGGAAAGATTGAAGGCATGAAGCAAAATGATTGGAGAGTGCCACGTGAATCTGACAGACAGATGTGATTCTTGTAGATGCCTGGAGATGCATAATCTGATTAAGACAGGGAAGACTTAACACGTTGCACTAGTGAGACTTCATGTACAATATTAGACACAAGTCTGTCTTTCAAGGATGAGGAAACAGGAATTTGAATATGCAAATAAGGACTCAGGGTGATCAGTAGAACTAAAACTCTTTTATGAGAGGAACTTAAAGGTTGATGGGAGCCACCACAAAGATGACAAGTAAACATAAGGAGAAAGAAGGATACCTCCTTTGCTGGAGTCTCGAGACATCTCTGATAAACCCAGTGGAAACCTCTGTGATGGGGAGTAGTTGGCTGGACAGAAGAAACCCTGACTGGTGCAGGACAAACTCTAATAATGAATTGACCTTCTGGGAAAATAGGAGGCGGCAGCAGCTATTCTGGGAACTGATGCCCAGCACCCACTTATGTATTGACACCAAAACAATGTAAAAAGTAACTCCCTACCTATCCAAAATAAGCTTCTGTGCAAGAGCTTCTCTGCACAAGATCTCCCAGATAAGCTGACCACAATCAGATCACCACAAACACTCATCAGAATGACAACTTCTTACCCACATGGTTCATGATTTTTCTATAAGCCAACTGACAGTAAACAGACACTCCCAACCACAGAAGACAAGCAGAGCCGACCCTTCTGACTGCCTCCAGTACAAGAACATCATTTCCATAGCTCTTGAAAGCACAGGCACATCACCTAAGCTCCTGACACTCAGCTCACCTCAGCAGCAGATCTCAGTCAATCCTGCCAAATTGTTTTGGCCTCTGCCAGTATACCAACAGTTGTGCCCTAACTAGAATTCTGTTGCCTTAAGATCCTGCATGTTGCAGGAGTAATGAAAAGCCATCCCACCATTTATCTTCATCTGAACTTCAGAGCTATTGTGCACTTCACAACAGGGCTACATTACCTACATTACCTGCCTATTAAGTAACCAACAGGAGATCCCGTTTGATATGCTTGTGCTTCTTCAAGTTGTTTCTTCACTGATAGAAAACAGCAATCTCTAAAATCCATGCTTAATCTGATTTTATAAAAACACTAACTACTGGGCACATCTGATGTAGTGGAAAGCAGAGCTGCAAAAGAAGGAATCTTCTTTTGCAATAAAATTACACACCAGCTACCTGTGAGAACTAAGGGAAACCTGTAAGATTTGCTATGTTTTAAAAAGGCAAGTAAATTATGAAAGAAAGTCTGTGCTGCTAGAGGAGTTCCCACATCACGCACACAACAGAAAATGAAAGAATGCCAACTTGTATCAATCTCCGGGAAGAGTATTGTGGCATAAGATTTGTAATCGGGTTACAAATCTGACCAAGATTACCAGCCTCAATAACAGGAATTAGCTGGTCACAAAAGCATGATATGAACTATTTATTTAGGCTTCCCATCAGCTTTGACCTGATCTGAAATCACAGCTTAGAAAAAAATCCTGCAGACTTTTCCTACAACATCCAGCCTTGCATTTTCCAAAGCTATTGAAAACAAATGGGAATAGATTTGCCACACTGATACCTGCTAGAATCTCAATTTTCATTTTTGTAAAGCCAAGTTCCTTGGCTTCAATAGAAAATTTCCAAATATAAACAGAAGCAAGCGATGTGTAGACATCTATATATAATCTGAAAAACTGGGTTTATGGGTTGAACTGTCCAGTCATCCACTTTATCCCAATGTTGTTCACTGTAAGCATCACCATATATTATATACATTTGCATATATTATGGGTTTTTTACGTATATACATATATAAGTGCCTGCCATTGCTAATATATATGAGCACAAAAACAGGTTGGGTAGAGAACAGATTGAGAGTAGCCTGAAGAGGACTTGGGGGTGATGATGGATGAGAAGGTCAACATGAGCCAGCAATGTGCACTTGCAGCCCAGAAAGCCAACTGTGTCCTGGGCTGCATCAGAAGTGTGACCAGCAGAGCAAGGGAGGAGATTCTGCCCCTCTGCTCTTGTGAGACTTGACCTGGATTTCTAGAGTCTTCAGCGCAGAAAGGACATGGATCTGTTGAAGCAAGTCCAGAAGGCCATGGAGATCATAAGCCTGGAGCACTTGCCCTGTGAGGACAGGCTGAGAGAGATGGGCTTGTTCAGCCTAGAGAAGAGAAGGCTCTGGGGAGACCTTAGAGCAACCATCCAGTACTTAAAGGGGCCTGCAGGGCAGATGGGGAAGGGACCACTGCAAGGAAGAGTAGTGACAAGAGGATGGGGTAATGGTTTTAAACCAAGACGGTAGATTTAGATTAGCTATGAGGAAGAAATTCTTTACTGTGAGAGTGGTGAGACACAGGCACAGGTTGCACAGAGAAGTCATGGATGCCACATCCCTGGAGGTGTTCAAAGCCAGGCTGGATGAGACTTTGAGCAACCTAATCCAGTGGAAATTGTCCCTGCCCATGGCAAGGGGGTGCAACTGGATGATCTTTAATGTCCCTTCCAGCCCAAATCATTCTATGATTCCACTTCCTACTTAAGTGTGGAAGAAAATAAGGAAAGCAATAAAGCATGGAATTCTAGGATTCCTCCCCTCACCCACCTGTCACTTAGGCATGAAAAGCAGCCTGTTAGGCACTAGAAAAAGAAAAGCACACAGTAAGATACGTAGGTCTTTCACATCCAAGGAGCTGCTTGGCTGTTTGAGGTCTGAAGTTTTTCAATTAACTCAGCAGCTGTTTTCAAACCAACACGAGGGAAATTGTGGGTCTTCAGGAGTTCCCAACACAAACCAGTAACTTTGTGACTTGAAATCCATTTCATAATTCATGGATTGCTGATGAAAAGATTACTTCCCTGAAGCTGAAAAGATTTCCTTTCAGGAAAAGAAAACAAAAATCCCATTCAGCACCTATGTGCTAAAATTATAAACAGTCTCCAATTGTAACAACCTGTTTGGTTGGCTCCCTGGTTGAGGGGTGAACTTAATTTCAAACAACAGAAAAATCCTGTAAAGTAGAAAAATTTGAGTTTCCAAATTGGATAGGAAGGTTTGTCTTAAAGCTGATATCCAGGAGATTGTCAAATTGCCAATGCTATGTTCTGAACAGTCCAGTCTTCACGTTCCTATAACATTATTTGCTATTATCAAAATAGAGAAGATGGTTTTAGACAGCCAAACATTACTTATTCCCCAAGCACTACATAGAAGTTGAAATAATTTAAATTGCTATGAAGGAGAAATAATTATAGAATCAGTTTCAGATACTTTTACTGAAGTCACAAGCCACATGAATGAGAACACTTTTTCTGTATGTGTTTTCAAAGTACTCTGTTGAGGAAAGAAGATTTATTTCAGAAGGAAACTGACGTCAGAGTTCAATAAAGACTACTTTTTTTTCTTCATGAAGCTGTGCTAAAACCTGGGAGGCCGAAAGGCATTAGTGTGTACTTACACTAAAAACTGAAAGAGCCAAGCATTCCTCTGTAAATGTAAACCATGTTCCCTACTAATGTACTTCCCACCTGCTGGTGGCTAGCAATCCGCACTTCCCAAATAACCCTTTCATGTAGTACATCAAATATCCTACACTGTCACCTTGACAAGCACTAAGGTTTCATACAGGCACAGGAAAAAACATACCTAATTACTTTTTTTTAAAGATACATTTGGAAATACCACCTGCCCCACGACTTGAAGCACCTCATTGTAGCTACCACCTCCACGCACCCCCAGTTCATGTAACTTGATCATTTAAGTCCTCCTTTGGACACACTGCAAGGATAAAGTATTCTTTACAATTATTATGCTTTCATTAATTTGGAGAAAGTAAAATTCAAGACAGACTCTTTTTCCTGCTATTATACTTAAAATTTTAAATGATGAAACAAAACCTGATAAGTTAACATTGTTTATTTTAAATGGTATTCATAAACTCGTGGTTATATACAAATTTTCAAACTATGAAGCTTAAGATTGCATGGAGGCTGTCTTCACAAAATAAGGTTGCTTGATCAATCTCATTGGAGCCAATTCCACTGAAGTCTGATGATTCAGAGCACAGGATGGCTTCAAGAAGGCTGTAATCCGTGAAGGCACCAACATGAAAGGAGACAGGCCTTCCTACAGAAAAAGCTCCCTCAGTTACCATGTGACATTGTTGAATTTGAGAGCACTATCAGTGAGGAAAGTTCTGAGTGGATCCAATGGTTGATGTGCAAAGACCATTAGGCTGCACTCAAGATCTGAAGACAGGTACCAGTATAGGGGCTCTTCCATGCCAGTCATACGTACTGTGCCTCATTCCTCACTCAGCTGGGCCCATTGGTGGGGCAGGAGGGAAGGCAGCTTACACTGCTGTAATTTGGCAATGACCTTCAGAGATAGATTTTTTTTTTCAGTGATAATTAACATGCATTAACAGGATTTACATTAAATACTGAAACTTCTGTTTAGATATTGGGTGCAGCACTGGGATGAAATGTATCATCCTGCAGCCAACAGTCAGAAACTTCTCGTTTCTCTGAATTGACATGGAAAGCAGACGAGTAACTGCCTTCTTTTGTGTTCCCCTAATACTAAGTTAAGATATGCTTCATGAGTTTATTATATACACAGACAATTAAAAATACATTTTAGTGAAGTCTCCCATAAAGATCTTACCAATAGCACAGTCCTGAAATCAGTGCAACAATACCAAAATGATAGGAAGAAGTAAGTATTTACAACCACATTATATTGTACCGAAATGGCAAGATCAGAAATTTAGATCTAAAGTGCAAAGTTGGCTATATTCTACACAGATACAGAGATCTGTTTTCTTGCTTATACTATGAACCAATACCATCATTTCGGATCCACCACATACTCATGCCAAACATTTAAGAGACCAAATGTCATCCTTAGGCTGACAGCCAAAACTCTCTACTGAATCCAGTGGGAAGCAGACAGCAGCATCCAAGGGCCAAATTTAGTCCCTCAGTTCTAGGAGTGTTGCATACTGAGTGGAGATTAACTACGGTAAACCCAGGAACATGAAACGTAGAGGAAGTGTATTTAAGTACATGAAGGAAGGTACTGAAATATCAATTTTAGAAAGAGCTTACTGGTTTGCTTTATAGTAAAAACAATCACTGCATTTCTAAAAGCACAAAAGAGAGGGCCCAGCACTCTGTATTTTACTTAGCTGCAGTTCTGTCCTAGTTCAGACTGGGCACAAATTTGTAAAGACTATTTACACCAACAAGATTTGCAGTTCTAGCCATGAAAGCCTCTAAAACCAGAGGGAAGCCACAAAAACAGGTTCTTGCAGCATTAGAGTATTAAAAAGTCACCATTCAAAATAACTCATTCTTAAAAATTACTAAAAGAAATCATAATAGAAGGAACATGGCTGCTATGTTTCCAGATTAACTGAAACTCCCCCATCAATTCACTCATGTATAGTGGACAATTAATCTACATATTATTTACAATAATTCTTGCTGCTACCCAACAAAATCAAAGAGAAAACTGCTTGTTGACTCACAGCTCTCTATACTTTGCAAACTAAACAGTCTCCAGTTTCTTGTTTTGGGGCAAAACTATCCAAAGTTTGCCAGAAGATTTTAACTATGAGTAAACAAAGTTTGTATTGAAAAGCAACACATGTTAAGTGAATTAATTTGTTCTATAAGTCTATTTTTTAAACTACTACATCATATTTACCGTAACAGCTATGGCATAAGAGGTTACACAGCTTGGCTTAAATAATGCCATAACCTGACACAATCCATTTGGTTATGCCCCGAACTATTTACAGTGAGCTTGATTCAAACAAACCACTTGGTTTGAGAAAGCATCCAAAGAATTAAGAATTGCAAGTTCATAAAATAATCTTTCCTAAGAAGTTGCCTGGGAATGATTTAGTCATAATCTGTTCATTTTATTTCAAGATAATCATACACTGAAATACATCCATGGGCAAAAGCCTCATTGGAAATGAGTCCCAGCACCTACCCACGCATTAGCAAACATGGGTAAGTCCGTGCCACTGCGTGTAGCAGATGGAAGGGAAAACGAGGGGAGGAGGGAAAAAGGGATCCAGTCTGCATGGAAAGAAAATGAATAAGACTGAGACAGGTATGTATTAACACAGACACCTGCAAATCAATGAGTAACTAAAAAATCATGACTTTGAAACTGAGTTAACTGCATCTTGATCCTTAAAAGGGGCGGGCTAAGCAAATGTAGATGACTAAAACCACAATTAAGTTTTTAGGAGAATTAAAATCTGCATAGGCAACAAGGCTCCACACTCCATTCTGGCAAGACATAAGCTGGTCTTCTAATAATGCAAGAAGTCTAAAATTTCAGCTGATCAAGTTACGAACAGATCTGACTAAGTCTTCATAAAACACAGCCCAGGCCCCTGTGCAGATCCGAAGAAATCAACCCATTTTAGATATAAACTCTTTTTGAAGCTCATCACCCCTTATCCACCTAAGCCCTTACAGAACAGAAACTTCTCCCAAAGCAGTTCAGCTGGTTTTATGCTTATTTTTGTGTACAAGACTGGCTGAAAGAAAAATCCATCACTGGAAGCAATGAGTCCTGCATTTGATTCACCCATAACAGCCAATCTTAAGATCCTCTTTGTCTTTTGCAGCAAGGAATTCTGTAGTTTGGTCCAGTATCTCAGGAAGTCTTGAATTTCCTGTTCACCTCCTCAAAAGCTTTTGTTCCACAGGCTTTCAAGGAGCTAAACACTGATCCTCTAAGCTAAGTTACTCAGAAGATTCCAAACAGAAGCACTGAATTACATGACAGTGGAAGATGAACCACTCCAAAAGGTACACAGCGAGGAATGTGTTTACAGTATACATCAGGATCAGTGTATATGTCATCATGTGTTGTAGGAACAGGAACATTTTCGGGCTGTTCTGTTTCTTTCTCAAGCAAAGTGAAGTGCAGCAATGGGTATCCAGAAACTGCAAACCCTCACTTTGACACATGCATCATTCTTTTGTATTTGCAGCAAACCAGAAAGCTATGTTTTTGTTGACACGGGTGTTCTGGAGTGCTCAGCACTAAAGAATGTTTCACATTTTCCACAGGAGGCAGAAATGGAAGAAGTAAGTTCTACAAAATACTTCCTTTCTCAGTTTTGACTGGGCTTGGCTTTTGGCAAGTTCTCTTCATAAGGAGCTGATTTCAGTGCAATATTGCAAAAGCTGAGCAATAGCACTGTTTACATACAGCAGAAAGGAAATACAGAGCTCGGTTTCCCACTCGTACCATGAGCTCCACAAGTTCACCTTTCCCCTCCTTGTTCTCCTGACAGCTTCTTATAGGAAATATCCAGATGGAAACACAGCATCTTAGTTTCAATTCCATTACATTACGCATGACAACTTCATAAATCCAAATGCAGCTTTTCTAGTGCCAGGAGATTTTAACAGTCTGTAGCTTTCAAACTTACCAAATCTTTCAAAACTTGGAATGAATGATACCATAATGCGTTATTTTTAAAGCACTTTCATATAACTTACTATGCTACCTTCACGTAAACTTTAATATTAAAGATCTTTAATTTAAGGACAGACAAGCTAACACACCTTACCACAAATTGTGGTACAAGAACCCTAATCTATAGGGAAAGAACAGAGGCTATCAACTGTGCTCCAGTTATGCAGAATTGAAGAGTTTCCAAGTTGTGTGCAAGTCCTGTGAAATACCATAGGGGTGTTAAAAACCAAACCTAGATTTTCTTTGCTCACTGCAACTAAGTGAATCAGAACACAACAGGGTATTAAGCCTGAAGGACAAACCCTGAATAAATATAACTGTTCATGCAAACTTTTGTTTGCAGGATTTGATATTACATAGCATATAATTTAATGGAAAGAGCCTCAAGTGTTACAATCATGATACTTCCTTTGCTACTTGTGGGTAAGAAACTAAACCCACAAAAAGAAATTCTCTAGAGGCATAATAGGAACATTTAAGCCCACACATTCTATGATACCCCACTAAAACCAAAAATAAGTCAGATATAAATAAAACCTTAGAAATCCACCACATTCTCAAGCAAGATAGACACATACAAACAAAAGCAAATTAAATTAGTCTTCTAAATTAAAAAGGAAGAATCAGAAAAAGGGAGACCAGAACTAAAGCCCCAGAGTCTAATTAATACAGTTTCAAAGTGAATTCAAAGCACTTATGGCACTTAAGAAATCTGGCATCCACTGTCTTTTTGAGGCTTTATATCTGGTTCCTTCAGAGGTTTTACTTCTTCGTCTGGTTTTGGTTTAGCCTGCAAGCAAGAAGAAAAAGAAAACAAATACCACAGGCACAATCGAATGCGTCTGCATAGTATTTACCCATGGCCTAACTTTACATATTCTAATCTAACAGTGCCCTCTTTTTCCAAGGCTGAAGGCTTTAGGCAAACCTTAAGCAAGGGCAAAAAGCCAAATAATCTCTATTTCAGTATCTTTAAATGAATCCTTTTCTAGAAAAGGATCTTTTTATAGCATTCAATCCTGTTACATTTCAGCATCTCACACGTTAAAGAATTTTTTCCTATTCACAACTTAGAGAAACAAAAAAGACCACTGATTTCAAGATGCTGACAGTGTGGCAGAGAGGTTAACTGAGTTGCACAGCAGAAATGAGAGCTCAGGTGGCAGTTTGGCGTCTATGCCCTGCACTGACCTGGAAAAGCATTATGGAATTGCAAAATAGTAACTCTGTATTATACACATAATAAAGTTAACAGAAAAGAAATGTACATAAGATTATCTTACAGTGTCATCCTTTGGCTTCTTGGTGAGATCAAATGCCGCAAGTGTTTCAGGAGTCCAATGTGCATTCAAGGCAGGAAATTCAAAAGGAATAGGCTCTACTAAGCCATAGTTTGCTTTCAGTTCCAGCTGGGGAGACTCTGCTGGCACCTTCTGAAAATAGCTGTAATAGAATACAGCAATGTATTTTAAACACAATGCACTATCTCTGCAAGTCTTGTCTGCAATTCTAAAGAAAAACAGTTTGGGTTTTTACAGTGGCCATAGTTTCTGCTCTCTTCCATTTTGTTACAGCACTGTCCAATATGCTTTCTGTCAGCAAGACTCACAAGAACAAAAGCAATTCCTTCTCAATATCCATCCCCTACATGCTTTTTTTTCTACTTGACAACCATGATTCTCAGCAATGAGAACAGCACGTTTTGTCCAAAAAGACCTTCAAAACCCAAATGAGGATTTAAACTACTTCCCCAGAAAGATGAAGAGGACAGTTCTTTTCCTAAATCAGTCTTAAATGTGCCACAGTGCACAACAGCAATGACACTGCAACACCCACAGAGACTTGCTACAAGACAAATCCTGAATGAGAGTATAAATCTCTCCTTAGCAAACCACCGAGAGCTGAAAACTGACAAATACTGACACACAGTGTCTTACATCTCATGCTGCAGCAGAGCTCTGTGGCAGCCACAACTCCCAGAACAGTCACTGGTTATCTGGGTTTGTTTGTTTTTTTTTTTTTAAAAGTTTGTTTCTAGAGGGACATGATTTGTAGAAATGTCCTGTATGCTGTTGTTGTAAGCTATGAACACATTTATTGGAACTAAAGCAGAGTAAAGGATTTATTTTCCTATTTGCAGTTCAGCTTGAATCCTTTCCATTTAGTCAATTCCTATATTATGCAGCTCTTCAAATATTACAAAAGGGGAAATAACAAACCTATTACAGAATACTAAATCATAAGAGGAGGGGAGAGAACAAAGAAATGAGCAAAAGCATTCTAAAGCCAAACCAATCTTGCTATTTTAAGCTACTTCCAAACTCTTTCTAGAAGGGGCTTTAACTAACAGAAATTCACAATATTAATTATACTTAGACTGGTAAAGTTCCCAGCATCCTAAGCATACTCCTCACTGAAGTCATGTTTTGACTACCCTGCTAGCAAAGCAGAATCATCTACCAATCTTCTCCATTTCCCCTCTGTCCTCTTTTGTCTGCTGGGTCCCAGCAGCTGTAAAGAGGCCATTAGAACAACACAGCAAGGTCTGCAGGACTTTCTCTTGTGTAGAAAGAAAAACACCGAAGTGTCTGAGGAACGATGGAAGAAAACTGCTTAGCCTCTCCAGCACACCAGTTTAACCTATCCAGCTGAACTGGCACAGAACTTGTAGAGGGTGATAGCAGACAGACTCGTCAGACTCCACCCGGAGTATTGTGTCCAGTTCTGGAGTTCCCAGCAGAAGTAGTATATGGAACTGTTGGAACGGGTCCAGAGGAGGGCTACAAAGATGATCAGAGTGCTGGAGTAACTCTGCTATGAGGACCGGCTGAGAGAGTTGGGCTCGTTCAGCCTGGAGAAGAGAAGGCTCCAGGGAGACCTTACAGTGGCCTTCCAGTACCTGAAGGGGCTACAGGAAAGCTAGGGAGGAAAATTTTACAAGGGCAAGGAGTGATAGGATGGGGGGAATGGCTTTAAATTAGAAAGGGGAAGATTAAGATTAGACATTAGGAAGAAATCCTTTGCAGTGAGGATGGTGAGGCACTGGGACAGGCTGCCCAGGGAAGCTGTGGCTGCCCCCTCCCTGGAAGTATTCAAGGTCAGATTGGATGGGGCCTTAAGCAGCCTGGTCTGGTGTGAAGTGTCCCTGCCCATGGCAGGGAGGCTGGAGTTGGATGGGCTTTAAGGTGCCTTTCAACCCAAACCGTTCCATGATTCTATAGCAAATCTACTAAAATTACAGGATTGCAAATTTATCTTTAAGCTAGTTACCATTACCTAAAGGAATGTAGGCACTGGAGAGTAAGATTTACCATCTCATCTTGAAATAAATGTAAATGAGGTAATAACAGTTCATATAGTGCACTGTACTGACCACAAATTACTTACATGAATCCATTCTCTCTCTGGCATTTTTCTAGTGTGTTCTTAACCAAAGTTCCTAATTTCCTAAAGAAGAGATGTCCAGAAGGTTTGGCAGTAGTCCCGGGCCCTTTGGTTTCTCCATATTCTTTACACAATGCTTCAGCCTTGGCAAAAACTTTGCAAGAAAGAAATGTAATAAAAATAATTGACACGATTTTCTTAAATCACATTCTGACCTATAGTGCTTTGAGTTTTAGCAGATACCAGAATCCATCTGGCTTCTTGCTTCTTAGAAACAAAAATAAACCAACTCAAAGGCAGCACTTCCAGCCAAGATTTACTGCATCCAAAAAGTGACTAGGAACAGGAGGGGAAAAAAAAAAAAAAAAAAAAAGAAGATAGCCTTTTGGGTAAGAAGATGCAAGAAAACTTTAAAACTTTCTTACATGTGGGGCAAAATGCAACAGGCCTAAGAACTGTGCCACATAGTAGGAAAAAGCAGAGGGTACAAAGGTGTCCTGCACAGTTGATGCCCAAAGATAAACATCATTTAATATGGAACAGGAAGAGAGGCACTTTTCTCTGAACAGCGGGCACAGTAAAAAACACAGTATTTGTTTTACTGCAATTAATCCAACTTAATACACTATTTTTATATATTTTTCAAAATAATATTAGAAGTTCTCAGTTTGATGATTTGAGCATTTTTCATACCTTGTGGTAGATTTATGCAGTACAGGTCACTAGGGTAGGAATAGTTTTGAAGAGAGAAGGATAGGCAGAAGACCCTGACCTACTGCAAACTTCTCTTAATCCTCCTTTCAAAGGAATAGAAAGGAAACCAGTTATTGTAAAGATTGCTTGTTTTTAAACAAGTTAACAGGCTGAGAGTGAAGACAAAATTTTCTGCAGCACTGATATGAAGGGCAGTCTTTGGCAAAACAAAAGAAGAATATACTGCCTCTATTCAAAAGTGTGCTGGATTTTCATGTTACAGATAAAATCTTAAGTGGATGGGAGACCAAATAAACATGATTTAGCAAAATAAAATGGGCCTGTCATCATGAGACTGTGTAATCCAGTCTCACTAAAACTTACATTTTTCTGATTCCTGCAGAGATCTGATTGCTTCCCCGCATTTATCACTCGCCAGTAAAGTTTGCCCATAGTAACAGTATGCCTAATGGGAGAGGACAAAGTCACTACCAACATCATTGGGTACTTCCTGCACCAATTAGCTTCTGCTCTTTCTTATATCAGAGTTGCATCTCTTTGAAGCTGCCATTCCCTGCAGATGGCTGATAATTTGGGAATGCAAGTTAAGACAGCATTCACTGGACAATGCAGTTCAACACAAACACCATGAGGTACATAAGAAAGCAAGCTGTTTCAGGTCAAGAGTAACTCTGAGCTTCATTAAGGCTGTTTTACCAAAAGCACTAGTATATACACTGGTACAAACTTCTTACTGTATCAATGTGCAGCATTAAGACCCTTCACAGAAAGAGGATGAACTCCAGTCAAGTTTACAAAGCAAAGGCTCTAAAAACTAAAACTATCTGAACATTCAAAAACCTGCAACAAACATCTAGAAGAGATGAGACATTCTGCTTGAGATATTTTGCCATAGTTGAAATAACTTTTGCACCCCAAGAAGTCCCATTCCTTCACACTTAGGCTTGAAGATAGCACGGTATTCCAGTGAGAACCTGAATGGCTTCTCTTCTATCATCAGGAGTTGCTGAGTTTAAATACTAAATACCATAGGTAAAGGAACAATCCCATGAACTAATGCCTACTTTGAATACCTTCCTTTAATGCTTGTTCTCACAGTATAGGAAGTGTTACCTGAATCTACCCTTGCCTATATTGCACAAATAAAAAAAAAAAAAAAAGTGCTACAATTCTGACCTTCCCTCACCTCTCAAAATTGATAATACAGCAGGCAACTTACAGCTACAGGTTTAATCCAAGACAAAGACAATTCTGTTAGCTGTTTAGTTTGGGCCTTTTTTACAGTATGAAAGAGCCAGATTAGAGACTACAAGTAATAAACAACAAACCGAGCAGCTGATGATGCCAAGAGTGCACTACACTCGCTAAGAGATCAGTTAGGCAAAAAGGGATAGCACTTGGAATGGCACCTAACATTACTTGATGCAGCCTCATTCAGGGCCTTCAAAAAGATGACCAGCTCTGAATTATGCTTTGAACCAGACTGCGACACAGATAATAGAAGACAAGTAATTTCACTTGGCTCCACAGGAACACTTCAAATGCCACCACAGTCTCTCTTCACAGAACCCATTTCCTATCCTGCCCTTACCCAACATTAAAAACTGTACCTGCTGACAACAAAAGTACTTACATAGGCCATATAGAAACAGTTCTTCAAGTTTAAGTACTTCCTCCATTTACCTGCGTAGGTTGGATCCAAACTGGATAGTGTTTGATCTATGAACACATACGTAAAGTTATTCTTTAAGACATTTCTGAAAAGAAAAATCCTCCCAAACTCAATGACCAGAATTCTTAAACTTGGCAATAGTTCTTAACTATAAAGTAGCCAAAACCAAATAACATACTCCTGCAAACACACAGAGAAACCATAAGAAAATAAACCAAAACATGCAGTTTATTGAGCTGTCACGCAGTTGTCCCTAGAATCCCTGAAACTGCTGTCTGCTAAGTTTGGAAGGCTAATTTTCGTAAGTATTTTAAAGCAGCATTTCACAGCTTGTAACTAGTTTAATTTGAAGTAGCGTCCTATAAAAGCCTGCACATGTTACAATATTCTGCCTCTTCTACTGACTCCCATATTTTTGCACTTTCCCCACTCGCCTCAGCAAGTCCACAGATTAGCTTACTCATTTGTAAGGATGTACATAATTAACCTGCTGCGCATTTCATGATCTGCATCATATTCTGCTGCCCAAAGCCAGCTGAAACACATACCATTTACATCAAGCCATTTGTTGGCTGTTAATACATATTCCGAAGATGTTACTGACTTCTGTCTTCACTCACTAACATTGCCTGCCATTAGCTACAGAAAAAGTTTCCTTCCAAAACAAAATGTATCTGCTACAGTAATAACTGAAGCCTTAAATGTGCTAAATAGAAGCTAAATATACAAAGTAGATCCACTGAGAAACAGTGTTAATATCGCAATTGACAGGTGGATGAAGTATGTCTGCTGGCATCAATGCATATGGCAGGTCACGAAGGATACAAAACAATACACTTACCAGCTTTTTGGTAGAAGTTAGCTGTTTCATAAGCAAGAGCAGCTATTAGTCCTGGATTGTGTTTCAGCTCAATAGCCCGAGCAATTGTCACTGAAAAAAAATCCACATCATAGTAATACGGTTAATTGAAAATGCTAGCAGAGCCATTTAGCATTTTAAACCGCCTGCATGAGCGGAAAACAAGGACTGCACAGTCAAGCAAACTGAAAAAAAAGACATTGTTTCTTGGATAGAATGATTCCAAATTAAAAGAAAAGTTGAAGGAAGGTTATTCTGAAGACTAGCTAGTAAACAGAAGCTGCAAGTATTTTAAAGTAAAGGAACTGAGAATTTATGTTAGGTAAGCATGGTAGTGAAGAGGAAAAAAGTGGAGGGGAAGAATGTCACACACAAGTTCTTCCACAGTGGTCACATTTATAATACTAGACTGAGTTTTGGCATTCTCCTCCTATAATTGTAATTTAAATTTCTTTAAAAGCAACCCACGCCACTAAGCCACAGCACTTCAGGAGAAGAAAAATAATGGCTGCCAAGCATACCTCATGAGATCAAGTAACCCACCAAGAATGTAGTTTTCCACCCCCAACAAACATGCATATTTGCAGATACCTTCTTGAGCTTCAGCTTGGCACTGTATGATGTAAGAGTCTGTAAGTCGAGCTTCTAAATCTCTTCCTTTTTCTACAGGTGTAATCAATTTTGGAATATGACTTTCCTAAGTACACAGCAAGTCTCAAAGTTAGTTTGACTCAATACGCTGCTGTCAATGCAAAGCAAGTCCCTTATTCCTAAATGGATGGGACACCAAGCAAAGATCTCATGACAGGTAGCTGTACTGCTGCACATGCTACTGGGCAGACAGACCTAGAACTCTTCCACTGCCAGGGGAAGTGCAGCAGAGATTGAGTGGTAGCACAACATGTATTAATACCCTTCCTTTTTTCCAGTAGCATTCACATAGCGTGAGGTATTTGTTTAAGGCTTTTCTAAGATAAAATGCCAAGTACTTGGAGACAACATAAAGAACAGACAACAAAGATTTTTTTTTTTACCTTCAAGTGCTTAAAAACCCCAGCTGCTATCTTCAGGCTTCTGTGAACATCTTTTGCTTCATCTTCTGTTATACTAAGAATACAGAATGAATCAATGAAATTTTAGTTAGAAAGGATCTCTAGGTGTCATTTAGTTCCACCTCCTACTTTGGAGCAGGAATATTGCAAACAGTAGATCAGGTCAGCTATGTCTTTGTCTAGCTGAATATTGAATCCTTTGGGAACGGAGAGTCCCCTGACTGAGTAACCTGCCCCACTGTCGTGCTACTCTCACAGTAAAGAAGTTTCTTACGATATCCAATCATTAAATAATCAATAGAACTCACTTGAAAAAATACACATAAGACCTTGTAATGACTTTCAAGTAAAAGTGTTAAAAGTCTTTCAAGTCTCAGTGTTAAAAGCCAAAGCTTCAGAATCTGTCAGGTTAAGCATCAGCAGAGCTGTGATTTTGAGAATCTCAGTTCTGTACCTGCACCTCTAGAGCAGGACTGATGAAGAGTTTATTGACTACTGATGCTTTCTCCTTACCACAGTCATATGGTACTAGCACACTTCATTCACAGATGCAAGAAGGGACAGAAGCATGATTGGACAATAATGGCACATGAATGAAGGTTAACTGTCCCCTTGAACTCCTACTGCCCCAGCTGGACATGCACTACAGCAGTTAAAACTCAAACTCTGAAAGTTTTTGGTGGAACATCACTGCAATGGAATTACTAGGAAAAGAAAAAACACTTACTCTTCTTTTCCAGCGAGTCTTGATGCATACTTTGTGTACCACAGGGCTACATTAAATCCCATAGAAACCAGTTCGAACACTGCATCCTGTTGGGCACTAGAGAGACAGACAAAACCCCCACAAACAATTTAATGCCTTTCATTTTGTTCTGACATGCTCTCTGCTTATAGCTCACATAGCATAGGTCGACATTTCCCTCCATAAAATATTTTTCTCAGAAGTCAACAATTTCCAATTCAGAACCTCCTCCTTGCTGAACTGCCCAAAAGAGACTTCAATTTTTACTTATTCTATTTAAGAGGTCACAATTACGATTTCCTATATTCAAATGCCTACCCTTGCCATTTGGGAACTTTTATTTTAAAACAGTAACTTGACACTTGTTTAGCTTTGGGTGTGGCTGACATTTTTCTTTTTTTTTTTTTTTTAAATTGCACATTTTGTGGAAAACCTTGCTCTGGAATGTCTACTTTAAAGCTGTAGCTGCTAAGTTAATAAGTCAGAGTCTATTACATCTCCCTCAAATGAAAGCTATTGCAAGTATTTATGTAACTGCAGTTAAACAGCATGTGCAAAGAGCAGAAAGTTTCAGAAGCTAAAAACCATGGTCTTTGAAAAGAGTGAACTTGCAATCACAATCAATGGCTTAGAGGTATTAATCTTGAAAAAGAAAGGGTGGGAGTTGGAGGAATAACGTTGGCAGAAGAACAAGTGTGCATGACCATGGGAAAATTCCAAAGAGAGTCCCAATCAACAGATTGTCTTCCAAGGGGAATAAAAGCTTTGAGGAAATTAAGCACTATTAGATAAAGCTTGACAAACTTGTAAGTGTGGTGATACAACATAATTACCTACACTAGTGAGAGACAACTGAACAATCCAGAAGGTTACAGATGTACAATTCCTACTTAAAACAGAAGCTTTGTCTGTTTGTACCTGAAGTACATGCACTTGGAGACTCAGAGGACAATATCGGATCTTCAGCAATGTTTGTAACTTCAAAAATCTTAGAAGATACTGGTCAGGCAATTACACAAAATGATAAAGTTTTAAACTGTAGTAATCTATGCTAAATTCACCAATATGCTCAAATATTGAGACCTTTGTTCTGCTCTGGCCAACTGTAGACAGAGGTTGTAGATCAACTAAGACACACTGGATCCTTTTACCATTATCGTGTTATCATGACGTTACGTAAAGGAACACATGCTTCAGAACACCTAATACAGAATGGCAATTATCAAAACTGCAAAGCAACAAGTTTTTGGAAACTACTTTGTGTTCAGCATTTTGCTACTCTTAAGCTTTCCTCACACACATGCATATATATAACAGACCAGAAAAAAAATCAGCTGCACACCCTGTAACCATAATAGCATACATACTTTGGAACTTGTCCTTGTAATGTGTCTGTCCACTTGAAATTCTGAATATATCTCAATTTGCTTTCTTGGGTAGAGTCATCCAGTGGAAGGATAAAACCTACAGAACAAAAAAAATGTAGCAACAGGCAATCTTACAGTAAGAAACAGAAACAAGTAATAAATGAATGGGGATCAATGAGAATACAAATATAGGTAAATGAATGTTTCTCGCTGTACCACTCATACACACATTACTTCCTAAGGCTTTTTTTCCTCAAAATCATGAGAACAAGAGGTACAAGACCCTGAACTGGCTACTACAAGAAACACCTTGCCCAGCAGGTTACCAGCTCAACTCTGCATGCCTCGACCGCTCACAGAAAAACCTGCAGATGTTTGCATGTCCCATATGAGACTGGCTGGCAGTTGGACTGACCCTGGTGTAGGATGGCTGAGGATGCTCAAGGTGAGTGATTGTGCCTGCCACTATAGTAGCGATGAGGAAATTCCAGGAAAAGCCTGACAAGGGAAAAGCATAGACTTTGTAAGCATGGACTCACCTAAGCATTACTACTTTTGTCTCCAGAGCTGCAGGAAAATGGTTCTTCACCTCCAGCTGCCCAGAAAACAGCATTCACTGGGATGAAGCTCATGCTAGGAGATGTTCAAATGCTACCACATGCAGGCCCAAGAAGGAATTTTTCATGGAGGACCAAGATGGGCCTCGGCCTGATCAAGTCTTACAGACTTCAAGAACTCAAGACTTGCAACAGCAGCTATTTAGGTTTGAGTTTTGTCACATACTTTTAAAGACAGAAAGCACTTATTACTTTCATGTGCAGAAGATTTTAGTGACCAAGCATGATGCTTTCCTGAGCAAACTCTCCAAATCTTGTCTGCAAAACATGGACTGTTAAGTTACCTTCATCTAGAATGTCTCATTAGCTTATATCCTCCTACAGCCTGAAGGAGCTACAGCAACCTGAGCTGCTTCCCTTCCCATAGAGTGAAAGATCACACAGTTTCCATGAATCAGCTGATTCCCACAAAATCTGTCCTAAGAAACTTGCCTGAGCACCTGACTGCTAAGATTTATCCAAATATTGGCAGGAGGAAGGTTTCAAGAGAATGCATCCACCCCAGCGACCATCTACTACAAATGAAGATAACTATCTCATGGGAACCTAGTTATACCTAACACAAGCAGCAGCAGAAGTGTAAACATATAACAAATCTATTACCTGGCACTACACAAACCAGGAGTTTACACTGAAGAGTGACTCCCATCAGCTAATTAATACATTAAATTTATACGTAAGGAGCAATTCACAATTTAAGAGACGGATAAACATTTTCTCCTTCAGCAGGAAGCAGAATGAGGCTAAAAGCAAGAACATAGGACTGCCAACACTTAATGCTGGCAGGGTCACAAAGGACATTGAACTTGTAGAAAAGGCCTGGTGACTACCCATGACTTGTATCAAGCACAGGATCCATGAAGATACTCTCCTTCCCGAGAACTGCAGAGCTTTTTTAGAGAAGATTAGCACAATACAAATTCTAAGTGTCGATAAAATTCAAATTACATACCTCTCAATTTATCAGCCGTATTGCATGTTCCTACCTTGCAAGAGTGAGAAGTACAAGTCAGTTGCATTCTTCATCATTTCTGGATTACAACTTGAGTCTGTAAAGAGCTCCAACAGCCGTGTTCGAGATAATCTCAAATCACTGTATAGAGATTAAAAAAAAAAACAAACAGAAAAAAGAAACCTAAGAAATCCTACCCAAAAATGTACTACTAATGAAGTACCCACCCATATACACTCCACCTTTTGGACTAAGAAAGCAAACTGAAGCAGTCAATTTAGCTACCTGAAGGCGAGGAAATGTCCTTTATAAAGGAAGATACCAGCAAACACAGAAAAACCTTCCTTTCTCCTCTGGGTACATATGATTGACTCTTTAATTCAAAAGTACAATCCATTTTGGACAGACAGCAATGGATAAATCGGTACTCATTATTGATCTAATGTTCTAACACAAACTAAAATAACTATGCCTTTATCTACCAAGAGGCTGGGTGCAGGGGGAAAGAAGAGAAGTAACAAGCAGGAGCATTCTTCAACATTGGAATGGAATGAGCATATGAAAAGATAAGAATTGATCTGCAAAATAAGCCAAGATGTCTTTTCATTATATTCCTATCTACAATAGGACATTCATTACTTAATTTCAACGATTTCTTTAGCAGAAGAATGCACAGTCATCAGAAAGACAATGAAATGTTTAGTCTTTTCACTCTGCATTATTATAATAGACCTTGCTATACACTCAGAGACTTGAAAACCGGATAATTCATTCTTTGTAACTAAGCATTCAGCGCTATTAGTCTCCCATTGTCTCCCAGTCTCCAAGTTTCAAGGCATCTTTGGAACAAAAACTGAAAAGTAACCATTGCTTTTAAAAATGTCCTCCAAACTGCGAGACAGAGTGAATTTAATCACAAGTACACTTACTTGCAAACCTTTGTTGCAGCTGGACTGGTAGCCACTCCATAAAAATTGAATGAAACGGGAGCTGTAGCCTTCAAAGGATTGCGATGAAACCAGTGTGTCATCTTCTTTTTGTAGTGTCGTTCACGCCAAACCTAAGGTGTGGAAAGAAATGAGTAGGTGTAGGAACAGGTATAGCTGAGGTGTTAATATGGCATTCCCACAAAAACAAATTCCAAATGTAAACAATTAGGGAAAAAAATAATTTGCAAAGTTATATATATATAACTACAAAGAATTTTTTTTCATTTGAAACACTTAAGTTTTCATAGGCCTTGTCTTCATCATCCATATGCTTAGTTTGAGAATTCCACTCTGTCGAAAGACATTTTGTGAAGCAACTATTTTAAGTCGGGCAAAAAGCTACAACCTTTGTTCTACACTACTGTATACTTTCTTACTTGAAAAAACCACAATTGTTACCTCCTGCATGAGGCTGAATACTCCCCTTGCCATTTACAGGTAGTCTCAATTCATTAAGATCATTATCTGATCAATCAGTAGCTTTAATCAATTAGTAGCTTTTAGTGAGGCACCATTGATACAGATCAAACTGTGATTACACAGCAACTCTCACTGAAAACACGGATGTATTTACATACACACAATAGACGTGGAAATTTGGTAAAATACAGCTAAGAGATCATCTTTTCCCTTTTACCTCAATTTCAGAGAGTACATAGAATCACAGAATTGCCTGGTTGGAAAAGACCTCAGAGATCATTGTACCTGTCCACTACTAAATCACATCTCTGAGCACCTCATTTACCCCTCATTTAAATACCTCCAAGGATGGTGACTCAACCACCTCCCTGGGCAGCTATGCCAGTGCCTGACAGTCCTTTTGGTGAAGAAATTTTTCCTGATGTCTAACCTGAACCTCTCCTGGTGCAACTTGAGGCCATTTCCTCTCGTCCTATCACCCATCACTTGGGAGAAGAGACTAACACCCACCTCACTACAACTTCCTTTCAGACAGCTGTAGAGAGTGATAAGGTCTCCCTTCACTGCCCTTTTCTCCAGGTTAAACAGCCCCAGTGCCTTCAGCTGTTCTTCATAAGACTTGTTCTCCAGCCCCTTCACCAACTTCCTTGCCCTCATATAGTACAAGCATTGCAGTGAGATGTTTTTACAAGTTTTCAATAGCAAAGCATGGTGGGAAGATGAAATGTAGTGGGCACAAGCTGAAACAAGGGAGGTCTGTATCAGATAAAAGAAGAAACTTCTGCCCCATGAGGGCAGTCAAACTGAGGAACAAGTTGTCTCAAGAGCTTGTGTCATCACTATCCTCAAAGGCTTTCAAGAGCCCACCGGACAAAGCCCTGACCCTACTCCGAGCAGGTACCGGACCAGAGACCTCCAAGGCCTGCATCGCCTTATGGCCCTGTCTGAATGTCCAAGGCCATGGTTATAAAGCTCTGCCAAGCAGCAGTCCCCGTCGGTCACGGCCCCGTCACCACCTGCGCGGGGCGGGGTGGGGCTGCTCCCTGGGCAGCGGCAGGAAGGGAGCTAATGGGGGTCCTGCCCGATGCCGGCTGCCTCGAGTCACACCGCTACCTGCAGGCCGGGCACACAGAACCAGAGAAGCGACTGGTTGGAAAAGACCTTTAAGATCATCGAGTCCAACCGTACCAGTCCACTACTAAACGACATCCCTGAGCACCTCATCTATCCGTCTTTTAAATCCCTCCAGGGATGGCGACCTCCCTGGGCAGCTGTGCCAGTGCCTGACAGCCCTTTCAGTGAAGAAATTTTTTGTAATACCCAATCTAAACCTCGCCTGGTGCAACCTGAGGGCATTTCTTCTCGTCCCATAACCTGTCACTTGGTAGAAGAGACCAACGCCCACCTCACCACAACCTCCTATCAGGCAGCTGAAAACACAGATAAGGTCTCCCCTCAGCCTCTTCTCCAGACTAACAGCCCCAGCTCCCTCAGCCGCTCCTCATAAAACTTGTGCTCCAGCCCCTTCACCAGCTTCGTTGCCCTCCTCTGGACATGCTCCAGCTCCTCAATGTCTTTCTCGCAGTGAGAGGCCCCAAACTGAACACAGGATACAAGGTGTAGTTTCACCGGTGCTGAGTACAAGGGCACGACCGCTGCCCCGGTCCTGCTGGCCACACTGTTTCTAATACAAGTCAGGACGCTGTTGGCCTTCTTGGCCACCTCAGTCGGCTGCCAACCAGCACCCCCCTAACCAACATACGCGGGCTGCACTCGCGACACCCCGGTACCGGCCCCACCACTACCCCCGTAAGCCGGGCACACGCGGACCCCGCAAGCGCCGCGGCCTCCCCCGGTCCCGTCAGTTCATCAAGCGCTGGCCGCTGCAGGCAGCGCCAGCCGAGAACCGATGACATCGCCCCGCGCGGTTCGATGGGCCGACAGCATCGATCCGCCCCTCCGCCAGTAGGGTCTCTCCCCGGGAAAGTCGGCGCAGGCACGGCCAAGCTCCTTCGCGCCACAAACAGAGGTGGGAGAGGGAGAAGACGCGGCAACCTTGCGGCGCTGCATAGGAGGCACGGGGGGCAGGCACTGCTTACCGGGGGGGGGGGCCTTCTCGCGGCGTCACGGCCAAGAGCGGCGCAGTCCCTACCCGGGAGCCTCCCACGAGGACGCGACCTGCTCTGGAGCTGAGCACACCTGAGGCCGGGAGGGAAGCGGAGCAGCGCGGTCCCTACCCAGCTACCACCGAGACCCCGCCCGTGTCGGCCACATGATCGGGACCATGGCGCGCCCAAAGATAGTCACGTGATTGTGGCCATGGCGCGCACAGAGGCGGAAGCGGTAGTCCCGCCCCGTGGCGCGCGCGTTGCCGCCTCGGTAGCTATGGCGCGGGCGGGCGCGGCCGGCGCAGCCGCCCTCGCTGGGCGGCGCTGGCGGGAGGCGCCGGACGCGTTTGGTTGTCGCGGCGCCTGGGCTGGGCTGGGCTGGGCCGGGCCGGGCCGGCGGCGGGCGCGGGGCTCTGGCGGGAGCGAGTGCGGGGCGTGGAGCCCCGGCGCGGGGTGAGCATGGTGCCCTAGTGCTGGGGCTATGTCGGAGGCGGCTCGGAGCCTCCTGCAGCGCTGGGGTGCCAGCTTCAGGAAGGGCACCGACTTCGACTCCTGGGGGCAGCTAGTGGAGGCGATCGACGAGTACCAGATGTGAGTGAGTGCGAACGGATCGGGGCGCGCGGACTCGAGCGAGGGGAGGAGGGGAGGACACCGGGGTGGGGGTCCCCGACGGGCCTGCCCCCGTGTCCCCCCAGCCCCTTGCCCCCTCCGTGTACCCCGCATCTTCTTGCTCCACCCCCGTGTCTCCCGCATCCTCTTGCCTCTCCCATCCTGTGTCCCCCACATCCTCTTGACCCTCCCTCCCCATGTCTCCTCGGCCTCTTGCCCTGCCCCCGTATTCCCCTGGCCTGTCCCTGTCTCCTCCACCCCTGACCGTCCGTGTCCCCCCCCCCCGCCGTCCCTCCCTCGTGCCTCCCCCTTGCCTCCCCCTTGTTCCCAATCCCTGCACTTACAGAGATGGGTGGGGCAGGGGGTCTTTGGGAGCTCTGCTGGCGGGGAGGATCCTTTTGGCTGGTGGAGTTCCGTGGCTAGGAGCACCATGTCTCTTGATACCTCCGTGCCACCACCCTGTCCCTGGGCACCGTGCTTCTAGGGGAGGGGGGGCAGCTGAGACAAATAAGCAGCTGAAGCATCAGCTTTACCCAACACAACCCCAAAGAACCCAGTAGGGTGAAAACCATTCCATTGCACACTTGTGTGTGTTTCACCCCTGATGAGAGCAGAGTGGGAGAGTGGGGAACTGGATAGTGAGAGGGCAGCAACTGATGCAGCCCCAGTTAGGTGTGCTTGCAATGGATGGGACTGCATCGTCCATGGTGTCAGACAAGTATTGGCACTGTTGATGGTATCTTTAGAAACATACTTGGTCGCTTTAGTTAAGTGCTGTCCTCTAGGACTCTCTTCACCACGAAGATGAAAGCTATTTCATTGTAGTGTTGAGTGTTGCAGGCTTAGTTTCTTGTGGTGTATTATCTGGAAGAAATCCAGAGGGTTTGCATTGGTGCCCAAGAGAATCATCAGAAGGGATGTGCTCTGAGAGATTTTCTAGAACAATGCAGGATTATTCAGGTTATGGCTGTAGCCACACTGGCTACCCATCCACTAGTCTACTGGCTGAGTACAGCATAGTCACGAGATGCTATAATCTCATCATTTTGTTCACTCACCAGACAGGATGATGCAAGTTCAGTTATCCGCAGTTTGCTGATGGTCTTTAGAGCAGGGCAAGCTGTTACTACGAACCTTGGTGCAGGAATGAAAAGAAGTTCTCTTCCAGATCTGTATCTCAGAAGTAAAAAACATTAATTGTGAAGTAATGGAAGATATTTTTAATAACTGCCCTTACGTGGACATCCACAAGGACCCCAGGTTTAAACCTGGCAGTCTCAGCAGTCAGTTTCATTTAATGACGTTTCTTCAGAATGAAAATTCTTTAGGCTTCTTGTGCTGAGCTCACTTCATTGAGATCACTAAATGTTTGCAGATAGTCCAGTTTGAGATTGAAAGTATAACTTTTGTTCCCTTCCCTCCAGCGTCACTTGTGTTTGACAAGAACTAAGGTGATCTCAGCACCCTTCTTTTATTCTGACTTTGGAGCAGTGTGGTGTCTTTCTTACAAAGCTCCTCTTGGATATCATAAGCTGCTCTCACAAGCCATATCAGTGAGTGTCTACTGAGTAAAATAGTCCTCAGTAGATGAACTCTGTGGTTCCAGGAAGGGAGGAGAAAGGGAAGAGAAGATCGAAGGATTACAGGGTGATATTTTCTAGCAAGTGAGCTTGCTGACACTGAGAAGAATCTTCCCGAATCAAAGCTAGTTTATTCCATGGATTTAATGGCTACTAATGGGAAACACCACAATTGATCTCCCATGTCCAGGGGACCTACGTCTGCTTAGGTCTTTTATGTTACTCCTAGAAGTGCAGGAAGCCTGGTGCAAAGATTGGCCCTTCTTGTTTCAGATACTTACTCACACAAAAGTGCTCCAAGCTGTTGCCAGTGTCTTCCCTTTCAAATGACCCTGTCTGTGGAGCTTGGTCTGATCTGACTTTGAAAAAGCTTCAAATGTGATGGAGATGCCTTTATTTGGATTAGGGTGGGTTTTTTGCAGTAGTGACAAACGGAAAGAGGGTTGTGTTACTACTGATGCTTGTAGAAATGTTGTGAGTGGCATATTGCTGCTATGGTGATATGTTTTCTTAAGCTGTTACTTTTAAATGCCCTTTCTATATGTCCTGTGTATCCTATCAGTGGGACAGTAGAGAAGAAGTGTATATTTGAGTTCAAGCATGTTTGTGCATTTTGCCTTTTCTCAGCCACCGTCTTCCCCCTTTTATGAAGGGTGACAACACCATTGAGTTGTGCAGTTACATTGTCCTGTTTGGTTGTGTTTTCACTGGTGCTAGTTAAAAGAACTCCAGTGATCTCAATTCTTGACTTTAAAAAGAGCTTATTTTTAGGAAAGGCAACCCCCTAACCTTCCTCCCCCACTGCTTTTTTTTTTTCAACAATTTGCAACAATTGCCCAGAGGTTTTGTTCAATGTTTTCCTTCCTGGCAGGAAGCTGTAACTCTTCCCATAGCTTCCCTCTCTAGCTTCCTTTTGCTTTCTGGAGCCATTTGCTTACTCTGCCTTTCAAAACCCCTTGGTACTTCAGCCTCTGTGGTGACACAGGGTGGGGTCTATACTCTGAAGAAGATGCTAAGGGGCCCAAATGTGAGCTGAAACATCCTCTCAGCCCAGGCCAAGCCACCTTGCACCAGCCTTCGAATGCTGAGAGAGCCTGTGGCCATCACCTAGGGTATCTGCATAGATGCGTCTTGGCAGTCCAAATTGCCTCAAAATGCGCCATGAAATGCTCATACCAGAGTGGGTCTTCACAGGGATATGGCTTATAAAAAAATAATGGAATGCAGAGAGGAGAAAGGTCAGTGCTTATAAAAGGTACTGTTGGCTAGAAGGACCTTCTTACCTGTTCTCCCATCATGATACATTTTATATGCTGTCTTTCTTGCCTAATGTAATTGCATGCTTTTGCCCATCATCTTGGGGTTTTTTTAAGTGTGGCTTACCATGGTTATAAAAATCTTTGTTTAAAAAAGAAAAAAAACAGCTGTTTGAGCAGCTGTCTGTGGACTTTTCAGCAGACACGTCTTCTGAAGGGGACATACATACAACACTCTGTGTGCTACTGTGGTGTGTTCCCACTCTACAGTTTTCTTTCCCCCTCATCCAGATTAGCAAGGCATCTACAAAAAGAGGCGCAGTCTCAGCACAACAACTCGGAATTCACGGAAGATCAAAAGGTGAGTATTGCTGTTTTCTCAGTCAAGGAGCTTGACTCATGTATGTTTATATGTATTGTGGTTTTTATGTCTCGCAGACCAGAGCTTTACAAGACCTTTCTTCCTCCCTTGATATACCAAACAGAGTCCAGCAGGTGCTGTCATTAGATATGACAGATGCTTTGCTGTGTAATGTTGAATGTTGTGCATGCTGGCCAGAGTCCCGCATAACCTAAGTGTTTCTTTTTTTTTGGGTGACCTTTGGGTAACTTGCTTATACAACATTAGCACAATTTCTATTGTAATGTCTGAATACAAAACATCTTGAACCGCAGACATTTAGGATGTGTGAGAAGGATGTTAGCTTAACATATAACACCAGACTGGGAAGGGTCCTGGCAGACTACTCTGTAGTATTCTCTTAGAATGTTATTTGTTTATAATCTTTCAAAATATTGAAAATACTTCACTCCTTCACCCTCCCCCAAGTTGAAAAGGCTGTTTCTTGTCTTGGGATTGTATTAATGCAGTTCTGTGACAAGATTCAAGAGGAAGATGCTAGCTGAGGTCTCATACACTCAAGCATTTTCAGTGAAATACAATTTTTTGAGATATGAAGCCCTGCTACATTTTCATGTCTCGTATAAAGGCAAGTTTTATTAGGAATACCAAATTAGAGAACCCCTGTATTTCCAGATTTCCAAGTTGTAAGATCACTTGTTTGAACAGTGGCATTGCCTGAAAATTGACGTTTGCTAGCCCAGAATTTTGCCTGTGGTAACAAGAGTGCTAAAGTTAGTGATCTGTGTTTGTTAGTGTTTGTCCTGAAAACAGATTCTGGCTGCAAAAATTGGAGATGAACTTGACATATTTAAAGGAACTCATTACAAGGAAATACACCTTTACATGCAGTCTGGCAGATGTTTGTTTGCTTGATATGTAGCAATAAGAGTCATAGAATCTTCCAGTTAGAAAAGACCTATGAGATCGCCCATCAGCCGCTAAACCATGTCCCTCAAAAACTCATCTACCTGTTTTTTAAACACCACCAGGGATGGTGACTCAACCAACTCCCTGGGCAGCTGTTCCAGTGCCAGACCACCCTTTCAGTAAAGAAATTCTTCCTAATATCCAGTCTGAACCTCCCCTGGCACAACTTATGACCATTTCCTCTTGTCCTACCACCTGTCACATGAGAGAAGAGATCAACACTTACTGTCCCAAAGCCTCCTTTCAGGTGTCCGTAGACAATGATGAGGTCTCCCCTCAGCTTCCTCTTCTCTAGGCTAAACAACCCCAGTTCCCTCAGCCATTCCTCAGTTTGTTCTCCAACACCTTCACCAGCCTTGTCGCCCTTCTCTGGACGCGCTCTAACACCTCAATGTCCTTCTTGTACTGAGCGGCCCAGAACTGAACGCAGTACTCTAGGTGTGGCCTCACCAGTGCTGAGTACAGGGGTACAATCACTTCCCTGGTCCTGCTGGTCACACTGTTTTTGATACAGGCCAAGATGGCCTTCTTATCCACCTGGGCACACTGCTGGCTCACATTCAGCCCGTTGTCAATCAACACTCCCAGGTCCCTCTCTGCCAGGCAGCTCTCCAGCCATTCTTCCCCAAGCCTGTAACACTGCATGGGGTTGTTGTGTCCCAAGTGCAGGACCCGGCAGCTGGTCTTGTTCAACCTCATCCCATTGGTCTCAGCCCATCGATCCAGCCTGTTCAGATTCCTCTGCAGAGCCTCCTTTCCTTCAAGCAGATCAATACTGACACCCAACTTGGTCTCATCTGCAAACTTGGTAAGGGTGCACTCGATCCCTTCATCCAGGTCATTATTAAAGATATTGAACAGGACTGAAACCAGCACTGAACCCTGGAGAACACCACTCGTGACTGGCCTCCAACTGGATTTAACTCCATTTACCACCACTCTTTGGGCCCGGCCGCCCGGCCATTTTTTTACCCAGCAGAGGGTGTGCCTATCCAGGCCAATGGCAGACAGTTTCTCAAGCAGAATAGTGTGAGAAGCGGTGCCAAGGGCTTTACAAAGGTATACCTTCTGCTTAAGAAAAGCAAAGAGCTGGTTTTCCATGTTCTGTTCACCTTCTGCAAAGAAGAAGATAAGGCTCATGATCATCTTAAACTGAGATCATCTTGGAGAAAGATTTGTTCCACCTTTCCTGAACTGAGGGCTTGGGTGCCTTGTTAGTGTTGGACAGCTGTTGATACTTTGGTTCTTTCTACTCTCTATCCCTTGCTCATAGCATTCCCCATCATTCTCAGCTATAGTCATCTTCACCGTGTTTCCCCTCTGTGGGTACTTTTGAAAGTATGATTTCTTTATAAAGGCGAAGCTGTTGCTCTCAGTTCTGGAGGCATTGTCTCCTGTGAGTATGGGAACCAGAACAACACAGGGTTTTACTTCCAGATGTTCCTTGTATCTTGTGGAAAGGGCCTTGGACCAGGCTGTGGAATTGAGTGAGGTCAGCCATGGGGGAAGGCCTGGGGGCTCAGGAAGCAGATAACTAACCTCAGATGTTGGATGTGCGACTGCGATCATGTCTTAAGGTGATAGTCTTCTGAAAAGAAAATGAGTGGCTGTTCTTATTCCTTGCAGAATGGTATGTGTTTCTAAAGCTGATATAACATATAAAAGTGGTTGACAGTTGCATCACTTGGCTTTTTTTTTTTTTTTTTCAGATCAGTAAGGGGTTGATGCACTGAAGCTTTGAGCCTGGTTATCCAATGGTGGTGCCTATTTAATTAGCCACATCCACAGCTGAATTCCCGGCCGTTCTCTTTCTGTCCTCTACCATGAGGAATGCTAGTCATACAAAAATAAGTCTTGCTATTGCATTGAAAGAAAGACTTAAAACTCTATACAGCAAAATCTTTTAGTCTGATGTTGTACTCCTTGCAGTTCTGGTCTTCCCTGTTTCTGCAGGAGCTCAGCCTGTATCGCCTGCAGACCATGACCAATTACTGTCATCACTAGTGTTATTCGCGTGGCATGTAGGAGTAGAGTTTATCATGCTTCTGGATTTTCAAGCAGTTTGGTTAATAGAAGTGTGTCTTCTCTCTCACCAGCCTTCAAAAAACTCTTCTCACCAAACCAGCTACTTTTTCTCAGCTTAGTTTCTGCCAATGCATCCACCAGCATGCTATTTGGTTTTGGTTCTGGAAAGTCTTTTTCCCTGATACCTTTCTGAGATTCTGAATGTCTTTCAAGAGCCACTTCTTTATTTTTCTGAATGTGAAATAGTGTGTAAACTTCAGGGTTTTCTTCATCTGGTATTACTGGCCAAAGTTGTGCACAGAATTTCATAGATTGGAGAAGGCAAGGCTGTGAAGTTAATTATGAGTTCCAGTTTCCTGATCTACCCTCATTCCAATATTTGTGTAGACTGTTTACAGTTGGCTGTTTTCCAAAGAACCGTACATACTGCTGAGAATTACTGTGCGGCTGTCGTTGTTTCTTACTTTACATACTCTGTGGGGAAGATGGATATCAGCAGTGATTCCTCTGTACCAAGGGAAAACTACTAGCTTTACAGCTACAGGGAAAGGATAAGGATAGGTTCAAGCCCTCAACCTCATCTGTCGCTATAAACTTTTACCGTGTTTGGGTTCATTTCATGCATCATGGTGCAGTGCAGATATGGCCACCGTAACTGATGGTGTGTTACTTGCTAATGTAATCATACAGTCTGTCCAACAACACTTGGCAGATACCACCCATTTTGTTCCTAGGCGTACTGTGAGCCACTTACCATTTATCTTACGATAAATGTATTGTTTATGGCAAGAATTCAGACTTCTAAGTATTCGTATCTTGCCTTTTTGATATTAATGTGAAGAGTCTGTTTTGAAACACTATATACTACTTCCCTTGATAGAGCAGACTGCTCTCCAGAATTTGCCATTCATTCTTGGATTTTCAGCTTCTTGGGGATGGTGTGTTTGAGGGGTCGGGATGGGTGGCATGTGGTGTTGTCTTATATCTGCTGCTGGATGTAATTCTGGAGCTTTAGTCTTTGGGGTAGGCTCTGCCTTAACTTGGATAATTGATAGTGTTGGAATCTTCATTAGCAGTTATGAATTTTGTTGAAGATTTCTCTGCAGATAAATACTATAAATAACTAGTAATTTTGTTTAAATCTAGTCACCCTGCAGTAGCTGGGAGGCTATGCAACAGTTTTATCACCTAGAAGCTGCATGTATGGAATATTAACAGATACAGTTATTTTAGAGGATAAAGGTAAAATCCTTTCTTCATTCATAATCAGCCACTGTGTTTTGCTGCATGAATTGTTCCAATTAGGTTTGGCCATAGTTGTCAGCCTGCCTCCAGCTATAGTTTCTCTCACCCAGTTCTCTGTGCAATAACCTTGACCTTTAAAGCCTTCTTTTAACCACATTTGTTGTTTCTAGTATAACTGTTTGTGTGCTAGGCTGAGTTTTCTACAGTATTAGAAAATCATGCTTTTTTATGCCATGGTAACTTGCTGAAATAAGAGCACTGTTAACAGTCTTAGCATGATTCGTTAAACTACTGGTCTCCTAGCAACCCAGACCTCTCTTTAAAGCCAAACTCTGCTCTGGCTCTGTATTTATGCAAACATCTTTGACTGCATTACAGTTAGCACAGTCATTACTCACACATCTGCACTGAAGAAACCTTGACTACAAGATCAACTGACTTTTCTAATCACAAGTTTACATAAAACTAAATCCTAACTATTTGAAAAGGGAAAAGTTAATTATTGCTTCAGTCTTTCTAATGAGATGAGAACGTTTTCCCTGCTGCAAAAAGGATCCTTTGCATGGGATAGCTGCAGCTGAAAATGATAGCAGTGTTTAGCTGCATTTTTAACTTTTGGGTTGGGTGTGGTCCCTTAAAAAAATAGTTATGAATAATGCCTGCTGGGAGCTTGCCATATTTCAATAGATTCCATATAAAACCTATTCTTTACTATTTTAAGGCTCCCAGGCTCTCTTCCGTTAATCTGTTTGTGGAGCCCTTATTGCCCTCCAGGAGCCAGAGGACACACATTTTGTGTTACTGTTTGTCCTGTTAGGAGGTACCTAGTTTGGGCAGTTTAAAGAATACACAGAAATGTGCAGGATTGGGAACAGGGGTGTTGCTGATCTTATTGGTGAACTGACAAAGGACACAGGGGTTGAGCAGTGCTTCTTGAGACCTCATTTGCGGTGTGGGCTCTATGCTGTACATGTGTGACCGGGAGAGGAAGAGCCATGTGAAGATCTGTTTACATATTCGGATTCTGTGGTGGGGCACAGAGACTCTGTGCTGGCATCCTGTGAACGTGTAGCCCTCTTCTCTGCTGCAGTCAGAGGGGTTTTGATCTAACACAGAATAAGCGTGCTCTTTACGCAGCAGTCAACACCCAAACCATCGCAACAGCTGCATTTTTACAAATGTTAGAGTTGTAGTCAAACCTTAGAGATTTCCCCTCCCTTCCCTAGGGAACTTTGGATTCCTTTCTTCTACCCATTACTTCACACCTTCCTCTTTAAGATTCTACCTTTGTAAATGTATCTTTCCAGATATTCTCGAATATAAAAAGGAATTCCTTTTGTTACACTGCAGCTGATTAGACAGATGTAGTGCTTTCTCACCCTAGGGACTAAGGATCTATTGCTGTAGTGCTACCTTGTGTCCTCCCATCTTGCCTGCAGGTACATGTAAATCCACAACACCCATGTGGAGTATAGGTCTGAAAGTGTCAAAATTAATCCAGGACTGTGTGTCCTCCTTTCTTTTTCAAAAATCTGTGGTTTTCCAAGCTATGCTGCAGATCCAGCTGTGGATCTCTGTTATGTAGCAGAATTAATTTCAGGGAGGTAGGAGTCTGGTGACTGAACCTGCACTACAAAATGAGCCTCCACGGAGATGGAGCTGTAATATTTTTATTCTACCATGTTGCATGCAAGCATATGGTCACATTGCTCTATATTAAAATTCCCAAACAGCACATGGTGCATCCTGGGCAGAGGAGAAAACAATGTGTGACCTGTACTAATATGCATCACTTGCTACTTTCCTGGGAGGTGCTCAAAATAACTGGATTCTTTATAACCACCATACAACGGACAGTAACATAAACTGCGAGGATGCAAAGTCTTGGCTAATGCCGTGTTGTAAAAGAGTGTTTAAGACAGGAGGAGATATCAGTTGGGGAGAAACAGCTTTGAAAGCTTTGATGTGTCTGTGATGGCAGATGAAAATCACGTATCTGAGGCTTTTACACACTCCAGCTGTTGGCTTTGCCCTCGAGGCATTGATGTCTGTGCTGCTTGTGATTTAGCTCTGGAACTCTTTCAACTTTCAGTGTGGTGTAAGGTGAACTGAAACTGTGGCCCCTTAGCTTTTACCCCAGCCTATGGAAACTAGTGGTGGCCCAGGAGCTGGCTGAGAAGCAGTTCTGACTGCAGGAGAGTCAAGGCAGATGACTGGGGAAAGTAGTTGTGAAAGCATGCCCAGTTTTTATGTGCTGCCTCCTCTCAGAGCCCTAGAACGTAACCCTCCTTTAAACGGAAGTTTTGGCTTTTGACTGATACGGCATAACATGCCAGGTACCGATACTCTTGAAGCTCTCCGATGCCAGAGTTGTGCTCTAGGAATCTTTTCCTCCCCTTGCAACCAGCTTGAGGGGAGCTCTTTATGTATTGCCTGACTTAAAAGGAGAGAATGAGTTACATGTGCGTATTTCAACTTTTATTTCCCTTCTGAGGGGAAATCTTACTTTGAAAATAACTTGCTTTTCTTTATAGCTTCATTGTTGCTATTTTTCTGGCCCTATAAATGTTACAAATTATATTTGGACTTTATCTCTGCACACAGGCATTTTTCTTTGCTAAAACCTTTGAGTTAACAAACAAACTTGTTATGGTCAAGCAAGGTAAAATAAACTGTGGAGTTGGGTCCACTTGAAGTCAGTTAAAGAATACTGAATTCCTCTTGATTTCTTTCACCTGGTAGTAATAGAAGCAAATGTGACTGCTGCTCCAGCTTCTTATTTTGTGAGACTTAGAAGCTTAAGTAGCACTGTCTTGAAAGTAAGGCTGCCAGTAATGGGCTATCTTGAAGCCCTTCCCTCTCTTCTATGTTTTTAAATAAAAATGAGATATTACTTCACAGTTTGTCTCAGGGGTATTTTAGATAGCTGACAGGTTTGAATCAAAGAGTATGTTTAATGCTTCACTTAGATTTTAAACATTTTAAAATTACAAAAAAAAAATAGTTTGTTCAGTGCTAAGGTGCTGGGCTTCTGTAGCTTCTGAGGAAGGCTGAATTGGTCTGCTGAGATTGTCAGCCTAATAGAGGAAGTGTGGGCATGACTCCTGAAAGGGCAAATTAAACAAACCAGTCAAGTTCTCAGAAGGCGATATACTGGTTGATTTGGATTTTTTTTCTTTCTCCTCTATCACCTCAGAGCAGTTGAATTTATAAACAATTTATGATGTGGTAGGCGTTATTGCAGTTTCTGCAGAGTGAATGACCCCCGTCTGTGTTGATTAGGGAGTGGAGTCAAGTGGTAGATGTCCGTTTCATCTATTGCACTTTCAGAAAATCTTGCTTGTGTATAAAAAAGGTTTTGATGCTGAGTGATCTGGTACTGAATAATAGATCTGAAATCTTTGCAAGAAAAAGTAATTGTTTGTGTTTATTTTTCTTAAAAGATGTGAATATGGAAGAACACTGTTTCAGTACTAAATTAAGCAATTTCTTTTTTTTTCTTTCAGAAAACCATAGTTAAAATTGCAACATGCTTGGAACTGAGAAGTGCAGCTTTACAGGTATAGCTTTTGATCTGTGTGACTTCATACTTTAGTGACAGGAAACTAGAGACTTTTAAAGGTGGGTTATTGTCTTCAGATATAGCCAAAACTCCTGAAAACAGAATTAACAAACTCTGGGTTGAACACTTGGACTTTCCAGTTTGTGAACAGGATACCCCATGTGGCTGCCTTTAAGTGCTTATATGAGCGTATATTGGGATTTGTACAGGAATTTAACCACAGGATTTTTGTCTTTGGCTCTTTGCCTCATTTTCCTGTTTTAAACTGATCCATTTGTCTTCTAACCTGTGTGCAAGGGTAAAAAGATCCCTGGAGTGACCCTTGCACTAATTCAGCTTCTTTGCAAACCATAGTACAGCATGAGGAAGAATGTGTGTGTAGAATAAAAACAACTTTGTAGCAGTCATGAAAACTGGCAGTGCTGTGGGCAAATGTGAGAAAATAATGATTTAGAAGGTACTCTTTGGGCGTTTTTCTGGACTGAAGGTAGATGTCATGGAAGAAAATTTCCTTGTCTCAGCATAATCTTATCCCCAAAACAAAAGGAAAGTGAGACAAATTTCCAGAAGAATGTGGACGGGGAAGAGGTGGATCAACTGAAGCAAAATTTGGGTTACTTCACCACCAAAGAGCAGTGACAGGCAAATTTTGCATCAGGTTGCTCCCGAGTACTTCATGTTGCTGTACAAGGTGCAGCAGCTCCATTGTGTTACCTTCAAGTGTCTGTTAAGTGACAAGTTAAGCAGTGTGCTGAAGCTGGACTAATGAGGTGGGGTCTGACCAGTCTCAAGGCTGTGCAGCGTTTGAAGAAATATTTGTTTAGCTCTGTCTATCTTTCTGTTTTGATCTAACCTGTGGCGTTGCGTTTGTTCTGAGTCACTTTGACTTTAGGCTGAGGGCAAGTTTGTTTTCTTGTGTGACATCTTCATGGGTCAGGTCACGTCTTAGAGCAACAGCAGAAGGTGCAGCCGTGTCATAACCTGCTAAACTGAAGAGATGGTGTCTTGCAAGAACAGCCTGCCTTGCTGTTGGCTTCTCAGTAGTGACTCAGGAGTTTTATAACCTGTGTGAGGATACTAGAACTTCTCATCCACTTCACTTTGGGGATTGTTTTACTTGCTGTGTTTTTATTATGGTTTCTTAGCAGAGATTAAAGCAGTTAGTGAGTGTGGTTATCTTTTCCCATTCTTCAGCAGTATGTGTATAGGTGCTTTACTATCCTTCTGTAGTCTTGCAGAAGGTCTCTGTTGCCACTTGGAACAATTAAAAACAAACAAACAAACAAAACCAACCCATCGGGCCTTAAAGAAGAGTTGGAAACTATGGGAAATCTTGAAAGATGCCATGGGTGCGATGGCACGGTAGGTGGGACCTGATGCTCTGCCTGGAAAACGGTGTCCAATGTCAATCCTTCTGTTTACACAGCTTTTGTGATGCCAGCTCTGCCACTTGTCATCTCAGAATGGGCTGGTTCAGCTTACTAAACTGTTGGTGAACTACCTCGGAGTGAAAACTTATAAGCTTTTCTGTTGAGTTAGTAAGTCAAATAGGCTTACTGAGACACAGACATGCTACAGACAGGTGAAGAAACTGCTTCATCAGGGTTGGAAAAAGGAGAGATGGGAATCCCTCTTCCATTTGCAGTGAGCTCTTTAGCTGAGTCTTGTTAAGCTTGTCCTGTATGCTCTAGTTTCTGCCAATGTTATGATATTGGAGGTGTGTCTTGAACAGTGAATGCTCCTGGTGGCGCATCACTTCACAGTGCAGTCTTACAGCTGATCCTACTTCAGAATAATTTGATTAGGGAAGAATTATAACAAGTCCCTCTGTCTTAATGTTCCTTTGTGCATTAAGTATGAAAGAGCAACTAGTTGCTTTATAGCTATTTTGTATTAGAGCTCGAAACATAAGTTTCTTCTCAATAAATGAGAGGTAATGTCCTTTCCACCTCATCTCCAATCCTAGCCTTTGTTGGGGAGGTTTAGTTTGGGTTTTTTTAGGATGTTGCTTTGAAGTAACTTGGTACGCTCGAACAAAGGAAGAACCTTACACTCATTCAAAGATATGGTAACTCTGTCTGAGGGGAAGGTGTATACAAAGATCTAACTCTTTCTTTGTAATGTCCTAGTCCACCCAATCACAGGATGAATTTAAACTTGAGGATCTGAAGAAGCTGGAACCAAGTAAGTAGCATCTTTGTATTTTAAGTGAGTGATGTTTATCATTACAGTGGAAAACGTGACAGCAACCTGAACACTGGTTGACTGCAGTGTGGTCAGTAATGCTCATTTTAGGTGATTCTTCTGAATATCCATTACCATGTAGACAAGACTTGATGTTTATGAAGGAATGTAATCGGGGTAATTTCAAAGTATAGTAGTCCTAATTTTTCAGATAATATATTCGTCTTTATTCTCAAATAAGTGTTTCTTACGGTGCTGCTAATTTTGGCACAAAGTAATGCAATTTAAGCTATCAGTAGTACGATATATAATCAGCTGGAAAATTTGCATTCAGATTTTTTCTTTTACTGAGTTTCAACACTTTGTGGTCTTCCTCCTTGCAGCAGGAAATTTATTTTTTCTTCAGAAAATATTTAACTTGTGCTCATGGTAGCCAATCACCTGTCACCTACCACTGTAATGCTACTGGATTAATGAAGTTAAGAGTCAAAGTGAGGATGTGAGTCAGTCTTTGAAGGATTTTATGTGGTGTTGTTTTTTCCCAACTGGTCAGTTCTTGGTACGTCAATCCAGAAATAATTTTTTTTCATGTAGGAAGTACCTATTTATCTGCTATGTTTTCCTCCCTGTAACTCTGGCTGCTTTATTCTGAAAGCATCCTTATGATCAGAGATTTCACATCTAAGAAATGTTATTCTTAATGCTAACATTTCTGCAGTCCTAGGGAAAAAGAGATGTGAAAGAGTCTCTTTCATAGTGGCAAAAGCTGGTTTTATTTTGCTTCTGTCACAATTGTATCATTAAGAGGGATGTTGGGGATAAACATGATAGACAGGCAAATGTTTTCATTTCATGAATAAGCGGAGCTTGTCTGCGCTGCGGTTCTCCAAGTACCAGCACAGGATCCTACATGGAAGCTTGTCAAGAAACAGGGCATTCAGTTGAGCTTCCTAATGTCTCTACCAAAGCATGGAGTCCGAATTATTTCAAACTGTTCCCTAAAAATGGGATTGTTATTATTAGGTCTTTCTTATACTACATATTGTATGTCTGCCTCTGCATCTGCTGCTTCGGGATTATTTTGATACTCCTGCTCTCTGTTTATAAAGTATTTAAAATGTTGTAATCATTGTATGACTGTGGATTTTAGACTCCATGGTGCAAATGCATTGTGAGCAACTGAATTATTGAAAAGGGAGAAGAATCATGTTTAAATTGATCAAACTGTTCTACAAATATATTGTAGATGTAAATGACTGTTGAAGGCTTTAGTCAGGATTTACGTTTTGCCAACAGACATAAAGCTTCCCTTGAAATACCTCCTTCCTTAGAATCCAAAATTTAAATTTTGGTGCAACAGTCCTGTTGCTTATCTTGCCCTCCATCAGAGAACTGATTTTTAGCTGTCAGAAAACCTGTTCAACAGTGTGAAATGCATTCAGCCTACACCTCATACAACAAGCAACTATATTAAAACTGAGAATTGAGTGTGTGGCCATCAGTTTTCAAAGACACTGAATTATTTTCCTTGGAGGAGAACTGGTGGTTCTATGACAACAATTCAACATTGATGTTCTTAATGCTGCTGTCGGACTTGGATTGTTCTGGCCTCTTTCTCTCTGAATTGGGCCTTTGTTTTGTGGGTTTTAAGTATGTATCTTGAATAGAGTAAATCTTAATCAGACCAACACCAGCCATTTCATAAAATACCCCGTGCAGTGTTTTAATTTGTATGTTGTCAATTTTCTCTTGCATTCCACCAGAAAAAGCCAAAAAAATCTGAGCTGGCAGTGCTAATAAGCGATTCCTTTGTTAGGTCAAGCCATTCTGTTAGGGTGGAACAAAAACAGCTATTCACACAGCTTGGCTTGTTTTAATTACTTTTGTGGGCTGAAGCTGTCAAAATGGCTGAGAAATTTGGTTTGGGTGTTGTTATAACAACCAAGGCCTTTAGACAATTTCTTTTTTTTAATCTTGTGTTGTCAAGTTCTAACTTTCCTTACTTAAGCTTGCACTTCACGCTGCTTGGAAAGTGAAGCAGTTGGCTAGTTTTGCTTGTTTATAGGATTTGTCACCAAATCTTTTGTGCTAGAATAATGCTACAGGAGGGTACATACATACAAATAGTTCTTTTGAGACTGCACTGTGTGAAATCACTGCTAACACACTGGATCTCACAAATCCTTTTCTGTGAAAGCTTGTATCAGTGTTATAATACCCTTTACAAGTGGAAAGGCTGGGACGTCCCATGTGCCTGTGTTCGTGTGTCATAATTCTAGCCACTAAGCGACTAGTTTCAAACTCAGTTTGTATGAGAGTAATATAAGTAGGTATTATAGTATTATAAGAGTGTATAAGTAGATATTACGTTGCCCTGGGGAACCAGATATCTGAATTATTTTGTGTTGTCTATTTAAAAAAAACCTCATTACAGGTTTCGTAGGCTGTCACTAAAAATCTAAATGGACAGTGGTCTTTACCCAGTTAGTATGTACTGGTTTTACTGGTCATGTTGGTAATTTCTTTTGCAATCTTTCAAAAGAGAGCTGACTGCTGATAACATCAATATGATTTTGTCACAAAAGAAAAGGCAGCTTCTGCACATGAGCCTACCAAACAGTGTTTTAAAGTTTTCTGTTGGAAAATCAACATAAATGCAGGCCGTGATGCTGGATTCTGCCCAGTATTTACAGATGTGGAGAACTTTCTGTGAATGGTGTTCTCAGCGTTACAGAGGGGAAGTACTCTTTCTCCCAGAGGCAATGTGTGTGTTTAAAAACAAAACAAAAACCAGAAAAGCCCAAACCAACCTTTTAAATAAAGCTTGGGTGTATGCAGTATTGCAAGGTAGATTCCTCTTCATTGTAGCCTCTTGTTTTGGCGTTCTTTTCGGTTATTTCTATTTAAATAGAAATTATTTCTATTTAAATCCACTGAAACTCATACTTGTGGTAGGTGTAAAGAGGATTTTCCTTTTCCTCAAAGGACTGTTGTTATATTTTTGTATTGTTGTATATGTTTGCTTTTTCTTAGTGCTTTTGAATAAGTATCTCCCCAGGTGGAGTGCTGTAGATGCACTTCTTACCCTGACGATGTCCAAAGGAGCATTTTACTAAATGATAGACTCATTAAGGTTGGAAATTATCTCTAAGATCATCCAATCCAACTATCAGCCCAAGACCACCATGCCTACTAAACCACGTCCTGAAGTGCCACATCTGCATGCTTTTTGAATGCCTCCAAGGATGGTGACTCCATCACTTGCTCAGGCAGCTGTGCCAGTGCTTCAGCTAATTGCCCTATTCCAGTTTTGCAGATTTTTTTTTTTGCTATTGGTGACGAGACCGAGTTGATTTAAAAACTTGATCCCCAGCTTTCTGCGGCAAAAGGCGAGAGACTCTGGCTGGCGTTTCCAGAAGCGTTTCTGAGCAAACTCCTCCACACCAACGCCGTTTCCAACAGGAGCTCGGCCTCCCGTGTGCCTGCGCTCAGCCCTGCGTCCTCTATCCTGTCGGGTTTGTGCCCTCTAGTGATCACCGAAGTGAATTACCAGAAGGATTTTTTTTTTTGCAGGGGATGTTCATTCACCTACAGAGAGAAACTGGTTACTGGGAAGAGGGGAGTTTAGTGCTTACCAACCTTCGGAAGGTGGGAGGGGAGCTGCTGTAATTTCTATTGCTTTGTTATAATGTGCTGAGGATCTGTAAGAGATCTCTTTACTGAGATTTTTCTCCCTGGGGCAGTTTCACTTTCTGTTTCCTGGATGCTGTCCCTATCCAAGAGCTGGGGAATTCTGCGAGTGATAAAAACCCACTTTTCCTGAACCTCAGCTGCGCTGGAAGGTGGCTTTCTGCTATTAATCATCTGCTTTTCTGTTGGGAAATCGCTGTGACTCTGCCACCATGTTGAGATCGGCATTACTCGTCCTTCGGAGCAGAAATCTTTGGAGAGGGAGAGTCAAACTCAGCATCAGTGTTGTCTGTCACATCTCTGACTGAAAGCAATGTAAAGCTTTCTATTTAATTATGTGTTGTGTCCAGCTGGAATCTCTCAGGTAATGGTACAGAAATCAGAAAAAAAACCCAGAAGCATCAATGCCTGGAAAGAATTTTCAGGTTCTTTATAGTTTTCCTGAGGATTTCTTATTCGTTGTAGTATTCAGATGGTTAAGTTAATGATGGAATCCACGCTGAGTGATGTGAATATGAAGACAGACAGGGAAGTTCTCCTACACTGGCTGTATCGTAGTCTGTAGAGGCAAAGGAGTCTGACAGTGGTGCCTTAAACATAACTGGTATTTAAGTACCTCTGGGTATTTGTGTAATATTAACACTGTTTTAAAACTGTTTTGTTCTCATTTGGTAGTCCTAAGGGAAGATTTCCAAAATGTGCCCCGAGAGGGCTTATTGCAAAGGGAGGACTCTTTTTTTTTTTTACCTCCTCTCCTCCTTCCTGCTCTGGGGTACTCAGTTGTCTAGTGGAAGAGCACATCTCCCTGCAGGAGTTCTCTTATAAATTTTTAGGCCCTTTAGCCATCATGAAACGCTTATTTCTTCCACATGCTTTTGGAATTTTTGTTTTTACTAGTAAGTGCTTTTGGAAATAACAGGTAAAGTTGTGATTACTAAAACTCAAGTAAGTTTCCAATGGAGATGGCATAGCCTTTCTCCACTGAATGCTGGAGACTATAGTTGGTGTCTCTGGGGCTTGATGGTCAGAAGTTGCACTGTAGAACAGAAGTTGCACTGTGCAACTTCAGAATTTTGCCAGTCTGCCCCGACATCTGAGGGCAGTAAAAAAGAAAACAGACAAACAAACAAACAAAAAACACCGCAAAGAAGCCCACCAAAACATATGCATGAAGAAGCTGGAAATCTCAACTAATCTATGTGTTACCATGTTACCAGCATGCTTGGACTCCCACGGTGACTGTCTGAATGTTCAGCCTACATGTGTGCTTCAGTGTGCCAGTTCTAGAGGCTTCAGTCTGTTTGGAGCTGATGCCCATAACAGAACTGCCCTCCTTTCAATAGCCACCAAAGATTGCTACCGTTACCTCGGGGTAATGGTAGCTTTTTCTCATGATGCTTTTGGTTGTTGCCATGTTTATCTTCCCTGTCTGAGTCTCAGTTCTCCTGTCTGAATATTTTACTGATATAGCTCTGATTAGGATTGTACTTGTGTTTAAAATGCAAGAGAAGGGTTTGTGGGATTTTTGTTTGATGTTGATGTTATGTGTGAAGATGGTGTGAGAATGGACATAGCTGTGCAAAATAGCAGAATTAATACTTGTTTATGGATATGGATTCTTGTTTTTGTCCTCTCTCTGCAGTCTTAAAGAATATCCTCACTTACAATAAGGATTTCCCTTTTGATGTTCAGCCTGTCCCACTCAGGTAAGAAAGAACTGGATCACTTCATGTACAGATATGTATCTGAAAGGGAGCATAGCCTGGGACGTGGTGTATATCTGAAATGCTAGTGTTTGTCCAGCCACCTACATGCTCTACTACTTTGGATAAACTGGTTAATAAAAACTTTTGAATTCTCTTTGTCCAGGTCCCACTAAAAATCAAGCCCTTGCTTTTGGTAAAATCAGGACTTGGTACATTCCTACATCTCTCTGAAATTGCCAGTATTGTTGCTTGTTTGTAGGCTTTGAGCTTTCTTTTGGGCTGAGCTCCTGTAGTCTCTGTCAGAGTCTATAGATATAGGTAGTAGTTTAATAAGAAGTATGAAATTATGTTAAAGCATATTACCCCTGCTCTCTGCTCAGATGCTGGCTTGAGAGCTGAAAGCCAGATGATCAATGTTCTTTGGTCTCATTCTTCTTTCTCATGTTTTACAGGAAGATTTTAGCACCTGGAGAAGAGGAGCACTTGGAGCTTGAGGAGGATGATGAGGAAGGAGGAGCTGGAGCAGGGTCTCCAGACTCTTTTCCTGCTAGAGTTCCAGGTAGGAGCACTAGCCTTGCCATGCCATCCCAGCCTATGTAGCGTATAGTAGTTCTGTGTCCGAGAAGCCCCTTTCTCCACCTGTGATTTTAAAAGCTGGAGTGAGGAGCAACAGGCTGATGTAAACTCTCATGCTGTATTGGAGAACCACAAAGATGGACAGTGGTTTTCTTTTTTTCTCCGCAAACAATACCTTATTGCGAAACAGTTGTATGGATAGCCTGAGAGGGTGGTACCGTCTACCTCAAATAATTAGCTGGTATTCCTTGTTCAAACTCAGTGTTTTCATTCCATGCACTTTCTTAATTATGTTAAGTTTCAAAACACATTCAAGTGTAAATTGTGGCGATGTTTCTCCTGCAAGGAGCATCACACCCTACTAGAGATGTGATAAGTTGTTGCTGGTTATTTTTGTTATATCACCTGGTGAGACAATGGCTTAGGATAAAGCTAGGCTCTGAGGGGATAAAGCTTTGGTTTTGATAATGTAAATCCTTGCCCATGTGAAAGCACTTGCAGAACTGACTATACGTACAGATTCTAGAGGTCTTCCTGTAATTTCAGCTTTTGACAACTTACCAGGTATAGGAGTAGGATGTTCAAGCAGAGGTTCTTTTGGTTCCTGGTGTAGTTTCTTTGCAGAAGAAACAAGTTTCTGCTTTCAGAGGTGATTGGCAAACTTCTTATTTCAGGAAGGAGATAATTACTACTGGAATTATGGCCAGAAGAGCTGGGGTGTTGCATTACTCATTCTTGGAGAAAACACATTTCTGTTCTTAGATCTGAGCCAATGCATGCTACTGAATATGATCTCTGCAGGCCATACTGATGTAAATATATAGTCTACAGTTCTTTATGCTAAGCTCACAAATAGGCTATAATATATTGTGGTATTTTATTGCTGGCATTTACTGTCTTGGTCCTTATATGATAGACAGATTGAGTTTACGGTTAAGTAATTTTCAAAGTAGTAAGATATCCAAATGGGAAAGAGGAGAGGTTTGGGGCATATACCCTTACAGAGTAAGACCACGCTTTTAATAGGAGGTGAGAACAACTCCTGAATTCACTGATATTTATAAACTGCACATCTACCTTATTTTATTTTTGCATTAAGGTCAACTTCCCTGTAGCTACAATAATCTAAACCCCTATAGTGGTTTTGTAGTACTTGAATACAGATCTCATTTCCCCATTGAATGTAAATTAGTGTGGTATTTCATACCTGATTGGAGGTTGGTCTGCTGCTCTTTCTCTGGATGATGAGGCTTAAACAAAAGCAGTTTGGACCCTTCTGGAGTGAGCCTTATAAGTAAAGTGGACTTTTCATATTAAAGTGATAGAACCGTGCTGCACTCGTAGCTTCTGTATGCCTTTAATCCATAATGCATAACTGTATTGTCTAACTTATCGTGGTCTTGTCTTCTACATGCATGGCTTCATCATTATCACATTGCACCATTCATCTAACAAGGAGCCAATGAAGGTATGATAACCTTATATGGTTATTTCTTTGATTGTATTCATGTAGTTGCAATGTTCATCATTCAGCTCTTAGTCTGAACCCTCAAAGTACTTTGTGGTGCTGACATCTGTGTGTTGGTCTTCATTTGCCTTCAGTACTAGAAAAAGGGAAAGCCATATCTGGTGACAGACCATAGCTCTCTGCGAGTCCTACTGCACTAGTAAAGACGTTCTCACTTTCAGTGTAGCCGAAGGTAGGTGTAACTAGATTTTCTTCAGGGGAATACATATTTTGTGGAAACTCTTACACAAAGAGTACTTTGTAGTTAAAATTGGTCAGCTGAACTGACCGATGGCTTGCTGCCTCTAACAGCAAAGATTTCCTGCCTTTCTCCTGGTCATATACTTCTTTATTGCAGTGCTGTGCTGGCAATGGATTCTTCTATGAACTGTTTCTATTTGTGAACGCAGGAGGGGACTTGTCTCTTTGTTCCCATTTCCTGTCTGAATTGAGGTTTGCGAACAGAGACAGTGATGCCTGTGTCTTGCTGGCAGTGAGCTGTTGTGTTGACTCACCTTCGTGTATCTGAAATGCACTTGTAGGAGGACACTTAGTTCATCTGTAGATGCTCCCTCCCACCTCTGGCAATGATGCCCTGTGGCTGTGTCAGAAATGGCTGGCAGTTGTCTCATGCTGAAGGCGAATAGGCCCAAGCAATGGTGGCAGGCTGGCACTGAGATGCTCAGCCCTAGTGAAGTTAGAGAAGTTACTGTCAGGTAAATGGCTGCTATGTGAAATTACTTCAGAGGCTTCAGTAAGAGACCTACTTGGGTGCTTGTGACTCGCATGAGACAGGTTACAGTCAGCTGCTTTAGTCCATCAGTGTCTTGGCTGTTCTCCTGCTGAGGCAGAAAGGAGACCGTGTTCCTTGGATACCATCTGTCCTACTGTTCTCTTGACTGCTGTAAGTGAGCTTGACTTTTCTGTTCATTGCAACTCTGCTGTTTCACACATTCTGGAAAGTGTTTTTCAAGAACAGAATAATTTTCTTAAGCCACTTGTTATAATAAATGCCAGTCTGATGCATCTTTCAGATGATTTATATGTCATATATCTCATCACTTAGTCCCTTTGAGTGATGGATGGGAAAACTGAAAGTTAGAGTTCTTGGCTCTTGGGAGGCATGTTGCTTTTACGAGACAGCTGAAAGATGGCAAAACAAAGTTTTGTGCCATAGAGAAGGTGGGCTTGCTTCTGCTTTCATTTAGATTGAAATAAGAGCTCTGAACATCTGTTCGAGAGAGCAAAATTAACTAGAGCATGTAGGCTGCTTTGTAGAAATGGGTGCTCTCTAAGTTTGATTTTTTTAGTGTTTTACATACTGTTGTCAGAAGCTTGTCCCATTACTTCAGAATGGTGGGTCAGATTCTGCTGTAGTATGTTGTGAAGTGTCTGCAGACTTGGTACCTTGAAGGCCATGATTCTGCTAGGAGCCACAACAGGAAATATAGAATTGTTCTGCATCACACGTCATAAAATCATAGAATGGTTTGAGTGGGAAAGAACCTTAAAGATCATCCAGTTCCAACCCCCCTGCTGTGGGCAGGACCATCTTCCACTGGATTTGGTTGTTCAAAGCTTCATCCAACCTGGCCTTGAACACCTTCAGGGATGGGGCATCCACAGCTTCTCTGGGTGACCTGTGCCAATATTTCACCGCCCTCACGGGAAGAAAATTCTTCCTAATATCTAATCTAAATCTCCCCTATTTCAGCTTAGATAGATAGATATGAATTCAAGTTGTGCTGATGATCCTGAAGGAGAGACTGGCTCATGAAATCCTGCTTAAGCTGTGTCTCCAGTTCTAAGAGCAGAATACATGGTCCCCTCTTGCAAAGCCAGTCTCTCCAATAGGACAAAATCTCCTTGGTCCTCCAGCTTCTCAAGCAGACCAAGAGATTAAAAAAATCAAGAAACACCCATATTGGACTTGCCAAAGGAAACTATTACTTTGTTTAGCAAGCTTTGGGATAACATTTTTTTAAAATTAGGAAATCAAAACTTTAAATCAAACTGCTAATGAGTCTAAGCATTTTCTGTCTTGGAGCTTATTCATCTAATACTGGAGAGAGGCTTGAAGCCTGCCAGGTTTTGCTAAAATTTGCATGAAGAAACTTATTCCATTGTTGATCACAGAATCTGATGGCTTTTACTGAGTTTGAACAATTTGGATTTCTTGCCAGCTACACTGTCTTCCTCAGCACTATGATGATTCATTTACACTGGTCAGAAAGTTTTGATGCTAAGTGTTCTTGATGCAAATCTGGGAACTCCTTCCTCAAGGCAGAAGGGAACCTGGGGGGATGCAGACACTATTTATTTATTTATTTAAGATTAAGAAAAAGGCCAGTAAGAACTTAGATAATTAAGCATCTCTCTTCTGGTTCCCTTTTGTCCAGTGGGATTTGCAACAATGCTGTTTTCCTCCTTGTTCTCCCAGTCTTAAATGTTCAACATGAAGTCGAGTCATGCTCAGTGGGGTGAGACTCCTGATTAAGTGTCTGAACTTCCTGCGATTGCAGATTGAATCCAGCCTCCCAAATTTAATCTTTAAAAATTATATAAAGTGGGTTCCATGAATGAGTTATTCTGCTTGCGAGCAAGAAAAAGCACTTTAGAAAAAGTTCCTCTATTCTTACAGCATTAGGTTTTTATGAATTCGTCTGATTTGAGGCAGTCCTGGGATTTTTTGGTGTGGGCTTTGAAATCTGTCAAATGGTGTTGTGTGACTGTGCACACAGACTTTCCCATACTTCTGTTCTGTCGAGGTATGAATCCTTGGGCTTTGAACCTCACAAGGAGAACAGCATCTTCCATGAGAGATGAGGGGATAAGCAGGGTCTCTGCTGTAAGATGACACCAAGGGTTAATAAATATGCTTTGCTCTTTCCAGGTACTTTACTACCCAGACTGCCATCTGAACCCGGGATGACATTACTCACCATCAACATAGAGAAAATTGGTCTGAAAGATGCTGGGCAGTGCATTGACCCTTACATCACAGTCAGTGTAAAGGGTAATGATTTCTATTCCTGGCTCCTCATTTGTAGTTTGGAGAGAGTGCATTTTTTTCTGAAAGCTTTATTGATTTTTTTCAGCCTGCTGGGAAAAAAATGTGTTGGTACTTGCGTTTTCTATTGTGGACTTCAAGGCTTCTGCTTTAATCAAGGGTGGAAATATTCTATATTTGAGGGATAGTGGGAGGTGAATCACTGCAAGAGACATGCTTATTTGTGCACTCCGGGGTGCTTTCCCCGTGCTGGCAGATGAGTATCAGTGACTTGGCAGGCTGCACTTCCCTGTTCCAACTTCTTCCGCTGACTCTTAAGTACAGATCTGTTTGGACTGCTTGTACTCCCCAACGCATATTGGTCTCTGGAGATGGTGAACTACAGCCCAGAACTCCATTCTTGCCCTGTTGGTCAAGTAATTTTTTTAGTAAAACAGAGGTCATCTTACCAAGGCTTAAGGGGATGAAGCTGGGTGAAGCAAAGCTTGCAGGTGAAATAAAATATTAGATATGTTTTAGATTTGGCAGTTAAATATTTTGTCCAAAGCCTGGTGGCCTAAGAGCCTCCACTGCTCTGAGAAGTTCCATGAATCTAGAAGAACCTCTCTCTGTCAGTCTAGGATAGGCAACATCAGGATTTCTCACTGTTTCAGATGACAACATGGTTGGTGTCTTTTGCTTGAGGCTGAGATTTTTGGTATTCAGACTCTTTCTAGTGCATTTGGAAGCATCTAGTGCTTCTAGGAAGCATTTGCCTCTTCCCATTTTGCATTTCTTAGCAGGAAGGCCATGTAGTCAGAATTGCTTAACCTTAACCTGTCTTGCTTTACTTTACAGTCTTCTGAGGTTTGTGATTCTTCTTGTTTATCATATAAACACTTGTAGCAGAGTGTGACCTTGTATGAGTCCTGTTTAGAAGTGCTATTAGATACCAAACATAGGGATAAAATACTTGTCAGATGTGTGATCGGTTACTTCCTCCACCAGAGGAGTTCTTTGGCAGAAGTAAGGGTTGCAGTATTGAATGTCATCCATTCTCTGATGTTTTTTTTCAATGTTGAAACCTTCCACTTCTCTCTGGATCTTTGGGGAATGCATCTGGTTGGGGTGAAATCTGGAGCATGTTTATTGCCCTCCCCAGGTGTTACAACTACCTTGTTATGTTTTCGTAGAATGGGTTGGGTTGGGAAGGGACCTTAAAACCCATCCAGTCCCAAACCCCCTGCCATGGGCAGGACCACCTTCCACCACACCAAGCTCAAGACCCCATTTGACCTGGCCTTGAACACTTCCAGGGAGGGGGCATCCACAGCTCCCCTGGGCAACATGTTCCAGTGTCTCACCACCTTTATTGTTGTGAAGAATTTCTTCCTAATGTCTAATCTGAATGTTTTCAGTATTGGAAACTTGCAGTTATTTCTTTGTGTGTGTTGCCTTTGGTTTGCAACACTGGTTTTAGATAGTGTAACTATTCTTTAGGATCCATTTCTCTACTTACTTTGTGGGTCTTTCTGTGCCTCTAGTATGCCAGAAAGCTGAGGTATGGATGACTTCAGTGGTAGGGCTAGCTGAATGGATATGGGTTTTATCAAATTTAATTCTTCCATGCCAAGTTTCTCTTGGCCAACAGGAAAATACCAGCCCTCACGGGGTTCTAGCATTGGATCCTGGAACTTATCAGAACTCGTAAAGCAAGCATTCGTTTTTCCTTGCCACTGAAGTGTTTGTCTTAAGTCATTACTTATTGTTAAAACTGTTGCTTGCCTTCAGACCTAGCTTTCATTTCCTTTATGGAGCTAAGGGAGACTGTGTATTGCCAGGCTTACTTTCCCAACAAGTCTTTCTGTTAACATGTGACTCTCTGTTTGTAAGCTCCTATACATGGTGGATGCCAAGTAATGATACAGAAAATAGGACTAAAACGTGTGTGTATGTGTGCATGGGCAGCTGTCACATAATCTACTAATGGTCACATTTTACACTGTATATCTCAAGATTTTTGGTGAGGGAAAGTAACTCTGAAAAGTCATGTTGTCCCTGTTAGGAGTCTGAAGATGCTTAGTGGCTGTTTTACTTGGTTCTATACCAGCCTGCTCTTCTGCAGGTTTGAACAGAGGTTTGTTCCAATATTGGTGGTCCCAGCCCACTCCCTGCATGCAGGGATCAGTGGTGCTCCAGGGCCACAGCATCAGCCTGTACCCCAGGCACAACACGTATGCTATGGACTTAAAATCTTTGCCACCTCATTAGCAACTTTGCTCTACCTGAGGGAAAGGGATCACTAATGAGAGGAGAAAAAATAATAGGACAAATGTACTCAGGTAAACAGTGGAGGCTTGGTAAGAAACGTATCATCTATGGTGGCTGTGCCTGAGCAGCACAACTGATGGCCAGCACTGAGAGCTGGAGCCCAACCTATGGCCCCACCGTGCCTCTGCCTGTGGAATAACCAAGAGGAGTAATGCATATGGAGCCTAGGCAGCAAAGCAGGGTGTATACATCTTGTATAAGCCACGCCAGCTGTGCACCACAGACCCTATGTGGAAGGCAGCCTTTGGTGCATAATCCCTGAAGGGCTGAAGTCCTGCTGGAGTCTTGCTTGCAGACGGAATGGAATCTTTTGCTGGCAATAGGAAAAGAAATCTGCTCTTAAAAAATAGAAAATAGGGATAATTCCAAATTTTCATCTTAAATATTGTCAGACTTTACCTGCTTTCATGTTGCAATCAAAAAGATAATTCAGTGACTGTTAAGGGGCATGATTGCCCATTTTTTTCAGTTTAGGGGAAAAATCCAGGTGTGCATTAAATTTTTGTGGCAGTTCTAGGAGTGATTCATAAATCTCTTAAAGCAGGACATTAAAGTCTGGGAAGCTTCTGCCATTCTCCTGCTGTTTCTTTCCTGCAGATTTGAATGGGATAGATCTGACTCCGGTGCAAGATACTCCAGTGGCTTTGAGGAAGGAGGACACATATGTCCATTTTAATGTGGACATTGAGATTCAGAAACACATTGAAAAACTAACGAAAGGTACGTAGTATCCAAGACCTGAAAAGGGACCTGGGAGCTTTGAAAGCATAGACACTAGGCTGCTCCTGATCTAGTAAACAGGCTGTGCCTGAGCTGCTGCTGCACAGCTCAAAATCCAGACAAGGATAAAAATAGACCTTTGCATCCTGTCTCTTTAAAGGCAGTCATTGTTGACTTGCAGACAAGGGAGGAGTGAAAAGAGATAAAAATGGAGCAGTCTGTTCCTCTGCACAGGTATTGAGCTTCTTCATCACCACGTTGACAAACTGTTGACTGGGTATGAATAACTGAGTGAAGAGCACAAGCTCTTGTGAGGGTGGTGAGCATTGTAAGAACATGGTATATCTTTTGAGTAACTGACAGGAGTGTTGGAGATAATTCCCTCCAATGTATGTAGAGCATCTTGAGGACGGATAAGTTTTCAGGTAACTTGGCCATAATTGCTAACTTTTCTATTAAACCATTTTCCACTCTAGGTGCAGCTATTTTCTTTGAATTCAAACACTACAAGCCTAAGAAAAGGTTTACTAGCACCAAGTGCTTTGCTTTCATGGAGATGGATGAAATTAAACCTGGGGCAATTGTTATAGAACTGTAAGTGACTCCCAATTATAGATGCCAATGACAGAGGAAATGAGTGGCTTGTTTCTTGGATTCATTAGATTGACTTCCATAAGGAATATTCTAGTTTTAATAAAGAAGGGAAGATAATGCTTTTAACAGATAAAATGGCTAGAGACACTTCTTAAAAACTAGGCTATTTCTGAATAAAATGCTGGTGTTTGTAACTAAATTTTGTATGAAGTTAAAAAATTTCATATGGGGGATTTTAATTTTGACCTTAGGTCGAGAGTCAGATCCACTATATTTAAAGAAAAAAAGAATCAGGTCTCAAACTTTTGGTACCAAGCTTCTGTAGAGGAAACCTGATTTGAGATGTGGGATACTAATTTACAACTGAATTTTATGAACGTTTCAAGGCATTGTTGGGTGGTTGTGGTTTTCTTCCCTGCTATTAAGTACATGAAGAAATCGATTTGCCTGTTATGCTGCAGTGGGTATGACGTACATCCTGCCTTCTGTGTGGCTGAAGGTCTGAGTGAGGTTTTTAAGGGTTGTTTCCAGGAAGAGGGTGAACCTTGCACTTCTGGGCATCTCTAGGAAGAATGCTTCATCTGTGCTAGCTGGAGTGCTTCTGAAGTACTACATAACTGCTTGTGCATCTCCTACAGTCCACATGAGTATACGGGGAATTCTCCTTACAAAAATTTTGTTTTGATTCAGTAACCATCCAGAGAAAATACTGGTTTGAGTTTCTTCCTGTAAATTTACTGATTATTCTTGTTTCTAGTAAGTCTTGTCAGATGTATTTAAAAGATTAGGGTAGTGAGATATATGCAGGAGAGGCTTCCTAGTATGCTTTCATCTTCCTACGCAGCCATTAGCACTTGGATTAACTTAGGTTCTTGTGGTTACAGGTACAAAAAACCCACTGACTTTAAAAGGAAGAAATTGCAACTGTTGACCAAGAAACCACTTTACCTTCACCTCCATCAAACATTGCACAAGGAATGACCCTAGTTATGAGACTTCTGTGAACCGAACCGCAAGTCATGGTAGCTGTGTGTAGTAGTCTTAAGCCTTCGCGGGGCCGGAAAACGACTGTATTCATGCCAGTAGGTCAGACAGGACCATCACACGCTGCACAGCACTGTTTTGGGGTCAGAGGCAAGGCTACCGTTCCAGTGCAAGATTCTTTTCAGTACCTTCCAAATGCAGGTTTTTCTGAGAGCCCTGAAATCCATTGACTGCTTTTCCTAATTTTGCTCTTCACCGTTTTCTATCTTAACCGTTATTATCCTTTTGCCTCAAACTCTGCCCAAGGGTGGAGACTGCCCCTTTGCCAAACCTGTAGCAATAAAGACGTGGCAGGCCTACTATCTGTTTACACTGGCTGTGCTGTTGTAGTTCCTCTCACCTGCATTTGGGAGTTCTCTGTAGTGGGTTGGGTGGCAGAAGACTGTGAGAAAGACAAGGTGGGGTGGGAAGGAACTTGAGGTACTGCAAGTGATATGAAGTGTGAGAGAGGAGGATGCTGGGTCAAGTGGGGTGGCAACTGGAAAGCTCCTCAGTCAGTTCCGCTTTGGTTGGGCCAGGAGGACAACTGCAGATGAGAACTCTGAACTACAATTTTAACAGCCGTGCCTGATCCACTTGTACTGAGTTTTGGATACAATATATGTTGCAATCCTTTAAATCACTGCTACTCCCTAATAGAGCTAATTTTTCTATGTCTTGTCATAGATTGATTTGCAAATGTGGGTGGGGGATGGAGAGATGCTTTCTCCAGGGCTTCCTCCTTGTGGTGGTGGCTTTTTCACCACTTCAGTGACAGCAGGACAGGCCACTCGGTATTCATGTCAGTTTTCCAGAGCTGCCGGTAAAGTAGATCTGGCCAGCAGGGTGACCCATCTTTTACATGAAACTGCTGTTCTTAGGGAAACTGATTCTATGCAGTTGTCTGCATATATTGTGCAAGTCTGGAAACTTACTCTAAAAGTTACCTGTTTATGTAAGTAGATAGGATTAGCATTTATTTTCTGTATTTTTGATTTGGTGTGTGATAAGCTGCAGGACATGGGCTTAATTGTGACACACTTGCATTCACCTTTTGACCTAATAAAGGGACAGATGTAGAACTCAGTCAAATCCTTCCTATGTTTGAGTGGATATTTAATACAATACTTTAAGGTTTGATGTACTTCTTGCATATTAAACTAGTGCCTAAATACTCTGCTATGCTAACAAAAGACCCAGCTCCCCAAATAGTGTCAAATGTTATTTTAAGCAGTCTGGGTGCAAATGTATCACCATTTCCTCTTCTCTGTCATGTAACTCCCAAGATGTTACATTTCAGTTTACCAGGAAAGATGTTACTTTTCCTCATATTTGTCTGGCTACAGCCAGGTGTTCAGCATTTTTGGCTTTATCTTATGGATTAGGATAGAGAGCTATTGTTGGCTGTCCTAATCTTCTTGCCTTCCCTCTATTCTGGTATAACTAGGGATGAAGATATTTAGGTGTTACAATAGAAGTCAGCAACCCTTCCTCAAGTTCCAGTATTGTTGGGGGGGAGGTAAAAAACCCTGCAATTGAATTTTCCTATTTATGGGTCTTCACACTGCTACAGTGACTGTCAGGCCTCAGAAGCATATCCCTTTGAGTTACAGAAGTACCTCTGACTGCAACATTCAGGATAGCAGACAAAAGGAGGGTGCATAAATTCTTAGTAAATAAATAAAAATCATTTGAATGGTGCAGAAGGGTGGAGCACAGCATAGGGCTGCGGCTGCAAGGAACTCTGAGCTCAGGCAGTCACCGTGTTAACTGCCTGTGGTCCTTGGCATGTAGCAATGAGCTGCCCCATGAGGCACAGGGCCTGTCTTGCTCAGCAAGGGACATGTCCGGGCTCCATCCCAGCTCTGCCAATGCCTACGGCTGCTGGCATTTGTACCTGGCATGGTGAAAGTGCTGGAGGCAGCCAGCTGTGTGCTCCCAGAGGGCCCGACCACCCTGCTTTAAGTTGTTCAGGCTAATGGGGGTAGGCAAAGGAGGAGACATGGAGCATTTCAAAGCGTGGTGTTGGGGAAAGAAATCCTGAGCTTGGAGAACCTGACTTTCAAATACTAATGTTCATCCACGTGTCCTTAGCCACTGCAGGGAACTGAATGCTTCCACTTGAATAGCAAACCCATTGTTTCAGCTACTTCCCTTGACTTTTGCCCAGCTTGTAGATGTCTGTGTTAACTCCAGTTACATGAAATGTCAACTTTGAAGTATTTCTGTTAAATACACAAGTAGAGCTTTGTATTTAATTGATTGTGAATTCATGTCTGTAGCGTGAAATACCATTTTAAAGTTGCTTCTGTACTTTGTGTGACCTGTCTCTCACCAAAAGGACTGCTAATACCCACAGCACAAGCCCAGGTATGGTTTTATACTTTAGTGATGTTCTATCTTGTCTTTCATCTTAAACCTAAAGCTTAATACTTGTAAGGTAAGAATGTAATACCAAGATGGCAAGTTTATTGGCTGCTTGTACTCTGGCAGTAAAGCTGTGATGGCCTTTCAGTAGGGTTTTTTTATTCCTAGTTCTTTTCCTTTAACCTCCCTGAGGCTCATTTTTTTGCAGAGCACGTCTGATAAACCTCACTGGTGAGGCAAGTGGGCTGCTCTGCCAAATAATGCAATGATGGGTACATAGTAACACTTAACATTTAGGGACTTCTTTGAACATCTGTAAGTGTAGGATGTGTTTTTAAAGTTATCCACTGTTCTGGGGCTGAAGACTGATATAAAGCAATACAGGTTAACATGGTTTACACAAACTGATGCTGCTTTATGGAAAACTTTGGGGTCTTTTCCTTTTTAACATAAGCAAAAAAAAGCTGAAAAAATACAGCCCTACTGCCAAGGAAGCTTAATTATTCTTAAAATACTGAGCAAGATGAAAACTCTGCTCTCAAACTGTGCTTAATGCTGCAAGCTAGTCTTGAAAGGAGAAAGCAATTAGAAACCAAATTCTTGGTTTCTAGAATCCTGCACCCCTCACATAACTGAACTACCACACAGCTTTCATAAAGGTTTCCAGCTGAGGCGGGCTGCCATCCTCCCATGCCTCTTCATGTGAAGAGGTTCACAACCTGCTGGCAGGGTAACACAGTCAATCTCGCTACAGAAGCAGTTACTCAGCCTTGATTCAATTCTGGAACTTGGTCATGGCTGAAGCATTCTCTGGTTAAATTACTGAACCACTGTCCTTTCTGAAGAAAAAAATGGCACTGAAACAAAGCCTTCAAGGTTTAGCAAAGGAATTTTGCTATTATAACTTTCCCTTGAATATGGTGTCATTTGTGCTTCTGATCTCTGACCAGACATCTTTTATTTTTAAAAAAAAAAAACAACCCTATCACAGTCCTCATGTGAAGCTCTGGCCTGCAGTGACTGCAACTCAATGATGGGATAGAGAAGGCAGGTAGGAGAGCATTTTACTTAAAAATTATTTCCACAGGAAATGATCTGATTTACATTTTTCATTAAATTAGTTCATTCACCAGCTGGTTACAGAGGCTACATTGAATTAAACTAGCCACACAGGTACGTCCTTCCTATTGCACGTTTAGAGGAGGTTCAAGGCAATTGTAGAAAAGTTCTTGCAGCCCAAGAGGATGGATGAGTTCAAGGTGATCAGAAATGCATGTAAGATGGCTGTAGCAACTGGATAAAAATTAATCCTGCAAAAGCTGAAACATACTGAAATGAGACAAATGGCTTCCACTAGAGAACCATTTCCTAAAATCCTGACTGCAGGAAGTGCACCAGTCTGTTCTGTTGAGCTGCTGCTGCCCAGGTGCCGCAGTCAGGGTTTCTGTGCTGGAGGCTGCGTGTAGTCCTTTGAGGCTGCAGGTGGTGGTGGTGGTGGGCCTGGGGGGAAGTCCCTGGGTCCTGATGGAGCAGCAGGTGGGTGGTCTCTGGGCCCAGGCGGGGGCAGCCGAGGGCCTGGAGGATAATCCCTTGGGCCAGGAGGCCCAAAGGGTTGAAATGGAGAGGGCCCACATCCGTAGCCTCTGGGATCTGGAGGCAGATCTCGCATTCCTAGGGGGGGGCCAGGTAAGAAGTCTCTTGCAGCTGGAGGTGGCAAGGGAGCACCATGAACTAGAAGGAAAGGAAAAGAAAAGTTAAATAACACCTTGCTTTAACCTAAACTGTGAAGCTCCTTATTTTTCTGGAGCAGCTCCAAGGAGGATCACTGTCACAAACATTTCACAGGCCATGAATTACATTCCAGTGCCTTTTGGCTGCTGGTTTCCATTTTAGACTAAGCATGGAAAACCACCTTGGCATTAAGGAAGCTTGAAACAACCCAACTTCCTGAGCAAGACAGGTCAATCCCATGAGGTGTGGGGAAGCTGTGTGCTAGCAGATAGCAGATCTCAGTCCTGCACCAGGCTTCTGGGAAACACAGAGGGAAAAGCTAAGATCCAGCACAGAGCAATGCAACTGTACCTAGGGGCATAGGGAGAGGGCGAGGCCCAAAGTGTCCACGGAGAGGAAGTGGCTGTGGTCCATAGCGAACAGGCGGTGGAGGCGGAGGTCCCATCACTGGGGAGGCCATGATAGGTGTCCCAGGAAAAGACGGTGGGCCTCTGGGACTAGTGTTAGCCTGTGCAAGGAGATGTTATACTTCAGTATGTGATGTGCTCGATCAGAGAAGCATTGACACTGCCAAACACCACAACCCAAAGGCCAAGAGGTGAAAGAGAAGGGGTGAAAAAGGCAAACAGAAAAACACACCCCAACACATATTAACCAAGGAGAAAATAGGGAAAGTTAGTGCACCATCACTGTCCCTTCACCCAGAACACTGCTTGCACTACCTAGGAGTGCTTGGTGTACCTTCTCAGCTGACAAGTTTTCTTTAGCTAAAACTGTACTAAAGAAAAGTTCAATGCCTTTTAAAGTGTCCTTGGTGGGCAGCTGTTTGGTAAAGGGCCTGGCCCCTTGAATTACAGATGGAATTTTGCTTTAATACCACAGGTAAACCAGCTTCTTAAGATTATCGTAGTCACTCCAAAGTGCTTGCCTGCAGTCCTTAACAAGAAAGATCTAATTTCCTCAATTCCATAAAAACCAGACAGCAATTCTTCATCATTAGAGAAACCTTCTGAGATAGAGATATAAGCCCTTGGTTAGTTTCACAGAGCATTTTGTTATTTAGCAGTTCAGAACACCAAGCTTGTTATTCCTCTTCATCAAGGCAGAGTAACACCATGTTCAGCCTCTGAATACTCACTGGAGCTGGTTCAATAGATGAAGGTGAGTCAGTGGCTACACACGGGGCTTCAGACTCTTTGGGAGAAGGTTGCTTTTTTTTTTTTTTGACAGCATATAAAGACAGTGACAGGATATAAAGACAGAACATGATACAGTTAAAGAAGCAGCAAGAAGCACAGTGAATCATGTATTAAAAATGCTTCCTAAAGGCTGGGGTTTTTCCAGCTTACCACTCCATCCATTGCTGTGGAAGGGGAAGAGGTTCTTGGCCCAGCACTGATCAGGGATGCTACAGCAGGCCTAAGATCTGTAAGGAACATGGCTTTTAAATTACATTTCTGAAGTGAGAGAATAACTAAATAAGTTGCAGTTAGTTGCAGGCTACATAACTTACCAGGAACAGACATCCTTCCAGGTAACTCTGGTGGCCTTCTGGGAGGAGGGGGGCCATCTATCATTGCACCTTGAAGAAAACAAGAACCCCAGAGATTCTCACCAACACATGCCTGAGCTTTTTTTTTTTTTTTAAAAAAAACAACCCACCACTCATCTGTGTATTAATAAAGCAGGCATCAGTACTTAACTGTCCCTAGAATCAAGACCAAACCTTAGCATTCTTGAGTTTGTAGCGTAAGAGCTAGTTACGACAAAAGAGAAGCTTCGCTGCTTACCAAATTCACCTCTTGAGCCTTCCCTTCGAGGAGCAGAAAGGGGCCGAGCAGGAACTTCTATCATCTGTGTTGGTGACGGATTTCCCCCACTCACAGGTGACGGGCCAAAAGAGCCATCTCTGCTTAAGGGCCCTAAGCCAAAGACGGAAAAACATTTAATTTACTCTTCTACAATTTATGACAGCCTTATTTTTTTCAGGTATACTAACTCAAAGACCAAAGATTTGGGAGAAACAGCAGCATTTACCTCGTCGTGGTGGGACTTGGCGATCAGGTCTGCCTGGAGTGGGCTTTACAATTAATGGTCTTTGAAGCATGACGATTTTTTGATTTACTTCTATTAATCTAATTTTAAAAAATAAAGGGTTTTTTATTATTTAAATAATACGCGTGAGTTATATTTGTTATAATGTAACAAAGCAAACTGCATTGTGAAAAGTTACAGCTCGCACCAAGAAGTCTTACTTGAATAATCACCACAGTTTAACAGTTGTTTAAATTAGTAACTCAAATATGCACGGCACATTTAGGGCAAGCAGGGTAACTGAGCAGCTCGCATTGAGCTCTTTCTCTCCCAAACAACATGCAGCATGTTCAGAGCAATCATAATGGTCTATACTGTACTTACTTTTGTCTCAGGTTGGCTGCTTCTCTTTTTTCTTCAGCTAGAGCTCTCTCAGCAGAGCGGGCAATAAGCTGTTAGGGAAAGTTTTGCCAACTGCATTAACTGCACCAACCTGAAGTCAAATACAAACTGCTTGCATCAGAAAAGGAAGAACATTCTTACCCAATTGTCATGTGTCTTTTTCTCATGAGCAGCAATCTGAGGAGAAAAGCAGCAGTTTAGTTTATTTTGTCCAACTCCTACTATTTCCAATAACTCACTGCAGAGCATTGGATTGATGCCATAAAAGGTGACACAACAATCAAGCAAGAAGTTTACCTGGTTTTTGTAAGATCTCTCTGTTTTTTGCAGTTCTTCTTCCATATCTTGAATCCTTTGCCTGTACAAAAGGAAAAAGAGGGAAAGGAGAGAGGATGAATTTTATCCAACAGCTGAAATAAAGGAAAATGACAAGTCTTCAGAAACTGAAGTTACTTGTAAACTTTCACTTCCTCCATTGCCAGCAGGGCTTTTTCATCTGCAGCAGGCAATTTCTGCTCCTTCTCCTGACGCTCATACTCCTCCTGGGTTAGTTTCCTGTATAGGAGACAAAAAAAGCACCATATATTCCACCATCCTTCATCTACTAAAACTCAAAACCAAGGTATTCTCTGCTAACAACAGTGATATCAAAATCTATAATAATTCATGAGAATATAGAGAGAGCATCATAAAATCACAGAACTACCTGAGTTGGAAGGGACCCAAAAGGATCATTGAGTCCTATTCCTATTCCTACATAGGATAGAAATACTGTCTTTTCAAACAGACAAACCCTTTGTGTATAAACCTGAAAATTAAGGCCAGAGTTGACTGCAAAGTTCTGTCAGCATTTAAAGATTTGTCAGAATCTAACAACTGCAGATAGTTTGTCTCTTAAAATCCTGTGGTTTACTTACCAAGACATTTCAATAAGTAAAGAAATGAGTAAATAAGTGAGGAATGAACACCAATATACAACAGTTCTTTACTGCTAACAATTCATTCATCTCAGCTGCCACCATGAACTCAGCCTTAATTTAGCCCTCAGAGAATGCAAAAAGCTCACAAAGCTAAACCAGGTAAGTTTCCATGTTATAAGAATTAGACTCACTGAACCGAGGTCAGACTAACTGAAACAAATCTTAATGGCCATTGTTGACATTTCTCAACAATGTGACAGAGCAACCACAAAATTTACAGACCAAGCCACCCATCTCCCCTGTCCAAAAGTTTTGTTTTTTCTAACAGTAGAAGGCAATGTTGTGTGAAGTGACAGCCTTTTTAGAATTTCTGGAATGGCAGAAAAAGTAAAAAAAGGCGTGCTAGCTTTAACCATACTGAAACAGTACTCATTGCTTTTCATTCCAAATACAACTTCAAGTTATTTGATCCTTCTGAGCGAAGAGCATTTGGATGGTGCCTATGATAGAATACACCATGTTGTGGAATGCTAATGAAAGGCTTACTTCTGGAGCGCCATCTCCTTCTGTTGGTAAAGTTCACCAAGAATCTCCACTTTTTGCTTTAGTGTTTTGCATTCATTTTCCAGTCGAGCTTTGGCTGACTTGAGTGAACAGGAGTCATGCTCTAATTTTTTTATTTGCTCTGTTGAAGAAGCAAAAGTGAGGGAGTTACAGTAAGAATTTAAATGCCGCTTAAATGCTTTGTTTCTTTTTAAACCACAATCAGCATTTCACTCTAAGCAATTCTTTTGCTAAGCCTACCTTCCAACTCATGCCTTGCTGTTACTTCATCCCTCAGCTTGGATTGCAGAAGATTACGGTCTTCTTCAACAATGGATAACATAGTTTTCACCTGAAAAGAGGAGCAGAAAGTTTATAATCTCAGGCGTAGCAGTAATATGGCTGCATTTATTAGATATCTTGTGCAGCATACCCTGGAGACATCCATCATCTCCTTAATCTGAGCCTTCATCTTCTCACTCTCATTATCTAGAAGAGAAAAATATATTTGTTTTCCCTGTTTCTTACCCCAATTCCCTGGACTGTAGAGCTCTTAAAAATAACACTCCCTACACTTTAATCTGGGAGAGGTCTTCTTATGTGGTTTAAAAAAAAAAAAAAAAGGAAGAGGTGGGGAAGAAAGCACAATAGCAATTTCACAACCAGAACAGAACTATTAGATTTATTCCAAAAGGCATTCATCAGATTCCTTCTCATCACTTCCTCTAGCCACCACACTAATATTAATCAATGGAGTACTTGTTTCTGTACATAGTATCTGAAAATCAAAAGTGGGAATTTCCAGCCCACACACACCATATGGTTAGAAAATAGGGGAGGAAAAGTACTTGAAAGCCAGAAATGTAGCAAATATGCGCACAACATCAGGAATGAGAAATTGCCTCAGTAGTTTTGAAAGCATCTACTTAAGTCTTCTAGATTTAAAAGATGCAATTACCTAAATTCGTTATCTATCCAGAGGCAAGCACAATACTAATTAAAAATAAACGTAGCATAACAACAAAGCTGAGATTCTCCACTTTCAGAATGTTGTTCATTAATAACCTTTATACACAAGCTTTAAAACTGTGTCATTATACTTATGATGTCCCTAAAGGGCAAGTTATTGGCCTTTTTACCGGTTTCTCCTTTCAGCTAGGAGGTGTTTTGTGTTTGAGAATTAAAGCTGGCACTCAACCCACAGGCAGTTCCATGCACGGATTTCCCCTGGTTCCCCACATGACATAACATGAACATACCACCGCGTGGCCTTTAGCCACTGGGCCTAGCAGCCAGCAGGCAGGATTACTGTACCTGGCACCTCCCCATTGGCCAGATCGTCTCCTGTGCCCCATTCACGCCCATCGTCATCCTTCTTGACCTCAGATGCTGAATCCATGTCAAGCTGCTTCAGCTGCATAAGGCAGTTAGTTAAAACCTAGTAATAAAACCAAAGGTTCACTGAAGGAGAATCACTCTGCATTTTGTAAAGTATTTCAATGTATTTTATGATGCGTAATATTTAAAGCAAACTTGTTATAGAGAACCTACTTCTATTTCATTTTCCTTGTAGGCAAGTGCTTCTTCTATGTCCTTCTGAGACTTCTGGTACAGCCTGATCTGCTCACTGAGCTCAGTATGCCTCTCACTCCAACCTTCTGCTTCTTTTAACAGCTGTATGAAGCACCAAGGCAAGACGATTTAGTTGTTTTATTTTTAGTACAGGACATATGTAACTAAAATCTATTTTACTACCATCTCTGGTGATAACTGATCATCACAGATAAGGGGTAAACTCTGCAGTTATCACACTCCTCATAGTCCATTGGTAGAACTGGATGCTCGGAATCTTTCTGCAATTTATATTATTATGTGATTTTACAAATTTGATATTTTCTCAGCTAATAGCCCAACATCAGAACCAAACTGCTAACACACTTATGAATATGAAGAATTAATTGCAGTCCAGAGATAACCAAACCCACATTCTTTAAAAGGCCATCTACTCCACATATGGAGAAAAAAAAACAGATATTTACAATTATCTGTAAAAGAACTGCCATAACATTTCAGGGCTAAAGGTCTTTGCCATTTAGCATAGACTCAGAATTGCTTTCTAGCAATTCTTTACCATGACTTCCTTCAGTCCTGATCATGCAGTGACCACCACATAAGCACAGACCTTCTGTGAAGCTGCTGACAAAAACTGAATCACTGGAACTGGCAAAGCCTTCATACTGAAGACATGTAGCTCACCTGCACAAAAAGCCCCTGCAGGCAGGCACAAGGGTTTTAAATTTTATCATATTAATATGACATGTGCAATTCTGACACGTTAAGAAAACGAAGATACACTGAAGTTATACTCAAGAAAACTAGGAATAAGGCCCCAATATTTCGTTCAAAAGAGAAGCAAAGTTGTCTGGCCTGGGCCTAACTTACTTGCTCCTTGCTCTGCTTCAGCCTAGCATTCTCTTCCTGCATGTGATGAAGCTCAGATTTCACCTTTTCTTCACTTAGCTTAGCTTCGTTAAGGGCTATCTGCACCTACATATGAAACAAAAAAAAACAAAAAGACAAAGTCTAACTGTAATAGAGCAAGAGCTATGTATTACCTGGTAATGGAGAAGAAAACCATAAACATGAACAACCAACCTCGAATCTGCCAAGCTAGCGTTTTTCATTATATTCTAGACACAGATTTGCCTGGTACCTGTCACTGTTAAGAAGGTGTAGATAATGCTTTACCTCTGAAAGCTCTACAGAATGCACACTGATAGCCTCTTGAAGTTTCTCCAAGGAATTCTGGATTTCAGAGATCTATATAAGAAAAAGATGATCAGTGACTTCCTATTAGCCTGGTACATGCCTTAGCTTCAGACATTACCTGTATGTTTTGGAAGCACAGAAGTAAAGCCAAAACACTGGCAAACTTCTATTTAAAGCAGCCATTAGATTAGTAGCAAAACAGCACTGCCTTATCGGCAAGGAGTAAAACCACACCACATTAGAATCAGCTTCCCTCTGTGACTCTGCCTGGAAAAATTCCTTGTACACCTGCACAGTCTAGAGTGAAAGTACCATGTGCTGCTGTCATTAACAACAACCTTTGATCAAAACAAGTCCAAAGAACTTGTTGGAGCCATTATTACAAGCTTAAGGAAAAAAAGAAGAAAAAATTAGAAAAGAAAAAACGCTCAAACGAAAAAAGCACCACAGCTCCGGACAACAAGAATGAGGGGCAGCTTAGGAATCTTCGCATTTACTAGAGAACTAAACGATGCTTCTAAGTACAAGAAAACACCTCGTGCCAACCTGAAACCTTCAGCCTTTAAGTGTTAAGGAACTTCCTGTCTCTGGCTATGGAGCATCAGAGTAGCCCATGACTCAAATACATTCATTTGTATGTGAAAACACACAACCACAAGTTCATCAATATCTTTAAAAAAAAAACCAAAAAAGAAAACTAAAAAAAGCCCCAAACCAATAGATTCTCCCCCTTGAGCTTGGGATGAACCCAAAATTTAAATTTCAGTTCTCTTTTTTTTTTTTTTTTTGAGATGGTTCATCTTATTTGTTCTACATCTTTCTGATTGCACATTAAGGATAATATAAGAAATGAGTGTGATTGCTCTTACCTTGTTCTGTTTCTTCTCATTCTGTTTTCTCTCCGTTTCAAGCATTGCATGCAGACTTTTTACTTTGTCATCTAGCTGACAATTTGCTTCTTCCAGTCCTTTGACAGTGTCCTAAAAAAACAAAACAACCCATCTACAGCAAGCTATTTTACTGATGTTTTTGCTTTCAGTACAGAGACAGTTAACTGTTTCTTACCTTAAGCTCTGCAGTTTCATCAGAAAGAACGTCTTTTTGTTCTTGGGCCACTTTCACAGACTCCTGTGCTTCCTTTATCTAAGCAGAGGAACAAACAAACAGTACTGAGGGAATTGTCAATGTAATATTCAGTAAGAATAGAAAATAAAAAGGTATTAGCTGTTGAACTGACTTTATCATTAAACCAGTGACAAAAAAGTCAGGAAGCAAAGGACAAAAACCTGGAACAATACCTTTTGATGATATTCTGACAACTTTTCTAAGATTTCTGTTTTTTCCTGCATAAGGTTTTTAATCTTTTCAGCCAGTTGCTTTTCAGTCACTAGGAATTAAAAAAAAAAAGCAAGCTTACAGTAATTGTACTTCATATCATGGCAGAAAACAAAATCAGAGCTATTGTTACTACCACTTCAGGGAACATTTTCAAGTAAGGACTAAAGCATAAATCAGGATAGTGTCAATTCCCTAGCAGCCAGTTCTTACTGCAGGAGCCTAGGCATCTCCAGCTTTCATTTAAAGTTAGGATTGAAAACAACACAGTAACACATTGAACACTGACACAAAACTTATGGCTTTTACATCCACTTCACAGAAGCTGGTGAGAGAATGCACAACAGAGCAGAGTAAGATGCTGGCTACACATAGATGAGGTACGTTCAAGGGAAAAGTTGGCAGTGAGGATGTCAGAGCAGTCTCAGAGTGCTGCTGTGACACTCTGGGAGATGCAACACCTTCCCTAACAACCATCTCTTCCTGCTGTATTGAAACTGAATGTTTGGTCAGCAAAGATAATAGAATGAAAGCTCTGAAAGACCAACTGTGAACAGAAAAGAGACTGTCAGCTAGCAGACAGGATCAGTGAGACTCAAGGAACTGCACCGCTTTCTAACAGACCTCAAAAGGGCTGTGACCAAGCAACAGTTATTTAAGCATGCATGTTTTTCTCAGTGTAAACAAGTTGTCAACCATCCCTCAAGATTCAGTGAAAATCATTACCATCTTTAAATTTTTACTGCAAATTATTCTAAAAAAAATGCAATCGTTGTTCTTTTTCAAATCCTAAACCACTGCCGTATTTGAACACCCCAATTGCCCATTAAGCAAACTCTGCAGCACAAACAGGAAGCACTGGTTGTTCCAACTGCATCCCACAGGATTCAATAGCAACTGCTGCTCCTCCTTCCCTTCCCACACAAAGGCTTCTGGGCAGAAGGAGCCCAGCCACTCCTTCTCTGGGGAGAGGAGAGTCAGCAACCAACTGCTGAGGTACCAGGCAGTTCTCAGCTATTTAAGGGGGGCAAGAATCCCTGTATTAACTTGGTCTCCCAATTGTACTACTGTCATGAAGAGTGGAGAACAGATTTTATCTTCGGGACTCCGAACATAACATGTCTTCTAAAGCATTTTTATCACTGTTAGCATTCCCCTGTTTTCGATAAAAAATTTAATAATAACATGACCTTTATCATGTTTAAAAAAGAACCATTTGTTCTTAGCTTCAGTAGTTTCTATACAGTATCACACTGAAGAATATTTTTTGGGAAAAAAAGGATTAGATTTATGTTCCTCATTTTTTTATGGCAGGTTGCTAAGTAATTTCTACACCATCAATACCAATGTTTTTCCTACCCCCAAGAACAGTAATTAATTGTTTTGCAGTATAGCAATCACCTTACAGATCTAAGATGGACTTTTTTCAGCTCATCAATTCTGCATTAATTGTATAGAAGGAAACTGCAGTATAACTACAATGAAACTAGAGAGGGAAGGCTGATAAATAGTATGGTTTGTGAAGAAAAAAGAGGCACAAAGACAATTCATGAAGACAATTATTTTGTATTTTTGTTTTGTATTCAATTACAAATTTCAGCAATCACCCATCTTTGAATTCTATTTATATTCAGTACATTTTAATTTTTATGTACTTGAAGAAATGCTTTTGCAAAAAGCAACATGCTAGCCACTGGAGTATCTGCATATTTAGGTCTACATTTAGAAGGTCTCTTTGCAACTGCACAGCAGTGAGTTTCAGGCTCCCCTCAAACCAAAAAGGCAAGAAGAAGTAGCTACGGCTTCTTGTGAGAAGCAACAAGTAAAAGCAGATCCACTGCTAGTTAAAAAAACAAACCAAACTCTGTCCCTCTACTCTTATACCAGTAAACCAATGGATCACATTTATATTCAACAAGTTGGAGCATTTTCTTGCCCTTTAATTTGCAGATGCGAGCTGCATTGTTTCTCCTAATCAAAGCATTATCAAAAGCAAAACTGAAATCCTCAGATTCAAGTATCACATACTGGCCTAGCTTACACTGTAATCTTAGACTTGGCATTCTCCTTGAAAGAGAGTGAAGATGAATACTTGGTCCTCTGAAGCAATTTTCAAATCTTTTATACACCCAAGCATCAAGTAGGCTGAAAAGCACAGAAAAACTTACCTTGATATATTCCACTCTTTACCTAGAGAAGAAAAAAAAATTAGCCATAAGAAGTGGTAACTGAAAGACTTTATTAATTTTCCCTACAGAAAAAAAATCACCACTTATACGCAGATTAAAGAAGCACATGGAAAACACATCTATCACTGCCAAGGAGAATGTTGAATAACACTACAAACAAGCTTAAGCTATTTTCTAATAAAAGCTTCTGGTTTAATGCCCTGTCCTAGAGCGTGTTTACCCAGTCACTAAAAGGATTGCAGTAACTGTCCACATCCAATTTGCAACAGTGAAAATGAGGCCATTTTGTATGAGAAAACAGTCACGAACTTGCAAAATCAAAACATACCTGCATGTTAGTTCTGTTCCTTTTAAAGCAATGTATGTTTACATGACAGTTGCTCATTTTGATATTAACATCCTTAAAGAATTTCAGAAGCTTTTTTTATGCTGTTACATTAACACTATTTTGTATTTGAAACTGACTGACAGTATATTCAATATCAAAACTAAGCAATGAGAAAAACTACCAGTGCTGCTACAGATAATATTTCATTTATTTTTGTCAAGCAAAGATAAAGTATTCCACAGGCTTCCAGAGCACATCAGCTGAACTGGAGAGCTAAAAATAAACTGTCCTATATGATTTTCATCTATGAATTCCCAAGGAGATGCACTGCTATATTTGAGAGCTGTTGATGGTATTTCTTGCACAGAAAATTATCTGTGTAGAAAACAGGGAGACAAACGCAGAGTGAGGAGCTCTCCAGTCAGATTTTAGATCAGGCTTTTAGGACCATAAATACAGCATGTATAAGCAGTTGAACAATATGATGGGGGGAGAATGAATTGCTTGTTTTAGAGACAGTCAGCAATAGGCTCAAGCACATGGAAGGCTTCTCATTTCAAAGGCTCTTTCCTTGGCCCTCTTGATTTACATCATGCGCCCTTAGTTTGCATTAAAAACTGTCCCTTTCTAAAAAAAAATCTTCAATTAATAGCTTAAAGGAAACACTTCTTAGCTTGAAGAAAATTATAACCTGCTTTGGCTATTAAGCCAAACAGTCGGTTCGCATTAATGCTCTAAACAGAAAAGGTAATAATGCAAAAGACTACATACTGCTTTGACCCCAGTAATGCTGAAACAGTTTAACCATACAAAAGACCACACAGTAAGTGAAATATCAGCAGGCTTGCAGGCATGAAGCATACTCACTGAAAGGCAGGTTCTCCAGAAAATTATAGCAAGCGTGGCAATTCCCACTAAGGCAGTGACAATAACGGGTTCCCATGGAAGTCCATGGAAATCAGGCCCAGGACGAATTTCCTCAGGCAGGGCTGCAACCAGCTGAAAACCGACAACATTGACAACTATGAATACGTTTTCATGAAATACTGCGACAAAATAAGTAGTCTGCCAAATGCCTTTATTCCTCTCATAAAACCACAGAAACATCTAGAGCTTTCTCACAGTTTTACTGTAAACTGAAAACCAAAAATTAAAACCACAGAGCAGCTTGATGCTTGCATTTCAACTCACAAGTCTGGGTATCTGTGTTTTGGTTTGAACAGAATCAGCTATCTAACTTCAACTAAGTCTTGTCTAAGTCCTTTTCTGAAAGTTAACTGCATATTTGTCAGACACTGTTCCTCTCTTGAAGCGATAACACAGCACACTGGTAGGTAGAAAGGACAGTGTTTATACTTATTTCTGTAGTAACCAAGGCCATCCTCAAGTTGGTGGAATGTTGTAAGTTAAAGAGGTAAAAAGGTCGTGCCTGCATGGAGGGGCAGACAGAACAGGTGACCCAAAACTGACCAACAGAATATTCCATCCCATATACGTCATACTTGGTATAAAACTGAGCGATCATGAGGGTCTCACTCTCTTCTTTGATGGTTGACGTCCAGTGAGGACCTTGTCTGTCTATTTGCCCCAATCTTGGATCCATGCGCTCCTGAATCCAGTTCCTGAACCGAACTCCCTCCTGCCACTCACCTTCCCTGTGCCTGCTCTGCAGCATCTATGGTGACGTACGGACGTTAAGAGGTGAGGGGGCAAAATTGTATATATTTTATTATTATTCTCTTATCAATAGTATTATTATTATTTCATTAAAGCTGATTTACTTCTAGTTACCAACCCGCAAGTCTTTTCCTCTCATTTCCCCTTCCCTGGGTGTGTGGGGGGAAGGGAACTGGGACCCCAACTGCTCGGCTTCAGCTGCCAAAATTGGCTGGGCCAGGGCTAAACCATGACAATCTGGAAGACACCTGAGAGTAACAACCTGCTGGCAAACAACAGCTACATCAAAACAAGCCAACACACATTTTGAGTTACACAGCACTTCGTTTGCCAACAAAGCTATAAGTGGCCCTACAAGAAAGCTGGGGAGGGACTTTTTACAAGGGCAAGTAGTGATAGGATGAGGGGCAATGGCTTTGAATTGGAAGGAACAAGAGTTAGATTAGGAAGAAATTCTTCATGATGAGAGTGGTGAGGCACTGGCACAGATTGCCCAGTAAAGCTGTGGATGCCCCCTCCCTGGAGGGTTCAAGGCCAGGTTGGATGGGGCCTTGAGCAGCCTGGTCTGGTGGGAGGGGTCCCTGCCCATGGCAGGGGGAGTTGCAGCTGAATTGGCTTTACGGTCCCTCCAAACCCAAACCATTCTGTGATTCTAAGGATGGAATCCTAAGAAGAAATCCCATCTTTACATCTGGATGTTCACAACAATCCAGTGCAAACAGTTCAGATCTTTGGGTCATGTGCGGTGTACCCTGCATGAGTGTCTGGAGGCCAGAGAGCACAACTGCCTGGGAAAGGTGGGAATGCCTGGCTCAGCGCACAGGGCTGACATGGACACGGCGCTTGGAAAAACCTCAGAATGCCCCGAGTTGGAAGGGATCCACAAGGATCACCGAGTCCAGCTCCTGGACAGGGAGTCCAAAATGAACTGTGGGAGCCCCGCAGAAGCTGCTGCTGCCTGCCCCCATCCCGCCCGCAGTGACGGCAGCACGACCTTAAAACCAGGGCGCTCATTTCCTCCCCGACATGAGCTCGGCCTGAGGTGTGCGGGTGCCCCCCCCTCCCCCAGGGACCGCCAGAGCCCCTGTCACGCGCTCCCGGTAGCGGCTCCCCGCAGGGGAGAGGCTCTGCTCGGCGCGCGATACCCCCCGCCCGCACCTGCAACAGGGGCCGCATCGGGGGCTCCGCAGGGCGCGCGCCAGAGTCCATGGCGCTGCGAGCCAGCCGCCAGCCACGCACACGTCAGCCCGGAGCGGCACCGCCACCGCCCCCCCCCCGCCCCGCGTCATCGTCGCGCGCCGCAGCCCGGCCCGCGCGCAGCCGCCGCTCGCTCGCTTCACTCACCCGCAGCAGCAGCTCCCGCGCCGCCTGCCGCGCCTCGCCCAGCGCCCCTCGGCTGTCGGGATCTGCAGGGAGGGAGGGGGAGAGAGGGGTGAGCTGAGGCAGCGGCTGAGCCCGCAGGGGACCCGCTGTGACAGGGCAGGGCTGGCAAACGGGGGACCCGCTGCCGCAGTACAGTTTCTGCAGCATCTGAGGAGAGATTTTGGATCGTGGCCTCTGGTTCTCCAGGACATTGATGTCAGAAGCAAAAGTGTTCAGAATGGGCAGTGATATTTCACAACGAGTTTAGAAAAGGCACTGCAGAGAGGGACATGGATATACAAAGCCACTCTGCCAAGCCTGCTTCAGACAGAGCACATAAAACTTCAGCAGTGAGGCAACAACAACAAAAATCACTGTCTTCAGTTCCTAATCAATAAACCCATGTCTTCAAATAAACTTACAGCACTGTTAGTATGGCCTAAGCCTTAAACTACCTTTATTTCTGCCCTGCTCTAAAGGCCAACGCTTCCTCTCATGCCATTCATTACCATGAATGCAGGTTAACAGATTTGAATAACCACCTGCACAGCCTGTTTATACATTCTGCAACAGTTTCTGTGACCAGCAGTTCTACAATCATCTGCTGTTTCTTCTCATTACTTCTAGCAGTCCTGTAAGAATTCCTGGCAAACAGCATTTAACACTGCTAAGGAAGGAATGGAAGATGGTCTAAAATACAACTCAACATCTGACTGCTTAACCACACAAGTAATCCACCAGCCATAAAAAAATTCATTAGGAGTCTTCACACTCCACCTACAGTTTCCCTCAGAACTGAGAAGGTGCTCAAAAGTGCTTGGCTATAAGGATGGCAGAGTACCTCAGCAGTATACACAAGCTAAGCAAGATGTGCCTGATTTTTTTTTTTAATGCTCAGCAAGGATTAAGTGTAATGCAGAACAGCAAAGCTAAGCTTAACACTGAAAATGGAGTCAGAGGAAGTTTCATGCCAAAACAGAGCTGGGAAAGATGAGGGTAGTAGGATCCCTCCATAGCACCAGCCAGCACACTTGCTCCATAGGGAGAAGGTCTCAGCAAAACAGTCAATCATTTCTCCTATTCCAACAAACACCTGAGCCAGAAATTGCTGAACTGCTTGAGGGAAGCTAAGCTCCATCCTTCCTGGAAGGTAATATAAGCCCAGAGTCACAAGTTAAAAAAAACAAGAAGGGAAAGCACATGATTCTACAGTCTAAGGGTTAAACTGTTGGTCCCCTTGCTATCCACTGACCATTCTGAGACACAGTTCACAAGCCCAAGCACAGAGCTCTGACTATGACACTTACAGAACTTTTCTTATTCCTATAGTGCAAAAAAAGTAGTAGAAAAACCTCCCTGATGAGATGAATGATAGCAAGACAGTACTGACACTAGAAAGACTGTCATGATTAGTGAAAGCCATTAGGATTATAGCAAGATACAATGAAAATATTAGTGGAAAACCTTGGTATTTGCCTAAAAAAAACCTCAACCATACTCCTCTTTAAGAGCAAAACATCACAATAACTCAATTCCAGAATATTACCTGCAGCAATATCTTCCTTGGCACTCTGTCCTGAATCAACTGATGCAGAGGAAGTATCTTCCAGCAGCGATCCTCCTTCACTATTGTACTCGTCTTCAGTTTCTCTATTATCCGATAAATTGGCCTCTTCATTCTGAGGTGCAACATTAACAGCCTTCTCCTTCTCTTCCTCCTTCCCCTTCTCTTCCTCCTTCCCCTTCTCTTCCTCCTTCCCCTTCTCTTCCTCCTTCCCCTTCTCTTCCTCCTTCCCCTTCTCTTCCTCCTTCCCCTTCTCTTCCTCCTTCCCCTTCTCTTCCTCCTTCCCCTTCTCTTCCTCCTTCCCCTTCTCTTCCTCCTTCCCCTTCTCTTCCTCCTTCCCCTTCTCTTCCTCCTTCCCCTTCTCTTCCTCCTTCCCCTTCTCTTCCTCCTTCCCCTTCTCTTCCTCCTCAAGAGGCTGTTCTGGCTTCTTATCTTCAAGCTGCTGAAATTTCCGATCGCTTTCATCAACGACATTTGGGTTTCTGATGGAAATGCCATCGTATTCAGCCTCTTTTGCAGTATCTATGACAGACAGGGAGACATGAATTAAGCACCAAGCTAATGTGTATTTCGTACCTGTAGCTGTCTCCAGTTAAATACTGTATTTGACAAAGCTTTCTTGACACTTCAGCTAGTGTATTGCTTCCAATATATTCTCAATCAATTTTCAATAACATCTAATTAAATGTTTATGTGGAATTTATGCAAAGTCAGTGGTTAACATTGCAATGAAACACTTCAAGATGAAATAGTTTTATCATTCATGACCATCAGAAATCACATACATAATACGTACTACTGTGGAAGTAGCCTTGCTAAGAGCATATCTTATTATTTCACACATTAATTAGAAAAAACAGCAAGTTTGCAGCAGATTCTGCCTCTGGTTCTTCACTTGTCAAAATATTTGTTTGATCAGCATTTCTACTTAGGCAGCCTTTTAGGAATGTGGGGAAAAGCGTGCAATACCTCAGATTTTAGGGGCATAGATTTAGTGCCTGGACTTTGCATTAATCATTGAATCTCTCACAACTGGGTGCTAGCTAGTTCAGAAAAAACACTGATCTAAACCCTCTAAAAAATTCAAGCACATTAGTGTACGTGAATCCCCATTTCTTAAGACAGAAGGTATAGACATGACCTGAATAGCTCCTCTAAGCCACATCCGTGCACGGATCTCACTTATTTGCACAGAACCTGACCCTTAAGAACAGACATGTTAAGAAATGTTAACATTTTCTCTCAGGATTTGTCCCATCACAATGCTAAAAATATGTATTAAAAATCAGCAAAATCCCAGTCGGTTCCACGGGGCCTCTTTCAATTCTGCTCCCTCTTCTTCAAGCTTCTCTGGGTTACATAATATTGTCTGCAATAGGGTTTTACTTTTGTTTCATGTATTTATTAACTAGTTTAATATCCTACCTTGAACATGTAGCTGATCACCTTCTTGTTCTGAAACAGATGCAAGTGGAACACTCTCACTATGAGACGAATATTTACTCCTCAAAGAATATATTAATTCTTGAATGTCATCCATCAATGCACTCTCCTCATCATACAAATCCATCTCTTTGACCACCTCCTCTTTATTTTCTTCCACTCTGGAATCCAGAACTTTTCCCACAACATCCATAATGCTTGACTCGGAAAACTCAAGTATCTGATCCAAAGCTTTTTCTGTATCTTCGCTACTATGCCTTGCATTCCAAACAAGCTCCATCTCTACCTTCATGTCATGAAACATAGCTTCTATCCTAAACATGTGTTGAAGGCCAAGGTACTTTTGTAGACGTGTTAGACGCTTTTCATCAAGAAAATCTCTGATTATTGTAAGCCGCTTCACAGACTCATTGAAGTCTGTTCTAGTGTCATTTGTGGCTCCTGAGCTGTCACCAGGGCTGGGAAAATGTGCAGATTGCTGGTGGTCATTTCTTGTACGCTCTAAATGTTGTACCTCTTCTGAAACCTTCTGTGCAAAGCCCTCTGGGAGATGGTGCTTTCCATGGTTAAAGTCATTGTTATCTTCTGCATCAGGAGACTGCAAATGATGTTCTTCCGCAGCTGATGGTTCCTCAGCTTCAAAAGACTCCTTGTCATCATCCATATGTTCCATCTCATCCAGTTTAGCATCTTCACTCACTAGTACATCAACCTCTTTGTTCCCAGTCTTGCTTGTACCTTGCCTGCTGATTGTTTTTTTAGCCTCCTTAGAAAATGAGTTTGTTTCTTCTCCTGTTTTGTAAGTAGGATTTGCAGTTCCCAAAACAGCTTCACTTAGTGCTTCTAACTCATGGTTTGTACTTTTAACATTTGCTGTATCATCCTGTACATCTGAAGCCCTTGCTTGGGACAACTTTGCACTTGCAGCATTCTCATCTTCAAGTAGCTGCTCCTCTACTTGTTTCAGGTCAGGGTTGTCTTCAGCATCTGGCTCTTCAGACTGCAATTCTGGTCTTAGTGTTTTTTCTTCAGCTAAATTTGTGCCAAGATTTCTGTCTGAATCTGCATCCTTAGTATTAGCAGTTCCTTGCTGAGTAAGATTCTCTGTATTAGTGCTTTTTGATTTTTCTTCAGCAGAACTTTTCTCAACACTTTCTTTAAACACTGTCATCTTGCCAAGAGTTCTTGAAAGCTCTTCTTTCCCATCTGCTTCTGAATACTCATTTTCCCATGGCCTAGGTTGCTCAACAGCTCCTCTATGTTTTGGGTCTCCCTGCCCTGTAGAGATTTCTTTCATGTTTCTACTTTTTATTTCAGGTTCTTCATTAAGAGAGGTGGGGTTTTGATTCTCATGATTGGTCTCCCCTGTTTGTTTCAAATCTTCTTCATGTCCTAAAAGTTCTTTCTCCACAGTGGGCACTCCATGCTCCAGTTTCTCTTTTAAGAGGTCAGTACCTCCTAAGTCACTTTGAGATGCATTTTTTACCTCTTCCACTAGTTTGGCTGGAGCATCAACAGAAGGCTTGTCCCCAACTCTTCCTTTCTCCTTTGTTTTCTCCCATAACTTTTTGTGCTTTAAATCATTTTCCAATACCTCTTCCAAGGTGTCATCTTCAAACTTTTTCTCATCTTTCTGTATTTGAGCAAATGGCACTCTTTCTGGTCTTTCGTTGATATCGCCAACAGGTGGTTTAAAAGCATCTTGCTTGCTTTTAACAAGTGATTTGGATTCCAGATCATCCCCTGGATGGGATAAAACATGAGGATCAGGCACAGCTATACTCTTCAGCTCTTCATTTTGTGACTCAGTACTCTTCAGCTCTTTAGTATGTGACTTGGTTCCATCAACCATGAGCTGCTCTTCAAACTGTTCAGTTCTGCTTGTTTTTTCTTCTGAACGCAGATCACCTGTACCAATAGGTTCCTTTCTAAGGAGCTGTTTGGACAGATCCTCAGGTTGAGATGTTGCTAGTTCTTCTCTCTTACTAATTAGCATCACCTCATCCTGCTTCTCTTTTGTTTCTTGAGATTCGAACTTGTCCACACTTATACTGTGACCTGACTTCTTGCTTTTACTGAAGGCATCCTTAAGGATTAGTGTATCTGAATTGTGTTCTTCCTCATTATCTCTTTGGCTATTTAGCTCTGTAGCACCCTTTGCCTCTTCATCAAGTTCATGATTTTGTGACTCAACATTGTCATTTTCATCACCACTTAAATGTGCTGGTGATGCAGTTTCCTCCTCTGCTGTAAAAGACAGCAAAGGGATTTGTTCAGACTGATCTGCAAAGTCTGACTCCTCTGCATCATGAGTATCAATGTTTAAATCTTCATTAAAATCATCTTCCAGCGATGTAACAAGGCGAGTCACCTCATCATCTGATACAATAGCATCAGCAGTTGAGCCAAATTTTGTTTTTAAGTTCACAGAGAGCTCTCTGTTTAAAAGCATATAGGCGTTTATGTCTTCACTCTCTTTGTCAAGTTGACTGGTTTCACCCTGAGGAATACTAGCATTTTTGGTATTTTCACTTTCTAGCCCTTTTAGTTTCCCATGCAGCATTCCTTTCAAGTGCTCATGTGCAATTTTATCTCCCTGAGAGTTTTCTTCATGACTATTGACACTGGAGTCTCCCCCAGGATTTTCAGTTCCTTCTGTAAGAGAACTGTCTACTTCCTCTGTCATAGCGAGGGCTTCCTTGTCATCTTCTGTGTTGAGCTCAGGATCTTCCATCTCCAAAGAATCAAGGGACATTACTATATCAACCTCTTCAATCTCCTCATCCCCTTCAATTCCTTCAGCTGGTTTTGTCTGTGGGTCACTTGATTCAGTTTCCCCTTCATTTGCTGTTGCCTCTTGCAATGACTTCAAAAGCTCATCCACATTATAATTATCAAAATTATCCCTTCCACCATCAAAGCAGACAAAATCTGTTTCCTGAAATGAAAAACAGTATGTAGCCACAAATATTTTATTTTCTACATTGATAAGACCAAATCTATTTGGTTCGTTAGAGAGAAACACAGAAGCAAAGTGAATTATATTAATCATGCTGAATTAACCCCTTGAATCCTTAACCAAAATTCTTTTAAATCAGTCAAAGTTTTGTCCAAGGACTCTTAAAACCTAAATAAAAAGCTTATGGCTTAGCCTTGTCAAAGACCTCCCAATGAGGAACAAACTGCAAGTCAACAACGGAGCAGATAGTACTATACTTTACTCACGACATACATTCTGAGTTAAGAACAAGTCTATTGCTGAATGCCAGTGGGAAGAAAGCAAATGTTACTAAGCTTGTTTATCACAATTTGTTTTAGCTGGTCTCTCCCCAAACAACCAAGTCCTCCAAGCAGGAGCTGCCTGTCACACAATTTCTGAAAAAAAAGCCCAAAGCAGTGCAAGCCACTGAACACAATTTTGTAAGGGTCTGAAGATGCACCAACGAACAGGCCTTACACAACTCTGAAGTTACTAGCTGTAAGTGCATGAAAGCCATTTATGTGTGTAAGGGTTGAAGGATCAATCCTAGAATCACCGGGCTAACTGTATTAAGTTTTGTTTGTTTCTGACAGTACATTAAACTTCAAAAGTTGGGCAAAAAGAAACAATTCTGAATACATACCAAACACCCTACGTGCGAGCCAGCCAGCAGCATTTCTAGAGCTCAATCCAAATAGATTTTGGTACAAGAAAAGCAGAGTGTTTAAGAAATGAAAGATCAGTGCCCACATTTTGGGCTGATGCTTACACACTCATCCACAGACATAGCTGCACAAACACTCCAAGCCCACAACATGTATGCGCATCTCTGCACAGATGTAGCTGCTTCATAACAAAAAGTAACTAGGGATCAATGATGCTGCAATTCTCTTTCTCAAGGATTTTATTGAATGCTGAGGTAAGAAACAGTGAGAAGCCTAACTGAAAAATAACAAATAAAACTTACATCTGTTGGTAATTCTAGCTCCTCATTGGAATAATTATGATTTATTTCAAGTAAATCCTTTGGAAAATATCCAAAATCGCTTCCAACCTGCCAGAAAACAAATATAAGTAAAGAAAAAGCAGTAGAGCAGCTTTCAAGATCATGTCACAATGTTAAAATCATACAGACAAAAGTAACAAGTACATCAAACTCACTCTTCAGTAATTCTACATGAAGTCAAACACAGTGAATAAAAGAAAGATTAGTGACACCTTGTTTACACAAGAGTTTTCACTGAGGTTTTATACTTACATTTCAGAACACCCTTGTGAAGTCGCTAAGTTTTACTACTCATGTTTTAAAGCCTGTCCCGTAATAAATTATTATGAGAGTTGGGAGTGAAGCCCAGGCATTCTGACTTGTGCTTTAACTACTATGGCATGCTCTCACTGGTACACATACGCCTCAAGAACTTTCTCAAGTAGTAAGAAGAGAATCTTTGAATAATAAGATTAACATCCAACACACAGTGCTATAGCCTGAAATATGCTCACTTTGTACCTTAAGAGCAAAAAAAAAAATCTTAAAGCAGATTTTAGGAAAATGCAAAATTGCACCTGAGGTAATAACCTATTTTAAAACCTGTGTGGAAAATATAACCCCTCTGCAAATGCACTTTTGCTTTTCAGTGACTAACACAAGCACAAATCAGGGGCAGATGGCTATTTTCAAGTGAGTCAACATGCCAAGCCAAGGCAAACAAGGAGACAAGAATCTCTTATCATTCACTAGATAAGATCTAAACAGTAATGCTCTCCCTTAAGAGTTCTGATAACGGCTGTCAAGAAGCCAATATTAATAGCATGCTATCACTGTGCAGATAAGATAGTCCAGGCAATTAGAGTCTGGTGGACACACCTAGAAGGGTACATTGTTCCTAGAAAAACAAAATATCCAGGGGGAAAGAAAAGCATTGGTCATTTCCTCAGTGTTTGGTTTTAGGAGGAAGATGATAATTTGCCAATTTTCTTGAAGAGTTTGTTTGGGAAGAGCACTCAGTTAAAGATCAAATTAAAAAAGGAAACTAGTTATGTTAAAACTATTAAGGATACATAGATATACATATTGTTATATTGATACCACTGAAATAGGGTAACATGGGCTGAAGTTTTACAAATGTACAATGGCATAAAAAAGAGGAAAATTATATCCAGTAAATAATACGCAGTAAACACTTTTTTTGCTGCTATTATGCAGGTGAAGTAAGTACTGATAGGGATTACATTTTTAAACTGTTTCTTATTCAAACCTTACCTTCTATAGCTGATACCTCTTAAGTTAGTTACATAGCTATTAAATACACATTACCTTCCTGACTTTTGTAGGAAGATAAATAGAGATACTCTCTGATGGAAAAGAGATAATGTATGCAGTTTTGTTATTAGAAACTACTGGGAATGGAAAATTAAACTAAACAAGTCAAATCAAAGGCTTGTCCTTGTGTGATATACTACAGTTTTATTCTGATTTGGCCTGTTTCTCTCTACAAAGTTCTATTCCAGTTTTAAATGATCTGTGTGAAAACAAAAGCCAAAGCTTCAAAGTAGCCTCCTTACAGACTAACCTCCATGACTATCATTATAATTAGGCATCACAATTTGAAACTCATTTAGTGTATGGTTGGCAGCTTGGATTACAAGTCCTCTGCAGTGACCCAGTTTGCCACTTATGTGGCTTATGAGCCATATGGGATCTGCATGCCCAAAATTTCATCTGCTCCTCTCCCTACAAATCCTCTCTTGTAAGGGGAAAAATGCCTCATTGTGCAAATAAAGGAAACATTCTTCATTCTCTACGGACATGACAGAGGAAAAGCATTATGAATGCCAAGTAAATGAGGGAGAAAAAAGTGTATCCTTTATTTCCACTCCCTCCCCAGCTAAGAGGCCATAGATGGATGAAACACAAAGCTGTGTGCATAGCATCTGTCCCCACCAGTGCCCACATGTGAGACAGCCATCTAACATACAGAACATATATTACAGATAGGTTCCAGAACTTTTTTCCACACGCAAAATACCCACTGAGCTCAACTGCAAGCAACAGAGTATACTTAAGACTGGGATCATAAAATGAATCTATTTTCTTAAAATACAGCACACTTGCTGGCACAGGGCAAAAAAAAAATCAACAATAGTTTTAAAAGGATGGAGCAGATTAGAGGAGCAAAAGCAAATAAAGCCCAGACTCGACTACTATAGATTTTTCAGCCTTGGTGAAAGGTTCCTGTTTTATCAGATCACCTCCTTTCAGGTCAGAAATACTACTGTCTTTCTCATGTCTCCTCAAAATTAGTTTCAGAATTAGAGCCTGTATTTAGAACTTGTTTAAAAGAACCCCCAGGCTGTAGTAGTTGAAGCTTCTCATACACACATTCCCCTAACCTCTTTCCCTATCTGAAGGTCAGAATACCAGTTATCCCTTGATTTCATAGTTTTCATTATGCCCTAATAAATATTTTACCCAAAAACTTTGGAGACTGGAAAAGGCAGTAGGGTAGATACAAATGACCAAATGACACACACAAAACACACACAAAGTCATGCCATGAGATCCCAAAAGATCTGTGGCAGAACGTAACATGCCTTCTACTGGAATTTGTTTCATCATGGACCTCACTAGTTAGCCTGGTTTTAATTCGCAAGCCTCAGCCTCCCCTTAGCTCCAAAACTGTACACAGCAGGCACAGCTGGTCTGCATAAATGAAATTGCCCAACTGAACCTGGCATGGGAAGTCACAATGCACAAGAAAGAACCCAGTGCTATCTGCAAGTCAGGGACAGGGTCAGATGTGCCTGTGTCCTCCTCAACGTGCAAGGGTAGGCACCTCTGACCCCGCTGCAGCGTTCGCAAACTGTTGCAGTGTTACAAACTAATGCAGAAGTGGTTGATCAAATTGGAGAAAAAAAGAAATAAGTATTATAGACACCAACCAAAAGGAATTAGTCTGTCATCACTACCCTAACAAAAGGAACACAGAAAATAGCATAAAACAATTACAGAATGACAACAAATAAAATGGACCTTTGCAATTCTTTTACATCTACTAGCTTCTGCATTTACTTTCTGAACTCAAAGCAAACATCCTTACTTGGAGGCACACCTAACTGTTGCATGAGCTTCCTAGGAGTGCCTAATTAAACTGAATATTAACTCCACAATTACCTTACACCTGCTGTCTGCTCTTGCACCCTGCATATACCTTATTAGAAGATGCAAAATTTGCCCCATACTGCTACTCCATGTTTCAAAAACTGGCAGCCCTGGAAACCTGTATTGGCTAATTAACCAGATTATTTATGGTACAGTACATGTCAGAAGGGAATTACCAGCATGATACAATTATAAACTATTATTTAACCGTGTGCTGCAGTTTTCTGCTCTCTTCTGTATTATTCTAATTGGATTCAGCTCCTGCTGAGAGCTTGGCTGTCCACACCCAGCCTGAACAGGTTAGAGAAAGTGATACATCCTGCTTTCCGCTAAACCACTAGTCCCACAGTCAACATGCAGCTGTGACTTCAGGCAGCCTTGACCACTGCTGCAGACAACTGTCATAAGAAAGGAGTTTGAAGTAAACCATTTGGACATAAAAAGGCATGCAGGGGTAGCATGGGAAGGAGGTAACAGGGATTAGGTCCAAGCAACCTCCAGACTGCCAGCATTTTCAATGGAAGTCCACAAAAACTGCTTTTCCACCAGAGTACCTCAATTCTGCTTCTGTCAGGCAAATAAGCTGTTTATCATTAAAGCGAAGAGCAGTTTTCTGTGAAGCAACGGCAAATACGGGGACCCTCCTTCCTGATTAACCCTCTCCTGATTGCCCAAAGACAAGTACTTTGACAAGGCCACTGCTCTGCTAGCTATAATAACAATGTGTTATTACAGCTGAAAAAGAGACAGTTTTTTTTAAAAATCAAATTTACCTTAATTCTTTTTAGTTTTACTACTTCCTCCCCCACCCCAAAATGTGCATGCAGCTTAGATAAAAAGGGAAAGACAGAAGCTGAATATTAGGAAGAGAACTGTGAATAAAATATGTACATGAAACAATCTTTAGCAAGATAACAGAGTGCAGGAGAAAACCATGTCACACGTAAACACAAGCACAGGCTTGAGCCTCCCTAAATGGGAAAGGAGGCTCAACTTCCAGGCAGGCTCATGAACCACCACTTACAGTGCTCCAAAGGGAAGTTTTTAAGACAAAGGCAGTTTTGCAACAGTTTTTAGCGCACATTAGCATTGCCCATTTTTCACAGCACTTAACGACCTAAGTTTTATCAAACCACATCCCATTTCATGCCGATCTCAAGACAAAATGGCATTCATTACATTATTTAGCTTTGTTCAAAACCCTAAGTGTTTTTCCTACAAGGCAAAACGAAAAAAAGATTACCACAGAAAGTGCTCAGAAAGCAGAACAAATGCTTTACAGTACTTACACTTCCAGCCCAAAGCTCAGTTGATTCTCCTATTAGTTTGTAATACACATACACCGCTTCTCCCTTCTTAAAATTTACAAAGCGACAATCCGGACCCTTAAAATCCTGCATGGCCTTCCCTCGGCACATCAACACTGTCCAAAGAAAACAACAACAACAAAAAGAGTATTACATTGAAAGTAATAATAATAAAGACCCTTGACAAAAAGGGTCTTTTCTAACTGGCAGAAAACACGATCTCCTCGCACACACCGGTTTCCCATTTTACAGACTGGATCAAGAGATAAGAACTTATAACAGAAATATGCGATTATTTTTAAAAAAAAAGGTAAGCTCACCGATCAAGAGAAGGGTTTGACAAAGCACTTCAGAATCATATTTCAGAACCGTGCTGTGAAGCTAATGATTAATATCAGATTAGCCGGGCTGAGATGACTCCCGTGTCCCAGCGCATCAGCCCTGGCGTTACTCGATGCCCAAACGCCCCCCACAGCGCGGGTTTTTCACGAGGGATTTCCAGGGAGAAAAAAAACCCAAGGTGCTGCTGGGATCTGGAAACTTGGTCGAGAGGAGAGGGATGTCGCGTGACCCTTTTTCCGATTTTCCCAAATTTCCGTGCGTAAGCCCGGGTGGGGAGGGAAAGAGAGAGAGCGAGCGAGCCTTTGGGAAATGTCTCCTCTTGCGCGAGGCGGCATCTTTTACCGTAAAAACTTCCCGGGAAGAGGGGTGCCTCCCGCCGCCCCGGGACCCCCCGGCGTCCCCACTCACTACTACACTCGGGGTCTGCGCAGCGCTTGCGCTCGGCGAAACGGCGGCCCAGCTCAGCGGCCCCGGCGCGGGGCAGGAGCAGCAGCAGCGCGAGCAGCAGGCGCGGGGCCGGCGGCGGCGCGGCGGCCATGTTGGCGGGCCCGCGGCGGGGAGGGAACCGACACGTCAGCAGCGCCGGCGGGAAGGGACGCGGCCTGACCCTCCCTTCCCTCCCGGCAGCATCTCGAGCTTCATCCCACCCCCATCCACATAGGGGGACTCTCCTGCGGCGGGAGAGAGTCCGGCTCTATTTCATAGAGTGGTTCGGGTTGGAAGGGACCGTAAAGCCTATTCAGCTCCAACCTCCCTGCCTTGGGCAGGGACCCCTCCCACCAGACCAGGCTGCTCAAGGCCCCATCCAACCTGGCCTTGAACCCTCCAGGGAGGGGGCATCCACAGCTTTACTGGGCAATCTGTGCCAGTGCCTCACCACCCTCATCACGAAGAATTTCTTCCTAATGTCTAATCTGAATCTTCCCCCTTCCAATTTAAAGCCATCCCCCCTCATCCTATCACTCCTTGCCCTTGTAAAACGTTCCTCCCCAGCTTTCCTGGAGACCTTTAGGGTACTGGAAGGCCACTATAAGGTCTCTCTGGAGCCTTTTCTTCTCCAGGGTGAACAAGTCCAGCTCTCTCAGTCTGTCCTTGTAGCAGAGTTGCCCCAGCCCTCTGATCATCTTTGTAGCCCTTCTCTGGACCTGTTCCAACAGTTCCATATCCTTCTTATGTTGGGGATTCCAGAACTGCACACAAAACTCCAGGTCTCACAAGAGCGGAGTAGAGGTGGAGAATCACCTCCCTTGACCTGCTGCCCACACTTCTTTTGATGCAGCCCAGGACATGGTTGGCCTTCTGTGCTCTGAGGACACTCTGCCGGCTTGTGTTGAGCTTTTCTCATCAATCAGCAACTCCAAGTCTTTCTCTGCAGGGTTGATCTCAATTATGTCATCCCCCACTCTGTACTGAAACAACAGATTGCCCTGACCCAGGTGCAGGACCTTGCTTTTGGCCTTGGTTGAACCTCATGAGGCTAGTAGAGGGGCTCCCCACACTCTGAAGGGATGTAAAGGAAGGTCCTGCCCCTTATTTGTTCTTATTAATGGCGGTTTTCACTAGCAGAGTATTGCTAAAGCATTAAAAATAGCCCAGTGGTCTGATGATGGTGTGGAGAAGTGGCACCTCCCTCCCTCACAAGTGCAAGGATCCAACAGATCCACATGCCCATCCTGGTGCTCTCCCTCCTGCTCCAGCACGAAGTTCCCATCCCCACTTGAGAAGCCAGCATATTGCTTCCCCAGTGACCTCCCAGGGGATCGAGGTTAAACCTGCAGTCATAGCAGGCAGTGAACCTGATCACCCGTAGCCCCACAAAGGAAAGCGCAGGCAAAGAAATAGTTTCACACCCAGCTGCTGAAAGTACAGAGTCCCACCCAGGCTTATGTGTGCCATCCAGTTCTTATGTGTGATCATCCAATTCTAACAGCCCTACCATGGGCAGGGACATCTGCCACTAGATCAGGTTGCTCAAAACCTCATCCAGCCCACCCTTGGGCATCTATGACTTCTCTGGGCAACCCGTTCCAGTGTCTCACCACCCTCACAGAAAAAAAAATTCTTCCTAATATCTAATCTAAGTCCACCCTCTTTCAGCTTAAAACCATTACCCCCTCATCCTATCACTGCACTCCCCTATAAAGAGCCCCTCCCCATCACTCCTGTAGTCCTCCTTTAAGTACTGAAAGGCTGCTCTAAGATCTCCCTGGAGCTTTCCCTTCTCTAGGCTGAACAAGCCTAATTCTCAGCCTGTCCTTGTATGGGAGGTGCTCCAGTCTTCTGATCATCTTTGTGGCCCTCCTGCTCTTTTCAGACCTCTAGGATTCATTCAGCACAGCAACTCACTCAAAAAGGGAATAAAAGATGAAGCCAAGAAGGGACATATAATATAATAGAGTCTTTTTGCTAGTCTGCATAGCTGAGGTGTTTTTAAGAGCATTTTTAAAGGATATATTTGCAAGCACTCTTATCTTCAGCTGCTTGGGGTTTATTGTGAAACTAATGTAGAAGCTGTTGATCCTACTGCTCTGCTTATTGCCAGTTTGTATCATAACAGTTAGCAATCACCACTGGTAATTGCATTAGAGGCACAGCTCCTGTTAGACTCTTACCCTCATGATTATTGTTCTTTTGTGCTACATACTCTCATTGCCATAGCTTCATCATACAGGGCCTGAGATTAGTTACTGCTATGTAATCTCTGAAAAATACACAAGCATTTAATTTTCATCTGCCCTCTAGAACAGTTTAATATTTTAATCACATTATGAAAGAGCATCAAGGTAAAGACAGGTAGCTTCCTCACTGCTGCAATGACCAGTCTTGGTACTTCTTTGCCAAATGTACCTTGACATCCTGCTGTTTCTTACAGCCAGGTCTATCCTGAAACCAAGGAAACATCCACACACTACAGGACACAACGATTCATTCACCCAGTGCCCACAGATGCTCTCCAGGCCCAGTGCAATCTCACAGCTGTAGCACGCATCATTGATGACAGCCTCCCTTGAATTTTGTTGATATTTTTGTATTTCACATCCTGTAAAATGAGGCAATATCTATTCACCATTGCTGATATTGGCTGATAAAAAGCTCTAAGAAAGCCTAACTCATAAAATTCAGTGGTGAATTTTATCACAATTTACAATACAAGTGTTAATATAGTCAAGTCATGTTTTGTGGTGACTGTCTGAATGAAAGACAAGTCATTTTTCCCTTGACATTAACATTTCTTGTGGTTTAATGCCCAGCCTGATTTTTAGCTCCTTGTGAAGACAGAGCTGTCTAGTAATTTCTCATCAGTACGAGGTAATCAAGCTTATCTTTATTAAAAGACCAAGATAAAAGGTAATGGCATATGTGGTCATAAAGACAAGGGCAAGACAGGGACATGTGAAAAGACACAAGATTATATACTTCTTATGTAAGTTATTGCCTTTATTGTGCAATGATTAGCTCATAGTCAATACATACATGAGTTTACCACTGCAACTGTCTAGCACTCCCTATAATTTCACATATTTCATAGAAATAATGTACATTAACAAATGCAGCTTTCGACAATGCGTGACATAAAAATAAAAATATTCTACTTAGTTCAGTTCAGATATTTTAGGCAAAATTTCCATCAGTCTTCAACACCAATCTTGGAAATAGATAGATGTATTCAATCATAAGAGTAGTCCATGAGGAATCTAACATTTTGTATGTGTCTACAGTTACAAAGCTGTTCTCCCGTTTCTTCTGCACTGAAGTATCTACTAAAGTAACTAATACCCAGTAACAAGATCAGTTACATAAGAATCAGCACAGACTCTCATTCATGAATAGCACAAGCCAAATGCAAATGTGCTTCTAAGCAAACGAGATATTTAAGAAATAAAATGGGGTAAGTTGGGTAGTGAAATTAGAGTCCTGATGTAGCAAAATATCAGAAATGTTGTGGAAGTGACACCACACTGGGGGAAAGCCAGTGATCGAGACATTCATACAAGGTATACATTACAAAGGACAAAGAAGATGACACTGTTAAAGAAGAGGTGCTTTATAACAGTAAAGTTAGTTAACAATCAGTTAACAATATAAAACAATTATGAACTGAAATGCTGGTACAACAACTGGAAGAACACAGGATCTAAAACCAACAAAAGTAAAAGGAGACTTCTGTTATGCCCACAAAGAATTATTAAGTATAATATTAAGGTATGATAATGAGGTTAAATGCTACAAACAACTGCTCTGCCTTGCAGTTGACCCAGGATACTGGATTACATCAACTTTTAATCTGAGTGAGTTTATTATTTACTCACCCTCACATGGCAGATCTGTTTGGAAAAAGCCTGTAAATTCTCACTTGGAAAAATGGACTTTACACATACCAGAACACTTTTTGGTCAGTTGCCAAAAGTGATTTAAAGAAACAAGTTCTAGCAAAAATTTATATGAAACTTGTTCTGTGGTTGAGACAGATTTCTAGAATCCAGGTACCTGCAGGAGCACAGGCAATATTATTGCTCTACGATGCACAAGATTTCCATTTGGAATCCTTTTCTTCTGTAGAACATGATGTTCTAGATTACAAACTAACAGAAAATTGCCAATACAGCTCATGGAAAGAGTGACAACAAGATCTAGCACTTTTAAAGTAACCATTGCATTACTCACTGTTCTAGCAATGTTCAGGTTGTGCTACGTGTAGGATTAAACAGCTCTCTGCCACTCTACTGAACACACCTAGCTGGCCTCCGTGTGCCTCCTAGTCCCTCCTGCTTCACCCTGCACTAGCATTTCTCATTTTGCCACTGCCACAGGCAGATGAGCCTGCACACCTCACCTGCAGCAGCTCTACAGGGTTAGAAGCCAGCTCCCAGGGCCTCAGGAATGTGAGAAAAGCCAGCTCACAGATATAATTTTAGAGAGGACAAAATCTTAGAAGCAAAGAAATTTATTTACAGTGCTGGGTGCATAAGGGGATGGAGCCTTCTCCATGCAGACCGTTTGTTCCCACTCATGTACATTTATTTAGGGTATTTATACATATTCAATTTAGTTCCCATAATTAATTTATTTTTGTTACAGCCACCCCCCAAAAGGAAAGTAGACCATTATCTAGACAGTTAGCTCTAATTTACAGCTTTGCTAAATTCCATCCTCCACACAGCACCTCCCTATCTCCTCTTGATTTACATCTTGCTAAACCTCATCCTCCACATGTCTGTAATCCCTGTCTCCTCTTCCCTTAATTGGGTATTTAGAAACTTACATTCTTCCCGACCTCCTACTGATTTCAACTATCACAATCTGTCTAAAGCAAAACTTTTATTTATCTATTACAGGAAGCTTCCAGTGCCTCTGCCAACTGTTTCTGCACTGCCAGTGCTGTGTCAAATCCAGAACTCACACCATCCTTACATGCGGCTGTTATCATAAATGTTGGTCAAAATAAAACTCTCTAAGACTCTTTTTTTTTAAGTTTTAGAAAGCTATCATTCTTTATTCAGCACTGGGTGCTCAGGGTATTAGCTCCACCTAACACACAGAGAATCACAGAATGACCTGAATTGGAAGGGACCCACAAGGATCATCAAGTCCAACTCCTGTCCCTGCATAGGACAACCCCAACATTCACACCACGTGTCCAAGTGCATTGTCCAAACGCTTCTTGAATATTCTTAGGCTTGGTGCCATGACTGCTTCCCTGGGGAGCCTGTTCCAGTGCTCCACCACCCTCTCAGTGAAGAACATTTTGCCTACTATCTAACACAAACCTCCCCAGCACATCTTCCTGCCATTCCCTGGAGTCCTATCATTGGTCACCAGAGAGAAGAGGTCACCGCCTCTTTCCCTTGTGAGGAAAAAGTAGATGGCTATGAGGTTACCCCTCAGTTTCCTCTTCTCCAGGCTGTAACAGACCAAGTGACTTCAACCTCTCCTCATACAATTTCTCCTCTAGACCCTTCACCAGCTTTGTGGCCTCCTCTGGATGCTCTCCATATCTTGATGTACTTTTTATACTGCAGTGCCCAAAACTAAAAACACATCCAGATACAAGCAGGAGAGCATTTTATCTTCTCATTACATGCATATATATTTTATTTCTCAAAAAGTGTTTACATATTCAAACTATTTATCAGAACTACTCTTAATGATGGCAGACTCACTACACTTGTGCATTTCTACTACTAGAGTCTCTCTGGTGGCATTAAGGAGTTACTTCAAAGTATCTTCTTTGTCAAACTGGCCTGTTAAGTATGCCTGGTTAAGGTGATGTTCTGCAATATGTACCCTCTCCAAGGCTTATCTCCTCCAGCCTTTTCATTTATACAATTCATGCATACAAGGGTATACACATTACTCTAAGTAATCATTATTGTATACGGATACATATCTAAACTGCAAGGTCAGACAGAGCTGGCTCCAAAGCTCCAATTAGCAGATATGTGGATGTTGTGAAGTTCATAAAAACATTAAAATTCGTTCTGGAAAGTAACAGAATGTGCGCAAACTTTCCGGAAAAATCTATACACATGTATGTAGGTGAGGAGTACATTTTGTCCGCAGCTCTTCATCTCGTCACGCGATCAATGGAAATCGCTCCCTCACGCGTGCAGCGTTGAAATAAAGGCTGCTGCTTTCTAAATCTCCAAAACGAGTCTCAGAGTTTATTTGCTGACATTTTCATTATCAGAGGCGCTTTGGTTCTGGCAGGAGGATCCCTTCCCTCACAGCGCCAACGCGGCGCTGCTCTCGCTCCCCACCGCGAGCGCGCCAGGGCTGGGCTTTCCTTTTCGCCCCTTCCCATTACGGCGGCGGGGCTGTGCCATGAGGCGCTCAGGATGCGTGCGCGATCCGGGAGCGCCGCTCTGGTGGCGCCTGCGCGCTGCGAGCCTGGCCACGAGGGGGCGGTGGCTGTGGAGCCTCGCTCTGACTGAGCCTCTCTCGCCCTGGGGGCGGGCGTTCGGCGTGGCTGGGTTAGCCGGTGGACTCCTCGCAGCCAGGCAACGTGACAGGCTGAAAGATGGCGGTCGCTCGCTGCGGCCGGGCGGGGAGGAGTCGATAGTGCCCGCCGCGCCATGGACAGCGTCGAGGAAGAGCCTGCGACAAAGAGCCCTGTCGGGCCCGTGGGGAGCGCCCTGCTGCCGCCCCTACGCCTGCCCTGCCTGTCGCCCTACCTCGGCCAGCCAGGTAAGGGCCTTCCGCCGCGCCTGCCCGCTCTCCCCCGGCCCTGAGGGAGGGGAGCCCGCCTCGCCCCGCTGTACGCCCTCCCCGGGAGCTGCTCCGGCGGCCGCGATTCCTGGGGGCCCTCGCGGCAGTGCAGGCCGGCGAGGGGACCGGTCACAGAAGCGATAGAGCAAGCTGAGTGCGGCGGGTGTCACAGCAGAAGGACGGGATGTCTTCCAGAGGGACCTGGACAAGCTGGAGAAGTGGGGTTGCGTGAGCTTCTTGAGGTTCTACAAGGCCATCTGGGTCGGGGTGAGAGCAGCCCCGCGGAGAAGGACTTGGGGTTGCTGATTGATGAGAAAAGCTCAACACAAGCCGGCAATGTACGCTCGCAGCCCAGAAGGCCAACCATGTCCTGGGCTGCATCAAAAGAAGCGTGGGCAGCAGGTCAAGGGAGGTGATTCTTCACCTCTACTCTGCTCTTGTGAGACCCCACCTGGAGTTTTGTGTGCAGTTCTGGAATCCCCAACATAAGAAGGATATGGAACTGTTGGAACAGGTCCAGAGAAGGGCTACAAAGATGATCAGAGGGCTGGGGCAACTCTGCTATGAGGACAGAGCTGGACTTGTTCGCCCTGGAGAAGAAAAGGCTCCAGTCTCCAGGAAAGCTGGGGAGGAACTTTTTCCAAGGGCAAGGAGTGATAGGATGAGGGGGAATGACTTTGAACTGGAAGGGGGAAAATTTAGATTAGACATTAGGAAGAAATTCTTCGTGATGAGGATGGTGAGGCACTGGCACAGGTTGACCAGGGAATCTGTGGATGCACCATCCCTGGAAGTGTTCAAGGCCAGACTGAATGGGGTCTGGTTACATCAGCCATGCCAGGTTGCTTCCCAGTAGCCTGTGTAGCAGGGCTTGCCCTCAGTGGCTGTGGTCCTTGATGTATTTAATCTTGTGGTGTTCACTGTGAGTTTAAGTTTCTTAGTACTTGGAATGTTTGAGGTTAGGAACAGGTATCAAGACTGGACCTGTAGGTATGTTGGTTAAAGGTAATTTTGCATAATACACTGTAATAAAACTGCTTCAAGCCAGTGCTTGAGTTATTCCTTTTCCTACAGTGTACAGGTAGGATGTTTAGTGAGCTCTGCATGTCCTTCACAGAAGACTTGAAATTTGTTGTAGGGTCACATTAGACCACAGCCATGGGCTTTAAACAGATGTGGGAGTGAGGTTTTGATTTTGTGCTGTAAAAGGAGTTGAACCAGTATCTGTGTTAGAAGGGTAGGTGGTCTCTTTCCAGTGCTGTACTTCAAAGAGAATAATTCTCTATGTTTATTAGTGATTTCAGTGGGAATTATTTAGACTTTGATACTGGAATAGCATGTCTCTATGTGTGAGTGCAAACCTGCATATGTGGGGCACAAACTTAGGTGATGATTGGTAAAGAAAGAAAATGGTTCCCAATATATAAGAAAACCAACTGTAAAGTTATCAGAGCACCATGTTCTTTCAGCAGGGCCATATTGTATAGTAATTGGCTTTTCACTGTTTCAAGTGTCTGCAGCAGTATTCTACTTGTGTAAAATACCATTTTATACTGTATTTCTAGCATTTGCCATAGCCTTCCTTCCCTGCAGACTAGTAGGTGTGTTTAACTTAAAAACCACGTAGCTTAAGTGTAGTATCTGAGCAAGATGATATAAGAGAGATAATGAGATGGTAGGCATATTGTTATCTGAAGGGTTGTTACAGTTGTGGGCTTGTTTGATTTTTTTGTTTGTTTAGCATCTTCCCATGAGCAGAAATTAAACTTCAGGAAGAGCAAGGATGGGTGTTTAAGTTACATTCAGGATGCCATGCTACAAAAACAATGGGAAAAGGCTGCGGAGTTTCTGACCTTCTATGCTGAGGCACTAGAGAAAGACTTTTCTAGAGAATACATGGGTCCATCAGAGGTAAGCCGGTGTCCTTTATCAGCCTCCTTTTCCATTGAAAAAATACTTGCAAGAAGGATCTTTAATACTTCAGGATCAATGTTTGTCTGAAATAACTAATCATAGGCTCATTTTTTTTAATTTAAAAAAAAAAGACCTGAAAAGGCAACTTTCATAAACCACACTAGATTCTTAAAAAAAAAAAAAGTAAACCAAAACCCAAACAAAACCAACGATGCTTCCAAAAACAAATAAGCAACTCTTCATGTGCTGATGTAGAAACTCTTGGTGGGCAGGCTGCAGAGAAGTACACCAGACCTCATCATTGGTAGTGCTCAAGGCTGCATGATGTCCAGTTACTCACCAAAAGTCTGCCTGGAGCTTGAATTCTGCTGATATCTTGCTTTCAGAGAATCTTCAGTGCTATCTGATGGTTTTCCTGACAAATTTCTCAGTCCTCCTGAAAAGTTCTCTGAGCTTGCAGGCTGGTTTTGTGGGGTTTTGTTGTTTGTATGATTTTTACGTAGGCTCTCAATGTGACAGAAAAAGTTTGTCTTGGTATAAGTTAATTTGGTCAGAAGCATGTCTATAAAAAGTTATCTTGGTGTAGTCTTCTAAAATGGAAAAGCAGTAGATGTGTTTGCCACTGGCATGCCATCGCTCAGAATCCATTTGAAAGTTAGTGGCTTATTTGGTCATTGTCAGCTCCTACTAAAACTCCTAGCAGGTGCTGAGATAGAAGCAGGAGGAAAGGGATCAGAGTTATTAAATAAGTGAAGTAGACTGCTTTAGTATTGGCTGTCCTGCTGGAATATGTGGCTATATTCTGTTGGCAGACGTTGAAAACAGGCACATGTAGATGGGAGGGTACTTCTAACTAGAAATAATCTTTACTGCTAGGTTCAAGGTATTATGTATACCTTCCATCTCGGTGGAAACATCAAAGGAAAACAAACATCAGTTTTCAGGTTTTGCATAATTTTGAAACATCTTGCTTTAGGTAAGAGGAGGGGCGACCTTCTGATGAATGTAGTTTTCATAAGGTTTGCTGGAGTGCTGTGCTTGTAATGAGCAATTGTGAAGCACCTACTGCATGGTTGTAAAACTACTACTAGATGAATATCTAGGTCACTATAGCAGTAGGTAAGACTTAGTATTCGTCTTCTATTAGCAATTCAAATGTAATGTTTTATTCATATGTTACAGTAACTACAAGTTTGATAAGACTGTATATATGGTGGCTGTTCCCATTTTGTTTTTACTGAAGTTATGTTTTAAATTTCTTTCTCCTCTTTAACAGATAATTTGGAGAATAGGAACTGAAATTCTGTGCCATCATTCCCGTAGCAGCATGAAAGAGTTCAACTCTTTCATAGAACAGATGAAAACATTAGGAGTAAAAAGGTATTTGAAGGTGAGTGTACTTAGTGCAGTCTTGATGTTTTTCCATGTATTAACTAGAAGAGTATTAGTTTCTAAGTCTCTTCTCTTGAAGTGTATTATTGACAATATTGTGACAAAAGATTTGTACATCTGAGTTACCAATTGCACGATAACTTAAGCGTTATTCTGTCCCTGACCATATCTTATTTGGTCTATATATTTTATCACAGATGTGTGTTGTCAGTTCATAGAAATGCCTTGATCCTTTATTTAATCTTCTGATTTGAAACAGTTAAATTCTTTCATGCATGCCCCAGTAGTATCTAATACACATTAACACCTGTGAAATTGTGTTTCCAGGTCCTTAATTTGGCCACTATGCTTCTGACTAAACAGTTGCACCTAAATTTTGCCTTGTTACCAGATCACTTTGCAGGTAGCTAAGCTATACATAAAGCAGTAGGTTGCCTACTGTGAATGCCTGTGTCACTCGGCTGTAGTTTGTTATGATATGGTAGCTCACTCAAACCAATATTGTTTTTATTTATTTGACTGTTTCTTACTTGTGATGATGCTTCTGTCATATTCTGTTGTATTTGTTCAAAGCTTTCAGCAGAAGTTCTATACAGGAGCTTACTAGAGAAAACAGAAGGTTTAGACTTTTCCAGTGTCTAACCAGCCTGATAGCATGGTAGGGCATCCCTCTTTCAGGTGTTCTACTGTTGAGCAGCCAACTGAAAAATCAGCAAATGTAACCCAGCGGGATTTCCTTGGATCTTTCTGGACCTTTGTTAATAGGTACAGGACTTGTTAATGGCAAGTACGTTTTCGAGACAACTAATTGTTGATAAAGTACCTTGATAAGTACCACTGAATATCTATCACCTGGTGAGTGACTTTCTATCTGACAGATTTCAAGAGTTTCAGCCCTTTTCCTTCCCAGGGTTACACCTTTGTATATCAGATATGCTTTTGATTACTAATGCTTTTCCAGTGTCTTCAGACAGGAAAAAATTACTCAGGTTCTTGGCTCATTTCCCTGCCTCCAATGGCACTTACATTCTCCTATTCCTGCATTTTTCTCAAAAATTCCATGTAAAGGTACTGTATTGATAAAAAATTGTGTCAAATGCTCTTCTAGTAAAATACTTTGCTCACAGTGTTTGCAGTATTTTATATGCGTGTCAGTAATGAGTCTTTTCTTTTCCTGCAGGTCTGTGTAAAACTATTGTACTGCTGAGATTCTCTCCATTTATGGTATGAAATGCTGTGATATGGACTGTTTGAATTGCAGGTTTGTTTAGAACATGTCTTTCATCTCCTTTGTAATGGACTAATAGATGAAGCATACCACAACCTGTCCCTGGCAGAAAGCTGGAGGTTTGGAGAACAAACAGCCATTCAGGATAAAGAGATGAAACTGATTCAGGCTTACAAGGGACTGTTGGACTACTATAGCTGGTCTAAGCAGAAGAGCATCTTGTTAGAGCTTGGTAAGTCCTAATGAACTGTAAAGTCCAACTTGCTTGCTTGTGCAGGTACCATGGTTTGCTTTGACACCTTTTCAATGTGAGCTGCTCTTCTGCCTTTATCTGCATATGAAGACACCAAAGGGAAATACTAGACTTTAAAATTTAATGGTATGGATGGTACATAATTGGCACCAGCATCACTACTGGTACAGAAATGGCACACTGACCTGCATTTTTATGAAGTGTCCTCAAATGCTGTTCTGAAACTTTGTCTCCCTGCTGAATCGTATTTCTTATATCGAGCCAGTTTCACCTAAACTAAGGGTTAAAGGAATGCATCCATTTATAACAGTGGCTTAATATGTCCAGAAGTGCTTGGCTGCTGCTAGGAAAAGCCCCCAAAACTTGTATTTGAATTTGAACAGTTTCTTTAAAGGTCTGTAAGTTGTTGCTTGTGTGTGGTGTCTAGTAGTGCATCTGCCTCCCGGCTGTGCATTGTCAGTTACATTGGATTGCTCTTTGTTTCTGTGAAAGCTAGGTATTGGGTTTGGTTTATGGACCTTGTCTGGTACTATCTTGTCTTGGAATACTGCTTGTCATGTCCCATGAGTTGAAATTGGGTGATAATTAATTTGAATGAAGAGCAGTGAAAATTTCTTGTTTCGATACTGAGGAAACTGAGGCCTCTTCTCTTAAAAACTATCTGGAGTCCTTACATTGCAAAATGTGATAATTTCTTAGGTGCACCACTTCTTCGAGATCCCCTTTTATTAGCAAAGCTAACTTTGTGGCATTCTTTCATGTTTTGATAGGTCAGGCTGGATTTGAAGACTTGTCTGTTGAACAGGAAATGCACAGTTACTTTCGGAAGGCAGCAGTGAACTTAAAGGAGATCCTTAAAATACCTGGAGTCTGGGATCTCTTTGTGAAATGCTATGTGGATGTAAGGGCGTGTTTTAAAGATATGTTCCTTTTGTGTTTCCTTGTCTACTATTCTTTAAGATGTCAATCTAAAGCTCTGTGTGTGAGAACAAAGAATTTTGAAAGCAACGCATTTACATGTGTCTCGCTGGCTTTGATTTAGAGCACAGTTTACTCCTGGTAGAACTGCAGAGCCTGCACAGAGTACAAAAATGACTTTATCGGTGCATTACAAGGAAGAAGAAATAGAGAAACAACTTGCATATTTTGTTTTCATGGTGCTAGTACAGAAACTGGAGCACAGCTGCTCTGTTTAAGTTCCTGAAAGCAAGTTATCTTTCCTTGACAGGACAATGTTTTTTCTAGATACACTAAATGTAAAATACACCAAACATGTAGTCCCTCAGTGTCCTGTTTTGGTTTAGGTTTTTGTTAATAAATATTTGCTTAGAATTTGTACTTAACACATAAAGTTAGTCTTAATCTCTTTGGAATTATTTTCTTTTTTTGTCAAAGCTGATAAAATCTGACTTCTCTGTGCACATCTCATGGAATTTTACTTGGTGCTGACAGCTGCCAAGTTCTATGATTGAGTTCTCTTTAAAGACATGTCAGGTTGCTTCAATGTTTTTTCTCCGTTGAGCAAGTGCTGGTAATTCTTTGGCGATTAAATAAGTGTTAAAGGAGTTCTCTCCTTTAGTGTCTTCTATGTGTGAATTTTTGTCTCTCTGTTATAAGAGTAGCCGGTAAAATGAAACTACACAAGAGTCTTATCTAATATGTTGCACTCTTAGATTCAAATTGTGCTATTGGATAGTTCTGTGGCAGCCTAAAATTAGTTCTAAATCATAGAATCATCTGGGTTGCAGGAGACCTCGAAGATCATCAAGTCCAACCCTTAATCCAACACTATCATGATTACCAGATCATGGCACTAAGTGCCACACCCAGTCTTATTTTAAAAACCTCCAGGGATGGTGAATCCACCACTTCTTTGGGCAGGCCATTCCAAGGCCTGATTACTCGTTCTGTGAAGAACTTTTTCATGATATCCAGCCTAAGCCTTCCCTGGCAGAGGCTAAACTCGTGCCCTCTTGTTCTGTTGCTGGTTGCCTGGGAGAAGAGACTGACCCCCACCTGTCTACAACCTCCTTTCAGATAGTTGTAGAGAGCGATGAGGTCACCCCTGAGCCTCCTCTTCTCCAGGCTAAACAACCCCAGCTCCCTCAGCCTCTCTTCGTAGGACTTGTGCTCAAGTCCCTTCACCAGTTTTGTTGCTCTTCTCTGGACCCGCTCCAGCATCTCAATATCTTTCTTGAACTGGGGGGCCCAGAACTGAGCACAATACTTAAAGTGTGGCCTCACCAATGCCGAGTACAGGGGAAGGATCTCTTCCCTCGCCCTGCTGGCCACATCATTCTTGATGCAGGCCAGGATGCCATTGGTCTTCTTGGCCACCTGGGCACACTGCTGGCTCATGTTTAGCCTCCTGTCAATCAGTACCCCCAGGTCCCTTTCCACCTGACTGCTCTCCAGCCACTCTGTCCCCAGCCTGTAGCGCTGCATGGGGTTGTTATGGCCAAAGGCAGGACCCAGCACTTGGCCTTGTTGAAAGGTTTATATGATTCTATGTGGCAAACTAATGACAGGCTTAACTTTTCTTAGTTGTTGGAGTTCTATGGAGATGATGAAGAAGCCCGCCAAGTATTAAATGAATATGCCTACAACTCAATGTTTCCTGCAAATCCCAATGCGCACATTTACCTCTATCAGTTCCTGAAGAGACATGGTGAATCAAAGAAATCACTCATATCTGCACTCAAGGTATGTATTATGTAGTACAGTCGTTCATCATGCATAGTGGTTTGCGAATTTGGTACAGTTGAACTCCTATTACATTATTTACCTTATTATATTCTTTGTGGGAGAGTCTGAGGAAAGCTAGTGGGGGGGATGCTAATGGATGGAGCAAACAATATCCTTTAATGTCTTTTCAATTCAAGGCTTTGTTTTGCCTTTAACTGATACATCCTGTAATTTCAAGTCAGTAAATAAGCTCAGACAATGTGTTTACATGGTTCCAGAAGTCTGCATCAGCAGTCTTGTACATAACGTGCATTGATTTTTGTTACTTTTTGATCTCTATTGAAGAAATGATTAGATGCTTGCTCTTTCACTTATTAATCCTATCTAGCAATTAGGTTTTCTGCATGTTTTCAGTGAGCCCTGCATATAAACTAAAATAGAAGTTAATTTCTATTGGCTATTTCCAGATAAGGCCTTGCTGTATTAAGCTTTTGCATATTTGCTTTCAAATTCCTGTTTTCCTTGCCCTTACTCATTGATCTGGGTTTCTTCTTGCAAACAATGTTTTGCAGTCTGTTTTGCTTCTTAATGGCTTCTGTTAGGGCATTTCATCAAGTTTGGACTTTTAAACCGTAGCAAATATGTATAAAATTCCGTTTTCTCAGTGTTTTTTAGTAGTGATTTTACACACTAGTCTCTTGCAAGATAGTGACAAATCAAAGAACTGATCTAATAGGTACATAAACTCTGGTCCAGTGTACAGAGCAGTAGGCAAGGGACCTGGAGCTGGCCTATGAAGGAAATAATGTTACTTTCTAAGAAGGGTACAGTGGATATGGATTTGGATTGTTCCCTGCAAGTGTTGTATGTGTCACATAAAAATGGTTTTCAGCAGCTATTGTGGTACTTCATCCATTGAGTCAGTAGTATCACAGATATAAAAAAAAATCTAGATATACATTCTTTGTATCAAGGCACTAAAGTACCAGATTGCTTAATTTTCCTAGCAAAACATTCCAAACCCTGAAGCCTGTGCTTCTCTTGATTCGGTAGAAGTCTTCAGATTTCACAGTAAAATGTGGCTGGATTTTATAGCTTTGTTTGGTCTTTTTTTTTTTCAGATATTACATGATCTTGTTCCTTCTCATGAAATAATGATAGATTTCAATACCATGCTTCAAAAATCAAGTAAGTCTTTAAATATCTTTGCTCTTTTCCTTTATGTTAATCTAAAGTAATCTGAAATTATTCTGCAGCTTTCTTTCTGCTCTTTGAAGTAATTTTGTTAAGAAAAAAACCCAAACCCAAAAACCCAAACCTCAACTTTTGAGTTAGAGGAACATTAAAGCTGAGTGTGTGAGCAGGCATTTACAAACTTCTCTAAATAAATGCCTTTCTCATTTCAAACACTGATCAAAACAAACTGTTTCGATCTTGAAAATAACAATTTTTTTTTGAGGTACCCTACTCTGAATGCCAGGGTCTCCATTCCCTTTTTCTGGGAGCAGAAAAGTCTTCAGCGAGTAGAAAAGTCTTCCAATTTAGAGACTCTTTTTTCAGTTGTATTCCAGGCTGTCTGTTGTCTTGTCACTTGATATGTTCCAGCAGGTCAGCAGATTGTTGAAATGTCCTTGAATCAAGATTGTTCTCTCTTCTGCTTTTACCCTTTGGGAGGGGAAAAAGCAACCTCCTGTCTGAAACCTCTTTTTTTTTTTTTCTGTTCATGTGTGACATATTTACTAACTTTTCATAGCTAACGAGGACAGTCTGATTTTTTGAAGAAATTTATACAGATATACATAAGCAGCTGTGATAGGCTGAGAGTTGTTTTAAGAACTCTGCTGATACAGAACTGCTGATATGAAGTGTCAGTTTTATTCATATTGGTCACAGATTGTATTTTGGGTTGTTTTGGTTTTTTTTGTAGCATCTCAAGTTTTGAAGAGTTTGAGAGGCTCTCTGTTCCCTTGACGTGTTGAACGGTGGTGGCTATTGGAAGCACTCATTAGTGAGCTTTGAAAGAAGCAATTATTGTAAGCAAGGCAGTGTGGGATACATGAGCAGTGCTATGTGTGCCTCTTGAGCCAGCAGTTTTTGAGCAGGATAGGAGTGGGGACAGAGCACCTCTGATATGAGTTGCGCTCTAGAGCCTGGAAGTATTCCTTAACTTTATCTTTTGTAAGAGGCAGAAGGCAATGGGGGGGAACCACAAGTAATAAGGACAGTAGCAAGACTTGGGGAGGAAGGATGGAAACTATACTTCACTTGTTACTAGTGAGTTCAGCCAGATCTAAGTAATTCGTTAATCAGCCTAATCTTTTTTCCAGAGAAAAGAAAAAATCGTCGACTGGGGCTAGAAGTTATTTTTGCAGTCTTGGATTATGCTGGCTGGAAGGAAAATGTAAAAGCATGGAGCTGTTTGGCAAGACAGATGAAACAAATTGTAATGTAAGCATTTCTGATACAACGTGCTAAAAATGTGTCAGGTCTCCACAGTTGAGCAACTGACAGTGACATTGTAGCCTTTGTCTTCTGTGCTGGGGAGTCGAACTGTCTAGGACAGAGGAAATTGCCCTAAATTGCACCAGGAGAGGTTCAGATTAGACTTCAGGAAAAATTTCTTCACTCTGGTAATAATACTGGAAATTTGGAATTATCCTCAATGATAATTTCTTCTTTCATCCCAACAAAAGTACTGTTGCCAAGAACTGCCACAGAATTCAGGGTGCGCTGGAGTACCATAGAATCATAGAATCATCTGGTCGGAAAAGACTTCTGAGATCATCAAGTCCAACCGTACCCATCCCCTTGCTAAACCATGTAGAAAAGAAACTCATCTACCCACCTTTTAAACACCTCCAGGTCCAGGGATGGTGATTCAACCACCTCCCTGGGCAGCCCGTTCCACTGCCTGACCACCTCGAAGTATACTGGGCAGCTTGATCATTTTAGGAGAATATCACTTCCCTTTTGCAGGTAGTTTCTGTTTCTGAAATGCTTGGTTTAAGGTCTTTGTTGCATAACAGTTATTGGGATAAGTTAATCTTTGAGTGTCTACAGAGTAACAAACTTTTTCTAAAAACAAACAAATCCCTTCATACTACTAATTAGCTGGCAAACTTGAAGAAACTTTTTTATTAGTATTGACAGACTGGCACACAAGTCAAAGGCTTGCTGTATTTCACGCTATAATATATTCTTGACAAGTCTAAGTAAGACTGCTGCAGTTCACCTCCTGCCTCACTGCTGTTGCCAGGGATTAAAAAAAAAGTTGTTTCTGTTTAGATTAGTGGTTTTCTGCAGTGTAAGGTCAGTGTGTCTATACTAGGTATTTGTGGGACTTGTAGCAAGTTGATCTTCTCATCCCAATTTAAGCTTTTCTGTAACTTGTTTTACTTTTTTCCAGCTCTGAAAAGCACCTTGACTGGATCAAGCAAGAGTGGAACTCCAGAAAGGACTGGTGGCCAGCCTTCCATTTTAGCCATTACTTGGCAAAAAGGAATTGGAAGGAAGATAAAAGCCTTTCATATGAAAAAGCTCTGGTGGCTGGAGTCTTACTGGGAAAGGGTAATACTAAATATTATTTCCTTTTTACTAAGTAGAATGTAAGTTATGTCTAGTTCTAGCCCTAATGAGATGAGATGCAGGTGATCTGCTCCCTGGAAGAAACGCAGTTTCTTTCTTCTAGGAAAGTTTTGTTGGTTTTGAAGCTGAACATGAGAAAAACGCTTAAAGTGATTTGATATTTGACAGTGATGCCTATTTTGCATAACTTATCCTGGGATAGAATTCTATTTCTGGTCTTGTTGAGCAGTCACAATAGTATTTATGTTGTTTAACCTTCAAACCACAATTTCAAAAGTGCACAACATGGTCCTGAGTGAATCTTGTAAGGACTGAGGAGTGTTTGCTTAGTGGATGCCAATCTAGGCAGTGTCTGCAAATCTGTGGAGCAACAGATCCTTAAGGACCATTGTGGTGTTGTAATGCAGGAAAGAGGAGGAGAGGGAATATTGAGTGAAAACCATCAGCAGTTTGGTATGACCTCTTTGGTAGCATTCTTAGAAATGCTGCCACAGCAAATTAGAGCTACTAAATTAATGAGAGTATGGCATGGAGACCGTGGTTCCTACAGCAGTTTGGCCTTCTGGTTTATTTGCAACTTGTTTGTTGTCAGCTTTTTTAGAACTTTATCTTCTGAACTTCATTAAGCAATTTCTCATATTGAGAGTTTTTACTTTCAGTAATGTATTGTCAAGTATCAGCCATCTGGAAATAGAAGCTGGGAGACAAAATCATTCCAGTTCTAATTTTCTTCAATGAATTTTCTGTGTCAAAATGACCCTCTCTTTTCCTTATCCAACTCAATAAGTTAATGGATGAAATCAATGCTGCTTTACACTCTTGAAGTTTTACTTTCTAATCTGTTTAAAAAGTAAAAACAAAAGAGAAAAACCTTTTGCTAGTCATGGCATCCAGGTATACTATATGTAGAATGCTTTCTGGGTCAAATGAGAATAGATTATTTAATGCTGCAGTTATGTCTCTAATGTGCATGTCTTGGATTATTATATTTCATTAGTGAAATCTTTTAGATGTTTGCATGTTGTTTACATATTTAAAGCATTTTGTATTTGTGTCATGGTATAACTTAATTTTTTTTTTTTTTGGCTTAGATTGCAAGTACTTTAGATATGTATCACATCAAGGCTGCAAGGCTCAGGTGAAAAGGTTTCGGATACTGAAGAAATTTGTGAATAAGAACAATTCTGTCTACCTGAGAATATCTGGTCTTTCAGATTCCTCTGTACAACCTTGATTAAAAGACGTCCTTAAGGTTCTTGCTGCATTTTTTCCTTTTATATGGATACTGCTTTCTCTATTGGTACTATTTAAAAACTTCTCAGCAGACCCTATTGACTCAGAAATAGACTTTTTAATGTAATTCTGTAAAGAATGCTTTGGTTTGTATTTATTTTACAATAAAATGAATATAAATCAACTGATAAGGTTGAAGAATTTCTTTTGCATTAGTTTGCGTGGAACACAAACAGCATTGATTTAAAATACATCTTGAGAAATATTTAGTATTATAGTGTGGAATTCCTGTATCAATAGTATTGTAGGGTTGATTCCGTATTAAGATGCATAGATTTAAATGACTGCTGGAATGTAGTTCAAAATCCATTCAGGACTAGCAGTAGCATTCATAATAGGTGAAGTGTCTTAACCTAGGAATAGTACAAGATGTACAAAATGCATTCTCAACCTGCAAAGGAAAATGGGAGAGGCATGTGACACACTTTTTGCATTGTATATTGAGAAGAATTATAGGTTGTAAAGTTCTACTGCAGCCTGCTCAAATAGATCATGCACTTCAACATATCCAAAGGCAGTTTTCCCATGTCATACTTACATGGTTTTTGTTCAGTTCAGGGGCTGTTTTCACATCATTAGTAGGAAAAGTTGCTGTAGCTGCAAGGCTAGAGAGGGAAGCTAATGTAGCAGTGCTTTGAAAGAGCAAAGGCACAGAACTACTGAAAACCTCTCTACCTGGTGGAAAATACTTTGTAGAATCTTTTTGTAGTCTTGCCTATGAGCTGAAATATGTACTGTTGCTTTGTTTGGAGAGTAAATGTTAATGTGTTGTCACAAACTAGCATTCCAGTTTGCTTGAAAACAACTACAACATAGTTTTCAAATACTACTTCTATTCTAATGACAGGTCTGTAGAACTTTGGTGGATGAACTGTTTGAATTACCTCAGGGAATGAAATAAAGATGACTTTAATAGCTTAGTAGTGTATGGATAAGTGCATATGGGTCTTGTGATATATTCCTCAACACAATGTATCTTAAACATTAAATGTCATAGCTGTATGTTCTATCAAAAGCAATGATCTGTCATTTTAAACCTGAATGTATTTTTAGTTCTGACTCCCGAAGAATGCTGCTGCCTCATTCTGTAATAATCTAGGGTTTCTTTTTTTTTTGAGGTTTTCATCTTGGTTTTGACTGTTTTAATTTAGATTGTGAAGTTTCAAAAGTCTTCCCCTGCATTCATCCTGTAATGAGTCCCACACCCCTGGGAAGTATAAAAATTGAATGCTAGAGCCCCTGCTCCTTTTTGAGACCTCCTATATAATTTTCCTTCTGTCCCCTTAGCTGCCTGGGGGAGATGAGTATGGCTTGTGGCAGCTGAGAAACCATCTCTATTAGGAAGGAATGTGGAAAACCAGCAGAAATTGAGGTTGAGGTAAGAGGGATGCAGTAAAGAGAATGAGAGGACAAAATACAGCTTGATGTCTTTGAAAAAATCGCTTAATCCATTGTTGTCATGGCTTTCTCTTATGACCTTTGGAAGCAGGGTTGCTGCTGGGGATCATGTTCTCTCCTGGTGATAGAACTACACTGGTGCAGTCAGCAAGTAGAACATCAGCACAGTCCCAGCTTTCACATAACTGTCTCAAGCATTGTTCTTTCATGTCCTGCAAGAAACTCGCTATTTCCTGACACCATGGTACTTATATCTGAGATAAACCTGCAGATTTACAAGTCCTGAGTGGAATTTCCTGTGGAAGTTACTCAGTGCCTACTGTGTTTTCAAGCTTGTGTGTTGTACTTTGAATATAGTAACTCTTAGTGAACTGGAATATTCTGCTTTGGCTCTGAATTCATGATCTAGGTTTGATTTTCTTATGACTTGACATCTTCATCCTGTGTGCAAAACTTCTGTGAGTTTATTTTCTTCTGTGAAACAAATAACACATCTGTTCTTTGCTGATTACCTTTATGCAGAGACAAGGACACTGTTCAGGGAATCCACATCTTGTGGTCCACAGGCCCAGTGTCTATTGTCCTTCTGTTGTTCCACCTCTTATTCTGGTATTGTTAATATTAAAACCTAACATAATGAGTACAAAAAATAGCAATTCACTTCAGCTCTAAGCTCTGCTTTCCCTATTGTTTCATTAATGTTGTCAATGATCCTGCTTGTGCTTTCCTGTTTTAAGAATGTCTTTAGTGAAGTTCAAGAAAAGCCAGCTAATGAAGTGACAACTACTTTTTAAAGCATGTCAATCTGTGTGTTTGGACTCTCCTTCCCTACCATGTTTTCTGTATTCTGAGCAGCTGACTTATACTGGAAGCTTGGGTAGGACTTGCTTTAGCTTTCAGAGTGGTATGAGCATATTTTCAGTATAGGACAGGTGTGTGTTACAATTGGAGAAGTCCCTGCAGAATTGGAGGATTGATGTGCCTTGTACTGGTTTGATTACTGTTCTACAGGGCTTTCTGTAATTGGTGTTATCTGCAATGATGACTTGTAAAGTTCCACTCAGTGTTGTCTTGTTGCATTTATAGAATGGTTGGAGGTGGTATGTTTGCCAAAGAAAAAGAAATGCCCACTGAAAGGAGTCCTTGAGTAATGGGAGCAGCAAGCTCTATGGGAGGTCATGCATTCTGTCCTTGCAAAATGCAAGTAAAGCTATTCTAGCTTTTCTGCCCTCATCAGAGAGCAGCAAGGAGTGTTCTTGTTCCCTGGTCCAAAGTGTCCAGTAACTGGGAAGCGCAGTTCCCACACAGGTAAGTATTCTGATTTCTTGTCTTGCAAGTGGGGTGTACCTAGGAAAGGGAGAGAAGCGCTTGTGTTCTCTTAACAGGAGTGAGTTGAACCTGTAGATAATGTTAGTTACCCCAAAGAGCTCAGTAATGCTAAAGGAATTAAAACTATAGGGAACTTGTAGGCTATAGTTACAAATGAAGAGTACACAAATAACCTCACTTGTTATCCTTACTGTTTATTGTACTTTAAAAATACGTCAGTTGCCAGGTAACACCGAAGCAATGCTTTAATTTCAATGATTGTCTCCAGTGTATGAGAGCAATGACTGAGCTAAGCTGGTACTTCAGCAGACTTAAATTTAAGATGCTTTGTCTCATGACAGGGCTGAATCTCATGATTGGAATGTTTCCAGTTCATTGAAGTCTAAGATGAGATGGTAGTATTGGCAGGCTGTTGGACAGTCAAGGTGCCGCTAGTTAGTCACAGCAAAACAGATGATGGTTAAAAACCCAGAGGCTTTTTAAAATGGTCATTTTTCTGAGGTGACATAATCAGTGTCTTCTCATCTGTCACGTTACGCTGGTTACTGTATTGAGAAGCTAGGACTGAGAGTTTTGACTTCCTCCTGAGCTACAGGCGGATAGACTCTGGGAGTAAAAGGTGGCATGTCCAAAAAGGGGAAAGAGTTTTGGATGAGTAGAGGAGTCCTTATGTATGAGATTCTTCTGTCAGCTTCTCTTTCCCAGCTTTCTTCATATGTCCCATGGAGGGAAAGCAGTCAATAGGAAGCTACTAGAAACAGCACAAAAGGGTATGTTTGCATTGGCCATGATCTCCCAGGTTCTGTGGGAAGGAGAAATAGCTAATTGTTATTTTTTTTTAATTGCTTGACTCCTCACTATAGTGTTTTGGAAGCAATGGAACAGATCACAAAGCCTTGTTCTCTAATAAGCTTTCTTGTATGGAAATATCTAGTAAGTCTGTGCGTGTTAAAACCTCTTCTTAACAGCATCAGACTGGCTGATCGCTCCTGCAGCTGCAAGGGAAATCATGACTTATTCCTCTTCGCTGGGTCACTTAGGCGTGCTGCAGTTCTTTAACTCTTAATGTGTACAGCACAGTGCTGCTGAGTGCTCTGGGTGCATACAGGTTCATTATCCTGTTAAGAGTACCAATGTGTACAGAAGAAAACATTTGTTTCTGGTGAAATGATAAAGGGGCTTGGTTGTGATCAAAGTCTTCTTGCTCCGCATGTGGAAGAGCAGAGTTGGAGAAGTGTCACTCTGAGAAAGGCAGGCAGAGCACAGTGTGTACAAACATGGGACACCTGGGTATGCAGGTGATGCTGTGCTTCACTAGCTGACTGGTGGGTGGGATTGCTCACATTCTTCATCAGAGGGAAAAGTGGACAAAAAACCTCACGAATCTTTAAATCAGTATTTGTGGGTAACAGCGATATATCTCTAAAGCTTTTTTGTCCTAAAATTACTTGTACCTATGGTTAACTGTGGCCTTAATTAGTTTGTATTTTATGACCCCTATTCAGTGTTTATAAAAATAGACCCCAGTCTGGTACATTTTAAGAGTTGAGTAAAATGGTAGTTAGCAACTGAAAATTATCGTAGGATAGGAAGAGACCTTGAAGGTCATCCAGTTCCAGACCCCCTGCCATGGGCAGGGACACCTTTCACTGGGTCAGGTCGCTCAAAGCTGCATCCAACCTGGCCTTCAATACCTCCAAGAAGGGGGCATCCATGACCTCTCTTGAGAACCGGTTTCAGTGCCTCACCATCTTCATGGTGAAAAACTTCTTCCTAATATCTGATCTAAATCTCCCATCTTTTAGCTTAAAAGCATTACCCCTGGTTCTATCACAGCACTCCCTGATAAAGAGCCCCTCCGCAGCTTTCCCATAGGCCCCTTTAAATACTGGAAGGCCTCTATAAGGTCTCCACAGAGCCTTCTCTAAGCTAAACAATCCCAACTCTCCCAGCCTGTCCTTGTATGAGAGGTGCTCCCCCCTCTGATCATCTTTGTGGCACTCCTCTGAACTCACTCAAACAGATCCATGTCTTGTATTTTTTTGTAAATGAGGAGGGATTATCTGGTTCCTTATGTAGGTATCGTATTTCATATTTTTGTTGTTCATATTTCTCAGTGAAGGATTTCCCAGCCAATTGAGACTAAGATGTAGGAAATTAGGCTTGTGAGTGCTTCTAGGGGCATGAGAAGTCCCGAGGGGAGGGTTCAGCTACCTGACATGTGAAATACCAGAGAGACAGCCTGGAGGGTTTCTCTCCTGCCAAGTAGTAAACTTCAGAGCAAAAAAGGGAGAGAGAATGTAAGTAAACCTTAGTGAATGCTGAGGTCTGTGTCCAGCAATTAATAAAGCAGAAAGGATGAATGAACAACACCTAAGGAAGTCAGTGTTTGGCCATGACTGGACAGAGCAGCAGCGGCTCTGGAGTTTGCTTTTCTTGCCCACGTGTCTGGTTTTGCCTCTTCTTGTTCTGCCTGACAGACAGTCTGCTGTGGCATCCTCAGCGTCTGGATTATGGGCTACCTTTCCATCCCCCTTTTTACTTGGAGTTCTGCTCTGCTCTTGAAGACTTTGGCTGCTGTGACCGGAAGAGAGACAACAGCACTGCAGCAAAATACTGGGAACTCATGGATTATATCAGTCTCCAGGGATGTAAGCTCTGTGGAACATATGTTAAAGTTATCCTGTGTCAGGTAGGACAGAAAACCAGTGTCTGTTCCTGATGCTTTGGGCTGACTTGGGAGCTGATTGTGGTTCTGATAACCTCTTGTAGCTAGCTGTAAAAAGAGGTGTGGGAACAGAAAAGTGGTCTAAGTACCTAATCCTCATTTTGCATAAGGTGCATGGCTTTGTGGTATTGGGAAATATATAGTGACATTTGTGAGCAACAATGATTTACGAAAGCATTGGCTAACTTGGGTAATGGGAATCCTGCTGCTCTGCTAATTTTCTCATAAGAAAGGGGAGTGTTACAGATCATCATTTATTTTCTGCTTGCAGCTACCAGATGCTGGATTACAAATTCTACAAGATCAAATGATATGGGAATTATCAGGCAAAGTGTTTGGATCCCTGGACTCCGTGTTTTGATTATGTTCCTGCTGAGGATGCTCCAAATGGTGTAATTGTTAAAATAGAATAAAATTTAATAGGCAATGGTTTCACACAGCTGCTGCAAGGTCCCGAGGCTTCAGACACCACTGCACTTTTGTCAGTGCTGTCTGCCCAGAGTCCACCTGGCTTGCAGAAATAGACATTGTGCAGTGAGAAAAGACCAAAGGCAGTGCTCTTCCTGAACTTCCTCCTTATTGTAATTAGAGGACAGAACCAACCTGCTGTTTCAACCGTCAGTCACATGAACCTGGAATGCATGCCAAAACACAGAGCAGCCAAAACACACACTTAATCTTACCAAGAACATATAAAACTCTTCTAGTTAATATTTCCGTAGGCCTAGAATATTATCTATGTACTAAAATGCTTCAACTCTTCTGGGATGATGGCAGGATTCTGGCATCTCCTTGGGGGCAGGCTGAAAAAAGTAGCATCAGGTTTGTTTGTCATTTTACGATTGGTAAAACAGAAAAAGGTATGTTAGAGGTCCTATCAGAACCACCCAACTTAATGTTAGAAAGGTTTTTCTGCATGTTGCATGTAGAAAAAAAAAAAGACTATAAAATGTGTCTATTACCTCTTTGCTCAGTCTGTAGGACATAACTTAATTTTGCGTTTTTTAAATGCAAAATTACACCCCAACCTCACCCTATATATATTCTTATATATTTTCAAAGTAAAAAGTTATTACTCTTTTCATATCTTTCTAGAGTAGGAGTGCTGTTAAATCTTCAGGGAGGAGCTTGTGGTTGTGCCATGTTTCTCAAGTTGTTCAAGTTGGTGACAACCATGGAAATAAGATAGGGTTCTTTTGAATATTGCCTTTTGAATTAATTAGTGGAGGAGCAAATATCTACCAAATGGTTTTGCTTTAGTGATGTCACATTGCTGTACCAAATTGTTACTGATGGCCTTGTGTAGAAGGGATGGAAAATGATGACATCTCCCTTCTACCGCCTCCACAGTATCCTGGTAGTTTGTAGTCACTGAAAAAGTGACTTGTACCTCGTGCCACATTGAATATAAAAAGACAGATGCATAAGTGTCATCAGGATGTGATTGTACCAAGTGTTTATTTCTGCTGTGTACAGCAGAACTCCAGATAAACTGCTGCTAGTGACAAGTGCTTTTAATGATATTATTTGTATGGAACTTGGAATGTAAAGATTAGACTTAGACGTAATGGCAGACAAAATATTATCGTGTCTTTCAAACAAAACAAATTTCAAGAAAAGTAGATGCTTGTTAATAACGTGAATTATTAGTAGCTGCTTGAATTTAGTGAAAACAGCATTATTTCATATCTTTGGGGGAGATCAGAGTAGTAGTGGTGAGTTGTAACAAAGCAATTAATTCAATCAGGTGTTCCTTCAGTGCTAAAACTGAAGTGCATTAAAAAACAGGCAACTTCTTTTCCTCCCCCAGCCCTCCCGGTGTGGTAATCAGAGTGCTGAGGGTTATATAGAGATTAAGCTGGTTTTATCAACTTGCTGGTCCCACAGAGCCCAGGCGGGATGCCAGGGATTGTACCTTACCCTTAGCAGTGGGGCTGTGTTTCGTAACAGCTAGACTATTGGATCAGGATGTGTTCTGGATCCTGGATTTCCTGCTGCCACTCAACCAGATATGTTTCTCTTGAAAATCAACAGGCTAGGAGAGGCATCTAAAGCAATCTGGCTATGCTGGTAGAGCTGCTTCATTTTGCATCTGCCAAGATTTGGGTTTATTTTTGCTAGCTACGCTTGTTCTAAGCATTGGTAGATTTAGAGTCTGTAGAGTCTGACCCTCAGGTGAGCTGTTCTAGGATTTAGCTTAAAATCTAGATACGGAACTTTGCAAACTTGCTGTAATGTTCTTAAGGAGGTGTTCAAGTCTCCTGGCTATAAAAATTCTCTGGATGCAAACCTTGCTACACGTGCTAGAATAGCTGTTTGGCTGCTGGCGGAGAGGATGTTTCTCTTTTCAGAAAACTGCTATGCGAGAGGCTGAAAAAAACAAACAGGCCAACTAAGCCTTGTTCAAGCTGATTAAAAGATCAGGAAGAGGATCCCTGCACAGGACAACCCCAACATTCACACCATGTGTCTGAGAGCATTGCCCAAACGCTTCTTGAATATCATTAGCCTTGGTGCTGTGATTGCTTCCCTGGGGAGCTGTTCCAGTGCTCCACCACCCTCTCAGTAAAGAACATTTTCCTAATATCCAACCTAAACTTCTCCTGGCACATCCTCCTGCCATGTGCACAGACTGGTGAGGCAGCTGCAGTTGCATGTTAGTGGGAAAGCGGGAACTTTCCAGGATGCAAAATGCAACATAGGTTAGGCTCTATTTACTCACCTCCACTTTTCCTTGGTGACACCTTATCAGTCTGTGACCTCTCCTGTTCACTGAGATCAGCATCACATTTTGTGAAACTATGATATAACTAGAAACTCAACATATTCAGGGGGGTGCAAGTGCATACTTGAGTAAGTGGAGGCGGTGAGCCATGGTTAATAGACTTAATAAGCATCAGGAGAGGAACGTGCCAGCCAAGTTACTGAAGGCCTGCACCAGAGCTGGTCTTCTTCAAAAGGGTGAGAACAGAAAGGCACTGCCTGAAGCTTTGGCTTTTGGGGATGGCACTCAAGGTGCCAAATGGTGACACCCTTTGTTCTGGGAAGATGTTAAACATGGGGAAGACTGTGTGGTTCTGCCATCTGGGGCTGGGCTGAGGCTGCAAGGACAGGCCTGGGGCACATAGTTACCCTTTAGAGGCTGAGGATTTGTGATCTGGGAAGAGGAGAAGTTTCTTACATGTGCAAGGTGAAAGCAACTGAAACGAACTTGTTCAATGCAGATTTATAACCAAATGGCAGCAATGAGAAATGAGAAAGTTTCTTCATCATCCAAGTAGCTTTGCTACTTGGAAGTCATATCCGTTCCTAGAATGGCCAAAAGCCCTCAGGCTCCTCTGTGAGAAAAACAAACAGCTTGCTATGCTAAGTTTGAAAGGAGAGTCTGTAGCCTTCACATTAAGTAGTCTGGAAAGGCTGCCATTTGCATCAATAAAACTCCCATGTCAGTGCTTGTATAACTACCTCAGATTTGTATGATGATTTTTCATTTAATGCAGCAGAGTTGTTTAATGAGGTGGAAAAATACTAATGTAGTAGTTCTTCATTCTTTGACTGTCTATGTACTTATCTTCCTGCATGTGTGCCCAATAAAAACTCCAGAAAGACTATTTTGGGCTACTGGTATGAAAACGAGTAAAATAATATTTCTGCAGAATTTAGCTCCTTCTGTTTCAACTTCCGCATTTTTACGTGGATTAAAATAGAGGTTGGATTTCAATGGAAATATTTCATAGAAGTTCTGGCCCAGAATTTTGCAAGATAAGGAATTTATTTACACATTCAAACACAATGACTGACTTTCAATATTTAACCTCTATTTTGCACAGCTGAAAACTTAATGATATTTGAAGGAACATAGTGTTTAGATGTGTAATGCTTAAAAAATTTGCCAGCAGTATTTCTTTTCCTGAAGATGATATATTGAGTCAATGATAGATAAATGAATTGTGTAAGATTTATATGTACTTATTTGAAACAATTTAAAATCTCAGCTACACTCTGCTTCAGTGATATTATGCTTGCAACCACATGAATGAGGTTGTACAGCATCAGACCAAAGATTAACTTCACAAGGAAAGCTGAGACGGATTTATAAAAGCAAAGGTAAGAAGAAATTGCCTGTAACTTCCTTAAAAAACTCTAGTAATGGAGAATCCACAGCCTCCATGGACATATTTCTGTTGGCAATAATTTAGGTGCAGCTGATTGCTTTGGTAAAGGACATAACTACTGACCTCTAAATCCCGTTTAGTAATGTTCTGAGTGATTCTTTACTACTCCGCTTCAAAGATAACTCATTGTTTATTGCCTTACTAATTTTTCATTTTTATTAACTCATTTCCTTCACTGAAAGTGTTTTGGATGTGTGTACACAGCTGCATATTTAGTTGCTTTTACTTTCTAGGAATGTTCTCATTTATATGATGCAGAAAACCCTCAGACAACTCTAAGAAACTTCCCAGGACTTTGTTTTGACTACTGGTCTGAGTTTCACTTCAACTGCTGCTCTGCCATTAGCCTGTTGATGAGTGATAAGTACATCCAAGAATGCTGTGAGATAGGAAACACTTTTGCAACCTCCTTCACCTATGAAAACTAAAACTTCCCCAATGTGCTGAAGAATGCATTCCTCAACTACGATCTGTGCTCAGCAGTTGGACAGATTTTGCTAATGCCCTGAGGAACCTGGTGCTCATAGTGCATGTGAGTGACCATACCCACTGCATGATTGTAGCTGAGCCAGTTGGTGTGATCTGGGTTTGCTCACCTGGTGGCAGCTGGCTGGAGGAGCACTTTCTAGATATTAAGAGTATAGTGTTGACTACTCTGCACATAGGGGATGAGAGAGGCTTTCTGGAGATTGCTTTCCACCCCAGGTACAAGTAAAATGAGAATTTTTATATCTGTTACTCATACATGAATAAGAACCAAGTGGAAAAGGAGCAGTGAACTGAATGTTTTAGCATCTGATGTAAACAAAGCTGATCCACTCTCTGAAGGGTAGAGTTCGTATTGAATTCTATTGTATACCATGATGAGAAATTATTTTTCTATGTCCCTGTCTTCCCCATTGCAGAACCCGTGCATTCTCAGTCACCCTGGTCCAGGTGTGTGACTGGCCAGCCATGAAGCTACCAGAGACAGGTTGGCTCAAGCTCACACAGCACACTAGAAACAAAACTGAAACAACGACCCAAGATCTAGGCTTTCAGGTCATCTTCTTTTTCTGTCTTGTACCCTTGCCTTCTAAAGAGCAGTAACAGCCTTAAGCCTGTTGTTGAATTAATATCTGCCTTAAAAATGCTTTGTTCTGCAGGAGAAAAGGGTTGCTTCACTACAGTACTATATATACATTAGATGGGACACGTGCCTCTGCCCCATTTACCTGCTAAGAAAAAAGTTAATTCTCAGTTATGGAGAAGAATTTGTTAATAGCAGATTAATGCTTGTAATGAAATGATCCTAGATCATCCAGCTAGCATATTCTGTCAAAGATGCAGGGGAGATACAGGCTTTATTGTAGAATATGTACACTTTTTTTAACTGTTCTAGCAACATGTGGAGTGAGTGGATGTTAAATGTCTCTCGTACTGATTGTTCTCAAATCAATATGATGTCACCATGTAATTTGAAAGACAAAGACAGTTTTGTCTCTTTTGCAAGCTATTATAATTTGCCTGGCTATTGCTCTAGTAGGTGCTTGAAGGGAAGGCATAGGAGTAGTTGCTCTCCTCAGCAACCACACAGGAATAAGGTGCTTCTGTCTTCTATAGATTAGCCAATTTAGGTCTTGTTGGACATTTTTTTAGTAGAACTATGAGATGACTAAATACTTATGTGGTCTTTCCCTCTATTTGTAGCTTCTCGCTTCTTCTTTGGTATAAAATAATAAAAAAAATACATACACAGAGGAAAGTAACCTTTCAGAGGGCCACTGACATGAGGTAATGAAGGTCCTGCTCAGGCATTGTTCTTGATTGAGGGCTACTGGTTCTCCATAGAATGCTGCTGCAACCAAGAGATCACTTCGTGTCCTTGGAAGTCCACCTGCACAGGCCAGGGTGAGACCAAAGCCCACTTCTTGGAAGTAAGACACCACTGAGGTAATGGCTGAAGGCATTTTCTTTTCTGACTATGTGAATTAGTGAAGAGACAAGAAAGAAGGATGTGGAGAACTGGGGTTCAGCTTGGGCATTTGAATTTGAGACTGGTTTTCTCTTTTCACTTTCACTTAGGTAAGCTGTATTTTATGTCTGCTTTTTATCCCAGTGTCTCCACGCCACATGGATTGCTCTACAAGTTTATTGATCCCACAGTGCTAGTAATGAAAGATGTTTTCCAATGCCAAATTCTTCTATAATCACCATATATTCTTCAGTTATCACAGCAGGAAGAATAAGTACTACTGATCAATGATCTCACTGACCTCCACATCCAGTCCTCGGTTTTTATAACTACTGCAAATTTATCCAGTTTTAGTGAATTTATTCCTCATGCATTGTATCTGTGCACCCTGAAATAGAGAGAGTTCAGATACCTTAAAGGTCTGTGACAGTAAAGATCGAAATAATGTCTCATTAGTTGCATATCTGAAGTATAGCACAGTGGTTTTTCAAAGATGACAGTCTATATCCTTCAGGGTCATGACGCCAAATATCTGTGATACACTTTCATATAGAGAAACAAATCGCAGTCAACAGTTCAGTTTTCTTAACAAAGAAGAGTGAAACCTGGTAGTTCATGCAGTGTTCAAATAATGATTGGAGGCTGAACCTGTTTTTTCTCGAGGAAAAATGTCTTACCCCCATTAAGCCGTTATCCCTGCTAATGCTGTCTGTTTTTACAATAATAAGCATGTAATTTTTTCCACTTCCAAGCTTCTGGATCTTGCTAAAAAGCATTAAATGAGTTTCAAATTGCCCTATAAAGTAGCTAGAGTACTAATCTATCTGCTGTTGCTGAGATATTGGACACTAACAAAGTGAAGAAAACAAGATAATTTTTCTTGGAAAGCTAAATCCAAAGCTAGATAGTTAACTCAACCTTTGTACCAAGGATTAGGAACTTGAGTGTTTTACTTGCTGTAAATAGTTGAGACTCCTGCCTTTAACAGCTTATTGTCTGACAGGAAGACTTGGAACTATATTGACTTTTATTGACCAAACTGTAACACTTTCAACCAAAAAAACAAATAAATGTAAGCTAGTACAAACATCTGGAGTTTGTGTGTGCTCTAATTAATGAAAAATGGTCCTACAGTCCATATACCACTACTTAGTGTGTCATGAAGAATGTCAGCATGATAAATCCTCTCTTCTTTCCTGCTGTAAAGGGAGAAATGCAGCTTTCTGTTTCACAGGTAGCCTGCAGGAGCCTTTCCAGGAGGCTGCCTGTCTGAGAAGGGCTGTGCAGCAATGCACCATCTTAGAACGACTCCACAGGAGGCAGCAAGTCCCTGCCAGGAGTATGATGGTTTCACTGCTCAGAAGGGCTTTCGGGAAAGAAGCCAGCTCTTCCCTGTGCTTTTGGAGCTTCATATCCATCACATCTATCATGCAGGAACAGATGCTTACTCCCTTGGCTCGCTGGAATATGTTCTTGTATTTTCTGGTTTTCCTTGTTTACCTTAGCTCAGGTGCTGCTCTGCTCAGCATTGTCTGTTTGCTTAAGCACTTTGCGAGCTTGTCCAAGGTGTGTAAAGCACTGGCTGCTCCTCTGGAGGCTGTGCTTGCTTGGCCCTGGAGCAGAGTCCTAACACCTCCAGGCCCTGGGTTGTAGTCTGGCTGCCTTCTGGTGGTGTTATGAGTGGAGCAATCCGTCAAAAAACCCGCTAGCGACAGCTAAGCAATTGGATTAAACCATCATCTGGCTTCTAACTGAACATAGGCTGGGTTCTGTCCTTCTGGAGTGCATCTCTTGGCTTGCAGGTAAGGGCTGGGTGCAGGGTTACTGCCCGCAGCTCTCTCTGGCTGAGCTTTTTCTCTGCCCTGAGAGAAGCACGGGGTAACGGTTGACCTGGAAGAGTGGGAGGGGGTGCAGCCAGCCCGACAGCAGCAGCGCTCCTTCCTGCACAGAGTATGCCGTCAAATCCATTTGCAATAGGGTGCTGTAAGGAAAAGCGAGAGAGCAAGGGCTATGGGGTTGTCAGAATCATAGAATGGTTTGGGTTGGAAGGGACCTTAAACATCATCCATTTCCAATCCCCTTGAAATGCTTTTTTAGGAGACTTTAATCTTCCGGATATCTGCTGGGAACTTAACACTGCTGAGAGGAGGCAGTCCAGGCGGTTCTTAGAGTGTATTGAGGACTGCTTTCTGTCACAGCTGGTGAGTGAGCCCACCAGGGGTGAGGCTCTCCTTGACCTGCTGTTTACAAACAAAGAAGGGCTGGTGAGTGATGTTGTTGTCGGAGGCTGTCTGGGGTGTAGTGATCATGAGATAATTGAGTTCTCTGTAAACAATGTAACATGAAAAGCCAGGAACAGAACATCGATGCTGGATTTTCGGTGGGCAGATTTTGGATTATTTAAGGAACTGGTCAGGAAAGTACCCTGGGAAATAGTTCTTAGTGGCAAGGGGGTCCAGGAAGGCTGGATGCACTTCAAGAATGAAATCTTGAAGGCGCAGGAGCGGGCTAACCCCATGTGTTGTAAGGAGAGTCATAGGGGCAGATGACCAGCCTGGATGAGTAGGGAGCTTCTGAAGGAACTAAGAAAAAGAGGATGTATCGTTGTTGGAAAGAAGGGGACGTAAGCCACGTCATGTTCAAAGATGTTGTTAAGTCGTGTAGGAAAAAAAATCAGGGAAGCAAAAGCCCAGCTGGAGCTCAAAATGGACACTTCTGTTAAGGATAATAAGAAGAGTTTTTATAAATATATCAATGGTAGAAAGAAGGGTGCCAGCGACCTCCACTCCTTATTGGATGTGGGGGGAAATATAGTAACCAAAGATGCAGAGAAGGCTGAGGTACTTAATGCCTTCTTTGCCTCAGTTTTCAACAGTAAGGATGTCAGCTCGCTTGACAGTTGGCCCTCTGAAGAGGTTGATGGGGGCAGGGTGAAATATGGCCCTCCTGCAATCCATGAGGAGGAAGTTAGAGACCTGCTGAGCCACTTGGACCCTTATAAGTCTATGGGGCCGGATGGGATCCATCCTAGGGTGATGAGAGAGATGGCGGATGAGCTTGCTAAGCCGCTCTCCATCATCTTTCAGCAGTCCTGGCTCACTGTAGAGGTCCCGGAAGACTGGAAGTTGGCCAATGTGACGCCCATCCACAAGAAGGGCCATAAGGATGATCCAGGTAATTACAGACCTGTCAGCCTGACCTCGGTCCCAGGTAAAATCACGGAGAAGATAATCCTGGGTGCAATCATGCGGCACCTGCAGAACGGCCAAGAGATCAGGCCCAGCCAGCATGGGTTTAGGAGGGGTAGGTCCTGCCTGACCAACCTGATCTCCTTTTATGACCATGTGACTTGCCTGGTGGATGAGAGGAAGGCTGTGGATGTGGTATACCTGGACTTCAGCAAGGCCTTTGACACTGTCTCCCACAGTAGACTACTAGAGAAGCTGGCAGCCCGTGGCTTAGATGGGAGCACTCTGTGCTGGGTTAGGAATTGGCTGGATGGCTGAGCCCAAAGAGTGGTGGTGAATGGTGTCTCATCCAGTTGGCAGCCGGTCACCAGTGGTGTCCCCCAGGGATCGGTATTGGGTCCCGTCCTGTTTAATATCTTTATTGATGATCTGGATGAGGGGATTGAGTCCATCATCAGCAAGTTTGCAGATGATACCAAGCTGGGAGGAAGGGTTGATCTGCTAGAGGGTAGGATGGCCCTACAGAGGGATCTGGACAGATTAGAGAGATGGGCCGATTCTAATGGGATGATGTTTAGTAAGTCCAAATGTCGGGTACTTCATTTTGGACACAACAATCCCATGCAGAGCTACAGACTGGGGACAGAGTGGCTGGAGAGCAGTCAGGCAGAAAGAGATCTGGGAGTGCTGGTTGACAGGAAGCTCAACATGAGCCAGCAGTGTGCCCAGGTGGCCAAGAAGGCCAATGGCATTCTGGCCTGCATCAGGAATAGTGTAGCGAGCAGGACCAGAGAAGTTATTGTCCTCCTGTACTCGGCACTGGTCAGGCCTCATCTTGAATATTGTGTCCAGTTCTGGGCCCCCCAGTTTGGGAAAGATGTTAGGATACTGGAATGTGTTCAGAGGAGGGCAACGAAGATGGTGAAGGGGCTGGAGCACAAGCCCTATGAGGAGCGACTGAGGGAGTTGGGGCTGTTTAGTCTGAAGAAGAGGAGGCTCAGGGGAGACCTCATTTCTCTCTACAACTACCTAAAAGGAGGTTGTAGTCGGGCAGGGGTTGGTCTCTTCTCTTGGATGACCAGTGACAGAACTAGAGGGCATGGACTTAAGCTTCGTCAGGGGAAGTTTAGGCTTGATGTTAGGAAAAAGTTCTTCACTGAAAGGGTGATTGGCCATTGGAATGCGCTGCCCAGGGAGGTGGTGGAGTCGCCGACCCTGGAGGTGTTTAAGGGGAGACTGGATGAGGCACTGAGTGCCATGGTTTAGATGATGGTTGGTGTTAGTATTGGTGTTAGTGTTGGGTTATAGGTTGGACTTGATGATCTCAGAGGTCCTTTCCAACCTTATGATACTGTGATACTGTAATGGGCAGGGACACTTCCCACTGGATCATGTCTCTCAAAGCCCCATCCAACCTGGCCTTGAACACCTCTGAGGACGGGGCATCCATGACTTTGCTGGACGATCTGTTCCAGTGCTGCACCACCCTAACAGGAGAAAATTCCTTCGTTATTGCTAATCTAAATCTTCCCTCTTTCAGCTTAAACCCGCTACCCTTTGTCCTGTCCCTGCTCTCCCCAGCTCCCAGAGAAGCGCACTCATTTGCCTAGCCGAGCCAGGTGGCTCAGAGCCCCACCGTGACGGAATGGGGAGCAAAGGCAAACGGCGTCATTTTGCGCTTCCAGCCCCACGCGTATGTCCTACCGGCCCCCTAACCCTTCGGGGCGCGAGCAGCAGCGCCCCGCTCCGGCCGCCGGCGGGGAGACAGCCCCACGGCGGGGCTGAGCGCCGCTCCGGCCCTCGGCCCCGCCGCCAGAACTCCCAGCTGCTGGCGGGAAGGAAAATGGGAAAAAAAAAATTAGAAACAAACAAGAAAAAAAGGAAACAAAATACAAAAAACTAAAATCGAACCCCAACCCCGGAAAACGAAAAAAAGGCCCCAGCGAGGATCGAACTCGCGACCCCTGGTTTACAAGACCAGTGCTCTAACCACTGAGCTATGGAGCCACGCCACAACTTCGTTGCTGCCAAGGGCCCTCGTGGGATACTACTGCCGCCTCCCTGCACCCCACTCGCTGTAAGAACGTGGGGCGGCGGCACTGCCTGCCGCCGGCGGCACGGGGAAAGCCCAGATCCCCGGCCCCTGGGCTTCCCGGCAGCGCCCTCTGTGCTGCGGGGGAGCGAGCGTGTGCTCCTCGTGGTGCGACTTGATTCAAGGTTTTGGGAGGTCAGGTTGATAGAAGGAATAGCTAGTGTTACAAAAAGTGGAATATTTTGATTTAAGCCAAAGCACACATAAGTTTCATCTCAGTAACTGTATTTTTTGAAACTTAGACACGATGTCCGTCTGGTAGCATGTGTTTTATAGCATGTTTTTTTTTCAAATAGTTTTTTTCCAGACACAGTTGAAAGGGAAGTGATAACATCATGTGCTAAGTGTGATCGGTGCAGAACAGACGTGTCTCGTATATTCACCCCTGCTTGCAGTCTTCCCCTATCTGAAATGCAAGGTCAGACAGAGCTGGCTCCAATTTGCAGTGATTTTGGATGTTGTGAAGTTCATAATAACATTAAAATAAGTCCTTGGAAAGTAATAGAATGTGCATAAGATTTCTGGGAAAATCTATGCACGTACATGTAAGTGGGAAATACCTTCTGTCCCCAGCTCTTGTCTCATCACGTGTGATTGATGGAAATCATTCCCTCACGCGTCCAGTGCTGAAACAAAGGCTGCTGCTTTCTAAAAATCCAAAATTAATTTATTTGTCAGCATTTTAGTATCAAGGCTGTACAATACATTTTTTTTTTTTTTTGTAAAGTGAGAGGGGGAAAAAAGTAACTTTAAATGGAGAGATTATAAGCAGCTGGATGTAGTAAATAATTTCAGGTTTTGCAAAACAGCTGTTACAGAAAAATGGGTTTAATTAATAAACTACAAGTCTAGGTTGAATAGGACGTGACCCACCTAGGTTGGGGCAAACCCAAGCACAATTACATGGTCGGCAGAGAATGGACCGAGAATAGCCGTGAAGAGAAATGCTTAGGGTTGCTGGTGGGTGAGCACAGCAATGTGTACTTGCAGCCCTGAAAGCCAATGGTATCTTGGGCTGCATCAAAAGAAGTGTGGCCAGCAGGTTGAGGGAGACATTTCTCCCACTCTACTCATGTGAAACCTCACCTGGATTTCTGTGTTCAGTTCTGGAGTCCTCAGCACAGGAATGAGTCCAGAGGAGGCCATGAAGATGATGAGAGAGTTAGAGCACCTCCTGTATGGGGACAAGGCTGAGAGACTTGGAGTTGTTTAGCCTAGAGAAGAGAAGGCTCCAGGGAGGCCTTAGAGCAGCCTTTCGGTACTTAAAGGGGGCCTACAGGAAAGGTGGGGAGGGACTCTTTAGTGCAGTGATAGGACAAGGGGTGACAGTTTTAAGCTGAAAGAGGGGAGATTTAGATGAAATATTAAGAAGAAATTTGTTGCTGTGAGGATGGTGAGACACCAGCACAGGTTGCCCAGGCTTCTCTGGGCAAGGGGTGGATACCCATTCACTGGAAGTGTTGAAGGCCAGCCTGGATGGGGCTTTGAGCAACCTGATGCTGTGGGAAGTATCCCTGTTTATGGCAGGGACTTGGAACTAGATGATATATCCCTTCCAACCCAAACCATTCTATGATTCTATGAACCCAACAGCAAGACAGGAATTTTGTAGCCTTAGTTTTTCTTTTCATTTTTACAGAGGAAGGAAGTTTGGAACCATTGAAGGTCATGTTATTTGCATTAAAAAGTCAGTCTGCCATAGACAGCCTTCCTCCATGGAAGTTTAAGTGAAGGCAAAAAGGTAAGCTGTGGAGGGGAAACTGGATGACACTGTTCTGGAGTAATAAATCTGAGCAGTTCTGCTGTGTGCTGCAGTCCAGACCAGCAGACAAGATTTGCTGGGTGAAATGGCGTGAGATGAAAAGTAAAGTGCCTTGAAATGAGAAATGACAGAAAAAGCTGCATTTAGGAGTTAAAGACATTTAATCCATGCCACACATCACAAATCTTGAACTAGGTCAACTTATTTTCTTTTTTTTTTTTTTTTATTTCACCATCTCTTTAAATGGATATGATCTTTGTGGACAAATCAGACTAGTTCTGGTGAACCCTGTCTTGTTGTTTACGTAAAACACTAAAATGATTTAAAAATATCTGCTTTTGACCTCTAATGTGGCAGATGATAAATTTGTGACATTTCACATTTCTTTGAAGGTTGCTTTTTTTCCCTTCTCTTTGAAGATAGTGACTCTTAGAGTTGGTAAAGCTCTTCCAAAGAGGGCTAAAATGTCTGTGGTGAGTGTTCTGCTAATGCCTCAGGGAAAAGAAATATAAGCATAGATTGTTTTATAACCTTAGCGTACGTGGGAACAGAACTGTCTTACACTTTTCCTGCTTTAAGACAAACCTGCTGAGCAGCAGGGTGAGATGCATTCTGAGAACAGAAAAGTGTTGAAATCAAGCTTTCTGTGGTAGTATGGCTACCTGTCACTATTCTAATTTAGGTGCAAAGTTTGTAACTGTTGTGGTTGCCCTGCTTCCAGATTCCTTTTGCTGTCTGCTTAGAGGTCACTGCAAGGTGGGCTACACTTCTGCTGCTGGGTAATAGAGTCTTAGCCAGACACCCTGGGTGGGGTTCAAGTTGTTTGGTGGAGATACCATGCTATCAACAAGCTATCTAGCTTCTCTTTGTAATGGAAATGAGGAAATGTGACACTTCTAGGACACAATTCATCTCACCTGAGGGTAAATCTCTAAAATAAGTGACCTGAATAATGGTCTAGAGGTGCTTGTTTCTCAGTTGACTGTGAAGGGAGTCCATGTTCAAAATGTCAGCAATTAAGCGAGACCGACGTGACTGGATGTAACAGGTTTGTACCGAATAGGTTTGGCCAGTGAGCAGATAACTGAGACCTGTCTGAGGAGGGACAGAGCAGCTGCTTTATTTAATAGGCACAGCAGCACTACATAGCTCCTGTCTGCAAGCTGCTAATGCTCTTAGCCAGCCCATCCTCTCAATCTCATTTGCACAGATATAAGGTTTAGGTTAATTTAATACTCTTTTGCTTTAGATGTTTAAACTAGAATAACTGTAGCTGGAAAATTCCCATCAGGGGAATAAGAGAATTTTTAGGGAGACAGCAAGATAAATTATATGTCTAAAGACTCTATGATTATTTTTGCAACTACACACACAGATTTTGAAAACTAAGTATTTAGGCAATAAAATGCATATGCAAGCTTTTTGTTTATTGCTGTTAAAGCCACCAGATGGAACCCAAGTACTGCATGAAAAGGTGAGGAAAACGTTTTAGCAGACTTCAAATATCTAGGAGTGAATCGTTAACACACTTTTTTTTAATTTTTTTTTAAATCTGTAGGACATTTTACCCTTAAAGAGGAGCCAAGCATGTGAAGGCCCACGTTTATATATGCTCTGTAAAATTTATGGTGATTTACAGTAAGACTAAATGTGTGCTGTGTGTCCCCCTAGCCAAATCAGGGCTTTCCCAAGCATACACTCTTTTCATCTGATTCAGTGAATTAATGCTGGTAAAAGTGGAGGGCTAATAGCAGCTGTTTAGTAAAAGCACCGTGAAAGCAAGCAGACAGGCCCCTCTGCAAACTGCCTTGCTGGTATAACACGTTTGTATTCTTCTTTCACGTGGAAGAGTTTTGTAAGACACTCCTAAGGTAGGGAGGAGTGATGAAGGTTATTGGGAGCAGCATGCAGGAAAGTTCCCCCTTCCTAAGAATATTGTTAAGAAAGAGCAGGATTTGAAAGATGCATCCTAGATCTTCTCTACACCAAGGATAGACATCAAGCTGAAAGAGAGGGTGGCTTGTGTAAGAATAAATGTAGTCTGGACCAAGGCTGTTATTAAATAATGACTTAGTTGTTTCTGATTAGCTCCCTGACTATCCTTAACGGCCCCACTGAACATGTTTAACTATGTGTAAAGCTGGTGTCAGTTTGAGGATGTCAATCATGTTGCTGTGAATTTACGTTTGTCGTGATAAGAACAGTGAGCTAATTTCACGCTTGTTCCGTATGACCTTATTGTTTTATCTTGAGTTCAAATGTTAACAGGAGAAACAAACCAAAACAATGACTGTTCATGAATTATCCCTAGAAATTATCTTATACTACAATATTGTCTTTTCTAAATCCCTTTGCCCAGCATGCCATACTATTCCATGCTGAATTCAGGTTTATTGGTGTTTTGCAGAGTTCGGTTCTTTGTTGCACAAATCATCTACCTGCTTTGGGCTGCAGTGGTATGAAATAAGTAGCAGTGACAATTTTCTCTGCAGATGTAATAGTGTGGTGGCTTGCCTAACTTTGTCCCCTTCACATCTGATTTTCTGTGTCCTGGGGCAGCCTAGTGCACCTGGGATTATCTCAGCAGAAGTACAGATCAACAAAATTGTTTTGCTTGCCTTTCCTTGTCAACCTCTGTGTGAAAGGACTTGCAGCACAGCTCCAGTCTTTTTATGAAATGGGATGGTCAATGGTTTTTAATTGTTTGACATGTTCAGTACTGTTGGGTTTGTTTCTTAAAGAAACTCTGTAGTAACCTAAAGGCGTCTGGACTTAATGTGTTCATTTTAATTGGCCAGTGCTGATGAATTACTTTGTCTTGTACAAATGCAAGGGTTTTTTTTCTGAGTTAAATGTTATCAGGGGAACACTTCCTGCTGAGTTTAGGTGGCTTTTAGAGATGGTTGTTGGGGTATCTTAGGCATTGAAGGATCTCAACACGTGGTTGAGGCCTGCTTTCTCTTCTGCATGTGAGGCTTTAAGTCCTGTTTGATTGAGATATGTCTGAGGAAATGTCCTGTTGTTCTACATTCTTGACCCAATCCTTTTATAAAACATTATTCTCTAAATTACGCTGGAATGATCCATTTGTTGTTGAAATATTGAATACAAACCACAAGTTAAAACTAGATAAAAAATCAGCAAAAATAACCTGCCATGATTTTTCCACTAACAATTACCACTTGTAAGAAGCTGGATAATGTACTATGAAGGCTGTTTCCAGGTTTGAGCTTGTGCACTGCTTGTATCCCTATTCCATCCTAGCATGAGATACTGGTGTGAATCCTTCATCTTCTCTGATACTCTGCTTTCCACAGGAAAGAAGTTCGAACGTGTAACAGACACACTGATCTTTCAAAATTACTTTGGTTGTCTCAATATTCTTCTTTTGGACAAACATTATCACAAGCAAAAAAAATTCTTGCCTTTTAACAGCATTTTGTACAGCTCTGAAGAGAAACCAGGGACTGATGTGTCTTTGAAAATTCAGTTCTCTATTTTTCTTCAGAAAAGTGACAGAGCATACAACGGAAATGTAAAGATGATGATATTCCATACATCTCTAGTTGCTCATAGGCCAGCTCCTGTAATGGGCGTTGTGGTACTTGTCACTCATATTTGGGCATACGGAGAAGCAATCACCATTTTCATGTCCAGAGTAACAGGTCTGTCTCTGCCTTGTTGGGCTCTCCTGTTGTGGAACACGATACAGTAATTTTTTTTTTTCTTGAATCTAACATGCATCTTATGTATGTTTCTTAATGTGAGGGATCCGAGCAGAAGAGGTCGTGTCTTCAAACGCTTTATGATTTCATCTTCCTGAAACAAGAAGGTGTAGTTTAACCTTGTTTTCTTCAGAGTTATTTCTTTGATCTGGGTCAGATTTGAAGTTACTGTAATAAAGTATTTCTGATTATGACAATAAGGTAGCTGGTGATCTTAGGATCTTTGAAAAATCAAGATATTACCTATTCCAAGATGAACTGACTGAAAGAGAAAGATGTTTTTATGACAGTTATGTAGTCTAGGAAACAGCTGAAATCTTTCTTCTTTCCTACCCTGGATTAAGAAATAGTTGTTGTCTGTCTATGTTAATACCAAAAAATCATCTCCTCATTGAAAACATTCAGGAGGTCTGCGTCTTAGACAAAGGGCAAACTGTTATTCAAAGTGCAGAAAAGGACTTTACCATGCCTGGCCTTTGCCTTGAACATAGAGACACTCCTGGAGCCCAGCCGAGGAGGGACAAAGTGAGATCACCCAGTATTTCACCTCTCTGCGAGAGCATGAAGGCTTCCTCTCCTGGAGCCATCAGAGGGATAGATGTCCTCCCATAGGTGGATGTAAAACACGTCTCACTGTGCTCTAACTAGTGAAGCCGTGGGCACTGTCTTCTCGCTGCCTGTGCTTTTCACCTCCTGAACTGTGTTGAACCTACCCAGAGCTCCCTATAGACAAACCATGGCTGCATGATGCCCCTTAGCCCTGATCCGTCTGTCAGCCATGCCAACTGCCCAAATAGGACAGCACGATGAAAGCTGTGTGCTGCCATCATCCAGTTTCTTGTCCTTGCATGTCCCCTGTCCACAAGCTGACCCACAGCTCTGCATGCGTTGTTGGTCTGTTACTAAATATATACCTTTGTGTCTCTGTATTTATATACACACATATGCATGTTTGCCTTGCCAAGCAAAGTATAGAGCAGCTGTGTTCTCCCTCTCTGTAGAGGGTGAAAGCCCGAAGGCCTCTGATCAATTGTTGTTTTCCACAAAGTGCAGGAATATCAGGCTACCTTTGAGCCTATTAATTCTCCCAAATTTGGCTGAAACCAGTTAGCAGATTTGAAAGTTACTTGGGAGTGGATTTGGCAACCAGTGTGGTTACTTGAATCTTTTTTCCAAGGCAATAAAATCTAAACCTGTACTGATCAGATTTTCCGAGCAAGCTTTTAAAATTCTTTGGAAAATGGACAATTCAGGAATGAGTGTCAGGCAGAGGAACCACGAGATCCAGAGTCTCCATCCTTACTTCAATATGGACTCTACTATGTAACCCTGTGTCCTGTTTCCATAGCTGTCCAACACCTCCCTTCCAGCCTCCCAAAGGAATAGAGGATGTGTGTGTTTGTAGCATGCTCTATGAATACAAAATCTTATTATTATCAGAGTAAAAATAGAGTCAGAAGATTTCAAGTGCGCTGTAACGGAATAAAAACCTAGTAACAGGGTTTCCCGAAACTCCTGGCCTCTGAGAAAAAAGTATGAACAGGTTCATTTTCCTGTTGCTGTTTTTAGACACAGGGAACAAAGTTTCAAAATAAGCATCAGAATCCTTGTTTTTAATAAACTTTTTGTGATGGTTTCTTCCAAGAAGGTTTAAGATTATAGGCACTAAGTTCCTGTTGCAACTCAGTGAGAGGCAGGGAAAAGGGAATGCATCCCGGTGTGGCCAGCATGGCTGTGGATGGGAGGCTATTGTTTCAGCCATGACCTGTTTGCAAGGGTTTGAACATTTGGTTCATCCAAGGATGCAGCTTAGTGAGACAGAAAAACGTGGGTCTGCTCTGAGTTTCAAGTACTGGGAAAGGCAAAATAAAAGACCTCTCACAACTATTGGGCACCTTCCTGAAGTGCTCACATTCCTTTTCCTGTGAAACACATCTGAGTCCTGAAGGCAATCTCCATGTTAATCAGGGAATAAATTGTTCTTTTTTCTAGAGCTCTCTTAAAGGTAGATGGAGAAAAGATGTATGTATAATAAATAATATATAAACTGAAAAGCCAAATGTTGATTAAGTGCTGGACATGATAACTGAAGCTAGGTGATACACACTTTTTCTTCTGGGAAAAGTAAATGAACTGTAAATATGGTTTTGTTCCCAGCTCTGTTTCTGATTTTGCCATATGTTTGCCACTAGAGACAGCAGTTAGTTGGTTAGAGTCACAAAAGTGGCCCTGTGTTATTCTTCTGCACAGTTAGTTAAGAGAATCTTGTCCCCATTTCCTTGTGTGCCTTGGCAAAGTTGAGCTTTGAGCTCCAGGCATTTGGAGACCTGGTCTCTCCAGCCCAGGATGTGCAGCCTGGGACATTTTTGCTGAAGCAGAAACATGCTCTGGAGGAGTGACTGAGACCAGGTGTTTCAGCCCCCATGTAGGGTCACTGGCCCCTGGACACCAAATGAGAATTTTAGTTTACTGATTCCATTTTCTGTTTCAGGGGTTAGGCTGGATGGAAATACTTGCACAGTTCTGCTTGCATACAGGCTTATGAGTTATTCTGTGGATGAGTTATTCTGCTCAGTCCCTCCCAGGCAAATACATTCATCTTCCCAGTTATCCGACTGGACCAACATATGTCACAGAATGAACTGAATGACAAAAATATTGGATGGAAATTTTCTGTATACTTTCCCCCTTGAGAATCTGTGTCATGTTGAAGCCCTTCTCTGTATCTCAGTCCCTTGGTTCCGATTGCTGGTCAAGGTTTTGAACAAGGATCGTGCAGGTGGCTGCAGTTCTGCATGCTCTGGTCTTGTCGTCTTCAGCTGCCAAACTGCTGAGGGTCCTGAGTACACTCGTAGTCGGTTATGAATATCTACAATTTGAACAAAACCAACAACAAGTACATAGATATGCTGCAGCCTCACGGAGTGAAATCTAACAATGATTTTTTTTTAGTGTAGTAAACTAGATACTAGATGAGTATCTTCTCCTTAGTTCTAGTTTCCATTAGAAATAAGCCAGAAAAGAATGTGAGAAGGGAACAGTCCTGAATGCAGGGAAGCTGTGATTCTGCTCCTAGCCTTATGCTAGTAATTGGTGAAAACCTCTCCTCCTAAAGCTGCAGCTGTAAAGCTTTCTTGAACAGCATTTTGGAAAGTTTTGGAGGACAGCTTTTGAGTGATCAGCTCATCTTCTGACACTGTTTCCATAAGCTTGCCCACTGAGCATGGAAAAATCTCACCTTCTTCAGTTTTTAGGCTGGTGCTACTGCTTCACAGTATGCTTTTGCTAACAAAATATTGTCGTTTTTTCAAAGTGGTGAGTAATTCAAGTCCGTCCTTTGTTTGTGTAAGACCAAATAGTCCGCAGATCCTTCAACCTCCCTTCTTTTGTGAAAGGTTGGACCTACAGTTTAGCCTCATGATTGGGTTTGTCTCTCTGCCATTTCTTCTGCTTTCAATTGGGTTGGAAATACTAAGAGTATAGATTTCCTCAGGATACTATCTGTTTTCTTTGGCTTTCCCAAATGTAGCGTACTGGGCAGAGCTGAAAATGAGTGGGAAAAGAATGAATGAAAATGTTTTGAGTCTTGGCGATTTGGATTAAGCTTCATGCAAAGCTTTTAGTTTGAGGGTTGTCTCTTTTAAATGAACTCACTCTATAAACAGTGCAAATACATGTATCACTGCAGGTGATGCTACATCCTTCAGACATCCAGTCTGCACTCTAATGGCTTTGACAAATCCTCTCAAGCAGAATTGTCAAGCTGATTCCGTGCTCAAAAGTGCCCAAAAGCTTTAAAAACACCACTGAGAATGTCAAATGGGACTGATAAAGGTAGATAGCATCTGCATGAGGGGAAGTAAATTCAGAAGTGACTCATTTGTAACCTCCAGTCAGGACTGGTTGAAGGGCAGTGGATTTATCAAGCCCACAATTCCTGCAGTGTGGAATGGAACTGATTCAACTCCAGTGGAAAGACTTGGTTGATATTTCTGTGTAGTCAGAACTAGGAAGTGGTGAGAGTCAGAATACAGAAGCACCTCTGCCAAAAATCTGATAATCAAATCAGTCTGCAAGTTACATTGGTAAATGCAAGAATTTACATATCCAGTGGGATTGAAAGGAGGTGATGAGGAGTTTGTATATATGAATCTGAGCCTGTTTAGATCTCAGATCAGCAAAATATTTCAATGGTGTCACTTCAAATTTTATTCAGAAATGAGCTGAAATATGTGGCTTGATCTAAGCCCACAGTCCTTTTCTACGTCTTCTAGTACGTCTTTATTTGAAAAGTGTAATGTATCGCTGCCCTTCAGGAAGTCTTGTTTGTTCTACTGTTTTTTTTTTCTTTTGTTTTACTCTCCACAGAATGAGGAGAGGGACAGGGAGTCATTCCATTCACTGAAACATGGGCTGTGCAACAGAGTTGGGTCATTTGCTGTGACCCAGAATGTGAAAACCAGTGTGTTAAGACCACATTCCTTATCAGCAGGACAATTAAAACGTAGATTACATAGAACCTTCTTTACTTGGTGATTGTTAAGTCTTACAATGGCTTTATAATTTCTGGGCTATCAAATGTATCTTACCTTAAAGAGTAAGAAATAATTTAGCAGGATATCTATGAAGTTCTTAGTCTTCCAGTTAAGACATTACTGGTTGTGGGATTGTGTTGTGGGTGTGTTTGTGAGGCATTCTGTTTTTCCTGCTAGCATTTCCTCTGTGTAGTGGAAAAGCTCTGTATCGGTGTTTTAAAAAAAATCCACTAAAGAAGGGGTGAGATGTGTCTTATCTACAGAGAACCCAGCTTTGGTGACATTTCCACCAGTGTAACTTACTAAGCAAAAACTTACCAAAAATTATACTTACCTTTTGCTAAATTGGCTGTTCTTCTGTTGGAAGCAATCCTGGCACTAGGATAAATCTGGCCAGCGGTGGATTTTGTTTTCCTGTAAAAAGTATTAATTAACTTTTCTTTTAGTTCTACATAGCACTGGCACAGCTGCCCAGGGAGGTGGTTGAGTCCCTGTCCCTGGAGGTATTTAGAAGAGAGGTAGGTGAAATGTTCAGGAATCTGGTTTAGTAGTGGACAAGTGTGGTTGGACTCGATGATGTCAAAGGTCTTTTCCAACCATGTGATTCTATGATTCTGTGAAACAGGATTTCTTCAAGATTGAAGGCACTAGTGCCCTTTAATATGGTATAAGAGATTATGACTGGGAAACTTCCCTTTCGAACAGTTGTTGAAAAAATTGTCATATCTTCAAGTAAATAGAAATTGACCCATTCCTATTTTTTGTGAATAGGTAACTACTATATGAAGGAAACAACACCAAAAAGAGAAACATTTTTAAAGACTGACTCAGCTATTATGGTTTTATAGGGCAAGTGAATGAAACTTGTTTGATTCTTCCCAAAATAAGTATACGCACTTTTAAAGTTCTCTGGAGAAAAGAAAGAGAGGCAACAGTAAGCAGAAGCACTACTTTAATCTCCAGTCCATCAGATACTTTTGCATCAGTGTGGAGTGCACGTGGTCAGTCCTAAACTATTATTATGCCTCACATACAGGTTTAACATTTGAAGTCCTTGAAAATGCCTGTGCAGAAAAAGTAGAGGCCCACATTGTTCTTAGAGCAGTAAGCTGAGAAGAAAAGCAGCGTGAGTTTGCCTGTGCCCATCCCCTTAGATATATCCTTGAGCTGAGAGTTCTCTGTAAGGAAAATTCTTGGTATTTATTGTGGGCTGTCTGGAAAATAGATAGTAATAAATACATCAGCTTATATGGAAGATGAGTAACTCAGTGCATAAGAATGTGAACTGGAGAATAAATCAATGCTAAGAGACTTTTTCTTTCTCCTTTTTCTTTCTGCAGAGAATGTTCCTCAGGAGTCCCAGCAAAGGGATGTTTTTACAGATATTTTGCTAAAAATCTCAGATCTTGCTGTCTTTCCACATGAGAATTGAGAACTGCAGACTGGAAGGTGGATTGTCACAGCTCATGTTTAAAGCAGCAAGTAGCAAGCTGAGGTAATTACTAGACTAAGTTGTTTCCAGCTGAACTGACAGTCACTTGTTCTAAATCACTCTGACATGCTTAGTGAAAAGTCGTAGCACACTGCTGTCTCCTCTGAACTCCTGAATTTACAGTGATAATGGTAAGATATGAACCTAGGTTTATGCTAATCTCCAGTAGCCTCTTCCATTTTCATTTTATGCTTGCTTCCTCTGCAATGACCCCCTTTAGACTGCTAGTTCTATAAATCTACATCACAGAGGGTCACCATGTTTGAGGGAAACGGGAAAAAACTGTAAACAAAAAGAAGTTTAATATGCTTTCTCCACCAGATACTGTGCCAGAGGTAGGTGTGCTTGCTCCAATCTGATTTAGCTAGTGCAGATGCCACTGCTTAATGAATAAACTAAATACAGTCTAGCAGGGGTTTGTTAATTAGTTTGTTTACAGAAGCACCTACAGAAACAACTTGGTTCAGCATGAGCTGATCAATCAACCTTCCAATTAAGAAACCCTGGAGTGATCCTTTCCACCCAGTCTGCTGGGAGATAGTTTAGAAAATATCAATAAAACCAGATATTGACTGCTGTGGTATGAATTTAGTGTCCTTTATACATGTTTAGGTGAAGCAGGGAGGGACTTCTTTTTCCACCTTGTTGGAATACTCCTCCTTTTACAAATATACTCTGCCAAGAGAGAAAAAAAACTCACCAGTGTAGTAAATTTAAAAACTGTGTAGATGAAAATCCCAAGGCCCTTGAACCATGACCATAGCATTGTTTAGATGAATTGGCAGAACCAATTTGGAAACTTTATCTCATCCCTCTGACCTAGATTATTCCCTTAAATGCCTTCTTCAGGCTCATTCTCGCAGATACCATTTTAACATCTCTCTTGTGGTGCAATAGAAGGAAGCCCGAAACTCATGTTGTCTTTAGGTGTTGCTTGGAGAAGGACCATCAGTGAGACTGATATCCTTTCTATGACTCAGTGTGTTGTAGCCTAGGCTGGATTGATGTGTGGATGTTTTCCTGGTGCACAGTACCCAAATACAGCCTCAGGGGCTGGCACACATTTTTGCAAGAGTGTATGCCCTCCCCTTTGTTTTGGATGCTGTGTCATCAGTTTCACTTCTGCTACTGGGCAATGCCTGGTGCAAGGAGTCCCACGTTTATGGTATCAGTCCTCACCAGTGGAAGGCCACAATGCCTTGTTCTTGAGAAACCTTCTTCCTTAAGTACTTCTTGTGCTTGGATGTAGCTGTCAGACTTTGGATGATCGTTTTATCTGACAGTGGCCGCCTTGCAGGCCCTGGTGGGTGTATTCGAGATTCTGGGTGCTCCTGTGACAGGTGAAGGCACTTTGTACTCTTGGCAGCATGAGTTATGCTACACTGTAAATGTGGAATCTCTTACTCAATTAACATGACAAGTTAAGTTTCTCAAAGCTCTTCTGGCTGACCATGAGTTCAACTAGTTCCTATATTGGAGACAGAGCTATGGTACATCCAATCAATACACTTCGTGGAGGATGAGCAGTTTATGTAAATTGCATAGCATAGAGAAGAAGTAAAAGATGTAGAGTTTATTTCTTCTAGGAGCCAATTGGAGTAGGTCGTGTTCCATGTTTACACTGTGAGGCCCAGATCTTGCTTTATACTATGCTATTCTAATCTTTGCTGGATGACAACCTGAGCCTATGACAATCTAAGCCAATGATTTTAAATGACAATTTGATCTGTATAATTTAGGATCTGGACATCCTGGGGGGTTGGATCTAGATGGTCTTTAAAGTCTCTTCCAATCCAAACCGTTCTACGATTCTATGATACTTTCGAGGTGCTTAGATTTCAAATTAAACTGCTTATGTTTAGTATCCTTTCTGTTTCTCATAGCTGGTGCTGGATTTAATAAAAATAAATCTCTGTTTGAATTTATAAACTGTGATCAGTACCAATAGAGAAGACCGTAGGTGATCCCATCAGCAAAATCTTCATCAAGTGCTCCCCTCTCGTTTTATTTTTGCCTCAGAAGCAGGGGAAGAAAGTGAGACATTTTAGAGCTCTAATATGCAATTGTACAATGAAATGATGAGATTTGAATTACACACTGAGACTAAAAATGTCCTTGTTGTGCAGTAAACTACATCATCTGAAACTGTCAGAGTTGGAGTGTATAAAACTGCTCATACAATACTTTGTCCAAAGTTGCTATAAAAAAAAAAAAAAAAGAGATGTCTTTGTCAGCCAAAATGACACATCTTGCAGATTTAGAGCAGGGTGAAGTGATTTGCTGACCTCTGTACTACTCACAGCGGCTGAGTAAGTCTTTCCTCTGTATAATCCCACCTGCCTTTCTCTAACAGTCTGGGCAGGGCTAGGGACTTGACAACTTATGGTTTCACTAATCCACTGGGTCCCTTACAGAATGAAGCTCAACATTTCGCAGGTTGCTATCTGTCTTTGAATGAAAGACCATGGCATAATGCATAAAGAATTTATTTTCCTTTTACTATTCGTTTTCATCATCCCACTGACTTTCATCAGTAGATCTGAGGAATAATAGCAGTAAGAAAACATTATGGAAGTGTACCAAGGGACCCTGTCTCAGAACTGGCAGTTACGCTACCTGATAGATACATCCTCATGGTAACACAGGCTATTTATAAAATCATCTATAGACAAGAATTTCCTTGAAGTGGCTGCCAAGGGAAGGTGTTTTTCATGTGCTTGGGGGAAGAGGGATTACAGCAAGTTGAGAGTGGATTTGGAGCCATGCGTAGGGTTTTTTTTCAGATGTTACATGCAGGATGATGTCTTGGGGGTGAGAATGTGGAGCACAGGGAGATCGTGAGCCATCTATGAGATGGGTCATGTGAGCAGATTACAAGTATGCATTTAGCAATTGTAGAATTTATCTCAAGCTCTTTCCAGCTTTGTGCACCTGCCTGTGTACCACTAAATATAGTTCTGAAATCTATTGAACTGAATTGTAAATAATTAGCATGAAAAGTTTATCCGTTTAATTCTGTATGACAGCTCTAAGCAATGGAGTCAATTGCTCTTGTATAAGGTCATAGCAGGTCACTTCTCACTTCTGTAAGTCTGCCAGCCTAGTACAACAATGATTCAAGGTGACTGATTCATGTGGACTCGTGCAGCGTAATACAAGGATGTATGCAGTCTCCCAGTAAGTGCTCCTGTTACATCCCTGTGCACATGGCTTGCATTCAGCAGAAAGATTAACACCCCAAACACTGAAAGTTGTGCCATATCCTCCTAGCATTCTGAGAGATGTAAAACATGATATTTAAGGCAGTAATTCATGTGGTCTTTTTAATAGTTTTAATCTGCCACAAATTGCATTTTGAAGATTGGCAATGTTATTTTGTTAAACATATGCTTATTGAACTGAGTTTTGACTTTCTGGGACATTAGGTAGATAGGGTCTTCCACCCTGAAATACCTTCTACAGCCTGTTAGTTCTTCAATTGTACTCCAGTATAAAATTCTCCTCTCCATACTTATACGCACAATTTCAATGTATTATACAATAATAATACATAGTATGAAGTTTTCTCTTGCTTTTAGGCATGCTTTGTAGTATAGTGCACAGACATTTAACCAGTAATAGGTTTATTAGGCATCTTGGACAACAAAGATGGATTTACACATATGCATAGTTGTATCACAAAGGAAACCCTGAAGCATAAAAGAAACAAATTAAAATGAACACCGGAAGAGTCTGGTGGTGTAGGAACTGAAGATAATTTGTAAGGCATTAATTTGTCCATCTGAGCGTGTGCAACAAATACACTTCTCAATACAATTCTCAGCTGCGTAGTTGCATGTTTTTTCCCTTCTGGTTGTTGAACAGTTGTAAGTATGGTACTTGTGTGGCTGCGTGACAGCCACTTCCATGAGCTGCAGAGTTCAAAGTAAATGTTTTGTGCTGCAGAGCTCAACCTAGAAAGGAGGGTGTGGGGCTTTGCAGTGTGGCATGCACCATTTTCGCAGAAAGAGTCAGGCCTGTGGGCTGCAAGGTCAGTGTGAGGGGTAGGAGAAAGAGTCACATATATCTTTTAAAGGCACATGAATTAATTTGAGATGACAATGCCACAGTCACTCCCATACTTTCAATCCCACCTCTGCTTCTCTGATCTTGCTACCAATGTTAGCAAAACCCATACAGCTTGGTGCAGCTCTCAGTTACTGGTGGGAATAGGAAGGAGTCACAGGAGTGGGAAATGAGAGTCATTTTTTGGAAGCAGCTGGTAGTTTTGTTGGCTTAAAGCAGTCATGGAACCATAGCTTCTGACTCTATACACTAACAGGTTTTAGTTGTAGCTGTGCAATTATTATCTGTGTTTTTCCAGATCAAACACAGTTTGCTTTCTTTAAGTTGGTTATACTGGATTTTCGCTGCTTGTTTTGGAAACACACGTAATATGTTTTATGTACAGTGTTCTTCAAGATATTGGTAAGCTCTCTCAAGCTCTTCATGTATTTCTGTTTGGGGATCAAAGAAGACGAATCTCTGCTTGGAGTGCATTTGACTTACTCCACTATGGTGTTGCGGTCATCTCCTTGCTGCTCTTTAACTTGAATTCACCTGTAAGTATTAGTTTTTAGCTTTGTGTTTTGGCAGCTTAGCCTCTGAGTTTGCATCTCCTGCATCCATTTATTTCCTTTCTTCCTCCTGTCTCTGTGGGCATATGTTTTAGCCAGCAAGTCTCTCCCTTCACTTTGCAGTGGATGAAATATCTATGTGAGATGATTGCTACCAGATGCTCCTGTTCCTGGTACCTTGTTGGTATGATGGTTGACAAAGGGTAGTTAGGACCATGTACTGGTGAGGTTCTATTCACAGTCTATCTCCACTCAGGTCTGCTGTTTTGAAGTGAGAAGTGTGAGCTTGTCCCCTCCAGAGGGATTTCCCCTGTCTCTCCTGGTGTCGAAGGCAAACTGTCTTCCTGAGCTCGGGAAATTGATAGGGGTTTGGGAGCTGCTTCCTTAGGCTTCCTTAGATGGAAATAAAAGAAAGGGAGAAGAAGGTGAATAAATAGGAAAATTCAGGCAGGCCCAGTATGTGCTGTTCTCCCATCTTCTCCTGGATGGAGACAAGCTATGCAGTGATGTGCCTCAGTTTTTGTACTTGCACAGTAGGTGTAATGGCAAGTCTTTGAGAAGTATAGGGAGAATTAATGTTTCCATTGCTTTGATGAAAGGTACCACACACACGAAGTGTTTGATGTTGAGAAACAGATCCTGTTTAATGATATTTTTCAATAGTTGATGTTAGGTTCCTTTGCTGTCTTGCCCGTTATAGGGGTGAGAAGGCATTAGCAAGGGGTTCTGTTTGCTTTCCTTATTGTCTGATTCCCTTGCTGTTGCCTAAATCACTCAGCTTGTTCAGAAGAAGACAGTACAGATTTGTTTTTGAAAGCTTTACAGACATCTGTGGACAAATTGTCTGAGCCCAGGGCATTTCCAGATTGCATATCCTTAATTGTATTAAACACTTCAGAGCCATCTGACTGATTGTCTCATAGTTCAACCATCTGGTCTGGAAATTTAGGCAAGCTTTACTTTATGGAGAAACTTGGAGTCATTCACATTGAAGTGTCATTACATGGCCCCGGCCTGCTCTTTGGCAGCATAAGGTGAGTATAGTGCCACTGCTAATAGTATACTGGTTAAGAGAAACATAAGGTTTTAGGGGCTCATTAGTTTAATAAATCAGGATAAAACCCAGCTTTCTTGCCTTCCTAGTCTTTGCAGAAAGACTACCCCCTAAGTCCAAACCATAAAAACTGACTTTTTATTGTTTTTGTTGATTTCTATTTGTTATTATAAATCTACAAAGCCCATTCCACTTTCAAAACAAATTCTTGTTTTCTTTCAGGTAGTTAAGACTTGTTTACTTAATTACTAAAGCACTTCCTCTTGCAACACCCATGTGAGGGAGTGAATACAGTTACTCTTGTAACCATAAGGGAGGGTGTAAGGAGAAATAAGATCATGTAAGAGAAGGTGACTTTTGCTGGGGACTGCACAAGCTGCATGAAAGCCACTTTATCATGCCTGATGGTTGCAGTGTGCTCATTCATTTCCCTAAGGCAGAGAAACTCTGTAAGTAACTTTCTAAGAGATTTTCTGGGTGTGGGGTGGGGGGATGGAGTTTGGGTACCATGACGCCCCTCTTGTTCCCAAGCCAAGTGTGCACACATGGTGTGTGGTGGGCTCAAGAAAGCTCCTCTTTCAATAGGGAGTTTAGTGATGCCTTCTCGTCATGTTGTCAGCATGTCCTGTGTTGGCTAGCACAGAGGGTTTGAGGATGTTGGCTTTCCATATAATGAAGCTCAGCTTATCACTAGTTTTCATTCTCTTTTGTACTGATCTGTATTCAGTGCTGGCAAGGGGAGGTAGGGTAACCGATACTGAAAAGGAAGAGAGGTGGTTAGAGAAATGCTTTCAATTGCATACTACAGCTACTGCAAACTCGATGTCTGAAATGATTTTGCCCAATAAGCCGAGCATTTCTCTTTAAAATTATTTGAAGACTAAAGATCTCTTTGCATGCTTGAATCTACCCATGATTAGGCCCAAGAATACTCTATATTTCCCAGAAATACCGTGCATCACAGGAGGCTCTACAGGCCTGAATCTCCAGAGAATCACTTTTAAATTTACAGGAGAATCCTAACTTTGATTTGGTTTGAAATAAAATCCTGAACTCTCCATGTCCTTGAAGCTGAATTGTATCTGGAGAAATATCTGGAGGCTGACCCATTCTTCCCAGTTCTCTGATATGAAGTGAGTCCAAATGAGAAGTTAACTCTGCTAACCTAGAACTTGTGCCCCACTGTCTGATGAACAGTGCCCACTGCAGTGAACAGTGGCAGAAGGGAATGCTTTTCTACTTTCTGGGTTTGCCTGAGTCTTTCACTGGCGAGGCTGAGCATCCAGGATACCTTCTTACAGCTTGTGTGGGTCATGGTAGACTTTCCACGGATTGGCCAACATGGGTTTACCAAGGGCAAATCATGCTTGACCAGTCTGATAGCCTTCTATGATGGTATAACTGGCTGGATAGATGAGGGGAGAGTGTTGGAAGTGTTTCTCGACTTCAGCAAGGCTCTTGACATTGTCTCCCACAACATCCTCATGTAGGTTAGATGAGTGGACAGTGAGGTGGATTGAGCACCAGCTTAATGGCAAGAGCTCAGAGGACTGTGGTCAGTAGCACAGAGTCTAGTTGGAGGCCTGTAGCTAGTGGTGTTCCCCGGGGGTAAGTACTGAGTTCAACACATTCATGAATAACTTGGATGAAGGAACAGAGTGCACTTCAGCAAGTTTGCTGCTGATATAAAACTGGGAGTAGTGTCTGATGCACTGGGAGGCTGTGCTGCCATTCAGTGAGACCTGGACAGGCTGGAGAGTTGGACAGAGAGGAACATAATGAAATTCAACAAAGGCAACCATAGAGTCCAGCACCTAGGGAGAAATAACCTCATGCACCAGTGCAGATTAGGGGTTGACATCCTGGAAAGCAGCTTGCAGAGAAGGACCTGGGAGTCCTGGTGGACAAGTAGTTAACCGTGAGCCAGCAATAAGCCCTCATGACCAAGAAGGCCAATGGTATCCTGGGGTGCATTAAGAAGCATGTATCCAACAGACTGGGGAAGGTTATCCTCTCCCTCTACTCTGGCCTAGTGAGGCAGTGTCTAGAGCACTGTGTCCTGTTCTGGGCTCCCCAGTTCAAGAATGAACTACTGGAGAGAGTCCAGCAGAGGACTGTAGGGATGAAGAAGGGACTGGAGCATCTTTCTTAAGAGGCAGGGCTGAGATACCTGGCTCTATTTAGCCTGGAGAAGAGAAGATTGAGAGGGGACCTTATAAATATCTGAAGAGCTGGTGTCAAGAGGATGAGGCCAAACTCTTTGCAACAGTGGCCAGTGACAGGACAAGGGGCAATGAGTACAAACTGGAGCACAGGAAGTTCCACCTGAACATGATTAAAACCTTCTTTACTGTGAAGGTAAAAAATGACTGGAACAGGCTGCCCAGAGAGGTTGTGCAGTCTTTTTTCTCTGGAGATATTCAAAACCCACCTGGAAGTGGGTATGAAGCCTCTTCCGGGTAAATCTGCTTTAGCAGCAGAGTTGTTCTAGATGATCTCCAGAGATCCCTTCCAACCCCAGCCATTCTGTATGTTCATCCTGTCATGGAACAAATATTGAGTTGCTATTTTCTTTCTTTCCCTTTGCTCCTCCCTCTCTCTCTCCCTTATCTCCTTCGTAACTCTTCCCATTTAGAACATGTATTGTTAGGAAAAGCAGTTTCATTTACACAACTGATCTAATCTATCATATGCGGGCAGTCCTGCTGTCAGTGCACTGTGCTTGAGTAATATTCAGTAATTGTAAGACACAGTGGAGTTCTCTGCTTGTTTCCCATTTAACCCTCTTCCTCTGATTAGAGAAGTCCCAAAGTGATTGCACTGACAGTTTAGGACAATCCCAAAATCACAACGCAAATTTTGATCCGTTCTGTAGGCTGAGGGAATGACTGCTTCTGGTTTCCTAGGGGTAACTCAAAAGCAATGGTGTGCGATTAAAAAGGCATCATTCAGTAGTAGAGCTGGGATACATGAGATGAGAAGCTATTCCATTTCCCTCTCACCCTTGTTTAGTTGACATAGCAAGCAACGCTAGCTTGCAGCAGTGCTTGGGGTGGTTTTGGTGTCTGGGTAAAAGAGACTTGAGTGAGGAGATCGTTTTGTCTAGTTTCATTCCTCACTCTCTTATAATCTGTTGTTATTTTCCGCTGTGCTTCAGAAGGTGCAGTTTCAGGAAGAGTACAACAGCGGCCTGAGGCCATCTCTGCTTCTGTTCCTCAGCTTTTTCAGCTGCTCAGGGGCCAGTTTAAATTAGAGCAGCCCCTGTGGGTGCTCTTGCAGATGCTTTACCCAGCTGCTTCTGTTTCTGCAGCCTCAGTCGCATCCCCATCTCTGACATTGCTCCCGTGCCAAGGACAGAGATGGTGTACAACTATATGCAGCCCTGTTCTGCTCTGTAGCTGCTACTGTATTGCTGGAGTAGTGTGTGAAGGCTGAAATGTGTCTCAGTTCTGTAAAATGTTTATATTGTTTCATTGGGATATTGTAAGTGTTGGCTTCTATGAACTTTGGTGTTACAGAACCGAAATTTTAATATATTGGGAGCAAGTTCTGCTGTCTGTCTGGTGCTGGCAAAAAGCAGGGTGGAGGCATTCCAGCTACACTTGAATTTCCTGAGAGTTTGCTGAGTTGTCAGCCAAAGATAATGTTTATATGTGCTATTTCCTTGAAAAAATTTAGCATTTTGGTTGGTTAACAAAAGAAGCTGGCTGTTGATATTTTTGAGGGTGTTTTGACAGAAAATATGACATTGCTTTGGAAAAAGAAAGGTCTCTGAGTTGCAAAGAAAAGAAAAAAGAGGCCATTTTTTTTCATGAAAGAACTCCACACGAAGCATTCTAACCAGTTCTTAAGATTTCTTCATTATTTCAGTGAATTATTTACATCTGGGCTTTCTTTCACTCAAGCCCATATAATTTTGTGCAATAAAAATAATTTTCCATTGCAGAGGCATGTAACAGGGGTTTGCACTTAATATTCATGCAGTGTAGTGTGGGTCTCTGAGTAAAACATCTTGTCTGAGTATGAAGTACTAGCACTGGTTTGGTTAAGTGGTACAGCGAACCCCTCTCACTATATAGGTCTAGTTGTCTGCTGCGTGTCACAGACATAAGGAGTAATCTCGTTGCAATCTCACAGAACAGTTTGGGTCAGAGGAGACTTTAAAAATCATGTAGTTGCACCCCCTTGCTGTGGGCAGGGACACCTCCCACTGGATCAGGTTTGATCAAAGCTTCATCCAAACTGGCCTTTGAACACCTACATGGAGGGGGCATCCATGACCTCTCTGGGCAACCTGTTCCAGTGCCTCACCACTCTCACAGTAAAAATTTTCATCCTAATATCATTACCCCTTTTTCTATCACAGCACTCCCTTATAAAGAGCCCCTCCCCAGCTTTCCTGTAGGCTCCCTTTAAGTATTCCCCAGAGGCTTCTCTGCACTAGGCTAAATTTATCAGAGAAGTAGAGGTTAAAACAGACATAATCCAGCTCATTATGAAGGGACTCAGAGAATTAATAAACCAAAACCTGAAAGTGTTGATCAAGAACAGACTTTGAAAGCAGCTCAATCTTGCTAATTTCTATGGTACTAGAAGAATTATCACAGTATCACAGTATTACAAGGTTGGAAAGGACCTCTGAGATCATCAAGTCCAACCTATAACCCTACACTAACACCAACACTAACACCAACCCATCATCTAAACCCATCAATTATCTGCACAACCCATCATTATCTTCCTTTAGTTGTCTATGTAACAAAATCTTTGTGGCCAGTTTTCAGCCAATGAGTCAGCAGAGCTTTTACATGGACTCATTAGTTTGTTTATGTTTTCCCACAGCTTGTGTAGCACCACAAATACTGCCAGTTCCTTACAAACAAGGCATGTTTCAGTGTGCCAACAGATATCTCAGAAGACAGGACCTAGATGTAAAGTCTTGTTTTCTGCACCAGTCCTATTGTCAGATCATTTTTGCCTTTTGCCAGTCCTTGTCAGCTAGACATCATTGTGGTGCATGTAGAGGATCTCGGCCAATGGAGATGAGGGTGTGCAACACATAATGAGATACTTGGTTGCTTTTGCCCCCTGACTCTTTGTTCATGCTTCTTCTGCCCTAGCCCTAGTATATGTAGGGGTTTAGAGAGAGATATCTTGGAAAAGCAAGATTTTTTCCTCTTCTGTTTTGTAGTGTGTCCTCTCAGTGTCTTAAAATGAATGGTAATGGGTTACTGATGTGATCTTGTTTAAAAACTATTCATCTGTTATGCAAATGCAATGTGAAAATAATGTGCTTGTTTTTTTTTTCAGTCCTTAAAACACAGAACTGTTGACTTAATGCCAACAGGGAGAGGGAGGTGGTATGAGATGTTCTTGCTCAATGTGTTTTTATCATCCATGCTTATAGTTAGTTTAGTCTCAGAGGTACTTGCTCATTAAGTGAACCTATTTAAGTGACAGCAGAAGAAAAGAAATGCTAAGATGCACTACTCTAGACAGCAATGGAGAGATTTTGAACTCTAGAACGCAGTGCAGTGGTGATTTAGATAAATACAGGATTTGGCAACCTTATTTGCAACAGCTGCATTCTTCCTCCTTTCTCATCATATGGAGAAGGGAATCTGTGGGAAAATACTAATGGATGAAAAGAAGACTCCTGAGCCACACTGCTGTTATGCTGAAATCCTGTTAGACCTTGCACATTGTATGGGATTAGCTGGGGTCAGGGCCCTGGTGGAAAGCTGTGGGGCTGTCATGCAAACCCATGAGCAGTGCCAGAGAGCAGCAGAGACAAGGGTGGCAAGGCTGGCAGATGCAGGGATCCTTACTAGCAAGGGTGCAGCCCTGGGGACAAGCTGAGAGGCCTAGTGATGGCAACCAAGGCCAGGCAAGAGCCCAGTCCAGTGGATGGGTACAGTAGTGAGGCAGGTCTGCGGTTCAGGCTCCAAGGAGTCAGACAGCCAGTCAGAGCCCGGATCGGGTCAGGACAGTAACTGAGGTCAGACAGTGCAGTGATTGCCAGACAAGTCTACAGTGGCAAGGAATGTCCAAGGTCAACCTGGGAGATCAAGTCTATAGGGTTGTGTCAGGGTCCAGATCCATGGGGTATGTGGCCAGGCATGGACACATACAGGCACGGACATAATCTTGAGTGCTTATGGGTTAAAATCAGTGGAACCCACGGTAAGTCAGACACAGTTTTGCGAGTCTGTTATGGGCCACGCAGCCAGGACGAGGAAACTGATGAGCTCTTCTACAAGCAACTGGGAGAAGTCTCACGATCTCTGGTCCTCGTTCTTGTGGGAGACTTCAACCTTTCAGATACCTGCTGGAAGTATAACACAGCAGAAAGGAAACAGTCCAGGAGGTTCATTGAGTGTATGGAAGACAACTTCCTAACACAACTGGTGAGTGAACTGACTAGGGAAGGCACCCTGCTGGATCTGCTGTTTGTGAGCAGAGAGAGCCTTGTGGGAGAGGTGACTGTTGGAGGACACCTGGGGCACAGCCATCACGAGATGATAGAATTCTCAGTTCTTGGAGGAGTAAGGAGGGGCGTCAGCATATCTACCACCTTGGACTTCATGAGGGCAGACTTTGAATTGTTTAGAAGGCTGCTTGATAAAATCCAGTGGGAGATGGTTCTAGATGACAAAGGAGCCCAACAGGGCTGGATGCTCCTCAAGAAGGAAATTCTGGCGGCACAAGAGCAAGCCATCCCTGTGTGCCGTAAAATGAGTCAGCGGGGAAGAAGACCAGCTTGGCCTAACAAAGAGCTCTGTGATGGTCTCAGGAAAAATAGGAAAATATATGAGCTTTGGAAGAGGGGGCAGGCATCTCAGGAGGACAAGGAGCAGGTGAGATCATGTAGGCAAAAAATTAGAAGGGTTAAAGCCCAACTGGAACTTTAACTGTCCAGTTCACTGAAAGACCACAATAAGAAATGTTTCTTCAAGTATATTATCAACTACAGGAGGACTAAGGAGAATCTCCCTCCCTTATGGGATGCAAGGGGAATGCTAGTAACAAAGGATGAGGACAGGGCAGAGGTACTTAACGCCTTCTTTGGGAGATGAGGCTGGAGAACAAGTCCTATGAGGAGCGGCTGAGGGAACTGGGGTTGTTTAGTCTGGAGAAGAGGAGGCTGAGGGGAGACCTCATCGCTGTCTGCAGCTGCCTGAAAGGAGGCTGTGGCAGAATGAGTGTTGATCCCTTCTCAGAAGTGACAGATGACAGGACAAGGGGAAATGGCCATAAGTTGTGCCAGGAGGTTCCGACTGGATATTAGGAAGAATTTCTTTACTGAAAGGGTAGTTAGGCAATGGAACAGGCTGCCCAGGGAAGTAGTTGAGTCACCATCCCTGGAGGTGTTTAAAAAACGGGTAGATGAGTTTTTGAAGGACGTGGTTTAGCAGAAGATAGGTACAGTTGGACTCGATAATCTCCAAGATCTTTTCCAACCAGAAGATTCTATGATTCTATGACATGGCTGTTATGCTGCTGCAGCGTCACTCTGGCAGAGCCAAGGGCAAAAGCCCTAGCTTAAAAGGGAATCCTATCCAAAAGATGGGGCTTACTTCATGATGAGACTAACAGAAGAGCTCCCCAGGGAAAAAGAGAGCATTTTTTTTCTCTGTCAAAAGCAAAGAAAAAGGGGGAGAGAACTGGGAAATGAAAAGGTGAGAGAGAGAGAGAGAGAGAGAGAGAGAGAGAGAGAGAGAGAGAGAGGGAAACTTTCATAGAAGTACCTGTTAAATCAGGAGAAAAGCCTGAAACCTAATTTCCTTACCCTCTCACCTACTTTCTCAATTTTGCAATGCATACATATCCCCCCGGTCAGACATCTCTTACTTAGCTGCCCACAAAACAAATATGGGCAGGCAGTAGTAGCAAGGCTGTAGGAAAGCTTTTGCTTCCTTACACAGCTCCTGAAAATAGAGTTGTATTTGAGAACTGAGTACCTGATTGGAAATTCAAAATCTTATGCCAACTCGGTCTTAAGATTGCATGTTTAAAATAGCTAAATGTCCGGAAGTACAAAATTCAGATTGCAGTTGCAGTTCCGACTCACAGTCCTGTTGCACATTGCAGAGATTAGTGTTTTCCCTTCTGGTTTAAGTGTATAAATGGATGGTACAGCATATGCCTATTTTGGGCCTATTTTGGGATTTCTTCTTCCAGTTCCCAGCAGAATTCAGAAGTGGAATAGAAGTTAGAAGTAATTCTATTAAAATTACACTGATTAGAAAAAAGCAACACTGACTATGTCTAAACTTTAGCATGTCCAAGTCTGTCCAAATCTGGATCTGAGTTTGGCTGTTATCCAACGTGAAGAAATATGAGCAACTTTTGCATTACATAGTTTTATCAGTTGCTCCTTACCATTAAAAAACACTCAAATGAAAACATAGTTTGAATTGCTGTTACCCATTTCTGGTAAGTTGTCAAGAGAAAAGAAAATTATGACATTTCTTCAGTGAAAACATTTGGTTTAGTTTGTTCTGAATTTTTACATGACCATCATTTGAGCTGTTGTTTATCCTTGTCATTGATGCTTTCAGGGGGCTTCAGCCTATGTTCCTGTTTATGTCCTATTGCAGTAGTAGCTTATGTGAAAATAAAATGGAACAAGTTTGCTGTATGTTTATTCTGTAAATCGCATATATTTGTAGATGTCAGGTTTTTGTCGTAGAGAGTCAAGCCGGCTTTTAAACTAAGTCAGAAATCCAGTTTGTGATGGTGAAAACTCACTATAGACACACTTGTGGATGCTAGGGTGTATTCCTGATGGAAGGAGTGAATTTCTTTAAAGAATGACTTTGCTTTTGTCACAAACTTTGTCACACATGAACAAAGTGCAAGGGACTGGAATACCAGAGCAGGTGTTAAACAAGGAAAGCTGTGCAGGCATCATCAGATGCTTTACAGCACAGAAATGTTCCTCTGGCAAGGACGGTATTCAAGATTTGGAACAGTATGATTTTTTTTTTTTCAAACTTTTCACCTGACAGGAGGAATTTCTTTATTAGATGTCACACTTCCTACTACTTTTTCTGAAGCGTTTTTCACTGTTAACACTCAGAAAAGTGACATTTTTGTCAGAGGGATGGTCTTTGTGAGATTTTTTCTGTTGTTACTTCAAAGAGTTTTAACTCTGCTCCTATTTACAATGAGATATCAATGGAAATATTGCAAATTTACAGCTGAGGTTGCCTCTGGCTGTTTCTATAACCTGAACTATTCAGAGAGGAGACATTTGATAGTCTGGACAGCAGGATAAACTGTTTAGTAGTTTAACACGGGGCTTTGAAGGTACAAGTCTTAATCTCAGCTTCCAAAACCTTTAAGTGGTGAGGTCCTCCTTTATACGCTTCTAGAATAGGACTACTCTATCCTAAAAACCACCACAAACAGTTATTTTCCTTGCAGAATGATTTAAACCTGAAAACGAGAGAAAGCAGAAGAATCAAACTGACAGAGATTTGTTTATGAAGAATAGATTAAGAAAAATTTAAATGTCTACCTATATTAAAAAAAGAAAAATGTTCTCTTTCTACAGAATGCAGTGGTGTACAAAAGCTTATATAATTTCCCCAGTTAGCTAGTCATAATGACATCAGATCTGATTGCATATGTTTCTATTATCACCTCAAGCAAAGGAGAGCATCTCTGTTGAAGAGGTGTTAGCTAGTACAGACAATCATTCATATGGGCAGATTCAAATTCAAAGCTTCCCCATTCCTCAGGATCCCTTTTCAGCAGCTGTTAAGGAGAGAAGCCACACAGGAATAGAGAGGACAATGTGCATGGTAATTTACCAGGCCAATAAGGCACAATACAGCTGTTGAAAGAAGAGCAGAGTAGGGCAGGTAGTTAGCAGCAGCTTCACAGCCAATTTTGGTAATATTATTTGTACTGAAGAAGTATATCTGCCCTTTCTACCTGGGCTGGGACTTCTTTGAAAGGAGGAGAATAGGTTGGATTTCAAAGAGCAGCAAGAACTTCTTTTTCAAAATGTATGTTTTATCTATCACCTACAGAAGAAAAGGTTTACAGCAGTTGGAAAGAATTTATCATGCTGGATTACCTTGAGTGGTTTGTCTCAAGACAAACAAGGGATTTAAGGTCTGTCTTTCTGAATTGGAGCCTGTCACAGAGTGAGAGAAGAGACCTGGCCTTGCCCTTGCAGCCCCTTTTGACTATCTGCATGCTCGTTTGCTGGGCCTTCTTGAGAGCTGCCTGTTACGCAGCTGTGCCGGTTGGGTGTTCCACACCTGCTAGGCTTCCAGGAGTTCTGCCTGGCTTTGCCTAACTGCAGCCCGTTCTCTAGAGCAGTTCAGTCGCTGGTTATTTACTAGGAGCAAACCATGAAACACACCCGTCCCCAATGAACTGCAGCTCCCACTGTCGTGGGATTTCTCAAAAGGATTAATTTGACCTTTAGACTGAGTTTGACTGGTGTTACAAGAACAAACCCAGCTGAGTTCAGAGGTGACCTCGTGTACCACTGGGATGTGCTCCAGACAAGTGCTGTTCCTTGTCCATTTTTCAGCTTAACACTAGATCAGAGCATCGGGGCTTTTGCTGCAGTTGTTGACCAAATTTATTAAAATATTAATAAGAGCTGCCTCCTCTGTGGAAGAGTCAGGCAGTATCTGGAAAATGTCTCACAAAGAGCCATTAAAGTTCCCAGTGCGTGCATAGGGTATTAGCAAGCACTTAACTGCACTCAGCCAGTCACATGGCTGCACCATCTGATCTGTCCTTAGCTGTGTGGAGTAGGTGGTGTGCCTGCAGTAGTGCTTGGGCGTCCATATACAGCAACATGAGTTGCCGCAGATCTCCAGAGGAAAGACAGTGCTCAGATTGAACTCTGCTAGCCTTTGAGTATAGAAGAGCACGTGTTTTGTAACTCCTGTGTCTGGCCTTGCCCTGGATTTCACAAGTCTGCCCTAACTGTTCATCTGATGATGTCTCTGATCTTCTGCCTAAGTCTTACAAACCTGCTTGCTTCCTATTCCAATGTGTGTTTCCTTAACTCATACATATCCATGTCAAGGGGCATATTAAAAGAGACAAGATTGTTCTACCAAAACAAAGCCGCCTCCTATATTGTGGTTCTTTCTGGAAGAGGATGGAAGGACAAACCACAGGAGGGAGAAGTTGTCACTAGTGAGAAAGTGCTTAGATGCTACAGAGATGACAGTAGTGTAGTGACATTTCTGTACCCTTGTCCTTCTGTACCCAAATTAGTAGTACTTCTGTGCTTCTGTCCTGTACCTAAATTCTACCACGGACTATGCTGGTGTAGTTAAGCCAGTGTAATGGCTGTTGTGGAACCAGCATGCTAAGATTGCTGTAGACCAAACATCCCACTGAACCTGTGGAAAACATATCTTGAGTTGCACAGGTATAGTCTTTTTCGGAACACTTAGGCCAGTCCACTGGTGCTTTGAAAAGGACTCGAGGATGAGAGGTGGTGCTGAGAGCTTTTTCTTTATATGAAGTATAAGCATGGAGCAGGGAGTAGGGAAGATCTTTGAGGGGGATGAATTTGGGAGGTGGTTACTAATTGTGTCCCTCAGAGTCTAGCGTCCAGGATTTTTCTGGGGCTTAGAAGAACATATGTTTATTTCATCTCAAATTTCTAAGAAGGCAAAGTAATTTACACTGTCTGGGGACCAGCAACTTCAGATCTTTCTACTTTGTTTTACAAAATTGTCTCCACCCTAGTTCCACCCTAGCTGGATTTGGAGATCATGTCATTGGAAATAGCAAAGAAAGATTAAAAAATCCAAATTACAAGAAGCATGTGATTCATTAGAAATGCAAACATAATATTTAGAAGGCATAGAAGGGGATTCAACAACTCCTAACAGAAGGAGAAGATGTTTTAAGAGTGTAATTTAGCAGTGTGGAATGAGACAAAGGAGGAACTTCAACTGAGGAAGCAGGAAATTTGTGTAGCTGTAAGATTCATTATACCAACATATACTTTCCCAGAACATGGGGTAGAAGAATCTGTTGCTTGAGTAATTGGAAACCGATGGGTGGATGAGCCCAGGGGAATGATCCTTCTTGTTAGACTGGGAGATGGACTTGAACATTACCATCTCTCATTTCAAGGACTGTATGTTTGAGTGAAGAGAGTAACAGAACTCCCTTTCTCTGTGCCAAAAGGTCTTGGCTGTCTTCTGTGGTTCTCAAACCCATGGAATACAAGGCTCTTGCATGTGAAGGTACCTTGGTGGCTGCTTTTAACTTTTTTATAAGTATTTTAAAAACTTTTAGGACAGTTATAAATCTCTGTGTGTGGGTGACTACTTGGAATATTTAAAGCAAGTTTAGAAGTTGTTCTGGGTGCCCAAGATACTGAAGATGATAAGATTTCCATGGTAACTGAGAAGCCTTACCTCATGTATCTATTTGAAAGGGCTTGATTTAGCATTTTGAGTGGCTTTCCTTGTGTGACCTATGTTTATGTGTTTTACAGGGGAGACAGATGGGTCTTCTTTATATTTGCAATCTATTGAATCTGTGATGAGCAAGAAGGGAGCCTGGCCTCTGTTACTGTCTCAGATGGTGCCTTATGGTACTGCCATGTTACTGCCTCAGATGGTACTCAGGCAGAACATGTTGGCTTCAGATTTTTGGGGTGGGGGATTGAGGCAACAGAGGAATGGGTTTTTAGCATCAGTCAATCTGGTGATTTCAGATCAGGATAGAACTTTTGAGGTGTCCCAAGCCACATACAGAGCTTTTAGTGTAGATGCTCAGGAAACACAGAAAAAAAACTTAGAAGGAAAATTGAAAATAGGTGAGAGGAAATAGTGATAAGACCAAGGTATCTATTAATGCTTCTGTGAAAGTTTCCCCATGTGTTCATTATTTCTTATTTCTCTTTTTTTTTTTTGTACTGAAGTCTAGAACTGAAAATTTGAAGTCTAGAGAGAATCCTATTTTTCCCAAGATTTCTGATCTAGGATAGCAATTCAGAGAATTTGAGAGGTAAGAAAGAAGGATTGACATCAAGCCAGACTTTTACATTTAGCACTTAAACAGAAAATCAGTAGTCCCTTTGAAAGTGATACCTCTGTGCTCTGCTTTCCCTGAAGTACTGCATAGGGGGTGCAGGGAGTGATGTGATATTCCAGACCGTGAATGCTGTTTGATATTCCTATGTGATGGACATGAATGGTGCTGAAGGTGTCTATTGACAAAACAAACACGAATTCAACAAGTTCTTATTTGTTTTTTTTTTTTTTTTTTTAAATAAGATATTCATATACAAACTTTGTCTGAAGCGCTTTTTTTCCTTGCAGTTTTATCTACCCAAATATGTCATGAATGACTGTAATTTTTCCTGAAGATGTAATACGTTATACTTGTATTTAGGTACCATCAGCTTGCACTGTCCACGTCTGGGCGGCTGAGTAAAAGTAGAGTCATTTTAATGGTGTAGCTGAAGAACGGGGAAAGCAATTATAAACTTAAGCTGTCTGGCTTTTGCTGCAGATCAAGACTGGAACCGGAATTGCTCAGACATGGCATTTCTAATTCAGTGGAAATATATTATTTATGAATTCCTGGTTGTCACCATATTTAAAAACATATGAAATCTGTTGGTGTCAGAAAATAAGTCTGGGAGAGGTCAGCCAAGATAGCAAAGTGTGCGAAAATCATGGCAGACATCCACTTAGTGCTGTAAATCAAAGACTTTCCTTGGTTTTCAGACAGATACTTGATTCTACTGGATTTGTCATATGATGGTCTCTTAATTAGATAGGAATTTGAGGCCATCCAATTTAGCTCATTCTTATCAGAACCACATGTGCTGTTTTATTGTTGTTTTTGCTACTTATCATTAGGGGAAAAAATAATTCTTAACATATTGCTGAGGCAATTTGGATTGCTGTGTGTAGTGGAGGAATCTTGGATCTCTGTAAATGAGTGGAGGTTGAGAGTTCACTCTGTTGAACAAACATGCAAATTTGGCCAAGGCTATTAAATTTAAATCAGAGTTTATTACATTTCTTCATGTAACAAACTGATCATGCAGTGAACTTTTTGTGGTCATGTACTCACTGGAGGGTAGCAATCATTTGCCAAATACAGTTCCAGATAAAACCAGTCCCAGAGTTTAGAGTTGTTCAGATGAAGGGGACTTATTTGGCTCATTATATTAGCAGAGAAACAGTTGTATAATTGTAGTTTTGGTGAAGGAATCTGGCTCCCAGCTAAATATAATATTTTGCATGTACTTATTTTTAACACGCTCTGAGGAGCTCTGATGCAACTTTGGAAGTATTTCAGTAAATATTAGTTTTTAATATGGAACATCTGTACATGATTATGACTAGGAATGTGACAGGCTTTATCTCACTCAGTTCTCTATCACCCCATGTGAAAATGTTGTCCAAGCTGAATGGTAATGCTTCTTTTCAGTTTGTGTATGTACAAGAGGGAAAAAAATGAGGGAGATCTGGATTAATCCTGTCTGATTTTAGGCAGCAAATGAACATTAGGGTTTCATGAGTTCTTTAACCAGGGAGAAAGCCAGCACAGCTATGGAAAGAAATAGCTGGACCCCTCCCCATCATTCCTTCCTGTACAGCCACGTGCTTTGTGGCATTGCAAGTGTGATGAACCGGTTTCTTTTAACCCAGTTCTCCCCTCTGGTTCCTCACAGCCTCTTCTGTCAGCACAAGGGAAGGGACAACATGGGAGTGAGGAGGGGCAAGGGGGCACAGAGCTCTAAGTATTGCTAGCTTAAATCTCAGAGACTACTTTTGAGCTTTCTGTAGAGTTAGAAAACTATTTCATGCCTAGTGTATTCCACTTTATTTTTTTAATTAGAATTGGTCTTCAGAAGCTGAGAAACCAGCAAGTGCTAATGAAATGCCAGCTAAGCTGAATCCTGTTTCACATCTGAGAGCCGATAAGACTGCAGGGGAAAGTTTACAATAAATATGCTGAAAACCAGCACTATTGATCCAGTACCTTTCAACAGTACTGAATTTTGCTGAAAATTAAATGAAAACACAAACCTAACTTAAGCCATTAATGCATTTATCTGGTGTATTATACTCCAAAGTGTTACCAGCCTGAACTAAAACTGCCAAGAAATGTGAAGTAGGCCTATGTCTCAGTGTGAAGGCCATCAGGCATTTATTTATGCTTCTTTTTGTTATATTAGAGTTTGTGAGAAGGAATTGATTAATAAACAGTCACATTAATGTTCCCACTTAGCCCATCGTTGGCAACACCGGGCAACACCGGCTTAACAACAGCAGCGTTAGTGTTATAATGACATTGAACAGGCAGACAAAAATGCTGTGTGTAAATTAGGCTTTTTCTAACTTATTGCTTATGTAGGATGGACTGGAGGTGAGCACCTTTACCAAAGGAGAACTTTCAAAATTTTTCTTTCTCTGAACCAAGTCACATAAAATTAAAACTCTTTAAAAGACAGAATTTTGAAGAACCCAAGGGAAAGTTTCTGACACGCGCTAGGAATAATGCCTAGAACGAATTGCCTCTTAAATGAAGACTGTACTGAAGTGAGGGGATAAATAAAGGAGCTGAAAGTTTCGATGTGATGAACAGTATGACTTACCTGCCTATCTTAGACCTCTTGGGAGAATTATATGAGCATTAGTATGAAGGGGAACATCACTTGCTCAGAGAAGTCAGTTGTGCCAAAAGAGGAAGGTTTTTCACTTTCGTCAACTGTATGTATACTTGCTTTGAAATCCAAAATATGAAAGGAGTTAGGCTCATGGTTCTGGGAAGAGAGAAGAACATGGATAACTTTGTGATGAGGACCTATTCCAGTTTACCACACCAGGGAGATCAGATAAATGAAGATTAATGGGATTTTTTGAACAATGAGGAGCATCCTCTGAAGCACAGGGTTGGTGATAAGGGAATTTGAGGGAATTGGATCTATCCAGATGTTTACTGAGAACGGAATAAACCGTCCATGCAATGAACAAATAGTGACATTCTTAGAGGAGAGATTATTCCCTTCTTTTAAAACTGTGGGCCTAATCAGCAATAAGAAAGATTTAGGACTGGTACTAGATACCATGAAGAGGCAGTGGGGGCATTGGAAGACAAGAAAGACTTACTAAACCAATTTTTGTCAGAAAGGACAAAGATACAGCTGATTCTTCCTTGGGGCAGAATGTGGACTATACAATCTCTTGAGATTGTTCCCAGCTGCATTTTTTTGTGATTCTGTTGCTAGTGTAGGAAACTGTTGTAAAATAAATGTATAATTGTCTGCGTCTGCCAGTTTGCAAAAAAAACTTTCTCTGCTCTGAAGACTGCTCTCCTGCTCAGTGCACTCTACTCTACATATTCCCTTCCTCCAGAAAGTGAAGGAGAGAAAAAACACGATAACCATCGTGCCAGCACTCAGTGCACTATTCTATGGTCCTTAGACATTAGATGTGTCAGTATAGTATAAGAATCTGAAAACGGCTGAATTGCATACTGTTATCACAAAAAATAGTCAAGAAATCATCTTTCTGGAATATCTAATTATTTGGAACAGTAAAAGAAACTATACTAAATAAAACTAAATAAACTAAATAAAAAGACTAAAATCTGAAGCTGAACTTGCATACAGGTATTTTGGGCCCATCTGCCTTGGAGGAAAAAAAAAGTCTTGACATTTACTGAAATAAATTGTTGATGCATAGATACAGACAGCTTCAAGGCCGTCATGCCTCCATGAGATCCTTTCATAATATGTATCTCAAATCTCTTCACTATGGCCATACACCGAAGAAAATCAAAAGCTCATTTCCCCTGCAGGTTATAAGATAAGAAGATAAAGATATGTAGAAAACATACAGTTCTAGTGGTGAGTAGTTAGCTGAGAAAATTGAGTAACTTACTGTTCGTCCACTTTAAGTTAGGTCTTGTGTATAGCCCTGAGAACTCTCATTTAGAATAATTTATTTTCATATGCTGTTTACCTGGGCAATGTAGTTTTTTCCTCAGTATTGTTAGACAAGCAGTTCTTTTCTGCTGAGTACAAAGTTGCTTCTGATATATTTTATAATCTATAGTATATATGTATTCTTAAATGTTTGTTCTTTGAAATGGTTGGGAAATCCCAAATTCAGAAATGCTGACTGGAAACTTAGTAAGTAATTAATTCTCACTGAGTCTTAAATTGTGAAAATATTTGATTAAATTTAAATATTAAAGTTTTATGAATGTGTATGGCTAAGGACCATGTGTGAGTGAAATGTTATAGCTATTACTTACTCTTGGGGAAGCTGAGAAATTGTACAGCCTTGGAGGAACAACTTTACAGGTACTTGGTGTTGCAATGTGTTGAAAACACACGCGTGATAAAATTCTTTGTTTATTCTAGATGGCGATCAACATATGCCCTTTGAGGTAAATATAAATGATGCTCTGTCTCACAACTGTGTAATTTTTATTTTTTTAAACTCTTTGCTAGCTTAAGAATATCTTTGAAGATGAGTCTTTAGAGAGAGAGGATGCACTTCAAAATTTCATTTTTGTTAAACAAGGGGAATAGGGAAAATCACATAGATCTCACAAGAAAGTAATTTATAGCTGTATGGTAATTTATAGCTTATGTATAGTGTTTTGAGGAATAGCCTGATACAGTGATATAGCATAGGCTGAAATTAGTGAGTCGTATATACCGGTAGAAGCCACTTGTAAAGCAATGCTCAAATGAAAGTTAACATAAATACCTAAGATCAACCCATAAATCCCTCTGATAGCATTCACATCAGTTTTACCAACTCAAACCTTATTTTTCATTTCTTCGTTTCATTAAGTGCTTTTACTTTTTGTGTTGATGTGCTTGTGTCTGGGATTGGATGCCCTTGGGCTTTGGAAGTGTTCAGAATGAGACTGCCATGCCAAAATTAGTCCAAACTCTCAGGATGCTGGTGATGCATGGCAGACAAAGCATCCTACTGCTGCAAGGATTTCCTGCTACAGAGAATTGCCTTTTGCTGCCTGTTTTGCTTTTGTGATAGTGTCTGTGTGACCATCTTCTCTCTGCGACTGGCTGTGAATACAGCTGGGGAAAGATGGCCATGTTCAGTTTCTTAATCTACTGATCTTTTTCTCAGGAATGTTGCTGTGGTCAAAGCTGATAAGTTTTAAGAGTAAACTTCAGACTGTTACATTACATGGTCTGGAGTGTACTGGTGAATCACAGAGGAAACAAAAATATTTCACACCCTGTTTGCTTCTGAGTTACTGATTTTTGGTTCTGCAGAACTTCTGCTTCTTGGACACATCTCCATATTCACTAAAGATTTCTGTTGTTCTTTAGTTACAGGACAGTGTGAGTGGATTATTCTTCTGCCACAAGCTCTGCATTTCCGGGGAAGTCCCATAGTTGTCTCTCTTTCTCTTCTAGTACTGGATATGCCCCAAAAATAGTATATTCTATAAACAGTGAGTTTTCAGCTTTCGTAGACCTACCTTTGTATTAATCTTATTCTTTCTAAACTGAAGTTTTGGTCACATTATCAGGGATACAAGTAATCACTAGCTAAAGCTGCACCTTTTTTTGTATGGAGCTTTTCATCTTCCCCTGCAAGCTCTTTAACCTGTGGCCGCATTTGGGTTTGATCCCTGTGCAGGGTGCTGCCCATCTATGTGTCAGCTAGATTTGTAAGCAGAAAGGCTTTTGCTCAGTCCTGGTGTGACCAAACAAGAGAGGGCTGTGTCTAAGCCTTGGTTCTGTTTGCATACGATTTCCAGCATTGCCCTACCCAACCAACACAACTCCTTATTTCTTGGTTAGCAACATTCAATGGCCCATTTTTTCCCCCTGTTTTTTTTTCCATTTAACTTTTGTTTTCAAATTAACTTTACTAGTCTTCCCCCTTTGTGTTTCTCCCTGTGCTGTTCATTTGGTTAAACAATAAATTGCTCACCTTCACTTTGAAGGCCCATCCTTGCCTACTACCATTCATCGTTCCACTTTCATTCGTTACAGAGAAGTCAGAATTGCTGTCCACTTAGGCTGCCCATCTTGGTGTTTGTACTCTAATGTTTGTGAGGAGCTTTCTGTAAACATTTGTTACTTCCCTCCATAACCTTCCTTGAAGTTTTCTTTGTTCACTGGTGTCTGCAGTGGTCAAGCCAGGCCACTGGTGCCTTATGGCAGCCTGCCAACGTAGGCAGTACGCTCTCCTTCCTTTGTTCTCTTTAGTTCATATTCATTTGGTGTGTCCAATTTAATTCTATTGTTTTTGAGATGGGAAAAGTTTCTTCTTTACTTGTATAGGGCTTTGCATGGTAGGGTTTGTCTGTGACTGAGGTTCGTAATCACGGGTGGCAGCAGCAGAGTTAGAGAACGGTTTTCGTTGTTACACTGCAAATTCTGGGACTTTTTAGGAGCAAAACCTTTCACACCTTTGCTCAGCTTTTCTGTGGTAACTATTTAATAGATGCCAGCAAGACTGTCTGGGTAAGGACTGACTCTATTTGTTGTATTACAATTTATCTGCACTCTGTGGAGTGCTCAGTGCCCTCAGCTCTTGTATATTTATCTTCTTAAAAGATTCTTTTCTGAACTTCCAACCTGACCTCACAGTCATTCAGAAGGAGGGAAAATGGCACCAGAACAAAATATAAAATTCAAAATCTTTGTGTTGTAATAGAATAACATATAGTACTGTTTATTTTTAGCAAGGCTAAGAATCTGCAGCATTCTTATTATAAAAAAATATGTAATTTCTCCTGTTAAATATTCAGAGTGCTGAAATTCTGTCAGTGCTGGGCACTGATGATAACTCTGTGCTTGGGTTTCTTGGTAACTGGGAAATCATTAGAGGTTAATTGATAAGTGAGTACAGTGCAGCTACACCTTGCTAAGCCAAAACATCACTCCTAGGCTCTGCATTTGTGTATATAAGATCAGAATACAGATTTTTCTTTTTTCTCGTTCGAGGATGACAAGCAATGCAGTTTGCTATTCTACTCCCATCACTGATCCAGAGCGATTTGTTCTCCCATAGGAAAGAAGGCTTCTTCTCATCCTGCCCTTCCCTTCTTTTTCACCAACAAGGGCAAATATTTGTCCTCCAAGCAAATGAACCAAATGAAATCTTTGGCTTAAGTGACTCAGAAATGCCTTTAAAGTCATGTGACATTTTGATTCATAAGAACAATGTTGGAAAGCAAGTATAGATTTTGAGTGAAGGGAGTTCATACACTCCTTGGCCCCTGGATCTCATCTAAAACCTTTTTACTGTTCCTTTAGAAAGAAGCTTCTTGTTTTAAATAATCTTTCACTCTGGCACTCTCCTTTGCACTGCCATTCTCAGTGTCTGATCACGCAAGTTGGCTTCTGCATCTCTTTTATTGCTTGTTCACAGATGATTGAAGTTAGTGGAGGTGCTCTCTACCTTGTAAACTCCTAATGAACAGCAGATAGCTTCTTGTTAATGGACAGTCTAGACTTAAAGTTTGAACCCATGAAGTAGAAAGTGAATGAAACTTTAAGAAATAATATAGTTAAATTTTGATATCATTTATACATTTTTGTGTTTGTCTGGTGAAAGTTTGGAATTTGGATATAATCCACTGTGATGCTTCAAAAAACTGTAAAATGCTGGGGAATTTGAGCTTTGACTGTTGACATGACTTCATTCTTCCAGCATCTTCCAGCCAGAACCCCAAAACTTGTCCAGTGTTCAGATCCATCCAGTCAGAGCTGAAGATAAATTCTGTGGCATCGTAAAAGCGAACAAGAGAAGAGGCATGTGTGCTTATTTCCATTTCTCTTTTTCTTGATCAGCGAGTGGATTATGAAAGCCTTGTAATTGCCAAAAAGAGCATCATTTCTATGTATAAGAGAGAGCATATAGAAGAAGAAGGCAGGCTAAACAATATGGCAGGAACAGACACAGACAAATGTGATGTGATATGAAGGTTTGTAAGATCAGTTCTGTTTTTTTCTAGAATTGTGCCTGCTTTTCTGCTGGAGAGGCTGTCAAGAGGCACCTATGTGTTGTGGCACAGGAGTTTTGTAGGACCTTCTTTCTAGCAGGTGTGAAATTGTATACGTTTTGCAGCAGTAACCAGTGGATGTGTTGTGTGACATCAGCTCCGGAATAAAAAACTGATAAAGTGCCTGTAGAAGCCAGAAATGGATGACAGCAGGAACTGTCAGGGACTTAGGATTGATTATTAAAGAAATTAAATTCATATGCTGGGGTTTTTTTTTATCATTGAAAATCTGTTTGGGTTTTGTTTTCTTGGGAGATAATTACAGAGCCAGAACTCATAATTGAGATGTCTGTAAGCAGTATATAAATCCATAGGATTTATCTAGAGAACTGCAGGATGGGTATCACTGTAGTTCATATCTTGTTCTCTGCTTTTCTTTGTCATGTTTTGAATAACTTCAACCTGTGATTCATTTCATACAGGAATTCCTCGCATAGGGATTTGGGGGTTTTGTTGCAACTCAGACAATATGTGAGTGAATGCTGACATTTTTATTTTCAACCCAAAATGATGATGAAACTGGGAACAGGGCTGTCAGCTGAGGACATTTGTATCTTCAAAAACTGTGGTCAATGAGCCAACCTTGTGCAAACCCACTGGTTAATCAGTTGGGGGGAATCTGTACATCTTGTTTGCCTGAGTCAGCTACCTAAAGGATTTGCTAATAGCTGAAAGTTTTTTGAATCATTGGGCTGCTGGGTGCAGTAAACATCTGTTCACATCCTGCCTTCTGTAATTAGAGACAGGGATGTGCTGTTTAAAAAAAGAGTAGACAGGGGTGCATTGCTGCACTGAAGATGACCTTTTCAATTCTGTTAATATTGTGTCTCGTTTGCCTTAGTCTTCAGACCATTGTCTGTGACTCTCCATGATTTATATAGCTATGTTTGGGGGATTTTTAGCCCTAAAGACAGCTTTTTCAGTTCTTAGAGAACAGAGGACAAACAACGGATGGAGAGTATTTCCGTCAGCAATGTAGGAACAAGGCCTGACTAAGTAAGATGCAGAGAGTAAAAAACATCCCCCAGCAGGGACTGTTCAGTATAGAGGATTGTCAGCTTGGGGCACAGGTGAATGAAGTTTAAATTACAGAAGTTCTGTAAGACCTAAGTCTAAAAACACCTCAGGTGTCTTTAGATTGATCATTCATCTCTCTCTGCCTAAATGTCTTACCTGCAAACTAAGGGTGACGCTATATCCCCGGTCTCAAGAAGATGGGTTATATTCAGAGAGATCTTTAAGCTGCTTGGGTATTGCAGTACTGGGACATAACTTGACAGGTGGAAGTTGCACGGTAAAGTGACCTTTTCTTTAACAGTACGTATAATATGCAGTTATTTGTACTTTAATGAAAGTTTCTGCCACTGATAACCTCAACAGATTGACTCTTTTGATTTACTGGGGGAAAAGCAGTTAACCAGCTACATAATCTATTGTCAAATTTGAGAACTTCAAAATTACACTTATCTTGTAAACTTAATATTGTTGGATAATTCTGAATTCCTATGGAAAGAAAATCGGTTTGCTGAAGTATAAATGGCATGTTAGATCTCCCAGAGCCTGATTCCCTCTGTTTGTCTCCTTTCTAAAAGGAAACATGTTCATGAAGCCAGATTCTCAGTGTTGGTAAGATGACAAGTTATTAAGAATATAGTGTTCTTGTAGCTATGATAGCCTAAGGGTATGAGGCAGATAGATAGATAAAGTTTTATTAGGTCTACTGATCTATCTAGGACAAAATAGATCCTGTTTAAGGCCAAAAGCTTTTCTGTTTTTTACTCATGTCATTTGGTCTTACATAAGCCGTTAAAACTTCCTACCCTAAGCTATTAAAAGTAACAGTTGTCAGCTTTGAAAAAAAAAATGTTTAACCAGCATCACAACTTTCAAAAATCAATTTGGGAATATTCTTATGATATTTTTAATTGCACCTTTTTCTACTCTACTGAGATATGAAAAATTAAAATGAAGCAGGGCTCCCAGTTTCGTGCTGTTTTGCCAATATTTCTCTGCTGCTGCATTCAAGCAGGCTAGACAAAAGCACAAGCAGTGTGACAGCTTGAAGCTGGGGCCTGATCCAGTTGTTCTCAATAGCAAAATCTATCCACAGGCTTCAGTGCGTTTTGGATGGAGGTAATTGGGAGAGATGGCTCTTATGTGGAATTGATCTGCAGATTTCTGTTTGTCTCAACACGGGTAACATATCTGTCTGTATCTTCAGTGAAAAAACAGCTTGAACTATGAGGACACACAGCTAGCAGATAATTGCGGGTGTGTGTGTGAATGTCTGAAACTGAACTTCTGAACTCTCAAGCACAAGCCCGCTACTTGCTAGCTCTGATTGGTAAGGGCTGATTGTAAATTTTAATAATGCGTCGACTAAAATGTAGTGACACATCCCAAATGCTCCAATTAATGTCCTAAACCCTCTAATCAATAAACAGGCCTGAGAGAGAACCAAAAATGAGGAGAGGCTAGTCATATGCTGTGCTTCTGCATTAGATTATCTGAAGTAGGTGTTTTCTCTGAAAGCACAAAGAACCCAATGACTTCTAGCAATGTAGTGCACTTTAGGTTGACAAGGGCAGCCACTGGGAGTAAATAAAGACTCTATTGCATCATTATTGATTCAGTTTAGTAATTTTTAAGTGGTGATCTTTGAGAAGTGAGAAGTAGATTCCCAGAAACTCCATGTGCAGATACATTTTTCAGTCCCCAGGAATGGGAAGCAGGAATTCTCCATTGCAGCTTGCAAATGATGTCAATTTTTAAAGGAGAAGCCCATTTCTCCTTTACCTTTACTTGGGTGAAACCACTGACTATATTGGAATTAATTTTTATTTCCCCTAGAATAAGGCAGAGTATAGCTGGCTATGTGTTCTTGCAGGGCGTATTGGGGACAAGCAAACATGAGACATTTTGGAAGTTAAGTTGGAACCTCTGATGTGGACGGAAAGTCAACACAAGCTGTTGCCTTTGGATGCGGTAGTAGTTCACTTCCACTCTGTGGGTGTTAATGACTTGAAATGAGACTAGAACACTTATAAATCTTTTACTTGAAATCTCTAAATCACTCTGGGTGAAGATCTCGTGATGCTTGTCTCAGTTGTGTTATCTGGGTTATTACTGTTGATTTTGCTCTTTTCTAGTTATTTTTAGGGAATCATGAGAGTGTAAGGCTGTTTGGGAAGAAAATTTTGCAAAGATCAGATCCATCTACGGTTGCTGTTCCATTCAAATATCCTTTTGCCAGAACTGATTTGCCAACTGATCTATCAATAAAGAATATTTTTTTAATTTATTTTTTCCAGCATTAGAGTGCTGTAAGGAGACACTTCTGTATTCTAATTCACACAGTGACTGTTTAAAAATGCTTATCTAGGATGTTATTTTGAGTCTTAAACTAAATAGCACTAGATGTCAGATTTACTTTTTGTTGTTTATGCAGCTGGTATTCCTTTTTCTGATATTTGTTGTTTACTGAATAAATGAATGCTAAAAAGGGTCAGCTCAACTCATATTTGTGGTCTGCTTTACTTCATGGTGTAGCAGAAGGAAGTTTTCAAAAGAAAACAAAGATTTTTTTTTCGCAGGACTGAAAAGATAACTTACGTGTGTTGATCTATGGATTTTAAAAACCTATTTATGCTTTCTGCATTTGCTACAAAGCTTAAATATGGGCTTAGATCAACATGACAGGTTCTATTCAGTGCTGCAAGAATGAAAGTAAAATCTTAGGGAAAATCTCTACCATAAAAAATCATTAGATGTAATTAGCAAAATAATACCTCTCATGAGAAATTATGAGGTGAAATATAGCAGCTGTCAAGAAGCAGGTTGCTTCAATGTTAAAGTTATTAAATATTTTCTCCTTTTCCCATAGATCTTTTAAAAGACAGATCACCAGTTGGATGGAACCATGGTATTGAGCCTGTGTTCTTATTCTGTGCTCTGGAATGAGGCCCTGTTCTTTCGTTCTGGCAATCTGGTATGTGTCCCCAACTCAGACAAAAAAATTAAAGATGCTGCTGAGAGAAAAGCACCTTGAAGATAATTCCCTATCTTCCCAGAATGAGCTACCTAAATATTACTGCTGTAGTGTTTGGCCATTTTAAGGTTTGGAGAGCTATAAAATATGTGATCATCTCAGGGGTGGAGAAGGAGCCAAAGGATATCTCTGTTTTTTCATGAAACACAGAGGAGAAAGAATAGTGTAACAAAAAGTCTATAGAAGCTGTTTGCCAAATCGAAGCCCAAGCTTTAATTTCATCTGTGTACACTGTAGCCATATTTAATAAAGGTCTAAATGCAATATCATCTTCCTATTTTCTTCCTATTTGATTTGTTAGCATTTTGTCTTTTTCTGCCTAACGTAGCACCTGTCAATGTGATTGACTGTGAGCAAGAGCACGGATTGAGGTTGAATATCAGGCAATGACATGAGCTTATTTAACATCCTTGCAGTTATTCCTGGGGAGTTTCTGATTGAACAAAGAGGAAAAGTTTTCACAATGAGAACAACTGGAATAATCTCTGCAGGGAAGTGGTGGATTCCCCAACATTAGACACTTCTAAGATTCAGCTGGACAGGATATTGGGCTGTCTTGTCTAGACCATGCTTTTGCAAAGAAAGTTTGGACTAGATGATGGACCAAATGCAGTCCCTTCCAACCTGGTATCCTATGATTCCATGACTGACCATAAACTTTTAAATACTGTTGTTTTTTTTACCTGCTTGTGAAGCGTTCACTGATAGTTACCGATTGTTTTGTATCCCAAGACTGGCACAGTCACATAGGAAGACTCAGTACCTGAAGTGACTCTTTGGGGGTTTATGGGAACTGAAGGGTTGCTCTTGGTGTATTTTGTTGTGTTTGGGATTTGATTTCCATATAGGCTGTCCACTTAGGCAGAATGATCAACACTAGCACTTTGCAAAACCAATTAGACCTTGTAAGTAGCCTTGTCACTTCAACAGAGACTCCAAGGAAGTACAGCTGGGCTTAGATTCCTGTTTCCTATAGGCAGTCAGTGTTGAAGTTCTTGCTAAGAGCACTGCGTGACTCTTGCACTTCCATGTCATTGCTGTTGAACTGACAAAGATTTTGCAGTTTCTAGCTCCCAAATGCTGCTAAACAGTGGTGTGCTTTATGATTTCTGTAAGGTCTGGCAGCAGCCTCTTGTCCTACTTTTGGCCCATGTACAGGGAGTTTAATAGAGAACTCCTTGTTACAGACTAAGATCTTTTATTTTTGACTCTTTTCTATCAATATTACATTGCCTCAGTGGGTGCCTCTTTGGTGTCACATCACCTTCTTCTCCACTGTTTATGTCAATCAGGAGTGAGATCTAGTGTCAATTACTGATGCATCACTATACTGAATATAACTTGTGGCTCCCTGGATGGTAGCACTCACATCTGCGCTTATGGCACAAATACCTGGGTGCAGGTGTTCAGGTAAGAAGGTTGGGGTGAGGACTAAACATTGCTATCACCTCTTGGACACTAGTGGTTAAATGGGGACCATCTAGAGTCATAGACTCCTGAACTAAGTCCCCCCACAAAAGACTCCATTCAATATCTGAAGTTAAACAATCTGCATATTCCCTTTCTTTTCTGTGTTGGGTAATAACAGTGTGTTCTTTTACAGCAGAGGGATGCAATTTCTGTGCTAATGGCTGTTTGCTTTTCAGTCATTGTCATCTGAAAAGTTGTCAGGACATTAGCAATGATGCTGGCTTTCCTAAAGTTAACCAATGCTTGTACCCTGATATTTTTTTCTTAGCAAATAATCAATGTAATTTTCAAACTCAATTAGCAATTTAAACCTTTATTCTGGAATGAGGGCCAAATGAATGCTGTTCAGAATTGAAGCTGGTTTGTGTTGCTTCCCTCAGAGAAAAGCATCCGTGTTTCTTTTTTTACCTCCATTGGCACATTTATTTGTGTTGCATTGGGAACTGAGGATGTTACGAAGCTAAATCTTTCCTACTAAGCAGCAGCAGCTCTGGCTCAGCTTTGGTGGTTATTTAAAATCTCAGAAGAGAATCATCAGCTGCTCCACTTTTACATTCAAACACACGAGGTGATATGCTAATTGGGCTTTCATTAGTGCTTAGCTGACATCACCAACAGAGTAGAAAGAAGCAGGGCTAAGCAGATGAAGTACTTTTCCACTGTTGAGCTGGTACTGATGCAGCTATGTACTATAGCTTTTTTTTTATTTGTAGAAGTTCTAATTTTCTGTGTGACTGCATCTCTGCTCTGTAGCATTCAAATATTGCCCTGGTGTATTACTCTGAGCTGAGATTTTTTACGAAAAAGGGAAAGGGAACAGAGGCTGTGAAATTCTGAAAGTCCTCTTTTTTTTTTTTTTTTGTGTTATTACTGTCTGGGATAGATTCAATTAGGTTAAACAAGTAAAATTTCATGATGTGACTCATCAGTGCTGTTCCCATATGAGTACATATCTGCGTATTCAGGCAGTTTGTCTCCTCTGAGCAACATATATACCATGGATAATAAACAGCTGCATGTCATTTAATGAGCAAGAGGCATGGCCTCTTTTTTTCCAGGAGAGTGTCCACTGTGTGAGCTTCAAGCAGAAATTGCAGCAGAGTTCAAACAGCATCTGTTCTTTTTTTCAGAGCTGCCAGTAGAAACCTTTGCAAACTAGAGAAGCTGTTACACCCGTATAGCAATCAGTTTTAGCAATACAGTACATGAAGGATCTACATCACATCATGAGGTATAGTACTGTATCAGGAGTCCACAGAGCTGGTTTCATTTCCTATTCTTAACTCCAGAGGTGAAATACTTAATCTTTTATACCTCAGCTATTTGACTGGTACAATTGGGATAATACCTTCCTTTATAAATTGTTTTGTTATGACATGTCCAAGATGAGCTAATTCTGTATCTTCAGGAGTTAAAAAAATCAAAATGCATCTTGGTCATGTTAACAATTAAATGTAGTCTAAGAAGGGGCAGAATTCCTTGTCAGGAAACTATTTTCAGTCAGCATTAAATGAAATAAATTGATGCTGAAATTAGTTAAATACTATTGCCAGTGGATGGTTATGAGTTGGGGAATTATTTTTGTCTTGTAATAAATTAACTCAAGTGTAATAAAAAGCGTAAAGATAGAAGAGAACTTGGATATTGAAAAGGCCATAGCAATACTATTAGCATTGTTTCTTTTCAAATCAGAAACAGAGTGCAGAACTACTTATTGCTTTAACTTCAGAAAAAAAAAAAAATTGACAATAGGGACCTTGTCAAACTGGGACACATATTTCAGTGACTAGAAACCTATTGTAATACTAATTACAGAGATATAATCTTGGGCTTTAGTCCATACGTCTGTCTTAGAGAGCTATTAATGTTGTTGGGTTGCATCCAGTTCGCAGACAAAGATATTTAACTAAACAATTTCTTCTTGCTTCTGTCATTAGCTGTGGTGCATAGACAAAATGGCTGGGACTACCTTGTTCCTTAGTTCAATTAATAGACCTCTGTTGTTTCTTGAATATAAAAATCTGACAACACAGAATGAAAAATTATTCCAAAGCCTGTCAGTGGGATGAACAAATGAAATTCATCATGAATTTAAATAGAGGCATGCATTATAACCTCCTGCCTTTCATTGGACCATGCATCTCTTTCTTGTGTAATGTTTATATTTTTTTTTTTAAATGTGAGGACAAGGACATATTCAAGGAGTTGCTGAACTCTTTGTCATGAGCTCCTGTTATAGCTCATTTATTTCTTGTCTGTCTTGCTGTGGAGGAGCTAGGTGAGGTCTCTATTGAGGAAATGTATGCAGTGTGGGTGCAATTTATTACTCTTTCCTCTCTTCCAAGCAGAATCAAATCCCTGGGCAGAGACTGAAGAAACAGCCCAGGTGCTCCACTGTGGTTATGCACGGTAGTAACAGCAGACAATTGACATGTAGGAATTATACTTTTGTTCCATTTTTGCTTAGGAGCTGCTCATTAATTGCTTGATGATTGCTATCACCAAGGTACTTGAAGTGCCAGGAGTGGTGCTTGTAAATATGCACTGTTTTTTAGGGCTGTAGTTTCAATTGTCTGGGACCTAAGAATGTAAACTGAAATATGTGGAAATAGAAGGAGACGTGAAGGAAATAATCCCAGCCAGCAGGGATGTATTTCACTCTTTATAAATTGAATTCTCTGCAGGAGAAGAAAAAAATTGCTGTTAATGAAGACAGTCTCAATAATCTCTTTTTCTCATAAAAGTAGTAAATGTTGTCCACTGCAGTGAATAGTCATGGCCCAGAAGCAGCCTTTTTTTCCCACCAGATGGAGCTACAAAAATCTGTCCAGGCTGGCCAGGTGCTAATGAGTGCTGTCGGTCCTTCCAGACTGGGGTCCTACAGAACGGTTAATGCAAGGATTTATTGCCAACAGCTCCAGTGGAGCAATAGTGGATACAGTGGATCATCAGGCTATGCTCTCCCAGGGGATGTTGCAGGGACACAGAGGTTCTTAGTTCAGTGATGGTGTTCACCTTGATATACTTTAGTCCAGCAGTGTTTCCATTTCAGCTAATGCTTTTTCTTTCCTGAAAACACCATTGCTAGCAGTAAAATTTGCTGAAGGAGGTCCATTAAGTACAGCAGAGGAAAGGTGCTATGTCAAGGATGGTGGTCACATGGAGCCTTGCAGGAGGATGCTGAAAAGATACCTTTGAAAAGGTATTTTACAGAGACCTTGATACCTTGAGGTGTGCTGTGTCTCCTTGGAAGTGAGAGCAAACCTCAGTGGTTGTTGTGTGGATTTGCCCCTAAGACAATCACCACCTTTTCCTTTTAAAATGGACCTGCTACTAATGCTTTATACCCAAGGCTCTTTAAAGAGCCTTGTACTTCTCTGGGTGAGTGTTCCTAAAGGCTGACACCCAGGTGTCAATGCACATAGGAACAAGTTAATTTAAAATAAGGTTAAGTAATTGCGAGAAAGGAGGGCACAGGCAGTTACATCAAGAGCTTGTTTAACTCCTTTATCTCCTTGTTCCTTTAAAAAATAACAGCTGTTTACCTAGTTTGTTATTTTGTATCAGTGGTGTCATGATTGTTGGTTACATCAGATGAAAGGACAATGAGGCTCTTGAAGCCTTTGGTTCTCACACTTGTCAGGGTCAAAATGTAGTGGAGAGAAAGGATTAATTGGACAAAAAATCTGTTTTTCTAATTAAAATTACTTGTCGAAGTGACTTTGACAATCTGTTCATTGATGACAATAATATGAAAGACAAACATTACAGATAAAAAACAACAGGGAAGAAAGCAGCTTATGTACTGTTTGATAGGAGACTTCATCGAATATAATCAGAAGTGAACTAATGGGAGGAATTAATTTACCTATGCTTGAGATGAATTACAGTAAGTGAATTAGGTTCTGGTTCCTAAAATCCCCATAGATGGCTTGTTTGGTAGTTTTGTTGCAGAAGCAGTTTTTTTCTCTTGAAAAAGTGCTGCCACTAGCAAGAGGACCTGATTTTTTTTACGTGCAATCAAAAAGATGTCTTAATTAGCAGAGCAGAGATTGAGTGGGATAAATCACGTGGCTGAATGATGCTATGAAAGAAAGCAGCATATGGGTTATAGAGAAAGAGGTAGGTTAGGGAGCCCATGGAGCTGTTCACAGTGCGACAAGATGGTAGGGTCTAGACCAGAAGAAAGTTTTGGGATGAAGAAGAAAGGTGACATTGCATGGTCTAAAGATGTCTGACAAATCAGAATAAAACTTCTATCTGAGTAACAGGCTTCATACTAGGAAAAAAAAAGATTTTTTTTTTTAATTTTGTTGGCTTTTTTTTTCTCCCTAGGCTTCATTTTAAAATAAATTTCAGGCAGGTGCTACAGCTAGCTTCAGTGAGAATAGATAACGGCTCTGGTTAAAATAGGGAAATAATCACTTGAAAAAGAGTTGGAGTTGCTCTGTTATGAGCCAGCCAGAATTACTTCTTGGAGCTGGTGAAGGATGAGTGAGGTTCCAGAAAGGGACAATGTTTGAAACAGCTTTGAAAACGGAGGCAGCGCGGTGGGGGAAGAAGCACAGATCTTCAGTTTTCAGAACAGTGGGATGAAAAGTTTAAAATAAACCATCTTGAATATGATGAGATGTTAATAAGCAGCCAACAGAGTTAAATCATGACAACGATCTTAATTTCCTTCCACATTTAGGAAAGCAGACCATGTCAATGAGGAAGAGGCAACTTATAATATGTCTTCATTGCGGGAGAGCTACTTGATAATATTTTGAATGACATTCTCATAAACAAGATAAAGACACACAGAATGACATGAAGTGAGAGCAGTATAGCGGGGAGAGTCTTGAAGAGTAGCTATTTGTGACTTTCTATCAGATGGGGAAGATGAAATGTGTGGGATTCTTTGTAGGGTGCAGTGAGTCTATTACATGTTGGTTCTTTGAGCAGTAATTTGTGTGAGGAACTAGAAAATGTGTGTATTGCATTTCTAGGCCATGCTCAGCAGGAAAGGCTGCAAGCACTTGGATGAAAGGATTAACATTCAAAAGAATCTTGACAATTAGAAGAACTCATTTGAATTAAGTGGGATCCAGTTCAAGGACAGGTACAGAGTCCTATGATGAGGTATAAATTTTTTGCAAGATTAAAAGATGAGGAATGATGGTTACCTGGCAGTCTCTCAGGAAAGAATGTGGAGTTGTAGTAGAAAGCAAACTGAACACTAACTGAGGCTGTCACAGTGATGCAAGGATGCATAAACAAGACACTACATGCAAAATACTGGAAACAACCTTTCTGCTGTGTTTGGCACAGGTATGACCACAGCTGGAGCATTTTGTCTCATTCTGGGCACCACATGGAGACTTGAACTGAATGGAAATCAGATCTGGAGAACACAGGCAATGAGGAAAGGCTGGAAGAATTAATTTGTTTAATTTAGAGGCAAGATGACTGTGGAGCTGTGGGACGTCATGAAATAAACTAAAGTCGCTAACTTGGAGAAGGAGGTATGCTTTGTGTGTGGTACAGGTGGCACAAGAAATAGTAGGCTTAAACACCACTGAAGGAAATCTGTATTAGGGAGTGGGAAAGGCTTTCTAACAGGAAGGCTATATAAACTTCTGACGTATAGAATCTTAAGAACAGGGGAAAAGAATTTCTCAGAAAAAAATTAGTGAGTGCTGTTGCTATTGGAATGGAATAGATAATGTGTGAGATTGCCTTTCATGTTCTTTCAAAATTTATTTCCTATAAAGTTTCCTATAGAAGAGACATAGACACCTTTCTAGACACCATAGACAAAAAAGAACAGGGAGTTTTGTGTTTTGTTTTGGTCAAAAATGCAGTAGTGACCAGAAAAAGGGGAGGCACCTGCTTGCCCCTATGCTGGTAGGAAGCATTCAACCTTCCTACAAAATATTGTAGTAAAAGGGTGATGAGGCAATAAACCATGGGGCTTTTGCCTGCTGGTAGCTGGCCTGTGCCAAAGTCGAGTGATTCTGCCAGTCTCTTCAGTGATGTAGTCATAGTTACATTTTTTTTCTTCTTCAAATAGGGAGCTTATAAATACAGATGCTACTTTGCAGGGTCAGCTCCACAGTTCTGCAGGGCACAGTGTGTGGCGTATGACAAAGCAAACCAAAAGCAAACATCTAATATACATGATTTGATACTTCTGGTTTCAAAATGAGCTTCTGCTTGAATTCACAGAAAAATACCAAATAGACCTAAATTCAGTATTATTTTGGAAAATATGAAGTGTTCTATAGTTATGCAACAGATATCACCTTGTTTGTAATTATATGAATTAAAATTAGATTCTAATCAAATAGTTCCTCACGATTCTTGTAAGCAAGAGTCTAACAACTGCACTGGCAAATGTAAATAGTAACCTAACTGATTATAGTGACTTATTCTAATATGACTATACCTTTTTTACAGCTGATTATATTCTGTTTCTGTGTAAAGCAAATTGTACCTAGTACGAGAGAAAGCACTCGGGAGTGCCAGCCCTATGCATTTTCTGCACTGTACTAGTAGCTTGTGATTATGTGCGCTTTAGAAAAACATTTATCTTTGTTTTGGAAAATGGGGTACAAAAAGTAGAAGCAGTACATAACTGGAAGTTGAGTGTATTTAAAAGTTGGAATTATCTGAGAGCCTTGCATTAAAAATACCATGGAAAAAACAATGTGTTGGTGTTCTAGAAGGCAGTTTTCTTCCTATTGGTTCATGGTGTAGCACCCTGCTGGCTCTCTATTTCTATATCCTGTGTCCTGTGCCCAAGGAGAGGGAAGAAAAATGATGGTGCGTGTGTCAGGTAGATGGTCTGGTAACTGGAGAACTTAAAAAAATGATTTTCACCACGATTCTTCAGGTTAGGCCATCATCTTGGATTAGTCTTTCACATTTCACGCTGGCTTGCTAACAGAAAACAACCCTTTTGTAATCTAAAGCCAAAAAGAAAAAATTCAGAGTGGTTGGTGGTGTGTGTGATTTTTTTTTTTTAAACTATCATATTGCATCATGAAAGAAAATTACCCCAGTGCTAACAAAATATTGCCAAATAGCTTTTTTACATGTTATCAAATGACTCTTCTTATACTAGTCAATCAGTCCAAAGAATGAGGAAAAGGGCAGCATGGCGACAGAAAGAAACCCAAAATACACCACATTTTATGACTGCCCTATCTTTCATTTGTAGTTTTCTGTATCATCCCTATAGGAACCAAAAATTTTCCATGCTGTTTGTGTCTCCATATGACAGAAAAGGCATGATGTCAGGAAACAAAACTGTCTTTATTATGTACCATGTGCATAAGCTACTGTGTCTCAAGTGAGTGAGAAGGAAAGCAGCCCATCTTTCGGTATATTTTTATGGGTCTTTTTTTTTATTTAATACACAACCTATGCTATCACATTGATATGAAAGAGGTGCTAATTGCATACATGTTGAAATGCGGCTTGGAAAAGGTCATGAAACTGGACTGTTTCAAATGAAATGCAGCAAAGGACTTGAAATTTAAACTGGAAAACTGAAAAAAAATATGGTGGGGTCTACTCCAAAATGGATGGCTTAAGTGAGGAAGTGGTTACAATCTGGGACTGGAGCTCTGGAGAGCTGAGTTTGAGTCTTATCTCTGCTGCACACTGGCCACATTAACTTTGGCAAACCACTTCCCAACTTAGTCTTGCATTTCATCCTTTGTTTTGACTTTATGCTCCTCAGTGTAGGGACTAAATCCCGGTGTGATGATTTTGGTGTGGTGCACATTGGGAGCTCTATTCATGGGAGGCCACCGAGTGCAAAAATGGAGGATGAATGATGCCAATAATCAAGAATTCTAAAATCCACTAAAGAACTCATCCAGCTGACTTGAGTGTTTGGTGCTATCTGGAAAGATGATGTGGAAAATAATATTCCAGTGAATGAATCTAGTGTTTACTCTGTGCCATTCCACTAAGTAGCAAGAAGTTAGTGCTACCTGAAAGAAAAGGGGCAAAAGTGAACAGTAATGGCTGGAGAGGGAAAAGGATTGGCCACCCTTGTCTGCCCTCAGCAGCTTCCTGCATTGTAGGTAAAAATTATTTCCTTAATCTAATTTACTTGAATTATCACATAGATCTGGTTGAATAAATGCTGCAGATAGGTACGGTGTTTTCTGCCTTTGGAGCTGGTTGAGAAAGAAGCATAAGACTAGCTAGTGTGCAACCAAGGAGTGAATTAAGTGAGAGGGAAAGCTGAGAGGGAAAGCTAAGAGGGTGTTCTTAGCCAAAACCTTGCTGGGTGCTAAGGCAATTCAAATACAGTCCAGATAGACAACAAAGTAGTTTGCATGAAATCCAAAATCACTTAAATATCATTACTTCAAATAGGCCATGAGATAGTTCCCACTCCAGAACACTGACTTTGGAGGACAGTATTAAATTTGCATCCAAACACAGATGCTTAGATATTTCTGTTTCCTGGCTGTATCCAAGATCTTGGATGTGAATATCCATCAGATGCACTTATTTAAATGTAAATATTCTGGCTTGACTGCATGTATAGTCTCAATCTGCATTCGCACAACAGCATGGATTACAAAGAATCTGTGCTCTAACTGGAGCTTTATGGAATGTTCCATGGTTGTAAATGATTTTTGGAGATCTGGTCTGATAATCTTTTTTTTCTTTCTCTGTGGAGTGAAAGTAGGTGGGATAATAAACAGAACTGGTCTGCTGGGAGTCATCTGCATACTGAAAGAGCGATGGTGCAAATGACTCCCATTCTGACAGGCAGAAGGATTAAAACACTTCTTTACTGAATCTTGTGCCTAGAAAACTTCTTTGAGATACATACTGTACACTTAATACTTAGATTATGTGTAGTACACTGACTTTCAACAATACCAGCACATGCAGAACGCTAAAGATAATGGGGAAGAGAGTGGTGCTGAAAACATCCTGCAGTTTTAACCACAGAAGGTAGGGACATGCTTGTGTTCTCTGCCCAGCAAGACTCTTGATTTACATATATCAGGTAGTCTAAAAAAGGGTAAGATTTCTAATTACAAGGCTGATAGTAGCTGAGGCTCTGTCTATCTGTACTCTCACTCAAATAATTCTAGTCTTTTTTCTAATAAAGAGTTAATATTAGTTTGGAAATAGTACGTATTTCTTTATGGGTTATTAAGTTCTGTATGCATTACTTCACATTGAGACTCTGGCTTGGTTAGCTTGAAGTTGTCACACAAGATTTATCAAGGAGAGGCACTGGGTAAATCAAATGAGATACTTGCCTCATCCAATCCAACACAGGTAGGTAATAGTTGATAATGGATATATTTTTTAGTGTCTCGTGTTTGCTTGGAGCCAGTGTTATGACTCAGTGTTACCTAGTCTAATTTCTAGATAAAGTAAATGAAGTTATTTGAATGGGAGCCTGGAGGATTAGCTAACATAGAGGAACTCTTTGCTTACTTTTCTCCTGTTTAAAGAAAAAAGCTCTTAATAAAACTTGTGAGCATATTTTTAATGGGCTCAGCCTCTGACACTGAAATGGTGTTGACCTTGTTCATTCTACATTAATAAAGAATTATAGTATCCTACTCTTGGATGGATAATTGAAATTTGAAGAGGGGCTACAGTGGTGCTTCTGAGTCCTTGGGACTTAACAGATCGCTATTTCACAGTGAGATTAGAGAAGGCACTAATCCAAGCTATAACTAAAATATTCAAAAAAGACCAAGGGTTTGTAATGAATCTGTGGCTTGTGAAGTTTCCTGCCTCCCCAACTTCTGTCAGCCTGGGACCAAACAATAAAGGATGCTGTGATCACAGTCTCTTTCTATTACTGCTACTCCAAACATTTGGGAATTTACAGCACGTCCGCAGTTGTTTCTTCCAGGTTGATTGGTGAGGTTTGTATAGATTTATGATTAGAAACAGAGCTATTTAAAGTTCCACACCATGGCTATGTGGTTACATTTATTTGACTGATTCTGTAATTAAATGGATTTACATGGATTACAGGCAAATTACTTTAAGAAGTGACGAGGAGATGGCTAGTTAAAGCTGAATTACATCACAGGCTTAGTGGTATGTTATGAGCTCCTCTGTGAAATTTAGCCACAGGTTAAAGATTTAAAAAATGGTATTGACAGCAATTGGGTTCTTCTAGCAATTGTGATTGCTGAACGGTTTGTCCTTTAAAATCTGTTCTTGTTTAGGCATTTACCTAGGGATTTGAGAGGCTACAGCAGGGTGCGCATTTATGAAAATAAACAGCTAAAATTTAAGAAAATAAAGAAAGGTTAATTTTATGAAGGAAGAGTGAAGCTTGAGGTTAAGGACGGCTGAAGGAAATAGGTACAATATGGACAGAAACTGTCAAGTAAGCTGAGAGTGACCAGTGTTTTTAAGAGGGCTCTAGATTTGGAATCAAGATTTCTTCAAACTGAACCGTAATAAATAGCAATGCATGCAGATTTTAACTACATTTTCTAATTTTTTTTTTGTGGTCAAATATGTGTACTATTGATTAAACGGATTTAACTCCAGCTAGGTTTGAAATTACCGGTTCAGTGAAATTCTATTTTATTTTATTATCTACACGGCAAGTTGATTCAGAACAAATGTATCCTCCCTGTCCCTGGAGAGCTGTCTGTTTAAGCACATGTTTTGTCTCCCAAGTATGCTCTGAAATACGTTATATTTTAACCTGGTCACCTTTTCACAGTGTTGTTTTGATCTTGATTAGATCAGTTTCATTGCTGAGTCAGATTGGAAAAAATTATGATGTGGAGCAATGTAGCAATAGAAAACAGATCTGCAGTAAGATTAAGGACTCAAGAAGCACTGCTGTTTACTGTACTGATAACTGAAAAGATTTTAATTCACAGATTTAAAGAAGATAAGTATGCTACAGCTGCACCTGCCTCAAGATCATTTTTTTCCAGCATGTGAACTAGAAATGCAGCATAGGACTGAAAACTAAAGTACTCTTATTATCAACAACTTATGCTTTGCTATTGCATATTTATTCTTTGACCCAATTTGCTATCTTATCAGAACACTAGCTGAAGGCTAATGTAAGGCAAGAGCACAGTTTAATCTGAAGCTATGGCTGAAGATATTTTTAACTTTGTAAACTGATCACCAGAAAATCAGTCTGGGCACTGAGGTACTCTGAAAAGCTCAGTTTGCACTTGGCTGTGGCTGAGGGAGATGCTGCCACCCAAGATGCTTTCAGTTGTTTGCAGAAAACTGGTCTCTCCTGCTGGGGAGTGCCTCCATGACCACACTACCTGAGGAATGAACTGGAGCCCATGGGTATGGAGAAGGGCAGTGGACAGGGAAAACCAGTGGAGTGCGCAGAATGAAGCCCTATCGAACTTCATTTTTTTTGCTTTGACTGCCATTAGTGATGCATTAGCTGCCTGTTCACACCACCCCTCTGTCCTCAGAAGTTTTAGCTTACGCCAGGGTTAGAGAGCAGAGTGTCATCTGGTATTTTTCCTTATTGCGCTCAGAATGTCCTAATTAGTATGTTTATTGTGTCTTTATACTCAAAACCAAAGAGAGGTAGGAGAATATCTGCCTGGAAATGCTCTCTTTTTGAAACAGTAGCATTTTTCTGCAGGATTGCCCATGGTGAACTCTATTAAAGTGGTGTAGAATAAAACTTTTCACTACATTCATTTGAGGATACCTGTGTTTCAGCAGCAGTTGAAGAGGCAAATTAAATGTTTGCGAACATTAGGAAAGGAATAGAGAGCAAATTGAAAATGTCACTTTGCTGCTGTATGGATCCGTATTATAAAGTTGGAAAATGTTCATAGAAGGGCAGCAACTATGAACATGTTACCATAGATATGAAATAACTTCTGTGCAAGGAGTGACTCAGAAGATTGTGTCTTTTCAGCCTGAAGAGAGGAGAGGTGGGTAATACAAAATCTGTAACTCTGGGGCATCCAGGTAAGCTGCCTGTTCCCTGCAGGAAATATATGAAGTAAGAATCTGCCAGCTCTAAATGAAGCAGGTGACTTGACTGATTTCTTTCTTTTCTCGTTCTGGGTTGCCATAGGAAACCCTGACATTTGGCTTATGTGTTGTGACAGTCAGAGTACAGTTCATGTTCTTGCAGAGCTCCTGTAAAGGTGCATGGCCTCCTACCTTTATATCTTATTCTTTGGCTGCTTGGACAGGTAGGTTATGAATATGAATTTTAGAGATGTCAGGGGGCAACATGACCATTTACTTTTTCCTCTCTGCCAGTTCTTTTCCCATGTTTTTTTTTTTGTTCTAAATTGTGCTGACAAATTCCCACAAGTAATTACACCTGTGTGTGGCTGGTGTAAACAAAATGGAGGATCAGTGAGCTGGAACATAAGGTAAATGGAGACCGGGTTGTCTCCTTCTGCATCTTACGAACATTATAGCTTCTGGTTCACAAGGGAGACTAATTGATGCTGTAATCAGCAGTGAGCTCCTCATTGTGTTCTATTACCAGTCCTTCATAGCAAATATTTTCTTGCTTATTTCTCTTTTTAGTATTAACTTCTGCATTTTTCAGCTTATGACCTGGGGTGTTTGAATCTCTAAAAGTTCTTTACTGCTTTTGCAGTATAGCCTGCCTCTCAGAAGTGCTGAGAGATAGCAGGTGATCTTAAGTTTAGTGGGAAGTTTTTCTGCTCATTATTGCTGAAATTGTGTTAATTTACAGAAGATATAATGCCTTCTATAATTGCAGTATGTTCTGTTTATTAAACAGCATTTTTCCCATGGGGAATGTGTGTAGCAATTACCCACAAACCTACATCTCCTGGTGTAGCAAACATAATTCATTGTTTCAGTGGCATGGTTGTAGGGTGCTGGTCTCACGTCTACTCAGGCAGATGTTACAAGGCTGAGAAATGCATCTCAAATTTCCTTCAGTTTGAAAGATACCTTAGTATTCTGGAGAAAGTAAGGACAAATAGCACAGTAAAAATAAATGGCATGGGAAAGGTGGCATGTCCCCTGTAGAAGCAGTTTCTGTGGAATGCTGCATACCTGCGCAGGTAGGGTAAATCCAGCTCTCATAGTCTGCAGTTTTGGGACAGTTGTAGCAAAGATAGTGTCGCTGTCAGGATCTATCACGTGGGTCAATGCTGTGCTTGGACCCCCCTCTATCCTGTCACAGTCAAGTAACTGAAGAAGCATTTAAGAAAGCAAATATTCCAACAAAAGTGAAAGGCAGCCAGGCTCAGTGTTGTCTAGTTGTTCCCTGTTGAGTAACAGCATTGCTTAGGAACACCACAGGCCTGTGGTGAGAAACAGCAGCCTGCACCATCCTGAGTGTCCCTTATTTTGCTTTTGACAAAGCAGGCATCTCTCCTTGTGTCTGGAATAAATACCTCTTGACCTGATTAATGAATATGCATTGAAGCCACCTGAATATCTAGTGGGAAATCCTTATTTCCCCTTCCACTCCCCTACCTGTATCCCTGCTGCTTAACAGCTTCACTGAGCTGTGTTCTCTCCTTCCCCATGTGTCTATAACAGCACTTCCTGTGTAGCTGCAAGCTGCTCGCTTCTCATCGGATAAATAAAACATCATGGCCTTACATCACCATGCAACCTGCCTGGCTGAGCTTTTTAAATATTCTGTTTATTTATCATGAGACACTCATATAAATTAAATGGTATATTAAAAACTGATGCTATGAACTTAAAAATGTGGGTATTTTTTTTCCTGACTGGTGTCAGGGTACTGCTGGGAAATATAACAGGATGTATTTTATTATTCAAGATGATGCTGATAGAGAAGTTTCCTGACTCATCTTTCACCATTTCTCTGACAAGCAAGGAATTTATTGCCTGCAGCCAGGGTGATGTATATTAAGGATTATTCTTACAATGTATTAGATTATACAAAGTTGTTATTACAAACCAATGATATTTTTTCAGTCAATAACGACTCATGGTCTCTATAGGAGTGGGCGAGTCTGTGCTTTTAAGCTTTGAAATTCTGAACACCATCATTTGAAAGGAGAGTGTTTTCCTGAAAGAAACAGGCATATACTTAAGATGCTATAGTGCTTTCCTCCTCTTCTCATTTGAGATAATAAGAAATTTTTGCCTATACTCTAATAGGAAGAGAATGGGTAGGGTTGTGAATGACTAGACAGACTTTTGCAGCCACTTGATTTTATATCCATAGAAGGCTATTAAGTCTTTGAGAGGAAATATTTATGTCTCTGTTGAAACCATTTCATCTTAGACATGATGAATCAGTTAGTGGATTTCTTGGGATGTGCTTATTCTTGTCAACAAAAGGAAATCATGTTTTGTCATGAGAAAAGTTGTCTGACTCAAAAGCCTAGCCCATAGTTGAGAGCATGACGACGAGTCTAGTAAATAGTTGAGATGTTTTAACCAGGGAGTATGGCTCATGCAAGGTGGAATCTCCTCTGGTTCCTGAATGCAGGAAGCACGTGTCCTGTTAATGGTTTGGGTTAGAGTAGTTTGCTTTTTTGGCTGAAAAATTTAGTTTTTTTTTGTGGAAACATTCTCTCTTCTGTATTCCAAATTTTATCACCATCTCCACTTGATTTCTCTATGTCATGACAAAATGCAGAGAATGGGCTGCTGATCTCATGGAAATCAATGAAGATATCCTCTTGCTTGCAAGGATGCAGATGCTTCGCTTTTGTATATCTCTGTATCTTACACAAAATGATCACAAGCTTTGGTCACCTCTTGCCTGTGGCTTGCTTGTGCCTGGATCTTTTCATGGTTCCTTGTCACTCTCTCCCATGTGATCAGTCCTAAAAGCAGGTTTATACATTTTGTAGCATCTCCTGTGTCTTTTCAGGGACATTCTAGTCCAGCTTTGACCGAGATAGCATAAAATTTAGGTAGGAGATCCAGTTTCATGAGCAACCTCAATTAGTAAAGGTCCAGGTTACTCATCTCCCAACATGCAGGACAGATCCCACTGAGACATTTATAGGGCTGCAGAAAACATGATGATACTGTCCAGGTTTGGGTCTGATCATTTATGGTCTTCCAAAAGGTGCTTTCTGCTGCTTTTGATACTGCAAATATATATTGATATAGATGTGTATATCTATATCTGTGCATATATATATGGTAAAGGCAGGTCTTGGCACTAAACATGTATAGATCATTCATGAGAAGGATGGTGCTACTACTCCTTCTGGAAGTGCGTGCTTGGGTCAACATATATGAGACAAAACAGAGCAGCAGGTGTCCAGGCTGAACTAGGTCTTGCCTCATTTCTGAAGCCATTAGGACATGATAGCTCTGGAGGAAAATTCCCAGATCCCTGTACCAAAGTTACGGCAGAAGCAACTAGAGCACTGCTCTTTATGCCAGATGGAAGCCTTGCTTTTTATGTATGTAAAAAGTTGTAGATTTTATTAATGTTATACTTCAAAAGCACTCGGACTGGCAATGTTTTTATGTAGAGGTGTTTAAACTGAGGTCAAGTAGACAAGCGAAGTGCAATGGGGGTTTTGTGGGACCTGGACCTGGTCCATTTGATAAGAAGAATGAAATGACTAATCATGGGTTAAGCTTTATTTCTATTCAGTGCATTATCATTTCAGTTGTGTCAGTGTTTCCATTATAAATACCTCTTCTCAGGGGAACTCAGCTGTACACCTCGTTTGGGGCTGGAAAATTCCATTTAGAGAATAGTATTAATTATTTAAAAATACACATTTGCTTTTTAGGTCAAGATTTTCAAAGTAGTGATTTGCAAAGTTCGTCATGAGACAGTTTGGGAAGGCCTGATTTTCAGGTGGTCGCTGGAGATAGGCTACTAATCAGAAAAATAATAATCCTCCCTCTCTCCCATCCCATTTCCAGATGCACCTGTTCCAGATAAGTTTCTGAAATATTCATATCTGCCTTCTATTTTTTCTTCCTCTCATCTTGTGATGACTGCAAGTTCTAGATGGGTGGTTTAATTTATTTCTAATGAAGAAACGAAAGGCCTAAAGTCAGAATGCAGTCTGGAGTAATGTTTGAACTTCCTTTATAAAAAAAGAAAGGGAATTCACTCTCATGTTCCTGCTGCTGCTCTTTACCACGTCTGGCTGACTAGGCTAATGCAGCGCTATCTGTTTTATTAAATGCATCCATCCACTGCTATGTACACTTGAAGTGAGTTATTCTGCAGAAGATCAGGGTCTCTCAAGCCACGTGCAGGCTGGTCAAAGCTTGTGCTATTCTTCCAGCACCGTGTGTGCATCCACGTGCTTTCTCTCAAATGAGTGACTTCCTACAGACAGCATTGCCAGTGCTGAGGCTCTGTACCTTCTCAGCCACTTACGTTCCAGACTGAAAAGACAAGCTGAAGCCCAGAAGGGAGGTGAATTGCATAAGCACTTGTTTCTGGCTGCACACCAGGTAGCTGTGCAGTTGGCAGGCATTGCTAAATACTAGTGTCTGGTGAAACCATTACGACTGGTTAGGTTACCATGCCATATGTAACTGGAGAACAATTTCGCTGGCTGTTAGTGAGCAGGAAAGCCCCTGGCAGACAGTGGCACTGTGGGACAAAGTACAAAGAACCCAAAGTAACTGTTTTTATGACATGCATTTTATTTTTTTTCTTGAGCAGCAGAGAAAGGCCATAACCTCAAACCACCAGAAACAGCATATGCAGTGGCTCTTTATTTCCAGCAGAAGAAGATTAGCAGATGGTGTTTTCTACCCTTAATCTGTGAAGAACATTGAATATTTTAGGAACAGATTTAAATGCCTTTAGAAAGACAATATTGTGCCTGGTAAAGGGTCTCGCTGTTTGTCCAAATGCAATAGCATTTGCTTAAGAGAAGTTGCTAGAAAAAGCCATTAGCCAATCTTTTTATGAGCAGGCCCATACATAGGTTCAATGTACGTGAATGAGAAAAAGCTCTTCTTCAGGGTAGCTGTTAAAGAAGTATTTGTAGCTTGACACATAACTCTGTAAGATGTTATTCTGCAGTGAGCTTTGAGACCAAAGTAGTAGCATGCTTGCTGCTATATCCCATACTGTGATTCTGATGCCAAAACACTGACACACACCTGTCCCCCATCATTCTGTTTTTATGGCTTTAATAGACTATTATAAAACTGGCAGTGAACTTTTGTCAATTCTGATAATAGAAATAACATATGCATCTTTGCAGTGTGCTTTTCTTGTGTTCAGTGTGTATTCTGGAAATTTATCTAGAGCACTAAGCTTTTGAAAACTGTGGTCAGGAAGGATTTTGAGGCTACTGAAAGTAAGAGACAATTGGTAATGTATGATGTCTTTCTTGGGCAGCAGCTGAATTAGAATGCTATCATTTCCAAATCTAGAGGTTTCATATATTTCAAGATAATATCTCACAGACAGAAAATGCACTGTATTGCTCACCATGGGCAATACAAGGCATTCTCCTAAGTAATGTGTCAGTGAAGTGCAGTATATCGCTTTTTGGAATGGTAAAGGACTGAGAGGCAACACCTGTCTGAGCTTAAGACCCAAGAGAAAGCTTGAACCAAAACAGCTGAGGCCAACCCCATGCATGAGGGAAGAGGCTTAAAGTCTGCTCCAAGGAGACAGGAAAGGAAATTATAAAGATGGTCCATTGTATGCTATAAACAGGTCAGTGTATTGAGAAGTCCTAAGAACAGGACTATTGCTTTCTTCTGTTCTTGGTACCTACCGATCTCAACCACACAAAGTGGTGGAGAATGTAGTAGGAAATGCTGATGAATTTTATAATGTTGTTACTATATAGACTATAATGTTAGAATTTATTGTCTCAAACAGCAAAAACCTTTGAAGCAGGTTCGTGAAGCTAACACTGTATAAACTCTTAATGGGTCTTATGAGATTGTCTCCCTTAAATTTGAAATAGAATTTCTTATTTTGACTTGCAATCCATACAGTGCACTATTCCAGTTATTCCTGAGAACACATCTATATTTAGGAGGTAACTATGATTTTCCTCTGAAAAAGGAATTGGCTTTGGAATTGGAATAAGAAGTCTTCGACATTTCTCTTCTAGGACATTCCAGTCTCAGTTTTTCCAGATGTAACCTAATACGCTTACAGTTGGAGAAAATGATTTTTATATTTCGTGCTAGAGGTTTAGCTAGTCAGAGCAGATTTCAGATTGCTGTAGTCATGCGAATGTTCAGCAGGACTTGATGACTTGGTGGTGCTATTCACATCGCAACCTATAAGAAGAGAGGAGAATCACACACTATAAAGCAGAGGGTGGAAGCAGTACCAAGAGGCTCCTGTGCAGAAATTTAGTTTCAAAATTGAAGAGCTTTGCAGGCTGTTATCCACTAGGAAACATGTTGATAAGAGAGGTAGCTTTATGAGACAAGCAGTAGATGCCAGCAGAACTACACACAGTGCATATTGGTCTGGGAGCACTGCACCATGGAACATGTCTCCACAATGTCACCTGTTGGAGGAAACTGACATCTCTGTGTTGCTGGTAGAGATGTAGCTCCTAACAGAGACCTCTGCTTAAGCCGGACTGCAGGGGAAGTGATTGCTCAGTCTGTGTACTGAACTGGCCATACAAACTAAGATGAAGAACTAAACATGAAGTCTGATTCTCTTACTGAGAAAGCTGTTGAGAGGTAATACTGTGTGTGTTCAACACTTGAAGCAGTGGAGTGGCTGTTCAAACTTTATGATTTTTATGACTCTGAACAAAACAAGACCCCATGCATGTAAGGTAGGGTTTCCTTGGTTTTGACTTGCCAGATGAAGGGTATCGCTGACTTCATCAAAGAGCTGGGAGCTCTGGAATTGCCAATGATGGGCTTGCAATTTTGGTATGCTGGCAAAGTTTTAAGGAGAGAAGAAGCCAACCCTAAGGAAGGCTCTTTAGAGAGCAAGGTGATCCGAGCACCCGAAGAAAGACTAAACCAACCACATACCAAATGCTCAAGTGTAAGTGAAACTAATTGAGGAGGCAAGTGGGAATGGTGAGGTCCTGAAACTGTGAAAAGTGTAGGAAATGATACTGTTTCAAATGCCAGGAAAATGCCCCAGGGAAGGTAGCACAAAGCACAGGGACATCTTCCAGTGCCTCTGTAACCCTAGCAGTACTGATAAACAGTGGTGACCAGAGCTTGGCAAGGTGTGACCAAGTCCAGCGGCCTCTATACCAGATGAGGAAACAGCAGAGACCTCCAGAAGGAGCACCCACAGGGCTCCAGGGGGGAAATCTGTGTGGAAGAACTAAGCAAATCTTGTGTTTGTGAAGTTTTGCAAGTTGCTGAATCTATTTAGTGTCTCATTTCCCTTCTCTTTAATAAAGAGAAAGGTGATATTATTTTGGCATATTTTTGACAAAATAATTTGAATCTTAAAAAAGATGAGTGTAAAGGGGAAGGTAATTAGAAAAATGATCTGGGAATTAATTCTGCGTTCTGTTTCCACTTCAGTTACCATCTTTCTATGTGACCACGAATAAAACATTTCATTTGTGATTTCCATAGAAATAAGTAGGATAATCCAGACCCTCATTGCTCAAAATAGATGTGAAGATAATGCTGTCTTTCCACGCTATTTATTTAGTTTAGTCTTGCCTCAGGGCAGACAGGGATCGTCTCACAGAGCACATTTACCAAGGATACTCATGTGTTTTTATAGTGTCCTGGATGGGATCTGGATGCTGGACAATATACTGCAATAAAAATAGACCTTTATTAATAATAAAAAGAGGTTCTGCTGCAACCATGTTATTCATCAAATATTAAGCCAGTGTTATTATTAGAGCAGGGTGTCTGTGTTTTATGTACATTGTCTATGTAGACACCCTCTCCAGAAACTTATTTATTTGTAATTTTTTTGCAGAAAAATTCTCAAAGATTTGTTTTGTCGTCTTGTGATAGAGTCTCAAGATCATGGAACAGATGGTTTTAGTGATGCTCTTACGACTGGCATTGTAAATTTTTTTTCTGAGTAAGGTGCTGCCAGTGGAAAGGCTGAAAAATTTTAATTTCCATTTCACACCAGTACTTTGGCTGTAACTCTCTAATTGCACCTGCACGCTGTTGACAAGCTTGCTAATGGATCAAAGGGAGCTGATGTCATGATAGCCACAGAGAGGAGATACAAAGAGAACATGTAGTTTTTCTTGTCCAGTACACTGAGGGGTGCAGACCAGTTGCCAAAAATTGCAAAGAAATCTGAACACTTCAGTAGTCTGATCATGTTTCACATGCATTTTCCAGCATTAAGGAGAAAAGGGCCCAATCCTATGGGAAGAAATGTGAGCGTGATGGAGTTAAGAGCTGAGAGCTGCCTCAGAACTGCCAGGGGAGGTGTTTGAAGGTATAACTGGTACAACCAAAGAAAATGGTCACAGAAAGCAAGAGGCAGTAAGATTTGAGAGGGAGGAGTGTGGCTAGTGATATGCAATGAGGTCGGCAATTCAAAGAAGCTGAAACTGAGTTGTGAGCTTCGAGATAGGGAGTGAGCGACTTCCATGAGCTTTTTCAGCACAATGCAGGAGGTGGCAGCTGCTGGGGGAAATTTCCAGGAGAGAAATTTCCAGGAGAGGGACCTGGAAGCATAGATGTCTTTCAAAGAATGAAAATTTCTGTGTTTTGTTTTTGGTTTTGCATTTTCTTTTATTTTTTCCCCTTTTTCCTCCCCCTCCCTCCCAACTTTTTTTTTTCCTTCTTTTTTTTCCCCTTACTTCAGTAATGCATAGAAAGCAATTAAGCTCCCATACAAAGCCGCACATGACTTGGACATGCAGGACTTTGACTTTACCAGTTGTGATAAAGTACTTGCTGGGCAACCTGGTCCAAGTGCCCTTTTTTGGTGTGTCTGCCCTATCCTGCTTATGTGGATAACAACATCATTTTACAATTCTGGAAAAGGTTAAACATCAGTATTTTAAGTATACTGGACTAGTGATAAGTAAGTTCTTTTCCAGCAAGCAAACTTGAATTTTATTGGGTTTTGACTATCTGTTTTTAATGGCCAGGTTGCTACCTAAGAAGAAATATATAGCTGATTTGTACCACTTGACAAATCTGATAATTTTCTGATAATATGAGAAAAATCTCTCGTAGCATAGGGGCCTCTTAGATGATTTTCTAGTTGTTCTTCATCACAGCATTGTAAACATAATTAGTCCTTTGCATTTTTCTCATTTAATTCACTCCTTCCCGTGTGCATCTTATCATGCATTAGATGCAAGTTGAATCATTAATTAATTTGAGCCATTTCACAGAGCTAAAGGAACTCAGCTAACTGTCTTATCATTTTGAATTCAGAGGCACATAGTGCCTGCTTTCTGCCTTCACGTGAGAGCAGTCTCTGGAAAAATTCTTCACCTAAAATGAACTTGCAGACATGGCATTTCTTAACTGGCGCCTGACATTTAATACCAAAATTTCTCATCTACTGAAGAATTTACTATGTACCCTGAACTGTGTATGGATTAGCATCTATGTCTCTGGATTCTATTTACACTACATTAAAATATTTTATAATTCACATATGGATACATTAATTTTAAAAAATAACTATCAAACCCCATATATTATGTTGTATTTTCATTTCTTTATTCAGTGCTAGGTATCTTCTTAGAAGCATTTATGTGAATAAGCAAAGGGTTCCTTACATGACCTGCTTTTAATCCTGCTCACGTTATGGACATAATCCTTGATTCAGTCAGGCAAGCATCCTGCTGCAGATACTGGCCTCTGTGCTGAATACTGGGTTATAAGCAATCAGTGCATTATGGGAAATGAAGGTGTAATATGACTTTCAAAGGGTAGCCAAGACAAAATTTACATTTTTAAATCCGGCGCATCAAGCTGGAAGGTTAGCCGGGCCATCAGGAATTAGCACTGTAAAAACCTAAAAATGAGGAGGGCAAAATTCGAAAGAGATCCAAATAAATGACAGAAAATCTAGATACCATTTATTCTGCTGTCCTCCTGGTTCTTACTAGAATGACCTGATAAACATGTGCATGTGCATGTTTAATGTTTCACAAGTGGTGACCAACTTTGTTAGGCAAGGGTAGGGTGCAGCTGGGACTTGTTTTAATTTACTCTGATTTACACTAGCTTGCTGGAGCATGAATACAAGGTACCTGACCTCCAGGTTTCCATCACAAAACTAAAGATATAAGATATCTATATCTGAGAGCTCTGAACAGGCTGAAGCTGTGGAGTTGGAGGCTGTGTGATTTACAGATTCCAGGAAGCTTATTAGCAAGGTCCCCATCTTATAACACAGGGAACCATGACTATGTCAGTCTCTAGAATTTGGTGGGTAGAGAAAGGCTCTGGCTTCCTGCATAATATAGTCTTATGAAGGTTTCTGCTGTGATTCTAAAGGTTAAATCATTAACAAAAAGAAATTATTGTAGAATAGAGGAAACTGTACAGATAGTTTTCCTGGAATACTTCACTAAATCAGAAGGAAACCAACCATTTACATCACATTTAGTATCTTTAGTTATGCCTGTAGCAGATGTTCTAGGGCAGGGGTGTCAAACTCATGGGCCAAATCTGACCCTCCACCTTGTTTTATCTGGCCCGGCACCTTGTTTCTACCCAGCACTGAGCTCCTTGCCCCTGCGCTCCTGCCAGCGCCAGTCACATGTGCAGCGTGTGACACGTGTTACGCTGCAGGAGCAGGAGAATGATGTGAGCTGTGAGTTTGACACCCTGTTCTAAGGTGTAAGGCTTGAGCACCTTGAAGGGATTGAGAAGTGTCCTTCTGTGTGTGCAGAAGATCTGCTATGCATCGGAGGTTGCTCCTTGGCCTTCATCCTGGTCTAAAACAAACGTACTTGTAGCAGGCTGTTTCCCAGTGTAACCTTTTCTCCTGCTTTTACACCATCATAAAAAGCAGCAAGGTAAAACGTACTGGACACTTTTCCCATGTTAATACTAATTCAGTTCTCCATTTTTATTTTTATCTGTGGCCATTTTCTCATATCTGGTATATCTAATTCGACAAGTGTTGTCATTCTTCTCTCATGCACTATGCTGTGAATGGATTTATGTGTATGCCTCTCCTACCCTTGTGCCTTGTTTTATGGCTTGGATGGATGGGACAGTTTCAGTATTACGGGATCCACAGCGTTGCTGCTTTTAGTTGCCTTTTTGTTAAGTCTCCTTGACAAACTGCAGGCTAAGGGTTTTGTAGTTAAAATTGCTAGGAAATTTTTTCCTACTGATCAATTTTGAACAATTTGATTATTGCTAAATCCTATAAGACTCCAGTAAAGTAACTGTAATGCAGAGTGCACTGTTATTGGAACGGTTTTGTGTTTAGCAGGACTTACAGAATACTAGTCTACTCCTTTTCAAATATGGCTGTCTGAAAAATGCTGCATAAAATCGTTTGGTGTGAAAAGACCTTTGAGATCATAGAGTCCAGTTGTGCCTGTCCACTATTAAACCAGATACCTGAGCACTTCATCTACCTGTCTTTTAAATACCTCCAAGGATGGTGACTCAACCACCTCCCTGGGCAGCCTGCTCCAGCGCTCATCAGAAGAAATGGCTGCAAGTTGTATCAGGGGATGTTCAGATTAGGCATCAGGAAAAATTTCCTCACCAAAAGGTTATCAGCCACTGGACAAAAGTGCTTGGCCAGGCAGTTCCTAGTGTGGCAGGCAACATATGAACTGTAATGAAACCACCCTTCCACAATGCTTTATTCCTCTCCAAGTTACTTTTTGCTATCAAAATGAAGTGTGGTGTCCTTCTAAAGTGAATCTAACACCGCAAATGAGGCCTGAACACTACAGAATGATCTTCATGGATTTACATATTATGCTCTTATTAAAGCAATCCAAAACAGTAGTTGCATGTACCAAATATGCTTGCTAAAGTTGGATATTTACAGACCCTTCTTACTTCCATTACTCCTCCTTTGCCTCTGCCATAAAATAAAATGCAGTTACTTTAGCAGTCTCTGTATCCTGCAGAAGTCTTTAAATGTTAACTAAAATAATTTCTTTCTTTTCTCTGTTTAAAACCAATTTAGAATGGTTTTATTAAGGGGAAAAATGCTGTTGTTTTTCCTCAGAGCTATGGTTACACCCAAATCAAAACACAAGATCTAAGAATCCTTTATCTTCTGTTCCAGAGTCAGTTTATAATTAAAAAGGATGGAACTGATACCTCTTTTGTCAGGGAAAAACAGCAACCCCCAGTACTGAAACTGGGTATTGCTGTACTCGAGGAAAGACATAGAGTTGAATTTTGCAGCTGAACCCTTCTTTATGCTGTACAAAGCTTACTAACCAATATGATGGCCAGCTTCTCAAAAATGTTCATAATTGGCTTTTGTACAGGTCTTTGTCTGGAACTGTGAATATGCAATAAAGAGCCTGACAGAGCCGTTTGTGAAACCAGTAAATCTTCTTATTTTACATTCTAGAGCTTGCCTTCCTCTTCTCCTCTAACACCAGATCTCCCATGCCAGCTCTTCAAATGAACCTCAAAGTCAAGGAGATATTTTTGGATGGGAATGACAGGTTTGGATTCTCAAGTAACTATGCAAGTTTTAGAGCATAGTTTAATCTGGGTCTGATCAGACCCAGTCAACATGTGTTTATGAAAGGCAGGTCCTGCCAGAACAACCTGATCTCTTTCTATGACAAGGTTACCCAGTTAAAGCATGAGGGAAAGGCTGTGAATGTGGTGTACCTGGACTTTTGTAAAGCCTTTGACACTGTTTCTCACAGTACTCTGCTTGAGAAACTGGCTGCCATTGGCCTGGACAGGCACACCCTCTGATGGGTAAAAAACTTGGCTGGATGGCCAGGCCCAAAGAGTTGTGGTAAATGGAGTTAAATCCAGTTGGAGACCAGTCACGAGTGGTGTTCCCCAGGGTTCCGTGCTGGGTCCAGTCCTAGTCAATACCTTTATTAGTGATCTGGATGAAGGAATTGAGTGCACCCTTAGCAAGTTTGCAGATGACACCAAGCTGGGTGGCAGTGTTGATCTGCTTGAAGGAAGGGAGGCGCTGCAAAGAGATCTGGACAGGCTGGAATGATGGGCTGAGACCAATGGGATGAGGTCTAACAAGACCAAGTGCTGGGACGCAACAATCCCATGCAGCATTACAAGCTCAGGGAAGACTGGCTGGAGAGCTGCCTGGCAGAGAGGGACCTGAGGGTTTTGGATGACAACTGGATGATTATGAGCCAGCAGTGTGCCCAGGTGGCCAAGAAGGCCAATGGCATCTTGGCCTGTATCAAAAACAGTGTGACCAGCAGGACAAGGGAGGTGATTGTGCCCCTGTCGTCAGCACTGGTGAGGCTGCACCTCAAGTATTGTGTTCAGTTCTGTGCCCCTCAGTACAAGAAGACATTGAGATATTGGAGTGCGTCCAGAGAAGGGTGACCAGGCTGGTGAAGGGGTTGGACCACAAGTCCTGTGAGGAACAGCTGTGGGAGCTGGGGTTGTTTAGTTTGGAGAAGAGGAGGCTGAGGGGAGACCTCATCACTGTCTACGGCTGCCTGAAAGGAGGCTGTTGCAGAGCGAGTGCTGGTCTCCTCTCCAAGTGACAGGTGATAGTGCAAGGAGAAATGTCCATAAGTTGCACCAGGGGAGGTTCAGGCTAGCAATTAGAAAGAATTTCCTTACTGAAAGGGTGGTCAGGCTCTGGAATAGGCTGCCCAGGGAGGTGGTTGAGTCACCATCTCTGGAGGTGTTTAAAAACCGGGTATATGAGTTTTTGAGGGACATGGTTTGGCGAACGATGGGTGCAGCTGGACTCGATGATCTCAAAGGTCTTTTCCAATCGGATGATTCTATGGTTCTATGATTCTGTTCATCAAGGACTCAGAATTTGACTTCTCTTATTTTATGGACCTTATTAAAAAGAAACAGTGTAATTCCTCCCTTCCTATCACCTCAGCCCATGCAAGTAGAATGTCAACTCTTTTGAATCCTTACAATAAGAAGGGAGAAATACTGATGTATCATTGTAAAAGAAGCCCGAAGAGCTGTACCTGTGCTTTATGAAGGTAGCAGATACCTTGAGATGCAAATGTGGGGACCAGTGTTGCACTTCTTTGGCATTAAACACCTGCCACTGTACTCCAGGTGTGACTGTACTGTATGTTTAAATGCAGGAAACATTTCAGGCTGCCTTTATGATAGTACTGATCAAGTGATAAATATTCCGTGCCTGAAAATATCGCCCTGCAGGAAGCAGATGGGGTACTTAGTGGAGGTTTGGCATCTCTCTCTTCCTCTCAGTCAGCACTTTGTAGTTTTCAACAGCTGCTAAAACAGTAAAATGCTTTGTCAGGAAGAGTGAAATAGATAGGGTTGAGAAGCTGACAGGAAAGCCATCTATATGACCATTAAATTAATTGGTAAAAGTGGCCATAAAACAACAACAGGAACAAGCCCTGCTTCTGGGGTCTTAAGCAGACTAGTCTAGTGGGAGGTGACCCTGCCTATGACAGGGGTGTTGGAACTTGTTGATCTTTAAGGTCCTTTTCAACCCAAACCATTCTATGATTCTAACTTACTCTCGACCTGAACTGTTGGTCTAAATCCTCTGCTTGTGGCTGCAGTGCATGGCTAGGGTGTTGCATTGATGGGCTGTTTCTTAACACACCAAACCATAGGTCAGGATCCCCAGCTTCATCATGGCAAGTCGAGCTGCAGTACATGAAGTCTGGTGTTTTGTTAACAGAAAACAGAAGAAGGGCTTGTAAGCTAAGAGCTTGCAGCCAATATGGAAACAGCATGCCTGAGGAAAGATACTTTGCTTCATGGAAGGGACTTTAAAGATCAGGAAACCTACCATATGAAGTAAGGCTGAGAGGTTTAGGTTTGTTTACCCTTGAGAGGAGAAGGCTTAGAAGAGACCTTATTACCCTGTGCTAGTATGTGAAGGGTGTCTACCAAGAAGATGGAAACTCCCTTTTTATGAGGAGTCACATAGAAAACACAAGGGGTAATGGGTATAAGTTACTCCTGGGGGGATTACAACTAGATTCCAGAAGAAAATTTTTCACAATGAGAACAGTTAAACATTGGAATAATTGCCCCAGAAAAGTGGTAGGCTCCTCTACACTGGAAACTTTTACGGCTTAGCTTGATAGGGTTCCGGGCCATTTCACTTACAGTATATATATCACCTAAAAAGGTTGCACCAGATGATCCTTGAGGTCCCTTCCAACTTGGCCTTCTATGGCTCTATCATTATCTGGTTCCAACTCCACTGCCATGGGAAGGGACACCTTCCACTAAGTCAGGTTGCTCAAAGCCTCATCCAGCCTGGTCTTGAAAACCTCCAGGGACGGGACATCCATGACTTTGCAGGCCAACCTCTTCCAGTGCCTCACCACCTTCACTATAAAAAATTGTCTTCCTAATATCTAATCTAAATCTTCCCTCTTTCAGCTTAAAACCATTATCCCTGTCCTATCACTGCACTCCCTGATAAAGAGCCCCTCCCCAACTTTCCTGTAGGCCCCCTTTAAACACTGGAAGGATGCCTTTAAATACTATAAGTTCTCCCCAGAGCCTTCTTTTCTCTAGGCTGAACAGCCCCAACTCTCTTAGTCTTGTTCTGGTATGGTAAGTTCTCCAGCCCTCTCACTGTCTTTTTGGCCCTCCACTGGCCTCGCTCTAACAGATCCATGTCATCCCTGTGCTGAGGAATCCAGAACTGAATGCAGTACTCCAGGTGAGGTCTTACGAGACCAGAGTACAGGGGGAGAATCATCTCCCTTGACATTCTGACCATACTGTTTTTGATCCAGCCCAGGACATGGCTTTCTGGGCTGCAAGCACACATTGCTGGCTCATGTCCAGTTTCTTATCCACCAGCACCCCCAAGTCATTGTGCCAAGTAGTGACGGCGCAAAGCCTAACAGTATTCAAGAAGCATTTGTACCATGCATTCAGACATATGGCAGTAAATTTTGGGGTTATCCTATGCAGGGACAGGAACTGGACTTAATGATCCTCGTGGATTCCTTCCAACTGAGGCCATTCTGTGATTCTATGAAGTCCTTCTCTTCAGGGCTACTCTTAATCCATTTTCCACCGAGCTTGTATCTGTGCTTGGGATTGTCCCAGCCCAGGTGTGGGACCTTGCACTTGGCCTTTTGAACTTTATGAGGTTCGCATAGGACCACCTCTCAGGCCTGTCCAGGTCCCTCTGGATGGCATTCCTTCCCTCTAGCAAGTCGATGGTATCACACAGCTTGGTGACATTGACAGGCTCGCTGAAGCTACACTCAATCCCACTCTTCATTCATCTTAACTTTGTCTTCTTCAGTGCTGATTTCTTTCTACAATTGTGCAGTGTTGCATCTCCCATCACTTACTCAAGTATCCTCCATTAAATAATAAGAAAAGACAAAAAAATTCCTAGCGATTGCCCACTTCCATTGATGACATTGTATTTGCCAGGACTGGCAAGTGTGCTGCCTTTAGCCTGGGCTGAAAGGGAAACTTGAACCAGATGAATCCCACCTGTGCCGGTACTGCATAAGGGCAGAGCTAGAAATACTTTCAGTACTTTCTAAGCGTCTTGCGCTGTTACAGAAGAATTTGGAACAAAACAATGTTGTACTGCTGCAGTCACCTCTGTGTGAAGGCAGAAGTCATCCCATCATCCACTTTGTCAAGCAGTCTAGAATAGATGTGTGAGTAGTTTCAACTTCTTTACAACCCTCTGCAAAATTTAAGAAATAATATGTATTAAAATGCTAATCCTGATGAAGTTCGTTCTTTCATCCATCTGACTGACAGCTGATCACAAAAGAAACACAGAAACTTTCCACAGTGACAAGGCACAGGTAGCTGTGACAATAGGAAGAGTCATAAAGAAGTTTTGCAATATATTATTCAGGTGTTGAACTTATTTTGTAGCCTTGTGAGAAGTTTTACCTGGACAATAATGAGTGATAAACTCCCACCATTTTATTTGGAGCCGGATGAAACATGCTTGCTGTAGGGCTCAGGGTGCTGCTTCTGCTAAGATGTAGTTATCGCAATAACTAAATCTTGCATATATTCTCTTTAGTATATAACTGGTAAGAATTCTATAAAAGTTTATTCCCTTCCTTTCACCCTTTTTTTATCTCTAAGTTTCTGAATGCCAGATAGGTTGGGAGGGACAAGAACATGCTGAGAAAAGATCTCAGTACCGTTTGTAAACTTTGCATGTTGAAGTTTATTAAACAGCAGGGATTGCCTTACCTTGTGAAACATGTGCGTAAAGAGTGAAAGGAGGTTGCTCTTTCCAGAACCCTATGGAATATGAGGTAAGGAATATAATATCACTTCTCTAGTAATGTAAAAGTGATATCCTGGTTAAAGGAGGAATTTACTTGGGTTCATTTAGACCCCACATTATGCAGACAGTTCAGAGAATGGATTTCCTCATGGTTTTCAACTCTAGTCTTCAAGAAGGTCTGTCTCCTTTCTTTGTCCTGTGAACCTTGCACCTTTCATTCTGAGACTTAACACAGTCTCTATGGGAAGAGCAGGTGTGATCAAAGTGCTGTGGGTTGGGTAGAGGAAGGTGCTTAGATACAAGCCAAGAAAGTGGTAGCTGGGATCTTGAGATACACCCCATGAAGAACTGGGAAACCCTGTATGTGTCCTGGTTCTTAGAGAAGCATTGTCCTGAGGTTCTTAGAAGAACCTCTTGCCATCCTCACAGTGATGAGACTTACTGGCATTCATTATTTTTGAGTGCATGAGCAATCTTGGTGCTTTCGGCATGTTAACATGCAGAGGCTACTTTTTTCAGGTCCCTGAATAGCAGGAAATAGGCCAATCAGCCTAAAGTGAAGCTGGTCTTGTTCTATAGTGCAAGCAGGAGATGCTGACAGTGGCTGTTGGGTGCACAGGCAGCGATGTGCGTTCAGCTCGCTCCCTGCTGAGAAAGGGGGAGCGTGCTTCTAAGACAGATACTTATTTTTTGAACGCTGCTGTTTTCACTCTGGAAACCACCTGGAGTCAGGAAGTTGAAATGAGATGTGTATGCTTTTTCATCATGCAAGTTAAATGCTTGGGAAAAAACAAGTGAAACCTACTGGACGGATCATATGTTCAAGACTGAAGTTTGCAGCTTCTTTTTTTTTTGTCAGCGTTTCCCAAAGCATGGTGGTTCAAGAACCATTTGTGGCACGAACCTGAAACCATGCCCCCTAAAAGAATGTAGCTACCTTAGCTTGCTGCTTGACTGGAGGTGGCCATGAACAGTACAGCTTATTTGATGCACTGTGAGAGAGGAGTAAACAGAAAACACTGGCAACATCTCTGAGAGACCTGCTTTAATTTGTAAGAGAGGCTGTTGGTACATGCAAGATAGACCGTAAAGCTTGCTGTGGTACATGATACAAATGAGCTTATAAAGAGACATCCAAATTATCTTAAGCAAAAATATCCAGTGACTACACAATATGACTCCTATGTGGCTGCATTAACCTGCCCTTGGTGAAGAGCTTTGGATCCCCATGTTGTTCTAGCACCTGCGCACATATTGTTGTCCTCCACAAAAAGGGAGAAAAAGAAGGAGTGTTGCGAGGCTGTATTTTTAATGTCTTGGAGGATTTAAGGGTTAAAGACTTGCTAAGCCTTGGAAAGAAGATGGTGTTTCAGCACTGATCTAAGCCAATCTGAGACCATACTGCCCCTGAAAAGGAATAATGATCTTGGTCTTTATGAAACAGAATGCATTCCTAGCATCTGCCTTGGATTGGAAGAGAAGAATAGGTTGGACTCATGTTGTGGGTAGATGTGATACTGCCTTTGGGCAGTTCTGCCTTTCCTGAGATCCTTGATTTGGACATGTCTTCCACTTATTTCACTGGGAACTGAATCAGGTCCATAGTGATGTCTAACTGTACAAATGAAAAAAATAGTGTTGCAGAAACAGAGATGTGAAAGGAATGCCATCTTAATCTTTTCTTGAAATTTAAATACTGTGATCCCTCTTTTCTGCATTAATCTCTCCTAATGAAGATTATCCAGCATCTAGAGAATACCTGTCAAAAAAAAAATAATTCTAAAAACCCCAAAACCAAAATAGCATAGAAGAAATCTATTAATCAACACTTTTCTTTGAGGAAGATAACAAAATTAGAATGTCCTTTCAAATTCAACTAGACTTTACCTAAACAGAAGAACTTTTCTGACATAAAGAACCTTCAGGGATTTAGTTAAAATCTGCTAAGATAAAACATATACCACATCTCACTCTCCTCAAAAAGCCTATAATTATATTCATTCCCATTAACTCACTCATAAGGGTATTTTGTATGTCTGCAAAACATATTATGGCCATTTGGTTCTGAATGTTTTTGCAGGACTGTCACTGAATTTAAGTAAAAAAATGGCTAAAACTATGAACAACATTTCAAAGACTATAACAAGAGTGTTTCAGTAATAAATAAGTCAGCAGATAGAAATGTCTTACTAATTTCCTGTCAGGCCAAGCACAGTCAGAACTTGAAGGAGAGGTTAAGATATATTTTGTTTGATGTATCTTGAAAAGGCGCTATTCAAGTGAAGGTCTGCCAACATTTTCATTTTAATTTTGCATTGTAGAACCCTGCTGAACATTGTCTGACTGCCGTTTAGTCATTAATTTCTTTCCAATAGCAGCCCTTTCACCCTCAGAGGTAAAATGGGAAAATTGGCATTGGCTCTGCTCTGTTCATAATTTTCATGTTAATTACCCTTGAATATCTGTGCAGCATATCTGTGTATGTCCAGCTTCCTCAGTGGGTAAAGACTTTAAACATACTCATGAGGGATCAGCCTGATGATTCTTGTACCAAGAAAGATATTCTTGGGGGTTAGGTAAAGCCTCCTGATTGATCCACACAGTGGAAAAGTTAAGACTTCATGCTTATTGATTCAGATGGTTTTTATAACTAAGTAAGAGTCCTTTTATTTTGAAGTTTGAATCTCTTACTTCCTCTTGCAAGGCTGAACATTTTATCTGTGAATTTCCTACTGGATAAACTAATGGTGAGCTCCTCTTTCTCAGGAAAATGAGTTGCTATGTTCTTTATCATCAGCTCTGTACAAAATGGTTTGCCAGCAGTTCCAAGCATGAGCTAAAGTCCTTCTTGGGTCTATGATGCAGTCCTCACAGTGGAGAAGATGAACTTCTGAAATAATTTCAGTTTTTATGCAATAACAAGTATAAAAATAGGACTTTTGATCCATCCAAAAAAACCCCAACCAGGGTATACTGTGTCACCCAGCAAAAGTACAAACAAAAGGGTGGAGACACGAGGGAGCACAGCAAAGCTGGTTCAGAGCAAAGTTCATTCCCACAGTATCCTCTGCCAATGGCAAACACTGGCAGTTACTTGGAAGACAGGCATATGTGAGACTTTCCAGCAGCTTTATTTAAATCAGATCCTTTTTCACCTTCGTAGATTCCTCTTCCAAGTGAGTGTCTGGTCTTCTCTTGCACCCCTCAAACTATTTGCAGCAATAATATCCTTTGGTAAGACAGACCAACAAGCTGTTGCATGAAAAACCATCTCCTTTACCTTGAGGTTGGATCCTTCTAGTTTCACTTTATGGCCTTAATTTTTATATTGGAAAAGACTGTGCATAATTGATGCCTGCTTATCTGGTCCTGGCCACTCTTGATTTGTAATCAGTTTCATACCTGTACTAAAATGACACCTTTTCATACTACAGGACCATACGGAATCTCTTCCTTGTTCTGTAGCTTTACTCATTGTAGTTGCTTTTATCTGAGTATCTTTCATTCTGATACAGCCTTTTTCAGTTGAGGTAACAAGAACCACACACTATTGAACATGTGGAAGAGCCATAGATAGATTTATAGAGTCATGTAATAAAGTTTTATGTATTGTTCATTTGTTCTTGATCACGTGTTCTTTTGTTTTTGTCTATTTTAATTTTGCTATTTTGACTCTATGGACTTGATGTTTTTATGGAACTATCCTAATGCCAACGTGTTTTTCATGGCTGTTAATTGTCAGGTTTGTGTCCATTGTTTCCCATGTGAAGTTACAATTTTTTTTTCTTTATGTGCATTGTTACCTAAATTTTCATTCATCTGCCATTTTATTGCCCAGTCGCTGAATATTTTATGGTCTCTCAGCAATTCTTCCTACTCTGCACTCATTCTTGCTACTTGAATAATTTTTTATCAGATGTAAACTTTCTCACTTTTTGTCGGTTATTTATAAGTATATTTAATGTCAGCACAGTTCCTGGAAGAAATCCGTTTATTATCTGCACTGTGAAAGCACACTCTTTGTTTTTTTCTTTTAACTAGTTATTTTTCCTTGAAAGGATTTTTTACTTAATCCATAGCCATGCAACGTTCACATATATATGATTAAAAGGAGAAAAATAAAAATAAATCATCACCAGAAGTAAAATTTCTGCAGAAAAATCTTTGAGCAGAGCCAAGCTGTGTCCAAGCAATAAATGCAGTCACACAGGAGTTTAATCAATGTCCTCCCAACAGAATCATTTAAATCCACACAGCCTGCATATTCTTATCCCAAAATGTACTATGTCATCCAGAATTCCAGACAGGACATCCACCGGGCCACAGAACAAACTGCCAGGAGTCTGTAAAAGGGTTCAAAACCCAACTGTGAAGAAGAAAAGTGTGTGGGGTTTGTTTGGTAAATTTTTTTTTTTTTTTTAATTTCATGAAACTGTCTCTGTGGTTCTGATCTCTCAGGAACATCCTAAAGGGAAATGCTGAATTGTGATCCTAAGACCTAAACCCCGTCTGAGAAGCAAAAATCACCCTCTTGTATTCCACAGAGGGTATTTCCCCATTGCTTTCTGTTTCTTCCAGAGGCCTGTCCTCTGGCTATATGCTCTCTTCTCTACCTGTTCTAGCAAACAATTTCTTTCATGCTGATCAGAGAGGCTTCTTAATTCAGCCACTTCAGTAAGACAGATTAGTATCAGCCACAGAGAAATGCATCAAAGCAGCACAGTGGACTGAAGTGCTGTGGTGGCTGGGAGGAGCAGCCTGGAGTTGATGGAATGAGCAGGAACAGGAGGAATTTTTGCACTGATTTTCTGAAGAGGAGCATGATTCCTATGTATAGACCTTTACTGTAATTATGTGTAGACCATATCTTATTTAGAGTTTGTAATTGCCTGAGAATATGTACAGATTTGAGCTTGAAAAGTTGTGGTTTCCAAGGTTTATCAGATGGTAAAACAAAGATATTCCCTCCCCTGAAACCTCTCCCTCCCCATTAAATTGCTTCCCTACTCTTGATCTGGCTCTGTTTCAGCAGAGTTGCTGTGTTTATGCAGGTCTCTTGTTCAGGGAATGAGGTGGGTAAAGCAGATTGTGGATGTGTGCCCTGATTTTGGGCAGGCCAGCAAGGCAGATATGTGACTGGGCTGGGAGAGGCAGACAGGTTGCCTAACTGTTTCCTCATGTACAGTCCTGCTGGCTGTGGACGTAAAGCACACCCCGCTCAGATAAAGGCCTTTAAATCTGTGACCAGCTGGGAGCAGGATCCTCTAACAGCAAGTACTGGGCAACCTTTCTTACAGATATTAAAATGGGTAGCTCATGAGACAGCCACAAAATGGCTTTATTGCTGAAGTGGTTTGGTTGCACCATGTTCTTGGTGCAAGGACCACTTTGTTATTTAACACACCTACAGGTGAATCTCCTCAGGTTTAGGACTCCCAAAAGGCCAGTCGATATTTTATATTAAAGGCTTTGTGTTCTTTCATTCAGTTCATATTCCCACTGTTTGCTGAGCTATATTGTATTTGTAGGCATCTCTGCTTAGAGGATCTGTTTATTACTTATTATCTGAACACCTATTCAGGAAACAGGTAAGGAGTCAGTGTAAATTGATCAGGTCAGTTTTCTAGCAGAGCAAGTCAATGCATTTAAAGAAAAATAAAGAGATGACAGTGATGTGGATATTCAGGAAATACCTGTAAAGTTTTTTCATCTAAACTATTTGATGCTACCTGAACACCAACAGGTACTTCTGAGAACCAAAAAGTGAATGTCTGAAGGATCTTTGCAAGGAGCTGAGTTGAGTTTACTGATTAGAGCCATTTGAAATGCCCATCCTCGTGTCATCCCTTACCCACCTGTCTGGGCTTGCTGGAAGGACAGACTTCTGCCTTGTTCATTCCCTATCCTGATCCCCAACCTTAGGCTTGACCATCATGCAGCATTTCTTGAACTCATTCTTTGTCTAGATGGAGTTACAAATAATAGCTGTGTCAGTCCATGGCCTCTTTTAGTTGTTTATTTTGTTGGGGGAAGCACTAAAGTCTCAAAAGTGTGGACTTACAAGAGGATATACTAGGCATCCCCATATGAATAAGCGATCTGTAATTGTGTACAAGTGCTTCTGATGGCTTCAAGCATATTTTTGCAGGTGCCCCATCTGGGGAAAAAATGGCCACGAATGAGACCCAAAATCATGCTAAATATTGCAGAGAACATACCAATGAAGTATTTAAAGATTTAAAAAAATTCCTCGATTCTGAATCTACAAAACACCATTTCCTCCATCTGCACTCAGTGCTCATCATTTAGTTACAAACCCACATCATTCCTTCATTGCTAATAGCCTTCTTTGAATATTGAATTGCCTCATTAGGCTCTTTTATTCCATGAATGCAATTCCTCCTCTGAGTCAAATAAGCAGTTCTTTATTTTTCCCATTGATTTTTAGTTAAATATATCAGACTGGTTCTAAGTAATTAATAAAACAGCACAGAAAAACTTCTTATCTTTGGAATTGTGTGGCATAGGCTTTTTTATTATAATGCCTCTCTCTTGTTTTTAATGGAAGCTCTTTGCCACCAGTTTAAGCTGCCTTGTTTGCTTTTGTCCAGAGACTCCATGTATTCCTTGCAGGTTGGAATGACAATTGCAAAGGCCTGTTCCCATATAACTTGGCAGAGTCACCCCTAATGAGGGGGGTTACACTTGCATCAAACAGCTGGAGGAGTTCGCAAAGCATTGAACGGGTTTGCTGAATTAGTGTGTGAGTCACTGCAGAAGTTAGGAGGAAAGCCCTATCTCATGCTTTGATGTGATAGCTCTTCTTAGTTATTAATAGGAGCTAAATAACCACAGTTGTGATATCTGCTGTAAATTTGTCTCTAATTAATCTGTTGAGCAGACTGTGTGTTTCTAAATATAAGTTGCTTCTTTCTGTCGCACTGGTTTAACAGTTTAGGTAAACGAATACAGATGTTTTATTGCTCCCTTAATGAGTAAGTGGAAAACCATGGATGATTTTCTCAGCATATAATCTCTCTGTAAAGTGTAATGCCTTTTGGGACTTGAAAGTCTATATTACGTAATTATATAGTCACAGGTGGTTGGGTAAAATCCTGTCTAAGGTGAGCCAGAGGACTGTCTGATTTACTGCTCATGACTTTAGGGAGAGGTGAGAGGGACTCAGGTTATGGTTACACCAGAAAACGGTTGCTGGGAAAGCCAAGACCATCTTCAGTCCAGTGTGTGGTAGCAGAGAAATGCAGACGATTTTCTTCAGGACACATCTGGGAAGTTGTTGTCCTGCAGTGTGTTGATCATATTGCCTGGCATCAGTTTAGTTTTTAGGCTGCCAGAGACCATGGCACAAAGCTCATCATCCAAATGGCAGCTTTATTGAGAACTGATAGGAGCAAACTCCATTTTGTGTTAGGTTGGACCAAATATGGCCATATGGGAAATACGTGGATAACAGTTGCTTGTGCATTTGCCCTCTTGGGTTAGCTACGTAGGTTGTTTCAGCCAAAGTGGTACTTTTTGAGAGTATGTAAAACCATAAAAGAGAATGACAAAATCTAAATAAGAGGAATTTGTTAGGTAGTACATAGGCAGAAGGAGATACATCTATGAGCTCTCATATCACCACTGTCCCTTTGAAATCAGCCCCACAGTAATGCACACAGCACAGCATGTTGTGGCCAGCATGGAGCTGACGCAGGCACTCTATGTGTTATCATTTAACAGGAGACACTAGTTCTGATTTATGGGTGGGCTGGGGTGAATTAGTAGTTGATAAAAAGATAGTGTGTCCAGACCTTCAGATTTAACTTATGGATGTGTTTCTGATGTGTTTTGTGGTCCTACATGTTACTTAACCCTCTATGCTAAAGCTGACAGAGGTTGTAAGACTTCAGTTAATATTTTGGGGATGATCTAGAGTTTCAAGCTGAACATTTATATACTATCACTGAAGAAAACTGTTTGTGTATTGCATACCAGCATTTGTTGTGGTGTAACTTGGGCACTACAGCTGCTTGAATTAAGTACCTGTTACCATGCAGTATCTAAGCTTGGGGAAACATTTAGTTTCCTTATATCCAAAGATGTGGAACCCTATGGGGCCATAAGGTTGCTGTCACGGGTCTGATGCAGCTCCTTGAAGTGGCTTTCTCTGCTCTTTATGAACAGCCCTTCCACAAGAGCATTTTGCTTTTCTCGACCTGGGATTGATACTTCATGTATGAGATAACAGCTGTTGAGCTGAACTGGAACCACTTCAGCCTGTGCCAGCAAGCTGGGAGCTAGCATTAATATCCCACAGACAATGGAAGCAAAACAGTAGCCTGTTGAAGAGCTGGTGAAAGAGGGGAGCAGCTGCTGTGCAGCACAAAATCTGAGGCCCAAAGTAACTGTGTGCAGAAGAGGGTCTTTTTGAGAACACTGCAAACAAGTACATATGGCCTTAATGTGCTCGACATTTGAAATACCATAATTAAAGTCAAGTGGATTCTTACGGCTGTTATTCAGCACAAAATCAAAGCTTGGAGCTGACTTCTCAGCTGATAAGCCAGCTGAGGTTATTGAGAAAAGTGTGCATGGGACTTGGGGAATAAAATGCTGCCACACAAACTCTACCTTTCATGTGGCCATGTGGAAGCCACCCTCCTACCCTCTGGCAGGCTTTGGAGAATCTTTGCTTGCTGGTAGTAGGGTAGCAACACTGGAGTCAGTTGAGCTGTACCAGTTTACACATGATGAGAATCAGTAAGGTGAGGATTGGTATATTTACTGCCTGCAAGGCAGGCATGCAAAGAAGTATTTGTGTCATTTACAAATGGATAGAATATGATTTGTACAAGTGTTCAACATGTTAACTTCCTCTTGTGTGTCAAAGTGTGGTAGGCAATGCTGGGAGAGTGCTGGTGAAGCAAAAATGGAAGGTTGAAGCAATGTTGCTTTGGGAATGAAGGGTATGGGGAGAAGAGGGAAAGAATAGGAACTACTTTTCAAAGCAAGCAGTGAAGAAGACTAACCTAAAGGAGAGAAAAAGTGGAAAGAGGGATTATAAACAGATAAGAATGAGACAAGACTAGTTTGATATTTGTGATTTAGCTATAGTTACTGATCCTGTTATTTTACCTTCCTGCCATAAACATGCCTTGACTCAAGCATCCCTGAGATGGAGAGAAAAAGGGATGGAGCGGCTTCCTGAGCTTGTACATGAAAACCTCTGCATTGACTTGTTTTTACAGTGAAGTAGCTATTGGAGCAAATTAAGATAAGGCCTTCAAATCCAGCTCTCCTCAGCATGGTTGTTTGGATGTCCCCTGAAAGGACAGCAGAACAGCACTGGCATCCACATATCTCATCTCATGCAGAGGGGTTACTTCTAAGCTTGTACATCAGTCCTATTTTGCTAGAAATATTAACTTCCAACCAGATCCTGTGCAGAAAACTCAACAGCTTCTCTTTGTGGGAGAAGATGACAGCAGGACAAAGACATCCTTCTCTGGCCATTTGGAACAGAAACAGGTGTTTTAATCTGTTGATGTCAATCCAAATAACCATGTCTACATTGTTCACCATATACTAAGGCTGTGTCTCTTGGCACTGTGGAATGAGCTGGATCACCAGGTTTTTTCTTGCAGCTACATCTACAGTGCTTAGGAGAGGCCGGATGTGTAAAGATGTCCAGTGAAGAATGTACCGCGGTCTTAAAAATGAGAAAGCTACTTGGCACAGACAGGTAGTGAGCAAGCATCTATACTGCCTGTTGATAATCTTTACCATCCCTAGGCTGAGCTTATGTGACTATCTTCTTGGATATTTCATAGTAGCTTGATGGCTGCCTTATTTTGCAGTGCCTCTGGTCTTCCCCAGAATTCAGGATCCTTGGGAAACCTTCCCTATAACCCTGGCTTCACCTTATGGGGGAAACAAAAGCAGGTAGGCTTGTAAGAAGAACTTTATTTCAGCAGAGAATCTGTCTGGACAAAAGCCTATAAGCTAGTTTAATTGTTTAATGGTTGCAACACGCAAAATGGACTTTTTTTAACAGTAAAACTAAAATGGACACAGTTGTGACTTAAAATGCTCTAGCACTGAGGCTGACTTTGTAGAAATAGGGTTTGCTAAAGCGATTGCCTTTCATGGTGGCACACTGAGTTATGAGGCAATTCCACAGTTTACACAAGGTGTAAATAAACTTGCTCCCCTGACTATAAACTGCCTCCATTAGTCTTATGGCCTTGTAATGAATCCTTTTAAAATATGTAGTCGTGCTGTGCTTCAAGAGTGCTAGTACTCACCTGACCAGAGTCTTTTCATATCTCAAGATCTGTCTCATACTCCTCCTTTCACTGATTTGCAAAGCTGCCACTTCTGCTCTTGTAAAATATATTCCCTCCTTCCATGCACTTGTGCTCTGGTTCTCTGATTGCTCTGCTGATCTCTGCTGGGATGATGCCAATTTCGAGCTTCATCCCAGTGCCCTTCCTGCAGTATGGATTGCTCCCTCTGCCTATGTACTGCATGTCTCAGTAAATTGCATATGGCTCTTGGATAATGAACATTTATGCAGGTTGTGAAAATGTCATTTAATGGGCTTGGTCAGATAGGGAACTATTTGCAGTTTATTTTCTTGAACAGTGGCTGATATAAGGAAATGGTGTTGACTTGTAGTTTATAAAAATCTAGATTTGGTAGGAAATTATGGAGACATCATCCTGCCTGCCGTGTTTAGGTCTGCGATCACTAAACAAAACAGGCTTCCCTCCTTTCAGACATCATATTGCTGCCACTTGTAAACACTGCTGTAGAATGACATTGCTCCTTCTGGAGGTCTACAGAGTTTGATTTATTGCCCCCTGCTTATTTGCTGCAGTAGCACAAAATCCTTGGAGTTTATGTTCATATGAATTCAGAATGAACAATTAGATGATTAGTTCTAGTATAAAAAAAGTTGCTCCAATGAGTAAATAACGAAGTCATGTTGCATAAAGAGATGGGTATCTTCTTTTCAGTTTCATGTTGGTCTTTGGGTTGCACTTATTGTTATTGAGTCTGAGTGCCTGACAGTAGTACATTAAATTGCTTGGGAGTAACATACCAAGTGGTGAGTGGCTTGGCTTCATCCTCTTCCTCATAACTACTGCTCAGTCATTTGAGAAGTCTGTAAAAGCTTTCTGAAACCACCAAACTGCTTCCAAAGCACCACTTGATCTAGTGCATTTACAGATTCAAAACTGAGCCTATAAAACTTATCCCTGTACAAAGACCACCCAACACCATCAGGGTGTGCAAAGAACCGGAGCAAGCATGCTCTTTTGCTAAGTATGGGACACATGAGTCATTTCTATTACCCAGACCTCTAGACATAACATAAAATAGATGGTACAAAATAATATTAAAGATATTAAAGACGGGAGGAAATTGTGTTTTCCCCTTGAATTCTTGAGCTATAGAGTAATGGATTTCTAGTGCAAAAACTCAGCTACTAATGCACACATAGGAAGTGAGGGTAAATAGTAGAAACCTCAAATTTTGTACTGTAAAGTAAAAAAGACTCAGTCAAGTAAAAGGCAATACAGAAGTGCTTTCACAATACAAATTTGGTGATTCATTTCCTAGCAGGGAATTAGCTTTTATCTACTTTTAAAAAAATGTTAGTACACTGGGTGTATCTTAAGCTGTTTAGAATTTATGACCCTTCGAGTATCTAGCATATTGAAGAATTTTCTCTCTTTGTTTGAGAATGATCTGTAAGGCCCCAAATCTATATTTTTCCTTTTTCATATTTTAAAACATATTTTTTAAAAAATAAATTCCTGTTCAACTTGTGCATTGCCAGTTCAGGTCTTTTCTATCATCCTTCTCTGTTATGATCCTGCGGAATGGCCAGGGGATTCAGAATAACAGATCTCACACGCAGAAAGTAAATAAATTAATTTTTCCCCTTTTGGAATGGTGTAAATTTTGAACAATGAATTCCCTCAAAGCTGGGAATAAATTATTTGAAGTGCCTCATTCGAGATCACACTTAAATATACTGGCTCCCTTGAATGCTTGTGAACACTTGCATTTGAATTCCTTTTTAGGACTTCTTCCACTTAGTAATTAATACTCATCCTTATATAACACTTGTGACAGAAAGCACTGTGCAAAGAGATAAAAATGGGCAGTCTGCCCCGTTAAAAGGAGATGAATCCACAGTACTGCTGCTGAACTTGCTCCCTGAAATAGTGCAGTGGAGGTTAAAAGTTATGTGTCAAATATAATACTCTTGCTCTGTTGCACTTGGTGACTGCAGTCAGTCTTTTAACTATTAAAGTAATAACATTTAAGGCTAATCATTTTTAGACATTTTTCATTAATGACTTTTAAAAGATTCTGTTTCAGAGCTTTTTTGACCAGAAAGCAAGATGGGAGGAGTTTCTGTCTAACTGCTGTATCAAAGCTTAATTCTTGTCTGATCAGGTACATGCATCCATTTAGGGCCAGTGCACCATTTCAAGTAACTACAGACTACCTGATTATCATGATTGTTCTGGAAGTCAGAAATAATTCCCATTTTCTGGCCAGAGGAAATCCATATGTTTCATTTGAGCTGAATTGGGTCTTAGTATATGATTTATCATAGCACAAATATATTTCTTATAATTTTGAAATCTATGAAGTCATATTGATAACTAAATTGAAAGCTTTAAGTACTGTCTTAAATACATAGCTATTATTTTACATCTACAGGAAATGCAGAAGAAAGAAATGCAAAACAATAGAAAAGGAATGTCCAGTTACTTGACTTATCCTCACAACAAAGTTTCTTTTCTTTGTCCAGACGAAGGGAAAACCAGTCCATAATCTAGATTCTTGAAATAGCCCATAATTTTGTTTTCTTTATTTTACTGTCTAAAAGTACATACCATTTCTGTAGCACATTATGTATGTAATAGATACTGGGAATGAGCTGGGGTGTAGCAAGCAATGCCAACCCTAACTTTCCCATCAGGAAATTAATTGGGGAAGAGCTGCTGTTGAAACTTGTGGGATGTCTGTGTTATCTGACGTGGAACAAGGTTGGTTGTTTCTGTCCTGAAAAAACATACTCCTGTCATTTGGAAAGAGCAGCTGCATTTATTCACTATTTTCTCATGGGCATCCCAATTTCTTTGTATGTGTTGGCAGCAGAAGACTATGAATGTCTCTTTTGGAAACCTCTGGCAGAAATGTCTTGTGGGTGTTTGGGCCTAGGACAAGCATGAGGTCTTGATCTCTTTGACTGTCTATAAATTGAAGCATGACTCGAGTTTGCAAGCTATAGGCCTCAAGAAGGTTTAGGTGGTGACTTTGGTCTTTCATATGTGCTCTTCCAAGGGGCCAAGGGGCACAAATGTGTTTAAGCTGCTGTAGCTAAGTGCAATTCCCAAAGAAGATACAGCTGGTGGAGTGATTATACAGGGGAAGAAAATATTGGGACAGCACAAAAGGGAGGATAGGTAGAAAGATGACTATGATATATACTTTTTTCTGATGGAAAATGGGAAGTTGTTCTGAGTGAAGGAGAAACGAAATTCAGCCTGCAGTCACTCATGGAAAATGGCCGGTCTGTAGCTGCTACTTTCCATTACAAACCAGCTTTTGGGAGGTCAATACTGTGGTGTGGAGCTGAACCTTCCCCCTTGTGTCTAAAGCTGGTGAGGCAGCATGGATTCAGGACTGAACGTGGGACAGAGGTCAGGGAATCCCTGATCAATCCAACTTTCGCCCCTACTTGCCTATGTGTCATTGGGCTCCATCTTGTTCTCCTTTATCCTCAGGTAACCAGATGGCTTTGACCCTCTATGCTTTTTCTGATCCATTTACTTGCTGGGAACAAGAAAGAAACCATCCATTTATTGCACAGTAAAGAGCAACATTACCAGATATATACAAAATTATTTTACTGATCTGCAAAGGATAATCTGACGGTTTTTTAAAAGGAGACTAGTGGCAAGGGTTTATCTCCACAGGCATTCAGCAATCCCTACCAGGCTGTCACTGTACACAGTCTCTGACATCAGCCTCTTCTACCGCCTTGTATGCATAATAGATGGCATTGTCAAGATTAGTTTCCTAACAGTTTACAGTACTAAGGAAGAAACTGTCTTCTGCTATAGTTAACCTTAATGATTTTTAACCCAACTATTAGTCTTCACATACAATATTGTTTTCCCCTTTGGCTTGAAGCAGGAAAGCCTGTTGAAAACCACAGCATCCGTTGTAAGGATGTATATGTTCATCACTTAAGCCTAGGACTTCAAAATTCAAAAATATATTTGGCCAAACTTTTTTTGTATAATGAACTCCAAACTCAGAACTCCAAACTGTAGTGAAATGTTTCATTAAAATACCTTGTGAATGCTCAAGAAAGCTCTTGATTTTAATCTTTGCCTAGGGAGTTTTTTTCAGACTGCAGTCTAGATTGTCCTTAAAGCCTATAGTACTGCAGGAAAGGTAACTGAGTATCTCGGGGGAGAGTCACAGGCTGTTCAGATTCGTGCCAGTGAGTTCCTGTATCTCCTGCCTAGAGCCTTCCAGCAGCCACAAATTGATCTGGATAATATGGTTGTTACTGTGTCTCCTTTTCTCTGCAGCCAACACGAACTACTTGCCACTAGAGTGGCATTTCTGGTACATGGCCTCAGGGAAAGTATGTGAATGGAAGCGCTAGCATCATCATTGCTATGATTTCTGTTTAACCAGTGTCCCCTTTTAGCAGTCTATCCAATTGCCAGTTATACCGATAAGACCTGTCTAACAGTTCATCTGCCAACCTCCCCACCACTATGGTACCTAGCTTCTGTGAAGGCCTAAAAGGATAGAGAGACTGATTCTACCTGGCGTTCTCATCAGGAGAGCAGCATTTTGTGCTTGTCTTCACCTGGACTGTGCTCATTTGCAGATAGCCCATGTTTTTAGCACACAATGGGAGGAGATGTGTTCAGTTGCATCACTAGAGCTCAGATGTGAAAGAAGATCTTTGCATGTTTCCAGGCCCAGCTTTTTGTCTGGCTACATAAAACAATTCACAAAGAGGGTGGTTCAGCTTTCTGTGATTTCATTAATTTGTTTATTATCAATGAGCTCTGGGTGAAGCGTTTAATGTAAATGGGTTAAATAATGGGATGCTGTTCCCTTCATACCCCACCCATGTGACAGGTTGGCTATTATCAAGTGACTTGATCTTTTCCACTATCAAGCAGAATAATTGAAATTGTTTGCTTCCAGAAACATGAGAAAGCAGAGTGTCCCTGGTTATTCATGCCTTTCTTCCATCTGAGCATCACTCCAGTGGGCATGCAGTTGTTCTAAACAAAGGATATGCTTTCTTTCAGGGCTGTTTTATCCTTAAAAAACAATCAATTACCTAGAACAAAAACTCTGTTTCATCTTTCATTATTTTTCTAATCCTAACATCTTTTCTGGATCCATAATTTTTCTTCATGGTTTATAAAGTTGGCGTAATGTGTTATACCGCAAAATATTGATACTGATTTATGTGGTTCCAGTTATGCAGTGTGCATTTCATTTTATGTCTGGTCTGTGGGTAGAAACCTCCCCAACCTGAGTATGTGCTGTGCCACAGGAACCCCTGCTTCTTTTCTCTTACTACTCCTATGGAGGGAAATACGTTTCCTTTCAGAAATGTTTCTGAGGCTTTGTTTTCTCTTGATACTCTTGCCTTCCACAATCCCTTCATTGCCTTGTGGATTGTTAGGGCTAATTTTATGGTTTGTTCTGTGGTTGTAGAATATCTGCTACTTCCCAGGATGTCTGTAAAACAAGCTGACAAACCAGCCTGATGCTTATCATGCCCCATAGCTTTCTTCACTGCTTCCAATTTTTTAAGCAGCCTTTGAAACCCATTAATGTGTACCTCCCTCATATGGGCCCTGTTTGTACTGTGTGTGGGTATCCCATAATCATCATTAAATACAATTTTAATTTCAGATTTTTAAGTTGAGGTTGGAACAGGAGAGAGTAAAAGAACAGCTGTGTTGTACATTGTGCTCTCTGGGCATCCTTCATGGTGTAGAGCTGCCAAGCTGCAGGGCCCAAAGGCAAGGCGTAAACCTGGCTGTAGAGTTTATAGCTCACAACATGCTGCTTCTTCAGGGATGTTTGTGCAGTGACTGCAGCTCTCCTCTGAGGAGCAACGCTATCTATCAGATGTGATGGTTGAGAGTGCACTTCTACTCTTACTTGGAACTGGTGGTGAACCCCCGGTTGGGTAGCTCTTCTTTGCTATTTCAGATAACCCAGTTCCTGCCTGCCACTTGATCATTCCAAGTCAGTGCTGGCTGTGGCACTGTGGGGTTAAATGAGTCCTATAACACTTGTCAAGATTTAAAGTCCCTGTAAAACAACAGAGAAATGTTCACTCCTGGCCTTAAATGTTACTTACTGCTTAATATAATTTTTTATGGGTATGAACATTTGCTAAGTTTCAATCTCAGTGAGGTATAAGAGGTCTGTTCAACACAACACGGAATATTCTTTCCTGGCAACTTTCCTTCTTCTCCACAATGTAGTGCTTATCTCATACAAGAAACGAATAGCAGAAAAAGCCTCTTCTTTTTCAAAGAACCATTTCCTTCTCTTTCTAGGTTCTTGAAGCATGACAGGGCATAAGCCTGGTCCACTTAAGAGCACATTATTGTTTTGGAGCCAAAATCTGTTGTGTTAAATAGAAGAAAACCTATCTAAGGTTGACTTTTACTGTAGTGTACTCCTGTACTTCACAAAGGCCGGATCCAGCTGAAACTAGTGAATCCTGTGACAGTGATCTTTGCCTTGTAGATCTAAGTGCATCCTAGACAGCCCACAGGTGAGTTAGAAGCTGTGGACATGAGAGTACTGGAAATCCTCTTCCTGACTTTTAAAGTGTGTCTAGGCTGGGAGAGAAAATGTTTCTCAGCTGATAACGGCCGCTGCCACATATTTTGATCCACAAAGCCTGTGATAGTCTCTCATTTTATTTTGCTAGTGAACTAGATGATGCGTTTGTTATTGCCTGGGCCTTGGTTGGAGGCACATGCCAATTTCCACATCTTACTTGTGTATTCTAGCAGAGGAAATGTTCATGTGTACTTTTTAAGTTGATAACTTTATGGTATCACCAGCTGTATCCCATTTCTTGCATTAGAATAAGAAGAGAGATGAATTATTTAACTGAAAACATCTCTGGTTGGCTTATTTACCTGCGATTACTGGTGCCACGACCCCTTGAGTAAGGAAAGCTGAATAGTAGTGGCTGATAAATGGAAGGTTTTTCTCTTATTCTTTCCTGCCACTTTCTCCTTTTTCCCTTCCGCTGTAATCTACACAGTCAGTTTTCTGACATATTCAGTGTTACCTTTGTAGACAAGACCATCTAGAGGCACCAGTTAAGTTTTTGTGTTTCTTGTGCCAGGTACATATTGAGATCCCAAAGGGCTGAACAGGACACACATAGACATGATGGGCCCAGAAAAGAGACAACATTATTATGACTGTATAAATAAAACACTTGAATAATGTGAGCATTCTATAATGGGATGTTCAGTTAATGTAAGGATTGTTGCTATCATCAGTCATTTATGAATTAGTCTTATAGTAATTCAGGAAATGTGGTTTATAGAATAAGATAAAAATTACATGTCAGAAGCCATAGAAGTATTGCAGAAAACAAAAAATATATATGAGATTTTGTCATGCAATTTTCCAAAGGCTGTAATAAAGCTCATAGATGTAGTTCCAAACCCCAGAAACATGAAGCTCCTGGCAATAGGTCAATTTTCTGCTCAAAGTTAGCTGTTCATCTTTAGTAATGGAGCTGATCTGAGGTTATAAACTGCAGGACTTCTCATCTGATATTCCGGAGAGGGATTAGGTGTTCTTTTTCTGGTACTTTCTCAGCCAAATTAAAGAATCAAAATAATACCAGTTTTGAGCAGCTTTTATTCATATTATCCTTAGTTTTGGTTATGTTTCTTTCTAGGATTGGAAGGCTTTTGATTTGGGATGCTGGCATATATCCTTAGGAAATTTCAGTGGTATCTAAAGCATGCTTGACTCTCTTTCTTCTTTCTTTTGTTTGTGAGAGCTAGGGATACCATCAAGGATGGAAATACTTTCAAATATTCCAAGTCAGAGATGAAAAAGTTCTGATGTTTTTGTTCACACTTTTTCTGGGCCAAACCCCTTTAAGATGAAAAAAAGGAGATCCTATATGAAGAGTTTTATATTTTTCCTACCATTTCAGTACTTCTCCTTCCAGTACCACACAACACCTAGAAATTAAAGTTTTCCTTAAAAATTGAAAACGGGAATGAAGAAAATGGCCTCATATATGAATTTTGTTACAGCATAGGTGAAATTTGACCATAGTGTGGTGCTGATTCCAAATTGTTCCCAGTTTTCAGATTTTTCTCCTGGGTGTCTATCTCCCGGCTACACAGCTCAGAATTTCAGCAGGAGGTCCAAATCCTATACTTCTAACTATGGAACTGCATGCAAGAAAAGGAAAATGAATTACAATCAACCAAAGGAGTGAATTTCTATGTGGGTTTCTTAATTTTACTGACTATACTTACAAGAAATGCAGTGCTCCCCATGCATCACGTTGGCTGCAGATATTAGCATGAACCCAGACACCAGAAGCTCCCCATACTTTCCAGCCCATTCCCTAAAAGCCCCCCAAAAGCCTGAAAGAGGAATGCTCCTTTTTTTCTCCCCTCAAAAGCCCAGGACTGCCTCCAGAGGGCACTGCAAACTTGCTGTGCTGTCGATCACCAGCATGCACTGTGCAAGAGGCAGCTCTTCAATGGGCATTTCATTGCAATTAGGGGACGTCAAAATATTAAGTGATATTTTCACTGTCAATTTGATTGTAAAGCACGTGTTTTCACATATAGATTGTATGCACTTTGAACTTAAAAATCCCCGTGGCAGCTGTCTTTTGTTAACACGACATTATTGTGCTTGTAGAGTGAATGTAAAACACATGTATAAATAGATGCTGTACATCCAAATATTTATACAGTAAAAATACACAAAACCAGAATTCTAAGGAGTGGTACAATAATGCTTACAGACATTGTGATAAGCCCTCTCCTAACATTACTGAGAGACCCTCCCTACCTTTCTTAAGTAGTATCCAGAGCAGACAGAAGCATACAGAGCGGAAGAGGAGAAATCTGAGTGTTGGGGAAGGTAGATAGATTACAGCATCAGAAAAGTGCTGCTTCTTAGTGTTTTTTTGTAAGGCTGTGTAGGAAACACATAGCAGAGATGTTAATCTTATGGAACGATGAGTTTCAGGATGCCACTTCTGTCGTGAGTATTGCTGGGTTTTTATGGCCTCCCCAAGTTCAAATGGCTGCAGGAGAGCACAGCAGACTGAAGGACTGCAGCAGCTGTGAGGCATGAAGTTGCTTGCTGCTCTGCTGCTGGCTGTGTTCCTTGGCATTTGCATGGCAGAAATCCTCTCTGGTTTCACGCTCCCTTGGTGTGCAGCACTGTGCCATCTGGATAGGCGTGGGGTGGTGGAGCTTGTGAGAGAGCTCTGAGGGACTGCAATGCCAGGAGCTAAAAGCTGGTTTAGTCATAAATGGCTCAACTGTGCTGGACTGCAAACCAGCAATTTACTGCAGGCTATCTTGTGTGTATCTGTGTGGCAACAAACAGCGTTCAGTCAGTCTTCCAGCTTGGGTAGAGCCACTGGCTCCAAAACACAAAAAACCTTAAGCAGATCAACATGCAGGATAGCACATTGCAGCCAGTCAGGGTGAGCAGAGGAGAAGCAGCCAAGAGGTCTCAGATGGCATGGTCACTGAAATGGTCATGTGCATCTTTTTCATGAACTGCAGTTTAAGTCCTGTAGAAAATGAATGCTTCAGTAGTTGGTTTTGGTCTAATGGTCTGATAAAGAGTGAAAAGTCTGAAATTCATCATGAATTTATCAGGTGTTCCAAGCTGTGTTCATTTGGAAAGTCAAAGTGTTCTGTTTCAGCTTGATTTGATCACATCAGCTGGGTCAATCATAGTAGTTTAGGCCTCCGTTCTAATTTGTAGCTGGATTCATTTCCATGGTATGCAGCAGCAGTTCAACAGGGAAGGATATCCCACAGCATCTTCTTAGATGAAATCCAAGCAAAGAGCAGAGAGAAAGGAAGGGTAGGGGAAAAAAAGAAAGGAATACCATGAGATATAACTCCTCTGAGACAGTGTGGTACCTGAGGCAGATGCATATTAATGAAAAATTGACCTAAAAAGAAGTATTTTCAAATGGGTCAACTGAAGTGTTTCAACTGGGTCAATAAGACCTGAAACAAAATCTTTCATTTTGGATTTCTGATTAAAATAAAATTGACAGCCTTTTTCCTTCAGAAGGCACTGTCAGGAATTTCCCAACGAGCTCTACTGTTAGCACAGAAGAGAAGTCTCTTTCTTTGAGCTGGTAGCAAATTTCCATACCCAGCTCCTGGTTTTCTAGATAAAGACCTCTCTTTTGCTTTATCAGTTAATTTGGCCTTCTTGGTGAAAACAATGGCTTGGGTTTCGAGGGAGGCAAATACAGTGGGCTCTTGAGATGTTTTAGCCATCCAGAGTACCATTCCCTGCCATGTGGACTCCATCTTATTTTTTTTTTTCGAAAATAACATTTACCCCCACATCTGCAACAACACTGCTTTTCGCATTCTGGTCTAGTTTTGTTGCCTCTAGCTTCGAGATCGTCCTTTGAATTAGGGGTCCCATCTGTTGTTATCTTGAGCAATACAAAAATAGAAAATCCTGCAGGCAAATGGAACATTGCTTTACAAGACCAGACTGTGCTCTGCATCCAATTTAATGCTCAGTTTAAATTCTGTCGAATATGCACCTTAGGTCTTTGTTTTTCAGGGGCAATATGCCAAGTGAATGGAAATTTATATTTGATTATTTTTCCTTTGCTTTAAAACCAAAACATGCTACTAACAAAAAAGCGAGGGGGATGAGTGGGGAGCAGGTTTGCTGAGAGACAGGGACAGCTCTGAGTGCATAGTTGCCCATGTTTGTCATTGCATCCTTTTCTTCTGGTATTGGACATTTTGTACTCTTATTTGCAAAACTAGAACCCCAAGGAGGCTGCGTTTGTGGGCAGGACTGTGTCCAGCCAGGCATGGAGCTATCCTCTCTTATAAAACTCATCTGCAAACATTTGGCCTCTGGCCAGTTTCAAACTTTCTTTGAATAAATATATGTGTATGAACTACTGTGTAAACACAGTAGCACAGCAGTGTTGCCATTGGGTAGAACAATATACCTTAGGGATCCACATTTTCAAAATGAATACTGATAAAATATGGGTCTGGATAGTAAAGCCCGAGTGTAGTTCTTGATCTAAATTCTCCACAGTCGCAGGCATTCCATCCCTGGGCTTTGATATATACAATTTATTGTAAGAGACAAGAGCTAACTGCAAAATTTGGGAATTTTAGTGAGTTACAGGAATTGTCCAAGCAAACAGTGATTACTCTATGTACTGCTGAATTTGAATCGAATCGTTCTTTAGGGAGAGAGAAAGCAACAGACAGCTTATAACTCACTGTGTTTCTTTTGAATTGGAATGAATATTTTCAAACTTAAAAAATAAAGCTGTGAAAACCACCTACATTTTATGTAGCAGGACAGATGGGTGATCAGACCCAGTCAACGTGAGTTTATGAAACACAGGTCCTGCCAGACCAATCTGATCTCCTTCTATGACAAGGTTACCCGGTTAATGGGCGAGGGAAAGGCTGTGGATGTGGTGTACCTCGACTTTTGTAAAGCCTTTGACACCATTTCTCACAGTATTCTGATTGAGAAACTGGCTGCCATTGGCCTGGACAGGCACACCCTCTGCTGGGTCAAAAACTGTCTGTATGGCTGAGCCCAGAGGGTGGTGGTAAATGGAGTTCAATCCAGTTGGAGGCCGGTCACGAGTGGTGTTCCCCAGGGTTTAGTGCTGGGTCCAGCCCTGTTCAATATTTTTATTAATGATCCAGACGAAGGGATTGAGTGCACCCTTAGCAAGTTTGCAGATGACACCAAGCTGAGTGGCAGTGTTGATCTGCTTGAAGGAAGGGAGGCGCTGCAAAGAGATCTGGACAGGCTGGATCGATGGGCTGAGACCAATGGCATGAGGTTTAACAAGACCAAATGCCGAGTCCTGCACTTGGGGCACAACAACCCCATGCAGTGTTACAGGCTTGGGGAAGAATGGCTGGAGAGCTGCCTGGAAGAGAGGGACCTAGGGGTGCTGATCGACAGCAGGCTGAACATGAGCCAGCAGTTTGCCCAGGTGGCCAAGAAGGCCAATGGCATCTTGGCCTGTATCAAAAACAGTGTGACCAGCAGGACAAGGGAGGTGATTGTGCCCCTGTCCTCAGCACTGGTGAGGCCGCACCTTGAGAACTGTGTTCAGTTCTGGACCCCTCAGTACAAAAAGGATATCGAAGTGTTGGAGTGCGTCCAGAGAAGGGCGACAAGGCTGGTGAACGGGTTGGAGAACAAGTCCTGTGAGGAGCAGCTGAGGGAACTGGGGTTGTTTAGTTTGGAGAAGAGGAGGCTGAGGGGAGACCTCATAGCTGTCTACGGCTGCCTGAAAGGAGGCTGTGGCAGAGCGAGTGTTGATCTCTTCTCTCAAGTGACAGGTGATAGGACAAGGGAAAATGGCCATAAGTTGTGCCAGGGGATGTTCAGACTAGATATTAGGAAGAATTTCTTTACTGAAGGGGTGGTTAGGCAGTGGAACAAGCTGCCCAGGGAGGTGGTTGAATCACCATCCCTGGAGGTTTTTAAAAAAAGGATAGATGAGTTTTTGAGGGATATGGTTTAGCGGATAATGGATGTGGTTGGACTTGATGATCTTAGAGGTCTCTTCCAACCAGAAGAGTCTATGATTCTATGTAAATTTTGCACCATGTAAAAAAATTGCTAGAAAGCAAAGGGCAGAGTTTTTATCACTGAAATCTGAATAATTTCTGGATTTGGCCTTGGCTCAGACCTGAATGTAATTTTAGATGCAAAGTGCCCAAAGTCTACAAATTTGAATCTTATATCACCCTTGGATAATACCAGTGTGGGGTAGACTGTATTGCATCAAAAGTAGAAAAAAGACAAAATGAACTTATTTTGCTATTTTCACTACTGTTCATTGTGAAATCAGGTTTCATAAAATGCTGGTATCTCTGGTAGAAACATGATGTACAAATGACCATTTATTGTGTTCTCCTTCTTGAGTTCCCATACAATCTTACTGGACTGAAAGCAATTGAGAATGTGAGGAATACCTGTTTACCTACATCCTGTTTCACCCTGTGGCATGAAATGCTGACCTCAATATTTCAAAGCTTGTATGAAGATTGCAGCAGGAGGAAGGATGCTAAAGGGGAACATGCACATTTGGCATAATTGATGTACAGGTGCAACCATGCAAAATTAATCACATCTGTTTGCTAACATTTGGTTCTATTTTTCACTGCAGCTCAGAGATAAAAATTGTAGCTGGAATTCTGTGATTTTATGACCAAGAAAATCAGATTGTAGGTATGCAGACCAAAGAATGGAGAATGCAATCTCATTTTTTGGGGCGTAAATAGTCCCTCTTTTTTTAATGCGGAGAGAGATCTTTCATTCCCTTTGAGTACAGCATGATGTGGCTCTTTTCATCTTCCACTGCACTAGGTGTGAGTGGTGCCCGGAGGAAGGATGAGTAAGTTGTTGAGTAGCACTCTCACTTCTTGACAATTCTGTATTCTCAAAGCATGGAAGTGGCCCAGTCCTCTTGGTATGGCCGTACTGTGAAGGTCAGAGCATGTTATATTGGAAAGAGGCAACCTTCCTCTGCACTGGCTGATAGAAATCCCAGGGAGGGTTTTAACCAAGGGTTTATTTGAAAACAGATGAAAGCAAGCAAATCAACCAGCTAGCAAAAAGAAAATGGTGTTTTATAAGACTTAAGCAGTCTGAATCATGAGCCAGTCCTGTGGCCAAGGCAGCGTGAATACCTGACAAAAATGTGGAGCAGGACACATAGGTCAGTGACAAGACACTGCAGCAGACTGCTGCTCAGGTCCTGCGTTTGCAGTCAACAGTGGGAGAAAGGCAAGACGGACATGCTCCAGATGATGTTCTGCAAATGCTTCCTCAGCAGTTATCATCCACCTGAGAAAGAAGAAACACAAAAAAGAAATCCCTTTTCTTATTAACAGTGTTCTTCCTTACTAAACCTCTCAACTTAAGATGCTCTCAGAAAGAAATTGAAAATTTACCAGTTTTGTGCTGCTGAGTGCCTCCAATTTTAGTGTTATGCTTTAGGGTGTGTGGTCATCCTAAAGGAGCTGCAGTGCTCTGCTCTGTGTCAAGGTCACCACCATATCACTAGCAGGGTCAGTGCTATCTGGCTGGGAAGATCTTTTCTTTATCACTGAGTTATGAGGTTCTGGCTGCTTTTCCCCTCTGCTCATTTTTTTCTCCCCTCTACTTAATTTTTCTGCTGATCATTTATGAGGGATGGTAGGTACAGCCAAGAGTGGGTAAATTGATCTGTTCATGTGGGAGTGAATACTGTAATACTCTGCCTTTTCTGAAAGAAATAAACAAATCTCTCAGCTTGCAGTGCTTCTGCTGAGAAAAGACTCTGTGCTGGAGTCCCCACATCTTGGAAGTGGGTAAATGGGAATAATATGTAGGAGCCTTAGAAATATGACTATGTTTTAATTTCTGTGTTTTGGCTAACTCAAATATGTTAAATGGTTTCTCCCATCAGCTGGGAGAAACAAAAGTATATTTTGTAATTAATTTGCTTAGACTTAATTTATTCATGTTCTGAGTTTACTTTTCTTTGATGGCCTAATGGTACGAAAGTCTTCTAGAAAGATGCATTTGAACTTAGTATAGTAGTTGATTCGCAGAAGATGAATTTTGAGTTTGCAATCCTTTGATCTTGCTGTGAAAGTGTAATACCAAGAGCCACACACAACTATTTAAGCATTAAAAAAACCCCATCCCGTATGACTTGAAGTTATCATTCCTAACATTGAGCTGCAGCAAATAGTTCTTTACCGAGGTGTTTTAACACAATTTTCAACTACAAATGGCTTTAATAATATTTCCAACTGCTTGCTATCAAGAAACACGCAAGCAGAGAGGAAGGGATTCACTGATTAAGTAAGATACTCCATATTTTTCACGCTCTGCAACTTGTATCCAGCTGCAGGTCTCAGTCTCGAGGCTGAGATCAGTCAGTAGTGAGGGTCAGATCGGGAGCTGAACCCTAACCTGTGTCACTGATGGCTGTGGGGTTGTTGGTTGGATCCACTGCCCTGTAGTGCCAGAGAATCACATTTTGTTCCCAGAGTCACGTCTTGTTCCTGAAGAACCTTACTGTTATTTACCTTTACAAAGACAAATGACTGCTTTTCTCAGGAACCCACTGGTTGTCCCAAGTACCTCTTTTTTTTTTCCTGTGAGAGGTTAACCATGCGTTTGAAGGACCAGAAACTGCAGTTCAGGGGTTCGGAAGCAACCACTGGGCAGACTGCTGCTTCCCTTAAAAGGTTACCCGCATCTATCATACAGTGTCCTCCTAAGTACACCCTGAGAGAACATGCTCACCCAAGCCTTTGTTGGAGATTGTTCTTCTCTACCCATCTATTAATAAGCAGATGATGTCAGACAGTTCCTCCTTTATTCCTCCAGGCAATATCTAACCACAATGAGCAAATAATAGGTGAGATTTGGAGAGGGGATGCTGATGATGTTGGAATGCAGGGTGACCCCAGGAACAGGCCCTGCCACTGAGTCAGAAGATTACATCAACACTCCCGCTCTGCTGACAGGTTTGCTATCTGCGAAAAAAACAGGCTTAGGCCTGTGTTCCTATTGTGTTACAGTTAATGCCAGCATTCACTGGCAAGCAGCGGCTGCTGTTAGTTAATCTGATCAAACGTTGTTTAATGGGATGGATAATAGCAATGTAAATTCTAAAAGGGTGATGCCATGTTCTGGTCTGGAAATGAAAGTGGGCTCAGGTCACTGTGGTGAGTGACTCACTTCACTGCTTATATGGATGTGTCCTGGTTGCAGCAGGACAGGATTGCTGATGCTGTGGGCATCCCTTCTGGAGCAGAAGTAGGTCCTTGGCTGAGAATGAAATGTAAAACTGGGGTTTGCCTTCCACGTCCTGCTGCCACTGTTTCTCTCCAGATTTGCCATTCCCTCAGGGATTCAAGGGAGCTGTTCAAAGCATTGGGAGTAGGTGCAACAAAATGGTCTAAGAAGAAGATACTTGTGTGTCATCCATGCAGTGGCTAATCAGAGAATTTGCACAATAGTGAGTATAGTCCTGTTGGGGAAACTTTTTTCCTTGTGCCTGTGAGATTGGAAGGATGGCTGCCAGGTGAGGAGCCCTCTACCACTGGGCTTCCAGATGCCTCTGTGGCAGGCTCTGCAACATGCAGTGTAGCCCTCTCCTCCACTCTTCAAAGTTTCTGCAAAGTTCTTTTCTCTTGAGTCAAAAATACCACATTTTTTTTGCAGTATAATGATAGGAAAGGAATATATTTCTGGTGAGCAGAAGCAGTGGCTTGTCCTTTAAGACCTAGGAGTGGGTAAATCTCCTCTTGAAACTACACTGGGGGCACATCTTCCTGAGTTATGTGGAGAGTCCTGTCACTTGATCTCACTCACAAGTCTTCCTGGTGATCCCCAGGTCTGTGTGACCATACTGTCTTGTTTCCATTGGATGTGTAGAGGTGAGAGAAGTATAGAAAACTAATCTCTTAAGATTTTTCTGCTTTATTCATTCTTCAACTACTAATCAATATGTTACCTTATAATTGCAAGAGCCAAAGATGTTTTACTCTGTCACATCCAATAATCTCTGACAAATCCCAGGTCAGGGTTGCTAGAATCTGCTATATTCTGTTTATTCCCATAATAGAATCGAAAAGCCACAATTTCTCTTCACTTATGGGAGGTAAACAGAATCTGAAACTGACCATTAATCATTTATTACCATTTTTTCAAAGACTTTTAAAATTTTCTTCCTCCACTCAGAAATACAGAACGGATTTCCCCAAAGCATTTTCCAGTATTTTCAGGTTGAATAAAAGATAATGCTAGATGATGCAGATATCATTTCTTGATCATTAAATAAAAATCAGCGTGGTGAAGTCCAAACTACGAATCCAGTAGCTTTAATAGCTGGAGGTAATTGTAATACTTTGAGAAGGATGCCACTTTTTTAGAATGCTGAGCAGGTATTATAATGTCCTTCTCCTTTCACCCACTTTCTATATTGCTTTGGCTGTTGTGGATGAAGTTGTTTCAGTGACACTGTTCATTTCACATCATGAATCGCAACAGTGCAGAACCACTCTATTTAGATTCACAGTAATTCCATAGGGAAACACTTAAATCCCTTGAAAACACGTACACTGATACTGAGTTTTATGTAACCCTCTTTTAGCTACAGTCTAAAGCCAGGGCTACACTCCTGAAAAAAAAAAAAAGAAAAAAGGGAAAACAAAAAAAAAAAGAAAAAATTAAGCCAGTCTCTTCCAGGCAATTATTTCCAGGCCACATAGCAGGAGAGAATGATGTGACATAAGATTTCAGCAGCAGCCCTAAGTAAAAGGGTTGCATAATCAGGTACTGTCCTATGTCAAATCTCAGAGGATGTTACTAAGAAGACAGGGCATTTTTACTCCCAGCTAATGCAGGTAGTGTGGATTTTGTGCTGGTTACTTATGCAGCCCATTTTATTGTGGCATGACTATTTATTATAGATTGCTGCACATGCACCTGTAAGCCAGTAATTGGCTTGTTTGTAATGTTAAGCCAATGACTAGAACAGCTTCAAGTTAGGATACATGGATTTAGGTCGACTCTGCCACTGACTTAGCCATTAATTTTTATGCAGCTTGTTATCCCACATTTAATTTAGAAATTGTGACACAATCTTTATAAATCTCTTGGTCATCTTTGACTAACTTTTGTAGTAAGAGGGAAATCCAAATGTTGTCATATAAGGAGGATTTCTGTTATAGGGGTTTAAGAGTTTAAGGGAAAAGAACTAGTTTCAGTTATATGATTGAGTCTGATAATTATGATCAAGCCTTGGTAGTCTCCAGCTTACCAGCATAACTTGTAGAAAGCTTCTCCTTGCCAGGTTTCCAATGGCTTTATTTATTAGTCATGACTATGAACACCAAAAAAACCCAAACAACAACTTTATGTACCAGTTTCTCTGTTTCCAGTATGAATTAGCAGAATCTAAGGGAGGGTCAAAATTCACATATGCACCCACGTTTTAGTTTCTTCTCCCTTTGCTGCTCAGTGGAGGTTCTAGTGATGCTATTCAGTTGACTGCAAAGAATCTTAATAGCTTTATTGTGTTGTGCTATTCAGTCACTGCTCAATGTGGAAGAATTTACATGATAAGAATCCCAGCTACTCCTTATATTTTTAGCAGGAGCAACAATAGTTAAATGACAATATTTTAGGTGTTTGTGCCTTGCATTTCACTCTGATACGGTCAATTTGCCTGTTAGGAACAGGTCCAAAGCAGCCTGAAGTCTGTGCGATTCTTTCAATTAACTTTAAAAGGCCTTCTTCCAGGCCTTTAAGTCAGGTTCAGCATTGGAGTTATTCCCTTAATCTATTCTCCAGTGAGATAGGTCAACAGGGCATTACATCGCCTTTCCAGATGGGAGGGCCAGGGAAGTTGCAGCCCCATTTGATGGCGGTCAGTTAGATTAGCTGTAGCTCTGGGAGTACAACTCCTTTCATGGGCCTGCAAACCTTCTCTTCTTACTGATAGCATTGTGGATGAATCCTAAAGGGTTCTTATAAAGCTGCAGGCTCCACCAAGTCATAAATGAGTTCTTGTTTTAGTTAAAACATTTACGTTATAAAATATGCATGGCACAATAACACACTGTATTTAGGAAACTCTAACAGGAATTATGTAAGAGTTTTTTGTGCAATGTTTAAAAGCTGTGTTATTTCACCCACTTTGCTACCATTGTTGATGGAGAGTCCCTTCTCCAGTGCCCTTCCCTGGAATACATCCTACTTCTTATGGCTATCTCATAGCTAAGATATGCAGATTATTTCACTGTAGAGTTTATCTTTGCTGCCATCAATGTGTGTATCATGACCACTTCACTTACATCGTGGGTTCCCTTGCTTCATAAGTAGCCTTGTTAAACCCATGCGGATGCTTGTGAAGTTGGTCATTGTGGGGATGGGAGTCAAGATTTAATTTCTGACTCAAAATTCATCACTCCTGCTTACAGACAGTATTCTTCCTTTCAACTTTTATTTACTACTCTTTTAGTAAATGTATTATAGTGGAAGGAATTACCACGACAGGTCTGGATAAAAGTGTCCTTGACATATAATCATTATGATTTCTTCTCCTTATCATGTGGCAAAATGTGACTGGTTAATTTCTGAGTCAGGTTGTGTAAAGAACTTGCCCATATTCTATAGAAATGTTTGTGATTTCCCCCCTGGCTTTAGAAAATTGTGATCTGGCCAGTGTGCCCATAAACAGTGGTCTCCCAAGGGGATGACCTAACTGGGAACAGCTGGGGTTCATTCCCTCCAAATTCCCCTGCTATATTAATTTCTTCAGCATCATGTATGTAATGGGAGCTGTGAAACCAGCCTGAAAATCAGCCTGTCCTTCCTGCTTTTTCTTTCATTTGATAAATGCAGAGACGGGGGCAGGGAGTTTTACTTGCAATATGCCCTGGCAGGGGCTAAGCCTTAATAGGCCTTTTTTAGTCTCCGAAAATTATGATCCTCTGATTATTCTCATATTTACTCTCTCTATTAAAGGATGATGCTTCTGTGTAAAATTCCAGCAAATTTAAGTCTTTCCTTGCAGGGAACATTCTGTTAGTGTCTTTCAGTATGAGTCCCAAATACTTTGTTTTCATCATTTAGATTCCTACTGACTATAGGGAAGATCAACAGCAGGTTGCCAGTGGCTATCATTGTTATCACTTTGTGGCAGGTGATAAAGTAGTAACCTGCACTGAGTATGTTCTCCCTGTACTTTAGACACATAGTTTATCCATAAAACTAACAGTTGCTCCACGTTTAATATGTCATGCTTGCCCTTGAAAATAAAAGCTGATTTTTGAATACTCTGCAGTGTGCAATGTAATCCCTGTTCACTGCAGCAAAATCTGATGAGTAACTCTGGGGTGGGAAGAGGAGAAAGATTAGGCTTCCAGAGTAAACAAGACCCACTGGAGGCAGAAGCAGAAGTGGGTAGATGAGTAGCGAAGAATGGCAGATACGTGAACTAGGTGGGTGGTCTGATTAAAACCCCCAGTTGGACACCATGGGGATGAGAAGCCGTATTTCTTTCATTTCATACTAAGTTTTTTTGGGCTGCAGGGCTCATGCTAGGAAATACATGTTTCATCTCACTTGCTGTACAGCTGTACTGGAGGTCTAATGTTAGAGGCAACCATTGACCAGTCAAGTTTCAAAAATCCCACTATCATTTATTGCAATAAGTTGAACATCTTCCTTTGGAAAATATGTCTTATTTAAGGTATCTAACACTGAATCTTCAGAATTACCAGTTCCTTTGTAAATCTCGGCTCTAGTGGTGTGAACAGGACATTGCCCCCATCTCCTTTCTTGGAAATGGGACTCTTGTCTAAACCCAAATAAGGAAGGCACAAAACCGAAAAAGCAGAGAAAGCTGATTTTCTCAAATTGTTCTACCTTTTGTTATCAGTCTGTGATCAATTCTGTGGTAATTGGAGACAACAGCTGAGGAAATGCTGGTTATTATAGAAGGTGTCATCTGAATCCAACTTGCTTATCTTCAAATCAGAACATGGGATCATTAAGGCAACGTAATATTACTGCATTGATGGAACAGGCAGTCTGCTAAGTTCTTGGATGCCAGATGGTAAATGCAGCTTGAGTTGGCAAATTTTTGCTCTTCTTCCTGCTATGCAATGGCTTTTTATCTGTAAGCATAATACAGAACAGAAAACCAAGGAGAAATTTCTTTAATCCAGCATGAGAGATTTGGAAGAAAATAAGAACAACAAAAAACTTAGACAAAAGCACAAGAACAGATGCTGCTTCAGTGCTTTCTGATTTATTTTTCTTGCATTGGAGCTCTAAGGGCCAAAGCCTACTGGTTTTACTGTACAGAGAACCCTAATGATCGCAACAGGAATTTATTAATACAATAAGGTACAACTGAGTGTAAGTCTCTTCAGCTTTATCATAGTGGCTTAATACAGAGACAAGTGCTTCTTTTACAGATATGTCTGAAATTATGCACTTTTCCTGGCATAATGGGAAGGGATGAGACTTTTAAAAAAGGTAGAATTAATAAAAAATAACTGATGATAAGGACCAGTCCATTTGATGATTGGTCTATAGAAGTGAAACGTTTTGAATTTTGGAATTACCTCCAGCTACAAGCTTTGTCAACTAGACAGCATGAGTCCTTGGCAGTATCCTTTAGTAGGTAGTCCTGTCCTGGTGGGGGATTTGTCAGAGGAAAAGATAAAGCTTTCCATCTCTAATTTAAAAAATCTAGGAATACTGCAGGGGCCTCAAAAAAATAAAGAAATTACACAACCTCTCCAGAGCACATAATGTGCCTTGAAATACAATCATAAAAACCTCTGCAAATCCAAATCCCAAAGGCAATCAACATATTTTGTGGAAGTCTTGAGAAAGTTAAGTTGTCTAGTCTTCACTATACAAACAAATAAATGTCCCTTGTACTGTAATTTTCATCATGGGATATAAATATCTTCAGTTGTAAATGTTCTCAAAGATGAAAGTTCCAATTTCTACAACTTCAGCATTTCTTTTTGGTGGTGTCACTCATGGCTATATCCTGTAGTGCATTTAGGCTTTGTGGGGAGTGCTTTAGTTTGTGAATGATACCAGGGCAGTCTCTAAATTGGACATGTTCAGGTTCAAATGCAGAATCTAATTTATTTGATTTGGTTTTTTTCAGTAAAAACTTACTTGTTTTTCAGTAACAAGTCTTCCTGATGTATCAACATGTTCCTTCCTGCATGAATAGGGATATAAGTAAATGAAGTAATCTATGGTAATTTTGATACAAAGGATTCTGTGAGGCATCTGTTGGAAAACCCTCTGCATCTTGTCTTCTGTAGCACACCCTGTTTCCCATTCTCAGACCCATTGCTTTTTGCCTGAGACCACAGTAATTGTTGTATAGGGTTAGGCCAGAAGCCCACATACCTCCATGTCTCTCCTCTGACAACGATGACAAAGCAGACACCTAAGGAAGAGTAAAGAAAAGGGTAAACATCTAATGATACTCTAATGATTTATAGGTTGGGGGTTTCCTGAGCCAGAAAATGTAACATTGACTTTGGAAAGAGGGCCATTTGCCCCAGACAAGTGGTTTGCGATGTGATTGTCCTATTGATTGAGCTGGCAGCATTTAGAGTACATTTTTAACAACCCAGACTCTTGCCTCAAATTAGAGTGCTCATTTGAGTCCTGATTATTTATCGTTGTTGTGAGTTTTCCTGTTTGTGGACTTCTCATTTAATGATGAGTGCTGCAGATGGCTTATAAATTGAGACATAGATTAAACTAAGTATGAAGCTGGTTGTGTAACCTCAGCTGCCTTGGGATTTGTCTTGGGGAAAGTAAAAAGAAAGACCTTCCTTGTAAGTACTCAACAGACAATCACTGCTCAGTGAACGAAGGCATGGATGTCATTTTACATCAGCAATACTTGCTTACATTCCTTGTGGCTGGAGGCAGCATTTAAGAAGCAATTGGATATGGCTGATAAAAGGTAATAAAACAGCACAGAAGGAACAAAGAATGCAAAGTTAAACAGATAAGAGCCCCACTCTAAAATGAGCTTTTACAAAGGTCTGTATTTTTAGGGAAATTATTTACCTTTTATATTATGTTTTCTTCTGCAAAGACAGAAAAAAGACCAATGTAGTTGTAGTTTAATACTCAAAAATCAAAGAACAGTTTACACTGTGAGATTCTCAGGATGTGATTTACTGGCGTGTTTTCCCTGCTGTGTAGCTTCTTTCACGTCAAAGGGGATTTTAATGGGCAGAGGAAACATTTTTAAAAGCTGCTATGCAGGTCCTGCCCTCCTGCAAAGACACCCAGTTTGTTCCTATGAGTGCTAATTCCTGGCTGGTCTTCAGAGGCAACATTTGTGAAAAGATTTTTTTGCCATCCACAAATAAGCAGAGTATTTCCATTGTTCTGAAAAATGATGGCGTGACTTCATGTCATGACCTCATCACATAGTGGCTGTATTGCATGGTGTGGCGTGGTGGGAAGAATACCAGCAAGGTCAAGGAATTGCAGTCTGATGGAAAATGAACACAGTTCCAATGTGTTCTCAACTAGGAATGTTCTAGATTTTTTTCAAGTGGTGGGGTGTAATTCTCAGCAAAACCCCTGTGAACCATTATGCGTCCTCTCCTGCCTGGGCAGGAGGAGTTCTTTTGACTTTTGCTTTCTAGAACAAGAGCACAGAATAAAGTGTACTTTCAAAAAAATCCTCAAAGTCTTTCAAGAAGACAATTTGCCACTTACAGCAAGGCAGTCAGGATTACTGAGCCATGTGTGTTTAGTGTCATTTGAGAAGCCATAGGGTACGTCCTGGTCTCTAACTGTCTTTCCAAAAGGGTGAAGGCCTCTCATGGATCCCGTGCTGTATTGGCTAGATCTGTGTTTAAGTCTCAGATGCCCGAGGGATGCCCAGTGGAGATGCATTGAGGCAACTGAATATAGCCCTTAGCTACATCCACTTGTCCCAGGTGGGACACTTATGTGCCCATGCTTTACACATGGTGAAAGGCAATCAGATCCAGCAGTGGTGAGTGCAGTGTGAGGACCAACACAGTGCGGAAGCACAAAGTTTTCCCTTTGCAGTTCTGCCCTGTTATAGTAAGCTTGCAGAAAGTGAAAGTTTTACCCAAATAAAAACTGAACTAAAAAAGAAGCGTAAAGTCATTACGGTTTAGATCACTACAGCTTCATTCCTGAATATCCTCTGGCTGTCTTTTGCTGTTTTGGCAGCGCAAAGCTGCTGCAGCCAAGCACTTACAGCTGTTCTAGGTTGCAAATGCTTTTATGTTTCTGGAACAGCGCTGGTGAAGCAGGCTCGTTCAGTGTTTGTATTGATTTTCATCAATGCAATGTGAGTGTAAAACACTGCCTAATCTTTCCTGTCCTCTTTCTTGCTGCGCAGAGGGGATTCAATGAAGCTGCTAACAAAGAGGGTAAGTTGGTTCTCAGCAGGCCTTTAGAGTGGACCTTACTTTCACTTTCACACAGCATGTGCTGCAGAGAATGGTGGAACCCCATATCCAAGGTGGCTTCTGACTGCCAGTACAGTTTATGAAAACTTTTCTGACTGGATGACAAAACCCAGCCCCTTAAAACCCAACTACCTGTCTGAGCAGGAAAATGCATTACAGCATGGGCTTATTTGTTTGCACATTCTTATTCCAGGAATCAACTTAGCATCTCCTTCTCCATATGGCTCAGGCAATAAATTACAGTTTAATCTAAATCTAGTACATTATTCTTACTACAATAGCTGGGCAATTTCTCCATTTCTTTTTTCAACGTCTCCCCTGGATTCTCTTTTTCAGCTATATTGTTTCATATTAAGTAAGTTATTTGGTTTACCAGGTACGGTATTTATGCTCAGCATGAAAATGAGCAATACACAGATACTTTCCTGAACATTATTTCTCTCTCAACAAAGAGAGCACGTAGACTGTCAACAAACAAAGAAGACAGCCTAAACTGTAGGTTCACCTAAAGGAAAGAAACAAAGATGATATGAGTAAATATCCTATCCGGAGGGCAAATGTTCTACTTTCAGTCAGCCAAACATGTATTTGAAATCCCTGTGAAAAGGCATGCCAGACAGAGAGGACCAGGAAAAGGTGAGAGGATTTTTATCACCCACCAACTGTGCTTGGCCCACAGCCTAGCTGTGGTACAGGTCTCTGCTGCAGTAGGATTATTTATGGACAGAAGCAGGTCTTCATCAGGGAATGTACAGCTCTTATATATCCTCTAGCATGCTGATCAAAGGATGCTACAGATAATGAAACTGAGGGCTCACCTTTAAGTCACCGAATGAAATTAGACAAAACAAGCATTTGAATAACGTATTCTGCAATTCAAGTGAATTTTCTAGATTTTGAGCTATTCTCTGCTTTAGTGAGTCTGAGGAAAATTCCAATTTGGACAAGAGGCCATTGTCATCAAGGCTTATCTATACTTTTTTGTAAGAAATCTATATGAACAATAAACATTGTAGTGAAAAATAGCGAAGGCAGAAAATTCTTGGTAGGTTCTTGCCCAAGTGATAGCTTCTGTAAAATCCAAGTGATCTAAGAAGTAGAAGTTTTGATTCTCCACCAGAAGTTTATGAAATTTTGATTTGAGTCTGGCTGTTGTTTGTCTATGTTTACCTTAGCTGTTGCTGTACATCTTATGATGGTGATGCTCTTGGGAGACCCAGAATACCAGAGTCCCTCTCATAGGAGTCTATGAAATGACTGAGTTACACTTAATGGGAAACCTAACCTACTAGGAATGTTGAAATGTTTAGTTTGGATCAGAAACTGTAGAGATCTTTGTTCAACATGCTGCATCCATGCATGTTTCCATTCACTGGTGTCATTTTCTGCATTCCCTGCTGTTGGCTTTTGCGTTTAGTATAACCATAAAATTTCAAAGCTTAAATAAAATGAGATGAAAACAAATAAGCAGAAAGAGATGCTGTTCAATGCCTGTCTTGGATCACTGGCAAGTGAGAGGTGCCACAGGACATGATAAATCATCTTTGTGTGACCACAGCAAGTGGTCACAAGGGCAAAGAACAGCCTAGCCATTCACAGCAGTGCTGGACCAACTAGTCTTGTCAATGTGAACAATTCAGATTATTCCAGTATACTTTATTACCTTTACAGCATTAATCTTAACTGAGACAAGAATACATACTGTTCATAGTGCTTTTCATACTGCTGTGTAACATTTGCACTTTCAACTTGAGACACCCAGGATGATTTACATGACCATAGTAACATTGAGGATTTTTCATAGCAGTTTCCAGAAAAAATTCATATCTGTATCGCAAGAGAAAGAGCAAAGACCTGACTGAGGCCTGTAAGGGTGAAAGGTAGAAATAAGAAGCCACAGATTTTTTTCCCACTTTCCCTTTTATGTCTATTTCTACACATTTATGGTATTGTACAGCCTTCAGGAGAGATAGTCTTAATAAGCAGTTCCCAAAAGCATGGTGACACATCGTGCCTTATTTCACCATGAAGCTAGGACTGCCTGTTGTTTCCTCTTCAGTTCTCTAACTCTGGATCATGTTCATCTCTGCCAGGGCATCTCCCATCTTCTTCATGGGTCACCAGCAGAACCTTCCCTCCAGGGTCCCCCTTGCTTCACCTCATCCTATGTTTTAGTCAATTTTCTCTGACACACTCCCAAATAACTCACTGCTGACTTGCAGTTAATCTGGTTGAGCTCGCTGGAAGGATGCACTTGCCTTCCTCCATCCCTCCTGGCAGTCTGTGGATAGCGCTGACCTGTGGTGTGAGTCAGCCACCTCACAACTGGAGCCTGTTAATGCCCTGTTTAGGCAACCTGTGTGAGTAAGAGGGACTTCTGAGAGGCACTGATTTATGTCCTGCATTTTTAAAAATCAATTTGAATCCAGCTAGAGATTCTATGCCACAATTACCTTCTTCCTTCTTGCCACTTATATGGCACACCTGCTTTTAATATTAAATTGCAAACTCTTAAGGGAGGCAAGTTCTTTTTTTAACTCCATATATACTACTTACTACAGCTGGGGTTGTTTCATGGGGATTTTGTCCGCTAGTGCAATACAATGATTAAACAGCAATGAAAGAAATCTCTGGGACTAACACATCTGTCTAAAATCTGGATTTTCACTTGGAATTATATTGCTTCATGCCTAAAACCAGGCTTGGCTGTACTTGCATAATACCATTTCATGATAAGAAAACTGCACTGCAGCAAACTAAGGGGTATTGATTACGCTGGGAAATTTGAAGAAAAGCAGCAAAATTAGAAAAAAAACATAATTAATTTGTTTTTCCCCAGCACTGAACGTAAAATGCTGAGTAAGGAGTATGGGGGAGATGTGGAAACAGGAGTCAAAAAGCATGGTGTCCAGGGCTGTCCATATTAGTATTCAACGTGAACAGCACCGGGTCTACAGACTGCGTCTACAGAAGATATTAGGTTTTTTTCTGCCTGAAAATCTGAATGGACTGCGGTTAGGTTGTCTACCTTTTACAGCTGTGAGGCACAGGAAAGGTGGGCGTCACCCAGTTTCATAGCTACAGTTAGGTGAACACATAACTGGTCCCATTCTTTCAGAGGCGGAAATCTTAGGCATGTCTTTGTGGAGCACAGAGTTCTCAGATTTCTTTGCTTGTGACTTGTTGGCTAACCCTTTGCAAGCTTTTATTGCTACAACAGCTTTTTCGTCTCCTTGAACAGAAGCAGTATGGCTTGAAATGAAGTAAGATGACAATTTTGCGAATAAAGCCTTATTTCTGAGCAGTTAAGAAAAAGCAAAGCAGCAACAGTTGTTCTGAATGAATAATGTGATCTGAATTTTGAGATTTTATAAAATGATTAGGTGACTTTGTATTTGGTTCTGTTTCACTGAAGTGAAACTACATTTTAATTCCAGTCTTTTGTATTTTAACAGTGTTTTTTAAATGCTCTGAGTTGAGATAAATTTCCTTTGATTCCACTGAACAGATAATAGAGAGAATTAAAAAAATCCAAACCCTGGTAGTTAAAAGTTAGGTGAATTAAACAAGAAATATGGCTTAAATCAGCTGAATCAAATTACCTCTTGGTTGCGAAATTACTTCTGAATTATGAATCAGAGGATTTGGCTCCTATTTCTCATGAACATTTATTTGTGTTTTTCAGCCTTAATAAGTTACTTTGCACTTGCTAGTACTGCAGTTTCATCTGAGTTTTGCAGATGAGCTCCTCTCCTTGTGAAGCAGGTACATACTGTCTTCAATTTACTGATCATTAAGCCAAGACTCAGAGTAGATGAAGATCACACAAAGGGTGAGCCTGGGCAAATCCACTAAGTAAACATAGGATTCTGTGCCTTGCCTAACCTATATCAGCTTGAAGGGCAAGTGAGCTCGTTTCCACACAGTCCTAAGCATGACTTGTAGGTCAAGTTGGTAGATTTGTATATTTTTAAAAAAGATTTATCAGTATATTTGGGTAGAGTATGAGCACATTTCTGGATTTTAACTCAATCCTTGATTACAGCTAGGTTTCAGGATTCAAAAGCAGCATCCAAAGAGACAAGATGTATTTTTATTTGCTTGAAAAAGAGGAGCTAGCATAGCATCAGCCCCTTCAGTTAGGCAGGCACTGATCTCTGCAGTAGAGGGGGAGGGAATATACTGACCCCAAATCCATTGCCCTAGAGCAGGCTCTGTGGGTGTGAATAACATCAAAAGAGAAAGGTCTTCAGTAGGAAACAAATAGTGGGGTTGCAGAAGAGAGATCTCTTGCTTTGGCTTCATGAGGGAGGAAAAAAAGAAAGCTGCAGGACTCATGAGAAACCAAAGCATGAAATAGTCACAGGGAATAAATGGCGGGTAGCTTTAACAACCATTTTAGCAGGGTCAGAGAAGAATAAAAGGACATACTGAGCTCACTTGCTGAGATAGAGTTCACACAGTGCTCATCTGGCTGGCAGAAAGGAAAATGGCAGTAATCTTGGGAATTAAAGAACAACCCTTGGGCTGCAGACACATGATTACGTGCCAATGAAGAGTACAGTGAATTAGGAACAATAGAACAGAAGCAGCTCTACTTTGATGTCATGTTTTAATTTGTTCTTCATTCTTAATGTTCTAGTTGCTTTTGGAACCATCTAAAATTTGCTATAAAAATGTGGTAGTTCCCTCCTCATGTCCAAGTCACACTTCTGTGGCAGCTGCTATACCTCTGTTGCTTGAAAAGGTCTTGAAGGACAGTAACAACATACAGAGGGAGATTGAGGTTCCATTCATGTATGAGTAATTATTTCCAAGGCTACTAAAATAACTTCAAAGCAAGAAACTGTTTCAATTCAAAGAGTTACGCAACATTTGCTCATTCTTGTGACTGTTCATTCACTGAGCAACTTCCATCATGGATTTATTTAGGCCAGGATATATTCCAGCATCACAGGGCTTGTGTAACAATAGTGCCCTGCCTTAATGCCTGGTATGTATTTTCCTTCAAGTCTTCTCCACATAACGTCACTCCTGGCTGCAAATATTGGAGGAGCCAATAAATCCGAAACCCTTCTTCTTCACTGAACACCAGATTATCATGACTTTTATTCAAGTGCTCAAAGAACATTGCCAGAAATCAACTTAACTTTCCACTAGCTTCTCACTGTAAATTGTTGTAGCACAACCCCACTTGGCTCACACATCATAGTCTTCTTAATCTGGAGACTGTCTTGCTGAGCTACCATCAAGGAACCTAGATTGACGATAAATCAGGCATGGGGACCTGGAGCTACGTCATGACTGTGTGTGGCAGCCCTGCCCTTTTGTGCCTGTGGCAATTGATCTTGGGAGGGATGTTCAACTATGAGCAGTGTTTGTAGACCACAAATGATTGCTGGGGTATATGAGGCCAGCCCGACTTCTCTTTGAGAGGATTTGCTGTGACTCTTTGTGAACATAGTCAAGGCAAGTAAATTACACTGCTGTGCTATGGTTTAAACTTGTTAGTTCTGTCTTGACCAACTCTAGAAAGTGTTAGTTCAATCCCTTCTCTGGGGTGCTGTGCTTCTGCCAGATTTGTGGCCAGGCCCTGGAGGAGGTGAAAGGATGGGGAGCTGGGGTGGGTTTCAGAATTTCACAGCATCTTGGCAAGAACAGTTTACAGGGATCTTATTTAATAAGCACCCTGAAACCTGGCCTGTCTGGGTAAAACCTTATTTTCTAGTGAGAATAATTCCTCCCTGAATATGATCGGATATCTTCCTATCTTCTGCTATGAACTGACCCTGCTCCCAGCTCTGTGGCAAACATCTGAACAAGGACAGATGTTTGAATCTTGCAAAACTTCAGCTCCTGTGTGTCATTAAATAAGTGAAAACACCCCAAAAATTAATTACTTGAAGCCTCTGGATTGGACACATTGAGGTCTTAAAGAGATAAGGGGGGTCCAATATGCAGACTGGACCCATTGCATAGGGAAGTCTGTTGCCTACCTGGGGCCTCAGTTTGTAATGTGGCAAGGTAACTTCTCAAATTTGTCGAGTCCACAGATTATTACTCACTACTCATTTTCCAGGTAGGTAATAATGAAGAACCAACTAGAAACCTCAAAGCAATCAAAATGGACTTTAGGACCCTAGGTCAAATGGTAAAGGGATCAGGAGTGCAGGTTGCATTCTCCTCTGTCATCGGGAATGGTGAGGGAAGGAGTGGGAGGAGCCAGGAATTGAATAACTGGCTCCAAACATGGTGTGAAGAACAAAACTTCAGGTTCTTCGACAATGGGTTGGCCTATATGCCAGGCCTGATGGCAAAGAATAGGGCACATCTGTCCCATAAAGGCATAAGGATGCTCTCTAAAAAGTTGGTTGGACTAATCAAGAAGGCTTTAAACTAGTTTGGAAGGGAAACATCACTAGACTCCATAGATTAAATCAGGGGAATGGCACCTCAGGCTCTGAGGGACAGTGTAGTGGTGAGAGCCCCTGGTCTGCCACCTCAGTGGAAGTGGAGAACAGCACTCCAGGTGGCAGCCAGTAACCAGTGGGTTACAAACCACTGCTAGTAGACAGTCAGGACTTGAGCCTATTCCACTTAGGAAAGGGATGGAAATAACAGCCCAACTGAAGTGCATTTACATTAATGCATGCAGTATGGGCAACAAACAAGGGGAGCTGGAAGCCATTGTAAGGCTAGAAAACTATGACATAATTGCCATCATGGAAACATGGTGGGATGATTTGCACAACTGGAGTGTTGCCATGGGGGATATAAACTTTTCAGGCGGGACAGGCTAGGAAAGAGAGGCAGTGGGGTTGCCCTCTATGTTAGAGAAACTTTTGATTGTGTAGAATTAAAATATGCTAACGATAGGGTTGAGTGTTTGTGGGTTAAAATCAGTGGAACCCATATAAGTCAGACATAGTGGTGGGAGTCTGTTATCAACCGCCCAGCCAGGACGAGGAAACTGATGAGCTCTTCTACAAGCAACTGGGAGAAGTCTTGTGATCGCTGGCCCTCGTTCTTGTGGAACATTTCAAACCTTCCATATACCTGCTGGAAGTATAACACAGCAGAAAGGAAACAGTCCAGGAGATTCGAGTGTATGGAAGATAACTTCCTAACACCTAACTGGTGAATGAACTGACTAGGGAAGGCAACCTGCTGGATCTGCTGTTTGTGAACAGAGAGGGCCTTGTGGGAGAGGTGACTGCTGGAGGATGCCTGGGGCACAGTGATCAGGTGATGATAGAATTCTCAGTTCTTGGAGGAATAAGGAGGGGGGTCAGCAGATCTGCCACCTCGGACTTCAGGAGGGCAGACTTTGAATTGTTTAGAAGGCTGCTTGATAAAGTCCAGTGGGAGGCAGTTCTAAATGACAAAGGAGCCCAAGAGGACCAGATGATCTTCAAGAAGGAATTCCGGCAGCATAAGAGCAGGCCATCCCCGTGTGCCATAAAATGAGTCGGCGGGAAAGAAAACCAGCTTGACTTAACAAAGAGTTCTGTGTTGGTCTAAGGAAAAATAGGAAAATATATGAGCTTTGGAAGAGGGGGCAGGCATCTCAGGAGGACGGCAAGGAGCAGGTGAGATCATGTAGGTAAAAAATTAGAAGGGTTAAAGCCCAACTGCAAATTCAACTGTCCAGTTCAGTGAAAGGCAACAAAAAAATGTTTCTTCAAGTATATTAACAATAGGAGGACCAAGGAGAATCTCCCTCCCTTACTAGATGCAAGGGAAATGGTAGTAACAAAGGATGAGGACAAGGCAGAGGTACTTAACGCCTTCTTTGCTTTGGTCTTTAATAGTAAGGTAAGATGTCCTCTGGGCTCCAAGCCTCCTGCGCCAGAAGACTGTGAAGGTGAACACTCAATGTTCCAAGAAGACTTGGTTAGAGACCTGCTCAGCCAATTAGACGTCCACAAGTCTATGGGGCGGTATGGCATACACCCAAGGATATTAAGGGAGCTGGCGGAGGTCCTTGTCAAACCCCTTTCCCACATCTGCCAGCAGTCCTGGCTGACTGGGGAAGGGCCGCTCGACTGGAGACTGGCAAATGTAACTTGCATTTACAAGAAGGGTTGGAAGGAGGATCCAGGGAATTATAGACCTGTCAGTCTGACCTCGGTACCAGGGAATATCATGGAGCAGATCATACTGAATGCTATCACAGAGCATATGCAGGACAGTCAGGTGATCAGACCCAGTCAACGTGGGTTTATGAAACACAGATCCTGCCAGACCAACCTGATCTCCTTCTATGACAGAGTTACCCAGTTAATGGATGAGGGAAAGGCTGTGGATGTAGTGTACCTGGACTTTTGTAAAGCCTTTGACACCGTTTCTCACAGCATTCTGCTTGAGAAACTGGCTGCCATTGGCCTGGACAGGCACACCCTCTGCTGGGTAAAAACCTGGCTGGCTGGCCGGGCCCAAAGAGTGGTGGTAAATGGAGTTAAATCCAGTTGGAAACCAGTCACGAGTGGTGTTCCCCAGGGTTCCGTGCTGGGTTCAGTCCTGTTCAATATCTTCATTAATGATACAGACGAAGGGATTGAGTGCACCCTTAGCAAGTTTGCAGATAACACCAAGTTGGGTGGAAGTGTTGATCTGCTTGAAGGAAGGGAGGCGCTGCAAAGAGATCTGGACAGGCTGGAATGATGGGCTGAGACCAATGGGATGAGATTTAACAAGACCAAATGCCGAGTCCTGCACTTGGGGCACAACAACCCCATGCAGTGTTACAGGCTTGGGGAAAAATGGCTGGAAAGCTGCTTGGAGGAGGACCTCGGAGTGTTGATTGACAACTGGCTGAAGATGAGCCAGCAGTTTGCCCAGGTGGGCAAGAGGTCCAATGGCATCTTGGCCTGTATCAAAGCCAGTGTGACCAGCAGGACAAGGGAGGTGATTGTGCCCCTGTACTCGGCTCTTGTGAGGCCGCACCTTGAGTACTGTGTTCAGTTCTGGGCTGCTCACTACAAGAAGGACATTGAAGTGTTGGAGCGCATCCAGAGAAGGGAAACAAGGCTGGTGAAGGGGCTGGAGAACAAGTCCTGTGAGGAACAGCTGAGGGAACTGGGGTTGTTTAGCCTAAAGAGGAAGCTGAGGGAAGACCTCATGACTGTCTACAGCTGCCTGAAAGGAGGCTGTGGCAGAGCGAGTGTTGATTTCTTCTCACAAGTGGCAGTTGATAGGACAAGAGGAAATGGCCATAAGTTGTGCCAGGGGATGTTCAGACTAGATATTAGGAAGACCTTCTTTACCAAAAGGGTGGTTAGGCACTGGCACAGCTGCCCAGGGAATTGGTTGAGTCACCATCCCTGGAGGTGTTAAAAAAACTGGTAGATGATTTTTTGAGGTGACATGGTTTAGCCGAAGATGGGTGTGGTTGGACTCAATGATCTCACAGGTCTTTTCCAATTGTAAGATTCTACGATTCTTTTTGTAATGAAAGCCTAAGATGTTGGGCAAACAGTCCAGAGTCTTGCAGGCATGTAAAGGCACATTTGGATCTCTTTTAGAGCAGAGACTAAAGAACTCCAAATACTTAAAGCAGTGATTATCAACAGATTTCAGGTATCTCAAATATCTGTGGATTATCAAGGCTGTGTTTTACTGTCATGCCTAAGTCGGGGAAATGAAAGTACTGAAAAGGATGCTGTAGACAAAATAATTATTTTCCAGAGAAGACATGGCTTGACAGTCCTTAATTTCAGTTGCTGTGTGATATTGAATTATTGCACGTAGTGAATGTGAGCTGTGTTCAGACCAATTCTCATGAACCTTCCAAATGCAGGTTCCTACAGATAAGTGTATAAAGCATAATTTTCAACCAGGTCCTAGGACTTTGTAGCTAACCACATCTCACCTTCACTGGCTCTCTACAACAAGTCCTGTTTTGCTGAGCGAGATGGCTTGGGGCTTGGCCCTTTTTTTTTTTTTTATAATAAGCAACTGCAGAAAACACATTGCCTTTCATTGTTCACAACTCAGGTTATAGTCTCTTTGTAGTATTGTGGGGCATTATGGCAAAGTAAATTAAAGCTTTTGTTGCTAACAATGAAGTCAACTAAAGTTTATGACTGGCTTTAGTAAATGCATCACAATGTCAGTGTTTGGGGACATAATCAGAGCCTCCATGGGATCTGGCATATCATACTGAAGTTTTTTAGCATCTGATAACCTTGATTTACACACAAGACAACAGATTGACTAAGATGTTCTAAGATACCACATTGTCAAGTCCCACCAGCTTTCTGGACGTTGCACTAGAAATATCTCTTCTTGTTTGCACATCTTTCAACATGAAAGACCAAGCTGTGTAGATAAAAGCCAGCCAAGTTCAAGCTGTGATCTCTTCTGCCAGCTTAGTGCCCAGCAGTTCTATTAATTATGTCTCTTCTGGTGAGGGGAAAAAGAGCCAAACAAACTTAAACAACACATTGTACAACCAATTCTCTAGTTCGGAGCCATCCTGCTCCCTGATATTGGTTGTGCTTTCACTTCCAGATGAAACATCTGGTTACTGAACAGATATAAGATATTTTAAAAATGGTTTTACCAGCTTTTCCCCACAAGGAAGAGTTCCACAGCAAACACAATTCCATATATTAAATGGCTTATGCGGTAAATGTCAAGACTGAGGTGAAAAAAGGTATCATCTGTGGTACTCTTCCATGAGTGGCAAGGTGCCTGGGACCTCTGGTGAACTAGGTCTGGCAGATTTTGTTCTACATATCACCTTGAAAAGACTGCCTTATTCCCTTCCCTTTCCCAGCAGTGATTGCCCTCAGCTGCCTAAGGCATGACAACACATAGCACCCAAGTGCAATGCTGACGAAGTCAATGGAGTTTTATTACCACCGTATTTCCTACTAGCAATCCTGTTAGCAATAGTTGAGACTTTAACGGTGTTTTTGCTGAATGATTTTTTCCAAAGTGATGAAGTGATCTCAAAAAGATTTCAAGCTGCACTTGGATTATTGGGAACTACCCTTCTTTGGTCTAGGAGTATCATCAGAAGTCTAGTAGGTTTTTGGTAAATTGCAGGTGTTCTATAGCATTTCAATGCTATCAGCCCATGCAAAGTCCAGGAGAAACTACCCAGCCAAAACCCTTGGTAGATGAAATGTCATATAAGATTCAAATGTTTCAGGTTAGATTATTTGTTAGGTTTATGGCATAGAGTTGCAAAGCTCAAAATGAGTTACAGGATCATGTTGCACATGGCTTTATCCATCCATGGAATTAAAAACATTTTACAAAAGCTAACTGCTGCCATCCCAATTACAAGACATGCAAGAAGAGGCATTAAGAAATTTGCCAAAGATAACAAAACTAGTCACTGGGAAGAGGTGGAAACAGAGCCTGCAACCCAGGAGCTGGGTATTGCTCAATATCCTGGGCCACACCACCTCCCAGCAATGCAGAGGTGAAATAATAGCTCCTCTGAAGCTGTGAAAGTTTGACAGTTGACTTCACTGAAGCCAAAATACAATCCTATAGGATTAATCTGCTTTTCTTGGAAGTATCCAGACTTCTCGAGACAGTCAATCTGTCTGAACTCTTCAAATGTTGCAGAGTCTTTGGTCCTTCCTCTGTCCTGGGGCATATTGTTTCAGAAGAAAGCCCAGGCTGGGCACTCCACAGCTGTGATGTGGCCTTCAGGCTGTACCTGTTCCGCAGTCTAGACAGGAGCTGATTAGCTCTGTTTCTTACATTGCACAAAATAACTTTATTAAATGAACTTATATAAATGTGTATATTTTAAATACATGAATTACTTGATTTGTCCTCTTGTAATTTTTTTTAAATAAAAAATATAATGAAGTGAGAGAAACATTAAGGAAGGTTTCCATTAGTATGTTGTGTTGATCAATGAGTATTACAGCAGGTATGAATGCCAAGGAAACAAATACACAACCATAGCTGGGTATGTAAATAAGCTTCTATTAATTGGAGCTCTAAAGATCAGAGCAGTCTGTATTTCTTGGACCATATTCCTCTCACTTTATTGCTTGAGGATTATAACTGAAAGTATCAAAAGCATTGAAGACCTGGAAAAAAACTATGTATTCATTTGTTTATTCAGTGCAGGAATATGTTTGCATTAGGCACCCATCCAAAAGCAACTACTACTAAAAGGGATTGGGTCACGGCAGGACACTTAGAAATGGATTTCTTGAGTAGCAGGCTGCAAACACCCTTTATTTCCAGTTATTTTGTAAGTGAACAAGATTTTTAGTTTAATAAAACACAAGTATAAGAAGTCTTAAATATGTGGAAAAATCAGAAATGAACAGATTCATTTTTCTCAAATTTTAGTATTTTCTTCTAAGTATTTAACTGTTAAGTACTATTAGGCAGTAATAGTTCCAAGTGATTTCAGAAACTAAAGTTCTTTCCTGTATTTAAAGATCAACAAGAAAGCAAGTTATTCAAATAAGACAGAAGTAATGCTTTGTGCTTCTACGCCTCAAAGGGATGAACGATCTTTCTGAGATTGTATAGAGCTGAAAGCCACCACCCTCATTCATCCTGAACTGTGACTTTCTCTAAAATCAGTGCTTTTTGAGCTCAACGGAATTGTTTGTGGAATCACATGTCCAGAATTTTGTAGGGCAGTGGGAGAAAGTTTTCAGGAGGTCCACCCCTGAAAGGCATTTGAGATTTAACTTTTGTAACTAGTTCAATTGAACACAGCCCCATCCTGTGCAAAGGCAACAGGTACTGATGGGCTGGGCCCAAAGAGTTGTGGTAAATGGAGATAAACCCAGTTGGAAACCAGTCACGAGTGATGTTCCCGAGGGTTCAGTGCTAGGTCCAGTCCTGTTCAATATATTTATCAATGATCTGGACGAAGGGATTGAATGCACCCTTAGCAAGTTTGCAGATGACACCAAGCTGGGTGGAAGTGTTGATCTCCTTGAAGGAAGGGAAGCGCTGCAGAGGGATCTGGACAGGCTGGATCGATGGGCTGAGACCAGTGGGATGAGGTTCAACAAGACCTGCACTTGGGACACAACAACCCCATGCAGCGTTACAGGCTGGGGAAGGGGAAGACTGGCTGGAAAGCTGCTTGGAGGAGGACCTGGGAGTGTTGATTGACAATGGGCTGAATGTTAGCCAGCAGTGTGCCCAGGTGGGCAAGAATTCCAATGGCATCTTGGTCTGTATCAGAAACAGAGTGGCCAGCAGGACCAGAGAAGTGATTGTGCCCCTGTATCGGCATTTGTGAGGCCGCACCTTGAGTACTGTGTTCAGTTCGGGGCCCCTCAGTGTAAGAAGGACATTGAGGTGCTGGAACGTGTCCAGAGAAGAGCAACGAGGCTGATGAAAAGGGCTGGAGAACGAGTTGTATGTGGAGAGGCTGAGGGAACTGGAGTTATTTAGTCTAGAGAAGAGGAAGCTGAGGAGAGACCTTATTGCTGTCTACAACTACCTGAAAGGAGGTTGTGGCGTGGTGGGTGCTGGTCTCTTCTCGCAAGTGACAGATGATAGGATGAGAGGAAATTGCCGTAAGTTGTGCCGGGGAGGTTCAGATTATATATCAGGAAAATTTCGTCACTGAAAGGGTGGTCAGGCATTGGAACAGCTGCCCAGGGAAGTGGTTGAGTCATCATCCCTGGAGGTGTTTGAAAAGCTGGTACGTGAGTTTGTTAGGGACATGGTTTAGTAAGGCGACAGGTACAGTTCGACTTGATGATCTCAGAGGTCTTTTCCAACCAGATGATTCTATAACTTAGATTAGGTTTAAATTGCTGGATTTGCAAATTTGCCAGGGTTGCTTTTTATTTATTCCAGGTTAAAGCCTGGATGGTTTGCATGAGCTGGCTAGTGGGCAATACTGTGTAAAGTCATGATAAATTGACTGTTGGCCAGAGTCTGAAGGACTGGGATTAGGTGCAGAAACAAAGCAGAATCAGGATTTTGCAGTCTATCTTTCAAACGGTTTTACCTTTTTAAAGGTCATTTTGACAAATTTACATAATGTATAATAGAGGATTTTCATCCTTCAGAATTAAAAATGAGTGTGTTAATCTGGAAGGTAATTGGCAATCTTTCAAGACGGTGCATAAATCAAGCCGTTGTTTTCTAAGTAAGACTCTGTTCTGTGATATTATCCATGTGGGTCAAAAATTCTTCAGAGAGGATGTAATTCTTTATTATATTCTCTGCATAAAGAGATTGATAAAAGCAGAAACAATAAGAAAAGGGCATTAGGAAAACTTTAAATTTAAATTCTTTTAACCATAGCTAAGAGGTTGTTTCAGCTCTTATTTCCATATTCAACACAGGCTTGCTTAAATAGAGTAAAATCTTCAGTTCCCCAAGTATTATAGAGACTGATCTCTTATTTGCTCTTTGGAAAAGACATGGAACTCTTATATGAATAACAGATAAGTGAGACCATATGTGGTATAATATATTGTATTCCTAGTATGTTGCTCTTGGCATCTCTCATATCCTCTGAGTAAGTATAAAACTGTGTCTCCCTCTTCCCACTCCTCAAAAGACCATAAACTCAGTTCTGCATTTGCCATTCTGCTGACTTCTTATGTACCGAAGAATCCAGTTACAAGCCTATCCTCAAGAGTGTGCGTGTGCCTCTTAAAAAGTGATTAATTTTAACATGGCTAACTAGGGTGTTTAGAGAAAGAGAGATGTTATGATGTCTAGACCTTTTGCTTGTTGGAAAGGCTAGGCATAAAGTACATTTGGGAAAGAGAAATATGAGTGCACGAATTTACACCTGTTTAGATTTTTAACGACCTGCAGGAGTCAAAAGGAGTTACAAGTTTAAAGGAGTGTTAAGGTAGTGGGAAGGTTTTGGAGATCTTAATCTAAAATGATGCTGAAGGTTCCAATTTAATTGGTGAAAAATCAGTACATTTAAGAACAAACTAACAGACAAACTCACATCGAATCAGAGGCATGAAACTGATGCACTGCATTGTGGGCAAAACTATAAAGAAACTTACATGTAACCAGAAGCGTGAGTGGGCTTTGGGAACTGCAACTGGGAAGTAATGTGTTCGTTTCAGTCTTCCTCCATGAAACAAGCAACAGTATCTTCTAATGGAACTAGCAAGAACTGAAAAAAACAAGCCCCAGGATGTAGGATGCTATCTTAAGGATTGTGTCTAATACACAGCCACTAAAAAGTTTATGATCTTCAGAAGACCTTACTGAAAAATTATGTTTGTTCTCCACACACATAATTTTGACTTAGAAGGGGGAGGTAGGGCAGGATGGAAAGGAAGAGGGAAAATCTGGTTTCCATTGGAAATATTTTTAAATGGAAATTTCCAAACACTTCTATAGTTAATAAGGAAATAGAATGTTTCATTGGAAAACAATTTCCGTTTTTCATCAAAAGTCTTTCCAACCCAATTTTTCCAAGGAGCTCTACTTGCCTCACATAGAGGCTGCTTGGAAGCTGATGGCACAGAGAGGGAAAGAACACAATTCTGCCAGCCTCAAGGGTATAGTGTCCTGTAAAGGGGGAACACGAGGCGGTAGGGGATAACTGGTATTCGGAGCAGTTCTGATTACACTCATCAGAGGGCAGTGGTGGACACTCAGTGACCTGTTCTGTGCTATATCAAAGGCCTGCACGATTTATTATACATGGCAGAAGGATCATTTAATGCACCAGTGAAATACAGTCTGTTGTGGGTTGGAAAATAGCAATGATTGGACCTCAAAAAAGGCTTAGATTTGGTTTAGGATACCATAGAAGTGTCAACATTTGCTAACAGTTACCAGCCTATTGGTATCTGAGACACTATATTTTCCATTTATACTCAGAGAAGGAAGTAACTGTGGTCTTTTCTTATACCACAGTGTGGTAATTTTTCTGGCAAATGTTGACTTTTTAATGATGACCACTATATTTTCCACTGTTTGTGCTAGAGCTCTGTTTACAGCTTAAGGCAGTTGTGATGCTCTATGTTAATCATTCATCCATATGGAAACACACGTAACATATACTTCTTCAGGCACTTAGGAAAATACTCCCATAGAAAATACACGGAGGGACAAGAGAAAAATCACCCTTCCTAGTCCTGCAGTCCTCGACTACATCGTCTATATTTATAGTTCGCTGATACATATTTCTTCCTAAATTATCCTTGCGGCTCTGACAAGATCAGACCAGGTCAAGATAAAACCAGCTGATAACTATTCCCTTCCTTTCAGGTCCACTCCTTCCTCCTCTTGGGGAAAAGTGTCTGTGTGTTGTCCAGTGTTTCTGAGGTCTGCTGCATCCGCAGCTGAAATCCTAACTCCAGCCAGCAGAGCTGAGATTCAAACATTGCAGGAGAGAAGTGCTGCAGGCCACTGCTACTGGGTGAGTTGCTGCACCAGTGCTGCAGAAGTCCACTCACAGGGCACAGAGTTGTCTATTTAAGCTCTTTTTAACTGGTTTTATGTCAAGACCTTATATACAGCAACAAGTCAAGGCTATTTATTTGACCTTGGGCATCTGGGTTTTGACATGATTTGCAAGCACTTTTAGAAGCACAATGAATAGGATCAGGAAGGGTTTAGCTATAGTTATTTTAATTTTTGCCCGGTGAAAATGCTGTGATCCATCAGTTCGGCTCTGGCAAAGGACCCTGCTGCCAGCTCACAGGTGTCTCTGTTACTCAGCTGAATACAGCCTTTTCTCTTCTTGCAAATGAATTAAGGCCAGATTTTACCAGTCCTCTGGCAATGAAGGAAGAAGAATTTTCTTGTTTTAGGTGAGAAATATTCACGGGGAAATTCAGATTTTCCCTGTCTGGAGGGAGAGCCTTTCTTCTTGTGTGAGAACAAACACCAGCAGTGACTGCTCCTTAACACAGACACAGTGAGGCCTTTTAACCAGTGGAGAAGTAGTCCCAACAAAACCATCGGTAGCCCAGTCTATTTTGGCTGCCTAGAGATGCATGGTCAATCCCTTATGTATAAGAAGATGAGCTGGTGTGGCAGGAGGTTACCTTGGCTAAATGCAGAACCCCTCACTAAGTTTAGTGAACAAAACAAGCACTACGAAGAGGTGGAAAAGTGAGCAGGACATTGAGGAGGAATACAGAAGCATCTCCTGGCCTCGCAGAGATGGAAACAGGCAGGCCCAGCCTTGTCTGGAGTTAGACCTGAAGAAGCTTATAAAGGTCAACATGGGCATTTCTATAGTTACATTCAGTTATTGCTGAATGGTGGTACTGTATTGAAGGACACCAGAAAGACTAAAGGACTCAGTACTTCTTTTGTCTCAGCCTTTTCTGGCACAGTCTGCTCTCAGGCCTCCCAGGTGTCTGTGTCATGGCTCAGCACCTAAAGAGCTCCAGTACTAATCGTCCTCCAGTCCTCATGAGATGCAGGCCTGGAGAGGAGCCAAACTTGAGCTGCTCATGGGTTCAATGTATCTTAAGACCCAGCAGTGGCCAGACTTGACACAAGAAGTGCCAGAACACAAAATTTTATTGGATGTTAGCCTTATTCAGTGAAAGGGAAGCTCCTTCAAACTCTCCCAACAAGCAGTGAGAGTTTGTCCAATGCTTCGGAGAGTAAAAGATTTGTCTTTGGGTGACGGTTAGATGATCAAAGCCCAGCAGCTCTCTCTCACTAGGCAGGTTTACAAGAACTACTCTTCCTTCTAGGCAAATACAGAAGACCCAGATTCCACCTGGCTTGGTATTTTGCAGTCACAGGGAAATCAGCAAGGAGTTTATATGGCTCACATGAGAGGCAGGCAGGAGTCTGCCCTGGGGCTTTTGCAAATGCAGGATTGATCTTCTGAAATTACAGAATTTGCATCTACTTTATGACATTTGAAGGATCTGACCTGTTATATTTATTTTGCAGATGGCTTCTTTGACCTGCTACTGTTTCTGCTTCTTTTAATGAGGTTCTCAAGAAACATTTATCTATTAAATCAGGCCATTAAAAAAATACTTTTCCTTCCTGAAGCCCATAGTGGTTTTTCTGTCTAAGAAAACTGGGACATACATCTATCATGATCACAGAACAGTATCAGCAGAGACCAGAGTCATTTTTATAAAGCAAACATTGCTGCCCCATCTTCAAGGTGCTAAATAAACAATGGGTTTCCAAACCCGGGGAACAAATCATTGTCTCATCAAATGAAGTATATTAAATGGGGAAAAAAAGCTGACTAATTTTTCATGTTTTTTTTTCAATTTTCCAAGTTTTTATCATTTTTTCCCAGATTACCCATTATTTGTCTGCCTGCGATTTCATTTGGAGCCCAAATGTAGGTCATATAAGAGTGCTTGTCTGCCTGAGCTTAGAAGTAAGGTGTCAGCTTTTCCAATAGATGAAAGATCCTGGGAAGCTTGAAGGCCTTGCAGCATGCACTGCAAGCTGACCACATCCAGAAACAGCACTGGCTGCTGGGAGGACTACCAGGGAAAAGCCCATACCCATGTTGTAAATGTTTGTAGCACCCAGGACGGGGAGGCTGCAGACAAATCTCCCTTTGAGTGTGGTCCTTGGACTGTTCTGACTCTGCAAATGTGTTTGAGAGAGATAGTTACAGAGGCTGAAAGTGTAACAAGGAATGTTTTAACAGCCTAACCAGCTATGTTCCGTTTCTCCAGGCTGCTCCTAGGCACTTGCCACTTGCTCCTGTAGACTTTATTGCCTGCAACACTAATGCACCAAGGACTGATCTTACCGAGCACTGACTATACAAACACCATCACACTGCCTTTGCGTTGCAGTGTCAGGTTTTTCAGAGAATTTTTCTACCCTCGCCAACATGGGGACTGGTGAAGGACGGGGACCACTGGGGCCGCGAGTTCTGCGGGGGCAGCACCATTAGGGACATCCCGGGAAGAGAGGGTTGCTTCTGCGGCGGACACTTCCTGTCGCGCTTTCGTGGGAAAAAAAGAGAGCCTCGGTTCGCGTGTAGTGGCTGGGGGAAGCCGCCTTCGGATCGTTACCCCCGCTCCACAGGCGCGGTTTTGTTGGAGTTCAGCCGAATCACGGAGAGACTTTTCGTTTACCCCTCCCACCCCCCCCCGGGGGTTCAGCAGCGCCCCCTGCTGAGCTTGAGATATAACTGCACCTTAGGAACAAAGATGGGACTTAACTCCTTTGGAGGATTGGGTTATATCGCTGCTGTCTGTTCGGGTCTGTGTTTGGTTACATATATATTTTTGCAGTTGTGAACTGTTATCTTTTCCTATAAAATTCGGTGCCCCCCCCCCCCCCCCCCCCCCCCAATTAAAGTCTATTAATTGCAAAAAGGTTGTGGTGATTTTCTTATGGGAGATAGCCCAAATAGACATCTTAGTTTTTCTTTAAACACCTTGCTAGAGCTATTCTTCAGTATCTTACAAGCTCCAGCACTAACATGCTCTGAAATGAGATCACTGGATCTAGATTCTTTTTAAACTCAGGGAATCATTGTGACTTTTAAGCCCTGCCCTGTGCGACTGCTGAGCATAAATGTTATCACACAGTATCACAGTATCATAAGGTTGGAAAGGACCTCTGAGATCATCAAGTCCAACCTATAACCCTACACTAACACCAACACTAACACCAACCCATCATCTAAACCATGGCATTCAGTGCCTCATCCAGTCTCCCCTTAAACACCTCCAGGGTCGGCAACTCCACCCCCTCCCTGGGCAACGCATTCCAATGACCAATCACCCTTCCAGTGAAGACCTTTTTCCTAGCATCAAGGCTAAACTTTCCCTGACAAAGCTTGAGTCCATGCCCTCTAGTTCTGTCACTAGTCACCCGAGAGAAGAGACCAACCCCTGCCCGACTATAACCTCCTTTTAGATAGTTGTAGAGAGCAATGAGGTCTCCCCTGAGCCTCCTCTTTTTTAGACTAAATAGCCCCAACTCCCTCAGTCACTCCTCATAGGTCTTGTGCTCCAGCCCCTTCACCATCTTCGTTGCCCTCCTCTGAACACATTCCAGTATCCTAACATCTTTCCCAAACTTGGGGGCCCAGAACTGGACACAATATTCAAGATGAGGCCTGACCAGTGCCGAATACAGGGGGACGATAACATCTCTGGTCCTGCTCGCTACACTATTCCTGATGCAGGCCAGAATGCCATTGGCCTGTGATATTGGGTTGGGCTGCAGTGGTGGAAGTCTTATTACTCTGCTGTTCTAAGAGCAGTATTTTACCCTTCCCTTCTAAAATTAGTGCCTGGAAGCAAAAACTATCCTCTCACTAGATGCGCCTGGTAGGACTCCTGCTGGAAGCATGCAGAAGCATGCACACAGTCCTTATCCCAAGGATTAAATTCTGGGATTAAATTCTGAACCTTCCCCTTTCATAGGCCCAACAGTCAGCGGATTCATCCTGAGTATTGTGAGCGTGTGTCTGGAGAGACAAAAGGATTGAAGGCAACTTTCAGAACAATCAAAGAAATCTAAGCTCAAAATCTACTCTGAAGCCATCCTATTTAAAAGTAAACAAAACAATTCTTGTTGAAAAAAGTCATTGCAAGAGTGATTAGTTTTTTGCGCACCTTGTGGAAAAACTTACCTGATTGCATAAGTACACTTTGTATTCCACTGCAATCCTCTCTGTCCTACCAAGAGGTGATTGTGATCGGAATCATTCATGATGCTTAACAAGCTGAATTGCCAATATCCTGTGGTGAATCTTCTGCTGCATACTGCTGAAAGTACAGAAAGAGATGTCCTGGATGTTCTTGACTCTGTTCCTCCAATGCTTGCATTAGATTTCACAGGTGACAGCACCTTAGCATCACCCACCATGCAGATGAGATCTCTGTCAGTGATCATTTGTTCTGCTTTGACAAGACCTTCAAGTGTAGACACTAATCTAGTACAAAGATGCTACTGAAAAGAGGCACATCCCACAATCCTGTTTAACTTTAGGTCATTCTTCCATGTGGCAACATGTTCTGAGGGGAGAGGCAGCATCTCTGTGACTTAGCACTTTCACATTTTCCCCTTGGTGTGTTTGCAAGAGCCAAATCAATAGGGAATTTGCCAAGCTGTGAGGAGGTTGTAGAATTTTACAGCCATGACCACAATACATAGGAGCAGCAGAAGCACTGGTAAAAGATGAAGGTTATGCCAAACAAGCAGTGATCAAACTTTTATAGCCCCCATCCCATATTTTGCAGGTGTCACCTCTTCGCTTGGCTTTATTGGATTTATTTTTTTTTACCTTTTTATTGAAACTAATTTGTTGCTATGGAAACAACTCTATCAAACTGGGTGTGGCTCAGTGACACTCTCTGAGGCTAAGATCTGTTCATCATTTAATTTTAATGATGCACTGTAACTGTTGCTCTGTCACATCATTGTGTTTTCATCTATTCCTTCCATGCCCCTTCTATTTTTCCCACCTACCTGCTGTCTCTGGGGGTACACATGTAGTAAACTATTTGGAGCAGGAGCTCACTTCATTTCAACTGTCTCAAATGTGCTGCTGAAAGAAATTTAGTTGTAGAGAAGCTTCATTATTGCTGTTTTCTACTGTCAAGAGAGGCACAAAAAGGTAAAATACAGTCATGCAGCTGAGCAATAGTAGAGAGAGATTTTCTATTGAGACAAATAGATAGATTTATGTAGATATATGTTTATTCATCCTCCCATCCCCCCAGCTCTTCTAATGCTGTGATTTACAGGTTTTCTAGTTGTTGAGAAGAGCAATTTGCCTTATGGTTACTTCTGTTTTCTTTTTGATGTAAATATCTTTTGCTACTTATTCTACAGAATCCTCAAAAAGATAAACTGAGAGTGAACTCAAGGTTAAATTGCAATTTTTAAGATTGATACCACGTGATTTGGACCTAGATTTCTTAATACAACGGCAGCCAAACTGAATGTGGACTTTGGAAAGACAGATATATGCCTTTAGGGGATTATGCTGGATTCGATTCCCTCTTTGCCAAAGATAAGTCTGAAATGATGGCAAACATTGAGTCTCACTCTTTAAACCTCTGAGGGTGTGTGCTATATATAGAAACTGGGAGTTGGCAGATAGGGATTGCTTTAAAGAGGGGTGAGCTGTCATTGACATGTATTTATCAAATGTCTATAATGGAGAGGGATAATATTATACAGAAATAATTTCCTCCCATTATTAGAGGTGGTCATTTGGGAGATGAAACATAATCATGGTTAAACAGCATTCAGAGGTATAAATCTGTGGCCCACCTGATGATTTTATGAAAGGTGAATAGTTGCATTAAAGTCATCAGTATTTTTACAAATTTGTAAAGAACAGCTTTTACATGTGTTTTGGTATTTGCAGTGAGTTGGTTGACTTTGATTTAAAGTGGAGATTCACCAGGTTTAAAGGTGCAGGATCTTCCTTGTGATTCCCTGACTTTCCATGTTGAAACGTAAAGGCATGGTTTAGATGAATGTGTGTGACTGACTGATTTGGGAGGAGTTGATACTCTTGCTGTTGATACTCTTGCTGTTGTCATCATGTGTGTTGCCCAAAGACCCCTCTTCCATCCTTGGCAGCATTCAGAGCCATTGTTGTGGCTGGGATGGCAGGAGCAGCCAGGTGGGCCAGCACAGCCTTCCCTCACAAATGAGAGATGGAAGTAGAAAAAATACAAGTTAATGCACTAATGTCAGCCTCTAGATGTAAAGCTGGTACATTTTCTGCCCACACAGTTCTGGGTTTCATCCAGACCCTTCCCTCCTGCCAAATGAATCACTCTATGTACAGCTTGTAAATGTTTTCAAATTGTGAATGATACATTTCTGAATAACTGTGAACGTTTTCATGGGTACTTGTTTAAAATTTTCCACAGATGGTTTGGCAGTTAAGCTGTAGATTATCAAACATATGAACTTTTGAGGAATTTGTTCATACGCAGAAAATCAGAATATTGTTGAGAAAAACATTCCTAACTTTCCATCATTTCTACATTTTTCCTTCCAGATGAGTGGAATCGATTTTGTTATCATTTAGAGAAGAGAAATTCCAAGGCTGATAAAACAAATGTTTAGGCTTGTAATTTGTTGTCTTCAGGTCATTGGGATTTATTTCCTTGGATGTTTGTTGGATCAAAATACCTGGTGAAGAATGGGCAATGCCAAGAAATAGTTGTTCAAAGCAGAGTGGCTTGTAGAGGACCTCAGATGTGGGCCTGGACAGTGCCCCGTGCTCTCTGGGCAGTCAACATGGCTTTTCTCAGCCATATTCTACCAGAAAGTATTTGGGAACTCTGGGTAAGGAGCCAATACTACAGTGCACAGTGCCAAATGTAGCTCCTCTCACCAGCCCTTTTGCAGACATTTCCTCAGTGCTGCAGCATTGATGTGCTGATGTATCAGGCAAGCTGAATGCCTGTGTTTCAGCACTCTCATCTGTCACCTCTCCTGTGGAACATTTTCCCTGTCATTTCCAACCCTGCCCTCCTGGGTGGACATGGCTGCTGAGTAGAGGTATGGTAGTGAAGACCTGTGACATTATTTTAGTCCTGGTACTTGGGGGCGGTTGTGCTTCTGTGCCTGGAGATCTGCAGCAGAGCTCCACTGATACCTCTTTAGCCTTTCCTGCTTCCTCTATCCCAAAAGCCTGAAACAGGGCAGAGCTGTGTGTGAATGGGGGAAATGGTGGTGTTGGGGATCCCTCTGTCACCCTTCACAATGCTGTCCCCAGCCTTTCTGGTTGCTTGGGGACCAAGAAATTACACAGCTCTGGAAAAAGACATAACACTGCCAGGCAGGTGGCTGTGAGGCAAGGAGCAGACATGTGGCTCCAGGCCATCTCCAGGTACAGAAAAGGACCTATGATCTACCTGGGGTATATTTGTCATCTGGAAAGTATACCGCTTGTTTTATTGTTTTAAAGTATTTTTTCACTAGCTCACTATTTTAAACAGCTCTATTTGCAATCCCTAGTTTAAAGCCTGTGGCTGGGCAATGTCACAGTCCCTGGTGGGTGCAGACAACAATCACTGGCCATCACTAGGCTTTGCTAGGATGCTGTAGTCTATAACTATAACAATATAACTGTAACAGTCTATAACTGCAGTTTCCTGGAAACTACAGGACAAGGTTCAGGCTGAGGAAAGAGAGGAACCAATACAGTTTCTTTATTTATTTTGAAATAAATTTAAAAAAAGGGAGAGAAAAACTGAATAACCAAGTTTCTCAAGTCTTGTTTAAACACAAGCTACTTATCCAAAGCCTTGTTGCCTCTAAGCTGATCCTGGGTCTCCTCTTTTAATAATATCTAACTTGTCAGGGTGACATCTCTTAAATAACAAAACTAAGCTGTCTGCTGCAAGGAAAAGAAAGGAGGAAAAGAAAAAGCCTCTCAAAACCACTTAAGTTTTTCCTTTATGAAATACATTGATAAATATAGTTCATCTAACACCCTGCTGGTATTATCACGTCTGAGAGCTATGGCAAGCTTTCAAACAAAGACAGCTAAACCTATACTTAGAAGAAACCTTCAGAGATTTCATGCAAAGCACAGAATGGAATGGGAGTGATAACAAAAGGGGGAAGATGATGGCTCGCCAATCCAGCTGCTCTGTCAGACTTTCCTGTGAAAACCCTTCAAATCGTGATTTCCAGGAATGCAGCTGTGCCTGTGCCTCCCTGTGCACCATCACGGATGCATGCCCTCATGTGTCTGACCTTTTCAGACGTGTGTTGACCTGTTCAGAAATAAACTTTGAGATGTAAAGATAACGTATTGGACTGGGAGGTGATTGGAATAAACAAATCACCCCCAAGAGAAGAGGTCATTTAAGAGCCTTGGTGAACTCTTGCAGCGGTCTGGGTCCATGCTTAGGTCTGGCAGCTGCTGCTGGCATCCTGCTTCTCTTGTGTCTGCGGGGCCTTTCTGGTGCTTATCACTGCAGGGTAGAAGCACCCTGCATGCGTTCATTGGCTTATCCTCACGTCCCCTCTTTTGGAGTGGGTGGGGGGAAACTGAGAGAGGGGGAAATGAGCTCACCTCCCACTCCTCTCACCTCAGTGGAGCCTTTGCACAGAGAGATCAAGTGATTGCCCAACCTAGAGGCTGCTGCCATAGCTGAAAGAGCACCCTCCCTCTTGAGCCCTGGCATGGAGCTGCACACCAAAACGATCTTCCTTGCCAAGTCTTTTCAAACTGTGCCATTTTTTAAAGACTCAGAGGCTGTCAATTTCCCATTCACTGTCCCTGTAAAAAGAAAAGGTAACACAGTACCTTGTCACAGGTGCTACATCACTTTTGATCAGGCTGGTGTTGTGAGAAGAGATAAGCTTCTTTATCAATTCTCAATAGCATGAGGACAAATTAAAATCTTTCACACTAAAGTAGAGTTTCTTATTTCCCTAGACCATCCGAGTGACGGACCTGCTGGGAGTCCTGTGTTTTCTGCAAAAGCATTGGATATAGTCTCAAATGCCTGTGTTTGGGAAGGACTCAGGGTGTGCATGTGGTATCCTACTGCATGTTGCCACAGACCAGGTGTCTTCAGCAGTGGCTGGTGGTGTGTCTGGTCTGACTTGATTCCCTCGTATATCTTCTAGACTTTGCCCTGCTTTTATCTGGCAGGGAGTTAAAGTTGCCAGGGGGTTAGAATGCCGGACAAATGCTCCGAGGTTAAATTCCTGCTTTGGCACTGACTCCTGGTGCTACTTTGGACAAACCGTGCAAAACATGGTCTTGCAGCCCTTTTAATCACACATGCCTTAGGATGTAAATGGGAACGGTTCTTGCCAGTTCTTCCAAAGACTGACAGCTTTTGTTTTGCTCCGGAGATATACACTTAAGTCCATCAGGAGTGGGCTTTTTCAATTAAAAATCTTGTAGACTTTCTTCTATATAATAAAATGAACTGATTAAGACTACTTCTGTAAAATAAAAAAAAATGTATGGCCATGTTTGGTCATCTTAGGCAAATACAGAAATGGGTAAATTCTGTCACGGATATTTGTATCTCTTTAGTCATTCATTTACCGAAAAACTTTGATTTTTCCTGTCTGACAAGTGGGAAGCCACTGATCTGAGCCAACAGTTGTGTGGATTTCTCCGTAGAACAACTTTTTTTATTTAATTTTCAAATGTGAAGTTAAAGTTCACAGTAAAGAACTTTAAAGAAGTTCTTTAAAGAGAAAAGAGAAAAGTTCTTCTAGCAAAGCCCTAAATGATACACCTAAATAATGTTGTTTTCTCCTAATTTTCTTATTAACTTTCTTCCTTTTGGGGCAGACGTAATTTGATAATCTGTTTTGAGAGAGATTCTCAGTGCTCTTTAATCAAGAGTAAGACAATAGATGAGTACCAGAGAAGCACATAAAAGATCAGAAGAAACTGGACAGAGCAAAGTACTAATTGCATTTTAAGAGTTACTATTGACTGCAAAGCAGTCAATGAACCTCTTCCAATGTAAGGTCCACTATTATTTCTTTACAGAGGATTTATCCAGAACAGTGACTTTTTTGGTGATTTTATTACCTGGGTCACCAAAGGCTAAGATGTGAATACCATGCCTTGCTAACTGATTTCTTTAACATTTTCCACTGTTTTAGCTAACTGTTGTTATTCCTGTCACCTGTCATTCATTGATCACTGAGTCAGAGAATGATTAAAATGTTATTTGAACAATGATGTTTGAAGATTGTTTATCAGTGACTCTGTGTCTGTCTATGGGTGGGAGATTTTGCAATATGTACTTCATATTTTTTCCCTCTGATAATTTGGAGACCTGATGGTGTTGCAGGTCCGCTGGCTCCCCTCACCTCTGCGTGACTCAGTTGCTCCAGGGATCCCACTTTTTTTCTCAGCTCCCCCAGTGAGATGCAACAGCAGAGTGTTAATATTGATGGGCTCTGGCACCAGTGTGCTTGCTTTTGCTTAAATGTAAAGCAAACATGACCCCTGCCTTCAGGAGCTGATAATTTAGATGAGCCGTACCTCCTTGCAGTGAGGGGGAGTGCAACATACTGTCAGCCCATGGGAAGAGCAGTGGATAAGGCAGGTGGTGGCAGTGGATGAGGCAAAGTCTTCTCGGTCATCCTCACTCTGTTGTAAAATGACCCTGAGAGATATCTGCCTTGGAGAAACAGCTCTCGCTATTCTCTTGCTCCTGGGGCTTTTGCCAGCTGCTGGTTTAGCTGAGCCAGGGCCCGGTGGTGTTGATTGCTCTCTCAAGAGGGTGAAGGGTTATTTTCACCTTTTCAGTGAAGGGCATAGCTGGAGGTATTTTCTGTGTACTGTCGCTAGAAAGCCATGCCATCAATCAAGCTTTGCTTTGTAAGGTCTACAAAAGAAGAGCCTGGTGTGTACAGCTCTCTTCACTCTACCATGCAAAGGCTGGGTCATGTCAGTCCATGTAACCCAATAGTTACCCATGGGTAAGTGGTATCAGTGTCATGTTCCACAAGAGAATGATCTGACCTTTCTTCTTTATATGGTAAGCATGTCCATGAGGCTTTGTCAGCCTGGTAGCCCCAGCTGCCAACTTGCAGCATGTCTTGTCAGCTCCAAAGCTCTTTCCAGGGCTTTGAAGTTAACAAGGAATTATTTGGTGTTACAGACTTTTATTTCATAGTGAACCCCTGTGCATGGCTCGACTAAGAATGTTTTCCAGAGTCAGAATCCACTCATTCAGCAGTGCTGTAGTGGTGGTGGGCTGTAAAACCATGAAGTAAGCACACAGGTCAGTCTGTCTCTGTCTCTAAAACCTGACAAAGATGAACTGGTTTGATTATTAAAAGACACACTATAGATGCTTACTGCTTTAAAAATCAATGAAAGCTCAGAAGAGTTTATTTTAGTTCTCACTCAGGTGTGGAGTATGAGAGTAAAGACAGGCTTTGTATGGGACCAACCCTCTCAATCAGTTGAGACAATAGGATCTTCCTGGGTTTAACACTGGCAAAATATTTGAGTGATATCTACTGTTCTCTGAAGAGAAGCTCCCAAAGTCTCAGGATCTTCCCTACAAATAATCTCTCACTTTATTCTGTTTTATTTCATCCGTAACAATAAAATAATGATGACTGTGCTAAGGGAGTCTTTTCATGCTTTTTGTGCCGGTGGCCAAATAAGATGCAATAATTGCAACTGATAATTGCAACTGATTAATTATGGCTGCAACATACTTGACATCACATCTGTTATTCTCATGCTGAACTCAGCTTCATTCAAGGGTAGGCCATGCTGATGTAAAACACCTCTCAGGATCCACCGCTTGCCGTGATTGCATGAATGCTCATCTTGTTTTCCACAAAGCAAAGCAAAAGGTAGACATCTTTGCAAGAAGCAAACCTACGATCTTGTGGGCTGTTTGGGTCAGGCTGTCCCTGGACCTGAGCAACTGTAGGAATAAAATCCTTTCTTTTGTGGGTGCCAGGGGAACTCAGGCAGGGCTGGGCTGCGAAAAGGACAGGAGGAGAAAGAGGCATGGCTTTTTTTTTGTGTGCCAACCTGTGCAGGAGAGGAGCAGATGAGTAGCCTTTACAGGGCACAGAAGTTGTGTCCTTTCTGTCTCCTCATCACTTGGCTTCTCAAAACTCCTATGTCTTACCTTACAGGAAACTGTTCATCTCATACCAATATTTTCAATTATAATTCTCATTTCACTCTAGGACTAACCTGAGACCTTTTGATTTTTTTCCCCATGCAGCAAGCATAAGGCCAGCTTTAACAAGCCCAGCAGACAGTGGTGTTAACAATTGCTGGAGTTGGAGAAGACATAGACTGTGATACAAGCCCTGAGGAGCCCAAACTGAGCATCCAACCTGGGTTTCTCAGGACCAGATGGGTAGTACGTTTGCCAGCCTTTGGGCTATTCTCGGAAGAAACCATACTTGGTTTTGGCCATTCTATTTAATTTGTCAGAAGATTACTCAGTCCAGCCCCGGGTGAGTTTCTCAGTAAGTTGTCTCACAGAAGCCTTTACTGGTTCTTTGGGCAACATTTTAAGGGAGGAGTATTAACACTGAATTACTGCTGAAAGAAGGTTTAATTAGCAAGTGTGAGAAGTGAGTCAGGCTCTCTCAATGAAACCTTTCTTGATACAATTAGATAAAGAGAAGGTGCATAGCATTCAGCTTTCAAGATTTCTTTATCTTTGGTAGCTCTCATGGTCTTCCTACAAGGTCCAGACTTCTGGCACAAAACTCAGCAATTTTAATTAATAGATGCAGGTAGCCCTGACAGATACACAAAGTGTGGCCGGATGTATAACTACTCTCAACATTCATGTGGAGTGACTGGGACATGCACTTGTGTCTTTGCAAGTCTTCCCCAATGGGTGCCAAAAGAGTCTGCATATCCCCACTGGCCTCCAGTACCAGGCATTGCTGAGAAATTAAATTATACCCAGCAGCAGAAGTCAGCAATGGACAGCGGACAGGGGTGGTGGAGGGTATCAGACCCACTCGAAAGGGCAGGGGGAAGTTTTGAGAAGATGTTCACTATTACGGTTAAGTTTTCAAGGGTTTGGCCCTCAGATAAAGAACTTTGTTGAAACAACTCCTTTTTAAAAAAATCTGCATGTCCATTGAAAACAGTGACTGATGGTCATCAAGCACATATAAAGCCCTAGTCTTTCATTCAGGCCACACTTTCTGTCTAGCTAAGGAAAATAAATCACATACTCTTATTTATATCTGCTCCTCAAACATTCAGAGATTTAAAAGCTGTAAATGTAGAAGTAGAAGAAGGAAATATTTTCTTCCACACAAAGCATAGTTCCACTGTGAAATGCAGGAATTCTGCAGGGTTAAGGGAGAGAAGAGAATTTTGTGGTTGGACCTTAGAGGAATTATGCAACCAGCTGTAAATGAAGGTCATGGAATTGATGTCTGAGTGTCTCAGTCCTTTCGAACATCACGTGCTGTCTGGAAAGTAAGATAATCCATGTGTGTTTAGATGTTTTATTTATTCTTTTGGTTGTGATGACTGGACATGAATATGATGCCAGTTGTAAAGAACAGAGCCCAGAAAGAAATTCACACAGTAGGCATGTGCTTCTGTTTGTTTTCTCTTCAGACAAGAAGAAGTGGAGCCATGTGATTGCAAAAGTGGGGTCGTCCCTACATAGGCTTATTTGTGTGAATATGACTAAATTTATGTTCATGTTCCTCACAGACAGGCTTTAAGTGTCATGAAGACCCTGTGTCGTGTTAAATGAAGCAGCGGATCAAGGCTGCTGAAAATGATCTCCCACTGTGTCAGAACTGAATGTCTCATAATCTCTGTGTGAAATACGATTTTATCATTCTTTGGGATTATGTTCTGGGAGGGGATAATGCCTTCTGTACTCCTCTAATTGTGTTACTTCTTTTTCCTCTAGAGACAGTGAATGTATTTTGTAAAGGCCAGTGTTTTTCTGTCTGTGGTATGATACACTTTTCAGCTTTAGGAACCTCTGCTAGCTCATTGTCATGGCTCATTATTCCAATTAATCACTGATGACAGTAATATTCACAAAATGATATTTATTTACTCTCATTTTCAAACAGACATGAGCCAAAACACTCATTCTGTTTGTGACTCCAGTAGAGTGGGCGTATCAGATTATTGCTTTGCTACCTGCACTGATAAGGCATATATGTAATAGTACATCTGTTACAAAGTAGATGCCCAGTGATTACATGCAAAAGGCTTGAGTCAGTTCTCAGGAATCTTTTAGCTGTGAAACAGATGTGGTGATGACAAAACCTTCTCCACCTGATCACCCACAGAATCTCAATCCCAGCCATGTACAGCTGACTTAAGGAGAACATCTACACTGTATTGCATCTTCATGCTCATTTTAATTTCTCTGTTGGGACTCTTTGAGGACTGGCCCAGATCTTTGCACTGATTTGAATATGTCCTTATGACATGCCCTAAGCTAATTCCGCAAATACAGAAAAAAAAAAATCTGTGTATCTTTCTGTCAGACTCTAGAGTGCACTAAAGAGCCTTAGTGGTTCTGACCAACCTCACCTGAGGCCTCCAACAGCACCCAGGGCTCTATTTAAGCTTAGCCTTGGATCTTCAATCTTTCCTTGCCAGAACTATGTTAGAGAAGTGCTGACCTACAGCCATAACCAATAGGGCACTTTTCTTGACTTGATCTTAACTCTGTTTTGTCGCTGTGAATCTCCCTGGCTGTTGCTTGACCTTAATACTGACTTGTGGACTGACTGCTCAAATTCACATTGGATCTGCTTCATCACTGTGATATTGCCTTATGGTCTGGACTCTTGGTTGGACGTGGCTGCCACCTCCAGGTCTGTGCTTGGTACTGTGGAATGTTGGGCCCTGGCTGTGAGGTCCCTCCTGGCTTGCCTTCCCTCAGGGAGCAGTCTTGCTCTTTTCATTCCCTGACATTTGCAGACCAGCCCAAACCTCCTGTGTGAAAAGACTACAGATGATTGTATCTACTTCACCCATTTGTTTTTATGTGAATGCAACTTCTCTGGAGTACAACGTGGCTGCCTGGTGGAAAATCATCCTACAAAGCCCAATGCAAGAGAACATGCAAATGGTTTTTCACCAGAGAGCCTGAGGAAATTTTCCCTCTCTTTATTGTCTGTGTGCAATACAGATCTAGTCTCAGGATCTCATCCAATGTGGTAGATTGACTAACATTCAATTTTTTCACTTCTTTGTTGTCACAAATCAGATTTCAGCAATTAATGAGCTTTTTAGCTGCCTCACTGTGTTGGAGACGAATGTAGAAGAAATGTCAAATGGGTCACAGATGTAATTGAAAGCAGAACTAGGCCCTGCTTTTTTTGAGAAGTCACGAGTTAAGTTTTAAGGTGTCATTCCTACAAGTGTGAAGAGTTTCCTGTCTCCCATTGTGTTCGCCATGTTGGCAAGTGGCAAGGAAAGCAGAAAACATTCAATTAGCAGAATGACACATTTTGCATTGCAAGGACAAGTTTATCCTGGATGGGAGGTGTTTCCATGGCTAAGCAAGTCATCAGGCAGTTTCTGTTTCACTTTGAACTTCCAAGCACCCCTACTGCAAGGCATTCCTCTGCAAGGCAAGTTAGGGATGGTCAAAACTTCTGGTCGTGTCTTGTCATGGTAAATGATCTACATTTTCAATTTGCTGCTTACCTCTCCTACAGTCTTCCTCTGTGTCTTTGCAGTGGGAGGACATGCTTAATGAGTATGGAGTGTGGGACATCAAGTGGTTTGACTTGATGCTGATAAGAGCTGTATTTGGTGCAATAGGGTACAGGCCACTAGATTTCTAAGCTCTCTGTTTCAGGGAAATTGAGAGATTTCCTTGTAGCTGGAGTGAAAATAAAGCTGTAGGCAACTGAATTGTCAAGGAGGTTCCCAGACAAAATGGCGGAGTTCCCATTCCAGGTGGAGGTGTCAGTCTTACAGTTAACTCCTTTCTTAAATGTTGGTGAATGGCTGCAGGCAGTCCAGAGCAGTTTTCATTCATTACTGCTGAATTCAGATAGTGCAATACTGCTTTTTTTTTTGTTTTTCTTAGGTAGTTCATTATTTGTCCTTCCTTGTCTGTCATGTTTATTTATAAGGAGTTTCTGCTTTAGTTGCTTGCAACATCAAGGTGAACTTAATGTTACTCTGGCAGCTGCAAATGTGGTTACAGAAATGAGTATTTAAAACCAGTGCATTGTGCATTTGTAGGCCCTCTGTGGCTCATTTCCTCTACTGTCAAATTAATTGATGTTATGTTGTTGGTACTTCAGCTTAATACAAGCATGGACTTTGAACTGGACCTAATACCCTTGCGAACATTAACAAAGGATAGTGGGTTGCTCTTAGATGAAATGAAAAAATCTTTATAGATGCAAAGTACATATTTGTTCAGCCATTAAGTAGGGATTTAAAAAAAAAACCAACATCAGATGTTTTTCTTTTCCCACTGATTTAAGATGGAGTATGCTTAGATACTCTAGTAGTGAGTAACAGCACAAATTCTTAAGTCAGACAAAGAAGCTTTGGGCTTTTGTTCATGTCTATAGACTGTATGCTGAGACTTTCTGGGTGTCTAAAAGGCATCCTGCCCCATGCTAACTCCATAGGGTGGTCCACACATCTAGGCAGTGCCCATAGCTCTGGTTCTCCTCTTGTTTATGGAGGGATGGATGTCAATGTTGATAGGGTCTGTAGCAACAGAACCCTGAATGCCATACATGGTACTTATTCCATCTGATGAATATATTTCCGATTCATTGTTAAAGGTATACTGTCTCCTGATACAGTAGCAAGCATGTGAAATAAGTAAGTACTGAAGGATACTCTAGTGAGGGAAATATGGTCTCATACCAAGAAAGAATTTGTTTCAAAATTAAGCATCCTCAGTAACGCATGAGTTCCTCCAGTCTTGCAACTGACTGGGTCAGGGATGGTGAAGACTATCACAAATACTATAACAAATATAGTAATTTGTCAAAAAAAAATATTTTTCTCCTCTCTCTAAGTTGAAATTCTATTCTAAATTTTATTGATATAAACTGTGAGGGGAGAAGGAGAATACAGAAAAAGAAGAAATACTTTGGTAGGCATATAATAAGACAAATGCCTGGAAACGCACGTTTAGTAAGCTGCGTTGTAATTTGAAATTTCTGTAGAAAAGAGTCTCAGCACTGTGGGAGACCCTCAAACAGCTTGAATTAAAGAAGGTTTCAATAATTAGAAGATCATTTGATGTTTGTAAGCAAGGTTTTGTGACGTAGGGTGTGAAAATCACTAGAATTTTCAATGATTCAATAGCCCTTTTTGTGTCTTGGGAATGACGTTTCTTTCCCATCATCTCACCCTTATGAAAACAAGGAAGAAAAATATTTTTCTGGCTGAACAGCACACATTCATTTTAGCCAAAGGGTTTCTTTGTAAGGGATTTTGAGGGACTCACAACTAGCTTTTGTCCTTACTGCCTTTACTCATTTGGGTGTCAATGTGGTGTTACTGCATAAAATTGAGCAATATCACATGAATGTTACCATGTATCTTGTTAATTGCATTTACCTTCCTGTTACTGTCTCTGTATGATCTTGTATTTGGTTTGTTGATGACACTGTGGGAACAAGGTTTTCCACTGTGTTAAAGGAGAAGAGTAAACATATTTGTTTAATTTTCATGTGAAATTGAATATTCATCCCAATGTTTTATTTTGGATGTATTTGTGTAGTTATTCCTCCAAGAAATTATACAAAAAGCCATTACAAAAGGGAAAAGCAAAATGTTGTATTGGGTCTGTCCTGGAAATCTGTACTCTGATTTTTTTTTTTTTCCTAAATGAAATGGTAATTGGAGCTGACACATTTCACTTCCAATGAAAGAGTGTTTCCTGATACTGCACTAGAAAGCTCTAACCACTACTAATTGAGAGACTCAGTTTGCATGTGTGGGCAGGATACTGGCTTTACTGGATGAAATCATTGACCTATGTTTTATTAAGAGTCTGACTTGATCAGTTATTCTTACTGGTTTTAAAGTGCAATAAAAAGATGTCTTTCTCTTGATTTAGTGGTAACATCTTTTTATGAGAATTGAGACTTGGCAAATTGCTTTCAGTCTTAACACAGAAGTGAACTTTTTCTAGTCACTTTCTTCTGTTTGTCCATGTTGGGAATCACCTGTCTCTAAGAGGCATACTTATTGAAATGAGATGTAAGCCACTCTGGCTCCTTTGCAAAGAGGTGAAGATATGAAAAACATGATAGCTGTGGCAGTCATGCATCTCTTGAAAGAGCAGGGTCAGGAAACAAGAGCAAACTGCCATGCAGGACGTTCATTTGCTTTAATCTCTGCAGAATATCCACAAGTGTTTCAGCTGATAGGCAGGCAGAATTACCCTTGCATCCTACACAGATAAGCTGAAGGTTTCTAGTGTAATTGCAGTGGAAAAGATGATAATTTTTTCCTCTAAGATCCTACTTAAAACTAGGTCATATTTGTGAAACGATGAGGGAAATTGTTTCAAGTATTGTTCCTCTGCAGTGTCTTGCCATTTTGAGAGCCCAGTGCGGGCTGGTTGGTATTTTATCACAAGTGCTCAAAGAGCTGCAGGGCTGTGACAGGAAAGAGAGTTCACCACTGAGTTGATGCACAGGCATTAACATGGAGGAGGTCTGTGCTCAGCTGTTCTCACAGTAATTCTTGCATGGAGGAGAAAAACACTAACCCCATTTCACAGAAAGGTGAAACAAACCAAGCTCTGGAAGATGCAGAGCATCTAGCTTCCACCACAATCAGGTCAGGCATCCATAATACCTTCAGGAGGTCAGCAATATGCCTAATGGCAGTCTGTGATGGAGCAGGATGCTGATCTAACATATCCTCAGCCTCATCTTCACTTTTGTCTTCTCATTTGCCTCTATGGAAATTGTCTTCCCCAGACCATCCCTGGATTTTAGCACAGATTCAACAACCATCTGCTTGAACTTCTGGATCTGGCTGAACATATGTATTAATAAGACTAATACCGTAATCTGTTCAGGAAGGAGCAGGAACTCCTCAGGACTCTCCATGAGTGCCCTGCAACCCCAACACTATGGCAGGGTCACCATGCTAAGCCAGGGATCGTCTGTGAGGAGAAAAGTAGAGCAGACAATTCCAACAATCCATGTTTCCATTTTATTGGGAAATTTTGCCTTCACACCACTTCTGGCATCTAACACCATTTTTTCTTTTCATGCTTTAACTTGAGGCTAGATTATCAGCACAATCCAGCTGAAGGGAAACAGCTGTTGGCTGAAGTGCTCTGGAAAGCTCTCCCCTGAGCTCAAATCTGACCATTCTTGGCACAAGTTCCTGCTGACAACAGGTGACTCATTTTGCATTGGAAAGAGCAGCAGTATCCTCTGCTGTCTCCTCAAATGCTATAGGCAATTCATAGAGCAATTTCAGCTTCGCCTCCTCTTCTGCTAATTGAAGAGAAGCTTGGTGCTTATCCTTTGCAATGGAGCCAAGCCAATCCGGAATACACATTAGATCTGGATTATCCCTTTCCTCTTTGGTTTAAAGTAACACACAAATACAGCAGATGAACAAGGCTTGCCTCCCTGCTGAAAGATTTAATGTGCAAGCCATGGACACTTTAAAGAAATACTGATGACTGCTGTAGATGAATTGGTAAAAAGAGTCTAGTGCCTCCACTAAATTAGACTCCTGTTGAGTGACTGTTGAAATGCTCAACAGATTTGCAGTCCAGACCTACCTGAAACACTAGTGGTTTTTTTTTTTTGTGTGTCCCTGATTGCCCTACCTCCCACAGTAAAAATGACACTAGAGGCCAACAGGACAAGCTTTTATTTATACTGATTTATAACAGTGTTTTCCAAAGTGTTTTACTGAAATTGTAAACAAAATGTTCACACAGTAAGAGGGAGGAAATGCCAACATATTAAAATCAATAGACCAGATTGTGTGCTATCCTGAGAGTACTTATGGCCAGGGGATGGAAGTGACCTGTGTTCAGCTGAAAAGGGATTGATTCTCTTCTCTCTTGCTAGTTTCATCAACACAAATATGTAGTGTCTTTGACGTCAGCCCACAGAGAACAGACATAAGTACAAGGGAAATTTGGCCCGGAGGGTTCCCATTTGATCACTACCTCAGGCAAGGAGGAGCAGTACCTATGAGAAGCTTCACCTCCTGAAACAGACCATCTGCAGAAACACTGGGTCTCTGCGTGGAGTCTCCAGCTCCCATGACAGCACAGTCCTGAAAGGAGGAATGAGAGAGCAAGAAACCTTGGCTAAGACCCATCATGAATAAAATCTACCATTGCAGAAGATCTGAGTTTACCCCCCAGAAGTTCTTTTCAGTTACATTTTTCAGCTGGAAGAGTGAGATGGAGTATGTGTGTTCTGCCTTGGCTATGTGAATTCTCAGGGTTGAGGAAAATGTTAGTAAACTAGTAAGTATCCAAGAACTGGAACAAAATAAGTTGGGTTGTCAAAGATATTTTTAATCTATTCTGAAAAATATTTCCTCTAGGAACACTTTCCCATTTGGAACAGAAAACTGATAATAAAAACCAAAACCACTGCAGAGACAACATGTATTTTTTCTGCCACTGCAAAACTTTTTCTTAAATCTGCTTGATTACCTGCATCCTCACATCCCCACTTATATATGTAATACATCTTGTTGGGATCCTCCTGTTGCAATCACAGAGCTCATGCTTCATGCTGACCATGACCTTTCCTGTTCTGTGACGGCACTTGGTGTGCTTTCACCCTCCAGGGTACCTGACAATCGAGGTTTGAAGACAGAGTTCAAATCCATCTGCCAGAGAGAAGGGGACCATGTATCAAAACCAGCCCCAGAGTTCTACTGCTCCACTCTTTACAATAGATGTGTGGACATTACTGCTGTTGTTACCGAGGAAAGCTGCTGAGCAGCCTTTTCTGCATTCCCATCACTGAGGCACATGGCCGGCAATGGAGTAAACTCTGGCACGGCAGGCTTTGCCCACAGTTTGTACCAAGTCTGGTAACTGGAGGGTTATGCTGCTGGCCTGAGAGGGAATAGAGGAATTTTGGCTTGTAGCGTTGACTTCTTGCGTTGTTCTCTGCTGGTGTTTTTAGCACAGAATTGAATTTGGGGCAGTGAAGGAGTTGTAGGACAGCTTTGTCCTTGGTGGGCAGATGGTAAGGTGATGATGGTCTGGGCAGCTGTGCCTCTCCAGTGATTTTGCTGGATTCTTGTGGGGAGGCTTTCGTACACTTGAGTCCTGCTTGTATCTCCCCAGTGGAGCTCTTTAGGCCGCAGAACAGCAAAGTCTAGCCTGTACTATGAAGTGGATACAAGGCTTTTACTCTACTAGCTGTCTCACCCCAGCCAGTGCTAGAATGCAAAGCAAATTAATTAGTTGCCTGTTGCAGTACAACTGAGGTCTGCTGTTGAGGATGGTGCTACTCTGCCTGCTGTGTCGTGGTCTCTATTGCAGGCTGGAGCATGATGGTATAGAACTCCATGGAGTTTCTACGCAGAAGCACACAAATTTCAGAACAAATCAGTATTTCTCAACATTTTTGTCTTATGGTGGCTATCCAGCTTTGTGGTCTTTGTAAACCTTCATCTGGTTCAGGCTGATCAAATAGTGTTTTTTCTCCTGTTTCACCAGAGGCTACGCTTAGCTGAGTCATGAGAGTTTCCAGGGTCCATCAGAGCTCCAGCAGCCTTCTGCAACACAAATAACTCTTTAGTGCTGGTTTGTGGTGTGGGTGTGCCACCTCCATAGGAAATGGAGATGAAGTCACCCACTGCCCACCAAGCCCTTACTGGATATACAGCCTCCCGCTCACACAAGTCTCAGTGCAGGTGGAACGTTCATGTTGCTTGTTTGCCCAGCTGTGTGTGTTTCTGAAGATTAAAATTAGGAGATTGAAGTATCTCTTGAGAAAGAAGGATGGTCCTAAACTAGATACTGTGAAATGCTATTTAAAGAATTCACTGTTTTGGGAGCTCAGCTGCACGGTCCTCAACTGTCTGTCTCGGTGGCACTTCAGCCAGCAAAACTACAGCGTTGACCCTACTGATTCACCAGATAAGTCTTCAGTTCTCATTCTTATCTTATTAGACTTCCTTTTCCCATCTTTCTTTTTAATTTCAGGAATTAAAATTAAAAAATGCTGGGTTCTTCTTTGTCACAGTCCTCTGGGACTGTTGTGTGGACTGGGTGTAATGGGGACCATATAAGTTTCATCAGTATCTTTATAGTAGGGCCTTTGCTAATGGCTGGACTCTGGCAGGTGGTGACAATGCAAATAAATAGCACTTGGGTGGAAAACACTGCAGATGAACTAGAATAGTTTCTGGAATTCTTTTCGAAGTGAGAAAACAACTGCATCTCAACAGACAGCCTGCAGTGAGGAGATCCATCATGCACCAAGGACTAGAGAGCAAAGGGAACATCTGTGAGTGCTTAATTTGAATGCTGCGGGTCCAGAAAACTTGGTGAGCAAGGCTGTATTTCATATGTGTACCAAAGAGTAATGGAAATAGATAGGAAGCAAAACATATGCTATATGAGGCTGCTTACAATTTATAGCACCTACATTTCCTCAGCTCATGATGAAATGTCAGCATCAGAAATGAGATGCATTCACATATGAATTCTGCTTTATGCTATTTCTGCCAGAAATTATGTGGATGCAGCAGATGAGAAAACCTACTTTCCATACAAAGAAATATTCACCATGATTGAAATGCTTTTGGTTTCTCAAAACATGATTAGCAATCGGCCAGAGCTTTTTTAATTTTTGTGTCCATCTGGGGATTGCCAACTACAGCTCTTTCTTTGTATGAGGAAATACTAGATTTCATAGGGTGAGAGAATGAAAGTACCTCATAGGCCTTCTCTGACATGTGTAGATTGTACCTTCTCCCTCAGTGACAGAGCGAGTCATTTTAGAGTAAATCTGACTGGTTTGTAATGAAATGAGCAGGGAATGGTGGTTCTGAAGCAGTCTGAAAAATGGATTCAAATAGAAAAAAAATGACCTCATCTGTTTGCACCATGTCTTTTTCCTGTTTCATGACTGTTCTGGCAAACTGAGCTGGCAGCTTCCAGCCCTGCTTGCAGACCAGTGCTTTACGTCAGCCCCGCTCCTGACGGAGCCAGAGCTGCATTGTACAGGGTGAGGAACTGCTCACTGTTCTTGGCAGCCTTATGATCAAGGCCTACCTGTAAATCTGGGCTCACCCCATGAAAATAAAAGTTCTATAAGATGCAGCTGAATGTTGCGGAAACCAAACCAATCCCATGTGGGCTATGCCACAGAGCTTCGGAAATGTATTCCCCTGCTCATTTTTTAATAGCTACATTGAAAAGATGGTCAAAAAAAAAAGGACTGTGATGAAAGCTATCATAAAAATCATTGGTACTCTGTTTGGATTTCTGCTCTCATGCCCATGGTCTCAGAGTATCATCAACTGGGACAGGTAACTGCTGTGAGATACTTGTGGCTGTGTTTTCAAGTCTTTGGCTCCTGCTAAAGCCCAAATGCGTGGTTAAGGTGCTCCAAACCTTGTCCAACCCAGCACATCTTCACTGTGATGTTTGTCAAGAGTTTGGAGCCTGCTCTACATGCCTATGTGAGAGCTCCAGAAAATAGTCATACATTTAGATGCCCAGATCTCAATTTCTCTTTATTTTCTAGACTTGCTTTGGTTGTAGAATCATCTGGAAATCCTTAGGCATGAAGATGTCCAGCATCTAGACCTCCAGCCCATCTCCCTGATCTTCCCTGATATATTTGACATGAAGTCTATAAAATAAAAAAAAAGAAAAGAAAAAGACTTTCCTAAAGTTCTTGCATACTGTAAGGCAAAGTGTTTTGACCAGTGAAAACACTTCTTAACATGGGGCAGATTAGGTCTGGTAGTCTGTTTTTCCTGTGCTGGATGAACTTGAGCAAATTACTTCCACACAACTGGGCCTCCTTTTTTGTTTCCTCCTCTTGTGAAAGAGAGGGATGCTGAGCATCACATGTAGTGAGACACTCGGATGTCATGGGAATAAAAGGTTATAAAAGTTTTTTGAAGAGGAGAGAGTAAAGAGAGCAGATTCAGTAATGCTCGGTTATGTGCATTTCCTAAATTTGTTGGGTGTTTTTTCTTTAGAAAAATCTTTTGCAAAGATTCAAGCAAAAAACATCCCTTTAAGAGTTTCAAAATAAAGTGTTTCAATTTTTTAGTTGGAAATGTCTGGCTTTGCAATATTCCTCAATGTGACTTATTAAATATGGGTGGAATGAAAGCTTTTAAATATGATCTTAAATATGGTTTGCTTAAACTTCTTCAACGTTCTTTAAAATGCTGTTAGATCTTTTTCTGGTTGGAGTTGAAATGCCATTTTCTCACATCTCTTAAAAGCTAAGAAATCTGCTACTGCTACAGCTCTATCCATAAAATCATTAGAAATATACACTTGCTGCACAAAAACAATATTAAATTTATGTAGAAAGTGGCCACTTTGACTTATCTGGTCAACCCAATATAAAGCACGTATATAACTAAAATCAGAAACTTTACCCTCTGGACACCTCATAAGATTGATCTGTGCATCTAAAGTTACAGGCAAGCTAAATCTGAGATTGTGGCTGCAAATTGCCTCTCACTTAAAATACGATGCTTTGTTGTGAGTGATTTATAATGATGAATCTCTTGCCACCTCTGTTTGTGGAGCAGTGTTTGGCTTTCATGTCTCTCGTCAGGACTGAGCTCTGGACACAGTTGGTTTTGATAAACCCTGAAATTCCCAAGTTGCTTTTTTTTTCTGCAGAGTGATACCATCATAAATTATGAAAAAAATCAGACAAAAGACTCCAAACCCATTTTTTCAATAGAGAAATATTAGGTGGGAGGCTTTATGTCGTGCTAAAACTTTGCAGCTAAATTGGGAATAATACTTTTCCATCTAAACTAACATTTATGCTGACATATGCTCTGTCATCTTAGGCTCATTTAAACTGCGCCTAGTTTCTACAGGCCTAGAATAGTCCTTTGTAACTTGCAAAGGAGACAAAAATACAAAGGACCTCTTCAAAGACAGACATCTTTGTTTGTCTTTGAAATAAACTGGATCTGTGCTTTGACCTCACTTTCAGCACCACCTGTGCCACAGCTGCATGTCCAAGTTGCCCCTTCATCAGCACTGTCTCAAGTGGACATGCTGTGTCCACCTGTTTTGTGTTTCCTGAAGGTACCTGGGGCCAATTTCTCCTCATTGACATCTCTACCATGTTTTGTTTGGCCCGTTCCTCACTTTTGGCAGAATTGGGGCATTTAGCTGCTTTTTTGGGGAGGGGGAGATGTGGAATTTGTTCTGCTCTAGAAGGGAAGATGCTTTGTGTGATTTTAAGGAATGGTCATTCTGAAAATATTGTAGTTCATAAAAAATAATGGAAACGGCAATAAAATAGTGGAAGGAATTCTAAAGAAAACTAATAGTAAGAACTTGCTGAAGCATGTTTTTAGAAAGTGCACTGAATTTTTCTCCCCAGACTGAGCTCTTGGTAATCTTACAAGTAACAAGTATGTCTAACTATAGAGTGGCAAAAGCACCTGGCTCTAACTGTTCTGCTTTATAACCCACATACAGGCCACATACATTACCTTCAAGTTGTAGCAAGGTAGACTTGTCAGGAGGGTTGTGCTGTGGGTTTTTTTTTTGTCAGTGGTGATACTAACTATTCAAAGAGATAGATAAATTGAAGTTTATAATTCATCATTGGAGTTGGTTCAGAAACTTCTGACCCGACTTTTGCTTTTTATTCACATGAGGAAGGGGAATTAATTGAAAAGAAAACTTTCCACATAAAATGATCCATCACAGAAGATGGTTCTGGGAAAACTGGGCTGGTGTTTTCTGTTTCTGCACAGAGGTTGCAGGCTGTTGAGAGGCTGCAGTCTGGGCCCAGCCAGAGGAGTCTGACCCTAGAGCCCTGGGAGATGAAGCAGCAATTCTCTAGGACTAGGATCTACGCTTTCATAGAAATTTCAAAATACTGGGCTTTTCTGTTTAGTGGCTATTTTTAACCAAATCAAAAACTAATTTCAAGAATGCATAAAACTTCTACAAAGAGGAATTACCATGAAATTCTGGAAAACAATGGGCAGAGATTATGTCATGTCCAAGATTAATATCTACCTCTATGACTCTGGGACATAATTACCATCTGTGGGTGCATATATGGGAGCTTCAGGTCAAATAGTCCAAACCAGTGTGTATCAGAGCCCTGCCAAAGTGATGTGCTTACAGCAGCAAATGGGAGGTGGATAGAGCATGAAGGACCCTGGGAGTGTCTGGAGCTCCAGGCTTGTTGGGGATGTTTTAGGGTACAGTCTAAGGAAGAAGATGACAGCTGTTTTCACCTCATCCCTCTTGCTTTTGGGGAAGCAGATTTTGGAGTGAACAATCTGAAAAATGCCCAGGAATTGTCTTCAAGCAGTCCAGAGAAAGCCATCTGTCGACAGAACTATCTGGATAATATGGGTCTGCTGCTCCAGGTTTGATTTAGCAGTAACACAATGCCCTTCTCTACTGACAGTTCTCAACCCTGAATGGTGTGTTTCATCCTAGTCCTAAGCAAGAGCCATTCTTCAGCTGTGTTGCTTCAGAGCAGTGGTGAGATGGGGAAAGCGAATTCCCCACTGGCTGCTGTGTTGCTTTGGCTTGCAGAGCATTTTGGTGCAAACAAGAGTCTTATGGGAGGAAATACAAGCAGAATCTCTGCTCTGTACCTCCTGGCATCAATTTCCTCAGCCTCTGAAATCCAACCTTTTGAAAGTAACTCATAAGTGTTAAGTAAAGTAGTCTGTATTTCATGGTAAATAATATCCTATTATTTTGAATTTAGCAATTCACTGTGCTTTGTTATTCACAGCAAAATATAAGGTAAAAATATCTATCTCTTACAGTTATGTTTTAAGATTGAGTAGAGGAAAGGGATGATGGTAACCATGTGGGCTTATCTAAGGCTGTAGATCGTGTTTCTAGTTTTGTTTGATAGAAATGGCTGAGGAATCCCAAAAAGCAACAGACATTCGTGCCCAAAGCCAGAATAATGCCATGGGATTCAAGTGGCCAGTTTCCCTTGGGTTCATTTTCAGATCCTATTATCCATAGTAGTAACTGTGTTTGTGGTTGCATAACAAATTTATAAACTCCATAAAGTACCTTTGACATAATTAATTTGTGGATCACCACCAGGCAAAGCTCTTAATCAGTTTGTCCATTTTTGGAAGCTTCCAAACATCCTTTTGCTTCTTATTTTCCTAGCACAATTCACTTTTATGAAATCTGCTTGAGACCATCTGAGTTTTAGGCCAGAAACAAAAAGAAATATGTGAAGAACAGTTTTCATTTGAATTGCATACCAGCAGGTAGTTTGTTTCTTTAAGGTTAGTCTAACATAGGCTGTTCCAATAGACAGAAATGTTTTTTCATAAAGGGATAGTAATCAACCTATCTCAACTTTTCAGATTAGAAGCCAACTTCTTCCAGCCTTCTCTAATGTATAGACCACAGATAGAGGGCTTGATTCTTTATCTTTTATATCTGAACAGCTTTTATTTACATCAGTGTAAACTGAGAGGGATTCATATTAATATAGTTTCAATGACATGACTGGTTTAAAACACGGAGGCTGAGATGTACTGCTTATTGAGGGTTCATTTAACGTTTGAAAATTACTTAAATTTTAGTTTCTTAAGGTTAGCAACACTCATTTTCTTTACTAAAGAAACTTTCTACCTTTAAGAGTTAATTTAATCCCTTTTCAGCATTATTCTCTTAGCTATTGATCAAAATATTTGCACTGTCCTTATAAATACTCTAACAGGGCCAAATTTGACCTAGAATAAACTGAGCCTTAAATGAGGCATACATTAGGTATTGTGGTTATGGTGAAAATATTTTTTTCTGGTGGAAATGGAAAGGGACATACTGTTTCATAGTCTGCCTCAAAATGTTAACATTTGGTTTTGCTCCACTAGAACTTAAAATGGCAAGTGTCTTTGCAACAGAGAAGAATTGTGCAAGAGGAATAAATACCCAGAATACTTACCGTCTGCAATACTCTTTGGCCAGCACTTTAATGGTTGTGTGTAGAAGTAAGTCTTTGAATTTTCAGCAGTTAAGAAAACAACATTTAAAACCCCAAAATTAATTCTCATGTCTGGAGCTAAAGCAGCTGATTTGTTGCACTAATCCACAAACTCTCCCAGTGCCAGTGGGTCCATTTGCCCCCTAATATTTATTGCATCTAAGCTTTCAGGACATTATGATCAGAACCACAAATAGAATAGAAGAGAAATAAGTCTGTGGTAAGTACAGAGCTAGGGAGAAAGCCAGGGATCACAAAATATCTGTAGTTTGACATAGCAAAGGACAGGCTTTGCTTGGGGATATTCAAGTTGAGCATATTGATTTCTGAAGTAATTAACACATGGTTCTTCATGATCCATTTACCCTCTGTCCCAATACATGTTCATGCAATGACAGTCCAAAATCAGGACTGCTCTTGCTTTTACTGTGATAAAGATTTCAGAGAGAATAAAAATTATCATATCAGTTTCAGACAGCACAGTTAAATTAATAAACATCCTATAAAAAATTAGTTTCTCTCTTTTGGAAGGAGAGTTGGAATTTAAGGAAAATATGTTGAACTGAAGTGTGAAAGTGAGCTATGGCCAGAGAGCACAACTGGTATATGAAGCTGATTATTCCACCGTTTTGAACAGACCAAACCAAGAATATAAATTAGAGGAATTTTATCCCTGAAACTTAAAATTACCTTCAGTATCGCACAGGCTTAGAACCCTGAGAGAAAAGATCAATGGAAGATTTATCCTAAAGTATAGATTTGGAGCAATGTTGTTGGGACTATGGAGTCAGTGATCTGTAGTAATATTGGAAAATGTATTTCATTTACATTAACAGTAATATGGACTTCCATTGGCCAGGCCTTATCAAAATTTAACTGAACTAAATTGAATAATTGAATTCTTTGTCTTAATGAGATCTCTTAAATGTTTTGGGTAGAGTTATTTGATGTTTATATAGAGAGCAGAACAAAGAAATTAAGGACTGCATTTGTGTTTGTTTTGTGAAGAGTATATGTGTTTTCAGGTTTCTTTAGCATACCCTGGTACAAATAAAATGGCATGTATTTAGGAAAGGAGATTTGACATCTGTGAAAGGCTCTTTGTCCAAGAAAACAAATTCTATGACTGATAGGTTGTGCCCTTTGAAAATATATTTATAATTGCCTTTTCCTGTGGCGTGGGAGAAAGCAGGCTGTGAAGGCACAAGGTCATCGTCTTCCTGTTTCTTGTGTATAATAAATCAGCTGTCATCTTCCAACAGAGAGGTTTTAAGATTCAACTGGGTCCTGCCCTCCAAACAGACTCAAATTCAGGGTCCTTTCAGTCCTTAGCTTTGATTTTACTTAGGCAGTCATTTTTGCAACAGGGGAAGATAAACAGGAGCAAATCCTCTTCTGCAACTTTTTTCCTTTCAGTCAGCTATAGACTGTGAGTTATCTAGAATATGAACCAAGAAAAGGAAGGGAGAGGGCTTTGGGAAGGAGAAGAAATAGCATAGTGAGTCACTCTGTCCACTATCTGCCTGAAGATCTATATTCTACTTTCTTCTTAAATATAGAAATGTTTTCATTCAATTATTAACTCTCGCCAAATAAATGTTTGGTAAGGGGGCTCTTGGATGCTGATTTACAGTGATGGTTCTCTAAAGGAAAACTGGAGCAATCATGTATAATCTCTGCAATAAATCTTGACTAAAGCAGAAGATATGTATATGAAAATGTTTTTATTCAGTGCCTGTCACTTCTGTGTCCTTTAAACTGTGAGCAACACTAATGACAACTGATAGTTGCTTTTCCACAGAGGTTGTCTTGTGGGCTCTAGATTCCACTCAAATGATGGGTTTTAAAGGATGATAGGACCTTCATTTAGCCTGTGGAAGCTTCCTGCCACCCATATAATCTCATTGTGGTTTAATATTCCATGTTTGGAGGCTCACACTGTGCCAGCTGCTCCTAGTAAGTCATCATACTCATACAGGCTACCTATGATTTCAAATAGTGTCTCACCTAGGCAAAGAGATAACAACCTCATTTTAAAATCAGATAAAGGCATAACCCAAAGGTATCTAACACCAGGTTTTCATTCCATTGTGGAACATTAGCTCATCTCAGTAAGTAAGAAGAAGCACTTACTCACTGGATCTGCTTTGCAAGAATGCCACACTGTCAAATGTTTCATTACCTGTGTGCTAAGGTGTTGAGAATGCCACTGTGTCGGTAAGATGATGTAAAGAAGTCAGTGAGACTTTGGTTTTAGTGTTTTATGCTTTTCCACCTGAGATATTTTGACAAGAACAGTCTGAAGGCTGCATTGGAAGTTTTAGAATGGGAGAGGTTGCTGGGGGAGATGCTATCATATGAGTAAATTAATGCAGAGACATGAATTAGAACCAATAGGTAGATTAGCATGTTAAAGAAGAATTTCAGATATCTGAGTTGGCCTAAATTATCATGGGAAGAGTTTTTAAAATCCAGAAATTTTTCTTTCTTGTTTTAGGATCTGAAAGGTAGGTAGGAGTCAATAGTGGAAAATATTTTATTCTTCCATCGGAAACAGATAACACAGCATCTGTCCATCTTGCATCTGTGATGGTGGTTGAAGGTAGATACTAATTTAATGCTCTACTTTGAGAGTGATAGAGTTATTGGTTGCAGGAGGCCTTAGATGCTGAAATCAGTAATTAAACAATACATTCTTCTTTCAGATGCATGGTGGAAAAACATAGTTGCACTATGGAAATGTATGTTACTCCATTTCCTTATACCTTGAGCAGGCCAATGATAGGTGTTTCATCTTGGTTTTCAAAAATTATTAGCATTAGTTTCACTTTGCTTGCAAAAGCTTCATTGACAAGAGTAATTTTTTTCCTTTTGTAGCTAACATGTTTCATATTTCCAGGATCAACATTCTCATTTTTTTTTTCAGGAGCCAAAATGCCCTGAAGAAGGGGAGAGGACTAATAGTTTTGTCTCTCCTCAAACAAGAGCTGTGTGAATTTATGCCATGCAAGTGGCTGAATTAATTAAAGTCTTCTCAACCTGCTTTATTTTTTTGAGTTTAGCTTTAGTTGGTGGTTTAGAGTTGTTGCTACTGTCCTGGAGTGGTGGTGCAGCAGACCATATCTCAAAGGAGACCCCCAGACTCCTTTCCTTTTGTGGCCCATCACTTCCTGCAGCTTAGGCTAGGTGTGAGCAAAAGCTATAGCAATATTCTAATCTCCAGATTTGAAAGAGTGTACCTCAGATTCAGAGGTGTTCATCACTCCAAACAAATGCAAAAAGAGACAGGCATTGCATTGTGAAGGAAGAAGCTTGGCTTTATGCATCTAATGCTGTTCTGTTTAAAGGAGGGAGATACCAACTGGTACACAAGGGAGGATAAAAATAATGAAAGAAGACTTCAGATGAATGTCCAAACCAAGGTCGGTGTGCAAGGGTGTGCTCAGCAAAAGACGTGAGCCGAGGATGATGGGAGTGTAGGGATGACATGATCCAAAAGGAATTCTTTAAATTTCTGGTTCCCCGAACTCAGCAGAAAAGCAAGAGACCTTCTTAGCTTCTTACCTTCTTAGCTATTTCGAGGACAAGACTTCACTGCCCAAATCTATTCTTTCCTGCAAATGTAGCGGAATCTGATCTATTTCTTGAAAGCTGTTCTCAATGCATGAGAGAAGGTACCTTATTGACCTTCATACTATTACTTACTTAAATGCAGATTTGTGTAGAAAGGCAATTATGTGTTGATTAGATTGCAAAGCAATGAGAAGTATGCGAGCATTTCCTCATCTAACCACTAGCACTGACTTACCAAGTATATCTTGATAAGTTAACACAGGCAACAACTATAGACAACTACAGTCATTTGCATTGCAAGCTCCTATTACAAAAAGAGTGTTCTCAGGCAGATGTACGAAGCCAAAAATAATTTGATTTTTTCCAAGCATCTGTTTTGGACAATTATTGCCAATTAAATTTATTAACAACCACTGGGGAGAATACAACTCACTCTTAGGATTTACCTTTTGTGGGAAGGTAAACTTGGGCCAAGCTGCGTCTGAACTTGAGGTAGGGAAATGAAAAAACATAAATCTAGGTACCATTTGTTCCTTAGGATTCACAAAGAGTTTGCAACAAACTGTGGAAGCACTGGGGCCTTTTTAGCAAGGGAGGCAGAGAAAACAGTTTCAATTTGGAAGTTTCACAGGCAGTACTCGATTTTTATAATTTAATGTGGTTCTACACAGGGAGGAGCTGAAGACAGGGAACGTACTGACCCTGAAGAGGGTAATCATAAACTGCAAATGATCAGTGCAGTCTGATTCATCTACAGCACTTATGTCTATCTATGGAAAGATCTAAGGACATCAAATGCTACACTCACCCAATAATGCCAATTATTTGTTGGGGAGCAGATTCATCAGCATCATTATTATTAGAAAAGCAATGTCCCAAATGAGATCAGCGTTTCCTTATCAAGATGAAATGTATCATTGGCCTGCCCAAAGTAAAAGGGAACACAGTAACGTATGTTTTTCAAAGTGCAACCATGTTTTTCTACAGTCTTTGTATGAATGCACAGTCCTCGCCTGCTCAGGTAAGTTTAAATCATCTCTCATTATATATGCGTGCTTACAAAGATCAGTTATGTGTGTGTCCCTTGCTGGGAATCTTCTCCTAGCCCTGGCTGACAAAGGGAAACTTGCTGGCAAGCCTCTCCAGTGATGCTGTGTAGGTTGCACAAATATATCTCCTGCTTCAGGTAGAAACTAGTACTTTGATGCCAAATCCAAAGAGGATTTGCCTTAGGCCTCAAACTTCACAATCTGAGCAGATTAAGTGGGAATATGGAGGTGCAAAACATGATTTACTTCAGACCCTGCAGCGGCTGTGTAATGCAGCAAGGAGTCCCTCAGGACCATATGTCAGGAGACATATAATCTCTCTTTCACAAGCAGGTGCAGTTTCTGCTTCTAGTGCTGCAGCAATGGACCGACAAGGGCTGTGATGGAGAGGGAGCCTGGGGCCCACCATTGCATTCAAGGCATTGCAGAGCACACCTGGCATTCAGTTGGCACTTGGCATATTCCAGTTACCGGGTGAACATTAAGGAAATATTCCTTGATGTGCCGTAGTGAAGTATGGGTAATAACAGCAATAATACAGCAAATCCCTGTTTTTCTAGCCTGTATGTTTTCTTTTATATTTGGCCTTTAATAATAGAGGAATCATTCACAAGAATGTTTTGGTTTGTTTTGTAATTTCCCATCTAATGGCATTTAAAGAAATTTGTTAAATGGAATGAGGTTGCCTGCTGCTTGTGGCGTGCTTTGTTGTTTCTTATTTTCTTTACTTTTTAGGGCTGCTTGGTGTTTGGCTCTGGATAATGCCAGTTTTTATTGCTCTCCTGAGTTGCTCAGTGGAAGCTTGGAGATGTTGCTGTCTATTAAGCCGCTTGCCAGTCACGTTTGGTTGTGTAATTGTCCTGTGCTTCTGTTTCCAAATTATTGCTGGGTTGTGTAGCATCTCTGACATATTCAAAACGTTTGCAAAGAAACAAGGAATTGGATATCCTGTACTCCTAACTGGCTTATCTGAATGCTGAGGTAATGTGAATATGGGCACTTTGATTACCTCATCCTCTTTTAAAAGAAGATGACCCATGGAGAGATCACATGTGTCTGCCATCTCAGACTGGCGTTAGGGTCTGCTGCCTCCCCTCTGCCCATGGAGCAGAGCCGTACCGTGCATGTACCTCCCCATAAATCTGGGGCTGAAAGGGGTTTTATATAGGATTTTGAGGGTAGATAGGAGTAGAGATGTTATGTTTCTATCTCTATTAGTTTTTCTATGCAGTGTGATGTTTTGAAATGGACTGGTGGAAAATGCTTAGAAGATAAACTGATGAATTAAGGGCCCAAACTATTGTTTCCCTGTGCAGTTGCAATTTCCAGTGAATGCAGGGAAGGATGGGAAGGAAAGGACTTGAAGGTTAGTTCAAGAAAGAAGGTCAACCAGATGCCCTGGTTGAGAACACAGCTGGAGCTGTGCCCTTCCTGATGACTTTTCTCCTTTTTCATGGCATCAGCCTGAGTGTTCCCTCAAAAAAAGCAATACATTTATATGGCATAGCAAGGAAAGTGAAATTTGCTTCCTATAGGCAATCTCATGCTATAAAAGTTGGGGGAACTTATTTTGAATGTTTTTACTGCCCTGCACTAAATGGCGTACAGACAGTTTCCACAATGAAGGCATTACTAACCTGGCAGAGCCATCACTGATATGAGCAAGCATGAATTTGTTCTCTGTATATATGCACTTGGTTAGCATGTCCCCTAATTTATTATCTGCTAGGGTAAGCTAGTCAAATTACAAGGATATTACTATGAAAGCAGTAACATCATCAGCTAGGTTATGTGTCCTTGGTCATGCAGACAAGTTCAAATTAACGAGAAGCTCAGTCCGAGCTGCGTATTCCAGCTCTGAAATGTATGAGTAGCTTAACTGCCTAATAACCAGGCTGCTGCTTTTTGTATGCTGATCATCTACTCAAGGCTTCTGCTGCCTGTAAGAACAGACAGCCTTTCTGGGTCTGTTTCAGCACTGACAGTAGACATCCTTATGGAGTCCTGTTTTTGTGCTTTCCTTATTTAAGGACGAGCCGAAATGCTCTTCTGAAGAAAAGACTGTTCATTTGTTTGCTTGCTTATTTTTTCTGTAGACAAGTAAAGCCCTTCTCATATTACCCCAAATCCTCTCCTAAATTCCTACCTCTCAAATCAGGTGGAGAATGAACTAGTTTGGGATTCAGAAATAGTTTGAATGGGGATTTCAGGGTGGCCCGTTAAAGAAGAATCCTCAAATCAGAGTTGGAATGAAGCCTCCATTTCTCAAGTGCCACTGAAATTTAGGGCTGGAGTTTTGTTTCAAGTCCTGGTCTGTGCCTCTCAGGCAACACAGACCTGGTAAGTGCAAATGTACTTTTTTACCTTTCAAAAGATGCAGGAGCACTTGGTTTGTATCAAAGGGAAATGGGTGGTTTTATATTTCTCAGATCCCACTGATTTGCAGAGAAGTTGTGCACTTGGTGCAGAAGAGCATTTAACTTGTCACTGTCATGCACATGAGCCCAGGTGGCTGAGGTGAAGCCTATGAAGATGTAGATGGCAAAAGTTTTGTTAAAGTATCACATGGCAAGTGTGTATTACATGTCTTGCTGTTCTGCTGGTGAAGGAGCCAGAAGATAAAGTGCTGAGGGATCAGTTACTGTATGTGTAGCCCTTCTGCCAAAGCATGACTGGCAGCAACAGGAGCTGCATTCAGGTTTTACTCCATCCAGAGACCCTGTGCTCAGTGGGCTGATTTTCCTGGCACAAACAGTGCTTGAAGAAGCAGAATTTTGTAAAGGTAGATGAAACAGGAGATGAAACACGCTAACTACCACTTCTGCTCTTCCTTTCCCCGCACAGTGGCGGAGCTGGATGAATGAGGCAGAGCTGACCATCTCAGGCTTCCCTATGCTACTCCTACTGCAACTGTTTTCTACTTCATGACAAGGTTCTTTTTGTTAAAAAAAGTCCCCCAAATGCAGTAAGAAAGTGTGTATAAAGTAAATGTCTGACAAACCTTTCGTTTATTTTCTTCCCTTCTGAAACTGAGAGGTTGGTATTTCTGCGGGCCCACTGTGACCGGTTAGGTTGAACATCATTGTCCACTGTGGCAAGGTAGTGTCTGCCCTTCAGCAAAGGTAGTTGCAAGCCCCTGTACAAACTCTTTGTGGCAGGAGGCAGATGGTGGAGTCCACCAAGCAAAAAGATGCACAGGACAGTGGCAGAAACAAAACGAAAGATCCCTTCATCCCTTCTGGATGAAGACTTTGCTAAGCTTTGGTATGAGCTGTGCTTGAGGGAGAGATAGAACTAAGAGAATGAAACCAGAAAAATAAGGGAAAGGAGCAGGAACAGCTATGAAACACTGACAACAAGAACCAAAGAAAAAATCTATGGAGATATGGTAACATATTCCCTCTTGTACATAGGGAAGCAGGATACTGCATGTTGTCCCCAAGTCCTTCAGAGGTTTTACTGCTTTTGGTTTCTCTTCATACTGGGGATGACTCGAGTGGTATTTGCTTACATCGGGTAATGTCTTCTCTTCATGATCGAAACAGTCATAAAGTGACTATGGTGAGAAAGGACCGATGTGGGGATGTAGAGGGAGAGATTACAGTGAGGCTGTTGGAGAGGAGCTCAGCTGAGCTGAGAATAATCAGAGAGAAAAGGGAAATCGGGTAGTGAGGAGAGAAAGGCACAGGGGCTAGGAATGAAAAAACGGAGATCTAAGACTGTGGGTAGGAGTTTGGGGCTAGCTTTTGGGGGCTTGCTAGGTTTCACCAAATTCTTCACAGTGACAAGCCTGGCTGGCTTTGCCGGCAATACTGGCAGGGTAAGGCAGGCTTGGCATCAGCAGCAGGTGTTGAGTCCTGCCCTGGCTTCCATTTTATTTGGGGCACTGATCATTAGGAGCTGCTTTAAAGGCAAGTAGTTCTTTAATTTGTACATTTTACTGTTGCCCTTTTTCATCTTTCAGAGATTAAGAGAAACATTTTCTGGAAAATGAGCATACCTAAAATCAGCCTCTAATTGCCCTGAGTGTGACTGTGACGCATGAGTTCCCTGCATTGGGTACTTGGTAATACCTCCTGCCTGTTTGAGATAAAGTTTGGTGGCAGTATTTGGGCTGGGTCAGGGATGTAACCCAGCAGGCATTTAACATCCTGGAAGCTTAATTACTGCTGAAGGGAACACTGAGGTGCTTTAGCTCACTGCAGTTTTCACTTCTCATGCATCAAATGCATGGAAACACGGCGTGAATACACAAAGAGGGATATTTACTACCAATGATGTAATACTATGATGTTGGCTTGGTGGCTATTCAGCATTAATTCAACACATCTTCCTCAGCAGAATGATGTTAGTGAAATGAGATTTTATTAAAAGTAAGCAGCTCAGTGTATCATTAAGCATTCAGAACAACGTCTCAATTTTCTTTCTAATGTTGTGGTGCTGAGAAGACATCCAATTTCAAAAGTGAATGTTTAACTACAAATGCAATTTGCAAGAAAGTAATTTTTTTTTTGTCTTTCTGGAATCTACATAAAGCATGCATATTAGCATAGCAGCCTTTCTTACAGGCTTTGTTTTCTTTTCTTTCAAAGGAGCTGCATAAGAAAGTTGTTTGAGTGATTTCTTCTCAGCTATTCTGCTGAGTTATTCCTAATTACCCTCAGCATTTTGAAAGGTGAGTGTTACTCATATAATCACAATTAATAATTCAGCTTAGTCCAAGAAAGCTAATCGCAGCTAGTTCTTTCATGCCAGAAAACCGCTACTAAAACGTTCATTCTCAATTTAATTCATAAGCTCCTAATAAAGTCAGTCTAGCTGAAGTATTTTAACTTGGCTCCTACAGATAAAAATGTTGCTGAAATTATTTCAGGTGGGCTGTGGTAAATAAGTATTGTAAATTTTAGTAGAAATTTATTTTTCCACTTGTTTCTGATCCTCAAGATTGTCTGACATTTTTTCTATATTCTTTCTTTCTTTCTAACTGTCCTCTCTGGTGCAAATACTGCTATATTAAGTGATCAGCATAAATGGAGGCAAACAGGGATGATTTTCTTCATACTGTGAACGTGAAAGTTCACGCAAGACTTCCAGAGTCACTTCCTACCACACTGAACCACCATAACCTAATATTATAGTCAACCCAGTTAGTCTTCCAAATTACTCGAAAATAATTATCTTGTGCTCTTTCATTAGTGATTGTAACAATAAGAAAGCAATGACAGAGTGGTCTTATCAAAATTACAGTGTAGAAAAACTTCAAAGAAACAGGAATGTTTTACTAGCCTCCTCCATTTTATAATAGAGAAAACTTTCTGTAGGAATGAGTTTTACCACATCTGATGGTGACATGCAGAAATGCAGATGTTTACCTCAATGCAATCTGGTGTGAAGACATTCTCAGAAAGCAGTTATTTCTTTTACACCACTGTGCTTTCTAAGAGCATAATAAAGGCAGATGAATGGACTGCTGTCAATCACACATCAAAGTTTTGATATTTTACTTTATTTCCTTCTGCATAAGCTAATTTCAAAAGGATGAAGGTGGGCATTTGTCTCCTAGTGGCAAAAAGGGTGCCAGTGGAATGGCAGGAATGTGGAGGTACCATACAAGATTGGCAGGCTGAACTCCTTGAAGCTCCAGCTGCCCATTTGCAGCTGGGAGCATATCTCACACATACCTGTCTTAGAGATTCTCACCTGCTTAAGCAAGAAAAATAGTTTACTTCTTTCATTCTATCCTTTATAATTGTTACTGAGATTTTTCAGAACCTGGGAGAGTCAAGGGAAGTATTTGCCATTTGAGCACCTGCAAAATTAGTCACTCCAACATAAAAAAACCCCAAACATCTCAGGAAGCATTTTCTAAAGGAAAACACAAAAGATGAAATGCCTGATCCTGCGAATGTGTTTGTGGGAGTGCCATCATTTATTAAAAGTACTGTAAAGCACAGCTGTTCAAACATTTTAACTTATTTGTGGAAAACAAGAGTTCTGATAAACAATACTGCACACTTTCCATTTCAATACTCAAAATAACATATGAACTCATAATGGTTGAGAGAAGTAATGTCTAACAGGTAGAAAAGCCATCTTTGCATTTTTCAGCTTCTCCATCTCTCAGGTATGCGTAGTATTTGCAAACCCTGTAGATGTTACGGAAAGATCACTGGGTTGTGAAGTGCTTTGGCACATTAGGATGTGAGACCCTGCAGAAGAAGAAAATATTTTGATTTTTTATTTTCACTTGTGTAATATATCCATTAGTGTTCTTTCTTCAGTGCTTACATGATGCTTGGAGTCTGTCAGTGCTTAAAAACATGTAATGTTTTTGCAGACTTGATGGTGTGCCTACTTCCAAAAATTTGTGATTACGTGTCTGGGGATTGGAAAGCTGATATTGAGGAAATTATATGTTTGTCCAAAGAGAGAAAATGATCCCTGAAAATGATCAGTGCAGGTAACACAGAGGCAAAAGCAGCTGAGAAAAGGCTGGAGCTAGAGCTTCACCTCACCGGCACCTAGCACCACTCTTCCTGCTCCAGGAGGGAGCTTTTGACATAGTCAGGGTGGGATGGTCTTGTGCAGGTTTTCATAGTGCATCTTGCAAAGAAGAAAGAGCCAGGGGCCATTTTGAGACAAGGGAGTCCTATCTGCTCTAGACAATGATACTCACCTGGCCCAACTACAATTTTTGGCTTTTTATTACAACAGCTGTTATTAAGTTTTTAAGAGTTCGTTAGTTATGTTGTAGCAGTCCAGGTGTTAAATATTACTGTGATTTTTTTGGCTTTTAAAAGAGTCTAGAAACCTTCTTTGGAACAAAATATTTATTATAGGCTATTTAATGAAGTTCATTTCATGTTTGTCTTTTCAGCATTATGCTTCATTAGCTGCAGGCTTGTCATATGATGATGTGTAATCAATCAATCATGTATCGTTTGTTTGAACGACTAAATATCCTTTTTTTCTCAAATTAATATGTTATTACTCACATAAGAAGCCTGATTGTTGTTGGCAGGAATTACTAGTTAGTACTGTGTAGGAGGACGTAGCAGAGAAATCGCTGGTTATCTTTGCAAAGGAGTAGTCGCCACTGAAGTTCAGTGGCCATGAGGGCTGCCATGTGGAACGGGTGCAGTGCAATTTGGATCCCTGTCAATGGTGCTGGTGAAGCCTTGATGAACCCCAAATCCACTGTGCATTTGAAAGAATAGCATTGTAAGCCATTCTAAATGTTATTCATTCCTTATAGGTACTTCTTGTGAATGATTTATAAACGTTGTGGCTGTTAGGGAAAAGAACTGTGCAGCATAGAACTCAGGAGGAAAGAGAGAGGAATGATAAGGCTACATGGAAAAAGGTGTAAATTAGGAAAATTGGTGCTACTCTGAGAAATCCCTCTGATCCATGAAAGATGTGAGATTTCTATGTATTCCTTCTCACTAAGAATTTATTTCTCTGGGTGCATGACATTTTTCAGGGTTTGAAAAGATGAGTGTGAACTGCTAAGGAAGCTCTGGAGTTCCCTGCAAAAGTCAAACCCAAACGTAATTGTTAGCTCTACATGAATACGAGCTAATCTGGAGCTCATACTTCATACCAGTTCCTATTGGCCAAAAGCAGCTGTGAAGAGACACAAAACGCTACAGGACCGCAGCGGGTGTCCTAGCTATATGGATAGTTAATCATTAACTCCAAGCTTCTCCTCTTCTTCTATATAGCTTCATTCTTAGTACTGCTCTTTGCAGTCTTGTGACTTTCGCTTTGTGCCAAATAACAATAAATTATTTTGTTAAATCCCAGTGTCCGGCATTGAGTCCTCAATACTCAACAGTCATACGGTGTTGAGAAAAATGCCAACAATTTTGTTGCTGGAGTAATGGGGCTGTGAAAATCAGCATAATTATCTGAAAGAAATAGCCCCACTGGTTTTCTATCTGTGTCCATATACACAGGACCTCTTCTGACTTTGAAGTATAGTTGAAAAGAGAAGGTCATTAGCTGTTATTTGAATTTCAGTCATGCGTACAAAGATAAAGTGCCTTTGACATGAACCTGTAAACAGTCACTACCAAAAAATCAAAATAGAAGAAATAGTTGAGTGGGAACAGGTGGATAGATGGAGTTTCTCAAGGTCATAGGAAAGTGATAAGATAAGCAAGGTCTCCTGAGTTATGCCTTGTAGAACAGCTGCTAGTCCACCATGCCTCCTTAGCATGACAGTCACCTTTTCTGCAGCCAAGTCATAGGCTCTTTTGGTCTGTGAAGGCAAACTTTTCCTCCAAATTTGTTGGCACAGACTTGAGCAGGGGTTTCACATATGTAAGGGATGCATCCTACGTACCAATTTTGAGACACACTGGTTTTTGATCCTCTTAGCTAAGCAGCATCAAGTTTAGCCATGCTCCAATCATTTGGTACATTCATACCATACAGGTGAGCACGACACAGGAATATCTCATATATCTGGAGTGGGAGGGGACACAGCATGAGATGTTGATTTACACCTCAATCAGGATTCCTGGTTTCTATATTTTTAACTTCGTTATGGTATTTACACCTGTGGGTGGCTGGAAACGGCAGTTCCTTCTGTTAAGCAGCAGCTTAAGCCAGCTAGTTTTTATATATCATTGATGTCCACAGTGATAGGTAGGTGTTGAGGAAATCCTAGCAGTGGTATTCATTGTCTGTCCATATGGATAAGGGAAATAGCCCATTTTATCTGTTGGTACATTAGCTTTTTCAGGGACTCCGTTGTTCAAGGAGTAACATCTCCATTTGAACAAAAAAAATAGGCAAATATGGTCTCCAGTAGTAGCATGGGCATGATCAGGAGACCAGAAGATGTGAGAGCTAGAATGAAAGGACACCTGTGTATGCTCACACAGATACTTGCTCACACACCATTTTCCCCAACATTTGACCAATTCTATTGATGTGAGCTGACCACAAGTGAATGGGACAATGTTTTTGGCTCTCCCTGTGTGAGTTTTTCTTGGCTCCACTGAAAAATCTTCTAATGTCTATTTGCTGCTAATCATTCTCAAGCAATGAGTGAATGGAAAACTATCTTACTAGAATGATTTACTGTTCATCATGCATAATAAATGGAGTTATTCATTGGCAGTCACACATCTCTGGCTAATCCTTTTGAAGGTCACTTGTACCAGTCACCAGTCTCTCATCACAACTACGTCAGTAGGGAGCAATGTGTTGAGGACATGGATTTATTTAAAAAATTGGGATCAGGTCTGTACATCGGTTTGGGTTTGGGCTTTACCCCAATTCCTTCCTATACCTCACATTACTGAGGACTAGTAAAGGGAAGGCCAGAAACAGACAAAAATGTAATAATACCATTTGAGTTATTAAATTATCTCGGCCCAACAGAAAGGAGCTGTTAGTGTTAATTGGTCTTTAGGGAAGCTGGAGAAGAACAGTTTGCTCTGTGATGTCCTCTCATGCCCAGATATTACAATAACCAGGTTGCAGTGCATCTGCAACAGCTTCCTCTTAATGCAAACCCATCTGACTGGAGGAGAACTGTATTACAACATATTAATAGCATTTTTACTGTGTGCCACTTCAAGTTCTCCAAAAAAAATCCCCCAATGTGAGTTTTGTGCTGTAATTTCCTTCCTCCGTTTCAGAGTCAGACAACACTAGAGGTGAATAGCAATGTGACCTCTCTCACAAGAGGTAACATCCAAGGAAATCAGGCTATCATAATGACCAGGAAAGTATACTTGGGCACTGTTGTCTCCCTGGGACTAAAAGAAACTTTAACTGTGTTACCACTTTCTTCTCACAGCTACAGCAGTGCCTGCTGGTGACTCCGTTCCCTGTCTGAGCAGGTCTGAGCACCAGGGAAAGTGCTTAATGTCTACAGATAATTTGCAATGTACTAAAAATATTTCTGTTTCAACCTAAGGGAACCCAGACTGTGTCATCCACCCAAGGCATACTGCATGCCAAGGAGTAGCTGAGGTCTTCAAGCACAGGGATGTGCACTGTGATTAGCAACAGCAGTGAGTAACATGTTGTCCTATCTTGACAGGATTTTTCCCTGCCAAGGGGTCTATGAGTCATCTGATGTAGGCAGGTACAGAGCTGCTGGAAAAGGCAATATTTTTTCCAATTTCCCATGGGTGTGAGGTGATCATAGTACCTGAGATGAGATGATTAGAAACTGAGAAACTTACTGTCCCAATCTTTCTTTCTGCCTCCTTTTGTTGCTTTAGATAATAATTCATTTTTGTTTCATTGCTCCTAGGCCTTGTCTGGCTTCTTTTGTGTGCCTGCAAAGGCCAGTGTTGCTGCTACGGTTTGGGCTCAGTCTTCTGCCTTCTTCCAGCAGCTGGACCAGATATGGATCCCACTCTTCTGAAAGATGTTAATCTGAATTAAAGATACTGAATACTCCTGTTTGACCCCAGGTCACTGTTTAGGTATTGACAAGGAGGACTGAGTAAATGGTACCAGAAGCTCAGCCTGTTCACAAAGGTGAACCTAAAGCCCTGGGACTCCGTGAATCATTGCAGTGATCTGCTTGTTTTCACTCTGGATTCAGAGCAAATAGAGGTGAGCACAGATCGCTTTTTTCTGCTTCAAAAACCTTGATATACTTCCATTCTATACTTCAGAAAGTAAATACAAGGATGTTGGCTGATGTATCTTACGGAAGGGGATTGTGTGAGTCTACCTTGAGAAAAATAAAAAATGTGCATACAAGGAGCATAATTCTTGCAGAGGCTGTGCTTAATCCACTCTCTTCTGTGGTCTGAAGTCAGTCCCCGTGGTATCTCCTCTCTTGGAAAAGATTCCCTAGGTGTCTCCTGTGGAGATTTTAGGCATGTGCCCCATCATGGCTGTTACTGACTTGCCCACCTTCAGTCCCATCTCTGGGAGAGTGTTTGTTTGCTGTACTGGTGCATCCAAAATGCAGGCAAGTTTCAAAGGGCCTGTGTTGCTGCTCTGCAGCAAGGACAGCTGAGGATTTATTTTTGGCAGGCTGTTAATAAGTAAAAGGACATTGTAAGTACAGGTCACAGAGTACAGCATTATCCACTCCTGCTCTTCTCCTCTGGGCTCAATGGAATGATACTAATCCGACTTCTTTCTCCTTTCTCTATAGCCTTCCATTTCAAAACCAGTTTTACATGCATTCAAGTTGTAGGGACATGGGAGTATGGTTTTCTTGCTTTGCAGCCCTGAAACCTAAGCTCCCCTTCAGAACCAGAACTGGAACCGAACCACCTGTTTTTTCCCACAGAGTCCTATTTTCAGCTGTGAGGGATAAACCTATGTGCACGTTTAAAAATTTTGCTTTGTTGCTCACGAAAAAGACACTTTTCCTGCCCTCAAAGACCCAATGATAATAAAAACAAACAAGGAGCTCAATGCCTTGAGTCCTACTGCACACACAGACTCATGGAGTACGACATAAGGCAAGCTGATCAGTGCAACTGTGCCTCAGAGACTCTTGTCAGGTTCCATCAGATGAGTGGGATCCTGAACTTGGCTGCTGCCTCAGCTCCAGCTCTAAAATCCTTTCTCTCTGCCTCCAAGTTAAAAAATGCAAGCTCTATGCCAATGCAAGTTCTGTGCCAATCAGAAGTGCAGGTGGACATAACCCGTAAATGGAGGAGATTAGGCATTTGGAAGTAGGCTAGATTATTTCCTCTTACAGTGCTTAACTGCCCTGTGGGAGTACCCTCATTGTGTTAAGTCACATCACTATTGTTCAGCTTTCCTGTGGCATCTGGCTCATCCTCCTACATCAGTGGCACTGTCTTTCCTTCTTCCTTCATGGTGCACAATGCCATTGCAATCATCGACCCATCTAGCCATGCCAGTGGTGAGTTGCACTTGCCCTGTATACCAGTTTTCCTCATATATCCTCGGTTATCCAAGTCACACTGCTGGGGCTTGCTTTCTATTCAGACCTTCAGCCAGTTGGTGTCTTTGTGATACCCTGATGGAAGGGAAAAGAGCACTGTAGGTGTAGAAATGGGGATGCTTTGTCCATTTTTCCCTTCTCCACATCTGCTCAGCCTCATCGTGTCAGACTGGCCCAGACACCTTCCCTTCTTCCAGCCATCACCTCTTCTTAAAATCCCTTATCACATGACATTTTATTACATGATACAGTAATGGGAGTCAAGGCAAAGGAAAGAATGAATTTTTTTTCAGCATTATATCAGACTTTAGTAGGAAAGGGTGATGGCAGGAGCCCAGGTGGAAGGAAGAAGTAGGACAAAGGCACAGAGAAAAAGAAAGGGAGAAAGTAATTGTAACCTGTCACTGCAGTGACAGATAGCAAAATCAAGCAGTCAAGCTTATGGTGCAGCCAATTATTGTGCCAGTAAAGATATGAGAGCAACTAATATCTTCTTTTGCCCCAGGGTTTATTTCTCCTTATTTATAACACCATTATGAAGAGAGAGATGACATTGCAGAACAACTGCTTTCTTCTTTTCAGGAGCAAGGAATACAGAGTTGATCTGAGGAGAAGGAAGGATCCTGAAGGGGCATATGAAAATAATGGGGGGTTTTAGCCTGAGAAGAGGAAAAATGGGGTTGAAAAAGTCTGAATTGGACACAATAACTAATTCAAGATAATGATAATGAAAGAGGTACTGTTTGTTTCTCTGTGTGATTTCCGTAACGATGGAAGAAAATCCATGCCCAGCCCTGTAAAGTCTTACTTAGAAACCTTCTAAATTATCAATTACTGACAAGATTCTTGGATTTTTAAAATTATTTTAGTGAGGCATCTCCCAGTGAAAGGTTGGGGGTTGTTTTGTTTCCTTCTTTCTTATCAAGGCAGAGTGGTTTACATTTTCCATATATTAAATTTTTCATGTGAAAATAGTTATTTACTTAAGCCCATTAAAGAAATTCCTGTACAAATTTCAGGGTGGTAACTGAGAGGTTCCAATTCCTGTTTTGAAGAGAGAGGAGTCAAGAATATTCCAGATATTCCTCAGCCTCTGGGCACGATAAAACACTAGATTAACAATGTACTTGGGATGTTAACGGAGAAGCTGGAGAGTGAAGACAAGCCTTGTGCTCATTTTTAATACTGTTTGGGAATTTAGAGAACACTTCGCCCAAATTTGAATTCTCCTAAATGTTGTAGCCAGTGTCTGTCTGGCTACTGAAGACCACTGTTGACCACATGAAACCACGGGGCAGCTGGACCACCCATGTCCCTGCGTAATTTTCAATAATTTTATTATTTACCAGAGGGTAAATTTTACCACACTAGCATGTAGAAAGTTGATTCTTCTCCAGATAATTTTACAACCATGTCTTCACAAAAATGGTACTAGCACTCTCAAATAATTTCTTCAAATTTAATGTGATGTTGTAAGACAAGAAATTTTATTGGCTCAACAGTGCTGTGACTCATAAATCCCTCTAAGTCAGCACAAACCCATTTGTAAATTAGTATGAGCTATGTAAGGAAACTAAGAGAAATACTGAGTTACAAGAAAAAGTTCTACCATATCGTCTGTGCTGCAGGGAGGATGCCTGTGTACCCTAGATGTTCAAGTCCCTATACACTTGGGGTTTTTCTTAAGTATCCAGGCTGAAACCTGATTTTTGAAAATGCTGAGCCTCAGAAAGTCTCGTAAGCTCGCAGTAGACTTGAAGATCAGGCAGACCATATTGGGAAATGAGGTACTCTTTTTCTCAACACTTTCCTAAGTTACGACATATGGTTTTAACGTGCAAGCTTTTAAATACTTTTCATGAGAGAGTGCAAGAGATCACCCAGAACAGCCACCAGCCCAGTGGTTAGAAAACTCATCTGTTTTTTCTGGTGCGACCTTTTTTCTCTGTTTCTGGTTTTGAGAAGAAATTCAGCCTGGAGCTGGAAGAACTTCATCAAATACTGCTGTGACTAACAGCTTTGTGTACCAAACATCAACATGAGAAGAGACATCTCAAATTGTAATGATGACAATGAGGCCAATACACTATTTTTTCTGCAGGGATTGCAAAAGTCTCACCAACAGTAGTTGAAGCATCGTAACTCTGCTGTGAGAGGGGGTATGTAAACGTTCTTGCAGCCATATCGATTGCAGATCAATAAAGTTGCTGCAAGGCGTTGGTGACTTTTATTTTTGGAAACAGTTGATTCTGGAAATCAAGCCACCTGCAAGATGAACAAATTCATACAATGAATCAGCAGTGGAAAGAGAGTGAAAAAGTAAATCCTTGTGATGTGAGATGTGGCAATTGGGCTGAGCTTCCTCTCTGTGTGCATGCTACTCCTTGATGGAGGAAAGGGAAGAGGAATTAATGTTAATGTTATGCTGAAGTGCAGCTTTGTGATCTATAGGCCCCTAAAGTGGGAGAAACCAAGAGGCATAGACCATTATTAGGATCTGTATGGAGAAATCGTGTGTTGTGTTGGAGATGAGCTGGATTAGTCCCTACATTGTTTTTCCATTTCTCTAGCTTCCCTCCTTCTAAATCTCTCCTGCACACATTTTACACCTATCCAACACATACGGAAATAATTAAACAGCTTTGGAGAGGAAGCGTTTCCTGTGGTAAAACAGTTCTCTCTCATTACTTCAGTGCTGTGGCAAACTGGCAATAAATTGACTCTGACAGGATTAGGAGTCCCCAGTGAGGGGATATGTGGAATCTTGAGGGATGCACAGTACCCCTGCAGTGCTATCCACTCATCTCCCAAGAGCATGCCTGCCTTTCACACCATGGTGGCTGCCTGGCTGCTCAAATGCCTCCTTTCTCATGAAAGCAGCTTTACATTTGTCATCTGAGGGCAGAAGGGCTCATCTTGCACTAGTCAGTGTCAGAGCAGGGTCGTCACTGGCTATGCCAGTGTAGGCCGAGATGCTGACCAGTGTTCCTGGACAGGAATAGTGCTTTTGCAGTCTAACTGAAAAAACACCATAGAGTTCTGCTTTCCATACCTGTTGCAGCAACAAACCTTATTTTACTTTCTAGGTCAGGGTGTTGAGAATCTGGGCATAACCATACGTGAAAACCAATAAGACTGTGTGAAGGGAAAGAAGCGAATTCCATCACAGTACTAGCCCCTAGGCTCTCCTTTATATACCTTGCATTCAGGTTTCTCTAACCAGTAGTGCTGGATTTGGGGGTTTAGGCCTTTTTTCCTCCTTCTTTCCTTAAACACTGAGCCCTTCTAGAGCATAACCCCACTTTATACAGTGAGACAGACTGTAACAAAATTTATTAGACTAGTGGGTCATTCCCTTGGTAGTTTCCAGTTAGTATAACCAAGCAAGAGCTGGAAGGCAGTGGCACTATCTACAGCTTAATAGCAGCCACCTGAACTCACTAATTGCTAACCACATGGAGTTGGCAGGAAAATAAAAGCTCATCCCTGTTACAGCTGTGACAGGCCAAGGTGTTTTAGGTTAGCAGTGCTGGAAAACAGTGAATTGCTCAGTCCTGACTATTTGCAACATCTCAGCGTTGCAGCTTGTGACCAAGGGTAGTGAGGAGTCAAATCTAACTAAAACTTCCCACTGTTCCGAAGTAAGACTTTGTGTGTTATGGTCTTGTTATGATCTTGAAGTTTGAAAACCTGCTGATGCATCCAGGCAGTTCCTGGGAGAGAAAACCCAGTGAAACACCTCTATTTGCTGTAATGGTTATCTCAAACCAAGAATTGCTCTTTTTTTTTCTCGGATTTTAACTTGGCATCTGCAGCTGAAGAGGTCCTTGAATGCTGTCATGGCTGCAGGAGGGCAGTAAATGTTGTTGGGAGGAATTGTGGAGGGTTTCTTTCCTGCAGACCATTTGGGCCCAGGGACTGAAGCTGGGACTCCAATGAGATGGCTTTGAGATGTAAGGTCCTATTACAGATTATTTTCTGCTTTTGTTATAGTTTATAAAGACTTAAATCTTTAAATGCTTAAGTCTTGTTGCTGTTAGATTGAACTGGATGCATGGTTAATACCTTACAAAGCTGGGGGACAAAATAACATCTGTTGGATGGTTGGACTTGATGATCTCAGAGGTCTTTTCCAACCAGATGATTCTGTTGAGACTTCACCTGCTAAGCCTGCATTTTAGATGTTTGATGGAAGCTAGTGAGAGGTGTGCAGCCAAATCCGAACCTTTGTTTTGTTTCAGGTTTGCCGAACTTATGCATTTGACTGTGCTGTGTATGATCTGTGGTCACTTACTTCTGCCAAGCAGATTTTGTTTTTCTTTCCTTACTTTGTAGTGGTTTTGCCTTGTTTTATTAGCAAGCCAAAGTCACATTGGATGTAGACAGCCAGGTATGTGTAGGGCTGGAGTTGACAAATCTGCCAGGTTTTACTGGGATTGGTTATCACTTGGTTTTAAAGTTTGTTAGAGAGAGATGCTAATAGTATTTTTTTTAAATCCTACCATTACTAATTGGAGGCTTTTTCTGCCATCTGTGAGAGCTGGAGAGGCCTTGATGGCAGTGGAGGCTGCCTTGGAGGTTGTAAGTTTGTGGTTCCGCCGTGATCCAATCCTTATTTTAATAATAATTATAACAATTTTTTTAAAAAATGTCTTGCAGGTTATCAGAGGAGTGGATTAAATCTGGTATTTGGGCCTTGTGACATTGGTCTCTGATGTCTAACTGCCTTTGGATACCAAATGTAGTATTTCCTTTACTAGGATAGTGTCCAATCACTGGTGGATTTTTCTGGCATCTGATAAGGGTTGAGCCTTTGGTTCAGTGAAGGCTAAGTGTTGTTTTCCTATTCCCTCACTCCAATATAGATTTTTCATTTGAAACTACAAGGGTTTAGTATTTCTGGAAGCATCTCCCTTGGTTATAAATGTTTAATGAGTTCAAGACCGACTGTGGGAAACATGGAATGGGTTTAAGACTGACTCAATGAAAATATGCAGGTTTTGAAAATGTGGGAAATAACAAAAATAAAAATTATATTGAGATGCTAATGAATGCCAGTAAGAGGTGATATCTAAGAACTTGTGCACTGTTTAAGTTCCAGAAGAAATAGGTTGGTCTCTGTAGTGAGGAGCTGGATCTGCTGGTGTTGGAGCCTGTGAAGTGTGTGTGAAAAGAAGGAATGCTCTGCAGAGAAATCTGCTTTAAGTTAACAGGAATATATGTTAGTATGCCTTGAAGTTCTTGTCAGGCCTTGGGTCCCATTAGTCGCTCTTGAGTGGTGATCTAAGGAAGTCTTAATGATGGAGAGATTTTACTCTCGGCAGGGAGTAACGCAATTTGAGATTTTTCTTTCTTCTTGTTAAAGTGGATGTGCTGATGCTTGTAACCTGCTAAACATCTACTCTGAATTTTCTGTGAAGCAGTTTATGGGATCAAACCATTCAAAAGGGAGGAGGAAAGCTGCCAGTATCATCCCTGTGCATGAACAAGGAGGGATTGGAGAGCTGAGATGGATGAGAGACATCACAGGTATGCAATCTATTGATGGATTTATGTGTGGTTTTAACGTAAAAACACCAGACTTACAAAAATCCATAAACCTAGGGTTGGGGTTAGAGAGGATGCCTTCTCACGGCGAAATCCAGGAGCTCAGCCTTGGTGAGAGGATCAGAGGTGGAGGGGGAAGTCTGAGAACAGTGGTGTATGATACACTGGGAAAAAGTGGTGAGAAAAAGGTAGAAGAGGGGTCAATAGCTGGAAGCAATTTCAGAAAACTTATAATGGACATTGGGCACAAAGAGATAAGAAAGCAATCAGCCACTGGGATGGGCTGTCATGGAAATGTGAACGTTTTATCTTGTTTTCAAATCATGAGGACCTGCCTAGCTGGAGGATGAATTTTAGCCTAATCTGTCTTCGGAGATAAAAATCAACGTGTCTGTTGAAGTCTGAGAATTTGTTGTAAGCTTGAGGTAGGTGCTGATAGCACAGCTTGATTATTACAGGTGGTTGTTCCATAATACGTTGACTCAATTCTGCTTCTCTAGAGGGAGGTTCATGCTAGCAGAATGTTCATGGGCCGCAGAGTGGGATGTCTTCAATAGAAGAAAATGCTGCTATGTTTTTAAACCCAACTGCCCTTTGTATTGGTGAAATAATGCCATTTGTACTGACACTAAATGAAGCTTTAGCCAGTTCAGTAGATTCTGCCAAAAATCTGTAGTTATGAATTACAAGCCTCTGTCCTTGTAGTCGAGTTTCCAATTAGAGCAACACAGATTTTTTTAAGTGTTTCGCATCTTAAAATCTGGAGGAGGGGAGGAGGAAGATACAAACCAGGACAGCCCAAGCATTCAAGTCAATTTATGTTCTTGCTTCTCTTCCCAAAAGATAAATTGGAAAACTGAAAACATTTGCGAAGCGTTTCTGGTTTTGGTTTTCTTGCTTTGAAATGGATTGTTCACTACAATTTAAAGGAATCAACTTAACTCCAAAATGAAAATGTTACTGGCAATTTGTAACCTCTTCATTTAACTGAAGATTAGGAATTACTTTTTAATAACTTTATCTGAGAAAAGTATAAGACTAGTGGTTGAGGGGTGTTTCTGAGTTTTGAACTGCTTTATTTCCAGTTGTAATTTTAATTGATACACTCTTCCACCCAGGAAACTCCCCCCTGTTACTCTGGAAAGGGTTTGATAAGAAGGAAATTTGTCTTGGCACACCCTGCTTCTGGCTCTATAGTGTTGAAAATTTACTTTGCAGGACATTTTTACATTTTCACGAAACTAGAATGAAATATAGTCAAAATACTGATATGTTTTGCTCTCAGAATGTGTTTACTTGAATTCTAAATTGTCCCCTCATTTAATTGGGTAAGAGATTATAACTGAGAGTACATCAGTCTGGAAAAAGCATAAGCATGAAGGTAATTAAGGTCTTAATGACTCTTTAAGAGTCATTTCACAGGTAAGCTTATTTAGACAGAGCATGCAGGGTTTGTGGTATTTAATTCAAGTTACTTTGGTGCCACCTGTGATGATTCAGTGTCAGTAGACTGCTATTCATTATGAGTAGTAAGCTTGGATGATGCTCTTTGGTTAGGTCCTCTGGTTATGGCAGTGGCAGAGTTGATCAAGTTCATATGAATCCTGTGGGTGGATTTGAACAGCGAGTACCTTGTGGCCTTTTGGAAACTGGCTGCCTTTCACACAGGACTCTGAGAAAAGGCAAGGTATGTAGTTGAGCAGTAGCCCTGGAGAAATGGGTCCACGTGCACAAAGCTCTTGCTTCAGATAAAATATCCTCCTCCTTTTGTTGAAGTTCCCTTGGTCAGTGTGGTCTTCGTGAGCAAAGAAATTGCTCACCATAAGCCTCATGTATTCCCAATTTTGAATGGTCACAGGTCTTGAAGTAAATGATGTAGACCAAGGCTAGAAATAACCATGCTGTCTGTCCTCTGGCATGGCTCGGCAGGGGACGTTAGCCCTTAGTCAAGAGGAACCAAGTTAGATTGCAAAATACTGAAGCAAATAAACCGAGTTTACAGACCCTTGTCCTGAAACGACCTTTCCTGTAATGTACAGTCTTGTTGACCCCTGGACTTCCTTCCCTTCTACCTGCTTAGGAGGCCTGCACTACTGATTGATCAGCCTGAGCACCTGTCAGCAGTTCATCGCTCATTCACAGGCCATTAGCTGTCCAGAAACCTCCAGCCTCAGGTTGTCCTTCCTGGTACAGTGAAGAACAGCTGTAAGAGCAGCCTAACCTTAAATCACAACTAGAAGCCTCACCACAGCTTAAAACCAGGCATGATGGGAAAGGCTAAGTGATGAGTCTGTCCTCTGCTACCAAGTTAATGCTAGGGCTCTCTGTCTTTTTCGTTTCAATTAGTGCCTCAGTGTGTGTTGTGTAATGAAACGCTAATACACTAGAAATTACAAGAGGGTGGTAGCTCTGCTGGGTGGAAAAACATGTCATTAAACAAGGCTGACAGCAGCCAATGACAGACCACAGCAGGCAGTGTATTTAGCAACCTGCACACCCCCCTGCGTGAAGAGGTTAAGAGGAAGGAGAGAGATCATTCATAAAAGAACAAGAAGGTCTCGCTTGCTGGTAAGTCATTTCTGTCACACTGCTTCACACCCACTGTGCTAGGGAGCAAACCCAAAACACAGTGGAAACAATAAATGAGCGTACGTGCTGTGCAGATCAGGGAATAATTACTCTCTTCCTTTCCCAACTTAGCTGTATTTCTGAGGAACACACACATCTAGTAAAACAAAGCAATTACTAACTTTATTTTTACTATTGAACTGTATTAAGTGCCAATGATATAAATTGAATGAGTGTTTTATTATTCCCTTTATTTTAGCAAGGGTTGAAGTTTTTTTTGCAGTAAGGCCATAGTTATCAACTGTATTTGAGATCACAGCTTAAATCTGGGAAGAAACGTTGTTAGTCTTATTGTTGTACTTGCTTTATCTTCCCTACAAGGTTTGTCTCCTAAGTCACAGCCTTTGTCTCCTAGTCTGAAATCTATCCATTTGTATTTACGCTCATTTGTACCCTGTGTTTTTTGGTAAAATAGAATCATAGAATCATCTGGTTGGAAAAGACCTCTGAGATCATTAAGTCCAACCATCAAAAGCTTTTGTGAAACCAGCAAAAGCTCCAGACTTACTGAAGCAGCTCTGTCAGTGGCTATAACATTTGAAGCTCAAACCCATAAATGTCAAATCCAGAGCTCAGCTCTAGTGTTCGGTGAAGCGAGAGTGGTTAGAAATATCTCTTTCAGGATGAGCATTATGATTTCTGTCTTAAAAAACCTAGAAGGCTCTTGAAAATACCTCAAAGAGTAAGTTAGGAAGTGGCAAATTGCTTAGCAAAAAGTTGAAAGTAATGGTAGAAAGCTGTTCAGGTGAGCAAAAAGTCATTGTGGTTGTAAAGGAAGGAGTTTTGTTGAACACTTGCAGTTCTGCCCTCTTCATTTTTGTGCATTGGTTGAAGTCCCTCCATAATATCTATGTAAAACTTTAGGGAGGCAGCAGCCAGCCCTGATAGTGATGTCCCTCTGCAGTACAGATTTATTTCTTTATTTCTGCTTCCAGTGCATTTCTGTTTTGGTTTTCTTATTGCCTTTTTTTTTCCCCTCTGCTTGCACTCCCTTTGGTCCTATGCAGAGTTCGCCTCCCTTGAAGCAGAGGTTTGTCCTTGGATATTGCTTGACCTGCTTTGCCAAGATGTTTATGTTCTGCAATGCAGATACCAAACTTTTCAGTTTAATGTTTCTGCAGGCACTTTGGTGGCTGAGGCAGCCATGTGGGCACTTTGGTGGCTGAGGCAGCCATGTGGGCAGGTTTCTTGGGGAAGTGTGTTCACCTTCCTTGACCCCTCCAGAAATTTACAGAGAAATTTGAGGTGTCCAGAAATTCAGAGCAGGAGCCGTGTGGAGAGGGGAGAAACAAGCAAGATCTGTACTAGCAACAGGCACTGCAGATGCCTGCCTCTTTGTGAGACTTGATGTAAATGCAAGTGTATATTTATTACTGATGAAAAGAAAGCCAAAAAAGACTTGATTTCTCTACTCTCAGGCTGAAAAATTCCAGAGTGCCTTAGAAGAAATGGAATAATTTGCATCTAGTGATGGCTTTGAACTTGAACAGAAGTCTCTTATTTCATGGGATTTGTCTGTGAAAGCATCTTGTAGCCAGCAGTCAACTCCTTGCAGGAGCTTTAACTCTGTACCACAGATAGAACACCCTGCTCTGCAATATTGTTTCTCCTCATGGAGAAAGGTTACCATGAAATGATAGTAAATGATACGGCACATCTGCAAACTACTGGTTTGAGGGGCAGTTGTTGCAATTCCAGTTGCTACTCTGCTCACTACTTGTGTAGTAAAATTCCTGTTTCATTTTATGACAAGAGAGCTCAGACCAGCAGCCAAGGATGGTGCCAAGAGTACCTAACCGAATCTAGTCATGCAGATCCCTGTCCACAAGCCTGACAAACCACAGAGTCCAGCAAAACTGGACTCAGTGTCCTCTTCCTGGCTTTAATAGCAGCTAGAAGAAAAAGATCGCCAGGTGCAATGCTTCTGCTGGTACACCACCCATCCCTCGCATCCCTCTGCTTCTTGCAGGTCATTAATAGTGGTGGCCCAAGCACATTATTTCGACTGTGAGGCTGGTTTTCTCAATAATTTTCCCCCAATAGTGTGTGCAGTCAGTGCTTGGGCCCAAAGCCTAGGCAGCCTGCTGCAGGCGAGCCCAGAGAAAGGAAAGGGGTACTTTTCCTTTGAGCCTTGCTTTGGTGGCAGAGGCACAGTTCTGGGTTTAACTTATTGCTTTGAAATGTGATTCACATTGTCTTAAAGGCATTTTTTGATGCAAGGAAGGCTTGCTCTCTGTGTTACTTCTGAGGAGACGCCCTCTAGCTCATGGCGATGGTAGAGAGTAAGAGGTGTTCCCTCCTAACGTCTTGTGCGTTCAAGGCTGCTGGCTGATGGGACAATATGAGTAGTAGAAAAGGCCTTGGTGCTGTGCAGCAATGCCTAGCACATCCCAAAGTTATCCCTTGATAACCTCGATCAGCACAGGTGCAAAATATATCCCCACACAAGCTACTATGAAGAAACATAATGATTGAGCTCATTACACAGTTGAATTTTGGGACTTGCATTGCTCCATCTTAAAACTCTTCTTGCCTTCACTAGGTCCTGACAGCACTTCAGGCTGGTTTAGGTTACTCCAGTCTTCTTGGGGCATGACAGTACTAGAAAGACCATCATTTAAAAATTCCAAGCCCTGGAGACCTGGGGAAAAGGCTGAGGCAAAGAGGTACTCTTAAGTGCAAGAGGATCCAGCTGGATCAGGTGACAGAGAAGGAGATTAGGTAACACTTAAGCAAGAGAGATACACAAGTTCCTAATGAGCCCCGCTGAGGTGGATCAAGAGCTGAGAGAGCTAACAAACGGGCTTGTGAGGCCACTGCAAAATGGAGATATGCCTGAAAAAATGAAATAAAGAGAACATTGCATGGGCTGATTAAAAGGGCAGTGGAAGGAAACCTGGTTGAGTGGCTGGGCCTTGAGAGTGATGCTCAGTGGCACCCAGTCTACATGGAGGCCAGGAGCAAGTGGTGAACCTTAAGGCAAGTTGCATTGCAAGCAGGTGGAGGAAGGTGGTCTTTCCCTTCTGCTGTGTTCTTCTCTGGGCTCCCCAGTGCGAGACAGACATGGCCATGCTGAAGACTACTTCCACCTCTGTGCCCTGCTGGATGCACCATTGTCCGTCCCAATGGAAAGCGGGGGACAGGGCTCTGTCCAGGGTGATGCCAAGGAGGCCACCTCCAGCTCACTGCCTCCTTCTCTATAACCTCTGAGAGGGACTGAATACTTCTCTTAGCTGGTCTTCTGTTTCTCTGTGGAGTGTTTTGGAAAGAGGATCTCTGTGTATCTGAACCCATCAAGTGCAGCAATGACATGCAGTGCACAGAAGCCTACATAAAGCCATAATCTTTCTCACTGCAGGTTTTGCTCACCAGGTGAAAACCAGCTCCTTGTGGCTCTGTGGCATTTTTCAAGTCATGGCTCTAAGTCACATTCGTGGGGCTCAAAATTAGTGCTTCTCAAATTTCACCTAACATCAATACCTATACAAGGTAACTGATCTGTAGCAAATATTGGGTGCCAGTTAGCAAAACAGTGTGTGCGACAGACTGCAGATGAAAATGGATGCACTTGACTTTCAGCTGTGTTTGTGACACACATTTTGCCTAACCACAACTGCTTTCTTCTCTGGGCCACTGTTGCAACTTTAACGTGGCTGCAGAAATATTATCCCTTTCCCCCTAGAACCATCATCTCAACAGAACTTTTCAAGACATTCAATGAATGCTTCTTGAGCAAACTCCTCTTTTGGTCTTTCGTATCCTTCCAATGTAGCAGTTTCACAAACCCTCTGCAAATGCTCATCCAGAGCACCTGGGAGTGACTAACCACTGCTGTGTGAGGGAAGACAATGATGCCCTCCAAGAAGGAGAAATAATAAAGGGGTTGAAAGAAGCGGCTTGCTAAAGCTGGCAAGCGTGCTGAGGCTTGGGAGTTGGAATTAAATCCACATTTCACATAGGGATCCTCTTGTCTTTAAAACACTGTTCTAGCTTATACTCTTTTGTTTTTTTTTTAAATGAGTGGAGGATACTTTACCTCCTCTGAGTTAAAATTAACTTCTGTAGAAGTAGCAGAAAATCCATGACCTTGAGTCATAGGCATGCAAGAATACTTACAGTAGTGTTCCTTGTGTTTGAGGATTACAGCTTCAGGGTACCAAGCTCTGCAGGATGAACACCATCACTTCTTCTACAGGCAAAATGCTACAGGAAAACACAGCTGTCATAGCTGCCAGCTGCTGGAGAGCTATCTAACAGACTACATGAGAAGGAGAAACAACCAACCTGTCAGCATCATTTTGTAGCACAACTTACCAGATGCTGAAGCTGTAATGTGCACATACAACATCTCTCCTCCAACAGAATCCACACCTGGTGCCTAGAGCAAGGTGTAGAAGGTATAATTGCCAGATCTGTTATTCAGAGGAAGTACAGTAATCTCATATACGATGATGCTCAAAAATATTTTTACGCACTAAATGCTTAAGACCTTGTGCCTGTAGTTAGTTTTGTGCTTTAAGGTGTATTTTATGTTAAAGATCTGAGTTTCCAGAGAAAGAACTTGGTGTACACTTTAAAGCCATAAACATAGGAGCTCTCAAAGTACATGCTTTGGCATTCATGTTTCCATCTGTTTCATGTTGCCAGATTCCTTTGTTACATTTTGCTGTCAGTGGAGATAAACCAGTGTAATATAGTCTACAATATTTTTTTCAGTCTTGTGCTATGGATCCAAATGCTCTGTTGAGATGAGTCAGCATCCACCTTAGACATTTGTTGGGGCAGCCATGGAATAAGCTGGTGGCTGCTGCTGTGCTGGGGACTTAACGGCTGTCCCACATCTATGCTTTGTTTGGCCTGTGAAATTAGAAGGTAAGGCATGAAATTAGCAGCTGCTATGATTGTTGCTCATTTTACTGACAACAATGTTGTATGATATTGGTGTAGGTGTTTCCTGCAGCCTGAGATGAGAACCTGGATCTTGGGTTCCATTCTGGTTTAACATTTAGGGTTAGGATTACGCAGAACTGCAGAAGCAGCACAGTGAGATGTAACCTTATGTCTGGGGTCCTGCACACCTTTAAAGAAAACCGAACTACCTTTTAAAAAAAAAACCAAAGCCAAACACAACAAAACAAAAAAAAACCCAGACCAAATGCACTCAAAAACAACAAAAAAATTCCACTCCTGCACATGTCTTCTCTGTCCCTACACAGGAGCAACGCACAAGTTTGGTTAATTGCCAAATCCAATTTGAAAAAAAAAAATAGTATCAGATCTCTTTGCTGCTGAAAAATATTTACTTCTAACCAATTTTTCTTCAGCTGAGTGTATATTGCTAAGAAACTCCTAAAAGATGGAGAGTAATCTCCATACCATGAAGCAACATAAGGAGGTTGGAGCACGGGGGCAAGGGAGCTGGCCTTTCTCCATGGTTGCACAGCAGTCAAGGCTGCAGTTGGAAAATAGACCAAACCTCTTGGGTCTATTTTCTTGATCTTTCTGTTTTATTATTTTCTGCCATTTCCTTATAGTTAGCACCCAGTCCTGCTATTTCAACAGGGCTAATGTTTTAAAAGCTAGAATAAAAAGGAAATGGAGAAGGTTAAAGAAGCCAGGTGGAGTCATCCATGTCCTCCTTTCAGATGCAGTTCATAGATTGGGTAGGAAGAAATGTTTCTCCTCCTTCCAGTTTTGGGCCATTGATATGTTTTACCTGTAGGTATAATGGGTGAGTCCTGGCCATGAGTTGCGCTCATGGCCACGTATGAATGTGTCTGGTTGCATGAGTAACAGGGTCCATGCCTGCCATGATTTCCGTTCAAAGCATGCGTGGTTTGTCAGCTCTGTTTCCAGTGCAGTTCAAATGAAAACTGTGTAGTCAGAATGGACATTGACTCCAACCTGTCTTGTATCTGATGATTTTTAGCAGTGGGTGTGGCAATTGGGATGATGTTTCTGATACCAGGATTTACTCTGGTACAGAAATATACATATGTAGTGACCATGTGCTTGCTCTGAGATGGCATCCCAGGGATGGGGACTAAAATATGGCTGCGTGGAATTTTTGCATTATTAGTTAGTTATTAAGGAAAAAAGAAGGGTATGTGTGAGGTGGGGGAGTGGAAACGGAAGGTGGGGAAAAAAACCCAACCCAAAGGAACTCGGGGGAGTGGAAAATGATTTCAGGTCAGCCAAATGACTTTGCTAGTCAAATGTGGCCAGGTGTTTGAGTGAAGTTCCTCTTGGGAAAGTTCAAGCCTTTTATTTCAGGCTTCAAGCAAAAATCTTCTGTTTCTCAATGGCTTTTGTTCAGAAGTTGAGCTAAATGCAGTTACAAGTGTTAACAGAAAAAAGGGGGCTCATGGGGATGGAGAGGAATGAAAGAAAATACTGAACTTGAAGGCAATTGAGTGTGAGGGATGGGGCGGGTTGGTGAGAGCAGTGATATTTTAAGACAAGAATGATGGGGCCTTTTCTCGAGTTTCATTATTTTTCTGGCTCTTCCATCAAATTGAAAATGCCTTACTTTTCATGAGTATAAACTGTAGCAATCTTGTTTCACAGATGATTTGTACACGCTAGTGTTTGTCAGAGGAAAATTAGAAAAGCTGTGACATGTCTGACTTCTGATAGGTCTTCACCTGACCACCAGCATGGAAGATGGTGAATGTTTCTTCCCGTAGTTTCTTGGAGATAAACCTTCCACCACCTTTGTCTCATATCTGATCAGGTCTCTGGTGTGATATAAGAATGTACCTCTTTCAGGCACTTAACTAAATGGGCAAATATTGCTGTTTATGACTAACTAATTTTAATTTCACATATATATACACACACATAAATGTATACAGGAATACTATATTAATATGCAGTTGTTAATAATCTTAGTAGTATTTTAATTTATGTAGTAGTAAATAATAGATATTCATGTAATTTTTTTTATATAAATTTAAAAAATTCCCCTCACAGGCATGGGAAACCACTCCTTTTGCCTTTGATTCATTTTGAATGTATGGCTGATGCAGCCAGGAGTTACTGAGGTGGTTACTCCTCAGACTGGTAAATAGATAAACAGATCATGTCTTCTTTGCTCTTGTATGTTTGAAATTGGTTTGCAAAACTCTACTTTCTAATCTGCTCCCTTAATCCAAGCTCATCACTCTGTTTCAGGCTGGCTACTGATTCTTTGAATGATCAAGTAGGCTTCATCTCTTTGTTTCCCTGCTAAAAGTACCAGAGGTTCAACAAAGCTGCAATTAATATTTTCCTGTCATTATGTCCTCTTCTTTATCAGGCCTTCAGATCAAGTGTGGATATTTAGATGTGAAGAAGGTGCTGCTTCATGGCTTTACCCTTTCAGTTTGGTGGCAGCTGAGTAGGAGAAAAAAAATCTCCAAAAAGGGAAAACTCAATATTGACATACTGTTAGCAAGTCTTTAAATTTGATAATGTGGGTTCAGTTTTTCTTTCTCTTTTTTTTCTTTTCTTTTTAAATGAGAAGTCTGAACTTCTGGAGGCTTTTATTTCTGAGGAGGATGGGAATTAACCCTCTGGGAAATGATTCCTCCTCAGTGTAGCTCTTTAATTTGCCTGTCTGAACCCTTTAATAATACTACTGCATCCTAATTGGAAGTCACTTGAAGGCAGACTGAGTTTTTATTGGGATTTAATAGTTTCTCATTGTAGCTGGTTTTGAGAAACCTTTCTTGCCCTGGAATAAAGCTATTAATAGGCTTTATATATTGATATTTGGCTGTGCAGAAGTGTAGTCCTCATGCCCCCGTTATGTCAGGTGGTGATTTAGTCTGCAAGTTGGGTGTTATCATGGAGGAAATGGCAATGGTTTCTTCTGTGGGACATTCCTGTAGAGCATGGGGACCACCATGCCAGGAGCTGCTGTTCCTCTAACTGCAACTTGCTACTGTGGCAGATCTCCAGGTTTCTGGGGAACTCGGGAGTTGCCGCCTTCTGTAACACTGTCTTTACTGGAGGAGGACTGGCTTGGAGTGAACCCAATTATAGTCATGCTGACATGTGGTGCAGCCAGGACCCTCTGAAGGTACCTGTCTGGATGTGTTTTGCTGACATTCTAGCCCCCATAGGTCTTTTTATTATTTTAGTCTGCCTGTTCATTTCCCTAGGACAGCTTCCACCAACAGCAAAGAAGTTGGGTTTAAGTCAATGTAGAAAGGTTCAGAATCTGGCCTTCTCTCTACATTAAGAGAAAGAAAGAAGTAGTTACTCAGTTTCCCTTCTTCATATCCTACTGGAACACAAGACATTCCTGCTTACTGGCTCGGTTAAGCTACAGTCTAACACTGAACTGCATTAATTTCTATTTATAGCTGAAGTCTGAACACTGGTCAAAGTCATAACATGCGCTCTATGATGGGCTCTCATTTTGAAGCTTAAGACTACAGGATCTTTTCAACAACTCCATTACTGATTCAAAAGCAAGGGATATTAAAATGTCAATCAGTTTCTTTTAATCACGCCTATAGCATCCTGGGAGAGGTGCTGATTTCATTTTGAGAATGCTGTCACCTTTTGATAGGTTAGAAGGAAGCCTGAGCTGACAGCACACCTGTCCTGCAAAAGCACCAAGGTGAGGGCAGGCTTGTTGGAATAAAACTGACCCTTATCCAGCTGTAGCTTATCATGCCTGGCCCAAACCAGAAGTGACAATTACCTGAAACTACATGGTCTAATTGTAAAGACACTTGTCTGCTTAGGGCAACTGAGTGTGCCGCATGACTGTGCAGCAGCTCCGACCTTGGGCATGCGACGCAGCTACCTGTACTTTCTGTCGTGTAACATGGGGCATGCTGCTTCAGTGATGTAAAATGCTGTCTGACCTCAGAAGCATGGTGTTCATCAGCTAGCTGCTTTAGCATCTCGCTGAAACTCCTCATACTTTATTTTCCAAGTAAGTGAGCTTTGGTTGTAAGAAAGTGAACAAGTTCTGTGAGGCTTTTACCTACACAAAGCATTAAGAAGCACGTCCTAGTCTGCAGGAGCCTTCCCACTTCAGCTGGTATGCAATTCAGCTCTGTGTCTAAGCTCTGATGCACTTTATGCTGGCAGACGCAGAGAGATTTCCCTTGCACACATGATGAATTTACACTGCTTGGCTACACATCACTTGTACTCATTCCTCTTCCAGCTGTCACAGGGCTCTCGTGCTGTGCCAGTGGTACCAGCATACTTCTCCATCATCCCTATTGAGGGAATCACGTCTGTTTCCCTCCCTTTTGCATTGGCTCTTGTCTCGTCTCTAATGGCAGTAAATGAAGAATGCAAAGTGCTGAGTCACAGGGTAACGATAACAATGTCATTTGTGCTGGACAAATTAATGCTGGTTTGCCTTTAGCATAATGACTGACCTCTTGTTCAAAGGTCAGTCAAAGATGGAAGTGTTCTGCATGTTGATATGGCTTCCCTTCCCTAAAGAATGTCCTGCAGCATCAGCTCACTGCCAGCCTGCTTTAAGTGGTTGTAACCCGCAAGCTTGGGAGCTGGGGCAATGCACAGCTCCCTGGGGCTTTGCTACTGTGGCGCTTGCTCATCTTTCTGCAAGGTTCCTGCTACCTTTGCCATACCCATGCTGCCTTCCTCTGTCTCTGGGAGCTGTCTTCAGTGGTCTCTGCTGCTCTAGAGTTGAGTTGAAGGATGAACTGCAGGACTTTGTGTTCATCCTTCTGGGTGAATGCAGGGAATGTTAGAAAGATGCTGCAAGATTACCAGAAGCATTATGATTTATTTTCTGTGCAAACAGTGGCTGGCTTCAGATACTTCTGCTTGGTGCAGATGCAGAGTGTCTCAAAACATCGATCTCTGTGTCCTTGGGGGTATGGGGAGATGTCACCTCTAGTTTAGCTTGTTCCCTGGTACTTGGTAATCAGATGACTCACAATGGGGAGCTGATTTTTACAGCTTAAGGGCCAGGATAGCTCAGCTATGAACCATTGTATACTTACACAGGTTCAGCAGAGCTTCAACTGCTTACTTGGAGCCACAGTGGCTCATTCAGTGTGTACTGGTCACACAGCAGAGCCATCAACTTTGTCGCCCCTGCATGGTCCCATAGACACCCATGTCTGCAGGGGCACTTATGGGGATCTGAGAGAGTAGGGATGTAGAGGGCAAAGGCAAGGGAACAGGTAAGGTTGGGACATGAGTGCTGGAGGCTTGCTGTGAGTGGTCAGGGTGCAGGTGAAAATGGGTGACAGTCAAGACTACAGTGATGTGTGCCAAGCCCAGCTTCAGATGTGGTGCAGGAGTTAGTACATGAGGCTGCAGCTGGAGCTAGCAGACCTTCCCCAGCTGCAGGAAATGCAGGCACAGTTGATTAGATCTGGTGAAATAGGGTTGTGAAAAATTAATGCCTTTGAGGACAGGAGCTGCATAAACATGCAAATTTGGTGTGGCACAGGGGCTGGGCCCTGCCCTGCCTTGCATGGCCCCAGCGTACCAGCTTGGGTGAAGGTATCCTGGACCTGCAGCAGGATAGGACAGGCAACCAGGTGAATCCTGTGGCTGCCCCCAACACCTTTTGGGACAGGTGGGACATGGAGAGCTTCTGGAAGTGTGTTGCAGCAGGGCTGAGAGCAAAGCAGTGGTGTACGCTGATGATCCCGATGGCTCGTGCTCCCTTTCTGTGTGTCTCTGTTATGCTTGTTTAGCTAATACATTTGGAAAGTCTCCTCCACAGATGGAAGACATCCTGATAAAAGAACTATTGCTGAGGTCAGTTGCCATAGCTGGGAGCAGCCTGTGACTACTCAGTCAACTTTGCTAGGTTTATGCAGACAGTAAACATGGAAATGCCCCATGTAGAATGTTCATACAGAGGAAAAGCACATTAAAAAGAAAATCCTTCAAATGGTCTGAGTGTTAAAATGTTCACGTGAATCAGGAGAGGTTTAAGGCAGACTGAAATGAAGAGGTTGTTCCTCTTACATTTGTCTGACTTGTGAAAATATTCTCTAAATTTAACAGGAGTGCATTTATATTGTACGCTTGTCAACAACTAGTTTTTTCCTAGTTAAACAAAGAGTCAAAATCTTTATGCTTTTCCAAACTTTAACCTCCTTTGCCAGAGACACACTTCACATCCTGGGCCACCACTGTATGCTGTGCAAGCAGCTGAGCTTCAGGAGCATCCTCTGCTCCCAGAGGCCTTTACGAATGTAAAATCCCTGAAAGTCTTTTGGTCACACCTTTTTACTCTTTTTTTTTCCTTTTTTTTTGTTTTGTACAGGCTTACATTGCAGTTATGGGCTGTGACTTTCAGCATGGCTGTGCCCTGGATTGCCCAGTGCTGGGGGGAGGTTTTCTACATTAATTGTTCTGTATTAATAAACCCATGACAACAGTGATGAAAAATGCAGGGTTTTGCTGTAAAAATGCATCAGCTATTTCCTATTCTCAAAGTATTCTTCCACCAGATCATCACAAATCATGATTCCTTCCTCGTTGCTGTGTTTTCTGACAATATTTTTTTTAGAGAGACAAAAAGATGTGTACAAAAAAGCAATAACTATACAGGATTCTAAAAGTCTGTTGAGCAATTGCCCCCTGAAAAGAATGGCTTTACAGCATATGCACATGAGTTTTAACTCTTGGCTGCTGTTTAAGCTGAGTTACTGTATCTAGTATCACTCTGGCTTTTTTTTGCCTGATTCTAGGACACTGAAAGTATGCTTTTATCTTCCTTTGGTGTACATCAGCACAAGCTGCTTTGTTGCATCGCAGTGCCCTAGGACCAGAGGGGAAAGCTGAGGAGGGTGTTAGGCTGAGGCTAGAAATGAAGGTTGTGCTTGTTGCAGTAGATGTGGAATAGGATCCTGACATGAAGTTAAATACTCATCATACAAAGTGGGTCTCCATGACTGCAGACTGGGTGGGGGGGAAACAGCCTTATCCAGGCTATCCCTGTTTAGCAGGTCTGGAGCATTAAAAGCAGAAAGGTGAGGATTTGGTATTACCTGTGGCTGTCGTGCACATAGCACATGCTGATCTTCCACTGCTGGGGATCTGAGGCTACTTGGCAAGAGGTGTTAATGCCTTGCCTCCTGGTCTTATCTCCTGTCAGCATTCTCTATCAGCCCTGTCTCAGCACCTGAAGGATGCTGTCACACTGCATGGTTCATCTGTTCAAGCTGCTGCAATATTTACTTGCTCTCCAGCTGCTGTCAATAATATGTATTTGTCATGTGCTGTTTAATTAACATGCCGCATGAATCACAATAAAGGAGAGGAAAAGAACCAAGGTAAATGTCAGTTGATATACCAACAATGGGGCTGCAAACATAAAATACCCCGTGAACTAGCCACAAATACCGAGGTCCCTAATAACAGAGTGTATGGCTGAGTAAGCATGGCGAGAGCAGGGCTGCTCTGACACTGCCTTTTCCCCATATGTACAAAGACCATTGGATTACCTGAGCTTGGAGGGATAGTTTTTTTCTGGCTCTAGACTTGACACCACCACAGCATTTGAAACCTGTTATTGCAAAAGAGCAAATGAAGAACACGTTGCCTGTCTTGCAAAAGCCAAGCCAAGGGCAAAGGTTGCCATCACCTTCATTGATGTGTGTTGACAGCGTTTGACGCTGGCTGGATTAGCTTGTTTAATTTGCTTGCAGTGTGGCTTTCAAACTGATAACCACATTGAAGTGACTGGGGTTTGGTTAATACTGATGTGCTTTTTAAGAGTTTGGGATACAGCTGATCTGAAGGGTGCACACTAAACCTGTGCATTGGGCTTGCTGCTGGCCAAATATGTGGTCAGAGAAAGTTCTTGCCTGATGCTTTTCTGGCAAAGGCAAGCAAATGTTACATCCCTGCCTTTCAGGGGTGATTTGATGAGCTGAGCACCCTGATGACACATGGCAGACCTGTGACAGCTGTCTTTTGAATCCCAGGTGGTGGTCCCCATGGTTATTTTCTGTCCAGACACCTGGCATGCTGGGAAAGTCTTGCGGCTTGTACTTTGACTTGTCATTCTGTGTGGAGTCTTGCAGCCTTGCTTCTGACTGTGTACAGCACCAAGGTCAGGCCTCATGGTTGTCTCTTTCCAAAATGTAAGGTCTGCTATGGGAGAAAACCCCTTTGGCTCAGCAGCTGAGGAGCCAAGTGCCTGCTGATCTTTGTGCTGAAATGTGTCAATATTAAACGAAAGATCAACTCACCCCAAAATTGTTCAGGTAAGCCTTGCGTTGATGAGCAGTTCAGTGCCGCTGGCCTGTGTGTTTGCTGGCTGCCCACAGTTTTGCCTGTGTATCAAAATCTTGGGGTTTGCACAGAGGCTGTCTTTGCATATGAAGCAAGAGTAATAGTGTCATTAGCCGCATGTTTTAAAGGATATTAGGAAGTTTTGCTTTTTAAAATGACAGAGAAATACTGAGAGTAAACTAACAATATTCCAGAAAGGCACCTGTGTAAATGAGACCTAGATGTTTTTTGAAGCATTTGCCCATGCCGATATTCTTTTATAATTAACGAACTGTTGTACATAAGGTGCAGTAGTAAATTGTCAGAAGCCTAATCTTGCTTTTTTGAGGAGTTAGTAGGCCAAATATTGCCCTTCTGTCTTAAGCCCTAATACTTAGCCACTTACCTCAGTACAGTTATTCCCTAGTTCAGCTATGTGCTGCATGGTTGGAGACTTCTTTGATGCACTACTACCCCAGTGAGAAGTTACAAGTGACTTCACTGTAATGGTAATCCATGTGTGCTTTAATAGGTCGGTATGCACCACCCACTAAGCAGACTGGTGCTTGCTCTCAGAAAAACGATAGCATGCTGAGGTTATTTTTCTGGTCATTTAGCCTGGCTTAAGATCTTTAGCTTGTTCTGGTGTAGATTTTGAGCCTGCATTAATTGTTCGTCCTCTGCACTGTGAGGGTAGATGCAGCCTTTCCCTGCGAGAAGATAGCTCTTGGATCTTCCTCCTCCGCCACACCACCTCTTTCCACAAACATGGTGGAATGCAGTCTTCTTTAAAGTGCCTGCTTTCTGTCAATTCTGGCTGCAGTCAACCAGTGGGGAGAACAGAAGAAAAAGGTCATCAATGTGTTGCCTATGTGCACATGGAATACGATGGCAAAACCTTCATGTCTTACAAAGCCATGAATGAAGGAAGGTAGCACCACCTGCCTTTGTAAAGGCTGTGTGCACCTAGATCCCTCGTGAACGTGTGGAAATCTGTACTGATTCAGCTATTCAAAACAAATCAGCATGTTTTCATAGGGGTGGCACTGTATGGTTATCTCAGTCTTGGATCAAGTTCCTTCTGTGCTGCTGTGTCCTGAACAGAGGTAGACCCCTTGCCCTAGGCCCTCCAAATCTGGAGCACCCATAGCCACGGCGCTTTGCTGGTGGGCCAGTCGAGGAAGCTGAGTTATTCATCCTCAGGTAGTGTGCATGAACAATGTCATGGGTTATTTTCCTCATTTTGGGACTTGATGTCCTGCCAGCTGTGATTAGGGAGCTGAGCAGGTAATGCTGGGATGGAGCTCCTGGCACAGCTCCTACTCTGCCCGATGATGTCTTGCCTTTTTGCTGTGGTGCCGACGGGATGCCTGATGCTTTGAGAGAATGTTCTCTGTACGTTGTTGTGGTGGTTAACACTGAAACCAGACTGAATAACCCAAATAATATAGCATGCTGCAGAGCATTTGCAAAATGACATCACATTTAAAACAGCAGCCCAACTGGGAAAGTTAGACTTTGTTTTTGGCAGGCAAAGAGGGCAATGAGACGAAACACAGAAATGGGCTTTTAAAGAATTTTCTAAGCAAGACTGGCAGGACAGCCGTTTTTGCCAGGAGGATCCTCTCATATGCTTCTACTTGGAGTATTAAATACTCTGATTTTAGGATGAACTTCCTTGCTTCTCTGCATCCTGTTCTGTTCTGGTCCTTTTAATGCCACCAGTAGTGAGAACAACAGCAACATAAAAAGCTCCATCATAAGTTCTTTACGTAGGCTCTCTGGTCTCCTCCACAGAGGCAGGTTGGCATTGTCCTGCCTCCTGGTTTGTGCCCATGCAATGGCTTGTTGAAGGATGTCATAAATGATCTCTGTTCATAGCTCCCTTGGGACTGCTAAATCTTACCCCTGAGGAACTTTCCATTGAGTAGGTGACTTACTGCCTTCTCTAGCCTTCACTTCTTTAGTCAGCAAGCCAGAGGAAGATGCATCCTCTCTCTCTCTCCTAAGACAAAGAGTTTTCTATTACTTATGCTGCGTTTTTTGTGCTTTGTCTCTCATACAGAAATTTGGATGTATATTTTTCAAAAAGCTCTCTTTCTAAGCCTCTGAAGCCTATGCCATCAGCCAGAAGGAAAAAGCTTCCTGAGAATAGTAGTGGATGGTGAAGGTGGGAAGGGGTATACACTTTGGGGTTACACAAATTCCTCTTTCACCCTGGAACATGACACTGGTTGGCTGGATAATAATGGTTTTTTGGGGCATGTCTCTTGTTTGGTGATTGTGATATTCATGTGCTTTTTTTTTCCTAAATACTTGCTGTTAACAATCATTATTCATATATATTACATGCACACGTATATGACATAATAGATATTGTTGAACAGTACCAAACATATGGTTGAATACCCATTTTCTGTCATTACCATAATCCATTTCCCTCCAGTTCTGCCTCACAACTTTTTTTATTTTCTACTGTATGTAAGACTTGGAGTAGGAACTACACATGCCTTCTCTACTTCAGGAGCCACCTAACTTATTAACAGATAGATAAGAACAATCAATGCCGAGTGATGTGTGACAGGGATTGCAGAGACTCTGAGGATCATGGAAGAGGTTGGCCTCAGCCTTTCTTCTTCCTGTGAGAGCAGTCACTTGTGATGGGTCTTTCAGAGACTGAGACACATCTCTCCCTTGCAGAGAGCAGATTTTGGTGTTCTGAGCATCTGGCATGCAACTCATCAATCCCCTGGGAGTGAGGGCTGAGCTGCAGGCAGCTGCACCATGGCAGCACACTGGCAAGGTGGGTGTCCACACATGAAGGAGAGGCAGGACCCTGCCCCAGCTGGCCTTGTAACCAAGCCAGCAGCCCTGCTGGGGTTTGGCATGAGGGAGGAGAGGGTCCTTCAGTGGCTCAGCTGTTCCAGGTGTGGCACACCAGTTAGATGGACTTTCTTGGGGCAGCATGAGTGTCATCTCTTGAAATGAGTGGTTGGGTTTGGCTTGTGGTGACAAAGTGAAGGCAACCAGCCTCTGTAGTCCAGAGGAGTCCCCAGCCCTTAATGCTGGGTTTCCCACTTGAGGTGGAGAGGAGATGGATTTTTAAACCCATAATTCCCACATGAAGACTTGCAAATGTCCAAGGCTTGTGTGTTTATTCTGGTTTCTCAGCTCAGCTTTGTTACCATTGAACAAAGGATATCAAATGGCAAAGCACAGAACAATTCCCTAATAATTTTTCACTGGTCACAGAGGCATTTTTATAAATTCTCATATCCAGAATAAATAAAACTGTGCTGATGCAAAACTTGAGTAAATCCAAATGAAAAGACATGAGAGAACAGAGGGAGAAGCAGGAGGTGAAAAATCACTTCTCTAGTTACGACTTACTGTCTGTGTAAGTAAACTCTGGTGAAAAGGAAACTCTGAGCCATGTAAAGTGCCATGAGCAGGCTGGGGCATAAACTGCTGAGTCTGTAAAAATACTGGTGATTTACTAGAGCTGATTGCCACATTGAACCTACTTAAGAACAGGCCTCATTAAAAGCCATAAAAAAGGAAAGAAAAATAGTTTCTTTTTTACATGGAAGCTGTCAGTACCCAGCTGCTCCACAACTCTTAAGTGCTCTAAAACCTGTCAAAATATACCCATGAAGCCACTCTATTAAGCACTAACTCTGCCGATGGGGATCCAATGGCTACAGCAGTTGTGCTGGGTGGTGCAAGTGGCTGTGGGCACAGCTTCTGCACCATCTGGCAAGGCCCAGTCAGCTCTGGGATATGGTTGAGAAGGGTTAGTCCTCTGATGGGGTGAGGGTTTGCAGGATTTGGTGGCTGCTGTTCCTGAGAGGCCCTCCTAAATATTAAAGCTGTGCTAGGATGTTTATGTCAGAGATTGTACCTGTGATTCGTGGCTGTTAAAAACAAAAAAATACAAACCAACACTAGAAAAACATGAAAGCCAAGCAAAAATAGCTCTCTTGTCATCAATATTGTACTTCCTCCTTTTGTTATCGTCTTTTGTTTGGCTGTGCCAAGAGCTGCTCCATGACTCATGCCTGTCCTACTGGGAACGGCATAAGTGAATATGTGACGTCTGACAAAGCCACCATGAGAAGGCACATACAGGCGGTGTTGTGATAAGATGTGTGATGACCTCTGATCTCTTATGTTGATCCCAGTTTGTTATCCTGTGTTAAAGGCTAGGGCCATGACTTCACGCGAGTCACTCTGGAGTGAGAGTCTGGCCGTAAATCCTCCCAGGGTATTTTAGCACCTGTGGGTGGATTAAGGGAGGAGTCCAACAGGGATATGTGTTATTGCAGGAAAAGCTATGACACAAAATTAGTGCTGCTGTTAGGCATCCCAGAAGAGTTTCATAAATTCAGATGACCATCTTCCCACTCTGCAGGCTCTTTTTCGTTTGGGATTGCAGGCGTGGTGAGATATGCTGTGTTTATAGCAGTTGTGGCTTCTCTTCCATCTTTGATGTTACAATTAAGTATTGAAAGCTGCATAACTCAGTGATGTGTAGCACATCTGTTAAGATATTCTTGCTCTTAAGCTGAAAATGTAAATACTTTAATAAAAGGGACACAAACAAAGGCAAATGAATGTTGACAGGATTCAGCACCCATCCTTTTTACGACTGTAGCTTATATCTTCCCTCATTAGTTGGGCCTTTCTGCCAAGCAGGCAATGGTTGTGCTTCCTTAACAGTTACTGCAGTACCAGCCTTACAAAAGCGTGACTGCTCTTGAAGACGGCACATCTTATTTAAAAGTAATGGTGTAAAATTGAGTCTTGATCTTAAGGTCTCAGGTTTCTTTTGTTTTTACATAGCTTTTTTTTCTTTTTATGTTTTCATTGACCATATGGAAAATTTAATTTGACTGCCTAGTAAATACAAATAGACCTGTAGGAATTGTACTATTTGGCTATGTTGACTGCTTTAATAATTTGCTTTGGCCTAACGTGGTTCCTGCTGATATCAACTGCCCCCTGAATGACGAGGACCTCAGGTCTTTTGCAAATACTGTCTTTAAAAAGGTAATGGAGAGTAAATATCTGTAAATAATCTTGAACTAATGTTTTCCCAAACTTTGTAGCATGACTACATTGCAGCTCATTTGCAAGAACTCACAGTTAAATGCCTTCATTCTCCAGACTGTTCTCCTTATGTGTTGTAGATATTTTATTCTTTGTTTTTGTTTCCCGACTTTAACTGTGACCTTTACCCATATCTTGTTCTTTCCTTAAGTCAAGCACAGTTTGCTCCACACCATGCAGCTGCCATACTGGTCGGGCGACTTTTTGTTTACCATACTTGGTCTGATGATTTCACTGAAGGGTTGAATAGCTGACACCTAACACATGGCACTACCTTGCCAGATATTGTATAATAAATGCAAATACAGCTCAAAGGTCAAACTGAATTTCTGGTGGCTTAAATCAGTAGAACTTAGGAAGTATATAGCATGTGTTATAACTCTCCCGAATCTTTTATTTCAACAGGGATCAGAAATTGTAACATGTTCTTTTTTCAATTTTTGGATATTCATTTATTTAATCTTCTTTATTCAGGTCTGACTGGAAAGGCCCTTTTACGCTCTGTTTGATTATGCCTGGTGTTGGATTACCTTTGTAATGCTATCTCTGCGCAATGGGAACCAGAGGGTGTATGAGATCCATGAATGTGCTGGAGACCTCATGCTTGGATAAATGTGTAGAGAAAGCCACTAGAAGCTCTAAAACCTAATGACTGAAATGGATAATACTGGGAGTTGTTTGAGCAGCAATGCCAGCACAGGTAGGAGGTCTGTGACAAAGCTATGGGTTACCCATAGCCATCCTGAACCTCAACTTCATTTGGAGAAGAAGGATTATTTTGCAAATCGGCAACCCTACTGCCTGCAACAACTGACTCCATAGGGTGTCTGAGTGGGCTCTCATATCCTGAACAGCTACCATCAAATGAGTTTTACTCACGTTAGTCTATCTAAGGGAAGCAGAGGAGGGTTTCTCATCAGTACTCCTTAGCAGATTAAGTTTCCTGTGCTAGGGTGAAACAGTGTTGCTGATCAAATGGTAAAATGTTAAATATGCTAAGGAAAGAGAGAATGGAGAAAAAGAGAGGGAAAATCTTCCAAAATCATTTCTTATGTCCCACAGAATAGATGTCCAGTGGAAGCAATGATGAGAGAATAGCTGTACGTGGCCTTGTCTGATCCTTATTTCATCCTGTACATGGTTTGTTTGTCAAAATATGTGCCTGATTAGTGACTGTATTCAAACAAGGAGAACGTGGAACCGCTCTGAATAGTCTTCTATTTGAAGACAAAGTTACCTCCTGTCAATTCTGTTCTCTTCCCTGAATCTCTGGGTACTGGTAAAGTTGACACAAAGCATCATTGAACAATTTACTAATTTATGTTGGTGGGAATATAACTCTAAGCATTGTGATACTGAGTATATGGAAATATAATACAAAGCAAGCTGATACCACTTTCAGGGATATTAACGAGAACACACAACCAAAAAGGTAAATGGAAACAAACAGTGTAGGAATTCCCATTCTGGAAACAAGAATCAACATTGCTCATGGTCCATGATGTTGGCTGAGCTTCTTGAGTTGGCTCAGCTCTTTGTCTCCAGCTGCTGAACTCCATTCAAAACAGATTATAAAGATATTGGAAATGTTCCTTATGCTACTCTTTGTATAAACGATTGCTGTTCCAGCTTGTTAGTAAGAAGCTGCAGGTGAAACAAAGATTGGTAGTGTTACAAATGATGGAGTCCTGGAGAAAAGTGATCCTTTTTGCAGAGGCCTGAGACATCAAATCAAGTTTTATTGTAGGTTCGTGGAGTTGGAACACTCTGATTTGGAACGAAGTTCATAACTTTTACATTGCCTGTGCAGGAAGGAAGATGTGAAGATCCCTGGAAGAACTGTGGGTCCTATTACTACAATATTGTGTCTGGTTTGTATTCCGACTTAGTTGAAATTGAACCGCTTTCACAAAAATTTGGGTTAGGGAAACTTCAAGCGAAATTCCAGTTCCATGCTTTTTTCCTGACTAGCACTGGTGAATTTGCTGAGGATCTTTCAGTGCACTGAGCAGTGTGAATTTCTTTCTTAGTATGCCCAAACTAAATACGCTTTACAGCTATTTGCAAAGTAATGAACATAGGGAAATGCAGACAAGCCTCACAGAATGAATAATAATATTGTGGAAAGTAGCATCCCTTAAAAAGGTTTAGAAGTAAATGAACACAAGCTTCAATCTGATAATGTGGCAGAAAATTAAACAAGGCTCTTGAGCATGTAGGCAGGGAAGGTGTTGAGTGGTGACTTACAGCACTGGTGGGAAAAATAGTGAAACAGTCTGTCTAGTTCTGTTGATAATATTTAAGGAAAAAATGTGTAAAGAAATGGGCAAAAACATGCCAAGGAAATTATTCTTGCCTTTGGAGAAAATGCTGTCCAAAGAGTGTTTGAAGAACTCATCACACTTCACTTGTCAAAAGATAAGATTGAGTTTCCTTGGTTATGATCTACAAACCCAACACATGGGGAATATAACAGGTATTGAATCTAAACAGATATTGAATTTAGTGAAAAAAAGCTATAACGGAAACCATTCACTGAGAGCTGAGGCCATTTAAACTAGAAGTTAAGAAAATGTTTTTGATAGTATGTGTTGATCAGTCACTGGGAAAATTGCAGATTGCAGCAGTGATTTCTCATCTCTGACTGTCTTCATAACAAGACAGACTGTCTTAGGAAACATATATTACTTTTTCATATAGATTAATGGGTTCAGCAGAAGAATAAATATCTGAATCTGAGGAGCCGTGATAGTTTACAAGCTAGTTTAAATGATCAGATCATTTCATTAGTCTTAAGTTCTGACAATTAGGAGATGGGATAATGAACAGTAGAGGAATTGTCCAAGATACCATCCCAGCTTGTCATGACACTGCTTGCCATTACAATATCAGATAGCCATCGTGCTGGAAAATAAAACAAACAAAAAATAATATAAAATCTTTGCTGAAGAGCAATCCGCTGACTTTGGAGTCTTGTTTCCTTTGATGGTTGGTAAAAGATGGGACCTATGCTCTCGTCTGCCCAGGGAATGGCAGAGCCTGATCTTTCTTGGTGCTCAGTAGCCTCACATCAGTATCACAACAAAAAGGGACCTCTTCTAAAGCACTGAAAAGGTACCTTATACCTGTGTAGCCTCAGTATACACCATACATGCTTTTGCTAGTAAGTTCCTGCACTCTGATCACTAGCTTCCATTACTGCTGCTTAAACAGCAAAATAGAAAGGCAAATCAAGGATATGTCTATGGATATAATCAGTAACGGATAATGAAGATTTTAGCTACTGTGACCTTGAGACTTGTAAATGAGCTATTGCAAAGAACCAGGAAAAAGTGCTCGTGCCTCTTGGGGAAAGGGCATAGATGGCATTGTTTTATGTCTCTTGATAACTTGCCAATGCGTTTTACTAACACTAGCCTCACAACAAGGTCGGTCAATCAATCAATTTCCATATTTGCATGAGATGCCTTAAAGCATTTTCCAAAAATACGCATGTCCCTGTGAAATCTTGAAATTAACAACAGGGATAGAGGGGGAGGAATCAATACAATTTTAATGTATGTATTGATATTTCATATTATGTATTATCTGTAAATGGACAGTCAGATTTTACATAGTATCTTATATATAACCCTGTGAAAACCAGAGTTGTGATGTAGTCCTCTACTTGCCCTTTCTTTTCCATCTGCTGAAAGGTCATCTTGTACATTCTGGGCTGCACAAATCACAGTTCCTCCATGCTGCAGAAAGCAGTTGGAGCTCTTTCTTCTCAAACCTCCTATAATGATAGGGTATACAGCTATTAAATGTTTAAAAATACTAGTCAAATGGACAAACTGAGGCATCAGACTAATAGGCAGGAGAAACTTTTAGATTCATATTGGCTGGAGAGTGGTTCTATGGTGGGTCTTTAACTAGGGCAATGGTATTTGGGGAAATTGACCAACTGGGGCTTGCAATAAGTCAGATTCTTAAAAAATGATGAACTATCATTCAGGAGAGAAACAAGAAACCAAAAGAAGGGTATTGGATTCAGACACAGTATGAGTTTACTTTTTGTGAGGTTTCTGTAATATCTATCATTGTGCATGTCCAGATTCTGAAACAGGCAAAAGATGATAATATGTAATAGTACCAGGGAGCTGAATCATAAATTCTACACTCAGTCAAGCATTCTTAGTTTCTGCCTGAGTTTAGTTTTCAGCAATTGCTAGACAGTCAAGAGTGAACTCTAGACAAGCAGAGGTAGGACCTGGATTGCATCAAGAATTATGTGTGAGTCATGAGAATTACAGTGTGATCTATTGTTACAGCATCAGAAAATAGCCCTGTGAGGGAAGGGAGAGACTGAAAAGCATAGAACCAAAACTTGAGAGGGATCTCACAATGTCAAAATTAAAGGAAAAAGCAGAAATCTTCCCTCGTGGCAAATAAATGCTGCCTCAGAAATAGTAAGGCTGCCCTAAGTCCAGGTGTCTCTGGATTGCCTGCCTCCTCTTGAGGGTGTGTTGGCCCTGAGTTTCCTCCACTTTCCAAGTAAATTGGCTGTGGGGGGCACAGTTCTCTAGGCTCGGCATTAGTTCTTGGAGGAGACCCTGTTGTGATCCAGATAGCTCTGACTGCAGGCCTCAGCTCCCTCTGCCTGAGAGTACCTTCTTAGCCTGCTCTGGCTCTTGATCCTTCCTGACTGGGTGGCCTGTTGATTTAGGACCAGATCCTGACCCCTTGGCTTGACTTTCTATCTTGACCTTGGAGCTGCCCTATCACTATGGACTGGCTTGGTGGTCTGCAGACCCTGGTTACAACTTTTGGATAATAGCTAGCAGGTCTGGAGCCATATGCATGTTGTCCTGGTGCTGTTGGACTCAGGATGTGTGGCTTATTGCGTAGGCCAGATCCTCTTGCACAGAGCTGTGTACAACAGCAGTAATGCATCAGAACACATTGAACTAGCTGGGAAATCACCAGCTCTCACATTTTGGTGGCATTTAGCTTGTCCTACAGCATCACTGTTAAGTTCCTAGTTCTTGAAGGCCAGGTAGAAAGCCCTAACTTTGAGTTAAGCAGTCTTTGAGTGTTCAAGTGATACACTTGAGTGTTACCATGAAGGAGTTTCTAAAAAGGTTAACCTGTCACAGTGAACTTGTATTGTGTACCTTTGGTGTAATCTGGAAGAGTGCATTCAGTAGTGGAGATCTATGTTTGTGTTTTAGGGTATTTGGTTTGGGTTTTTTTTGTCTTTTTCATTTTTTTAAGTAGAAATGAGCACAAAAATATGTTCCTTTCGTACTCATAAGGACTTGTAAATTGGTTTTGGACAACTTTTGCCTTGGAATAATCCAGGAGTAGATCAAGAGTTTTTTGAGTCAAGATTGGCAGGCAGTCCAGCATGGGTGTTGTTGTAGGGTATATATGCTATGGACCTCCTGATCAAGGAGACATAGTAAGCGAGGCCTTTAAACAACTGAAAGAAGCCTCACTTTCACAGGCCCTTGTCTTCCTAGGGGACCCTGCACAATATCTGGCGGAAGTATAGTAAAACAGGGCCCAAGGAAACCAAGAGGTTTCTGAAGTGTGCTGATGACAAATTCCTGGCACATGTAATCAAAGAATAAACAGGAAAGGATGGTTTAATAGACCTGAGAGTTACAGACAAGGGAGAACAAGTCAAAGACAGCCTTGGCTGCTGTAACTGTGAGATGGTGGAATTCAGTACCCTGAGTTGAGGAAGCAGGTCAAAAGTAGTTCTGAATTTGTGGATAGCAGACTTCAGCCTCTTAAGAGACCTGTTTGGAAGAATGCCACAGGACATGGCCCTGGAGAGGAGAGTGGTCCAGGCGAGTTGGTGATATTGAATGATCACCTTGTCCAAGTTCAAGAAATGTTCATCCTGAAAAGTGGTAAACTGAGCAAGTGGCAGCAGGAGATGAGCGTGGATGAGCAAGAATATCCTAACTGAACTTGGACGTAAAAAGAAAATGTATGAGAAGTGTCAACGAGGACAGATGACTCTACACTAGGAGTATAGAGTTGCTCTCTTGATCATGCAATTATAGGATTAGGAAAGCCATGGCTAGCCTGCAGTTGAATCTGTCCAGGGATGAGAAGGGTAACAAGAAAGACGTCTACGGAGCCAAAAGAAGACTTGGGAAAACATGGAAACACTGCTGAATGGGGTAGGGGAACTGCTGATAAATGACACAGAAAAGGCTGAGGTACTCGTTGATTTCTTTTCCTCAGACTTGGTAAGTTAAATTCACTTTTGGGAATTCTGGGCCCCTGAGATCAGAGAGAAAGTCTGGAACAAGAAGAACTTACCCTCAGTGAAGGAGGATTAGACTAGGGAGCACTTAGACCTACTGGCCATGCACCCTCAAGGTGTGACATGTTGTACCCATGAGTGCTGGGTGAGCTGGCAGATGTCACTGCAAGGCCACTTGTTGAACCGTCGTTATGACTTGGAGAGATTCCTGAAGACTGAAAGACCAAATAACACTTCCATATTCAAGAAAAGCAGGAAATAAATCTGGAGAAATGAAGATTGGTCAGCCTCACCTCAGTCCCTGGTGAGGTGATGGAGAAACCTTCCAGGAAGTTATTTCCAAACACATGAAGGGCAAGAAGATGATTGGGAATTGTCAGCATGGATTTACAAGGACAAAATCATGCTTGAGCAACTATGTTGCCTTTTACAGTGATACAACTAGCTTGGTGGACAAGGGAAAAGGGTTTTTACTGTATGAGCAGTCAAACACTAGCACAGGTTGCTGAGAAAGATCATGGAGTTTCCATCCTTTGAGATATCAAAATTGAACTGGACATAGTCTCAGACAACCTGCCCTGAATGGCCCTGCTTGAGCTAGGGGATTGGATTTGGGAATAGTTTTGTTTAGGTCTCATTCGCCCTTAAAATCCTGTACGAACATATGCACCTTATGTAGATTTTGCAACTGAAGAACCTCTCAATCCATATTGCATCAGTCAGCAGCAATGATGACTTAAATAAAAAACGTCATTTTATACAGCTATGATACAAATTGCATTGAAGTCATTAAAAAGTCCCATTGATTTCAAAGGTCTTTGGCTTTGTTCCAATACTCCTTATTTAAGTAACTATCTAAATGGCCTGATTTTCATGAATGTAAGAAATGCAGCTGCTCCAGAGGGCTTCACTAGGCTTTGATCTGCTCAGGCTTTAATTATTTGTATTGGTTTAAAATGTTTCTAAAAAGTTTGAAAATTTGCTGTACTTTTTTTTTCTCCTCACAGTCAAAAAATTCAGTAATTCCTGGAGGGGTATGGCTTAAACTTTCCCCAGAGCTCAATTTTTAATATAAAATAACTTCAGACAAAATATTATTGTAAACTATGTATAAAAAATCAGTAGCATGGTAGACAGACTGTTCTGTAGTCATAGAAACAGGCCAAGGGCTTTGGTGTCTCAGAATTGTAAGGACCAAATTCTGGGGCAAACAGTGTTGGAGGGTGTCATCCAACAAATGAATACCTGTCAGAAATTAGGGGCTGCAATGACTGGAGATTGGAAAAGAAGAATTGGATCTCCCTTTCCAACAAGTGGTAGCTGTGAAGGAGACAGTAAGTGCAATGATGGATGTGTTTGCCTTGTACTTAGTCAGAAGATGCAAGATGTGTGAATATGATGTTTCTGAAAAAGATTAATGATATAATATCCTAGGCTGACTATAGATCTGAGATTTATTATTGAAAAACTCAAATGGGAATGCTGAAACTGTTTTCTGAACAATGGAAAGCAGAGATGCCAGAGTAAAAACGGTAGCAGTGACCTTCTGGTGAAATGTTCACATCTTATTAATATTAATGAATTAAATACCCTCAACAGTTATGCCACCTATTAACTGCTTAAGAATATATAAACTTCATTCTTAAAGAAGATCATCTGGGCAGTGTCTCCTATTCTGCTAACAAAATGCGTGTAATTTCTTTATAAATTACATTGCCTTTTCTATAACTGAAATTATCCATCAGTTATAATAAAAAAACCATGCTCTTAGCTCACCAGGTTTTGTTATTAGGCATATTGTAGCTCATTCTTAGAGCTGAAAGATTTCATACATAATTACAAGCTGTTATTTTTTTTTAACTCTTTATAGGTCTATATTCTGTTTCAAATTATTACCACATCTTGATATATCCAGAAAATCTTGTGTAGTGTAGATTCTTCTTTGGAAGTGTTGGTAAGTATGGTTTCATCTATATTTCTTCCTTATCTGCTGCAAAATCAATAAAAAAGCTCTGATTGATGCATATGACTATGGGGAAAGACAAAGAGGAACTATCCAGCCTGGTTAAGTGCAAGCTAGAAATATGAAACCAGACAGCTAGCTAAGCAGACAGCCAGATAAAAAAAGACAAGGATGACTACAGAAATACATTGAGAATTGTACTTAGCTCAAGTGGGGAAAGGCACTAAAACAGTAACATTCTTCCTGAAGATACCTGAATGTCTAAGAAGTAGCATGAGATAAAGAATAGAAATGTACACCTGCCCACTGTCACCTGTTTTAATCTCCTAGTGAAAATTCAAGCTATAAAGATAACCTTAAAATAAATATTTGTGTCTTTCTGCTGTAGTAAGAGTAAGTGGAAGTAATAGCATGTGGCAGAAGAAGAATCATAGAATTATCTGGGTTGCAAGAGACCTCCAAGATCATCAAGTCCAACCCTTAATCCAACACTATCATGATTACTAGATCATGGCACTAAGTGCCACATACAGTCTTATTTTAAAAACCTCCAGGGATGGTGAATCCACCACTTCTTTGGGCAGGCCATTCCAATGCCTGATTACTCGTTCTGTCAAGAACTTTTTCCTGATATCCAGTCTAAACCTTCCCTGGCAGAGTCTAAGCTCGTGCCCTCTTGTTCTGTTGCTGGTTGCCTGGGAGAAGAGTCTGACCCCCACCTGTCTACAACCTCCTTTCAGATAGTTGTAGAAAGTGATGAGGTCACCCCTGAGCCTCCTCTTCTCCAGGCTAAACAACCCCAGCTTCCTCAGCCTCTCTTCGTAGGACTTGTGCTCAAGTCCCTTCACCAGCCTTGTTGCTCTAGAGAAGAACAACCGCTCCAGCACCTCAATACCTTTCTTGAACTGATGTGCCCAGAACTGAACACAATATTCAAGGTGTGGCCTCACCAATGCCGAATACAGGGGAAGGATCACTTCCCTCGTCCTGCTGGCCATTCTATTCTTGATACAGGCCAGGATGCCATTGGCCTTCTTTGCCACCTGGGCACACTGCTGGCTCATGTTTAGCCTCCTGTCAATCAGTACCCCCAGGTCCCTTTCCACCTGACTGCTCTCCAGCCACTAATGTTGGTTCTTTAAATGGTCCAACCAGGCTCTAGCTGGGATAAGGATGGACCAGCCAGAAGAGTTGTGAGCAGCAGGGAACTCCTCTTCAACAGAGACCAATTGTCACTGCCGAGCTGTGCCCTTAGCCCAGAATGAATAACTTGCCCGCAATCCACCCTTGACCCACGTGCAGCAGCACAATGAAACTCAATGTAGTTTGTTAGCTCAGTTTGAGAAATAACCTCTGGGCTTCCTCAAATGAAAGCATATTATTCTATGAAACGATTTGTTCTTCTTGAGTGAAAAATATAAAATTCCAATTTTCATCATTTCCACCCTTGTAAACTCCAACAAAACTATAGATGTTTCAAGTTTATGTAAATGTGTAAAAGAGGGAGAGATTCAGACCACAAATCTCACATTTTTGGCTGAGAGACTTTAAGCTTGTTAATAAGGCACAGATGTAATGACAGATAAAACTGAAGCCTACATTTTCTTGTTTTGCTGTGCAGGAGAGGAAGTGGTTTTTCATCTGAAATGTGATACCACAAAGAACTAATTTTTTCCATGTCTGAGTCATACAATGTTCTTTGTAGAGAGATTCTTGGCACCCATCAAAATATGATGAATAAAATGAGTGCACTTGAAGAGATACGTGCAGGATCCAGCTACTAAAATGAAGTCACCATCATCTCAGTGTAAGCATTCCTTTCCAGACTGCTTCCAGTTTTCTTAATATGAAGTGTTATTCATCCTCTCTGCCTGGCTTTAACTGCTAATATGGTGCAGTAGCAAGATATTACTACATAGGCAGATGTTAGTAATTTTAACTGCAGTGAAGACCTGAATCAATAATGTACCTATCTGCTGGTGTGAATACCAATACTTCATTGCACCTGTTCACCTGAAAGGAAGGGTTATTTGTGACCGCTGGCCTTTCTTTTGGACAGCAATTGGGAAATCTTGTGGGGTAAAGCTCTTGGATTTAAGTCGAAAGAAAATGCTGTGCTAGAAGTTTTTTTTTTGCTACAATCCTATATCTGAAGATAGAGGAAAGAAGAAAATTTCTCAGGGAGGGTGGACTCTAAGATGTGAACAAAGGCTTTCTCTCTGCCCTTTGGCTTCAGGAAAGGATCGGAGTGCATACAATTTGGGGAGGAAACGCTACAGCAGGGGTTGTCTGAAGGCTCTCTCAGCACCCAGAACGAATATGTTTCACCTTGATTGCCTATAGCAATCCCCAACCGCTCTGTGTTATTGCCTTTCACCCTCCTGGAGTCATGTCCTAGACTAGAGAAATTGTGGTCTTTCAACTTCTGGTCTGGCACGGCTAATTTAGAGAGGCTGTGGCTAAGCTGTAGGGCAGTAATTAACTCCGCTGGAGCATGCTGGGCCTTCAGATCTATGCAATTGGGGTTTTTAACATACAAAATAGGCTGCTGAGAAGGAAGGAGAAAAAAATCCTACATACCTGCACCCCTTCTGGCATGGAGATGGATCATACATCGTCCTACAAGCTCCAAGATCCCACAGTTTAGATGAAGACAAAAGACAGCTAATATTTAAGTCTTTCATTTAATTTTATTTACTTACTGAAAACCTGTTAGGTCTAATTTTAATTGCAGTAAAGCCTCATTGCGGTAATCTGAAGGGGTAAATATTTAAATTAGTTTCCAATTTAAAGTACTGCTCTAATTCATTCTTCGGTGTGGAAGGGTAAAGAATAATTGCACTGGCTTTTTGTTATCACTGCTTGATAACACCTATGTCTGCACTGCTGTGTGTGTGCTGGCCTGTCTTGGCAATGGCAGGAGAGTGTTAGTGCACGTGGCAGAGTTATGGAGCTGACATAAGGTTACCAGTGGGTACCAGAATTAGGATTTTGTCAGTGAACTTTAGGTTATCTCTTCATCTATGTTTTAAAAGAGAAAGTTTTTAAAGATGCAAATGAAACTTTTCTAAAAGCAAAAGTCTCCGCTGTTTCTCATGATGTATAGATAGCATCTTGCTTTCTTCAGCCTGCTGAAACAAGACATCCTAAGAGCTCTCTCCCAATTTTCCTTGACTACTCCAGCTCTCACAGGGGTCTCATAACGTTTGGTATTTCAAAGCTTTTGAATATCCCTGATGAAAGCTGTGTATAAATGCACCTTTTTTTACATAAGCAGAATATAGTCTGCTAGGACTCTGTGTGTAGATATATAGAGAGATTTATTTTATTCTCATGCCTTGGCTGCCTAGCTAGGATGTAAAAAAAACTATTTTCCCTCCATGCCACTGGACAGGACTGGGAGAGCAGGTAGAATCATACTTCCACAGCTACTGATATGAAGGAAAGAGCAAAAAAAACCTCTCTAAAGAGAGTGCTCGTCCAAGGGTGTGTGCATATAGGTGACTTCCTATGCTAAAGCAAAGTGAAAGTGAAGGACTGCTGGTGGCTGAATTGCAGCAGTCTGGTACCTTGTTTGTTACTTTACAATGTGCTGCTCTCTGCTTTGTCTTAATAATGGGGTTACTCCTTCACCAACTTGTGTGGTCTTGTCTCTGTGTATTGCTCACTGGTACTGTCATATAGTCAGAAGGTTCTTCTAGCTGCATGAAAAATGTGTGGAAATGGCACACATTCAAGACATTTAGTGCTAGCTGAAAACAGCCCAATGGAGTAACCACTACTGGCTGCAACATTAATGTGTGCATCAGACCTTCATGTATCAGAGAATGATCTTGAGGTGATGGAGACAGGCAAAGCAACGGGGGGCAGGTTAATTGTTTGGGTGGCATCTTCAGTCCTGAGTTTCTGCAATCAAGACACCTAAGGGTTCCTAAATTTGTGCCAATAATTTGCTTTGAGAAAGTCAGGACTGTAGAATGCATAAGCTGAGGACTGTTTTCTTCTCATTGCTCTAGAGTGAGTGTGCCCAACCAACCATGAAAAACGCATACTCAAGGGTATAGAGTGTAAAAACCAGCTGTTTACAGGCAAGAGGATTCTCATCGGACTCCTCTTTCTGTCCCTCAGATTTCAGATGACTATGTAGTAGATAAGTGTCGGAAAGAAGCTGTCAGGTCTGGTTTACCTTCTTGCAGGTAAAGAGTAAACATGGATTTAGGAGGTTGACTACACCCTACACTACAGTTAACAACATTAGTGAGTGAAAAGTCCTCTTGCTTATATTAACAGCAAGGTCATGCTTGATAAAGCATGTTTCACTAAGTGTTTTCTGTTTCAGTCTTTACAAAGGATGTTGGGCCTTTAATATGTTGCTGGAGAAGCCCCATCCTGCTGTTGCTGTCCTTGGGTCCTTTCAGATTGGGGTGGGAAGCACAGCATGAGCCTAAGTCTCCTGGAAGTAGTTCAGGTGCTGGGTCATGGGTTCTACAATGTCCTTTGTCTTTGGATGCACCCACAATCCAGCAACTAACCCAAATCAATGTTTGCTAATTTTTGTGTCCTTAAGACTAAACATAACAGTCTTTATAATGCCTTGCATGTGTAATGTGCTGTACACAGAATACAGGAATCATTTGCTTTTCTGCACTGGCAAGCAGCCTTCTCTTAGGATGGAGGGACTGTTATTTAACAGCCCACAGAAATACATACACCAGCTGGAAAAGAATTAAATAAGAAAACAGGAAGCAAACGTTTTTCAAGAACTGAAGAGACAGGACACTTTGTGATGCTCTCTATCCTTCAGGATGCTCCTGTCGTGTATTCTGAAACTGAGCAAGCCTTTCTTTTCATTTTATCAAAGGCTGGATGGACTGTGATGCAGTAAATCCCCTTGAGAGTTGACCAAGGCTACCCAGACATGTCAAGAAGGAGATCGTAAAATGGCATTTTAAGTTGTAGTACCTGGTTTCTTTCAAGCTGGTACCACACCTGTACAACGAAAAGAAAATCAGCCAGGGAGCTAAATTTATACTTCCTTCTAATGTATCAATGCATTTTGTTAGAAACAATCTGTCACTTTTAATCCTTATATGACAGCTGCAGTTTCTCCTCTTAGCCTCACACACTGTGCCATTATGAATAGATTGTCATATTCCTTGCAGCACTGAATTGCTTTCTGAATTCCCAGTCCCTGGGCGGACTGATTGACTTGGGAAATCTGCCATTTTGGTAGCCCTCCAGAAAAAGTGATTACTTATTTTTGCATCTGTTGCCAAACTGTATGAGTATGTTACCATTAAAACGTCGGTATTTAACCACAATTACCATAAAGGAGTATTTGATATGACAGTTATTTCCTGCCATGTTATGTTTCTCTATACGCAAAGAAAAAATGGATGGTTTTAATTAGGCGAGGGGTGCCTTCCTAGAGACATCTACACTGTTTTGAACACACAAGACGTTCTTGCTTCTTTAATGAATACAGTGATTCTAAATGTAAAAGTGCATGCCACAAAAACCCTCCAAACCCTAGAAGTATACCTGTTGTAAGGAGCCCACAAGACAGAGAAGTGTTTGAGTGTATCAAATCACACCCCCTGCAAGTAAATGCTAAGTGCCTAAGGGTGGTGCTACAAGGTGGTGTGGATGTGGGATACTTTACTGGAAGAATATAATTGTTCATAGCATTAACCCTTCTTATGGCCTAATACAGAAATATATGCATGACAGTGTGCTGGGTGCTCCGGAATTGCGGATACTCTCTGAATATAACAAGATCTATTGCCATAAAGACCTGATCCAACTTTGGCGAGTCAGCAAAACACTTTCCATTGAGGTGGGTGGGCTTTAAAACCCTCTAAAAACCTTCCAAGACAGTGTGCCTCATACCTAGACCTGCAAAATATGGCACTTTGTGCTGCATGGTTCTTAAGGAGGCAATGACTGTTGCATTTTAATAGCGTCCTCTTAGGCGTTGGCCCAGATAGGAGCTACATTAAGTAGCTGTTCTTACACTTAACATTGCATGCTCATTGATTAGAACCCAAACAGAACCTGAGATGAAAGGACCAGTCTATCCTGACCAGACTCCATACTAATGTCCCTTCCACTCTCGTTCTTTCCCTCTTGCAGTCTAATCCCATGATTGGTAAATTTTTTACTGTCTGGTGACAGAGCTCCAAGGGCAGAGATGAACAGCTGTTCTTGTGTCTGTTTCCCTTCTTCATTATTTAGGTGGCATTTGGGCAACTAAGGACCCCATGAGAATGTAGGAGATGGGCTGAGAAAGATGCTGAATCTCCAGCCAGCTGCTATAAAAATGCAGTTAACATACAAAGGCTAGGGCAGGAGGTGACATTCTTGAAGTTTTATGTTTTTGACACATGATGACTGTAGGCGAGGGCCTGCTGGATTCATCCCTCAAGGAGAGTGGATGACAGTTTAGTTTACAGCCAAGGCTTAAGGTAGATATGACCAGGTTCCCCTAGGGCAGCTGTCATCATGCAGAGACTTTCTGGTGAACCTGATGGACTTGTAGTCCAACAGGGTTCTCGTGAATATATGGGCTCCAGGGCTTGATGGCAGGTAGAGACTGTTTTGGGCCATGGCTTTAAACTTGGACATTTCACCTCCATTGAAATGCTGTATTAAAACAAAACTTAAACCCAGAGGCTTCTGAAGGGCTTTCTGGAATGAGTAAATATAATTATTTCATAGTTTTGGATAAGGGCAGGATTTCTGAAGATAGCCGTATGTCTAGCATCACAAAAAGAAGTCTTTGTTATTTCTCCCCCCACCCCAGTAATTAAATGGGTGGATGCTTGATGGTTTCACTGAAGATTAACCTGAATCCCACTGAGTATTTACCTGTACCTTGAGGTATCTGAATCTGAAAATACAGCCTTGGGGGATTTGCCCAGAGCCCAACAGAAGGCAGATTTCAGACTTGATAACAGAATATGGCTTTTCTGATCTGCTGCTTGCTCCGTAGGCACCAATTGACTTTTGTTCTTCTGCTTCTTTTGACTGCTCTTCCATGAGGGGTCCTGTTTGACGTGTATTTTGGTAATTAGATTATAGACAACAAGCTTATACTTGGTAACTGAAGGTAGAGGAACAAGAGGCAGAAATCATTCATAGTAAATATTTGTAAAGAAATGCAGATATACAAAACTCTATTGCTTTGCTATAAATCAGAATTTAAATTTACTTAATAGGCTGTTTAAATACCATTTTACATCTGACCTGTGGAGTGTTGTAGCAGGCTCTATTTAGATTGAGCGGATATTATTGCATACTAATCAGAATTCTTACTGATTTAAGACATTTAATGATTTTCATCTAGATAAATGGAATCTCTTTAGTTGTTCTTTCTCTACATAAATGTTTTTCCTAATGTCCAGTGCTCTTTTTTGCAAGTCTTCTCTTCTGAATCTGAAAAGCAAGATTAAATAGGATGCTTATGGTATCAAATATAAATAAATAGCTCTACACCATTAAAAGCAGCTGTTTAGTAAGTACTGTAATATCAGCATCTTTTTGTACTTTCAACCAGAGTACAAATGAGCTTCATGGTTTGGTTTACCACCAAATCTAGGTCTGGGATAATACAAGCACAGAGATCCTAGAGTTTGTTCCAAAAAAAATAACAAAAAAAAGACTGCAAGCCATTACAGATCTACTGTGTTTTTCCTGCACTACCTTATTGCTGCACTACAGTGCCTTATCAGCACTTCCTTCTGTCATTCCCTATCGCCAGATCCTGCAAAATGCCTACAAAGCCTTCAGTGTGAAGTAGGAAATATGATGCCTGTCTCCAAGTTATGAAGATTGTTTACAACCCAAATATTTGAAGATGTTGCTAGTTATACGGTAACGCGAACCTGAGTAACTCAATGTTTTAACTAAAGATTTCTGTTGACTGAAGCATAGATGATAGCTGATTTGAAAGCTATTGCTGCAGTGAGGTTTTATCTGCCTCTAAATCCAACACCAGAAAACATGTAATTCAGAGTAAATATACATTTTAAAAAGCTAGTTGCTGGCTGGTTGCTGTGCAAATGCAGTCAGCTCTTGGTAGTCTGGCATGACAGGAGAAATACCTCTGATGGGGAAAACCGCACCCTCCAAGAAAGCCTGCTTCTTACATTCTCTTTCATTTTGTGACACTCCATGCTTTTAATCTTTCCCAGGAGACTCTGTCCACAGAAAAACACCATCTGAACAACTTTCTGTAGACTCTTCATAGCTTCGACCTCTTCTATGGTTTCACCAACGTTGTTGCTAATGGTATTGGATTTGGAGTCTTGATTATTTGTGTTAGTGTGAATCAACACGGAAAAGCAGGTAATGAAGGCCTTGGGCTGGCACTACAAGGAAGTGAGCTCAAATCTTTCCGTCTTTCTTGTTCCCAATAAATGTTGGCGGAAATATTCCCTGAGGAGGATTTTAAGAAGGCATCAGCTGCTCTGGACAGGAATCCAGACCTCTGGACCTTTTGAGGTTTGCCCATCACTCCTTATGATCAGGAAAGAAATGTATAACTCTGTGAGGAAGGTATTTTAAGCTTATTTTCTTCTGGGTTCTGTGGTTGTGACTCCCCTGAGGTCCTACAGATATTTTTAAATGAATTCTCACTGCTTAAATAACAGGGAAGTAACGTCTTGGTTTTCAACTTCTCTGTTCTCCAGCTTACTTTGGGTACTCCTCAAGTGAAGCTGAAGTTGTCAAGCTGTTTCTAGAGTCCTTTTGTATTTACATTAATAACAAACCTTCTCCCTTGAAGAACATTTGCCATACTTCAAATGTTTATTGTTCAGCTGGGCCAGCTAATAGCTGCATTGAGCAAAGTTCCATGCGACAACCAGCGCATTCCTGCGTGATTATAGTATACTGCCAATGACTGTTTAACATGTACGATGCAGTAGCATCTGCATGGCCTGGAGCCCTGGAGGCGAAGAAAAAAATCCTTGCAATCCAAGTATGAAACCATTACATAGGGTTATAAAAAGCAAGGAAGAGGTTGCTGCACCCCTGGTAAAATGTCTTCTGTCCCTCCTTGTGCTTAATTTGTACCTTTTTTTCTGGCAGAAGAATGTTCAGCCTGTATATGCATGTGCCTCAGCAAGGATGCTTGGAATTGTTTTCCCCATACATGGTTCAGAACTTTTCTCTGAACAACATTTTCATCAGAAAATGGAGTCTGTCAAAATGGAAACATTGTAGGAGCACACCAGCATCGAGGAAGTGGCAGGAGGGGACACACGGTCACTTCAACATCCTCAGTTTGTTCTTAGAGGTGCAAGACTGCATTAATTTGACAAGATGAAGTAATTTTATTTCAACTTGCAATGCTCCTATTACTATTCCTTTGGTCTGTTTACATTGAAGGGAACGTTAATTTTAAAACTCATCAAAGTAGCAGTGCTTTATATTGCGATATCATTTTGGAATTGAGGTATTTCTGAACTGATTTTTTTAAAAGAATTTCTAGCTAGACGAAAAATTAAAATTTGCAATTTTTAGGTTTATAATGGCACAAATTTGGAAACTGCAACATCCACATCATTTCTCACTCTGACCCATGCCAGATAACAATGTCTGAAAAAATACATTTCCAGAACTAAAAAAATTAGAGAGAATTTCTATTTACTGTATTAATTTACAACCTTTCTTAAAATTTGTCTTGTAAGTAACACAGTGGAACTCCCACACAAGGTGTTAGATCTTGCAAGAGAGAGGGGAGCTTTTCCCCTGCCCAGTGTAACATGAACCTCCCACAGCCAATCTCGTGCTCTGGGCACTACCAGAACCACTGCGCAAGATCTCTGCAACCCACTTGCACCCTGGGCCCACCCTAGGGTCCTAGTCCCACTTTGGGGCTTCTGAAAAAATGCTAATTTTTTTTTCCCTATTTCTGTGCACCCATTTCCACTTCTTGTTTTCCTTCTATGCGCAAGCAGAGGGGTACAACTCTTGCATATGACCCCTGGGAAAGTACAGCCTCACCTGGGTGCTTTTCCAATGGGACTGTGCCCACAGAAGGGCAAAGCTGGACAAGCAAAGGGGCTCAGTTGCGATCCCATAGCAGGCAGCAGAAGAGTATCAGCTGGGATGGTGAAGCAGCCATGGTGAAGATGAAGGCATTGGAGCAGACTAGTCCTCAACTTTCCTAATAATAGAAATTTTTTAAATCATCCATGGTGTTTATATTGCTGCCCTGCCATGAGCTACTGTCTTAGTAATGACACAGGCAGGAATGCAAGGAAGAATGAATTACCGCAACTTATTAGAAATAGATTTACATTTGGGATTATTTCAAACATGTTCCATTCAGATGGATTTTTTTAACTAAGAAAAATGTTTCTTCCATACCTCAAAATCTTTTAAAACAAAAGAAAAGGCTGTGTAGCTATTGTTTGTCTTTTAGCAGTTCCCAGATATGGAAGGAAATTATATTCAGGCAGGTCTTTAATATCAGTCAGAAAATCTGATCCAAACTTGTCTTTTGTGAGAGCCTTTCACTTTGCTAGTCCTCTGGGGTGTGCAAGCTGACTATTCCCCTCAGTAGAAGAAATAATCTTGAACGTAGATTAAACTGACAATCAGCTTCTAATAAAAAGTCCTTTTTTTAATGGCTGTATGAGAACAAAACTTTCCAGCAAGTCCACAGAACATTACAGGAAAATTGGATCTGAAATTAGCTCCTGCTGATTAACTTTCATGCAGCAGGCTATTATAATGCCACCTAGATTCTTCCTGTTAGAAAGACTTATTTAAGGGGAAGAATAATGATAGCCTTGCAAAATGCCAGCTTTTGCAAGATTTTCAGTATAATTTTGATGATTCAAAATGACCAGATGTGATTCTTTTGAATTAATCATGGTCAGCGACTGCTCTCGTATCTCAGTAAAGTATTAAAGATTTTAAACACTTTTATGATATTATTTTTGTTAGGAAATTGGATGCAAGGCTTTGCAGGGTGTCACTTTATGCAGCAGTTTGGTGCAGGTTTTGGTTTCCTTTTTTTTCCCTGGTGTTAATTTCTACAAAACAAAATGCTACTTAAAAGAATGTTTTACTTCATTTAATACTAAAAAAGGTTTCCATTTGGAAAGAGTCATTTCTCCAAACTCTAGATTACTCTGTGTCTAATCAACTCAAAGAACTGTTTTTGTCTGGGAACAGTTATTTCAAGATAGGTTCTTTGGGACTCATTTTCATAAGATGGAGAAACTGGGAACTGAGCCGTTATTCCTGGTGCAGCCCAGGTCGCTGAGCCCGAGGGGAACAAAAAATCAGACCAGTCTTTCACTTTTTATTTTCATTTGCTTTTGCGTATGGCTTTTGGACTCTTGTCTGCTAGCGATTTGTCAAGCAAAAAACTTGATTTGAGAGGAGGTCTTTTTAATGCCTCTTTATTTTTTTCTCTTTTTTTGCCTGATGTGGTGAGTTTGGAGGACATCTCTGGGACAGTAGGGAACAAGATACAATTCCCCCCAAGTTACTTTCCTGTTACTATCAAGCCTTAATTAGCTCAGAAGGATCAAAGAGGTGGTAGTTTGTGTTTCCCAATCAGGCAGCATGTAGCCAGTGAGGGCAGGGAGGTGGCTGCCCATGTAACTGATAATTCTGATGCAGAGCAAGGAAATGAGATGGAAATGACTGAGCTGAAAATGAATCTATGTGACATTTGAAAGTTTGGGGAAAAGATTTCAGGCCCTTCTCCCACTGTGAGATGTTCTAGGTATAAACAAGTTTATCGGCCAGAAGACAGCACAGCTTGTGACCCTGGGAGCAGGGGTGCCTCTGTCGGTGCCTGGTGTCCAATACGATGCCCTGGCACATCCTTCTCAAGCCTGCTACAAGGCAGGCACAGCTAAAGTGTGAGACCTCAGCTCTGTGTTGGAATTTGCCCCATGGATACTGTACCTTGTGTGTATTTTCTGCCTTTGATATTTAAGGGGAAGAGTGGAGTGGAATGGGAACCAGCTGAATGTGCTGAATGTGAGGTGGCTAAATCTGCTTGGAACTGCAATATATTTCAACTCTGACCTTTGATATATCTTATTGCCGCTATCTTGTGTTTTCCTTTATCAGAGGCTTGCAGTCTCATACCAATTTTAAGACACGGGTTGTGGGCCTTGGGCAAATATTCACTGCATATTAGGAGGAGCTGTTAATGAATGCAGCTCAGCAGAAGCACTTGCACAACAGTGGCTTTTGAAAAACATTTCCCAGGGCTGTTGCAGCAAATCTGGGGCACGCCATGATTTTGTTCACTTGAGATGCCAGCTGCAAGGCATGTTGTTTCCATGTGGATTTTCTTTGGCATTTCACCTGCTCAAAATGTCCACTTTGTGGCTCTGTGGGTTTGAAATGAATTTGGGAACACATCAAAAAATGGTAGGTGGGTGTGTTTTGTTGGTAAAGGCTGGCAGATGAAAATCCTTGTCAAATGAGGAGATACGAAGAAAAGACGATCCCAGTGCATATGCCAGCCAGATCCAAGGCAGAGGGAGGGAGGATTCATTTCCACAGGGTGCATCAAGGTGTTGATCCAGATTTGTGATGCCATAGTGGTGGGTTTTATGCAGTGCTAATTGCACATGTAGCAAGCAGCTTGTATGGTGTGAACAACATTTTGTCACATCTCTTCCAGGGTAAGGAACAGATTATTTGGAAGTCTCTGCAGCTTGATGGTTGGATTAGGATTTGCCTCCCCCCTCACTCCCTCTTCCCTTTTATAATTGCTAAAAGTCTGCAGAAAGGCTGAGTGGTGGGGTCTAGCTTCAAGGTCGGGTGCATCTTTGAGGTAAGCCCTGCTGTGTGCAGATGGTTGGACCGAGTAATCCTCAGAGGTCCCACCTGAACCAGCCGAAATCAGTGGGGTTGTAGCAGTGTGACAGCGGTGTCAGAGTCAGGCCCCCAGGGACATACACACTAATGCAGAGCTGGCTGCAGGTGTGTTCGAGTGACAGTGAACTACTTAGTTCAGAGTTTATCTATTTCACTTGCATCTAAATTAGTTGCTAAATGGCTGATAAGTAATTAATGCTTAATCTTAGTGTTTCCCCACCATCAGCCACATAAAACTGTCAGTATTATTTCATGCTTTGAACAGTTCTGATAGAGGAAACGGTGCTATTCAGGGAGCCATAGGATTTGGTCTGACCCAGAGCTTATTTAATAAAAGCTCTGTCTGTCGAGTATTAGCTTCCTCTTTCTGCTCAAGTTATTTTTGCTTACCTTCAGAGGTCCAAGATCAGACTTCTAGGAAGCACCAAAGAAAAGAGGAAGGCTGGACTTGTTGCTAAGGCAAGTCTAAAATCTAAATTAGGCCTTCTGAGACCCATTTCCACTGTCATGGACTTATGCTTCCCATTTTTGTCCCCTTTTCTCCCACTAGAAAGCGGGAATTGATTCTAATACCCTATCTTATCAAACTATTAAATAGCTCAAGGAACTGAGGCTTAGGAAGAGCTTGGAGATGAAGTACAAAATGTGGCACCATCATACAGTCCTTGATGAGATTGCATTCTCTCCATCACACAGCAAGGCCACCAGAAAGGCCAAAGGGACTTGGGTTCTAGCTCAGCACTCCTCAGGATTTGTAGGGAGATTCTCAGCTTGACCCTAGCAGCCTGAGACCCCTTGGGTCTGGGGATGTGACTGCACACTGCCATGGGGTAGCAGTTGTTGCAGTATTTCAGTGTTTTCCATTTCTGAAAGCCAGTGATGTGTTTTTTTGTACTAGACCACAGAATTGTCACTTCTCCTGCAGATTTGTCAAGTCTCGACCAATGTTGTCCTAAGTGAAAATTTCTTCTCCTTATATCCCATTAGGAGCTGCAATGGAAAGCTTTCCACAGATACACTTCTGTAGCTGCTGGAGCTGGGTCCCTCACGTGGGGCAACTTCAGCCTGGGAGCAGGGACCAGGTTTTTGGCACCACACTGAGCCTTCCCTTCATGCATGAGATGGCATCACTTTAACATCTTGTGAGGGGAGGAGGCAGCAATCCTCACTGCTAAAGGCCAACATATTAGTGCTGTGTGGTGCCAGCCACACGTCTGCCCTGACACATGCTAGTTGTGGCTGCCAGCATTGATTTCATTGAAGAGAAGCGCTCAGTTTATCAGGTCAAGCTCTTTTTTTTGTGCCAAAATCTGCTTGGCACAGAGGAGAGGGGTATTTGTCAGGTGCTGTAGCTACCCCTGAAGTTTTTGCTGGTAGTTTTTAAAGCTGCCATAGTCTGTGAATGGCCATGGCATTCACTTGGTGAACACGTTTACCAGCTCACCCAGGAGGGCCTTGGTCACTCCAGGTCTTGGAGGACTGCTGGGCTGCTTCTTCCAGCCAGCACAGTGGGGTGAGGAATAATCCTGCCAGCACTTTGCTGGTCAAGGCGACCTCTCCATAGAGAAGCACGTAGTGTTGCCCCTGTGGTCGGGGAGATCCTCTCAGCCTGACTTGGGCTGCAGAAGGGCTGGGGCATAGGGAAGAGCTGGGTCTGATACAAGCGATTTTCCCACCTGCTACCTCTGCAATCTGATCTTCCTTCTGCCCCTGGTAGGACAATAAATACCAACTGAGGTATGTCTAATTCTTCCCTGTCTTCCTCAGCATGTACGTCTTTCCTTATCTGAGTGGTCTAAAATAACCTCTGCCTCCTTTCCTTTCCAAATGTTGCTAATGCAAGATTGGCCTGGCAGTACCTGCATTGGAAGGTAAAGCGCACAACTTGGGTTTTGTTCATGGGCAAAAGGCATCTAAATGCAACAAGCTGGGGATTTCCAGAGGCAGGGTACATCTGCAGCTACTGGGGATTTTCCAAAAAGGGTGATCCAAAGCAGAAGCCTTGTGTAGACCTCATGGCATCTATTTGGTTATGTTGCTTTGCATGACCTGTGTATTACATGATATTGCATTGCAGGAGAAAGTGAGTGTTTTGGATTCAGAGGCGCACTGACTGCATAAAAATGCAACTAAGTTATGTGGGGGATGAGTTTCCTTTTTTCTCTTTGTGATAGATTTCTTCTCTTTATTGCCCTCCTATTTGGATGTGCTTGCTCATGATTCTGGATGCTGGCATGAATAGGGTGAATAAAGTGTTGGTGTAGAAATGCCACGTGTGAAAACAGAAACCTTGGTATGGAGAAATGGAAAGGGATCGAATCCTCACCAGAAGATAAATGGGTGCAGAGCATCTGCCTACAAATGCAGCCATTCCTGTTTATGCTGCTGTAAATATCTTCCTTGGAGAAAGTCAGCTGAGCTAGGAAGCTAATATACATGCTAGCAAAACTATGATGAGAGATGTATCTGCATGTCCCTGCTACCTCCCACTTGCTTTACTGACTAACTGGACTCCTTCTGCAGGGTGAGGGACATGTGATGGAATGAGAGGCTGTTCCTCTCCAAAGATGAACCTTTCCTGAGGTGACCATTCAGACTAGGGTGACTCAGGAACAGGGCGTCCCATGACCATGAGTGCATCAGGCAGATGTTGCGGGAGCGGCAGGGATTTTATCCCAAACAGAGATCTGAATAGAAGGTGGATGATGTGGCAGAAGCCTGCGGGACGCAAGTGCCACACGTCTCTTGCACATCTGGTGCGTGAGGTATGAGGAAGCACAATGAAAATTCTTGAGCTTTGTAGACAGCTTTGTTCGTATCTCCTAGATAAGGATGGACTGTGGCAGTGGTTGCAGGTAAAGTTCACTCCTCAAGGTGACTGGGAGCCCTTGCCACACTTTCTGGTTCATGTTAGCTGTAGTGGAAAGGTTAGGTGGGACAGAGGTGCCACATGGACCTTGTGCTGAGTTGCTGCACTTGCAGGTACTGCAAGGCCCATCTTGCATTAGCAACATTTGGAAACGAGAGGAGGCAGAGGTTATTTTAGGCCACTCAGAAGAGGAAAGATATATAGGCTGAGGAAGACAGGGAAGAACTAGACACACCTCACTTAGTATTTATTGTCCTACCAGGGGCAGGAGGAAGATCAGGATCTTTTGAGTCTGAGAAGTCCACATTAGCCAGCTGCATATGGGAGGCAGAGGGAGATTTGGATAAGCAAGTGAAATGTGTATTTGTCCATTTTGAGCTTTAAGCACTCAAGGAAACTTTGCAATTAGAAAAAAGAACAAAAACCTCAGCCTGCCACACCGTTAGTTTCTGTACATCCATGCATGTGTATCCATGCATAGTTATTTTAGAAGGTTGTTCAGTTGCCTCCCAGCCTCTATCTCTCATTCATTCAGTAGGGCACTGCTTGTCCTGGCATGCCAGTAAGCAGGAGAATTGTAATACAGGCCACAACTTAGGGCTAACAAAAGTGTCACTTGAAAGCCAGCACTATAGCCAAGGTTTTGACATAGCAATTTTCCAGCACAACATTTAGTAAATTTTTCTTTTTCACTTCTCCTGCATGATGCTCAGTTCTTCCATTCAGCTAGAGACTGGCAGCAAATTTGTGGTACCTTCAGTAGGGTCAGGATGTTTATTTCATTGCCAAACCCAGAATACAGATTCTTGAATATTGAACACCAGTAATACACCATTGAATAATTCTTGCAATTATTTTCCAGATCTTGTCTTCTCAGAGCATATATTAATGGTATATGTAAACTGGAAGGAATGACTCTGTCGTTAGCTTCAACAGACAAGCCTAGATCAGCAGCTGGATAGACCGATGCTGTTATGCCTATCACTGCAGGCCCCATCCATGGCAGTGGATGTAGCTGAGGAGGGAGAAACTCTTCCCTAGAGTCAGGGTCACCCAACAAGTATCAGTGCCCTCAGAGTAACAGGAGAGTTGAGTAATGTCAGAACAGGCCACTTGCTTCTCTGAGGCAACAAAGTGTTAAACATTTGGTCCAACAGAAATGCTCAAGGCATGTGCATATGTGGAGTGAAGCCTTCAATCAGTAGGTTGTTACTACTGGGTCTAGAGTAATGGCAAAATATCTGCCCTTATTTGGGATTAGTAAAGGGATTTCTTGATAGCTTCCACTGTTGCTTTGTAATTAAAAGCATGAGCCTCAAGTGGCATGAAAAAGCAAAACTCCCTTGGTGTCATTGAAGCTGTTCTGACCAGTGTGACAGGGGAAGTTGGCCTTGTTCTTACTGTTGGCTTTGGTTACTCATTTTTTCAGGTTTCCACTCAGAATTACTTATACCAGTTTTTCAAATGGGATAAGTGTGGTGACAAAGTCGCGTTGGATCAGTTGAACATAGTTCATTTTATGTCATGCTAGCATGAGTAGTTATTTTTAATGGACTGATTTATGAAAAATATATATATTTGGGGAAGATGAGTATTTTAGAATATATGGAGATCTCTCCTTGTAATATCACATCAGCTTTCAGGCAGCCAATGATGCTTACTATTTTGCATGAAGCTATATAGAATTGGATCTAATGCTCCATGAGGCTATGCGAAATGATGTGCCAAGGGAACGGGGAGGCAAAAGGTTTTTAAAAGTGCTGTAATATTTAGAAAGGAGCAGTCTGAGATATTTGGCAACACTTGCACGCAACTGTCCCAAGAAATACTGTCCCTGATCTTCCTACTGCACAGTGGATGTGCAGTGCTGCATTACAGACAGATTATTGTGCTCTTTTGACTCTATAGGACCTGGAATAACAGTGCCTGTGTTTAGACTCTTGGTGGTAACTGTTCTCTGACATCTGTTTGTCTCTGAGAGCCTACAAGACTGGAAAGAAGTCCATCAGAATAGAAAAAGTGTACGAATTCTTTGTTTTTCTGCCAACAAAAATAAACTAGCTGATTTGATCAAGTCAATCTGAGTCAAAAAGTTGAGAGACTCATATCCTGCCTATGAATTCATATTTATTTGTGCTCAGGTCCTTTCTCTAAGCTGTTGGCTTAAGAGCTTATGGAGCTGTGGTACTGTAACACCAAGAATGTGTTTTGCAGCCTGAAGAGTACTGTTCTTGAAATCTCTTGAGTCCTAGGGAGGACTGCAGCATCCATAGGGTATAGCTATGTTTTATTGCATGTCCACCTGACTGCTGTTAAACTGTGGCACCGTGAAACCCTTTGGTACATGTTATACTCTCTGTTGGTGGTCACATCTCAAAAAAACTTGTCCTTCCCCAGCCCGCAAGGGTTGTGTATCATTCTCTTGTAAAAGAGGTGCAAGTTGCATATGGGTTAGAGGGAAGTCACTGAAAGTATTCACCACTTCTTTTTATATTCAACACCACTTTTCCAGTGTAATTACCACCTCTGTGTCAGTTTTGAATTCTAAATGATTAAAGCCCATGAATCGCTTTTTGTTTCCCTTTTCTATAGCTTGATAATGAATGTTCCTCCCTTAAAGTGTTTCCTGTACTTCGAAGACTGACTGATCAAGTCCAGTCATCACCATAGCAAATGATTACAAATTGTGCAACATTGTCCCTTGATGAAGGTGACTGAGCTCATGGTTCTGACCCAAAGGTGACTCTTCTCCTAGGCATTTTTTTCATTAGCAGGGGAATAAAGTCACAGAGGAGCGGGAAAGATCAAACCCAAAGATTACAGAATGGTTTACCGAAACTGCCTGAGTTATTTCAGTCCTTTTCACTCAGCTGACTAGCACGTGAATTGGGGAAGTTGTGTCACCAAATTTTTACAGAGCTTCTCACAGTTTGGGAATATCCCAGAAAAATCAGAAGATGTGTGAAGAGTAATAACACTGTTTTACACAAGGCATATGCGGAAACTTCTTTCAGAGAAACTCTCGAAATGAAAAGGAAAGCATGATTAAGAGATTGAATGAAATGGAGGGCTAATGAGAGTGCTCCTAACAACTCTGTTAGAAGGCATCAAGAGTTGCCATTGGGAGCATTTGCCAAGGCTTGGATACTGTAGCTGTTCCTTGGCTGTCCACTGAGGGGTTCATTCAATCTTTAGCTGAACCTCTTCGCTCTCACAGGCTCAGTGTCAGAGTAGGTGGGTCACTGGGATTGCCTGCAATGCTCATTTGTTTGTATAGCATGGAGGAAATCACCGAAATCATTTTGTGTGTGTGTTTCTGTGTGTGTATATATACCTATGCACACTATGGAAATTGAAATTATCTAATATGCATAGCTGTTCAGAGCTCACTAGGTTTTATGGCTAAAAAGTCTGAAGGCATGACATTTTTAAGGATAAAAGTTGTGTTTATCTCCTTTTTGCTTGCAGGGCCCATTTTATATACTGACCTCGGCAAATGTCAAAATAAGCACAGCAACATCATGGAAAAAATCAAAATAAAGCCTCTCAGCTGCTTATCCGTGCACATTCACAAAGCCTACACTGAGCTAGTTTTGAATTTTGCAAAACCTTTTCTTTATAAAGGGCTGAACAAGCATGTAGGTTAGAACAACCTCCTTTTCCCCTTCTCTTCCCACTCCCTCCCAAAAACTGCACTGTGTAAGAACCTCCCGTGCATGTCCCAGCTCAGAGCTGTTCCCTGGCAGGCCAGGCTGCAGGATGCCAATCCAGCTGGGATGACAGAATGCTTGGAAGACCCCACCACTCTCCTGAGCCCAGGCTGAAGGTTTATTTATGCAAAGTTTGCCAGAAAAATTTTAGTCATTAATGAAATATCCATAAGATTACACAACAGTGCTCCTAAGATTTTATTTAATCTATTTTGAAAAGATGTAAAATTCTATAATACAATGCAGTCTTTTAAGAAATGCTGTGGATGAGGGATGACTTATATTTGCAGTGACGAATGGAACAGATGAAGAGACTTGTTGTTTATTGTCCATCATGGCAGTTGCGTACATTCTTTGCCTGATGGAGCAATTCCTTATTTGTGCATTGAGCACTGTTTATGTTTGCTCTGAATTTAACACAGAGGACATTGCTCACTCCTGTGGCATTTACAATTAGTGCTAATCACAGGCAGTGTAGTGAGATGTAGGTGGTATCTAAATCAAAATCCAAAGGGATGCTGATTTTGTTAAAACTGTAGGTGGGAACATCACTATTTCCTTCACCAGGAACAGAGTTTATCCTGGCTGTAGACACCCTGTGCTATCTCAACCCCTCCTGGGACTGAAGATGTGATCCAAGCATCAGGAGGGAGCCTGTCAGTGAACAGGGCAAAATACGGGATGCCTAGGTACTGCAGGATCCTTCTTGTCTTCTAGTCTTGACGCCCTACAGTAGAGTAGCAGGAGAAGAAGGGCAGAGGAGAAGCAGTACTCAGGCTGTGCTTGGGATTAGAAATGTGTTCCCTGGCAGGGAAAGCTTTGGTGATTCATTATCAGAGCCTCCATGGGTCTGAAATAATTTTGCTGCACATTTCTCAATCCCTGTTCTGCTCATCCTGCAGATAACCAGGAGACAGGAAAAGACTCTTGAGAGAAAAAAAATGTTAGAAGTGAGGAACAGCATCACAGCAGCAGCTCATAGAGCTCCTGCTCATAAGGGCTTCTGACGATTTGCATTACTCTGTTGTATGACTCCTTATGGTTCAGCCATTGAAATTACTTTGGAGCTAAAAACTGGCATTGAGTTTCTCATCTCTAATACTGCACACCCACAAAATATGATTTCTGTACCGTAGGTTCCACATTTTTGGCAAAGTTTATAGCAAAGAGGTTTGCTCCCATATGTGAGCTGCAGACACTGAATTATACATGCAGTTTTCAGGTATGGGTCACAGAGCTACAAGGGAAATTATCCAGGTGTGGATACAGAACTTGTTCTCTCTCCTCAAAAAAGGGCAGGCTGCCATATGGCTGAATGGCATAACACACCCCAGAGCTTCTCCATGTATGCCAGTGGGAACTGCACAGAAGCACGCTGGTGTACTCAGCTGTGTCTACTGGTGCTTCTGACACATGGCTGGGATAATCTGTCCCATTTGCTGGCCCCTGCTTGGCTGTGATGCCAGAGAGATTTTTCTTTTTTTTTTTTGAAGACAATGTAAACTATAAGTTTCAACCCTTTATGATTTTGGAACCTGTTCAGTTGATAATCTTAAAAGACACTTAAAAGGATAATGGAATTCCAGTTCCCATCCCTTTCTGTCCTGCAACAACCCCTGGCCAGTGCTGCTACTGCTATTTGTTGCTGAATTGTGATGTAAGTCTACCCATGTGGGCAGGGAAATATATTGCCAGTAATATAATGGGAAAAGTCCCTTTTGGAGTGCTTATTTCTGAAGAGATCATTCTGGACTGGAGAAAGTAAAGAAACAGAGAAGATAAATCTTCCTGAACACGTATTGCACCTGTACAGACACACGGGGATCTGGTAGCCACTGTTGTCAATGTGTACGTCTACTGCAGTGCCTCTGGAAATACCTCTTGGAAAAACTGTTCTTCCTTACTGATTTTCTGTGGTGTTTCTGAAATGCAACACATGCCTGGCCACTTCTTATTGGGTGGATATTCCCTGGCCAAGCAGTGAAGCAGAATGGAGCTGGGATGCAGAGGGGAACCAGGATATCTTGCACCAGATAAAGGGTGTACTTCTCTAGGAAAGAGAAGAACCAAAAGGGATCAGAAAGATGGTGAGAGAGAGTTTTCTCTTGCAGGATAAGTGTAGCATGGTAACTGCCTCTTGCTGAACATTAATTCCCTAACGGCCAAAGGCCCCACCAGAAGACTATAGCCTACTCACAGCTCTCACAGGGGATATGTGACCATGACTTAATTAACACTCACCAAGAAAGAATCTTTCATTTCATTATATCATCACTTTTTATTTTCACACTCCTTTGATTAAAACTATGAGTAATTACTCGCACTGTTGACTTTGGCATCTCCTCATAGATCTCCTGCGATAATCACGGGAGTGACTCAGAGCATTTGAGTGATCCAGGGTGGCGTCTAATTGAGGCAGCGACAGTTGGGCGCCTCATCTGGATGGCAAGGTTGCCTAGAAAGGAAAAGAACTAAAACCCTGAATGAAAGTCCCTTAACAGGACTCCAAGCAGCCTTCCGTGATACCTGGAGTGAGAATACTTGCCATCATACTGCTGTGTGTGATGAGAGGACAAAAAGATGTTATTTACTTTCTTGCTGGCCAGATGGGATTAGTCGTGTTTGAAAACTACTTTAAACAGACTCATAGAAAATGCGCTCTCTTGGGCAGGAAAAATCCTTTCATTTTTGAGGAAATCCAGTTGATATGCCTGATGCAGCACAAATGATTAGCAGAGCTCAGAAATATTTGCACAATGTTCTGTCTTGGTGTACAGGTAACTGTTTTACTTGACTTTTCTGTTGAAACTTTTCTTTTCTGCTAGTTTACAACCACTTATACTGGCTTCCACAGAATTTTAAGGCTGTCACCACCTCACAAATAACAGAAAAAGTCCTGCAAGTTTACTGTATATTTATTATTAGATCACTGTAATTAATGGCCTTGCTTTGGAAAAGAAGGGAGAAGCAGCGTTCTTTGAGCGTGTTTATAAAAGCAAAATTAAGTAGGGCTTTGGGAAAAGGAGCAGAATTTGGAAACAAGAGTGAAAACACCCAGGTATTTTTTATTCTACCAGCCCATCTCACTGTGCTGCTGCTGATGTGGGATTCACATAGAACTGAAATTCTGACATGTGTCCTGGCACACTCTTACTGGTTTGGTCTTGGGGCTTAGAGGCATCTGCACTGGATTCTTCCTTTTATAACCTAAAAAAGTCTAGTTTTAAGTCATCTGGAATATCTAAGCCATTATGTCCCTGCATCCCTTGGACAGGATCTTATCACTCAGATGATCACTTTGAACTTCAGAGAGCCACTTCTAGATATGGCACCATCTGACTGGCTTGCAAAGGGCCAGGTCCTCTTTTCCTTGTCTCATGCAGGTGACATGAAGGACTTCTCAACATGCTGGTAACACTCTGAGGATACACAAATTCCATTTCTGTGAGCTCACTCTAAATTTTCTTCAGTGGTGAGGAAGCAGGTCAAGCTGGGGGTTGGTGCAGTTGTTGCCATGTGGGTGGCATGGGCAACACTGACTCAGCTGTGGAGGACTGGCACTACTACTGTGTTCATCTGTAGTGACTCTTTCCAGACAGAGCTCAAAGGATGATCAATGAACTGCAGAGATCACCTGCAAAAGGCTACCATGGTGGAGTAATGGAGAAATGCTGATGACCCTTATAGTTGTGACAGCCAATGCAACATCTCCCTGAATACCACCAGACATACCAGCTCAGCTGTTTCTTTGAGAAAGCAAAGGGGGTTACGATTAGATCTTACCCATTCAGCTCTCAATATCTACAGTTTGCTGCTGAACAGAGAAAAAAGGGCTGAGCTGACCAAAAGCATCAGCGGACACTGAAGTGAAGCCACAACTGTGCTCTTTGAGAGACTACCATGGCAGAGCAAAACTGTGTAACTCAAAACTTTAACATGAATATCTTACTAAGAGATGTCTTTCCAATACATTGCACTCTCTGCAGGGCAAAGTGCTTCTAGGATGTGGAGCCATGGCAGCTGCTTGCTGGTAGAAATTTTATAGCCAGCTCTGGAGCAGCCATGTGGCTGCCTAGTGAGAGCAATATGCTTATAAAGACTGAAGGAACTAATTAGAGGTCAGATAAACTACAGGAATTGGACTGGAGTAAGAAAAAGGACTGGTCAGCTATTGGCACGTGCCGAACTGCTTTCAGTGGGTAGCAGGGGGAAAAATGATTATTGGTCCAACCAACAAATTATCTCTCAAGGAGGTATCTAAGTAGATGGTAGGTGTGGTGATAATCCTCAGTGGGCTGGGGAAGCAATCCTGTAATGTGTAATCTCCAATGCGGACATCTGTTGTGGAGTCCCTGCACTCTGGTTTCACAATCCATCAACTGCAGGATCATAAGCGTGGGAAAACAGAAGTTGTAAGAAATGCTAGCACATTAATATTAACCCTAAATAAACTTAGTTTTATTTATTGTACCTTACTATGTAAGAGAAGAGCACTGTGTTTTCTTAGTAGGAGCTGTCAGCCTGGGTAATCTACCTTCTAAGCAAGAAGAAGGGTTTTGCACAAGATTTATATTTACAGCCAAATACTGCTTGCTGTACAAGTGAGCTTGACAGAGCCAGCTTCCTTTTCTCTCTTAATTACATCATGTTGCTTTCCTTCTAACAAAAGTGGTTGAAGACCATTAGGAAGTCCTCAATCTCATGAGTCAACCGAGAAGGATTTGCCTTAAAAATTTTGTCAGTTGCAAGCATTTATCATACTGGTTAGCTGTTCTGCTGCTCTGTTACCTGAATGACCTGTGCTGATTTATGTGGTAAGGGTGTAGTCTGCCTGCTTAAGTTTCAGTTGCAAGAATGAACCACAAAGACAGGCTCAGCTGGTAAAAGCCAACTTGATCTGTAGTTTTCTCCCAGCATCTTTAAGCCTCGTTTTCCTTCCCTCATGTCTCAGTGGCTTTCACTTCACAAAGAAAGAGGGAACACCTGAACCATTGCAAGAGAACACGATGTTCACCATGGAGCAATGTCCTTTTTAGAGGCTCAGCAGGGCCAGCGCATCATGCTAAGCCAGAAGCAGCAATGACCTCCCACAGAAAGAACTTGGCAGCAGCAACCTGCAAGCTGGTGTCTCCCCCACCTCGCCTTATCTGCAAAGATTAGTAGGGGATTGTCCCCCATCCAAGCAGTTTTGGCAGCCCCTGGCATTGCAGTTGATGGGCTGAAATTAAGGGGGATCACAGGCGTGTTGTGGGACCCAGCTGGCGGCCGTGAGAGCAGAAAGCAGTGGGAAGTGGTTTCCTGGTGGGAGGGTGGCTCTGTGGAGGCAGGAGATGCTTTTGATTAAACTGTCACCCTTTTCAAAAGTAAAATCTCTTCAATGAAAGCTGCATAATTCGGGTGGTGCTCATAGGCCTTTGGTACAATAGACTGGGAAGGGAAGCATCCCCTGTAGTTAAACTGGTTTGCTGTATCAGTGTAAGGAAAATGGTGAGCATAATTATCGCTTACCGCCTTGGGGAAGTGGAGGAGGAGGGGAGATATGCTTGTCCTGTGACCCAGGTTATTGACTAACGAGATGAAAATGTCGAGCTCATCGATATGTATTCCACTTTCCTTGTTGCCTGACTTTGGCTGCACGGGTGTGACCGCTCATCACTTGACCACAGTGGGAGGCACGGGATTTGCGAAGCAGGTAGAGATGCTCAGGAGCCTCTGCTGTATCTGCTTGCCCTGCAATGGTGATAAAACAAGCTCTGGCTTGTGCTGTGGTCATCATAGTAGAACAAGGTCAACTGCCTATTTCAGTCAATGTGACAGAAATTGAGTTGATCTCAATAACATCCCATGTCTTTCTTCCTGCTAACTTCTCCTTTCTGATTTTAGGATTTCTCTAATCAAGTTGAGGAAGAGGGCATTTATCCCATGGAGTGAAGTTTCCTTGAAGCCCAGGCAGGAGGAGAGGATCTGCTTGAAAATGTACCTTAAAAAATGAGTCTCTGGCCCACAGAAAGGGTCTATGCAGTTCAGGTGTTGTTCCTGTCCAGTCATTGGTGTGACCATACAGAATGTACACAGGTCAGAAAAGGACCTGTTCTTCCCCCTGGTGGTGGCCACGTTGAAGGAGGGTGGTGGCCAGGCTGAACCATCTAGTCTAGCGAAACAAAAGTTTCCAGATTTGCAAGTCTGCATGCCTGTTAAACTGTTAACTCTGGCTTTGTGCAGAGCCTCCCCTACCTGCTGCCAAGGAATATTGATGCTCTTTTTCTTGGAGGCGAGATGCTGCCAGCTCTTGCCTAATACAGACAGAAATGGGGTGGGGTTGAAACTGGCACTGCATGTTAAGCTGAGTGCACAGCAACTTGCAATACAAAGCCTCTGCTATAAACAAATTAGGATATTCTCTTACGACAAACATTTGGAGTGGTTTTATAATAGTTCAATTAGTTTCTTCTGAAACTCCTGCAAATGCAAGAGCACAGCACTGCTGACAGCCTGATTGATGTGCTTTTCCTTGAAGCCTGCCTGCGCGTGTCCTCTATCCCCTCATCTTTCCTGGGCAGGGGGAGGGGTAGGGGCCTGCAGTTCTTCTCTGTGGTTAAGTAAGGGAACTGTGTCATTCATGCCCCCGAGAAAGGCTGGCACAGGCTCAGGTCGTCTTTGAGCAAAGGACGATAGTTTCCCTGCATGAGTGGTGCTTTCCCAGTAAAGTTCTTCTGCCCTGTGCTCCTGGGCAGGGGCACAGCTGCCCACTCCAACCGTTGTTGCTCGCTGTTGCCCTTCTGCTGTTTTGGTGTAAATTTGCACATTCCAATGCAAATTCAAGAACTTATCTCATGTAAGGAGAGGTAGAGGAAAGAGCATCTGTGCCTCTTCTGCTGGTTCCTGTCTCATTAAGATGACTTCCCTTCGCCACGAGCCTATGCGTGTGCACGGACCAGCGCAGAGCAGGCAGGAAGGAAGGAGCAGCAACTGGAGGTGATGCAGGCACAAAATGCTGGTTTAAAGAGTTGCTTGTGAAGCAGAACAGCTAAGTGCTGGTTCTCTGGGCTCTAGCTTGCCCCCTGGTAGGCAAGTTGCTCATGACAGTGAACGGGACTGGTAAGATCTCACCTCTGCTACACATACAAATCTGCTGTCTAGCAGGGCTTCATCTTGCCATGCAGCACTGTGCTTTTTCACATGCCTGACCTTCAGAGCCTGGCTGGTGTTTGCAGACAAGCAGGACCAAAACTGTGGTCCAGGTGGAGGGTCTGTTGTGGAAGCAGCAGTTGAAACAAGGGTCTCTGGAGATCTGTTCTGGAATGCTTCCAATTGCAGATAAGCCATAAAGGTCACATTCCTGTCTTGCTCCCCTTTTGATTATCGAATGGAGGGAGAAGTACTCAAGACAGTATTCTCACTCTTGTGGCTCAGGAGGGAGGGGCTGCATAAACCTATGAAAGAGAAACCAGGAGGGAGAGACATAAAAGGCAAGAGCTGCACTTCTGGCAGGCAGGCAGCCGTCCTCCTCAGCACAAGGAAGAAAGGGCTTGGCCTTACCTGGCTCTGCAGAAGGGCACCAGGGCTCAAGTTTGCCCAGGAGCAAACTACAGCACCTTTGAGTTGGTGACCTGGAAGGACACTCAAAAGCCCCCTGTTCCACAGTGTCAGCAACAGTATGCCTCTGCCTACCCAGTGCACGGTGAATGTCTGCCTGCAGTTCCCAGGCTGCTAGGACAGGATAATCGGATATTTGCCTCTGGGAAGGAGACTTTGTGCCAGTGCACCGAAAGGCACTGTTTGCTCTCACTAAGTCGATATGGTGGTTTGGGTGTGATGGAGAGTGGGATTTGGCCTAGCTGGCTGTCAATAGCACTGCAGCTTTCTCAGCTCATAATTATTGTCAGGGCAGCAACTATTCACGCACTTATTTTCCAATAGAGCTGATGTGAATAATTCACCTTCCCTGATCTCTTTTTGAAGCCAGAAGGGATTAGGCTTTATGACCCCAAACTGCTGAACAGAACTATAGGAGTGACTCCAGCTGGACTTTCTCCAGTCCTCTTGCTTCCTAGCTTTGCTCTCCATCACCGATGTCTTTCCCTTTGACTCTCCTAAGGAGAGTCAGGGCAAGAGATCTCACCCAATCTCTATGAAAAGGAAGTAGGACTGTGTCTACCCTGAATGCAATTTATAAATAAAGACCTTCAGAAAGCAGTTCCCCTTTTCTTTTCACACTTAATTAATCCTTCCCCTCCTGGCTCTCATATCTCCTTTTGCGCAGCACAGATGTGCTGCCTGTCCCTTCCTGTTGATGTGCTCCTGGCATTGCTTCACGCCGGTGGTGTGGGGGCTCCAGAAGAATGCCTGAAGGCTTTTTGTGACTGGAGTCAGTTCTGCTCCCTGTGATGCATGCACCCTGTAGACGTCAGTTACTGCATGTTCATCCACCACTTAAATAGGGAAATCATAATGATAAAAAGACTGTTATAAAAAAAAAATAATCTGTGTCTGTCCTGTTGATGTTCCTGGTCAGGCTGAAGCCAGAGACAGTTGGAGATGCTTAAATACTAATAAGCAAGTCGGACCCATGCAGTTTTGAAAAACTATCTGACTTTACTGAAGCAAACTCCTATTTAATCATTCCTCTCTTGCTTTAAAGGTGACATATACTGTCAGGTAAGTGGAAATATGTTTGTTTTGAAGTCCTGGGTAAATGTCCAGTAGGGGAATTAAAATGTCAATCTGTAGTTGCATTTGTTTAATGAAATTGTATAAACAAGACTGTGAGAACAGATCATTTTCTCACTGAAGCGTTGTATCTTAAAGGTGTCGAGCCACTTCCCACTCCTCCCAGAGCACAGCTGTCCCCACACTGTGTAGGCAGAAGGGTTGCAGGGGTGCTCACAAGACTACTGGAGGCAAATTCCCCCCAGGGTTAGCTTGTCCTCTGCTTCAGCTACTGTTGAACCTAACCAGCAGCACCTCAGAGTGCTTGCAGGGTGGTCTCAAGCCAAGATCTGCTGCCAAGTACCATGAAGACAAGGATGTCTGCAAGGGCTCCAGGGAGAGCATTAAACCACAACCAGCAGTGGCTGAGAGGTAAGCTGGAGCAGGCACAGAAGTCAGCAGGTATGGGTTGACTTCACCTGTCTGATTGCTAATGTTGCCTTGTTTAAATTATGCTGCTTCATGATCGCCTCACCTAAATAGTCCTGTGGTGTTCCCCAGGGAAGGGATGCCTGGCATGGCATGGCAGGGCAGGCTGAGACTGGACTGACTGCTCTTGAGCTGGAGAGCTTCTGTGCCAGAGAGGAGCCTATGCTCTCCATCCCTGGCTGCTGGTGGGTCTTGCAAGCGCAGCAAAAGCATTCTCCTAGAGTTACAGTACTATAGCTATTGCATTCTAATTTCTCACCTTGGTCATTTTATAACAGCTTCCCTATTGGAGACAGGCCACAAAAAGCAATCAGGAGTGTAAAAATACATCTTTATGCTTACTACTAGATCTAATTTTTCTTATAAACTCAATCTGTGCATAGTTTTAAAACTACCCCCTTCCTTAGAAGATGAAGTGTTTATCTAAAAGGGATTATGTAGCAGAGGATCAATTAAGAGGAAAGTTCGTATTTTACTGAGAAAGTGCTTTAGGTAAGTTGAAAACAGACGAAAAAAGACGAGGAAAAGGGGAGTATTCTTTTCTTGCAAAAGGCTAACAGACTAAATCAAGTGATCTCTCAGCTTTGCCTGTGTAGTCGAACTGACATTCCTAATGAGGACAAACGGGGTTGTGATGAAGTGTGTTAAAACCTGTCAAGAATCAAAGACAGCTTGAAAAAAAAGCAAACTGGCAAACTTAAGTAGTGAACATGTAGAAGTTCAGTCTGGACCCCGGGAGATCTGTTTTTACCCATCGATGTAATACCTGCTGAAGTGCAATATACTGGGTTTGCAGTTTAAATACAGTGCTGATTAGCACCTTTTCTTTCCCCAGGTTTACCTATTTTCCACATTGTAAGCTGTTGTGTAGCTGTGGGAAAGTCACTCAACCTCTTCCTTCCCATTTCTGCCAGTAAAATTGGGAACTTTCTTTGTTCTGATTAAATCCCAGTCTTGGGAGAGATGGGTGACTGTCCTTTATTGTTTTTACATGGCCTGTTAACAGGGAACACCTAACTTCAATTGTTACTTTTCTCCTAAAATCAAAAGAACACTACCACTGAGAGAGGGGTGTTGATAGCAGTGGACACAGGAAGAATGTACTGTCTCGTACATCAGGTCAAATCCTTTCCTCACGCATCATTTCAGAGGAGACTTGAATATTAAGGGGACAGACAGTACACTCTCTGCTTAGATGCAGGGTGGGTGCTGTATGTCACTGTGTGGGCAAAGGAAATTTTTTTCTTTTTAAATCCCAAACAAGTGAAAAGGCCCCTGATTATAAAGTGGAAGATAAGAATGGTTGATATGGAAGAAAATAACAAGAGACTCTTAGTTTGAGAGCCCTTAAGAAATGTCTGTGTTATTGGCAAGGATTTTGATGGCTTCTTTTTCACATCTGTTCAATATTCAGCACACATTTTTAGCAATCTTTACCCTTTTTGTGAGGTTAACGGGTTTGATTGGATTTTATGTAATTAGTATACTGTGAGAGTTTGTGAGGATTTGCTTCAGTCCTGAAATGACTTCTCTTTGTCTGCTTGCGGTTTCCTACAAGTGTGGGAGCAACTGTACCATGATAGCGAAGGAATTTGAGGAAAATGAATGTCAAAATCCCGAGTGCTGCTACTGCTGGAAGTGGAAATTTAACTATGATCTGCCAACTTTTGTAGTAAGAATTTTTGTATGCTTTTCAGAAAACAGAATATTAGTTGTTAGGGTATAGACAAGTCATGCCTCTTATGGCTGTTGCATTACAGAAAGAAAAAGCATTTAGAAAGCTGCTCATTGACTATTCTCACAAAAAAAAATCACAGCGGGTTGTGGTTTCTAAAAGCAGGAAAAAGGCCAATCTTACGTCATAGGGTAATAAAATATAATACCAAGGATGAAGTCAATAGAAGTTCTATAGGAAATATTCTGAAACCAGGGCTGAATAGCAACTTACAGTCTTAGAAAAATATAAGGTTAAGTCAAAACGACATTTGGCCTCCTTTTGTATTGTAAGAAAATCTGGAAAAGACTGAGTATGCTTCAGAAGGGAGCACTGCTTGCTGTGAGTAAGCTCTGCACAGCTCTTCTCCAAGGTGAGCTCCTCTATTAACAATGTGAAACGTTTCCTCGGTTCACATCATTAGTACTGAGAAATTTGCTGAGAAAGTAAAAGATAGCTAAATCAATGATTCTCAGTGTTTTCTAGCAAGCATTTTCTTTAGGATACATCTGGCTTTGGGAAGATCCAAAACCAGAAACACACTTTCCGCCTCTCCTGCTTGGAAGGACCACTTCAGGTGGTGAATTGAGTACAAGCCCATGGTGAGCTCCTTACCCAAGCCCGAGCATGGCTTGAAAGCGCAGTTTTGAGGGAAGCATGAGCCTAATCCTCCTCTCTGAGGTTAGCCCGGTGCCAACCATGACAAGCCATGGACAAAGAGGAATAGAGAGCATGGAAAATCTACAGTGGGGTCTCATGCTTATGCTGGCACCTCCATGGAACTGAACCATGTTTGTGGAGACAGTCTGAGACCAGTGCATTTCTCCACTGATCTGTGCTGTCTCGAGGGGGAGAACAACTGTTAATGCAGCAATTCCATGACAATATTAGAAGCCCGACTTGCCTTTATGCTGGGTATCACAGTGACTTACATGTTATAAGGCAATACATCTGAACAGTCTTTCCTGGTGTCAGGATGATGCCACTCCATACCTTATTTGCTGAAAATCTTTGCCTACATGTTTGCTTTAAGTAGGAGCAGAGATTGCTGAAGGTGAAGATGCCACAAGCAATAGCCTCCCTCAGCTCCCCTTTCCATCGTGCAGGAGAACTAATGCCCTACTGTGGCATCACAAGATTGGAAACCAAAAGTCTGAGTTTGTGCTGGATGAGTCACTGTCCTGAGAGGAACGTTTAGGGGAAACCAACTGGCAGTTTAAGGGATGCCTATGAGGAGAACTACTCGACTTGCTGTTTGTTAGAACTATTCATCCAAAAAAATCAAGTATTCAGTGCCTCTGAAAGCTTGCTAACTTTATTTATGATTTTTTTTTAACTCTATATTGCTGAATGCTGATATTACTGCATTTAACTCTATTTTTCCTGGTTGGTTTCATTGTCAAAGCTTGAGAAATCCCAGTGGAAAAACAAATTCTCCATGGTCACCCCATAGACAAAATCTTTGGGAGCTAATTAAGGTTCAGTGTTATCATTTTGACAACATCTTTACCTTACCTGCTTTAACTTTGCCTTTCCTCCTCTAGCTCTCAAAGGGTTTGCATTCCCAGTTGTAGGTGAAATTCTTTGGCATTTTGTCAGGAAGGACATGGTGGGATGCATCATTCTGGCAATGCCACTTTCTCTGTCTCAGACATGACAGACTGATATGTTATGAGATATGGTTGCTGAACCAGGAAATTGCACAGCAAGGAAGGAAGGGGTGCAAAAATTTCCTGATGCTGCCAGGTTCTCTCCTAGTGTTTAATGAGTTGATCCATATTAAAAATCAGTTTTCACCCTTTCACTTGTGCACTCATAGGAAGGGTGAGAGCTTATTATTTCACCTATGTCAAGGTCTAATGGAAAGTATGAAAGGAACTTATCCTCGTACCTAGTCCCTAGCAGTCTTGCCCTCGAGACTGTATCACTTCCCTTTTTACACTAGGAGAGTCCAGTCTAATCCAAAAGCTTATGGTCTTTGTTGACAAGAATGGACCTGCAGTATGGCAGAGGCCAGATTGATCTGAATTTTGATAACATGGAGCAACTGGATCTATCTTCAACACAGAGGTCAGGCAGGCAGAGACCTATAGATCTAGCTGGCTCCAAGCTGTGTGTGGGGACATCCTCTGCCCTACCTGTGTTTTATGGCTGCTGTGCAGGGAAGTTATGTTTTTTTCTACTCAAAATATCTTGTGCGTGCTTATTTCTGTTAGAGGAGAATTGCTTGAAAGAGCATCTAAAAAGCAGCCTCTTGATGCCAGCTGTACATCACTGAACTGCTTGTTGCCCGAGCTGGGGTGGACATGCAGTACTGCCCCACTGCCCCAAAACTCCCAGAGCAGGGGGACTTTCCTTTTCCTGTCCTGCTTTGAAGACAGTCAGTCATCTTCTGGCCCTTTTCTATTGGTTGTGTGAATATCCCTGCCTGTGGATATTGTGCATCTGGGCCATGGGTGCCTGTAGTTGCTCTCGGTCGGCTTGTTTTCTTCCAAAGCCGGTTTGGGGAGCGGTGGTGATGGGGAAGTGGCACATTCCTCTGAAGAAGTGGCCGTGGCCCAGAAGGTGGCAGCCCAGGGATGTTTGTGGCTTTTCCTGATGAAGGGGCTGATCTGGGACTTTTAGGTTCAGATTAGACATAAGGAAAAATTTCTTCACTGGAAAGGTTATCAGACACTGGAAAGGGCTGCCCAGGGAGGTGGTTGAGTCACTATCCCTGAAGGTGTATAAAGATTGGTAGATGAAATTTTCAGATATGGTTTAGTAGTGGACAGCTGTGGTTTGACTCAATAATCTTGAAGGTCTTTTCTCTGTGACCATTGATAGGACTCAAGCGAATGGCAGGAAGATGTGCCGGGGAGGTTTAAGTTGGATGTTAGGAAAAGGTTCTTCGCTCAGAGGGTGGTGGAGCACTGAAGAGCTTCCCAGAGAAGCAGACACGGCGCTAAGCCTAACAGTCCTCAAGAAGCATTTGGACAATGCCCTCGGACACATAGTGTGAATGTTGGGATTGTCCTATGCAGGGACAGGAGTTTGACTCGATGACCCTTGTGGGTCTCTTCCAAATCAGGTCATTCTGTGATTTCATGATTCTATAATAACCAAGCGATTCCACGACCGTTGGATTTTTGCAGTTTCCTCCAGCGGGTGCACAGGGAGCAGCATCGCCAAGGCCGGTTCATCGCCCCCACGCTTCAAGCCCCTCTGTCAGCGCCGCAGCCTGCTGAGTGCGCCCCGTCCTGCGGGGGCGCTGCGGCGCGAGGGCGAGCTCCGGCCGCCCTAGCCTGTCAACGGGGAGCAGCTGCTGCTCCAGGGGCACGGGCGGCGGGGGGCAGGGAGGGGGGGGAGGAGCCGGCTCCACGCCCTCGCCATTGGCTGCCGATGACATCACCGCCCCGGCGCCCGGGGGGCAGGCCGCGCCCCCTTCCCCGCCCCTTCGCGTCACCATTGGCCGGCGGGGCCGCCCGTCGCCGCGCGCCCCGCCCCCGCCGAGCCTTACATTTACGCGGTAGCAAAAGAGAAAGTAACGAGGATGGTGCGGACGGCGCGCAGGGCGCGGAGAGGACGGCGCGCGGGGCAGCGGGCGAGAGACACAGCGGCGGCGGCGGCAGCAGCGCGGGGCCGTGACGGTGGGTGCGGGGCCGGGCAGGGCGGTGCGAGGCCACGCCACGCTTTCTCGGGACGTGGGAGCTGCGGGAGCCTGGGCACGGCTGCTGCCGCGGGGAGCACTCGCCCTTCTCGTTGGCGGCCCGATCCCTGCGCTCGGGCTGAGGCTTCAGTTTAACACTTCTGCTTTTTTCCTTCTTTCCCCCGTTCCCAGCCAGAGGGGCTGGGCTGTCTCCCTCAGTTATTTAACGTTCTTTTAAGTGCATCAGGCGAAGGCGTTCGGGGCTTGTTTATCCTTTTTGTAAACAGCGAAAAGGGCGAGGGGAGGCTTGGGAAAACAAGAATAGGCTGGAAAACCTCCCGGGTGAGCCAGGACCTCCGCCGTCATCGGTGACGGCACCGTCCCTTGCTCCGGAGGTCGCCCCAGTGATGCTGTGCGGGATGGGGCATATCTGAGCCGCTTATCAGCGATCCCGGAGCAAATCGGGATGGGGAGGCGAACCGGTGTTGCGGCGCTGGCTGGGTGTTGGGGATTTGGTGGAGTTCGTGAAGTTGCCGTTAAGATGTGTTTTCCAGCGAAAGCTGCAGCTGCTCCCAAAGTTGCTGGGGAATGGAAGGCACTTTCTTAGGTTGTTTTGCTCTTGTTTTTCTTTCCTCCCGAGTGGAAAGGGGGTTTCTAGTCCTGTGTTGCTGTCTTTTAGCAAATGGCAAACCAAAGGCTGGGCAGTCTGCAACCTTGGCTGGGGTAGGAGGGAGACCTCTCTTTCTAGAAGGTGTGGAGCGTGCTGGGGAGAAGGGAACTCCTGCTTCGGCACTGCTGGAGAACAGCAGCCTTCCCGGGCCTGAAGCTGAGGATTTAACGGGGACTGCATCTAACAGGGAGATTGAAGTGCAAGCCACATGCTCGCTTTTTGTAAGGAACTCCAGAACCTAATTTTCCTGTTTTCTGTTCATGTGTTTAAGTTTGTAAGCATCTCGGAGAATTTATCCATGAGCTAATTTTATTCTAGCTTGCTGGAAAAGTTGCATGTCACCATTGACACATTCAGCTTCTATGTGTGCCTTCCAGTAGTTGCTTCCCTGGCAGTAAGACACAGGAACAAGAGAATGTGCCTCTATCTTTATCAGTTGCATGCCTTGCAGCCTGGGGTTTCAGAATAGCTCAGCGCAATCTCTGTGTAGACAGATGCCCCCTCCGGGGTGTAACTGCACAGTCCAGGCTAGTTGTGTGTATTGTGTGTGCCATGCACACACATGCTGTTAGTTGAAGTACTTGCTGCATTACTAGAAAAGGGTTTTTAGCAACTACTGTGAGCAGATAGCTGTCAGAAAAGGTTATTGGGTTTTTACCTGTGGGTAATGGGTGTTGGCAAAATTGCTCTATCTGTAAGTTTTATGTGATTTCACTATTTGTTTTCATTATCTTCCCATTCCCCCTCCCTTTTTTCTTTTGCAGGGTGATCTTGAGTTCTTCTTAACGTGCTAGTGCTCAGCCTCCTCATGCCTCCATCTCCTTTAGACGACAGGGTAGTAGTGGCACTTTCGAGGCCAGTGAGACCTCAGGATCTCAACCTTTGTTTAGACTCTAGCTATCTTGAATCTGCCTCTTCAGCCAGTGAGAGCCACTCCAGTCTGCTCGGCACAGCTGTTGTGTCCCTAAAGACTGCTAATCTCACGTATATGCCCTCATCTAACGGCTCTGCACGCTCCCTGAGTTGTGGATGCAGCAGTGCCAGTTGTTGCACTGTGGCAACATACAACAAGGACAGTCAGGCCCATACTCAAGCGAGCACCAGCAGCGCCCACGCCGGAGCCTCCACTACCTGCCCTGCCAACCAAATGGTCAACAGCAATGAGAACGCTGGCACCTTGAGCCCACTGGGCGGAGTGGGGAGCCCTGTCCCGGGCACCACCAAGCAACTCGCTAGCATCAAAATAATTTACCCCAATGATCTTGCAAAGAAGATGACCAAGTGCAGCAAGAGCCACCAACAGAACCAAGGGCCTGTAATCATTGACTGCAGGCCATTCATGGAGTATAATAAGAGCCACATTCAAGGGGCTGTCCACATTAACTGTTCTGACAAGATCAGCAGGAGAAGGCTCCAACAGGGCAAGATCACTGTCTTGGACTTAATCTCCTGCCGGGAAGGCAAGGACTCCTTCAAGAGGATCTTTTCCAAAGAAATCATAGTTTATGATGAGAATACCAACGAGCCGAGCAGAGTAATGCCTTCTCAGCCACTCCACGTAGTTCTGGAGTCACTTAAGCGGGAAGGCAAGGAACCCCTAGTCCTCAAAGGTAATCCTCTTCTTTGCCCATGTGTAGCCTCATGGTTTGCTTGGCAGTGTGTTGTGTTCTGCCATCAGCCCTGCTGATGGTTGAACTTTTAAAGCTTTTGGTTACTTCTGGAAGGGCCTGTGTGCCTTGAGACCCTGATGGCAAAGCAATGCCTTCCATGGACACAGTGGAGAGATGCTTGCTTTTCTCTGACTGTTGCCGTTGAGTAGTGGAGTGGGTGGGGGCTGGAAGGAGGCGGAAATGTGCTTCCTGGTGACTGTCTGTGCAGACAAAGAATTTCCCTAGTGCTTGCTCCAGGTATTTATAGCCCAAGGGACAGAGGTCCAGGAGGGTATACTCTTTTGGCTGGTCAGGCTGACCTTTACTTAGCAGCTTTATTTTAGTTTATATAAAACTGAACTTGTAGGTACTGGTGATGGGCAGTGGGAGAGTACGAGAAAGAAAGAAAGATGAGGGAGGCCACTTGGTGTCTGAGGCATTGCATCATGGACCAGTGAGCAAAACTTGAGGAGCAGACAAGCCTAGCTTTGGTGATATGGGGTCAGAATAATGGACAAGTATAGATACTGCTTCTAAAGTGATCTGAAAGTATTGTGTTTATATGTATGCATGCTTATATGTGCGTATGGTTTTACTGTAAAGGCTCCTGTTTTTGTGTGGTGTTTGGTCTATCCCATAATGCCCTGGGGGAAATAAACCCCAACAATTAAAGCAGCATTTGAGGACAATTCCCTTTCTTCACTTGATTCTGTAGCTCCTGTTTTTAATGATGCTGCTGTCTAGATTGAATCTCCTTTTACGTGGGTGTTTAGAATCATCTGGTTGGAAAAGACCTTCGAGACCATCAAGTCCAACCGTACCTGTCCCTTTACTAAACCATGTCCCTAGAAACTCATCTACCTGCCTTTTAAACACCTCCAGGGGTGGCAACTCGACCACCTCCCTGGGCAGCCTGTTCCAAAGCATGACCTCCCTTTCAGTGACAAAATTTTTCCTGATGTCTAATCTGAGCCTCCCCTGGTGCAACTTATGGCCATTTCCTCTCGTCCTATCATCTGTCACTTGCGAGACAGATGTGCCATTTAGAGACATGGTTGGCAGAGACTGGCTGTGGCACTGAGAAGCTGTGGAAGGATTTGTTGCTTAGCACGTACTGTACGTATTTAATTCACTTAATTTTCTTAATTTTCAGCTTACTACTTCTAAGCTGCACAACGTGACAGGAGAATGGATTGGGCTATTAGTTTATCCCTTTTCCTGTGTTTAGTTTCAGAGCTTTATAGGAGTGAAGGGTCCTGCAGGATACTCCTCTGTGGATGTATCTTGTGGAAGTTTAAAATTGTGCTGAACTTTGTTCTTGGTCCCAGCAAGTGTAAGGCCGTGCTAGGTTTATTTTGGTGCTTGCTGCAGGTTCTCAGTATGCTTTTATTGAATCTCTCAGGTTGCGATGGTGCTGTTCATCTGTAAAAGAGAGAGAGGCAGTGCTTTTGAGGGTGAGGTTACCACTAAAGTCCTGTGTTTCTAGCAATACTCACTCTGTTGTACAGCATTTACAAGAAGATAGATGGTTGTAATCTGCAAGCCTTCCTATCTTTAGAGAAGTCAGATGCTGAAGGTGTCTTTCCTCACTGTTTGTCTGAAAATCCTGAAGCTCCTATGAATCTCAAATTAGCACACCTGAAGTGCATGCCAGCCCAGGGTGAGGAGGAGCCACAGAGCTGTAGTTGCGCAGCATCAAGCCATTGGGTTCTCTGGGCAGGTTGTGGACAGACTCTTATCCCACCTTCCACTGCTGATGGCTGTCCCTGGGCACTGTGCTGCCTTTAACTGAGTGCTTGTGAGGTTGCTTGGGCCAATTTTAGTTTTCAGGCAGTGAGAATTGTTAGCATCTGCTTCAAAGACCTGCATAGCAGAAATCCCCTCCCCAGACTTTTTTGCCAACAGATCTGAAAGCATGCTGTAAGACAGTGGAAGCCTAAATCCTTTGCTTTTCCAGATGTAGTGGTCAGCTGGGCCACAGCAGACCTCACCTGGGAAAGTATGTAGCAAAGAACCTCACATCACCTTAACTCCCCTCTCCCACTTTGAAGTGAGCTTGAAGTGGGACTCAAACCAGGGTTGAATGGCATCGAACACACCATAAAGCAGCATTTAGGAAGGCTGTGGTTAAGTTTTAGGTCTGGAAGAGCAGTGCTGGAAGTGCTTGTTACTTAGTTTTGCTTGTCAGGTAGTGTTTTCTTCGTGTTTCAGCAGCCTGGGAGCTGGTGTGAACATGCCCCTGGGCTCAGGCACTGAAATGAAATCAGGGATAGCTGGGGAGCCCTCTTTGCCTTCATTTGTTATTTTGAGCGATTTCTCTTGCTCGCTGCAAACCAGTCCTAATTTATTGTTAGCTCATCTGATCCCCTGTGTTGTTTGCAAACACTCGTTGCTAGCCTGGCTGTCCAAGTTTATGTCTTTCTGATCGGGTGCCACCTTCTCCATGTTTGGTGCTGCCTGTCAGCCCATGGCCCTGTTGCTGTTTTTGTGGTGTGGTGTCTCGTTGTGGGGTGAATCTGATCAGCAAAGCCGAGGGTTGAGTTACAGCTTTGGCTTACGTTGCACTAGGGTAGCAACGTGGCCCTGTGTGCATTTAGGTTTTAGGTGCCTGAGTCTCTAAGCAGCAGAGAAATTCTGTCTTGTTTCCAAAGGCCAGACTGTGATCTATAGACAAATGCATGTATGGAGCACCTTATTAGGTTCAAGTTAAAAAGAGGTGGCCTGATTTATTTTTAATGTAGCAGACCAGTATATAAACTAGCTCTGTGACAGGAAAGTGTTGGGGTTTTATGTATGCTGTCGTAGGGGGGAATTTTTGGATTTCTCTTCCTCTCTTCCTATCCCTCACTCCTTTCTTCTTCCTTTAACATGGAGCATTTATATTTGTCATGAACATAACATCTGCATAACTTTGGGTTTGAGCTCTTTGGAAGCAAAGATTTGCTTATTTCTTTGTTCAGAAGGCACAACAGCGCTTCAGATGGGTGTAAACCCCTTATTTTTATAAAAAGAAAAAAAGATCCCCTAGCAACCTAAACTGTCAGGGCTAAAGCTGCTGCTCGGTCTGTTTGTATACAAAATAGGAAGAAGTCTTTCCCAACACCTGCACCTACACACCCTATTGCTACCCTATCGCTAGAACATGGTATTGCATGGCTACTGAAACAAAGGTTTCCCTCTTTGTGGATGTGCTGAGGTTTTGTTTGTTTTTTTTTTTTTTTTTGGTGTTTTTTTTTTTTTGTTTGTTTTTTTGCTTAGTACTGGGAAGGCGAGGAGGAAAATCCAGTCATGTGAGCCCAGCATCCCTTTTGCTTGACGCCAATGGCAAAAGCTCTTGCTGCATTTGAGAAGGAGAGCATGGTAGTGTGGTGGAGTTGTGCCCCTTTCTCTCCTGCAAACCTGACAGCAAGACTTCTCTGCCATGCCTGAGTGCCTCAGCTCAAAGAGAAAGTGGCCTGAAGTCTTGGGGTTTTGTGTGCTTTTGTTTGGCTCTTGAACCTAAAAAAATGAGGTTGGAAATTAATTGGCATTTGGATGAAAAGTATTATTTTACCCAGAATGAAATATTTAGGTTTGGAGTTTAATGTCTCTTTTCCAAGTTAAATTAAATCTACAAATAAAAATGAAAAATTGAAGCATCTATGCAAACACATTTCAACAGCTTTTAACATAAAAGGAGTTGTCTTTGTCTCCCTGGCCAGTGTCCAGCTGTATTGTCTTCATCTTGCCCTTTTCTCCTCTACCTTCAAACCTTAGCAGTGGACGCCTTGTGAATCTGCTGAAGTCTTGTGTTTAGTTTTTAAAGGCTTCTGTGTTTGACTGTGGGGAAACACCAAATTCAAACCCAAAGATGCAAAAGGTAATTTGGTGTATAATCCATTGTTTTTTTGCCCTGCATGCTGTAGACTGATGGCTGTACTAGTGAAAGGGGGTTGGGGAGGAACTAACTGGTGGGCATAACAACTGTTTGCTTCTCCGTCCTTGTTCCTAGTCTGAGGAGCTTATTTATGCACTGGTTTTCTGTCTTCTAATTTCTCACTTAACAGGGAAATAACTGATGTGACTTGCTGTCGTTATAGTGGCGAGTGTGAGACCTGTCAGTAAACCACTTCATGCTTTCTGCCATGGCATAAGAATAGCTTCAGGTCTCTTACTGCACTGAAGTCTGATATCAGGGAAGTTGAAACAGCTATAGGGGGCTAAGACACCTATAAAAGGAATAAGTCCCTCTTTTACATTGTCCCATGTTTCTGTAAGATACTGTGATCGGCTGCTTTTGGAATGCCTGTCCTGGCAAATATAACTAATTGTAATAATTAATAATGTAAAATTTAACAGTGCCAGCTTTACTTTAAACCCTAATTGTACTGCACAACTGTATTTGAGGGTAAAACTTCATGCAATGGTCAACAAAGCTAGCTGACCAACAAAACATGTGCCTGGCACTTTTTTCCAACAGAAATCTCCACTGAATAAATATTAGGTCATGGTTGTAAAAGGGAAATCTGTATTTTTAAGTAATATGTGTGAAGCATCCAGTGAGTTTGAAGTGAGTTCTCTCTGTGCTGCAGAGGAAATCTGGTTCCATCAGTCACTGGGGAGAAACTACTTTTGGCTCTGTTAAGGCTGAAATCTCGCCTTCAGTTTTCAGACATTGCTGGAGCTTAAAAAAAATACCTTTCTCCACTGCAATATATAATCTTATTGACCAGGATACTTGAAAATTTTTACTATGTGTTTATATCTTTTGCATTTGGATAAGCTGGGACAATAATGTCACTGGAGACCACAACTTTTTCTGTACTTCGAGGGGATGCTTCTTCAGAGGAATATGCCTCTAAACTTTGCCTACTCAACAGTTAAAGTGTAGAATTTCCCCCCAGATGATGGCATCTGAGAGTTCAGAGTGCCGGCTCACACAGTGTATGTCATGTTTAAAATGTCCTTGTGGGGGAAAGAGTGCAATGACACTGCCCTGGAAAGAGGAACAGGAAGGAGATTGGCGGGTGGTTTTTTTTAGATCTCCAGCTTCTCATAACCTTGGAAATCAATCGAAGAGTCAAGAAGCAAACTGTTACATTAGGAAAATATCTGTGATGCTTGTAAAATAAATAAATTGAGCTCCAGCTCTGTTTAAACTGGGGGGACATCCCCTGCAATGTGCCTGGTAGGCAGAAGTTGGGTTTTAATTAGCTGAAGGCCTCATGTGCTGCCCTTACCCTTAGACTGTTGCAGGTGGGACACTACTAGTAAACACTGTATAGTGTTTCTTCCTAGTGTCTCTTCTGGCTTTTTATTCTGAAGGTGAGCACAGCGTTTTTGAAAGGCTGAGGGTGGAAGAGATGAGTGGTGTCTGGATTTTAGCTAATACAGATAGAATATTTTTTTAAGGCATATGCATGGATTGTTTTCCTTCCTAAGCAGCAACCAATATTTTTATGATTCTTAAAAGCTCAAAAGTTTTTAGTGATATTGCCTTGGCTTTACCATGTATTTGAAGTAAAGGATCAGCCACTTGTCTTTAGACTATGACTCCGTTTCTTTTGTGAAAAGCCACATTATCATTAAGATTTTTTTATTTATGCAAGCAACTCTAAAGTTTAAAAATGCTATAAATAGGACCAGCATACACACAGTCTTAACATTTGTCTGTTTTACATGTTTGCCAGCCAACAAGGAGAGAAATATTTCTCAAATGTTCAGTTTGAGCTTGCAGGGCTATAAAAGTCACGCTGTTTAAAGAAACAGATTATTGTTATCTGTGAAGATGACCTAATGCATTTTCCCTTTGTGCGTAAGATAAGATTATGCATGGTGGCTTGGCCTTGTTGGGAAGTCTTCGGTGGGCCTGTGAGAGCACTGAACTGACAACAGAAATCACCAGGCTGGCCTGAATTATCAGAGGCAGTTGTTTGCCTAGAGCTTTGTTTCTGGGTACTTGGCTGAATGTATCTTGGGTGGGATTTAAGCATCTCAGAACTGTAGAAGTTAAACTTTTTTTGAGGTTCTTGTTGTCACAAAGGTGTTTGATAGCTGGGACTTAAAGAAGAACAATGGATATCATGGATGTTGCTTTTCCCCTCCTCTCCTGAAAGTGAGAGCTGACAAAGAGTCTTGTTGAGAGAAGACTGGATGAAGGTGCTGTCTTGAGTACTGCATTTGTTTTCACTTTGGCTGGCAAGTCTTTCAGGTAACTGCATCTCACCTGATCGTGATCCACTGAATGTTAGTGGTTATGGTGGTAAAGCTCACAGGTACCCTAGTGGCTTTGGATTTGGCCATCAGTTTTGACTGTGCCTCTTAATGCACCTTGTAGGGAGTCAGAACTGGAGGCTGTTGTGAGCAGGAGATCTGGAGGCATTCAGTGGGGTTACTTCTGCAGCTGTAAAGTCCCTCATGGTTTCTGTATAAGGTGGCCAATTGATGCTCTACGCTTCAGTAGCGAAGCTCCAGGGTTGTTTTTTTTTTTTTTAATGTCTTGAGACTTTTTAGTACAGGAAACTCTTTGCTTCAATTAATATCTATGATTAAGGCAACCTTTATGTCTAGAAGCATTTCAGTCCGCTGGATATCAGTTTTGGTGTTTCCTCCCCTGCTCTGAAAGGTGTTGGTTCCTCAGGAGCTTGTGTCCCTCCAGAGAGTGGTCTCTGACTTGGTTCTGGAGCTGTGCAGCAGCTTTATAGGACTTAAGGAGAGGAGGGGATAGGTAGGAGAAGTGAGTCTCCTCTGTGTGGCGCAGTAAGTGCGTAATCTGGCTAAGAGGGATAACGCTGTTTCTCAATATTAGAGTAGTGTCAGGGCCAAGGGAGCTTTGACCAAAGCCATGCAATGGTCATTCTCCTGCTCTGTGACTAAAAACGCACAATAGACTTGCTGTGAGGTCTTGCACAAGTAATTTTAATCTGTCTGGGTCTTCTTTTTCTGTCTTCTGCACTGTTTATAACACTGAGCTCATCCGTCTTGTTGCCCTTGGTGTTAAGCATGCCTTACCCAGGTTCATCCACCGTCACAGTCCTGCCCTGGAACAACACAGCTGTCTGTTGCAGAAAGTTGGAGAGAGAGACTTGCAAGCACCTCCTTACCCTTCTGCCTTAACAGTGCGTCTTTGCTGAAGTGATAAACTGTATGCTCTGATTTGCCTCTAAGGATTTTTAGTTCTTTTAAAAATTCAAAGTTTGTTTGCATGTTTCTCTCTTTGTTTCTCTGCTTGGGTGAGCAGGTTGCTACTTTCTAAATGGAAGCTCAACTCCTTGTGAAGAGACCAAGATCCAGAAGGTGCCCAGGCTTATGATCTCCTGGCACTCTTTTTTTAGTGGTGCCTCTAAAGGCATGTCCCAAGGAGTGCATGCAGAGACACCTGAGCCAGCAAGCCTGTGGGGAGCAAAGTAGGTCTGGGTGCGAACTCGTGCCCCCTTGTACTGAAGGAGTGAGCCTCCAATTGTTGCTGCTTGGGGCAACGCTAGCTTTGTCTACCTCAATTGTACACAAGCTCCCTTGGCTGAGGTCCAGCTAGCTCTGCACTGGGCTGTCCCCACCAGAGGGATCTGAGGTTAGTGCAATCGGGGTGACTATAAATCCATCATCACCTTCTGCTGGGGGTGATGTGAATGTGCTCAGTTGTTGGGAGGGCTTGGGAGCCACTACTCCTGCTAGGGTTAGGTGCTGGTTTGCATGTATGCATCACTGTTTCCAGGTTAATGGCTTTGAATGAGGAAACTGGAAAAAAATATATATATCTTTTTTTTAAAAGTTGAGTGATACAAACATGTTGGTTCCAGCTCTTTTACTATGCTCTAGCTTTAGAAAGCCTACAGTGTGCCTGGGTTAATTCCCACTTGATTTGCTGCAACAGAGAACTGCTTCTAATTAAAGGTAATAAAAAGAAGAACAAATGTCTTTGCCTTGTCTACACATGAATTATCACATATATGTGTTTCTTTTTTACAGTGGCTTAGAGATTTGGAAAAAGGATGAGTTGCAAGCTTCTGTCATATCAGGCAAATTGATTGTCTCCAGTTTATAATGCCAAAGTGTAATCTTAAGCTGTTTGTAAGTAGTTGATCAATGTTCTATAGCAAAAGCTGTTAGAGCAAACCTGAACTGTGTTGGTGATGGGCTCTTAACTCTTGGTCTCTGCTAAGGTAATGGGAGTTTGTCTTGTCATTTGATGGAAACTAGGTATAAGTCTTTTGCTACCACTTAGAATTTGCAAGCATATTTTAAATACAAACCCACTTAATGTGATTGTTTAACATGAGGTTAGTCATAGATGTTTGTGTTACTCCTGTAAGGCAGCATGACATAGTGAGGGACAAAACAATGCTTATGCTTCCTGGTAAACATTAATGCTCACTTGCCTGGGCAGACTAGGAGACCTGAAGTTGTTTTAATCTAGCTGAAGAGGTTCCTTATTTGATTGCTATTTATATGTTGGGATCTTTTTCTTTCTTGCCTTGACTCTGGATCCAGACTGGGCCAACTTTCTCTTGCCCTTTGGGGGTTTTAGGGTCTAGCCTTGTCTCTATAACCATTAAGACTGGGTTTTAAGTGCTGGCAGGGCTGGCCCTGAAGTTTGTGTCATTGTAGGGGCTGACTTACACTGTGCTAGTTTCAGTAGCTTGCTGCTTTTTTTTTTTTTGGCAGTATGGCACTGGATATGTCAAGACAATGCTCTTTATTTTCTCTAGGTTTTATTCATGTGCTTTGAAATACCTTACAGGAAGGTGTAAAAGCAGGGCCAGATGATATTGTTGTTGTTATTATTTTTATTATATTTTTTATCATTATTATTTTTTACAGCCAAAAGGATAGAAACTTTTCCAAAAAATAGTTTAGATCCAGCAGGAATGAATGGCAGTCCCAAAAGCTGGTGTGATATATTGGCACTCTGTTTTCATTTCATATTAATACAAATGTTGCTTGTATTTCTGATGTGGAAGAGCAGTGGCTTGGACTGGAAAAAAAGCGTATGTCCATCCTTGGGAGACATGAAGCAGCCTACTCTTTTGTTAGAAAGAAGCTGATCTGAAGAGGTTACCCTTAAAAGGGTAAAATGAGAGGGTGGCTGAACCATGAAAATGTCTGTGTTCTCTAAAATGTGTGAATTAAAGAGAAGTGTCCACTCCTACGCATCCAGGATTACATGTCTGACACAGTGCCTCTTCAGATGTGATGAGCCAAAGCCCCTCCACTTTGCTCTCCATTTGTGATGATACCGGCTGCTGGCTGTCTCCAGACCAAACGAGCCAGCTGCTTGAAGGGTGCACATTGTGATGGGCAGGGAGAGGGAAGGAATGGTATTAGGTTGAGAAAACAAAACAAACATTATGCTTTTGGTAAATCTGGTTTGTTTTGCCTCTGTGAAAACAGACGTGTAGCTTTTTGTCAATATAAAACCCTTTGTGGTATCTTTATTGCATTAAAATAGTTTCTGTTCCCTGCCCCCTCACGTCCTCTGCTTCCTTTGTACATAGCTTTCACATTTCTTGATGAACTTTTTGTTAATATGACTTCCAGTGGGAGCATTTCACAGTACAAGTATGAATTCCTTCAGAGTTTATGCTGACATTTCCAGTGATTATTTAATTGGATTTCATGTTAGCATACATCCCCATGGGAATGCATACTTTTGCTATGAGAAGTTGTAACGTGTGTAATTTTGGGTTTCTGCTATAAATATTTGCCTCCAGGGAGGATAAGGCCAAACCTCGTTTGTGGATGCAGAATTGTCATGGCAATGTGTTTGGGATATGGAGTTTCTTGTCTTGTTCCTAATTACTTTGTTGTATAGTTTAATCCTTGTACTAAAATTGAGAGTGGTCCTTCTTTCACCTTTCTGACCACTCCCCAAGGATAACTCGGGGCTTTGAAGGATGCTTGCATTTAACTTATTTTCCTTTTTTTTTTATTTATTCTTTCAAATGGCAATCTATACACTCACTCAGCATAGAGGGATTTCCAGTTATAAGATGGAACCACTGTCTTAAATTCAGAGATGTGGTCCGGAGGTATTCACAGTGGCTTCTGGACAGGGTGATGAGTAGTCCAGAAGTTAGTGGCATCTCTAGAAAAAGTTAGCAAGTAAGGTAGGGAAGGGATGTGTGGGATTTGCGTGGGTGTCCTGGGACTGAAACTTAGGGTCTAAGAAAAAAATAAATTTAAGATAATAAAAAAGAAAAATTTCAAATTGAGATCCCTAGAAGCAGGTTAAGAAAAAAGAATTATTTCAAATTGGAAATAATTTGGATGATCTAGTGGTCCTCAGAAGAAAAGGGAAGCAGTGAGAGCTGATGGTGGAAGGAAGCAACTTGTGCTAGGGTGTGGTAGGTGTTGGGGGTGATAATGTGATTGAGAACAGGTGTTGGAGAGGCAGGAGGAGCTGAAAGTAGAACTGCGCAGAGCCAACATCTCTGGCACAGGCTGACGGGGTAAGGGGCTTTTGGTGACCTCTCTCCTGCCTGCCTGGGACATGTCCCTTGGGCAGCCAACAGTGCTCTGCCTGCTGTCAAAGCATGAAATAAAAGCAGATGGGACTAGGAACTGCAAAGCCAGTGGGAGAGGATGTGCTGTGGCAAGGGACGTGACCTGTAGAAGAATTAAATTAGAAATAACATACAGACATGTGTGCACATGCATCAATGCTGAGGGAAAACCTTTCCTCTTTATCTCTTGTCACATCTTGACTTCTAAAGGGACCTCAAAATGGTTGTGTCAAGGATGTGCTTGTAACTCTTCTAGGCTACAATTTGTATACAAACTGACCTCTTGGGATTATTGCCACATGGAAAAAAACCTGACCTTGCAAGTTCTCTGGAATACAGGGGTTAGCCTTTTTGTGAGGTGCCATTGGCAGCTCAGTCAGAGAGAGAGACTAGATTAGATTGAGTGTATCAAGGTGGAAACTGTTCTTTGTGAAGTATGTTTACTTTTACTTTTTGATGTTTTTTTTAAAGCTTAATCTTTTTGCAGCAAGGCTGATGCTGAATGCTATGTGTGTGACAGGGAAAGAAACCCTGCAATGGGTCTTTTGAGACTTCTGTGAACAGATGAGACATACTCTTGCAGGACCAGAATGTCAGACCTGTTCTACTTGCTAATAGAAATAGAGGTAGGAAGACCTTCAGTTCTATCTATAACTTTAGGGAATGGGAGAGCCATGTGGGTTGTTGGGATAGAAGTGGATACCTATGTTGTAAAAGGATGGTTTTTTTTTTATTTCCCCTCCTTTCTTTAACAACAGGAGTGGTAATGTGTGAAGCAGTCCTGATGTCACTGATCTCCTTGTACTACAGAAGGATGGCTCCCCACTGTAGGCCTGACCTCACATAAATATCCCTCCAGTGTTTTAAAAACAAATAAAAATACCTTCACCATTTCCTTGGAATCAAAGGAGGCATTCCTAGTGCCAGTTGGGTGAGTGTGATCTGATAGGTCCCCATGCCTTTTGACAGAAGGCAGTTGCTCTTCTCATCTCAGCTTCCCACTGTGTGGGCCAGGTAAAATATTTTCAGCCTTCTACATCAGTGAGGGCAAGCCTTGAGTTACACAGTAGACCTACCCCTGCTTGAGATTTAGGAAGTACTGTGGAAGAAGTATGGAGAGTTATGTGCTTTTCTCCTGCTTTTACTCTTTCCATGTCATGTGGCAGTAAGATACTTTGTGCACAGCCATAAACTTCTGCAGATGGTGGTCTGTGGTCTGCTTGGCTGCCCACATCCTGGGAATGGATTTGGTCTATACTGGCTGAATTCTGCTTTAACCTTTTTATCTTGGTGGAAGCAAACAAGCCATGATGGATTTGCTGCTGAAAGTGTACCTGGAGTCCTTTCGAGTGCCACTGTGCTGGAGCTCACTGGTTCACTGTCCAATGGGAAAGCACTCTACTGTAGACCTGTGACCTGGGGACAAGCCACTGCCTCCAAGTAAGCTCAGCCAGCTTCAGCCCTCCATAAACCTGTAATATGAAGGTCAACACAGGAAAGTGATGCTACCCATCTGCTGAAGCTGGTGGGAACTGTAGCCTGAGCCAAAGGGGAGGAGTATATGATAGGGAAAAAAGATATGCAAGCATAGTGCTCAGAGGTCAGTGTGTCTCACTCAACCATGGTGCTACAGTCCACAGCATACCCTGCTGTGGTACAGAAGCATCCTGAATGCCAGCAGTAAAGTGGCTGTGGCCCAGCACCAGCATGCCACCCTGCAGCTGTACCTCTGGGCACGGGTGACAGCATGGCACAGGGGTGGCCCTGGGGCCCCAAAAGCCCTGTCTGAGTGGGGAGGGGGTCCAGCACCAGGTAGGTGAAGCAGCTGGGAGTACCTGGCCTCTATCTTTGTGATGGAGTCACATTTGCTTAACCTTGAGGCATCCTGCACTTTGAGTCAATTTGACACAAAGTCATCTGTTCATTAATAACACAGGAGCAGTTTAATTGTTGTCTTAGTGGAAAAATACATGAGACTGTCATCAGCTGTTGCTTTTGGCAGTGCTTTTCTGCAGTAATGTAAATAAATGAGGTCACAGGTTTAAAGGAACAGGCTGTACTTGCACAAATTCAAAGCATCATCTTAAACGGATATGCACTAAATCTCTGTCCTGCAAACCAAATAATAGCTGTAACGTTTTGACCTTAAACAATCAAATGCAGCTGCAGGGGCTTAATTTGCTGTGTTGGTACTGATGGGGCATATGCTGAGTGGGTCTTTTAAAATTTGGCTTCTTTCCTGAGTGAGTGAAACTCTTGGTGGCTGGAACCCCAGTATCAATGAATTTTTCCACTGCTGTCCCCAGGAAAATGCAGCAGTTCAAGAAGCAAACATCTTTTCTGCTGATACTTCACAGTGTCATGGGATTTCCGCTCTTGTTGCCTCTGTGTGTGTTGGTTGGGTTTATTTTTTGAGATGGCTTTGTGGTATTGTAATTGAGGATAAGCAGATCCAGAAATCTGCCTGGGCAGCTTTGAAAGCTGTATAAAAGGTCTGTTTGTCTCCCAGGACCACGTGTTCTGTCTAAATGTGGATCCTGCATCTGCAGTCTGTCATGTGTAAAAAATATGTTCCTGTTTGTAGTTTTAGTGGGAACACCCAGTACCTGCCATGCTCAGAACAAAGTATAGCCATGCTGATGAGGTAATGCAAAGGTATTGCCTTCTCACTCCCAGGAGAGCAAGATTACTTACTACCTTTATTGTGAGGTAAGAGCCTGTTTCCAGGTAGGAAACATTGCAAATCTATCAAAACATATTGTAAACCCATATCCTAGCTTGTATGTAGAGACACAGCCATAGAACAGCAGTGATGTTGAAAGAGGTACACAGAAGCAGTGCAGGTGTTACTGTACTACTTGTACTTTAATTCTTGATCTTCTGTTGAAAAAAAAAAAATCACTTGTATACAATGTGTACAGGTACGGTTTGTCTGTCTTGCTTGCTTTGAAGATGATCTTTCTGTTGTAAGGCCATGATCCCCTGGAAAAGCTGGTTGCCTAGTTTCTGCCATACCTTTTGTGCCTGTTTTGTATTGTATTTCCTCTCTTCTGATGGCAAATGACAGATGCCATGTTTGGCATGGTTTTTCTGCAAGCACTGTGCTGCTTGTCTCTTTTAATTTGTTCAGAGCTGCTTTGGCTGCTGTCCAGCTGCTCACCTGGCCTTGTAGCGCTGGAGTGAGCCAAGGCCCCCTGGGTGGCTTTGGAGCTGGGAGATGTGTGTGCAGCTGCTGCCTGGGTGCTGCTCAGTGGGGGATTTTGAGGAGCATTGAGATGTTTATGGGCAGATGGAGACAAAGAACTTGAACAGACAAGTATGAATAGCTGGAGTGTGTACATGCTGACTTGAGACTTCCTAAAAGTTTTGAGGTCTTGGACAATCCAAAGTCTGTTGTTGCCCACTTAGTGTTCTGGCAAGGGCAGGATGCTGGAAGATGTCATGCAGTGGTAACTGCAAAAATATCTGGCCCTTTCATTAATGGTGAGCAAGAGCCCTCCGTCTTCTATTGTGTTCCACTAAATAGTAGGCAAGGGCATCTGCCGTGGAGGGTCCTGCTTCATTGGTTGATTTCTTTATGGAAGAAATACCTTGGGTTCACCAGTGTGTTGGGTGTGCTTGCCTGTCCATCTTCATTTGGATTTGGGTAGGTTCAGTCTTCCCTGAAAGCCTCCCTGGCAGCTGTTTTGGAGCAGACTGTGCGCAAAAGCAGTTGATGTGTTCTCCGCATCCATGCGTGGGCTGTATCAAACTGGCTGGGCAGTTCAGGCTTTTTACCATACTTTGGTTATTAAAGCTATGTGCTATGTTTAAAGTTAGAAGAGACAGGTTACAGGCACGACATTCTGCAGAAATGAACGTTAGTGGCTTATGTAGCTGCTGGCATTTTGGTTTGTCACTGAGGTGGCTGTATTATACAGCTGAGTCTAGGCTTCATGGCCGTTATCTGGACTGCACCACTATGCATGCCAACGGTCTTTCCTAGTAGCTGTGTTATATTGCCTGTTTGCTTAGGTTGTTTATATATGATGAAGGCTTTTTGCATATTGCAAGTAGCAGGTGAAAAGTTGCTTTTAAAATGCAGCTGCCTTTTGTGCTAATGAGAAGCTTCTGCTAGGTTGTAGTTCTCCTCCACACTCCCTGTTGCTGCCCTCCATAACACTTCATTCATGCCTCATGTTTAGCTTGAGCAGGCTTTCAACTACAAAACACCTTCTGTTACAACCATAAGTGGAGTTTCTGCATCCATGCCTTGAGCTTCCTCGTGATCTAGAGTTTTGCTGTCAGTAGCCTTTGTTCTGGCTGAGTTTAACAAATCAACTCTTAGACCAGGCTTGCAGTATCTATACATTGGCTCCTCTCTAGGTACAGCCTCTTCTCTCCCATCTCCTCTCCCCCACATGATAAGGACTTTAAATGCTGAAATAGCAGATACTTGACAAAGGAATACAGATGCACTTCAATACCCTATACATTGAATTTCCCTTCATGTGGAGAGCCTATCCCTCTTTGACTGGTCATAATGAACTTAGCTTGTGTGTTTTTTGAGAAGTTGTCTCAAACTTTAGAAAAAACTGAGTATTATGCATAAGCTACCTCATAAATCAGCTAAGATTTGTAATTGTAGTAGGAACACCCAGTACCTGCCATGTTCAGAACAGAAGTATAGGCATGTTGATGAGGTAATGCAAAGGTGTTGCTCTCTGACTCTCAGGAAACAAGGTCATTTAATCCCTTGATTGTGGAGTTTCCAGGTAGGAAACGTATTGCAAATCTACCAGAACATACTGTGAATCTACATGTGTGGTGAGAGTGGATCAAGGGAATGGCACTCGTGAAGCGTCTGGGTCCTGTTTTGGGATGACTAGTATGGCAGTGCAGATCCAAGCTAAGCTCCTACTATTAGCTATAGAATTTGGCTTCCCTCCCTGACTGCATCTTGCTGCGTCCTTTCTCGGTACCAATGTTCTTGTCCAGTCTTCCCTTCTCAAATGTCTGAGCTAGTTTAAGTTAGTAATCCTCTCCGCTGTAATGTTGTTTCAGGGACGTGTTTGCTCTGGGAGTTGCTTGGGCACAGTACCTTAAATATTGCTTGAACCAACTTTTAAGACCCTGCTTACATGAGGGAGGAGAGGGGTGTTGTGGTCTGACATTAGGAAGGGTGATGTCATCACTGGCAAATATCAGGAAAATAATTGAATATGAGGCTATTGCATGTTTGGCTACTTCACTTATTTGATCGTCTTCCATGTGTCGTATTTGGTGTTGCCTTCTCATCCTTTGGCCTGATGCCCCTGCTTGAGTGATGGGAATTGCCCTGCACCTCTTGATCTCTTCTGGGTACATTGATAACAGAGGAGCTCTGCACAATGAAATGCTTTCTTGTCTTCTCCTCCCTGCTATCATCTGCTGGACCAAAGGTTGCACTGAGAAAGAGCTGGTAACAGGAGTAATAAAGTCTTCTGGCCAACAGGGCAGGCAGAATCCTTGAAAGCACATAGGTGGTGAGAGCGTACTCTAGACTCTCCAACTCTGCTGTCTCATAGAAGGTGGCTGGTGAAACAGGATAGTGTGTCCCCACCTGAGTAATGAAGCAATGGAATCCTACATCCACCTACTCCTAGCAGGCTGCATGGGAGGTGGAAAGTGAATGTTGGCTCTGGAGTCACTAAAGTAATATTTTTCAGGGGTTTTCTTGGGAATCCCAGTATGCTTTGGTTATTGTATAAACAGCATACTTAGCTGAACGGAATACTTGCCTATGCATAAAGATGGGAGTGTGGTTTAGGGCTTAGCCTTTACCCAAACTCTACGCTGGGCCTGTCAGCTTGAGTGAGACTTAAGACATGTTCAGCCTGGCAACTGTAGTCTTGTTTGTTTTTCTTGAATGGAGTGAGAAGACCTTTCAGACCTTGTCGAGACCAGGTTGTACAGTTGGAAGTTGAGCTCAGACTTGCTCCCCTGTTCTAACAACTTTGCGAGTAGATATCTTTAAGGCAGATCTATTTACTCTGTGTCCTCTAAACAGCAGAAAAAGCTGAAGACAAGCAGGGGAAATATTCTGTGGACAATTCGTGAATTTCTGGGAAAATGAATTACTAGCAGTGTGTGAAAGACAGAAGTTTGGATGTTAAAAAGGGTATTTGTATTAGAGGGGCTCAGATGGTTGTAACCTAGTCTGAGTGCCTCATGCCCATCAAATACTGTGTAGGGCACCAAGATGGTCCCTGGGTGGGTTTCCCCTGGGGGCAGGTGTGTGGATATTTGGAGCTGCAGAACCCAAGAGGCAGGCATCAGAACCCTTTGTGTGATTCATAGCCTACGGGACTGCATGTTTTGCTCTGTTTTGAAATCTTCCTTTGCTAGATGACTGTGAAAGAGCATGGAAAAAACAAATAACTCTTTTTAAAAATAACATTATTGGGATGGTGACATTCAGTACTTATTTTGGCTAGTGTAGCTCTTTCTAGTAATTTCATTGTAGCTCTCCTCCCTCCTGGGTGTGTTTTTGGCTTGCATTTAACAAAGTGCAATTGAATCTGAACACTTGGCCTAACTCAATGTGGTGCATGACTCCAAGTATCCTGGTATAAGATGAACATGCGCTTTTGCATTCAAGGTTGGGTGGATGTATCATTGCATTTCTCCTCTTTCTGCCTTTTTCTGTTGGAGGTGCCGCCTGTTAGCATTACATCAGTGGCTCCCAGGAACGCTACCTTCTACCAAAGGCCTTACACAAAGTAGTTGTTCTTGTATTGTTTGTGCTGAAAGAGCTGATGTCATGCCAGCTGATGTCATTGTGTGCTTTGTGTAATCACTATGGAAACTGGACAGGTGGGAAGCCTGGGGCTGATGTAATTGCTGAATGAGGTGTAGAAAGGTCTGCTTTTCTTGTGCCAGTTCTGTGGAGCTGCCCTCCTGAAAAAAAAAAAAGGCAGGGGTGAGGTGAGAAATGATGTTTAAAAAAGCCAGCAAGATGTGCAATAGAGCCAGGGGAGGCAAGAGCCAAAAAAGTGACTTTTATCTCCTCCCCCCTTGGATCCATTTCCCAATCCATATTAATGTCCTAAAAATAACTCTTGCTAGATATTTTCAGGTAACCAGGGCAGAAAAAGGAGAGCTGTTTGCCACACGTTAAGTGAGCACCTCAGTTGCTGTTAGGTTACAAGGAGGAGTTTTCTTTTGTTCAGCAGCACAAATGTGTACGGACCATTCCCCTGAGCAATGCTGGTGTGAGCCACACCTGCCCCTCCTTGGCAGTGTTGGATGGGGGGCATGTACTGGAGGGCTTCTCCCAGCAGTGGGGTAGATCTGCTGAGGACAGGTAAAGCTAAAAGTCTGTCCCACCTGTTTTGCTGCTCTGCTTTGTTGTGCTGCTGGCCCATTTGCTTGTAGTTTTAGTGATGGTTTCCTTCTTGGAAAAATGTGTTTTTTCTCCCCTTCCTCCCATGGGCTCCCAGGTGAGGCAGCCCCAGTGCACTGATGTTACATAGAGGTGTGTTTGTTTTATGAGCCTGTTCCTTGGCACAGTCAGCCTTGTGGAAGGGAGAACAATGTTTGCCACTGATTCATGCCACCCTTGCTGCTGGCAGCCGTGCCCAGCATCAGTCACTGACAGTGGTGATGGGGACAATAAAGGCAGCTCCATTCCTGGTCGCTCCTGCATGTACTCTGAAGAAAGGTGGGGAACTTGGTGTGTCTAACCAAAATATCTGCTTGGTCTCTTCCCAGGAGGACTCAGCGGTTTCAAGCAGAACCACGAAAACCTCTGTGATAACTCCCTTCAGCTACAAGAGTGCACGGAGGGGGGAGGAGGGGGTAGTGCATCTGCCATGCCCCCCACGCTACCTCAGTCCATCCCCACAACACCGGACATTGAGAATGCCGAGCTCACTCCCATCCTGCCCTTCCTCTTCCTCGGAAATGAACACGATGCTCAGGACTTAGAGAAAATGCAGAGGATGAACATAGGCTATATAATCAATGTGACCACCCACCTGCCCCTGTACCATTATGAGAAAGGCATGTTCAACTACAAGAGGCTCCCAGCCACTGACAGCAACAAGCAGAATCTCAGGCAGTATTTTGAAGAGGCTTTTGAGTTCATTGGTAATTACCCTTGACTGGAAATACTCCTGTTTTTTTACCTGTTGTAAGAATCTGGAGTGAATTTTATGCTTCACTAACTACCCTGAAGGCTGTGTAAGACCATATTTACTTTTGTTTAGGTTGTCAGAAATGCTGAGCACCTCATGTTTCTACTCATTCTCATCTCTGGCATATCCAGTTTAGTAGCCCAGGGGTACAATTTTTATCCATTGGTAGTGATGCCTACCTCCAGGCTTCCAAATTCAGAGACCCCAGAAAACTGAGACTTTTATCATCCCCTATTCTTGATTTCTTTGTGTTCCTAGTTTCCACGGTGGCTTCCAGCCAGTTTTTCATAGTAACTATTCTTAATGATGACTGAGTCTTTCCTAACTTAATTTTGTGAGAAACACGACAAACTTTCACACTTCACTTGTTCTACTGTTAGATTTTTAACTTCAGAGTGTATGTGTGGATGAGTGGATTGTGATGAAAATGTGTATTAATAAGCCTCTAAACCCTGTAGGCTGTGTGAGCTAGTTTACCACACAGACATGCAGCTTGTTGGGGAGGTTGCTGAAGAAACCCAGCAATGTTACCTGTGTTGCTCTGAACCTTGCTATTATCCATGCAACACAACCTCAGCCAAATTTACTTGTGTATTCAGCTCTGGTCATCTTGGCTAAAGCCAGATGGCCTCTTTAAATAAGACTTGTTAGTAAGGACATCAGTACGTGATAGTGAAAGCTTTTGGGGACCTTTGCTAGCCTTTCTGTATATCTTTGTGCGCCCAGCTTTTGCAGCACAGTGAAAGTCTGCTTGTGCATCCCCAGCACAGATATGTGTCCTGAGAGGTTTTCTGAAATACGCTAGGGGACCACTGACATAATTTTATTCTCTTGTGCTGAGGCTGGACTAATCTCTCTACCAATACTTCAGGCTCAATAGTGCATGACTAGACAAAGGAAAGTAATGTGCTGTGTCACAGCTTAAGTCCTCAGCTGATCCCATGCAGAAGTGTGTGCAGAGCCATCTTCCTTCCTGCCCTCAAACCATCAGTGTTTATGGCCCTTGAATCAGGGTGTGGGGTACATGGCTCTGTGGGATTGCTCTTATGCTCAGCTGGCATAGGAACTGGGTCCCACGCAGGAGGTCTGAGCTCAGCATATTCTTTTGAGCCCATCTGCCCTTGCTGTATGGCTGGGAAGGGACTTGCTGCTCTGAAGCAGACAGCTTGTCAACCTAGTCCAGCTGTGTTTCAGTTTCAGGAGGTCATTTTGTGCTGGTGCATGCAGGCTGTAGCCATGCTACTTTAGTGAAGGTAAATAGGTAAATCACTGCTTACGCTGCAGTTCTCGTGGAGTGCAGTATTAGAGCTTGAGTCTTACCACTGAGAGCTTCTACCAGGGGCCCTTGGGCTTGTCCTCTACAGTAGAGGACCAAAGGATCTCTGCTTAAAAGCGAATTTTACCTAGTGCTCCTAACTCAGCCCTGGTTGTAGCAGTAATGCAGTTGGTGCCCCAAACTGCTGGTTGTTATGTGCATGGGAAGGTGAATGCCTCCTTCTTTGGGTGAAGGGAAGTCCTCTCTGAGGGCAGGAAGAGGGAACCTCGCTTTGATTCTTTGAGAAGAAAAGAGGGGTCAAGAAATCCAGCAAAACCTTGAACTTTGAATTCAACAAGATAAGGAGATGCAATAGCTTAAGTTTACATAAAGAAATTGCAGAGCTCTAATGAGGCCCTTTGGAAGTGGGGGGAAGATTTCTGCATCCAGCATCCTTGTGAACTATAGGATTAGTACTCTCAACCACTAAAAGATGTTTGGCTTATGACCTTATCAAGGGCAGAGAAAGCAGCTTTGCTTTGAAAAGGTTTAGAACGTGTTTTAAAAGCCATTTTTCTTTCATTTTTAAAAATTACAGCTTCAGGGTCTTTTTTTAATAAACAAATATTTCTCCATTGAGAGTTTTTTTTTTATTTCCCCGTAGCAAATTTAGACAGCTGGGGAAGTAACTAGTCAAAGATTTCCTCAGGGTAACCTTTAAAACGTATTTCAGAAGATTTGGGAATGTTTAAACAGCAGATCATTGATCTGTTTCTTTAAGTAGGTCTTGAAGAAACAACAAGCAATCCTTGGTTTAGCTAAGACTAAAGCTATAGAAAGTGAAATCATCAAAACTTTTAGAGAAGCTGTTTAAAAATACATTAGAGTTTCAACTTCTTAGAGTTTCTGAAACACTAACTAGCAAAAATGTCTAGAAGGAAGTTAATTTATGCTTTTACAATGCAGGTTGAATGTGGTGTAGAATGAACTATATTCTTGGTTGGATTCATGCCAAAACTTGCAAATATGGCTTTCTAATAGATGTATTGGTATCAACTGAATCTGAAAATACCTGTTTTTTGGAAAGGTAGAGTCCTGCTTTGAAAGAAAAGGAGGTTGAGATGCTGATGTAATGCAGCGATGTTGTGACAAAGGTGGAGATGGAGCCTGAGTTGCCTTGTCTTAGACCTTGACCTCCTAAGTAAAGTTCCCTGGTAGTGCATGTGAGCATCACAACAGTGTGTGTCAGTGTTCAGTTTGTCTAATAAAGAGATAAAAGTGAATGTAAGAATTTTCAGTGATAGACTGGCCTGTGTGTTTCATATTCAGTCACTGAAACCCTGAAGGAATATGGACTGGTGGGGAGGGGGAGGAGTTGCTGCTGTGCTTGTGATCAAATAAAGAGATTTTTCGTGTTTACTCTTGGTTGCAATGAGCTTTTTTTATAACTTACAAACTGGCAAAAATCTTACTTTCTTCTGTCTTTCTAATTTCCAGAGGAAGCTCATCAGTGTGGAAAAGGTCTCCTCATCCACTGCCAGGCCGGTGTCTCCCGATCTGCCACCATAGTTATCGCATACTTAATGAAACACACACGTATGACCATGACGGATGCCTATAAATTTGTAAAAGGCAAACGACCAATAATTTCCCCTAATCTTAACTTTATGGGGCAGTTGCTGGAGTTTGAAGAAGATCTAAATAATGGTGTTACACCGCGAATCCTCACACCAAAGTTGATCGGCGTAGAGACTGTCGTGTGACAGCAAAGCTGCAAGGAGGCGGCCAATGAATGGGTTAACCTTTTCTTCACCTAATTTGGGGCTGTGGTGGGTGGGTTGCAGGTTTTTCTTTTTAGCTTTGGGGGGGGGGGGGGGGAGAGGCTCTAGCAAACATTTTTCGAGTAAAAAAACCCTTTTTTTCTAAGAAAAGGTTTTTAAAAGAGATCCAAGAACTTTGCCAATTTTGGGATGCTGTTGTGACTTCTTCCCAGATGCTGGCAGAGCAAGGCGGCTTCAGAGCAAAAGGAGTAATTTTAAAGTCAAAACAACAAGAAGAAGAAACATTGGTTGTTTTTTTTTTCTTTATATTTTTCCATCCTCTCCAGCTACCTGTAGAGTTTATGACTAAGAAGTCTGTGCAGGTTCATAGACTGAAGAAAACTAAGTTGAAGATGAAACACAAAAGAACCAAAACAAAACAGGAAAAAAATCTTCCTGAAACGTAAGGGCCTTCGTTCTGCGAAGGCTTTGTTAAAGATAACCTAGCTAAATGCTCACCAGTGCAAAGGAAATCAGAGCAGCTTAAAAAAGCTGCAAGGCACTTTTCACACTCCTGACTCAAACTGAAGAGGAAAAAAAAAAAGTTTATTTGGTGTGCTTCATGTTCCAATTCTATTTTTCTATTTTGGGGTATAAGGTTTTGACAGTAAGGGACTTTGATCATTCTATGCCATATGCCTTCACTGGCTTCTTGTGCAATAATAATTTGGGGTCTGTTTTGTGTGTTTAAACCAATTAAAATTGGCTGCCCACTAATAATAAAATACTAATTTCTAAAATCTAATATTGCAACGGCAGCCAGCTTGGTTCAGAAAGGATAAATGAGAGCAATTATTGTGTTCCTTTATATGGTTTTGATCCTGGTTACAGTGCCATAACCCTGTTACATGTGTATATCAGAATGTACAAAAATTGAGAACGAGTAAAGTTTATTTAAAAATATTTTTCGCACAAAATATTGGTGTGTTTCAGTTGTCTATGTAAAAATATTTGATTATAAAACAAAAAAAAACTTTTGGGAAATGTGTGTCCTTTTTATTTCTTTAGCAATTTTACATTTTCTTTCTATCGGATGGGATTTTGTTCTGTTCTTTTTGTTTTGTCATTTGTTGTGCTTTACATTTCCCTTTGACAAAACTGATATCTTGTTTGGCATTTCTTCTTCAGTGTTTTGTTCCTGTTTTCTGCTGGTGGAACACTTTATTTTCTACTGTAGTCTTGCACGTTTCAATTTCTGTAACTGGATTTTAATCTCCTGAAAGTACATCAGTTTTGGGGCTGCTCAGCTGCATTAGCATTATTGGTGAGGGCTCTTTGAGACAGACCTGTGGTTTCTACAGCTCAGTAGCCATTTGGAAAAAGTAACTAATAAACATTCTCCACTAATTCCTTTCCATCTTCCTGCAATTATCTTATTTTCCATGTTGCAAAATTGTCCGATTTCTAGAAATATGTTGGTCTCTTGTGTGCTTTTCCCTGGCCTCTCTACAGCCTGCTCCTTCAGAGGTTCCACGATTCATGGGATCTTTCTCCTGGGACTTTCCCCTCTGTCTTGCCCATCTTTACTTCATCCCCTTCCTTTTCTAGCTGTGTCAGTATGAAGTGTGGTGTGTATTGTAGGGCTGATGTTTTTGCCTGACAGTGTCCCTTAGGTGGCTGACCTTTGCTTTCTTTCTTTGTTTTTACATTTTTCTTAACGTGATGTAACCTGATCTCTTCTGGACTGTTACTGATGCTAAAGTTTATTTGTATGAGCCTAAAATGAGATAGAAAACATTTCTCCTATGATTCTATTGTGCAAACTGGTACATCCCAGAAATTCTAGATGAAAATGTAGATGGGCTTGAACCAAGTTTAAAAAAGGACCTGCTGGAAAACTGATGTATAATCATATTAGACATGTATGTTTTTGTGGACATTTTACTTAAAATGTTGTTACTATACAGATATTTTTTCTTGAAACTTTTCCCTTTATTAAATTATTTTTCTACTGGAACTGATTTTTTAAATTTTTCTTTTCTACTATCAGTATTGGTCCTTTTGCTTAAACACCCTTGGCAGTGAGCATTGCCTGGGCGACCAAAACTCTTGGACTGTGACTGCTCCTGGGGCTAAGGAGACACTGGTTGGACAGAGAAATCACCATTTGCTGGTTGACAGCCTTCATGCTCCGGGAAGAAGGAGATCCCTTAGCAAAGAGTGTCTCTTAAGGAAGATCCCCCCCCTCTCCTTTCCTTTCCCCTTCTCCTTGCATTTGGGCTCAACATCTTCCAACTGTTCTCCATGAACTGCAGGTGCTGGTTGTTTCATAGCAGGGAGGAAATTAGAAAACCCCTTTGCTGCTTGCCAGGAAAGCAAAAGCAGCAGTATCAGGGCTGGTTGAAAAATTGGTTCTTTTAGCCTGTGTTCATGGTGCTAGGTGTTGTGTAACAGTGCTGGTGCTCTGACAGGTGAACAAGCTACTCGGCAAGAGGAGCATACAAGTTGCCTACCTGGGACAGCTGTCCTAGGCATGACAGGAAGGAGGATTTGATTCAAAATTGGTCTTCCCTGTTAGTACTGTTTTCTTGTTTCTGTGCTAAATGGCCTGATGTGAATGTTTCCAGCAGGAAGAAGGGCTTGTCATGCTGATGCGACTTGTGATGTCCTCACTGGTTCAGCCTCAGCCACCACAAGCTGTCTTGGATCAGGATCAAGTTTCAGCCATACAAGTTCATGCGTTTGATTCTTACTTAAGCCAAAGAGTAGCCCTGGCAGCCCTGAGTTAAACACAACAGAGGATCTGATGCATTTAGTTTGGTAAGGCTGACCAGTGCTGTATGCACGAACGTGGAGTTTGAAGGGCTTGCTCAAGTTGCAGAAACCCCATCAACCTTTGTGCTTGTCACTGTGAGAAGTAGTGAGTATAGGATAAAACTTGCCTAATTTTGCTCTCTAGCGGGATGAACTTGGAAATAATAGGACAGGGCAATGTGAGGTTGTGAGTGAGTAGAATTTGCTTTGCTGTCAGTCTGTTGTAGCAGGGACATGCTGGATCAAACCCCTCTTTTGTGTGGATCCAACTACCTTGGAGAGTACTGGAGCTCGGCTAGAGGAGAGGAGCTCAGGAAGATTCTCCTTTTCTGGTACCCAGTATCATATGTATCAGTAGAAATCCCCTGTGTGAACATCACACGCTCCTAGCCAGAAAAAAACAGGTAGAGATTTGCCCTGATTTCTAAGAGGAAAAAAGGCTGAAGGAGTAGGTAGGCGCATTACCACTGGCTGCAGCACACTTCCAGCCTCTCAACTATGGGGCATGGTTAAAACAAAATGCAAATTAGGACAATCATTCAGTAAGCTTTGATGTCATGTTATGTCAGCAAGGACAGGACCTGCTCTTCCCCACCCAGCATCAGGATTGCATGCTTGTGTGTGACATATAAAATAGGTACTGTCCTGGAAAATTTGGTTTTTTCTTAACTTATTTTCTATTTCTCCTCTTAGGGAGCTTGGGATAGACCCCAAGTGTTTGTTTCTGAGGGCATTGCCCTCAAGACCTAGGTCTCAGGCGTGCATACCTGAGACGTGCATACCTTGCAAAGCCAGGCAGGGTTCTCAGAGCAGTTACTGAATGGTGGACTGTCAGTGTATGAGTATTAAAAACTGCTCTAAATCTCTGTTAAGGCTAAAACTATTCAGTTCATTGATCTTGCAAGCTATTCCCATTTTGAGGTTGAACTTTTGGAGCCCAGAAATTGTTTAACTTTCCATACTAATTATATCATATACTTTATTCCACTGGGTTTTATTGGGGACTGAACCAAATACCCCTTTTTGTCTTGGTGGTTGATTTTCAAAGGCTTCATATGTCTTTACCTTTCACAAATTATGTGCTTAACATCATTTGAGGAAAGACGAATCAAAGATCCCTCTCCTACTGGCTTGACAGGTGTAGTCTTAGGAGTATTTCAAGATGAAGCCATCATGGAGGAAGTGCATCCTTAGCTTATGGTCACGAGATCTGCCAACAATTGTTTGTAGGTTGGTATATTAAAAAGTATGTACAGGAGCTGGCATGCTGAGATCAGAGATACAAAGTGTGTCTGAGCAGACTGGAAGTGTTTGGACCTCTATTCCTGCTCGGCTGTGGTGGAGCTGGCTTTCAGCGTGTGCCGTAACAGCAGCAGCCTCCTCAGAACTGAAGATGCTGGTTCAGTAGAGAGGACAAAAATAAAACACTCTATGTCTTCATTGAGTTAAGGAGGTAATCAAAGACAGATAGCAAGTAGTCAATGGCTATCTCATTAGCAGGTATTTGCTTTCCTGTGGCATGTTTGCCTGCTGCTCTTGTAGCTACCAGACAGGAGGTTACTGATGAGCAGTTTTCTAATAGTTTGATCACAGTGTGGCAGCAGTAGTCAATAATTAGAGCCCTTGTTTTTTCCCTTGAGCATACTGCTGTGGGCAGTAAAGGGAGGTCATTCAAGCCCTACTGTGTTCCTAGGAGCAGTTTTGAGTGCTGCAAACACACAGCATCCTCCCAGTGCTGAGTGCAATCTTAACCTCTCTGCTCGCTCAGGTGCTCTTTTTGCTGAAAGGATGCTTTCTTCTGCAATTTCCTCTCCCTCTAATGGACTCTTGTCCCAATGGAGTATGAGGTGGAAGAGCAGACTCCTTTCTTGCCGTGATTTGGCTGTCTTCTGCATCTTTCCCAACTATGTCATTCCTCAAATTGGAGGAAAGCAATTTAAAGCCGGTCATTTTCAAGTTGTACTACAGTAGGGTGAATATTTGCAGCCACCCTGATGGGTTCCTGGTTTGATTTGAGTGTTGCCTAGGCAGCGTCTCTACCAGGGAGGCCAGAGCCCAAGACCATCTCTTTCAGCAATTCCTGCTGCAACCACCTCCTTGCTAAGGACAAGGGATGCTGTTGGGATGACTAATTGCATATTGCAATCACCTGCTGAGTAGCACGCGCATCTGTAGTTGGTGCTGCCCAGGGTAAGGGTAAGGAGGCCTGTCAGGTGTGCAAAGAGCTGTAGCGGTATATGCACAATGTGCAGCCAGAAATCCTGCTGGTGTCTCAGTGGCTGATCTTTTCTTTGCATTCTTACAGAGCCATTATCGTGGGCTATATAGAGATATGGTCCCCTGCCTCAGAAGCTATCTGAGCTCCTGTCCAATTTGGCGAAATCCAGTCAGGCTTAAATCCTTCATCATGAGATGCCTGTTGGTTCGATGTGTTCCTGGAACGTGATGTGAGTTTTATCAGAGTGAGTATGAAGCCTGTGTAGGGATGGGTTCATTTTGGTGACAAGGAAAAACAGCCTGAATTTTATTCCCGGGGATAAGAATTGCAGTATGGGGGGAGTTGAGTGCAGTACAGAAACACTTAAAAAACCCCCGCGTGATTCAGGGTGTAAAGTTAAAACATGTAATGAACTATTTCTGATAGATAAAACACTAAACCAGAGGTTGGATGTAATTTGACTCATATGCCTTGTCTTCACACTTCTACTTGCCATATCTTAGCTTCTTTGATTGTCTATATATAAGAGGTGACATTTGAGAGCATGGATTTATCATGAAGATTTATTTGTCATGGACAGATGAAGGAGCTGTCTGGCACTTGGGGGTTTCATATCAAATTGCACTTCTGGCAGACACCAGTGAAGTGTTTTTTAAAGAGGATCACATTGTAGAGCAGAGTAGTAAGTTGCTATAACGATGAACAGAGGTTTGTCTGTGATTCAGGGACACTGAATAGACAGACACTGGGTTTATAAGATCTCTCTCTGGTTCCGGACACATGCAGATACAAAATGTCTAGCCAGAGGCATAGGCAGCAGCTTCTCTAAGGACATGTTCTCCTAATTTGTTAAAATTTGTTGGGGTGATGGAAGAGGATGCTGGCATGAAAAAACATGAGATATTGGCAGCTCAGCTGAGGAGCTTGCCTGGAGCTCTTTACATTTTCAGAGGTCTGAACAAGGTCTGACAGGCCTGAAAAAAGCTTTGCCCTGCTAGCATCCATTTGAAAGCTCTTTTTCAAGGCATCCAGTTTTGATGCAGTGCTGTGCATCTGTCTCACATTGCTTTGGTCTGTCTTGTAATACTCCAACACCTGAGACAAAACTGTTGCCATTACTGACAGTAGCTCCTAGGGAATTGTTTCTAGGGGAAGGCAAATAAATGCTGAGGAACACATGAACAGTTCATACTCCTGCTCCAAACTGTTCTATGTTTTCAGCTGTGATCCTTGAGTGGTGAGGACTGAGGTGACAGCCAAGCCATACCGTGGAGTACAGCTACACTTCAGATATTGATCCTACTGGAATGCAACCTGTGGAGAAACTCCTCGGGGCTGGGGTCTGTGACAGGGTCTGAAAGGGAAGCTCCTTGCAGTGGGTAGGCTGTTGCTGCCAGCAGATTTGGCTGAACTCCTGCCCATGTAGCGTCATAAAAATTTCAGAAAACTTGAAAAGAGAGCCCTGATTGCTGCTCTGATTTTTTTTTATGTGTATTGAAGTTTTGATGCACAGTCGTAAATTACCTTTGTCAGAGCATCTAGGCAGATGATAAGCTTACGGCTCTATAGGAACTGCATGAAACATAGTGTGTTTACTATAAGATAGGATTGGTTTTTTTCTGGGACTCCCTCCCTGCCCCAAAGTATCATCTATGCTTGTAAATAACACTGTGGAAACAGGAGGCAAGACATCCTTTAGACAGGTGTTGTCCCTCCCATTTTGTAGCTGGTGTGAATGGAAGGGATGTCCACGGTCATAAAGTGCAGTGAGAAACCGAGGCCAGGCGTTAGTACTCCTCTTGCTTTACTAATACCACAAACCCATTTCTTAAAGCTTCAGCTGGTTGTTGATAAATGTGATTAGCTACAGCTTCAGAAGGTGAGGTCCTTTGCCTTGAAGCTTCAGGAAATTTGGTCCTCATTGTGTCCAGCTGTCCTGTATGCACCAAAATGCCAAAGCAATTTTAGCTTCAGTAAAGTGACACTGAGATCTTATTAGTGCCATTCACTAAACCACTTTCTACTGCTATATGATCATTAGCAAACAGTCTGTACCTTAACTCTAAATGAAGAGGAATGCATATGTATTTACTGTCCTATATTTAATGAAGCCATGATTACACAGAGATATGGAAGGGCCCGTTTGGGTACTTTGCAGAGAAATGGCACCAAAATAGTTGTAGTGTTGTTTCTAATTGCAGCAGATGAGCAGCCTGGATTATTAATCCTCCCTATCAGCAGCACATAGCACCAGAATAGCCCTGATCTCAGCAAACCTGCATCTAGCCCTGGCCTTCTCTTTTCGATGCATTTGGAAAAGACAAGCTTCCAGCACAGCCCCTAAGGGACTTCCAATTGACCCAACTGCCTTTCCACAGTGGAGATGGCCCAGGGCATGAAGGCCATTTCAGGGTACTAGCAGGGTGCACACAGATGCCTGTGAAACCCCAACTTTAGTGCTCAAAGCAGTGGTTTGGCAGGTCCTGCAGTATAGGTGGTCATGCCAGTGAGTGGTGACCAATTGTACCAATGTCTCTCATAGCTCAGGGCGTGTTGAAGCTGCTGTCCATGCAGGTGACCATCAGCTGTACAGGACAAGTATGTATCTGATGAGAGCTGTGCTCACTGGGCCCACCAGACCAGGACATGGCTGGCATGGCTTTACATGGCTACGGCCTTGGCTTTAAAGCCAGAGAAAATAATTCAGAGAGAGCTGCTGGGCAAAGGACCCATGCTGTTGTGCTTCTCCCTTCTCTTTTCTTTTTCTACTTTTTTTCTTGGACACTTGTACAAAGCTTTTCCAGGGGCTATAATGAGTGCTGTTAACAAGCCAGGTCTGTGATTTCTTGCTGTCCTCAGTGACTTCAGTCTAAGCTGAGTTTGCAGAAAACGCCTCTCAAGAAACTGTGCAAGCTACTCTTGAAAAGTGAACATTTTCAGTTACCCTGAAATCCTTGCAGTAGGAACCTGGAGTCAGTTGTTACATGGATGAAAAAGCTACCATTGGGGCTTGATAGTTATTCAGGAAATGTTCCTGCTTAGGGCAGAGGCTGTGTAGTGCATCATGAGATGAAGAGTGCTGCCTACCTGGTGTTACAGGATGGAGGAAAGTTGTGCAAAGACAGGGACCATACCAACACGGCAAGAACAAGTACCACTGTTTTGGCTGCTACATGGGGATTTAGTCTTCTGCACACATACGGTGTGCAGGTCACTAAGTGTTTGGTTTAGGATAGAGTAATGCCTGTTGAAGGCTAGGAATATTTCCCTCATTTTCTTCATTTTAATGGTGCGCATCCTGTTGGCTTTGAATGCTGAATCACAGTGTTCTGATTGAAAAACTGGCTGGCATTGGCCTGGGCAGGCACACCCTCTGCTGGGAAAAAAAATGGCTGGATGGCCAGGCCCAAAGAGTTGTGGTAAATGGAGTTAAATCCAGTTGGAGGCCAGTCACGACTGGTGTTCCCCAGGGTTCAGTGCTGGGTTCAGTCCTGTTCAATGTACTTATCAATGATCTGGACAAAGGGATTGAATGCACCCTTAGCGAGTTTGCCAATGACACTAAACTGGGTGGAAGTGTCAATCTGCTTGAAAGAAGGGAGGCTGTGCAGAGGGATCTGGGCAGGGTGGATCGATGGGTTGAGAGCAATGGGGTGAGGTTCAACCCGACCAAGTGCTGAGTCCTGCACTTGGGACACAACAACCCCATGCAGCGTTACAGGCTTGGGGAAGAATGTCTGGAGAGCTGCCTGGAGGAGAAGGACCTGAGGGTGTTGGTTGACAACCGACTGTATATGAGCCAGCAGTGTGCCCAGGTGGCCAAGAGGTCCAATGGCATCTTGGCCTGTATCGGAGACAGAGTGGCCAAAAGGACAAGGGAGGTGATTGTGCCCCTGTACTCAGCACTCATGAGGCCACACCTCAAATACTGTGTTCAGTTTTGGGCCCCTCAGTACAAGAAGGACATTGAGGTGTTGGAGGACATCCAGAGAAGAACAACGAGGCTGATGAAGGGGCTGGAGAACAAGTCCTATGAGGAGAGGCTGAGGGAACTGGGGTTGTTTAGCTTGGAGAACAGTAGGCTGAGGGGAGACCTCATCACTGTCTACAGCTGCCTGAAAGGAGACTGTGGTGAGGTCGGTGCTGGTCTCTTCTCACAAGTGACGGATGATAGGATGAGAAGAAATGGCCGTAAATTGCACCCAGGTAGGTTCAGTTTAGACATCATGAAAAATTTCTTCACTGAAAGGGTGGTCAGGTATTGGAACAAGCTGCCCAGGGAGGTGGTTGGGTCACCATCCCTGGAGGTGTTTAAAAGGTGGGTAGATGAGTTTCTTATGGACATGGTTTAGTAAGGGGATGGGTACAGTTGGACTTGATGATCTCAGAGGTCTTTTCCAACCAGATAATTCTGTGATTCTATGATCTTGTAGCACACCCTGATGTGGTGGGAATGTCGGCTGAATGCTACAGCCACTTGATTGGTATCAGCCTGGTTCAAGATAGGATTCAGCAGAGATTGGCCCTTTGCTGCTCATGACCCTGGAAAGAACTGCTTCTTGTAAACCATCTGATCCAGAGTATGTTGGACCTAATGTTCCTCCCAGCTGAATTCCTGGGATGACTGGGCTGGATATGGCTAGATAAGCCACTGGGGAATTAAGTAAATAAACTCCTGCTACCTTTGCCTTGCTTTCACTAGGATGACCACACATTTTACATGAGGAAGCAGAGAAACCATGACTTACTGAAATCTGTCAGAGTAAGGGTCATGTATGGAGAAACTGGGCAAAAAGATTTCTAGATCGCCTTAAAAACCTAAGGACACATATATAGTATTTTTACTTCTTTAACCTCACTTAGTCTATGTTTCTGGCTGCCAGATACCTTCAGTACCACTCCAGGCATATGGTCTACTTCCATATACGTGATGCTCTGCCTATTAAAAATCTCCTTTTTGTTTTAACTGGAAATGTTATTTCTCTTTGCTTCCTTTTTCGCCTTTAAGGTGAAAAAAATAAAGCTTTTATTGATCAGAGGGTGGAAGAGGCATAACGACCTTGCTTGAAAAGTATCATGCATGAAAGATTTTGAGAAGCAGAGGATGATACACACAGGGAAAACTGGGTGTGAAAGTGAGAGTCCCTCCTCACCTGGGTTTGAGAGATGATGTGTGATCTCTGCTGAGTGGTAAGGAATCAGGAACACTACCTCTGGCAGTTGGTAGCTGGACCTCTTGAGACGAGCTGTTGACCAGGGAAAGAAATGGGTCCTAGTTCCTGGACTAGGGCAAAAAAAATCATTTCACACACTTCTTTTTGTCACTGGTGTGTTTTAGAGAGATGGAAATGGTGACACAGGTAGAAAGAATTTTCTACGTGACCAAAAGTCTACCTTAGGCTCTTTCTCTGAGCAGCAGAGAGAGCTGGGTTGAGATAGGATACTTGCAGAAGGTAATGGAGACATTGTGTACCCATCCAAGGACTTAAGATCCTCCTGGAGCCTTCAGCTGCCTAGGGAGGGCCCAAAGCCAGCTGCATCCTGGTGACTGAAAGCTCATTGTATCCAGTTAGCTGGGAGACAAGGCTCGACATCCAGTCCGTCCAGTCCATCGGCAGCTTTGCCCACTGAAAACCATTTTGGCTTTTCTGCCACCCTTTCACTACGAAGGTTAAATTCTGTGGCCTCATAGAGGAGACTTGGCCACTTGGTCATTACCCTGATGACTCTGTCGATCTCTTCACAGTTTTCTTGCACTTATCATGAGAAGGTTCAGGTTTCAGTTCCTTAAAACTTTGTTGAACCAGAACTATTTAGGGCTAAAATTTTCCATACTGAGAGGATGTTGAGGGTGAGCACCCCTTTGTGCTCATCTGAAGCTGATTTACTCTATTTTCATTGTGTTCTTAGGTAATTCTCTTTTAACTTGAACTGGCAAAAAATTTTTGAATAAGATGTTTTGATTTTATTCATTAGGAAAATTAAAATAATTTGATTTTCATTAGAAACATGATTCATTTCATTAACAGCAAGGCATTGCATGGAATGCATAATTCTGATAAGGTTTTTGTTTAGAAAATAATTGGAAACCCCCCTTTTGATAAGTTCTGAGTGTGTCACTTTGACCGTTTTAGCAATGAAACGCTTCAATTGCTCATCCAAAGAAAGGACTTCATCTTCTGAATGTGTATCTAAAGCAAAGTAAAGTTGCTGTTGGAAAGAAGTGCTTTGACTTTTGTCAAAACTTTTCAGACGTCTGTAAATGAACTATTTTTAAAATGGGTTGGTGCAGACAGTTTTTGAAATGGTGGTGTTTATTCCAATAAGGAATGTCAATATTTCCCAGTGGATAATAATCCCAAATAGTAAATGTGAGCAGAGAGAGGAGCTTTGCCTGATTGGCTTATTTGTTTTACAGACTTTCAAGCGCACTGAGGCTGTGGATGTGCCTCCCTGGTGGGCTGGTGCAGGGTTTGTGTGGGTCAACAATGGGCTTGCTGATGTATAGCACCTTCCTCCACTGCCTGTGTCATGAGTGTGACCCAGATCTATTAATGAGGCCTGAGTGGTATGTTAACATCCAGAAATAGGGATGGTACTTTTCCAGGCAAGTTTGAGAGTTCACTTGTTGTTAGAGCCAGGTAGAACAGGGGTCTGGCCTGGCCTCGATGAGAGAGAGAAAACAGATGGAGGCTTCTATGTCCTGGTTGTATTGTCTTCAGGCAGTTTGTTACGTGGCATGGACCCCTAGTCATGCTGCTGCTTGACTTCATGGGGCTGTGGTTGACAAAAGAAAATATCTGTGTCAGAGGCTGACAGCACTTGCAAGGCTGCTGCATCTTGCCTAGAGAGTAGCTGTTGACACTATCTTTGTTCTACCAAGACTATGCATTTGCACAGGTGAGCTGAATAGACCTCTCTCCCTGAACTGGGTCTTAATGTGAAGGAGAAATTCTCTTTATAGAAAATAACACTATATTCTTAAATTCATCGTAAAAAATATTGACTTACAGTGGTTCCCAAGAGTTTCCGGCTTTCCCAATCTTCTACATTAGTCTTCTCAGCCTGCCAGACTTAGAAGGAATTGAAGCTTTTTTTTCTAGGTGACAGTATTTCTTTATTTCCTTCCTAGTGTTTGTTTGCCTGACCCTCTTTGGAGCATTCAGGCTAGAAATGTTCTGGTATGTTTACTACAAAAACATTCATTTGATATCCTGAAAGTAGTAGAATAACACCTTATAGGAGTTTTAAGTTTTCCGTCTTGGGAAGTGCAACTTCTCCTTTGCTACTGACTCTGGGCCTATGTTTGGGTTGGGCGTTCAGTGTTGAATCTCCAGGTAAAGGTCCAGCCCAGCTAGGAACCCTGGAAACTTTTGACTTCAAGCCAACATAAAGAAGAAACAATGCTGTGGCTGTAGTGGTGCTGTGTTCCCTCTCTGAGGGGTGTGATGTTCTTCAGCTCTTTCCAGGAACACATCCTGACCCAATTCTGGCCACCAGTGAATGCAGGTGTTACCGCAGGGCCTGCTCACCCTGATCAGAGATCTCACCTCACAGCTATGTCAGGGGAAGTTTCTTTGCTTCTGGTCCTGTTTCTGGGTAGGCAGACATTTATGTGCTGAGGTGTGATCTTAATTCTCATCCTCAGCATCCTCGCTTACAAGAGGAGGGAATTGCTTACATCTTGAGGCTCAGTGGTTCTCATAGAAAGCGTGGAGGGAAGAAGTTAGGTTAGGAATGCTCAAAGAGAAGTTGTGGCTTAAGGAGCAAAGTGCATTTCTCTGGATTCATCCTGAATGCGCTTGAAAAGCACTTGATGTTGCATGTGGTAACGGGATAGGAATGCTTATTAACAAGAACAGGAACATTAATATGTTTGTGAAACAATATTATGCAACTGAAATCAATATAGCAGTTTGAATTGCCAAAGAGCAATTGAAGAAGTACGGAGTATCAAAGTTCGTATGCTTGAAACCAAGACTCTTGCTTTGCCTGCAGTTGGTTTGCTCAGCTCCACTTACCTGGTGCTCAGCTGTGCTTACAGCTTTGTGCCTAAAGTGCTCTTCTTGTTCCGAGCTTCAGTGAAGGCATGTTTTTCCTATTGTAAGGTGCTCGTATGAAATCAAGGTATGCCTGAACACAAGCCTACAGATAGAGGCAACACGTGGCTTTTATAATTCAGAGCATTTAATTCATCGTGGGTAAAATTGTTCCTGTCATCTTTTCAGCTATATGACCTCCATGACTTTGTGCATAATTATCCTGGGTCTTTCAGAGATGCAGCAAAAAGGTTTAGGCATTCTCTTGGGATGATTAGTGCTAAATTAAAGGAGGCTTGATGTTTAGCAGTTGAGAAAATTGTGAAAGGAAGAAAGCAACATGTTGAAGCTGCTTTTTCTGTCATAAAAGAGAAAAAACAGTAAAAGCTGGTAAAAAATCTGCAAACAATTTAAGAAAATTAGATGAACATGTGCTGAAAAGAACAAAATTGTTCATAATTATGATGAAACCAGTCCTGTAGAGAAGCTGCCGTATAAGGCCAAGTTAGAAGCAAGCAAAGTAAGCCGAAAAGGGATTTTAAGATCTTCGTAATTCAGATATATATTCTTTAGTTGGTAATTTACCTCTTATTTCTTTAAAAAGCATCTGCATGTCATTTGCAGGAGAGCTACCAGGGACATTTGTTTAATTTCATACAAATAATTCCACTGATGAGGTAAAAGGTATAATTTTCCAGCAACATTGCTCTATTAAAATGTAAATTTAACTTCATGTCTTGTTTGCACAATTTTGAGTTTGTGTGCATGAAACTAGGATTGCTTGCTCAGAATTAATTTGTAGAATTTTATAGCATTTTTTGAAAGTTGCTAGCAAATTTTTTATAGGCCTATGATCACAGCGTTAGCAATCTAATTTCTTCAAAAGTGTCCTTGCAATTTGAGTAAATTTTTAAGAAAGTGAGAAAGGCAAGTCTTTGTACCATGGTGTTTTCTGTGTGGTTTTGACCAGTGGCTTCTGGAAAGATATATGTGATTTCTTGGAAGACCCCAATTAGAACTTGCCCAAATATTCAGCTGAGTAAACACAAGTTTAGAAACCAGAAAAATGGAGGATATCACTGAGATGTCCCCTCTGTCAGGTTGTGGTGGCTCATGGGCATGCTCAGCTTTCTGAGAGATGACTTCTCACCCCAGTGAGACTCAATGGTGGGAAGTCATGTACCTAGAGAGACAGTCTGCTGCTTCTCCATATACAGCTCCATGTCCTCTACCAAAGTCCAGATGACTGAGTTTGCAAATGTCTTTTTAAACATACAATTTTCCTTTTTACTGCCTTGGAGATGAAGTCCCTGAAGCTTCTAAGCTCCTGCCAAGTGAAACCCTCTCAAACCACCAATCTCATAAGCCCTGCAAACGCTGCGTGAAGCTGAAGGTCTTGGGGAGTTGAAGGCTTTGATGCTCCTTCCACACATCTAGTTCATGTTCCTCCTCTCCCAGGTTCTGGTTGTGTTTTATAAATGGAAACTTACAAGAAATTTCTAAAGACGAATATATTTTTTTTTCCTAGAACTCCCCCTTATTATGTTTTGAGCACTCAATTACCCTGCTCTGGATAGAATGCAGTATTTCTCAGAACAAATGGTCTTATTTTTTTCTTATCGGTCCCACTCTAACCCAGAAAATAAATCAGTGAAAGTTCAAATTCCAGTCTAGTTATCAAAACCACAATGTTGGAGCGATTATGAAATAAGCCTGTCTCTCTGTACCCATGCTTTAAAAATTACTCACTGATTTTGGCAGTTCAAGCCAAAACCTGTATACTTATTTGAAAGTGGCTAGTTATCAATCCAGATTTTCAGACTTTGTCATGGTTAGCAACAGTTTTTTATCACTTGCTTGCATAGTCCCCAACTCCGTGGATGCTAGTGACTGTCGGTCGTGCTTACAATTTGACCCACCTCAATCCACCAACAGCACATTTTTCCCTACTACTGGTGGTTCGTACTATTTATTTTGCTCTTGTTCAGCTTTGCTCCTTCATCATCTGCACTTAACTGACCCTAAGGCTGAATGCCACAGCAATAATCTTCCACAAACAATAAGATAAATTGTTTTCTGTCTCCCTAACCACATACTAGCTGGTTGATTGATTTATTTTATTTCAAGATTATTCAGTAATCCTTTAAAGCATTTCTTTCTTTCTTTCTGAATTCAAATAAAGGGGATAATTAATGTAATTATTTTATTAATGTATTTTACATATTTTTTTACCTTATTTGTGTTGAGGTTTTTATATCCTTACTGCATTACAATCCTGATGGCAACACCGGGTTTTGAAATTGCAGTGAAAAACTTAAATTAGCTTCTAAGTCAGGAAGAAGTAAACCTTATTCTTTGCTTCTAAGTTACTCTGACTTCACAAATTCAGTTTCTGAAGCATCACATCCCTGCGACCTTCTCCCTTCTTAATGGACTGCATGCTCTTTAAGTTTCTACTTGATAAACTAATTTGACTTTGAGTATTAACTCTGTACATTCTGTTGATCAGATGGCTTGGCAGAAGGGTGATGGGGCAAGTCCATCTGTATTGTCAGATCACATATCAAACCCAGCCAAGCCAGGTAGTTCAAATGCCTGGGAAATACTGGTGGCATATGTGAAATGAATCAGTTTAAGACATGTGTGGATTTGTGTCAGTAAGACCTAATTGTAGATTGGAACCTGCAGTCCTCCATGGAAACCCGCTTTTTTTACCATGTAGGCTATTTAATGAATGGCAGATGAGTCTGTATAGTTTTCATTCAAAGACAATACTGTTCATGGGCTGTATGCTTGAGCAGGGAAAATGAATTACCTTTCCTTTTATTTGTTCCTAAGTAACATAGTGGTACTGCCAGCCAGCCTGGAGGAAGTTTTTGCAATAACACTCTTGCCCTCAGTGATCACTTGCAGTCTATGAAAGTTACATAAAAATAACAAAATCTGCTGCCAGAATCTGTAGATGCGTTTTTTGCAAATCCTGAAATAATGTCGAGCCATAGTAATTGCCACCAGGTGGGGCTGAATGATATTTCTGAATGGCGTAAAATTTGGGATGAGAAACAGTTGAATTAAATATTGTGAATGAAGCAAATTTAAGGCATTTAAATAAGAACTAGATTTCTGGAGAGTAAGCAGAACCACAGTACTGTCTCTACATCTTCCCCTGGTTGATCGTGAAGGAGGGACTTGGTTAAGAGGGCAGAAGTTAGGATTGGACTTGCACAATAAATAGCATTTTTTTAAGTGATTGAAAAGGGTGGAAATTGGCAGTTGGGAATAAGAATTTTTATCAGAGAAAGTGATATGTTGATGAAATTGTTATGAAGTGCTTATCAAGGAACTTGGAAATGATTTTGAGTCTGGGACATCTGCACTTTGGCTGAAAATGTCTGTATTAAATACTGTGATAGTGGTCCTAGTTCATCCTAACATAATGCTCAGCTTTTCTAACAGATTCCAATGTTCCCGGTGCTTTTCCTTAGAAAGGGAGCTGATTGGGGAGGGTGAGATACCATTTCACCCAAGTATGAAGTCACAAAAATCTGTGTTGCCTTGTGCTCTGCCTCTTATCCCTGTGGCAGATTTGCAGACATTCCTGATGATGAGATGCAGCTCCCATGCTCCCTCTGCTCTTAGGAGCTGCTCTTTCCCAAGGAAGCCTCAAGGGTATACAGAAATCCAACCTTTCATTATAAATGTGGCATGAAATTGGAGTAAAGCTGAAATTAAAAGGGAATTAAATTTTGCAAAATGCTAGGTGTCACATAAAACTAAATAGCCAGTGACTGGTGTGAAGCACAATCTCATCATAAAATCATGTCTTATCTAATTAGATGTAATAGGATCAAAATATCTCAATTAAAAATCATAAAATGACAATAGTTGCAGGAGAGTGTGAATTACAGCATGGCTATAACTCATGTAACTTGGTGTTACTTTTTGTGCTAGAAGTGGCTAAAGCAGCAGCTGTGGTGAAACACAGCTCTTAGAGCTACCTGACAGAAAGATGTGGGCTACTCAAAAGCGTCTAAGTTTGAGCACTCTGCTTTCAGAAAAAAATGAACTGTCTTCTTCAGGAGGGTCTCCAAAATGGCTCATTTTCTTCCAAAACAACTTCTCTTCCAGAACCTGAGTTTTTGGCTGTGGTTGGGTAACGCTGTGAGAATTGGTCATGCTTCTGCAAGATCTCATGATCACAGATCCACATTTTCCCCAGCTTTGTGGAGACCAAATGGATAAACACACAGGCTGAAGCTCCTGTTACCTTATACTATGTTTTCCTGGAGGGTTACAACAGAGTATGACCACAGGAGTGAGGACTCCTTCCTTTTCCACAGTCCTTGGAGGGAAGAGATCTTGCTGTTCGTGGCAGCAAAGCAGTGCTGTTGCCAGCTGAAATGCCATGATTGCCTCTGGCTTGGTGGCACAGTTATCTGGTGTTTGTATCAAGTAAAGGAGATGCTCTGAACGGAACCTGTAAGGACTAACAACATGGGCTGTTTCCTATTGTTGGGTAGGATGAGATTAATGCTGGTGGGAGGGAGCTCCGCGTGTGGGGATTGCTAGAGCAGAGTTTGTGTGGTTGGCTGCTCTTTGCTGAAGAGACAGGGAAACCTACCGCAAGGTAGGAAACCTACTGCAAGGGCAGTAAGGTCAGAATATTACGTTTTCTTTCTTCAAGGTACTTTGTAGCAGAATTTCCAAAAGCAAGAACATTCAGAATCTTGTTGGTAAATATTTCTATTTTGGCTTGTTTAGTGAATATGTTTGATGAGGTCCTTTTTGCTATCTGTAGTCCTAACATCTTATGGGACCCAATTAAGGCGGAAAAAGACAGATGTGTGGATGCTGGGACTTCTTCATGACATGATGGTGTACTGATGGAGCAATAACTTTAAACCGACAATTATGTGCCCGTGTATGAAGAAAAAAGCAGAGTTCCCAGAGAAAGAGGACCAAGAGAACTGGGAGTTTTTAAGAAGAATCCTAAAGCCAGCAACCACCAGATGAGATCATTCTGTCTGAGGATAATGTGGTTCTTGGAAAAGGTTTAGCAACTAATTAAGTTTTACTTTTCTGCTTATGTACATACACTTTCGGGTACTGACAGTGGGTGATTAAAGCGCATCCATTGCTTCATGCAATTGAAGTTTACTCAGTCCTTGCATATGGCCCCCTTGATCTGATGTATTGGGGTATGTGGGGCTCGACATTTGTGTATTCCTACAGATCAAGTGACCCTATACCTTGTGTATTTAGGCTCACTTACCTCCTCAAGGCTCTTTTTCATTATTTGCCCTTATTCAAAACTACTCTCACTGTTGGTAAGGAGGCAGCTGTGAGAAAGCAGTGACTACTTGATGCCTCTAAAGTGTTTGTGGGTAGAGAGAAGGATGGAAAAGTAGAGGAGATAATGACTGTTACGTCTTTCCAACAGCAAAGGATGTACAGGGATGCAAAGAATGACTTGACTTTAAAATACATTGAGAAACTACATGCTGATCTGTAAAATATTTAAGCTTCCATCATGCAGAAAATGAGGGATGGTGCCCTTAAATAACAGCCACTCGTGTATTTCAGTTTAATCTTGGCCATTAAAATGTAGCACAGCAAAACACACTGTGTCTCTACGTCTGCCTGTCCATAGACATCTAGTTATGTGTAATAGATGTTGGAGAGCAAAGTCAATAAATACTTTGTGTGTGGCTCGGCTTATACTAGTAAATAATCTGCTTTTGTCTTTTAGAAAATTAATGAAATCTGAGTAGTGAGAAATCGGTATTACATTTTGGCTGGGAAGCAGTAGTGTGCTGATTTTCCCATTCTCCCCCCACCTGTGCAGACTATGAGGTGCTTGTATTAGTGACATAAGAATGACTAAGGATTTTCTGCATTCACTTACATAATATCTAGTCCAAGTACACTTACTGTGGGGATACAGTTTTCCCTAGCATTAAATCACAGCCCTTTACAGTAAACCTTCTCAAACCTTTCCACTAGGCAAAGCTCCCTTTCACATCCAGCCATTAAGAAGTATGGCCTCAGCTTCATCTGCCCCCAGCCAAGTTAACGAGTTCCAGGAGAACAACATGTATTTTATGCATGGAGAGACAGTCCTAATAATGCTTCAGGCAGGTCTCATGAAAGTGCAGTAAATTCAGATGCCTTTTACCTTTTTTTTTAGTGGAAAAACTGTTCATCCATGAGGTATGAACAGGTCATATCACCAGAAGCCCCTGTTGAGAAAGGAACACAAACCTGCTCCCTAGAATTCGTTAGTTCACTACCTGTGTCTCAACAGACTGTAAAATAGTTTAATATTTTTACCGCCTTAGGAAAGACTTAGTCAACCTGACTGCATTATCCTATGTACTATCTCCATAAAGAATCCTCATGTATTTCATGCCAGTGAAGATGTCACGTCTTCAAGCTATCTGAGGCCTCCTCATGCCTCTGGGGTGAGGCATGTCTCAAAAACCTAGAATGCAGACTTTCCTCTGAAACAGAGGGAAGCTTATCGCTTGTGGTCTTAAAGGTGAATGGGAAATACTAAGGTGAGGGACTGGATTTTAAGACTGAACATAACAATGCCCTAGACAAACATAGATTGCTGGAGATGGGGGGATATAATAGTAGCTTGGCCATGTGGTATAGGTGGATCCTATGTTCCTGACTCCATGCATGAAATATTAAAAGGCAATTGTAATGCACAATGAACAGCATGGCATTGTCCCACATTCCCTAGCAGAACTTGTGCCCTTGCAGGGAAACATGAGAAAATAACAGAAGGGCTTGGGGTGTTGCCTTTATCCCCCAGCAAGGGAGATGATCAAAGGGGTGCAATGCTGACCACAAAGCAAGAAAAGACAGAAAAGTATTAATTAATCCAGGCGCTTATTAAAACAAAGCCCTCTTGCTTGTTCCAGCCTCGAGCCTGGCATGCTGTGATGAAGCAGTTGCCTGCATCCACCATTCTCCCACGGCTGAAAGAGAGAAGTTGTAGTAGTGCATGGAGGAAACATAGGTAAGAGCAAGCACTTGAGACTAACTGAACCTGCCACAGGATGTCACACCGATATGCGTGGGCACATCTGAGGGAACATTGATCTGGCAGCTTCAGATACAACTTGTGGAGGCATCTCTGAATGCAAAGTTCAGGTAGTTCAGCACACGGCATTTCCCGCTCTTCTTGGAGGGGAGATGAAGTGTGTGTGTGTTTGTGTCTCTGGCTCTCCATCATTGTCTGCCTGTTTACAAACTGAGTGCACTGGGGTTTTGTATATATTAATACTTGGCAGCTTACATAAATAGGCTTGTTGCTGATGCAGAAGCAGCAGTGGGCTCCAGCTTTCCTAGCTGTGACTGCTCTGCTAACAGAAATAGAAAACAGTTTGTAAGTCCTTCCGACTTTGAACACTGCATTGTGAGCCAATCTTTTAGATTAAAAATAGCATTTCCTTACACAGTCTCTTTTGGAGTGGCTCTGTATCTCCATTTTCCCTTCCTGTTCTGTGTTTAAATTCTGTGTTTAAATAAAGACTGATTAATTAATCAGGCTTTTCTCTGCATAAACGATGAGGATTTCTGGCAAGCAATCTGATATTGCTGTCTTCATGCTGTTCAGTGAAATTTAGGGAAAGCAAAATACTTAATATTGACTAAGAGTGGTGCAAGACAGTGCTGCAGGTTTTGAGAAGTGGCAATTATGTGTAAAATATTAGATAGATGCTTTACTTGAACTAATCTGGTTTTGGGATTGTCATTTTATTTTAACTGAAAATTTGTGATTCCTTGATCTAATATGAATTGGCAGGCTTTCCTTCAACTTTAAGGACATGCAGGGCCATGGCAGTGCCCAAGGTGGGATGCTGTAGCTGACTAGCCCAATGACAGGGTGCATCATCGTGCAGGCAAGCCCCCAGCTGGGGAAACTGAATATGGGGATAAATGACCCCACAGCTGGGCAGGGATAAGACTGCACACGGACATTGCCCAGTCTGACTTTTAATTAACCTCTGACTGGAAATTAGAGCTGTGGTTGCCCTATAATGGCAACTGGCTGGAAATGGGGACAACCTCCTCCTGGGAGAATATCCAATAAAGCACAGACACGAACCACTTGGCAAGAAGAGACGTAGTGGTAAGTACTGGAAGGTGTCATCCAGTCAGGGAGCCCAGCCCCAGGAGGAGAAAGGAGCCAGGAGATATCTAAATTGTATCTCCCATGAACCTTTCCCCAGTTAAAGGTAAGGCTATTACGTGAGAATCCACTGAGCACCTGAGCCTGTTTATGAGCCATGTAGAAGTCTCATGAGGCTGTTACAGGGACTTTGCACCACTTCATTTTTTTTTTTTTATGATGCTTAGGAGTGTCTTTTTTCCTTGTTTGGTTGGGGCTTTTTTAACCTCGATATCGACCAGAATTTGTGTCTGAAACATTTGGAGCTCATTCCTTCTGACAGCTCTGCATGGGAAGATAAAGAGGAAGGATTGTTTTGATATCTCAGTCATAAACTACATCCTCTATCATTGTGACTTATTAGATAAGACCCCAGGTTGATGTTGAGGGGTTGCCTGTGTTATATTCTCATTTCTGTACTGACATATTAGGCAGCCTTGCTAATCATGTTGTCTCCTTCTGCTTCTTCTTTTTCCCTTGTAAATTAAGGCTGATTATGCTTGCCTCCCTTTGTAACACACTTTAAAACCCACAGAAGATGATTGCTGTGGATGATCAAAGGAAAGTCTGATTATGCTGTTCAATGCTGTTCAATATGTTTTATTATTACAAGAGTTCTACTCTTGGAAAGCTTGAATTTACATTTACAGTGGTATGAGTCTAACTGAAAGCTCACTTTTAGTTGACTTCAAAGGACTTGAAATGAACGTTTTATATAAAGATACAAGCTTCATTTTTTTTTATTACTGGCTGCTGTAATTGCCATTTGCCTAAAAATGGCACTTAGTTCGCTTGTACTATCAGAGCATATACAACAGATATAAAAATGGTAGTGGCTGTTCTGGTTTTGCAGTAGGGACAGGGAGAGGATGCCACTAAATCTTAGAGAGAGTTCTGCTTGTAGTCATCTTCTGTAGCATTGGGCCTCAAAGTCTATTAGAAAATATTACAGTCTCCAAAACACAGCAGAAGCACCACTATAAAATGGTGACTGGAATCCATAGCTTCTTGAAGGCTTCTCCTCCTTCATTCTACAGAAATATTTGCGGGATCTCTCACAGGAAATAACTGTCGGTGATTGAGTGGCAACATGCTAAGAAGAATCATAGAATCTTCCAGCTGGAAAAGACCGTTGAGATCAGTGAGTCCAACTGTACCCAACTTCTGCTAAACCATGTCCTTCAAAAACTCATCTACCCAATTATTAAACACCTCCACGGATGGTGACTAGGCCACCTCCCGGGATGGTTACTCAACCACCTCCGTGGTCAGCCTGTTCCAGTGTCTGACCACCCTTTCGGTAAAGAAATTCTTCCTAATAACTAGTCTGAACCTCCCCAGGCACAACTTATGACGATTTCTTCTTGTGCTATCACCTGTCACTTGTGAGAAGAGATCAACACTCGCTCTGCCACAGCCTCCTTTCAGGCAGCCATAGTCAGAGATAAGGTCTCCACTCAGCCTCCTCTTCTCCAAACTGAAGAACCCCAGTTCCCTCAGCTGTTCCTCATACGACTTGTTTTCCAGCCTCTTCACCAGCCTCGTCAACTTTCTCTGGACACGCTCCAACACCTCAATGTACTTCTTGTACTGAGGGGCCCAGAACTGAACACAGTACTTGAGGTGTGGCCTCACCAGCGCTGAGTACAGAGGCACAATCACTTCCCTGGTCCTTCTGGCCACACTGTTTTTGATACAGGTCAAGATGCCATTGGCCTTCTTAGGTACCTGGGCACACTGCTGGCTCACATTCAGCCAGCTGTCAACCAGCATCCCCAGGTCCTTATCCTCCAGGCAACTCTCCAGTGAGTCTTCCCCAAGACTATAACGCTGCACGGGGTTGTTGTGTCCCAAGTGCAGGACTCGGCATTTGATCTTGTTAAACTTCATCCTGATGTTTTCAACCCATCGATCCAGCCTGCCCAGATCCCTCTGTAGAGCCTCCCTTCCTTCAAGCAGATCAGCACTGCCATCCAGCTTGGTGTCATCCACAGACTTGCTAAGGGTGCACTCGATCACTTTGTCCAGATCATGGATAAAGAAATAAATTAATCATTAATAAAGAAATAGCATGCTTGGGCATATGAAATACATAATATATACACCTTTTCAAAGAAAATAACCCAACATGGTGGATGATCTTGCATTTTCTAGCATTAAATCACAGCCCATTATTGCAATGATTCTCAAGCCTTTCCAGTAGGCAAAGCTCCTTTGCCATCTAACCTTCAAGAAGTGTGATCTCAACAACATCTGCCTCCAGCCCTGCGAATGAGTCTGAGGAGATGGGGCTGAGACTGTGATGGCTGATAGACTCTGTACCTTCCCATTTATTTGCACTGTCCAGTAAGTCTTTTGTGCATTAGGTCAGGTGTGTACCTGAAACCTCTACCCTTGATGTTCAGACTGTACATACGAGATACAGTAACAGCATGTCACGTGTGTATCAGTGAATGTACCAGTTTTAAAAAGGGTGCCTTATATGCATTTCTATCCCTTCAACACATGGAAATAAAGCAATTACAGTCTTGTTTTCTAGATTGTTTTTCCTGCCAGCCAAGCCTTGATTTTTAAGATCTCCAATTATCCCTTTAGAAGACAATAATCCTGCCAATTTTATTTCTCTTTTTTTTTTTCACTGATTACAATTATACAATATCTTTAGTCTCTTATTTTCTCCAGCAATTCAAAGAAAAATGCTCAGCTGAGATTTTTCAGTAGAGAAACAGACCCAGAATGATCCAAACTGTGTCTGGGACATGGGACCACCGTGAACAAAGAGGAGAAATGTTTCAATACCAAACAGTGGAAATGCAACCTTGTCTTGGCAGTGCCCCTGGAGCACTTTTGGAGGACAGATGCTCACGTACTTCTTTTCTTTCTACTTACTTTCTGGATCTTGACTCTAACCCGAATCTGGGCATTACTTGGCTGAAATTACTATATAATCTCATTTCAATATACCTTTCTCAGAGATGATCCATCTGTAAAGGACTGGTGATGAACATTTTCCTCCTGCAAAGTAGTTTATTCATGCAATACTATGCCTTCTAAACCATGTCCCAAAGTGCCACCTCTAAATGCTTTTTGAACACCTCCAGGGAAAGAAAATCCATCGCTTCCCCGGCCAGCCTGTTGTAATGCTTCTCCGCTATTAAGCTAAGAAAATGTTTCCTAATATCCAGTCTAAACCTCCCCTGATGCCACTTGAGGCTGTTTCCTCTTGTCCTATCACTTGTTACTTGGGAGAAAAGACCACATCCACCTCACTGCAACCTCCTTTCAGGTAGTTGTAGAGAATGATGAAGTCTCCCCTCGGCCTCCTCTTCTCCTGGCTAAGCCATCCCATTCTCTCAGCTGCTCCTCATAAGACTTGTTCTCCAGACCCTTCTCCAGCTTCATTGCTTCTTCATTCCTTAGAATAACCACAATTATGGACAGTAGCAATTATGGATAAGATTTGATAAACATTTACAGCATCTTTTCACGTTCCAAAGTCAAATTGCTCTTTTCATCATCACACTGAAGAATATGATAGACTGGCAAATGCCTTTATTATTGTCTCTAGTCTAAGTTCCTTCAGAACTCAAACTGCAGTCCTATGGGCTGGAAAATGGCATGTTCTTTCTTCCCATCTCTCTGCCAGGCCTCTTGCCTCTGATTTCTTGTTAGTATGCTGTTTGAATAGGACAACTCTTTTTATGAAAATTTACCTTCCTGTGGTCTTTATAATGACCAGTTTTACTGTTGATGTTTTAAAGACACTGCTGTCTCAAAGACACTTCTGTTTGAATATTCCATGCCTAACTTTGAATGACTTACTGACTCAAGAGTCATTCAGGACATCAATGATGAAAAAGTTTAGAAATGACTTCTATGTGAAATTCCCTGGGAGATCTCTCCTAGCTCAAGTTTTGGGTGCCCTAATTACCACAAACAGGTAGCAGTTCTTCCTCTGCTCTTCACCTCAGGGTTAAAAATAAACATTGTGAAACAGAATTAGTTTAGCTGGCTGGAGAGCAAACTGTTCAGCTCATCAGGGCGGAGGAGGTGGCAGAGCATCAATCTGAGCAAACCCTAGGCTTGCCTTTAGCTCTCAGAAATGCCCTGTGTTTTCAGTTTCAGGTGAGCTTTAGGGGTCTCCTAAAGGTATCCAAGAAAAGAAAGCATCATATCTTAGAGATTTATTGAGGGAGGAGAATCTGAGTCATTCAGACTGGCACAATAAAACCAGTTTGGGCTGTGGAATGCTGGATTCTCTCTGAGGAAAGGAGATGCCCCAGTACAAACTGCAGCCTGGCTAGGGGATAGAAAGAAGGAAGTTCTATTGTCAGTATTTCCCTGATGCTACCATTTCTGCTAAATTGTAAGTTAAGTGTGACTGGGCTACAAGAAACAGGCTGATATATAGCCTGGCTTTCAGGTGCACAGCTTGATGCTCCTGTGCTCCTCAATCACCAAAAATCTTGGTCCTTAAAAATCACTTTCCTGGGATAATCCACAATCAAAATGGTATGTCTCCTCCTTTATGCTCCAGACATCAACACAGAGCATAGCAGGACTGTTTCAGAGCTCAAAGTGGGTCTACCAGCTTAGATGCTCTATTACACCCTTATAGGGAGAAATGGGAATATGGGCAGTGGCTGTTTCAACAGCTAAAACCTGCCAGAATCCAGGGAATGGATAGCAGTGTTGCCACAAACAGCCAGGTTCACAACATGGTGGTGTGGGGAAACAGGACAGGACAACTCAGAGAGTGCTGGGGCTGACTCTGTTGAAGTTCATGGCAAGGTCCAACTGCTGGCTATGGACCAAACTGTGAAGAGCCTTAGACAAAGAGCTGCCTCTTGTCTTCAGAAGTAGCAGCCCATTGCGCTTTCAAAACTCTGCCCTACTTGCTCTCAAAATATATCAGACTGGTAGAAAGGTCATTTTATGATGTCAGTTCTCTCTTTTTATTTTGCCCTAGCCTTTTCAGGCATTGCTGCTGAGGTGAAGTTGATTCAGTTATTGAATTCTAATGCTGATGTCTACTGCTCCCAAGAAACTACTCTTCCAGCAATCAGCACAACAGATGTACAAAATATATCCACATGGAGATACTGTAAACTCATGGTATAGCACAGAAGATTCAAAGTGGATGAAAACTATATATTTTGGGGAATTATATTGATTTCCATTTTAAAATTTCAGGATTACAAGAATTGTTTGGATAATACATTAGAGATGTAAATGATTAGCTCTTGTGTAGAAAAGGTCATAACAATTCTCATGAATTAATTCTAAAACCAAGTCCAGATTAGAGTTGAACTGAAGCACAGCTTTCAAATGATGATTTTTTTTTTTTTCTTGATTTAAGATTTCCAGTAGGGGAAGGTCTGTCACAAAGTATGGGATATGTAGTGCTCATAATTACATTATTCCAATGCTAAATTATTCCCCTGTTGCTTTGTGTTTTATTTCTAGGATGAATCTGCCTAACTTCATCTTCCATCAGTCGATTCCTACTATATTTTTGATTGCTAAATGTAAGAGCCACTAGTTATGGTAGTTGTGGAAGTTGGTGATTAAACTGTGATGAAAACATTTGTAATGTCCTTTTCCATAAATCAAATACACTGAATGATGCACATCCTTCATTTTTTAACTGTTTTCATTATTCACTGATCCCTTTACAGATTTTTCATCTGCTTTCTAGGCATGTGGATAGCAGAATGGAGCACAGCGGTAGTTGCAATAGTGCCAAATGAGAGGTTGTTTAGCTTCTTGATATTCCCCTGTTTGTATGCTTTAAATACACTGATCACAGTAAGTCGCAGTGGATTGGTAATTGCTGTAAACATAAGCCTTATTTAAAAGTTGTTGGTTCCCTGGTAAGCATGGTCTAGGTTTCTGCCTCAGGGGTACAGAGAGGCTCAGTCAGCTTTCCTGGGGTGGGAGCCCCTGATTTCTTGTTCTTGGCTCACCAGCAGTTCAAACCACCAACATCAACGCCTGTCCTCCTAAACTAATAGTCTTTAGATGTGTCTGTCATTTGTACCCTTGCTATGAGGTTGCTGACAAAAAGTAGTAAATAACACCTGGTGAGGATTGCTTCTTACAGAAACCCACAAAATCCCACTTGCATTTGAAAACGGTCCCTTATTTACTATTGTAGGTGAAGATCCAATCTTTGTTCAAGTCTGAGAGTCACTTGGCAATGTGCCATATGGATTTGCATTGTTGTTGTTTTTTTGGTCCAGGAGGCAAGTTATTGCAGAAGGGTAAAAACTATATTAACTCTGCTATGAAGTCACACACCAGCCATCTTCTTGTCTTGGCAAAAATTAGGCCTCTCTGATACAATATACCTGTTCTTTTACTCTCCTGGATCTTCCCCAACACTCAAAAAAAATCACAATTCAGCTTCAGTGATCTGAATAACCCTGTGGATAACTCTTTTTAAAACTTGAATCCTCATTAGCTTTCACTAAACCTTCTCCAGTTATTTTTATAACACAGGGTATTTAATCACCATATGGTATGAGCCAATGCTCTTTTACCTATTTCTATAGCACAGAATTATCTATAGACTGCTAGTGTATTTAATCCATTACTACTGATAACTCCACTCTTTCTGTATTGTTTGTTTTTCTTAGCAGCCTCAGAAAACCCCGGTCCTCTTTACTTAGTGCTAAATTCAGGGTTGTTTTTCAATTGTCTATTATTTTTTACTTAAATTTATATTAACATCTTTGGCACTTGGCTATGTGTTATAGCATGGGGTTTTGATGTTGTTTCAAGTGTATAACTGCTCACTTCTCCTCTTTAAGCAAAGGCTTTTTTAAACTATTGAATGCCTTTTTTTCTTTGGATGTGAAATCTTCATTTGTATGTTATTTAGTAAAACGCTCTTAAATAATAACTCATGGGGGTTTGTCTTTTTTCCATCACTGTCAAATCTTTTTAGCCATGTGAATGACAGGAACTAGAGTTAGATTAGTGGTTTGGACTGCATTTGTTCTGTTCAAAATGAATAGCCAAAGCACTCTCACATATCAAAATGTAACCACTTGACTTCTGTTTTGGTTTTGTGTTTCCTTGTTGTCTGCCAGATCAACTCAAGATACAGGTTTTTGAGTCAGGAAATAGTTAAAATTGTTGGTGATAATTAAAAAACATGCAGGTATTTTAGTTCTAGCAGTTTGACACCTCCAAAACAAGATCCTTGCACTGAAATCTTGGTTGTAATGTCGAATGCAAAAGCTGTATTAGAGAGATGCTTCAGGAAGCTGCGCCTTGTATGCTCACATCATTTGGAGGTCTGTAGGAGAAAATGACTCATTAATCTGCCCTGCATTTTTTTCAGAGCATTTGACTCATATATTTGTGTTTGTTACTGGGATGTCGATAACAGCTTAGTGCTGAATTTGACAGAAAAAGCTACTTCCTCCAATTAAAACCTCTCTGTATACATAGTTGTAGCCAAGGGCAGATTTTACTGTTTTCCCCACACTATCTCTTCTTTTTTTTCACCTTTTCTTTTTTTTCGTGTTTCTTTATTCCTTACTTTCTCCCTAATAACCTGTTTCTGTCTTGTGATATTTACATGCTGCTCCCAGTAACAGCTATAATTAATAAACCTTATTCCAGTGCACTGAAAGATCAAAATAATGTCTAAAGAGCATGGTGCAGTCATCTCAGCTTTGGTATTTACTTTATTTTTAGTTGTCCTCCCAACACGGTGTAGCAAGACATTTTCTGTCAACTCTTGCTACCAAATTTCTAGCCCGTATTGCCTGAGGCCTAAATGATTATAAATTTGTCTTTTTGTGCTGGACTGTTCACTGGGGCCTATCTCCTTAAGATTCCACTGAGAACTTAGCAGCAATCACTCCTGAAAGAGCTAATTTTCCCACTGAATATTTTAGCTGCAGATTAAGAAAACAATTTTGCTTCAGCCTTTTTGCAAATTTTTCAATATGTGTGAGATGAATTTGCCTTATAAACAACAGGATAAATAGTAACGAAAGAAGTATTTACTTCTTTCTTTCTCTCTGGTGTTCCAGTCAGCAGCTGGAGGCTGCTAGATAAAGTTCATTGGGAGGCAGTTTTAAATGACAAGGGAGTACAAGAGGGCTGGATGCTTCTCAAGAAGGAAATCCTGGTGACACAAGAGCAGGACATCCCCGTGTGCCATGAAATGAGTCGGTGGGGAAGAAAACCATTTTGGCTGAGTAGAGAGCTTTGTATTGATCTCAGGAAGAAGAGGAAAGTTTTTGAGCTTTGGAAGAGGGGGCAAGCATCCCAGGAGGCCTACAAGGGTGACGTGAGATCACGTAAAGAAAACTTTAGAAGAGCTAAAGCCCAACTGGAACTTCAACTGGCTAGTTTGGTGAAAGACAATAAAAAATGTTTCTTCAAATATATTAACAATTGTAGGAGGACCAAGGAGAATCCTCCTCCTTTACTGTATGCAGGAGGTACAGTAGTGATGAGGGATGAGGACAAGGCAGAGATACTCAATGCCTTCTTTGCCTTGGTCTTTAATTGTAAGGTGAGATGTTCTTGGGATACCCGACCCCTGAGCCAGAAGACAGTGAAAATGAAGCTCCAATGGTCCAGGAGGATTTGGTTAGAGACCTACTTGGCCAATTAGACATTCACAACTGTAAGCGGCTGGATGGGATCCACCCAAGGGTGTTAAGGAAGCTGACAGAAGTCCTCTCCAAACCCCTTTCTCACATCTGTCAGCAGTCTTGGTTGACTGGGGAAGTGCCACTTGACTGGAAATTGGCAAATGTTACAGCCATTTACAAGAAAGGTCAGAGGGAGGATCCGAGGAACTACTGGCCTGTCAGTCTGATCTCGGTACCAGGGAAGGTCATGGAGCAGATCATCTTGGGTGCCATCATACAGCACGCGCAGGAAAATCACGTGATCAGGCCCAGTCAACATGGATTTTTGAAAGCTAGGTCCTGCCAAACCAATCTAATCTCTTTCTATGACAAGGTTATCTGTCTAGTTGACGAGGGAAAAGCTGTGGATGTGGTTTACCTGGATTTCGCTAAAGCCTTTGACAGTATTTCTCAGAGTATTCTGCTTGAGAAACTGACTGCCATTGGCCTGGACATTGGCCTGGGTGAAAAACTGGATGGATGGCTGGGCCCAAAGAGTTGTGGTAAATGGAGTCAAACCCAGTTGGAAACCAGTCACAAGTGCTGTTCCCCAGGGTTCAGTGCTGGGTCCAGTCCTGTTCAATGTATTTATCAATGATCTGGACGAATGTACCCTTAACATGTTTGCAGATGACACCAAGCTGGGTGGAAGTGTCAATCTGCTTGAAAGAAGGGAGGCTCTGCAGAGGGATCTGGACAGGCTGGATCGATGGGTTGAAAACAACAGGATGAAGTTTAACAAGACCAATGTGAGTCCTGCACTTGGGACACAACAACCCCATGCAGCGTTACAGTCTTGGGGAAGACTCACTGGAGAGCTGCCTGGCGGAGGACCTGAGGGTGTTGGTTGACAACTGACTGAATATGAGCCAGAAGTGCTCCCAAGTGGCCAAGAGGTCCAATGGCATCTTGGCCTGTATCAGAAACAGTGTGGCCAGAAGGACAAGGAAGGTGATTGTGCTCAGCACTGGTGAGGCTGCACCTCAAGTACTGTGTTCAGTATCAGACCCCTCACTACAGGAAGCTCATTGAGGTGCTGGACCGTGTCCAGAGAGGGGCAACAAGGCTGGTGAAGGGGCTAGAGTACAAGTCTTATGAGGAACGACTGAGGGAAATGGGGTTGTTTAGCTTTGAGAAGAGCAGGCTGAGGGTAGACCTCATCACTGTCTACAACTCTCTGAAAAGAGGTTGTGGTGGGGTGAGTGTTGTCTCTTCTAGCAAGTGAAAATTGACAGGACAAGAGGAAATGACCGTAAATTGCGCCAGGGGAGGTTCAGATTAGACATCAGGAAAAATTTCTTTGCTGAAAGGGTGGTCAGGCATTGGAACAGGCTACCCAGGGAGGTGATTGAGTTACCATCCCTGGAGGTGTTTAAAAGGCAGGTAGATGGGTTTCTTAGTGTCCAGAGAAGGGCAACAAAGCTGGTAGAGGAGCTGAAGTGCTCAGGGATGTGGTTTAGTGGTGAACAGGTATGGTTAGACTTGATGATCTCAGAGGTCTTTTCCAACCAGATCATTCTATGATGCTATGATTCTCACTAGCTCCCATTGCATACTTTTCTCAGGACTTCAGGGCTTTTAAGAGAGAAGAGAAATATCACCCTCAGGGAAACTGAGTCACTAACATTAGGTAGGAGATAAGTGGCAGAGTTGGAAATAGGGTCGGGTTTTCTAATCCCAATGTATAAAATGCTGCTTGATACCTTAAATTGATTTAGCAAGCTAAAAGTTATTTTGCTTACCTAACGTATGGCCAGCAGTTTCAGTATCTTCAGCTCCTCATTGCAGTACCAAAAACTGCAAGCTACCATGACAGAAAGAACCAGCCACTGCAGGATGTGCTTGGCTTTTGACAGGCAATGCTGTCAGTACTGAGGAAAGCTAGGATGGAAAACTCTATCTGCTCCATTCTAACCTTTTAAAAAATTGCTTTGTATAATACATCCATAGCTCCCAAGCCCTGATCACTGGTGGTTTTGTTTCACACGCAGGAATTGAATGAGGAGCTGAGGTTGCAGAAGGACGTTTATCATGGGACACTACAGGCGTTATTTCCGTGGAAAGGGGTTGTGGTTTGTTTGTGTATTTCTATTCTTACCTACTGTATGAAACCTAATCTAAAGCACTTCAATAACAGCTGGAGCTGCCAGAACATTTCTTTGAAAACTTTCATGAGATCAGGTGTTTTTTATAGGTAAAACATGTTCTGACTTTATTGGAAATCAGAAGTCCTAATGATTGTGCTACGTACTATGAATTCCCAGGGGCATATTTTTAGGCCTACCATTAGCAATTTAAGCTTTAGCCTGTCAGCTTTCAAGTGGGCATTTAAACTTTTCCGAACACTGGTTGTGAGTTGGCTTCCCAAGCCCGGTGATATACTTGACCAGCTCCTGGGGTGTGCGGCCAAGCATGCCCACAGCACAGCTTCTCCAGACACCCTCACTACATACCATGCCAAGGTCTGCTCTGTGTCCTCTAACACAACCTGCTGGACACAGCCAAAGTTGGTAGGCAACTCTAAATACTCAATAAAATTGTCCTAGCCTTTACTAGGATTCTTGCACTCAGTCAGGGACAGGTGTGGTTGGAGAGGAAAGGAGATGTGTTGTGGGAGATTTGGGATGTGATTAGAAAGCTGAAAGCAGTGTGTTCATCAAGAGGAAAAACATTTCTGGGGGAGCCAGGAAGAAAATGGAAAGGAGAGAGAAATAGAGAGGATCAGGGTAGTGCTGGGAGGATCCAGAGGATGGTAAAATTGATTCCCTGTGAGCAAGGATGGTATATAGAGAAATGGATTTTACATTAAAAGAGGAGTAAAAGGAAGAAAAAGAGGAAAGGGTATGAAAAGGAAAAGAAGGGCAATTTATCTGCTAGACAGGAAATGCAAGACTGAGTTGGTTTGTAGCCTCTTTAGTATTTGACTGCTTGGGAAATCAAGAATTTGTTACAATTGTTTTTAGAGACACAATTCGTTTTAAGGCAATTCCTGCTAAAAGGATCTCGCAGACAAGAATTTGGGGCAATCAAGAAAAAAAATGGATCAGGCTGCATGTGTATGGTGCAATATCCATGATTACATAAAATACAATACAAATATTTAGGGGACATAAAGGCTTGTACAATAGATATTTATCAGGTCATTAAGGCACATAACCTTAATGAGACAAATACCTTTACTTGCCTTTTGCACTACCTGTATCCATGGCACATGGGAAATCTCTGCATGATTCATCTCTCTATAATCCCTATGTTACATATGTGAAAATTAAATGCCTAAAGAAGATTTTCTTAGAAACCAGAGCATATCTGGCATACTATTTAGATAACCAATATTTCTGGGCAAGATTGTAAAGATGTGGACTACAGCCAGGAAGATAAAGATGTATAAACATAGCATAATGTGAACAAATCCCATGTGAGGCTTTCTAGTACTAGTCAGTATAAACACCTCCTTCCCTCTAGGCAGAGAATCAGCTTCAAGGGTTGTGTCCAATGAAGGGAAAATGCTATTGCAAACTTTTGGAGTTAGGAAGGTGTTAAAATCTCAGCCAAAACGTAAAGTTGCATTACATAAGGCTTGGAAAAGTGCAGATTGCCTCAACTCAGCTAATTTGTCATAGCCATCTGCTGGCTTGCTGCTGCCTCACAGCAAATGCAAACTGGTTTAAGTTAGTTTAGAGAGGTTTGGGTTGGGTTGGGTTGGGTTGGGTTGGGCTTGGTTTTCAAAGGATGGCTAAACTACCTCAGTCACTCTATGCTGTTTGAGGTGAGAAAGTGCCCAAGGAAAGTTGCTGCCAATCATTCAGCATGCTGTACTGTGTGTGTTGGAGCCTTCAGGCTGCTGGGAGCAGCTCATCAGGCATAAAATAATCCCTATTTTAGTAAATAATAAATTCTGTCATGTGACAATACTGATATTTAAAACAACACTCTGGGTTTTTTTTTAATTCTGAAAAAGAAAGAAGAATCCAGTGGATATAATTATTACCCAGTCTCTAATGACTCGTCATGTGAAAACAAACCAGTTGATTAGAGCAGGTTGCTTACAAGCAAATGTGCCCAGCCAGGTGCAGAGGATGAGTTTGCTCTCACAGCCTGGCTGCTATGCAAGGGGTGACAAATGAGCTTCTCCTGGGAGTGCTTGAAGAGGGGTACTGAACTGACTCAGAGCAGCAATTCAGGAAATGTATGCCCTCAACATGGGTCGAGGGTTTTTCTGGTATAAACAATGGTATAAACATGGTTAAATCTCTATTGAGAGATTACTTTTTCTTCTTTTTTCAGTTAAATCACTTAGGAGGAGGAGTCAGAACCATGTGAGCAGACAGATGAGATGATAATTGGACTGATTAAACAGATCAAACTTATTATTTTCTGTTCATGTTGCTCTTGGGACAATTTCACTGCATGAATTTATGTGGATAAATAAAACAAGTTTGGCGTTGCATACAGGCTGTGCTGTGAATATCTGTGAATATAACTCTCTCTGGAAGTGGAGAGTTTTACATAAAATTATCTTTCCCCACCTGTATGCCCTCAATATTTTTTGCACTGTATTTCCTTGACTGGATGTGCCTGTTACCGGCTCACTTTCTCTGCCAACACTTGGAGGGAAAATGCTGCTGCCCAGTCTGCAGCCAGGAAGCCAGCTGCAGCAAGAAACTTCATAAATGTCATTAATTTGGAGGCCTGTTCTGCAGCTACAAGTCACTCCAGTTATGTAGGTCCCCCACCTATTTATAACTTAGCAATCTGTTGCTGGGGGCTTTGTGCAATTCTTTGCTACATGCCACACGGGTTGTAATGTAATAGCTGGGTATATTATAAGATTTCCTCTACCACTTTTAAGAAACAGCTGACAGCAGACAGCTCTGATAACAAAGCGCAGGTAAGGTGGGAGCTGCTTCGAGTAACGCTCCCTCGTGGGAGCCAGCCAACTCCACTGTGTCATCTGACGTTGAGGACAGTGGTTTGTTACCTGCTCCTCTGTGTCAATGAGCTCTGAGATGCAACTGAACACAAGATATGAAATATATTGATGGAGAGGTGTCACTTTTGTGCTAATGAACAGTTGCAATGTTTTGTTGTAGTTTTTCCATGCAAAACCTGGAGAGGAGATGTAACAACACTGCCTGCTTCCTACTCAGAGTGTGGCAGTGCTGGATACTGTGCAGATGAACACCCCATCCCAAGAAACTCCACAGTCTGAGACAAAATGGTTTAAGACATGCAGGAGACAACAAGGAAGTATTAAACTGGGGTTAATCAGCATCATGAACAGGTGACCTAGGGCAATTAGCAACCTACAAACTGTCAGTTGTCTTGTGGGTAACCTGGCAAAAAAAGTGCTGCAACAGAGACACTCTGCAGATGCTTATGAAAGTTCCTCAAAAACAAAAGTGTTCTCCAAGACACTCAAGCTTTCAGGGAATATTCTAGAGGCTTTGAAAGTTAAACCTTCAAATAAAATCAGTCTTCGGAAAAACAGTGGACTGTCTGCTTATGAAGGCTCTTGCTTTTGTATTTTGCCAAATCTGGAAGCAAGTGAGAATGGTACTTGGAGAAGCGATGTCTAATGTTTCTGACTGCATGAGGAAACTGAGTGGAGAGAAAAAGAGAAGGATGTAATCTGGAACTTAAGGGAAATCTTCTGTTATCTGCACTTTGAATTCTTAATTTCTTCTTTTATATTGTGTCTGTGGATTTGAAGCTGAACAAACACCTGATCCTTGGGTTTGCACAGTCCAGCCAGATGCCTTCGCAGCTGCTTCATAGCAATGGAGATGGTTGAAAGTGATTAGTTGGAAACCCAATATATCATATGTTTCTTGGGTGAAATAAGCCATATAAACAGGTTAGAAATGGTCAAATTTTGTGTGGGGCTAGATTCATCCAGTGTGTACCTTGCATTTGTTGGGATATTCTGTGCAGAGCACTGTGCTCTGACTGATGGTATTTATGCCTGTCAGAGTTCTGTGCAGCTCCTGTGGGCTTATTTTGCAGCTGTTGCAGTCAATGTGAATGCTGGCTGATGGTGCTAAAATGAGAACCCCTCTGGTCGGGGGAATGGCTGAACTTGGATCTACCTCTCATCTTGAAGGTAGAACTTAGCATGCCCGGCCATGTGCAGCACACTGGGAAGGGAAATATATTGCACCTATTATTGGTAGCAACTTGAAGCATTGCCAGCCTATAGGATATCCCCCACGTGAACCTTTGACGATAAGGTGAAGGCTATTTTGTGCATCGCTGGTTGAAAGACACCTACAGCTGCCTGTGCCTGCCAAATTAATCAAGAAAAATTTCTAAAAAAACACCTGAAAATGACTTTTGGATTTCTCTTTTTATATGCCAAAGTTGTAGGCTGGGTGTAAATTCAAGGGAAGGTAAAGACCTCCTCTAGGAACACTGGTGGAAGTAGTCTGAGGCAAGGACTTGGTAGGAAAGGCACTGAGATTCGGATGCCATGGGGGAAGAAGGACAGTGGCCCAGGAACAGTGAACTTGGAGGAAATGGGGGCTTGTTAGCCAGCCAAATGCATTGAGGCAGAACTGAGATTGGAAAAAGAGCCAAATTAAGCAAGGAGTCAGCAAATTAGAGGCAGAGGGTAAAGTGACCTGTTCTAGAAAGAGGCCAGGAAAGAACAGGGCAGAAATACCTGATCACAAAATGTGTCCTCCACAAGTTCTGAAATGAGGCTGGGATTTTGTCCTCCACTACCAGAAAGCATCTGCAGAGCTTAATGCGAAGACCTGGGTCTTGGCGTCCTTCGCTAGCTGAACCTCACAGGAGTGATCCACTGGTGCCCCTCTTCAGCTGAAAGGCAGAGATCTCCTTGGGTTCTTGCATCCTCCTGAATCTCATTGAAGAGACCTGGTGAAGGCCACTGCAGGTGAACAGTCGTGGTGTTTGGTAGCTAAGATGTGGGGCATATGGTGTGTGGGGTTTGCCTTGATAGCTCCTTTTTGAACAAAACAGAGACAAAGAAAAAGAATGCCATGGCATCATATAATCAAACACTGTGTTATAGTAGACAAGTTTACCTTATCTTCCCCCTCCAAACAACTTTCTGAGTGCTTGACATTTTAGCCTCAATGCCTTTTGTGGCAGAAGAGGACCATAAGTTTTACCAATCTTGTAAAGTGTTTATGGAATTCACAAACAGATCTCCCTTTGCCAGCCTTGTGCTTTGGCCTTTGAATTCCCTGGTGTTTATTTTCTAATATGATGCAATTCCATTTCAAAAAAAGTTTCCAGCTCCAGGGAAACCCAAACTTTAAATCAGGCAGACAGATTTGGCCCCTTTCTGCTATGGCATCTCTTGCAAGTGAATATTTTTACAGTTTGGCCTTTCAAAATAGACAAATGTTAATGCTTCCGAGAGATATGATGTCATTTGCATTGTGTAATAAGATGTCATAAAAGGGCAATAATTCATGGAATCCTTCCTGGTGCTACGATGACACTGATACCCCCTGCCTGCAAAACGTGTCTGGGGATGATGTAGCCATTGTAGTGCTGGATGCTATAGAAAGGAGGCAGGGGCAAAAGTTTTAACAAGCTTTAACACAGTTTTTATGCTCAGCTTAGTCATTCTCATTTTTTTCCTGATCTGCTGGCACCTGAACATCTTGTTTTGTAGAAAATAGGGGAAAAAGCTGTCCCTGGGGCTGAACTCTGAGGTGTGAGTGTGGAGGACAGACATGGTTTACGGGGTGCTGATGCTGACTGTGAACTCTGGGGAGAAATGGGTTTTGATGAAGACTGGCTGCCTGGAGGAAAGGAGAGATGGTTTGATCCAGCACATGTCCTTACTGTATTTAATCAGGATTAGAGAGAGACTGAGCAGAGGTCCCTATGGGATGCTGTTCAACAAAGTGTCCATGCATGAAGGGGTGTCCGTGGCGAGGTTATGCTGCAGGCAGGAAGAGTGGAAACAATACCCTCTAATCCCATCTCTGCCCACACTTCCACACTTCTTGCCTGACACAAGAAACTTTTTCAGCCATCCAAATAATAACCGTGGCTAAAATGGACTACATTGTTTCCAAAAACTGGATGAAACACCCTTATTTTTACATGGAATGGTTTACATGAAAATCATTGTGTAATCCTACAGCTGTTAAATTCCCTGCCAGGAGGGCAGCCATGCACATTAGCTCCCAGGCTACAGGGTCCTGTGTGTGATATTTTCCACAATCTGTCATCTGAGTGGGAAGCGATGATGCAACAGTGACAACCAGGAAAAGGGATAAATGGTTAGAAGCAAGTCTTTCAGCTTTCCTTCTGCTGGACCCACTGATCTCCAGACAGCAGCAGCACCAAGTGCATGATACAGTGATTTATACTGCAGGTTTGATTTATGCTGTCTAGTTGTTTCTGCACCTAGGATAGAACAGTATTAAAGAACCACGTAGAAAAAAGCAGGCATATTTTACAGAACTTATTCTGAAATCCTGAGCAATTCAACAAAACAGTCTTTCATAGGCAGTTCCTGGTGTCTTTTCTGTACTGATTTCTAAGCCTGCTAATTGCAATTCGAATTACAGGTATGGTTAAAAATTCTATAGGTAGGTTTATCGTTGTCCTTTAATTGCCAAATACAAAAATGTAGGGATTACCAAACAAAACTAGATGGGTGCTTGGTCTGATTCAGGATGGCTGCTTTTACCATAATTTTATGCCTCAGTTTCCTCCCTTGGGAAATGGGGCTACCGGCAGCAGGTATTCTGCAGCTGAGGACGTGGCTCTGGAGGTAACCTATAGCATTACAAGAGGCTCCTGGCACTGAGCAACCCGTGGCTGCACTGCTTGTCCCAGGTCCAGGCTTGTCCTCTGTCCTTTGGTGTGGACCAGGTCAGAGTTCTGTTCAGAAATGCATTGGGGCCCACCAAAGAAGGCCCTAGGAAAGACCTCTAATGGTCTGGGCACACTTGGAGTCCCTGCCTGCCCCTGGAAATATCCAGCTTACCTTAAATCAGGTCCATCTGATATTCCTGCTAGCCCATAATGTAGAATGACAGCTCCCCTGGTCTCAGAGCAGTCCCTGGGCTCATGTACTTGTCTGAGAAGATGCAAGCAGTGCTATCTCCTGTGGAAGATGCTTTAGCTCTTCATGAAAACATGGAATTTGGCCTTCCAGGTTCCCCTAGCAGGCAAACAATTCTGAAAAAGGGGGCTGTGGCACCTACGAGGAGCTGTAAAATCTTTACCCTTTACCTTTCTCCAAAAGGTACACCACAGATAATGTACTTCGTGACATTTTGTCATCATCCCCCTCCTCAGTGGCCAAACCAGAGTAGGAGTCATGGACAGGAGTCACATACAGGGGATACAGATTATCTGCATTAAAAACATGGCATTCTGAGGATTCAGTTTCAGTGAAACTTGTGTAACTTTCCCTTAGGCTTTCTTTTTTTTCCCTGGGATTTTTAAAATATGCTTTTAATCAAAAAAATAAAGCTTTATGTCCAGTCAGTCCTAATTAAAGGTTCAAAGACAATACAAAGTGAGGTGTAGTTCTACTGCTCTAGCCCTTCCCACCACATTTTACAGTTTAAAAGAAAGCCCTTGGTCTTTTCCCTCACTTACTCTTCTCTTACTGGGAGAGTGGCAAGGTAGCAGTGACTCCTTCCCTAGATGGTGCACTTAGAGTTGGCTGGGATCAGTGTTCAGAGCCTGTCTTAGAAGAATGCCTTTCCAAATCCTACCAGACACACGAGCTTCAATGTAGCATCAAAATTCAGCTGAATTGCTGGCCTGACAATGTGTCAAAGTACAGTAACATAAATAAGATGTTGCCCATAGATCTCCTGATGACAGATGTAAGTGTGAGTATAAAGTGTGCTTTCTAAAAATAGCGTACATGTAGAAAGTGCTGGAAGAGCTGTCTGTCAGAGGGGCTTATAAGTAGGTCATAAATGACCGAAAGAACAAAATAGTCACATCAGCAATATTCGTTATGAAAGTCCAGCATTTTAGGGCATCTGCACAGTCTGGGTCAGCTGGGGGTGAAGCAACACCTATAACTGAGAAATCTGTCTGCAAAGACATGATAAGGGATGCAAATTCAGGCTGGGGTTACATCTGAAATGCACACAGGTCATCCATTTAATGGAGATGAGGCACTGTCATTTTTCCCCCTCTTTAATTCCCTATAGAGTAGGTAGTGTTTTCCCAATAATTCCTGCTTTCTTTTCTAGTCTCTGATGTTTTGAGATTCCCGATCTGTTCCTGCTTTGGGTAGTGTTATAGATGTGTTTACTTAGTGATTATTCTGATTGAAGATGCGGCAAACCATTTGTCTCAAAAATGCATGTGTCCTCTTTAGAGCCGTATCCTGCTGCCTTCAGTCACTAGTTCTTTTTTGTTTCCTTGTTCCTCTTGGTTTTGGTGATAGTACTGGTAGAGTAAGGTACTAATCAGGCTGAGCAAAAGGGATGAGACCCATACATCAATGTGCACTGCCTGTGTCAGCACAGAGATCTGACCTCCCCGCAGAACTGGCAGCCAGAGATCCTGATACGAGAGATGTGCACAAGAAAGTTGGCATTGGTGTGACTTATACAGCCTGAGAGTTTGAAGGATCTGACCTTGTTTAAACCAAACCTCTCAGTTAAAAGCAGCACAGAGAGAGTGAAAATAAAAGCTGAAGCAGGCCAAGAACTGAACAGGAAGGCCGCTAGTATTTCATATGTATTTTTACCTTACAGTTGAAAATATGAGTGTTACGAGTTCACCCTTTAAAATGTTCCCTAATAGCACCTCCATACTTCCCAATGGTCTTTATACATTGATTATTTGAAAAATACACTTGGAGGTACTCTGTGCCTTGTGCTTTTCTGTGGTGTGTACTGAACTGACACATAACACGTAGGTTTTACCACTGGTTCCAGTGGCTAATTGTCATTCTGTCTCTCATTATATTAAATATAAGAAATTTGATTTCTCCCTTTTTGTTATCCTATTTTACTTTCCATTTGTAATAAGACATTGTCCATAGGTAGTGTAAGGATTCTTCCATTCCCCCTCATACCTCCAGTGAGACCTTCAGTTAGTGAGAAACTCTAACCAAACAGTTCCTCACCTGCTCATACTTCTTGTTCATGGAGTTGCAGCATTTCCTCAGCAAGAACGGGCTAATTGATCTATTAAAATAGGAAATCATGCATTATTTAAAATAATAGAAATGAGCAGAAAATAGAAGATACCTTTTTGGACCTGAAAGTGCTTTTAGAGTATTCTTGTAATATGAATGTGGTATAGAAAGAAAACATGAATGGAGATTTCTTTTATGGTCTCTTAGAAGTTTCTAGATCAAATCGAGTTGCTTGACAAGTAGGAAAATACGTTTCATTTTTTGTGATCACCAAGTCTTAAAACATCATGAGATCACCAGTGCTACATTTACTGAGGACTGACTAAGAATAAATAGATGGTGAGCTGCTTTTTTTAGGGTTCAGAAGCCCTTAGATTAACTCCTTTTGTGCCTTTCTTCCATACATTTTCTCAGCATAAATAGTTGTAATGTAACAAAGTATTTCTGGGCTGATGCATGGTGATCACAGTCTGGTGATCATATTCTCTCAACCATTTTCTTCTAGCCCCCTAAATCTCATTCTGTCAAGGAAGAACATCTAGTTCCCTTTAATGTAACCCAAAGAGTCTGCAGCAGTGGTTCTTATATATACAAAGTGATGAACTCGGAAGTCTTAATTTCTTTAATGATTAAACCTGCCTGGCTCTGAATTTCTTTCTGTATGTGAGAGAAGACAGACATACTGGGTATATGCGTGTGTATATATGCCTGTAGACATATCCATTCTTCTCTCTGCATATAGTGTACACATAAGATGTAAGTGATTTGTTTCCTTGCATCCCAGACAAATATAATACAAAAAGATCAGATGCCTGGTTGCATAGGAATGTCCTTTTAAAGAATGCCCAGTCTGTTTTCTTCCTCCCTATCAAAGGCAAAATCCTGTTGTATCTATATGTTCCGATGGTTATTGAAGCAGTTCTTCCCTAGTGCTGCATTAGTTATTGTGTCTGTAGTCCTTCACTAGTAACAGAAGACAAGCCATCAAGCGTTGTCATCCTTTCCTTTCTTTAGCAGAGATTTTTCATTTCTTCGTGCACCCCAAATCCAAACCAGTTCTTCTATTTTAGGTTGCTAGAATAGGAAATTGGATACCTGGACTGTTGCTACTGATGTTACTTGTTGAGTCATCTGGGTGGCTTCTGTATTTCCATGGAGAATCCAAGATACTGTAAGACAAGTCATCTTCTGTACAATACCCTTTGCAATCCTCTGCAGGCTTAAAGTATTTTCCAAGGCATTACTTGGCTGATGTGGCAGCGACACACTACTTGGGTTACAGGGAAAAATGAATAAAAGGAAGCTTAAATAACAGCTGAGGTGAGGAAAAAAATGGGGTGACATTTTTCACCAGTCTGCAGAAAGCAAAGGTATTGGGGAAGAAGAGGGGGGATTTTGAGGTTTTTTTTCTGTTTGTAGTTGTGAGACAGTAATTTAATTCATAGTCACTAATTACTATAGATGCTTTTTAAAAAATAAAGTGTTTCTTAATGATTCAACTGTGGGAAATGGTGTTTCTCATATACAGCATGGCCAAAATGTCCCTGGATGAGTCTTTAACCTGATCTCATAATGCTATCTAGTAAGTGACCATAGCTCTCCATCAGCGTGGGCTACATTGGAATTTCTGGAGAAGTGTAAAAGATAGCAACTCTAATTCTTTGCCTCACTTCGTTGGTGCACCAAATGGTCAGTCATGATTTTTTAACGAAGACCAAAACCAAGAAATGTGAGTTTTCTTGAACTTCCTCAATTGTGTTTAGCTAACAAAACATGAAGTGATACGTGTTGTATGACTCTACTATCACCAGCATACAAAATGATGGTAGAAGTATGCTGGAGTGCAGTATCCCATAGGTTGAATAGCAGCAGCCAAATCCTGGTCCACTTGTTCCCTCTTCAGGAGTTGTTGAAACACAGGGCTACTTGGCCACTCCTGGGTGAGCACAGAGCTAAGGCTAAACCTTCCTTTCCCCAGATTCAGAAGTAATGAAGTAAGGTGGCATGCAACAATGTGGCAAACTCACCAGATCTCTTCATCAGTAAGTTAATTCACCTAAGTCTACCTGAGACTCATTGTAACAGAGCTCTCATATCATCTCTTAGAAAGAAAGAGAGGGAACAGCAGACACAAACTGCATAGTTTCGCACTGACTCACTCTTTCAGACTTTTCTCTGTTTTAAAGCAAGGGGAGGAGGAACGAGGACTGGGAGATGAAGAGATGAAGAATTGTCCTTCAGGTTCTTGGAAAATATTTGCATCTCCTATTTAGGTTCAAAAACTGCTCTTATCTTTGCTTTATGGGTCCACACTTAGAGTCATGGAGAGAGAGAGCTACAAACACAGCTGGGAGGACATTTACTGTAGGATTTCGCTGTCTGAAGGGGCACGTGCCCCTACGTTTCTCTAGTACTTAGCTTTCAGATTGTTTTAAATAGTTTTGAAATATCGAATGATATAGTAATGTTGAAGCTGATACTTTGGTCTTCAGGGAAGTGATGCTGAGCCATCCTTGGACTATTTTTACTGCAGGAAAACTCTAGTTTAGGAGAATGTCATAGCAGGCTATCAGTTCTGGCATGAAACTGCTAGCAGGTGGGTTTTGTGATGGGAAGTGTTAAGTGGGTTTTACTGGCTCATTGGTGCAGCTGACTTGTTTCATAAAAGAGAAGTGGGACCTGCCCTCGGTCTGGAGTGAGAATTTGGTTTTGGCATTGGGTGGATAAAATGTCAGAGGAATCATAAAGCCTGAAGTGAAGCCTTAAGTCAGTGTATCTAGAGAAGCCAAGGCAATGTTATTTTCATTTTCTAGGACTAATCCTTAGCCTGTGTGACTGATTTCAGGACAGCTGTTACAGAAATTGTAAGGTGGAAGAAACTGAAATGTCATGTCCTGTCACAGCCTGGGATTAGCTTTTCAGGACCATCTTTGAAAAAAACAATTGTCTTAACCGCTCTTGAATTTGGATGCAGCTTCCTGCTGCCATCCTTGCAATGCTGCATTAGCCTTGGCTTTAGAGGATTTTTTCGCTCTGCCTGCAGTTTTAGACCACCGGTTCCTGGCCTGACCTGGACAGGGAAAATGGCTTTCCTCTCCTTCTTTCCAGTGATTCTTTGGGTTCTTGCCTTTCATCCTGTCTCCTTTCATTTTTCGGGGGGCTTAGGATTTTTTTTCCACTTTCTCCAACTGGACCAGTGTCAATATATGCGGAATTAAGACAGATGGTGTGCAAATAGAGTGTTGCCACCTTTTACAAGAGTATCTTGAAAAGTTGCAAGATTTTTTTAGCAGGGAAAAAACGAGTAATGACTTTGACTTGGGAAGAAAAGAAATTCGGCTCTGGATCCATTCCGCAGAAACTCTTAGCTCAGCTGTGATATACTGACTCTAGTCTTTCTGCTCAGAGTAAAGAAGAGAAAGCAATGTTCAGAGCCTTTGAAATAAAACAGCCATAAACCAATCAACCAACAAAAATAACCCAAAAGCAAACCAAAACAAAAAAGGAAATGTTAGAATATTATGTTTAATTGGGTGTAAATGCTTCGTTTATCTGTCTGCTTCCTCAACTCCCTTAGACATCATTGTAAATTTAAAAGCAGGGATTTCCCCAGAATTATAATTCAATTTGATCTTCTTGTGAAGGACTTTAAAGTGACATTGTATTTCAAATACGAACATGCTACCTTCAGCACTGCCCCTGTACTGACTGGAGGTTGTGGTGGGAGCACTTGCGGATCCTGTCTGCCTGGCATTCACCAGCCGCTTATGTCTGCCCTGTCCCCTGACCTAAATGTGGGGTCAGTTCTGCAGGAATGACAACTGCTCTGTCTTCTCAGCACTGTTACCATCCTCTTCATTTCCCATAGCAGCTTCAGTAAAGCACTGGCAGGGCTTTTGTTGTGGATGCAGAAGTACTTAGGGGAGCACAAAACCTGAGTCAGACAGCGGTGGGAGGCTCCTGACTGCTTGCTCTGCTTCTTCCACAGACTAAGACACAGACTTTGGGCTGTTCTGTAAAAAATCAATCATTTCAGACAGAAGTACCAAATGCTTTTAGCAATATATTGAAATGATCATGCTTATTTTAAACCTGTCAGGTACATAGTTTTTCACACGTTTGGAAGCAAGGATATTAACTAGTTCTTACAGCTCTAGCTGTGAAAGATGATCATTTGCTGTTGTAAAGAGCATACTGAATTAAATAAACCATCAGACCAAGAAGGTCACTTATCCTATTGCCTTTTCAAAATATAAATAGGTTGTGACATTTCTATTTTATGCAGGAATTTGAGGTTCAGAGGTCAAAAAAGGTAGTACAGTAGGTACTGAAGTCTTGTTCACCTTCCATTTTAGATGCCATGTCCATACAGGAAGTATATTCACAACCATGCTCTGAGTTTAATCTTTCTTTCACACCGACTTTTTTTTTGAAAATATCTCTAACAGAATAATCTGATGCATAACTAGATGAACAACTCAGCTCACAATAAAAATTCCTCTTGAGCATTTGCTTGGGCTCTGCACATTTCACGCATAATTACATCTAATTTGCTTTCTTTTAACTTGCTAACAACAATCCAGTGAGGGAAAATTGAGAAGTAAGTTGCTAGTCCTAAAACATCAACCTTAGCAGCCTGTTATAGTTGAAGATGTCCCTACTCATTGCAGGGGTGTTGGACTAGATGACAATTAAAGATCCCTTCCAACCCAAATCATTCTCTGATTCTATGATTCTATAATCAGTAAGACTGAATACATGAAACAAGTTGTAGGGACAGAGTGTAGTTCAGCATTTCTGGATGAAGGAAAGGATGGTTGAGGGGAAAGGTGCAAGAACCATTCTTTGCCTCTGGTGCTCTCTGACTCTGCAGACTACTCAAAGGTGTACAGCAAGAGCTTTGAATTCACAGGTGGTTGCAAGAAGAACAGTGTATTACGCCCCTGGCAAGTAAAATGGTGTGACTGAGGAAAGAAGACCTGCCACCATGGTTTTAAGGTTATGACCTCTATTTCCAAAGTAAGTATGAACGTGTGAGATGAATCTCAGACCACACTTAAGACAGTAACTGCTGTCTTCTGAATGAAATCCTGTACCTGGGCATAGTGGTTTTGCCCATGGTTTGCTCACTTTAGCTTCAGCTCTGAGAATTCATGGACCCCTTAATATTACTCTTGATTTATACTAGCACTCCAGGAGACAGCTTGCACTGCAAACACAGGGTAAATTCTAATCTGCTTTTGTGTGTTGAGGTGCTGCTTCCCCACCACTGCCATACAGACTGTTTAAATGTAAAACAAGCCCAAAGGTCCTAGTAGAAGATCCCCCTCTGGCCCTGAGCAGTGGTGGTGATCAGCACACCACTGCAAGTCCTTGCAGTGGAGCAATTGCACTGGAAAAGGGAGTTCAAATGGGATAACTCACAGAAGTTTTGTTCAGCAAGTGGAGAGTATGTTAGACCCAAGTCTTACAAAATTTCTCAGCAGTGTGAGGAGCCCAAGGGCAGAGAACCTGATAAAGTCTCTCCGGCCACAGCTGGAGTGGTGTCACCACTGTCCTGCTAGAAAGCTTCCCGGATGCCTGGGTCCTGCTGACAGGATGGTAGGGCTTAAGGAAGTGGGTGATGGTTGCATAGACAGGGAGAAAAATGAGTCACTTTTTTTATGCAGATGAGTGCAACGTGATAAATGTGTTTGGCTTAACAGCCATTTACATCTCATAGAATTGACTTCAAAAGCATCTTACATTTTTTTCCGTTAAGGCAATATGTAGCGTTTATTCTGCTTAATCAGATGACAAGAGGGGGACATATGTTTGTTCTATTCACTCACCTTTAAAAATGTGTGAATGATATGTGGCATCATCCATTATTGACTGGAGCTGGGCTGAACAATCTAGGTGAACCAGGAGAGATGACAAGTAAAGCTCTGTCAACACATAGGGTGTTTCGCCCTTCCTACAAACCATGACCTCTATGCAAATCAGACTTCAGTGTGAATATAGCTTTCTTCCCTCAGCATATCCATGGGTTAATCCTTTTGTGTGCACATGCAGGTTATGCAGCTGAAGAATGGGACTAAGCACAAGATTACCTCCAAATCAGAGAAGAAACATTTCACGCCTATCTGTAGCCATTATTATGATAAAAGTTGTCCTGTCTTCAGGAAATGAAGGCTCAATGATGGTTCTCATCTCCTGTAAAAACAATATTTGAGGGACATGTACTCAAATTTATTTTGTTGTTTCCCCTTTTAAAGACAAATATTTTCTAATAACCTCTATTCTAAATAAGATAGGTTAACAAAGTGATATAACCACACCCTCTGCTGGGTAAAAACCTGGCTGGATGGCCGGGCCAAAAGAATTGTGGTAACTGGAGTTAAATTCAGTTGGAAACCAGTCACGAGTGATGTTCCCCTGGATTCACTGCTGGGTCCAGTCCTGTTCAATGTCTTTATCAATGATCTGGACGAAGGGATTGAGTGCAACCTTAGCAAGTTTGCAGATGACACCAAGCTGGGTGGAAGTGTCAATCTGCTTGAAAGAAGGGAGGCTCTGCAGAGGGATCTGGACAGGCTGGATTGATGGGTTGAAAACAACAGGATGAAGTTTAACAAGACCAAGTGTGAGTCCTGCACTTGGGACACAACAACCCCGTGCAGCGTTACAGACTTGGGGAAGACTCACTGGAGAGCTGCCTGGAGGAGAAGGACCTGGGAGTATTGCTTGACAATGGGCTGAATATGAGCCAGCAGTGTGCCCAGGTGGCCAAGAGTTCCAATGGCATCTCGGACCCTATATCAGAAACAGTGTGGCCAGAAGGATAAGGGAGGTGATTGTGCCCCTGTACTCAGCACCTCGAGTACTGTGTTCAGTTTTGGGCCGCTCGCTACAGGAAGACATTGAGGTGTTGGGGCACGTCCAGAGAAGGGAAACGAGGCTGGTGAAAGGACTGGAGAACAAGTTGTATAAGGAGAGGCTGAGGGAACTGGAGTTGTTTAGCTTAGAGAAGAGGAGGCTGAGGGGAGACCTCATCAATGTCTACAACTATCTCAAAGGAGATTGTAGTGAGGTGGGTGCTGGTCTCTTCTTGCAAGTGACAGGAACAAGAGGAAATAGCCATAAGTTACGCCAGGGGAGGTTTAAACTGGACATCAGGAAAAAAATTTTCACTGAAAACGTAGTCAGGCATTGGAACAGGCTGCCCAGGGAGGTGGTTAAGTCGCCACCCCTGGAGGTGTTTAAAAGGTAGATGCGTTTCTTAGGGACATGATTTAGTACGGGGACAGGTACAGTTGGACTTGATGATCTCAGAGGTCTTTTCCAACATTCTATGTTTTTATGGTTATATTCTATAATTCCTTTAAAACTCATTTCTTTGGGCTCAATTACAATTTTCTACTTGAGAAGTACATGGCTGGAGTAGAACATTGCCTAACAAAGTAATTCAAATTACTGACTGAAAAAGTCACAATGCCCAAATGCCTAAAGCATTTATTGCTTGGACCAAGAAAGAGAAAAGCTTTGTTTCCTTTTCAGTTGCCTGTTGCCATACCATGTATGAAGGTGACCCTCCAGAACCCATTTCCCACATTTTACATTAGAGCAGGGAAAGCTGAAAGGGATTTGCGCCAGGGAGACAGGTTTCCAGCCAACTTCAGCCACTGGTAAGTTGCCCTTTCCCAGAACTGCTGGCCCTGCTCCTCCCATCTAGGGGCCTAACGGATGGTGCACTATCATCACCTACTTTCAGTGAACCTCCAATGTGCCTTTGACCTACAAAGCTAAAACACCTTCACAGCAATAACAGAGTTTTTGTGAGAAGACAGAATGTGCCATGAGCAAGAGCCAGTATTGGTGGGGACTTGAATCAGGAGCCATATAAGGTCTATGGCACCAGTAAAATGAGAAGCATGAGGCATGGAGTGGCACTATATCTACTGTTGCTTCATGATCTTGCCCAAGCTCCTCTTCCTAGTTGACACTTGCAAAAATACCAAAAAGGTTCTCTGCATAAAGCTGTCTCCAGTACACATACATTTTTGGGTGGAACTCTCCAACCAGGGAATGGGGAAAACTCAAACCTTTCAATCCACAACTCCAAATATAGTCTTCATACACTTCGAGGTCTGAGATTGCCAGAAAGTTTGCTGTAATGCTAGTAACAGAGGTGAGGACTGCAAAAGGAGCAAGATGACCTAGGCTGAGCTGTCTTCTCTTTTCTCCTAGAACTTTTAGATCTTAAATATTTCTTGGTAGTGTTAAGAAGTCAGACTGAAGAATCATGATGTAATACATTTTGAAAAGGTCAGATGTAATTTGTGTGCTCTTTTAAAAAAATATTTTATTTTTGTAAATAAAATGAAAGGCAAGTTTGGAATAAAACTTGCCTTTTGTTTCAAATGTAAATTCTGAATGTTTCACTAGGGAAATACAAAGTCAGATATTTCAAGGAAAATATGTAAAGGTATTTTTCTAGTAAATAAATCAGCCCAATCTATTCAAGTTCATACAGAATTGCTAGATTTCTTTCTTTTTTGCCTAAACCAAATCCATAGAAGAAAAAAATCCCTCCAAACACAAGCAGAGTGCAGGAACAACCACAAAGCCACAGATAAAATGAAAACAATAAATTTATTTCCATTACCAAATGATCTGGGGCAATTCTAAAACAGCACCCAGGCAGAGGAAGTACAAGCAGGAACATGGGCATTGCAGAGCTTGGTCTTTACTCACACTCTGGGGTAACTCTGAAACAGCACCCAGGGAGAGGAAATGCAAGTAGAAACACAGGCACCAAGGAGCTCAGTCCTTGCTAGAAAAAGTGCCTGTACGTAACAGGGGAAAGCAGAGTATTTTTACACTGTGCTTTGATCTTTCTTACAGCAGGGCTGAAATCTCAAGCATGTTTTCTAGGACAGCATTGAGTTTCACAGGCCTATGTTACTTAAATACAAAAGTTTCTGTTTTTTAAGCACCCAAGACTAGGCAATGATTAGCATGATTTATGTATTTTTCTGCACCCCAGCTGTAAGGTCACTTGAGTGTGTTTATAGTCCCTCCTTGCCGATCTCCTGTTATATTCCCATAAAGCTCTTTGTCTGAGTCCCAAACACATTTGAGCTGTGGTGAAAAGCTGGTAGCACAGCAGCTTTTTTTTGTTTGATTGTTTCCCCTAATTTCATGCGGAAAAACATACTGAGTAGTGCAGGTTGCTCCTCTCTGCTCTTCCAGTCTCAGCCTTGCCCTGAAGAGGAGACCACACTGGAAGCAAATATCTACAAGTAGAGGGCTGCGGCATGTATTTCCAGAGGAGGGCTGAGGAACTTGTTAGCAGGTTGATGGACATACTGGAAAACCTTCCCTTAAAGCTCAAGCAATTTGAAAAAGACACGGGTATACAAAGAGGTGAGATCAAGTCACAGTTGGAAGCACTTTGTAGTCAAGGTGTCTGAGCTTAATTGGAGGGATGTCAGAAAGGCCTATAAAATAGTGTAAAATTCTAGGGGATTTGCCTTACAGTGGGGAAGCAGAATTTTCAATGAACTAGACTTCTCCAAGAAAGGGTGAAAGCCTAGTTGTTGACAGTCTGTTTTTCTAGAAGGCTTTTACAGTTTAGCAGAAAAAGGGGAGGACATCCAATGAGTGAATACTTAAATTGAAAGCAAACAGAAAAATAAATGTTATCTTTGATGGCAGGCAGCTCTGCAGCAATTTCTGAACATGAATTGGCTGGATTCCCTTGATAGAGAAACTCCAGTCCTGGAAGAGGTAGTCTACCTTCACCAAAGGATATATCTTGTTCATTCATGTAGTAAGGAAGTAGTTAGGAAGGAAGGCAGTTATGTGTTGAAATCTTATGGTCTGAGTTTTTAAAAGGGTCAGAGTGGATAGCTATAGCACTTGTCATTGGCATCAAATCTACACAGAAGGCTTTCTTCACAAATATTTTAAATTCCCTGTTGACTAAGCTCTTCACAGATCCACAGGCACATCTCTATTGTCTGTTTTGATCTGTGGTGCTCAGCAAGAGTTTATTCCAGGACTTATTTCTATTGCTCTGTTAAGAAGTGTTGATTCATCTTTTTGCTGCAAAAGTGACTAATAAATGCTTTCCAGGAAACAGCCCAGATAAAACAGCCATAGACACATAGTTCAGATTCAGTTACACTGATAGGGCATACAGTTCTGTTCCAATTTAATTATTTCTCACTTTATATAAATAAGATTTCTTATTGCGATGAAATAAATTATTATTTTCTTATGCCAATGCCTGATCTGCATGGTTATTCAGCCCTTAGCTCAACCTAAAAGCAAACCAAAAGATTCCTCAAAATTCAAAGAGAATTGAAGATGTAATCCTTCATTAGTATTCTAGAGACAGTACATTCCTTTGTGATCAGGTTGTACATAGCCCACATATAACACTCCCTGATTGAGGCTGTGTATTTGACAAAATAGATTAGGCATGACATCTGGCAGATATGCAGCCCTGAAGGCAAACGCCCCAACCTTTTAGGAAATTCGCATGAAAAATTCTGCATTTGGCTGAATTTGCACCTAACTTAGGATCCTGCTTAAACACTTTCTGATGTGTACTCCTGGGATGAAAAGATACATTTCTACAAACTGCCACTTACGTACCTGATACTATGAATAACTCTCAGTACATTTGGACATAACGTAGTAAGCACAAAAAAAAGTGGAAGCTGCAGAAGTCATTCATGTCTCTTTTCTTTTCTCTGGCACTCAAACACAATGAATTTATCTTTGCAGAACCCTTGTGACTTGGAGGTGTCAGGGCAACTTTCTACAGATAGAGAGCTGGATTATGCGAAGAGTGAGGAAATTACTGCAAGGCACAGGCAATGCCTATGGTCAAGAATTAAATTCTCTTGCTTCTTAACCAAGTGCCTAAGCCACAAATATATCTCCTCCTTCATGTAGATTCCACTTGTTCAGGATGCAAAGCTATTTGGCCTGCTATCCCTGAGCTGATTTTCCAAACAGGGGTGATATTTCTTTACCAGCAAACACATAAAATTCTGTGAACTTGATACAGCCTGTTTTAGTTTCAGAAAAAGATAATAGAAGAAATTGTGTGCAGTCAGTGACAGAAATACTATCCCTCCCACATAACTGATTGAGACTATCACTAGGAAAGACAAAATTGTTCTGGGCCTTACCTGCTTATCCAGCCCTTGCAGAAATGTGACATTTTTACTGATGTTAAAAGTCAGCAAAGTATCCTTCTCCTGTTGGAAAGCAGAGATGCAGGAATAGCCAACGATCTCTTCAAGCCACATTGAATGGCATAATAGCTGTGAAAATTAAAATGCTTTTAAAATACACAATTAGAGTGTGTGCTTTCACACAGAAAGAATGAATCAGCCTTTCCCTTACTGGATTTCCATTCTGCAGTAATTCTTCACACTGAGCTATGAGCACTAAAGTTCATCCCAGAGTAGTTTTACAGCTAGTAAGAATGGCTTAACTATCAGTCTAAATGCTGTTCCCTACCATTTGTGTTTGTTGCTGGATTACTTGCTAGTTTAGCAGCATGGAAACAAATGTTCTTGGGAGCTAATGCTGTCAGTGCTGCCCATCTCCTGGAGGCTGCTGTGGAAAAGATTTGGCTTTGTCCAGACAGGCCCAGCATTTCAGACAGTGTAACCCAATCATAGGAGCATACATGTACACTCAGATAAGAAACAAGTCACTTGGGAAGCAGGGTCTGTGCTGGCCCCACATCCAGCGCAACTGAAGCCACACAGCTCTAGCCAGTCGTGGGCCATTACGAGTCCAAGCTAGAGGGGAGGGGTGAGACTACCAACTGAAGGGGAACAGGGAGGATGTCCCTGCCTCTTGACTTTGGCTTTTTACTGGGCATCATTTGCTTGTGTATCTGCCTACTTCTTACAGAAAGGCAAGCCCCATCTCACTTAGGGGTTTCATGGAATTTGTTCCATTCTTTTTATTTTTTTCTCTTGGTCAAAGATCTGCTATGATCACTGGTTTTCCCTTTGTGGTAGGAAGAAAGAATAGGTTGGATTAGATTTAATTTCCCTCTCTTGCAGTCAGTGACATGAAGGCTTTCAGCTTTGAGTAGTGCTCCTTGATTGGGGAAACTTCAGGTAGATGAAGGTGTTACAGAGGATCTTCAAGGTGGGTCATGACCCAGTTCACCAGTGCTCCTCCAGAGACTGCTCCTTGCATGAAATGCTTCTCCCTTCCCACATGGCCAATGCAGCCAGCTGTAACTCATGTGCTCGCTGGCCTCAAAGGCAAGAGCTGTCCTGGTTTTATAATAAGAATTGAAGTCTTTAACTGGATATGGAAGGTGTTTGGGATCTAGCAGAGGATGCTTGGGAGGGTTTGTCTCTCATGCTCCTAGTTCACTAGAAGTAACCCCAGGGTTTACGTTAGTGAGGAAGGGACTGAGCATAGCCAGAAAGGCTCTAAAGGCACATAGTCCCTCAGGACCACAGGCAGCTGCGTGATCCCAGCTTGATCATAGGGCAGGTACTCATCTTTCACCTTAAAAATCACAGTCTGCCTGCTAAAGACTTGCCAGGTAAACAGAAATAACTCCAGTGGATGGAAATTGCTGAGGGGTCTTTTGAAATAGGAGGGTTGTGGAGTCGCTTTTGAACAGCAATATGGACTGCGTATGCTCCGATTACTACCTGTGATTTATATTTCTTGGGGTCCATCCTGATTTTAGGGTTTTTCCTCTTTTACCTACTCAGATTTGTGCTGTGTGTTCTGCCTACAAGAGTTTCTTAGCCCTGTTCAGCTGATACAGTTGGTTGGAACGGTACTGCTAAAATCTCAGCCCTCTCATTGCACATGTGATAGAGACCGTTTTTTCCACTGCTTGCCCTGGTAAAGCTTTTCTTTCAGACACCAGGTTATTTCTTTTCACTAGACCATATTCACCCTGCAGCTGTAGACTGTAACCCCATGGTGAAAGCGTGACCTCTGCAAATTCCCTTTCCCTGGAAGGCTTCAGCAAAGCTGATGAGATGGGTGTGGGCAAAGGGACGAGGTGTTGGTGCCACACAGCGGCAGTCTGCTTGCCACCGAGGTCTGTGCTCGTGCCATGGCAGCACTGAGTGTAAATGCAAGAGTTGGAGAGTGGGAGACGTGCTCGTATCCCTCCTCATCTGCAGTCAGACAGGGAGGTGTGTGAGGAAGCAGAGAGCCACTGCTGGGTTTCAGGGTGGGATGTGGACTGTGGCTGGAAAGAGACAATTCGGTTTGACAGAATTAAAAGGGAAATGCGAAGCTGCATTCACACCAGCTGCTAACCTTGCTGTCAGAAACTTTTTTTCTTATGTTTGATGAAAATACTTCTACATAATTTGCATTTGTATCCTTATGTTCTAAAAAAGATAACTGATTTGCATATAGAGAGGAGACATTTTTGATACACAGTTGTCTATTTGGCCTTTGATCTGCAAAGCATATGTAATATTCTCTGCTTCTGTGAGCATTTTGTTAAAAAAATAAAGAAAGAAAAGTAGAAAATAAAACTAGAAAAAAATACAGAAAGAAAAGAAGAAAAACAAAAATTTTGGGAAAAATTGCATATCTATTATGAATATTACCTTCTTGTTGTTGTAGAGTTTTGAACATAAGATGGCTTAGGCCAAAGCTTACTGTTTTAAAAGTATCAACAACAGTGACTACTCTTGTTTCCTGCAGTTTGAGTTATTATCTTTCATTCTTTCTTTGGAAGCAAAATTAAACAGTTTATTTTTGCTCCCACAGAATTGGAGTTTGCCAAAGTGTAGACAATTTTTTATCTAAACTTTGTTCAAATAAACACAGTCTGGCCTATTTTTACCTCTTAAAACTCACTTACTGACATTCTCCAGAAAAATTTCATAACCTTTAAATGGCAAAATCAGGAAAATGACATGCATGTTTTTTCTTCAGTTGTATCCCAATGTTGTCTTTATCTGTAGGATTTGCAAGCAAATTGACTTTCAGTCCCATCCTTTCCTGATATCTTTTCTGCAGCTGACAACAGATTTGCAAGCAAATAGACCTTTTTCAAAATTTAAGGTAGATTTGCAGTTACACTGTTTGTATCTCTTTTGCATAAATACATTTTTTTCCCATAAGGCTTACAGAAAGCATTGACAGTCCCACTGTCCAGCTTTCTAAAGATTTTGTTCATTTCCTATTGATTCAAAAGCATCCCTCCCTGCCTCCCCATCTCTCCTCCTCCCTGGAAGCCTCACTTTTCTCATTTCTTATGCATTTATGATATCTTTATCATGTAAACAGAATTTTTAAAAAGTAGTGAAGAATATTTTTAAATAATTTTTTTCTCTCATGGGAGTCATTGCACTACCCTCATTAGGGCTGTTGTCACAGTTAAGTGTACCAGACACTTTGAAGTGGGAAACCCTGTTTTTATTTGCTTACAGTCTGCCAGACTTCAGCAGTTTGGGATAAAATCCTCACTACCAGGAAACTGCATTTTCACTCTGTGTCACTCCTTCATTCCATTCAGTGTCTAGTGAAGGAGACATGAGCTCTTTGCAAAATGTAGGATGTAATTAAAAGCTGTATAGTAATGAATGTGCAGAAAGGAGCAAAATACAACTTGAACGCAAAATTTAATCTTAACATCTCCTACCATTAGAGAGCTTGCCTTTGAAGCTCAATTTTCCAGGGTTTCTTTTTGAACACAATTTATATTAGATTGTCTTAAAACAATTTGCAGGGATATGGTAATTTTCCAGGGTCCATTTTATTAGGACTTAGGCTTAGATCACCGGCTCATGATATACCCAACCTGGATAGCTGCTCATGCAAACAACTCCTACATCAGCATAACTGGTAAGGGGAGAAGTTTTTCTTGTCCTCTACAAACCCCAGGCAGCAAAATTGCAGAGCACCAATCCAAAACCTGCAGAATAAAATCGATCTGGAGGCAAGGTATACATCTCCTGTTGGGGGGCATCTCACCTCTTCCTTCCCTCTGAGACCCCCACTGCTCCTCAGTCTGCTGATTATTTCCATCCTGTGGTGGATCCTTATTGTGTCTGACAGTACAAGGGGAAGAACAAGACAAAGCAGATTCAGTATTGCATGTGCATCTAATCACACTGGGGAGATCAGTCTCCTGCCCCTCATTGCAGAACTGCCAGTACCCATAAAGGGGAAATGCTGAGTTTTATAACACAAAGGGAGGGTACCATCATGCTGAGGCCATGCAGCTGTGGCTGGAGTGGCAAAATGAAGTATTCCCTGTGGAAATTTTCAAAGGCAGTACAGAAGGCTAGTCAAAATACTCCTGCTTAAAAATTTACACAGGAGTTTTTGTTCTGGGACAAAACACAGTTATCTCCTTCTCATCGGGTAGTTTTGAAGGTCATGATTTAGCAGAAGATGGGTACAGTTGGACTCGATGATCTCCAAGGTCTTTTCCAACTGGAAGATTCTGTGATTCTGACTTCGTCTTCTTAGATGGTTCCTGTTTCGGCCTCAGTGCCATGGACTCGCATTAGACACTGTGTTGGTTTTTTCTCGTTAAAGAGGAGACAGTGGTTTCTAGACAGGCCAGATTTACCATGTTGTGTGTAGGCAGATCCTGCTCACCCCTGCCTCAACAATATCTCACTACTCCCAGCACGGTGCCTGAGCATCCCCTTCACTGTCCCAGCCTCAGGCAGCTTAGACAAAGAGGTTGTAGGGAAATTGCCTGGAGAAGCAGAGAGGTGCAAGGAGAATGGAAAAGAGCAGTTCTGTGCACAGTTTGTCCATTGTTGGTCTAGATCTGCCTGGGAAAAATACCAGAAAATTGTACTAGCACCTGTACTAGCACTAGAATCTGAACTGAAATTTGTGAAAGCTGAAATAAGAGAAATGAGTTTTACCTGACACTCTGACCTGAGTGACTCTTCTGTTTTCCTTTTGCTGGAGTACAGCAGCAGATACGGAAGTCTGACATTGCAAAATCATTATATACATTGATAAGCTCCCACAGATCTTTATGGGTAAGAGAATACACGGTCGCGCAAGTATAAACCATGGGCAATTAATACACAAATCTGCCTGATGGCTTAATTTTAGCCAGACCATATCTGAATGCTCGTCTTTCCCGGGTAGGTTAGCACAGGGCTAACTAATCTCTCCCCATCTTATGGTAGGAGTATGTTAGGCATCTCCAAGTATGAGTTATAATTCAAAACTATTAAAGACCTCACACTGCCCTGCTGCTCTCCCTTTGCTCTTTTCTGGCACTTGGCTTCTCTTGCCCTTCCTTGTTTAGCCATCAGTCCTTCAGTGTGCACAACTGTTCCTCATATAGTAACTGATATCTTGCCCCACATTTTTGGTAACTTGAAATGCAAGAAACTGGTGTGTAAATTTCCCATTCAAGAGGAAAAAAATTCTGAAAATACTATCCTATGTGATTTAAAAATTTCATGTCCAGCCCTCCTAGGACTGTGAACTTACGTAACCTGTAAAGAAATATATGTCGTGATACATTTATGTTTGGGAAGTTGGTAAAATTAGACTACAGAGCTACATAGATATGTTTAGGGAGTATCACTCATTGCCTTAAAGACTGAGCAATTTTTTCTATTTCCAAGGTTGTTTTTTTCCCTGATAAGTCCTAGAAAAAACAACTGGAAGTATCTGCTTTTTTTTCTGTAGTATTGTTATTTACTGTTCAAATGCTTTCTCAAGCCAAGTGAATGTGTTTCCCAATGAGCACATCTTGGGCAGTGAACCTCTACACCATCATCAGATGTTGGGGCTTTTCAGAGTGATGCAGTGCCTTGAGTATAGTGTAGTGGTGGTCCTCCGTCTCACTGGAAGCCTCTTTCTCTGGATATGCCAAACTAAGACCAGCAGGAGCTTGTAAAAACACTGAATAAGAAACACCTAGGAAGGCTCTGTGGTAATTCCAGCTGTGATTATAACTGGAGTAAATTGCACCTTGGGTACATATTTGTAATAAAATGGGTGTGAGCGGAAAATTATCATGACCTTTTCTGATGAGGAATGAGCCTTGCAGGCTAATAAAACAAATGCAGTAGGAAAAACAGATTACAGAATGATGAAAGACACTTCTGGAGGCTTCTTACTTTAACTTGTGTGTCCCTCATCTCTGCAAAATAGATATAATGGAAGCAACACCCATGTATGTCAGGGCTGAATTTGTCCCCAGGGTAAGTTAAGTCAGTGATGGGGAAGGGTATATGTCCAGTGATGTGCCAGATTACTTTTTATTGCCAGCTTCGCTATGTGCAGCAATGGCAGCATGTGACTGGTGGTGAGAAGTCAGCTGATGGTGGGAGGAAATGGATTCAAAATAACTTGTCTGAAGGAACGTAATTAATGTGCTGCCCATTTTATTTACTTCCCGTGAAACTCTTCTGCAAGAGCTGTTAGACAAGGTTTCCACCATCATAGCTTGGTAGGTTTTCGAAAAGAAAGTGTGAGATTAGTGAGAAACTGCTGCAATTGCGAAGCAACATAATTGCTGAAAGATGAAATGTGTGAAAGGATGGCTGTACACAGAAAATATGCTTTGCTGGGAATAGTCAAGTCTCTTTTTGTTGCTTGCACACACTCTGTAGGTCACAGTATCTATAGAGCGTATCTTTGGAAACAGAGTCTAAGTGCTTGTCTGTGCTGGCCTTTTGCTGTAGGATGAAATCAGAAAAACTTTAAACTGGGTCAGTAACCTCACACACTGTTATGTGACCTCCTGGCTCTGGTTCTCAGTCTTGTCAAGACAAAATTTTGTCCCTCTAATGGCCTCTCTAATGGGAGAAATTGTCCCCAGGCACTGCTGCATGACAGTAATCATGCTTCTGGATGGAGATAATTTAAATTGTGTTGTCCAAGTTGTCTGTTTAACTATAGTAACTCCTTGCCAATGTGGAACTTGACTCTACAAAGTCAGTGTTGCTGGTTTTCTGAGCCAGTTGCTCTGAGCATGGGAATAGCCATCACTCACTGTTCTTTTAATTGCTACTGGACCTGCAGAAACCAAAACACATCTGTACACATATTTTACTCTATTTAATTCAGATTCACCTATGTATGTAATGGAATTAATATTTCAGACACTAGTGTATATAGCTTTTAGGGAGAGATGTAACTAGACATTAAGCAAAAATGCAAAGGCTGACATTAAGTGGGCATTAAAATCATGCCATTATTCTTGAGGATGCTCCTCTGAGTGAGATGCACTAATATGGCCACTGAGCAACCAAACTAAATTAGGCAATTCCTCTTCTGTTCAGTAAGAGAGAGAAAGGGAGGAGGGAGAACAGAAGTTTTAAAAATAACCCCCCACTGTAAACAGCATTCAAAACAAGTGTTACAGGCTTTATTGTTATTTTAACTGCTTGATTCCTTCCCTCTGACAGCAAAACCAAAGAAAATACTTAATATAGAATTCTCTTTCCCTGCCTTTTGCTTTTTATACACAAAAGGAATCCAGTTCTCTGAAGTAGGTATATTTTTGACATTTGACTAAGCAGCCAGAGATGCTAGGAAAAAATACTTACAGGATTTTATGGCTAACCTTTCCCTAATGTGGTGTGTGAGGAATAAGAGATGGGTCCAACCAGCAAAGCAAGGAGAAAAAACGACCCAAAGTTGTATCTTGCTGCAAGCATGTCTCTCTGCCTGTGGCAGCATGCTACTGGCACCCTGCACGCACAGTCCAGGGTCTGACCAATGTCACACAACTGCAGTTGCCTAGAAGAACCAAAGCAACACTGGGGAATGCACAGGCTTGGCTGAGGGGAACTGGGGGAAAGGCAGTAATTTATTCAAATGACAGAACCACGCTTTGGAAATCACCAGAGGTAACAAAAAGCAGTAAACTTGATTGAAGATGTTGAAGGAGAGATGCGGGGGGGGGGGGGGTGGATGGGTTGAAATGTGCCTGTGGCAGATGAGCAAGCAGCTGCCACATCCCCCTGCTGAATGTCACTCTGAGGAAAGCAGGGCATGCTTTACCCACTGGGCAGCCAAGCAAGTGCCATCTGTGCTCTGTGACCACTGTGGGCACTGCTTGTGCCCTGTGCAGCCTACCTGCTTCCCCAGCCCGCCTGCCCTCCGCAACACCTTCCTGGCCCACATTCACATGCCTCTGCATGCCTAACTCAGAGGATGGGGTGGAAAATATGTTTGTCCATGGCTATGTGACACACTGGATAGGACCACAAATATTTCATCACCATATCTCTGCTTCAGGAGTTTGATGGAGTCTCCTACCCATTTCCAGACAGCACTGGTAGGTAACGCTGTGGTTCATTTGATGAGTGCTGTATCTTGTGTGTCCTAATACACTTCACCCCTTTCCTCCTTCATCTGCATCTGACCAGCTCTGCAAAGCAGGACAGAGCAGCCCCTGAGTTCACTCACAGCCAGGCATTTGGCAAATATAAAAAATCTCTTTGGATCTCATTGAAGCAAATACTGAAATTCTCTTTTTTTGTTTTAATGCTTTCTCATTAACTTTACCTCAAATGTACTGTTCGATCCCTTCAAAGGTATCAAATTAAGGACCGAAAATACTCTTTGTTTGTAAAAATTAACAAGGAAATTCACCAGAATAAAAAAGAAATTCCATTTCCATCTTAGTTTGAGTTACAACATCTGTTTCTGGTGTTCAATAATCCTTTTCCTTTTCACTGATGTTTCTCATCTGAATGTAAAGAAACACCACAGTTATCTATGCATCCCACAAAGTCAGTTTATATTTATTCACTCTGCCTCCTTCTACATCCTTTCAAGTAGAAACAGCGCAGTAGCCACAGGGGAGAAAATTAGCCAGGAAAATTCTCCATCTGTCTCTTTTTCTACTTCCCAGGGCTATTTGAGTGTGCATCTTTTTGTGGATATTGGTGGATCATTTTTGTATGATGCAATTTAAAACAAAACAACCCAAACCTACAGCTTTGCCTAAACAACTAACCAGCTGACCTTAACAAGGCTAACCTTGACCTTGGCTTCATTGGTTTGCATGCCATGATTTGCTTTGTCTGAGGGAAGGCACCAAAGGCACAAGGATTAGGGCTGCGATTGAAGAAAAGGAGCAGCAGAAACATTATTTTGCTCTGCAAAGCAGCAGGAGCTGGTTGTGGCTGGGAAGAGTAACAGCAGGACAGGGAGGGGTGGCACTGGGCATTCTGGAGAGCTTCCAGGAGATCGTGTTGCAGAAAAAAGGTAGGATCTCTGTGGGAAACCCAAGTAGACATTGGTTACACAAACAAAGCAGGAAGAGGCTAAGATCATCTAGCCAGACAAGGAGAGAAACTGATGAGACAAATCCAGCAATTTTACAGAAATTGTGGACAGGTAGGTCCAGATCAGGAAGGTGCTGTCTGAGGAGAAGACAGAGGTTCGAAACACCATGAGTCTGAAGAGAATAAGGGACAGGAGTAAAAATAGCCCCAGGTTGCAAGGTCTCTAAGGTTTCAAGTCCCTTGGTTTTGATGATATTATTCTGCTATGAATCTTATTCACTTCATTATGAATTAATTTTATGTATTTCCCCTCCACAAATACTCCAAGGTTTTGTCTTGGACGCACATTTTATGGTGTTCCGGCATGGAGCTATGAGGGAAATGTGGGAATCTGATTGGGCTGCCATTTCCATCACCCCTTTCATCCATTTCACCTCTTCTTCCTTGGCCCTCATTGCCAAGGTCATGACAACATTGCCAGGCCTGAAGCCAGACATTTGGTATCTATTCCAATTGAAAGCTCTTAGCTCCTCTGAGTCACTGTGCTCCTGTCAAGAATAACCCAAAAGAGATATGGAAACCCCAAAGTCACGCTTGTCTTGATGCCATTTTCATCTCTGAGAGTGGCCTGCCCTTTTTTATCATGTCCAACCAACATTCTCAGCTGCTGGGCATTTGTTCGCAAAGGCGAATGTTCACACTTCTGAGAACCCATCCAATACCAGTGGTATTATATGTTCATATGGACAAGCAGGGGGAACTCCTCTCTATCATTTCATCCCCAGGAAAGAAAATGAATCTGAAACTGCATTAAAGGAGCTGCAGTTTGTTGCTGGGGAATGCCACTTGAAATTTTACTTGCTTGATGGTAGATACTTTCTCTGGTTGTAATTACAGCATATCACATAGGTGATTAATTTGTCCACTGTGAGTGATGCTCATAAATTTAGCCTGTTTTTCTCTGGTTGAGTTGTACGTGAAATGATCTGGGTTTCTTCAAACGTATTTGTTATTCATAGGATTCTCAGAATAGTTTGGACCAACACTTCAGCTTGCAACACACTGATAACTTGCAATTCACTTTCCACTTTCCATGATTTGTGATTTGTCTTCCAAGTCAAATGCCATTACCTCTGTTTTCTAGGGAGTTTCAGAAACTTGAAAAATAGAAGAGTAGTGACTATTGAATAATGAGTTTGTTTTGTATGAGTTTTTGGCACAAATTCATAGAGATTAGGGGACAGTAGAACAGTTTAATGGATATCTTATTTTCTTCATAGTACTGAGACAAGTTATGGTGTAAATTTGCAAAGCCAGTTGTATTCAATCCGTTTGTCAATGGAGTGTATCATAATAGCAATGTATTGAATTATGACAAGTTGCCTTATCCTGAGCCAGCTCCATGAAAATTCCTGTTAACCTTTCATGTTCCAAAACCTGAAAATACATTAAAGGACAGAGTAAACTAAAACTTTCTGTATAGATCATCAACTTGAGAGATCGATTTTACTCCCCTTGAATCTAATAGTAAAACTCCCAATTTGGCGAGGCTGTTTCTTAACTTACTGCTGTCTTGAAGGTGTTGTGGCACCTCATGACTCAAAAGTTTGGTTTTCTATTTTAAGAGGTCAGCAAAACAAGTTTCTAGTGCCATAGCCCAGCCCAAATCCAGGCCAAGCTAGTGGCTTACATACTATTCCTTTCTTCTGACTTGTAGCAATGCATTTGAGAGTCACTTCACTCCAGCCTCTTTCAGTCCTTGTGACTCTGTAGACACAGAGCTATACATTTTAAGATACCTCAAAGCTGACAGGAGTGGCCTAGTTTAGGTGGATATTGCAGTTTGCCATTAAATTCTCTGGTGCAGTTACTCCTTCCAGAGGCATTGTAGTTCTCCTCCCATGTACTAAAAGAAAAGATGCATTTCCATATTTTTGGTTTCTGTCTTCCTGGGAAGCTCCAGAAAGAGAAGATCCCTATTAAGAGTTTGAGGAAGGGGAAAGGGAAGAAAATATGGGAATGTGGCTCATTTTCCTATAGCCATGGGCCTCTGTAAATCTTTACTGGAAAAAGTCTGTAGCCAGAAATCATGTTTTCTCTGGTGTGGCTGTCATTCCAATTATTAAACTGTTAGTAGCGTGTAGAAAAAACAGTGGAAGAAAACTATGAAGAGGTAACCAGAACTCCATCTACACTTCGGAGGCATCAGACATTTAATGAATTGGGCTGAAAGATACTCTGTCTTTTACTAATATTTTATTGGTATAAACTATCTGTACCAATACTGAAATCCAAAATCACTTAGGCTTTTCTTCAGAGCAATTTCTGTGCTTGTAACAAATTCTTGTTTACTACTCTCTCCAACATTGCTATGGTGGCAATATGTATTTCTGTTTGGTGCCAGGAATGGCAAAATCTAGCGAGAACCCATGGGCTGGGACACGTGAATTAATTAATAGCAGGTAAACTACAAGGGGAATGTACCATATTAACAAATTCGCATTAGGTAGGTAGTGGGTGTCTGCTCTTCTCTTAGTCATGATTTTGCAAATCCACAAATATCATCACCTACAAGAGTGCATGCAGTTGTGGGGCAAGCCCTTCACAAAATTGTCAGCTTTACAGGGTTCAAGAAATATAGCCCCTTCTGACAAAGCAACTGACAACACCTTTTCTTTTTTTCACCTATGCCATGAATGTTATTTGCATTGCAGTGGCAACTGGAGAGCCCACCTTCCAGCGTGAGTGCCCAGTGCAAGGCACGTTGTTCATGCAGGAGGGCATGTGAGTGACACAGAGCAAGTTCCCCTCTTCCTGGCATGGCCTAACAAATGTTAAGCAAATCCTTTCTGCTCACAATGCCTCATGTGCTCTGTCCTTAAAACGGAAGTTGAAATAACAAACTTCTTTTCTGGAGTCCTTGGAGATGTGCTGTTGTTTGCTGTCAATGCATTGGTTGAGGTTTTATAACTTGTAGATCTATAGCATTAATGCTAGTTTTGCCTGAGCTTCTATATGTATTGCTTCCAACCACAGCAAAGTCCCTTGCTGCATCTCTGTGTTTGTTCTTCTGCTAGAGTAATGCAAAATATTGAGATGGCTTTCAGATCAAAGTTTGATAGCTAGGTTGCCTTACCCACTCACTAAAGGCATTAGCTCCAAGCAGGCAGTTTTATGAAGTCCTGAGAAACAGCAACAATTTTTCCTTTGAACGTGTTGCAGTTGGAGAATGGTAGTCATTTCCATCAAGAGCCTTCAGTGACACTGATAGCAGTGCCAGTAACCCTACGATTCTTCCATTTTTTAAATTAATATTGTTTCATTTTTCTCTTTAAAATGATTTTAAAGTGAAAGAACTTTCTATAAGATAAAATACAGGCATTTCGTTGTCCAGGTTCTGCAGTAAGGATAAATTATGATTAATAATAGATATGCAGGTACTGCAATATTACACAATATAGATTGACAACATTTTTCCATATACTTGGAAATGACCTATTTCTCTGCATGTTTCATGAATCAGCTGTGTAAGAATATAATTGGGTCATATTAGAATTAATGGCAAATATTTTGTTGAGTAATGTTTGCATTCATTCTACAGTTTGCTCATTGTATGGCTAATGCAGTCCCTTGCTGTGTTGGTACAATACTGTGTGATAATAGAGGAAGGATGGGTAAAGCACGAGAGAGCTCACTCTTTGACTTTCATCCAGCCTCAGCTTTTTCTCAAGGTTTAGAAACATCATCTAGTTTACATGTAAGAATCTAAAACTTGCACTCAAAACAAATCAATTATGACTGCTGTGTCTGCCAGGAGTCAATCTGAAAACACAAGTTTTTTCTTACTTTGACTAGAAGTGTCCTCCACCCTTCTCTGGCATCTTGTATCCAACCACTTCTGGACTGGGCAAAGCTAAGAGCTGCATCTAATTATTACTGATCAACTGTCTTTCATTTGTATTGTCAAATTATCATTTCCCCTGAGTAAGACTCTACGTTACTTTACTCAGAAACACAAAAACTTCAGAAATCTCCCAAAGTAGAGGATTTCCAAACCATTTTGAATTTCTGCTGAAACTTCACATGCAGTTAGTCTATCACATACTCTTCCATGTATGTCACTAGTTCCTTACAAATATATTCTTCCACTTCTAATGACTTCAGAAGGACAGAGAGAAGGAACATGACATTTGTCTGTAAGTCCAAAGGAAGATATTCTCCAAGCAATTTTCACCTCAGCAGAAATGACAGAATCTCAATGGGTAGCAGGGAGAGCAAGTGAAGAAAGGAGAAACAGCCCTTCATATAGACCTTTAGTTTAGCCCATTACTAGAACTGAGAGTAAATGTCAGCTTTTTTTTAGGCCAGGACTGAAAACCTGGATTTAGACATGGTGAGCTGATTAATCAGTTCTGGTCTGCTGTGTGTGTCAAATGATCTTTACCCTGTGCTAGAATATGACTTCCAAGGCAATCTGCTTGCTGGCACTCAGTCTCCCCAAACCAACGTAAATCAGTCTGAGTTGTCATTGTGAATCAGGATGAAAGTCATCCAGCTCCTGCCCAGAAAACAGAGATGTTCATTTTATCCTAATGCATGTGTTAGGCTTTTCTTGGGCTAGGGCTCAAAGTAGCTTTACACTTCAGATTGTTCGTTACTAGTGTACTGCAGCAAATGGAATGTCAGAGATTACATAACAACCACCGACGATTATCTTTTCCCATCTTCTTTTATCCCTTCAGAAGAAGTAGTGCAGAATTAATTATCATTCCTTTGTAAAGATATCTGAGAACATCATGTGGAACCTCCTCCTGTGCAGCTTGGTTTCTAGTCAAATGTGATTATGTAAAACTGTAATTCTGTTGTTTTAACTTTGATTGATTCAGACACACCAGGCTTACAGCAATTAAGCTAATATAATGAACAAATCGTCAGCAAGTTAGCAGGCTCTGGCCAAAACGTTAAACGGCAAATGCATAATGCTGAACTTTTTGCTGCATGGTTTGAAGACCCCTTAGCTTAAAATCAGAACAAGTTTAAAATGAGAACTAGACCTCTAATGTGTACCCACGCAACTCACTCAACCTACATCTCTTAATTCACTGCCAGCATCCTGTCCCTAATCTTTGAATACCAAGAGAGAAGCAACCTAACTGTGAGACGCTATTCCTTATCACACAGTATCACAAGGTTGGAAAGGACCTCTGAGATCATCAAGTCCAACCTATAATCTAACACTAACACCAACACTAACACCAACCATCATCTAAACCATGGCACTCAGTGCCTCATCCAGTCTCCCTTTAAACACCTCCAGGGTCGGTGACTCCACCACCTCCCTGGGCAGCCCATTCCAATGGCCAATCACCCTTTCAGTGAAGAATTTTTTCCTCATATCAAGTCTAAACTTTCCCTTATGTCTTTGTCAGAAAAAACATGTTTCTGGTACCGCCTGATGATGGAGAATGGTCAAGTTACACACTGCATCTCCTGCCTTCCCATCCTTACCATGGCTGCATCTGGCTTGCACAACTACAAAACTCAATCAAAGCACCCATAGGGGAACAATTCAGTGACGGCACCTGGGGATAGCTGAGGCTGAGGTTGCAATGTGGAAAAAGGCATGAGGTGGTAACCCTATAATTTTTGGCCTTTTGCCTTCAGACCCATCAGATAAGGCAGTCAAACACAGACATATTTATAAAACAAAACTAGGTATAAATGCAGGTTCCTAAATTATAACCTAGGCCTTTCCCAGCAACCACCTGGAGATACTTCCTAAATATGTACTCTGTTGGTGTAGATTTAAATGCTGACAGAGGCAGACAGAGTTGTTGACATTAGAAGAAACCATGGGAAATTTTCTCTCCTGGGCTGTTAACAAACTTTATGTCATATCCATGCATATATAAGTTGATCTTGATAAATTAATCACCTCAACAATCAGTTCCATTGTCAAGCCTGATCTCTGAATTTTGTATTTCATACTTGTTAGATGTTACAATAATACAGATGACATATAAAGATACAAATTGCCTGTAGACCAGAGCTCTTCAGTTTTACCCTCCTCGGCTCCTTCCCTGAAAACTGTTGGTCCTGTGGGATCTAATTGATTGCTAAACAACATTCTCTAGATTCCCTTCAGAAAATTGCAGATTTTTTGCTCAGACTTTATCTACTCTGCTGTTCCGTTCCAACAGCATCTTTTTATTTCTTCCTGGTTCATACCATTTTACAGATGGTGGTAAAGAATATTTTGAAGATCTGTAGTAGATGTCTGCCTTTGGTTCCTCACTTGCAAAGGCACACTGAGGACACCTGAATGGAGCCAGAATGGACCATGTGTAGCCATCTCCATTCTAGAAAAAGCTATACACTGGTTTCAGGAACTTGCTAAAGCTGGGTTCTGTCCATGAACACTTTAATCTCTAATGTGGTTAGGGTAAAATAAAACAACAGAGACAGTTGTCTGAATAAAAGCTTTAAAAGAATAAGGAGTCCTTACTGTTAAAGGCACTTTGGTAAGGTTAGAGATTTCCCTGATCAGACTGGTTTTGACCACACTTTTTCTTGAAAGCTGCATCTCTGAAAGTACAATGGAGTCTGCATCCTGTCCCATCTCAGCTCTCAACTGAGCTGGTGCTGTGCCATATCTGGCTGTACTTGGGAATCAGTGGATTTGTATTGGAAGACACAGAGAGTTCTGAAAGTGGTTGAATAATACCTTCGTGCCTGATCAGTTTTATTTTCATTTTTTATAAAGCGTAACAGTTGAAATTATTGCCTGCAATTGCCATAGACTAAATGCAAGAATCAATGCCAGAGTCCTCAACAGGGAACTTCTTTGCCCTGTCCCATTACACACTTTTGGGGAAAAACTGTGTGCTTGATAAACAGTGATGATGCTTCTGGGGTTGATAGCTTTGTGTCACTGCTCTAGAATTACTGGGCCATTGCATATGAAAGTTTAGTGATCACATCAATTTCAAGTGCTGTCTCTCCCCTGCTGCAGAAAACCATCGAATAAATTTGTCTCAAAGATCTACTGCTTCCAAAGGCATGCTGCAGGCTTCTCCATGCTGGTTTTTTTTCCTTCTCTCTTTTAATGCTTTGATTAAATCAATGCTGACACCTGCAGCTGAGGAAGAGCGGTCATGCATCCAAGCACAAGTAACAAATGGAGCTTGCAGTTAAAGGACACCATAACTTCTCACTTACTGGGAGCATGTTGTAACATTAAACTGCTCCAGTGAAGGCACTTGATGCCAAGCTGCAGAAAGACTGCTTGGGCATGGACAAGCAGGAATTCTGAAGCCCTTCCTTCACTCTCCTCACCTCACTGCCATAATTTCAACAGCCTGCTTGAAAAATATCAGCGGAGGAGATGAGCACCTTCTTAGTCACGTTAGTCGTAAAATGCCTTAAAGCCTAATTCAGACAAAAATTAGCTAATTCATGGTCAGTATTTAGATTAGTGTGTGCAGTATCAATGCTGCTATTCAGGTAGCAATTCCTACAATACATATACTTTTTTTGCCAGGTCTGGCTGGCCACTCTTTATCTGGGGTGAAGCCTCAGCCCTAATGCAGAGCAGAGCAGAAGACTCTCTGTTTCAGCACTTACTCTGATGGAAAACAGATGCACCAGTCTTGCCTTTGGTTGTGAGGTAAGACCTGGCACCCACAGAAACAGCAGTCATTTGTATGTCCTTGCCTACACTAAAAACAGAGTGCTCCACTGATGTGTTCTGCTCCCTGATCTGCCCTCTACAGCCAATGTCTGTGGAGGTGAATGGCCTGATGGACATAACCACTTCAGGGGAACCTGTCTGAGTCTCTGGTGGCATGTGTAGACAGACTGAATGGAGAAAATCAGCATCTAAGACTGCGATGCAGCCCCTGGTGTGCAAGGTTTTGAAAAACCCTGATTATAGTTGGAAGGAGAGGATTAGCACTGTAGTTGTTGTTGTAGTATGGCTGAAGGACACCTTACTGTCATCTTCCATAATCAGAAGCCAGATTTGCTGCAAAACAAAAGCACTGTCTATAAATACATCGATACTAGTGACTTCATTGCTGCAAAACATCAGACAGTGAAGAGAAGAGGCAAGAAGCTGCAGCACAAAGGGTCAAACAGCATAAAGGTACATAGGAACTGTGAACAGGTTCAGGGAGCAGAGTTTCTTCTTCTCCCAAAGTCAGGATGTTCTGTATTATGACAGGAAGGAGGTGGTGACAGTAGACCAAGTTCCAATCAGCTCTACAAATGAGGGCTATTTCTTACAGCTCTCATGCCCTTGAAGCAATGGGGATGTTATGACAATCTCCTCTGCTGTGTGATTGCAATTCTAGTAAAACCCAGAACTGCCAGTACTTTCTTTCTTAGAATCACCTAAGACCAGGTTGTCTGTGAAGATGGGAGTGGGCAGTACAGTGCCCCCCCTTCTCTTCAAGAGAAGAGCATATCAGAAAAAAAAATCTTGAAAGGGCGTCTTAATGCCTGTATTGGAATGAAACTAGGGGGAACAGAAGTTCAAATCACAGAAACAGGGAGAGCATTTGAGACTTTGATGGACAAATCCCATTTCTAGGACAGGAAAATGCATCAGAAATTACCATCTGTGCAGGAGCTTCTACCACTTGGTTTACTGTGAAAGAAGACAAAGTGACTGCCACTTTTAAAAAAAAAATAATAATAACAAATCCCACTGTGCCCTTCACGTTGCAAAAATTTTTCATAGGTTTTACATAACCTCCAGTTTTGGCCCATTCAGGCAGCCATGGTTTGGGTGAGGGAAGGTAGCCAGGCACGAACTGTGCTCACTGAATTGGTGAACTGTATAAAAATCTCATGAGGCATTTTCACTGCTAATTGATTGCAGAAAGCTTCTGTGACAGGTGTAACCATCCACCTTGAGGAGCACTTAACCCATGAGAGATATGGAACAGCAAGATGTTCAGCCCCTTGGAAAATAAATTTGCTTAGGAAAGCACAAAATCCTCAGTGTTCACTATGTGTTGCTCTCCCTCCTTGCCTTTTTGCCCCCACAGTGTTTTGTGAGACTGGAAAGAACAGCATAGCATCTCAAAAGTAGCTAATAACTGGTGAACTATCCACAATGTTATGGAAAAAAAAGGCTTTTTCTCCATTCTGGCTATATAATTATCTTAGAGGATTTTCAGCAAGTTCTGTGCTGGTTGTTGTAGGGAAACTTCTCTGATATCAGTATGCAACTGCCACTTCAGCATCTTTCTTGATTTGAGTAGCTCTTGAGTAAACTTTGAGAGATATGAGGATGCAGCCTGCATGTGTCCGACCTGCATGCTTTCTCACCCTGGCTTTTGTAAAAACCTATTTTAATGCTGCAGCTGGATAATTTTCACATTGAATTGCTAGGATGTCAAAGGGAATGTCAGCATTTTCCCATAGGAACTGGTAGAAGTTGTGGCCATTCTCCCAGGTAGTCCTCACCAGCTGTGATCTTGCTAAGGAGTAGCAAGAGGAAAAGTAGGTTTTCCTTTTAGCCTTGGGACTCTGATCTTTTTTTCTCCCTAGCTTTAGATGGTGTTGATGACACATCACTGCTCAGGACCTCTACACATCTGCAAGCTGCAGGTACCAGACCCGGGCAGCAGTGAGATGGGGAAGGACTGAGGGAGTGTTTGTTTATTGTGCTTGGTCTTCTCTGCTGGCTTTCTACCTCAGAGCTGCTTCCAACGCATCAGATTTTGGGGTTGGCTCCCTGAAAAAGATCAGGCTGTGCAAACAAGCCTTTGTCAGGGAATATTAACATATTTGGAATAAGTGTGGATTAATAGACTTTTCTAAAAGACATGTCCTTTATTCACTCCTAAGGGAGTGCTGCCTTTTAGAGTGAAACACTTGTAAATAACAGCTTCAGAAAACTTGCCTTTTGCTGTTGCTATACTGGAGCAGGATTTTGAGGCTTGGTCCCAACCACCAAGGAGCTAGAACTCACCTAACACAACAACATGTAAAAATACGCAGGGTCTTCCTTTTGAAATTTTACAATTAGCTGCTTTTGGTGTCAGGCTGTGCTATGTGGGATGTCTTTCAAAGACTACATATTTTAAGCAAATACTGCTTTTCTGAGAAAACAGTGAGAAAGTGTAGCCCATGTGCTTTGTGCTCATCATCCTCTGGACTGAGGAACTCCCTTCTGGGTCTGGTACTCAAGCTAACTCATCCTGGCATGAATGGGAAATTACCTCAAAAATCAACCAGTAGTTGGCCAAGGAGCACATGAAGATATTTCTTGGAATTCTGTTCTGCATTGGTTTTACGGAAATATGTACTTACTCTTTCTGCTTTTGTTACGATCTGCTCCTCCTTTCCAAAGGGCTTGTAGCAGTTACTGCATCATTAAAGCTAGATGACAGAGCTTTCAAGTAATTATTAGTGACGTGTAAATAGATAAAATAGAATTTGATTACCAGTGCTCAATGCTTTCTTTCAAGAGGATTGCTAAGCAGTTCCTTTGCAGCTTTCTCATCGGAGCTGTAGAAAACCTCCTTTAAAGCTGATTATTCAGCTGGAAAGCAAGCTCCAGTTAATATGTAGCTAAAGTTTAACTCAAGATGTGCTTTATATTTAAAGACATTAGCCTGGGAGATATGTACTGCCCGAGGAAAGGAGAATGATGGATGCATGAGGGAGAAAGTCAATGAACAGCACAAAGGAATGAATCATACAAACATGCTTCATTGTTCAAGACTGCTCATTTCTAAGGCAATTGTAGAATAACTGAAAGTATGTACTGTAAGAGGGCAGGTATTGCACACACTGGAGAAATGGAGCATGATTTGGGGAGTGTGAGTGAATGGTGGCTACTTCTGAAGTCTCTCTCTCAATAAATAAAGTACTGCTAGTATTTTAAGAAATGCATTCCTTAAAAACGTCCTTATAAACTGAGCTCTGTGAACATAGATTGGAAAATCTGTTGATTTGTGCCTTTTACATGAAAGTGCTTTTAACTCGTCTTCCTTAAGGAAAAAAGTTATAATATTTTAGCAAAAAACTTATACCCCATCTTGCAGCAGGGGTTAGCAACTATGTATGGAGAAAGAGATTTTGATAGGATATGTGGAGTGTAGTTGTGCAGTCTGCAACGTGCTTTGGAAATCCTTTCTGTGACCTCTGGGACAAGCCAGTACTTTCCAAACCAAAGCAGGCACTGGGCACTACTGTGGTATTTGAAAGGATCCTTCATCCTTCAGAGAGCTCAGCAGGGGCCAGTGATGCCATGGAAATCCCCTCAGCTGTGCAAATGTATTAACAAGATTTTCCCAGGCATCCCCTTCCTGCTCATGAACATTTTTCTTCTAGCCTTGCTTTAGTGTGACACACGGAGCCCCAAAACTTCTGTAAAATTCACATAGGGAAAAGAAGATGGGAGAGTACAAGGTCTTATCTCTTACCTGGTGGAATCTCCAGGTCGCCTTGTAGACTGAAAGAGAGAGGGTCTGGCAAAGGAGTAAAACGCTGAAGAAATCAGAGTGGCTGACTGACTGAATTCGTGATGTGGGCTGTAAAACTTTCTCTCTCTATAATACATCCTGCCAAGATGTTGTGAGATAGATGGGACCTACAAAGTATGTGTCTGTCTCAAGAGGCAATACTGAACTGTTTCCCAACAGATGCTGACTGCTTCAAGGCTGTAACTTATTAAATGGACTCAAGCATCAAATGAGAGTTAGGAAAGGAAAAAAAGTAAGAAGGAAGGTCTAGTTAACTTCTACCTCTCCCAGTCCTACACATGAATTAAGCATGACATGCAAAATGACCCTAAGGATCCTGGCAATGTTACAGGACATGGGTTGACACAGAAAGTAGTACTGTTCCTTAGGAGATCAATCACACCGATTGCCTGCCCTTATGCAAACTTTAAGTAGGGATTACTGGGATCTATAGTCTAGCAAGAAACGCAGAGGATGTCTTTTCCTCACACTCGTTCAAGAGATACTGAAATGCAAGCAACCTGATCAGACAGAGAAACTGTCTGTGTTGATGAAGGTAGACTTGTAAGGTTTGCTGTATTTACAGTTTTGAACAGCCAGAGTGGTTTATGCTCACTTTATGGAGAAGAAAACACAAAATAAAGAGCTTTATTCATTTATTATAAATGAAATGGGTTTCGGGTGGGAATTATTAGTGCCTGGGCCAGAGCAAGGAGAAAATTTTTAATCTTGTAGAAGTGAAGGAGTAAAATTTTCTAATGATGTTCTTTCAGTACAGTGCAGGGACTTGATGGAAGCAACCCAGAATCAAATAGACTTCTTTAATGTATCTGTTTTCCTATCTGCCCCAATCCATCACTCCAGAATTAGAACCAGTGTAGCAAGGACTTGTGAGACTTTTTACTCTGGTACTGGTGCAAGAAAACAAATGCTTTCCTGACTATTGTATTTCAGCCAGGAAAATGCAAATAATTCAGAGTTTGGTTTCTTTCTTTTCTCTTCCTTTCTCCTTTACATGTATTCACAAAATTTCTCTGATTCCCACTTTGAAGGATGCATATTTTTATATTTGCAGTGCACATCATGATTTGTTTGGCTAAAGGGAGGTTTTCCATTGTCCCATCAGACAACATTAGAGAGAAGCCTCTGGTGTCGCCTTAGCATAAGATCGATAGAACAGGGCAATTTTTGGTTCCACAGGGACCTGCACACTTCTGCTGGTAGAGGGCCAGGTCTTGGGGACAGCCCAGCCACTGCTGCAGACCATAAAAAGGCACCTCAGCTTTCCTGAGGGGTGCTGCAGTGACTAGTTGGCTGGTGGTAGAGGCAAAGTTTTGTGAAGAGGAGGGTACCTCTGTAAAACCTTCATCTGTCAGCCCTCAGCTAAGTATCAATAGCTTCAATCCTCTTCTATGTCTCCTGAGGTGCTTCTTGACTTCTCTCCTACCTTCCAGATCTCTTCATAACTTTCTTTTTTTCCATATAAGTTCTTTGAATCCCACTTGGGTGGGAAAATTGCAAGAGGAGGCGAGGTAGCGTGTTACATTAAAAAAGAATATCTGGTGAGACTTCCCATTGTCTTGGATTTTTTTTTAAGTTCTCTCAGGTAATTGCCTCATTCAAATCCTGAAGGATTGCTCTACCTCTAGCTTAGACAATTAAGTGCACATATCTCAAGGCTCTTTGCCTTTCTGCTAAAGAAAAGATTTTAACCCATTCTGCCCATTGACCAACTGCTTATAAAAAAATGGAGAAACTGAATGGTGCACAGCAAGGTTAAAGTAATAGTATAATATCTGCTTAGGTTCACCATACAGCAAGCAAGTACCTACATGATGTCAGAGTTTTCTCCTTTACTCGCTTCCTACAAGTAGTCTGGGCATTTTACTGTAAATAGCAGGGTTAAACAGCAGCAGTGCAAAACTGGGTATTCTTAGTCTAACTGTATCAATAGGGACTGTTTCGAGGATTCGTCTGCTTAAGATGCAAAAGCATCTAGAGAGTATTAGGATGACGCAGATACTTCCATTTTTGCATACTCAGCTTGAAATATCCTACAGAAGTCATGTTTTTTAAAGGTCTCTGATTTTTTTCCTTCTGCCAAATAAGATCCACAAACATGAACCCCAAAGTCACCGTGGGGAGCGCAGACCATCATAGCACACCACATAGCCTGTGCATAACCAGGCCTTTCCCTTCACAGCATCTTGCCAATAGAAAAAAAGTGGGATTTTTTTAATCCAGAGGTTTCAGTCTGATGTTTAACACAGACATGTTAAAATCTTGTGGAAATTGACCAGGGATTTTTTGTTTCTTTTTATTAAAAATGTAAACAAACGCTGAGAGATGTAAGTCAGGTAGTAGCATGTGTAACCATTTAATAACAGGGTTTGTGAGGCTGTAATTCCCGTGATACTGCCCAGCTTCTGCTTTCAATAGGTGGTTAATTATAGCATTAGCAACGCTCCCAGCAGTGGAGCAGAGGGACACAGCATGACCTCTTTCTGTTAGACTTCCCCCCATCCTCGGCCTCCATTCCCCCTCCTCCCTGGAAGATAAAGAAGCAAATCTCAGTTTAGTCATCAAGGTCTGAGACATGCAGTGAATAATTCAATTCCTCATCTTCACACATGTACTCAGCTGTACAAAAAAACTCAGCTGTTTCTGCAAAGCACACATATATTTCCCAACGTTTTTTAGGCATGGCATATACTGTTGTAGTTGAATAATACAAGATGTAAAGATAGAGGGGTCAGGAACGCTTTGCTGGTGAAGCAGCATGGTGGAAGGCCAGTGAATTCTGGCTTCCAGGTCTGGAACTGGAGTGATGTGTGGCACTGAAACAATCGATCAGTGAATCACACCAGGAGAAATTCTGAGCCGCATGGCTGAGAGGCACATATGGGACTGGGGGAATCAGTGACGTTTGCCTCCTACAGCTCTTATTGACACCCTGTTCAATGTGTCTGCTATATAAAAGCCACCAGACCCCAAATGGTATGAAATTAGTCAAGTTCATGACACAAAGACATAACTCTAAGAGCCTGATAGACATGATAGACATGCAGAGGTGCTGGTATGCATGTGAATGCTGCCACACACTTGAGTCAGCACAGCTGTACAGGGGTTCAAAATGATCTTTTTTTTCATTAATGAAGATAAGCCTTAATATAGAGAGGCTGGTTGATGAGGAAGGGAAGTCATATTGTAACTTGACAGCCTGTTGGCTTATCTATCTTTGTAAGTGAATGACCACAGAAATGCCTTGGTGCTTCCCCTTGCCTTGGAAAGGTGGGCTTCGGGCAGAAATGCTCTGTCAGAGAAGTTCAGTTCATTCCTGTCTGCAGTATTATCTGGGATGTGTGCACACACAAAAATGTGACTAACGTGGCTCTGATGACCTTTTGTCTATACATTGCAATTCATCTGTTATACACTAGAATGTGTATCCTGATGCTGGCTCCATTTACCAGATACTAAGTACTGTGAATCATCTTCTACTTCCTGCAAAGAAAACTGCAGTATCAATCGAGAGCACCACCCTCAGTAAAATTGTGAATGAGCTGTATGGAATGACCATCTCATGGGTATCAGTCAAACAGTAGAACTCAAATTTACACAGGCTAAGAACACACCTGCATGCTCAGCTTGCTTAAACTAACCTGCTTTTGCAGATTTTCAATTTAATATTTATTCTGGATGCTCTGAGATTTCTTCTGGGCTTTAATTCTGGAGAACAAAGTAACCAGAATGTCAAGATCAGCCCAAGTGTTTGATGCATAGGAGAGGTGGTGTCTCTCTCTATTAATTTCCAAGTAGTAGTAAACTAAATGTCACACCCAGAAATAAATCCCGTGACTAGATAATGCAGTAGAAGATACGAGTTTTAAGATGATGGAAGAGAACTGTACAGTTAAACTCAGACCGGATGTGTCACGATGTCTGGTTGGACAGTGCTGTTGGGTAGTCTCAGCTCAGAGCTGATTCCTCTGCCTGTGTCATTGCTATGAGGCAGATGTTTCCCATAGTGTCTTTGCAGAAGTCCTGGTCCCAGCACGTACAGCCTGGCTGCACCTGGCTCTAGGTCAATGAGCTCCAGAACAAGTCGCACAGCTGGGCCCTTCAGCACGCAGCAATAGCAGACCTCTGGAAGCATGTCACACATTCCTTCCTGTCTGCACATCTCAGCTCTCTTCCAAAGGAAGTGAGGAAATCCGCAACGTGGAGTCAGGCTACAGGCAGCCTCTCACAGACCTTGTCACCAACCCTACAAGCATCATCTGTGTATCTCAGGGTGTCTCCATGAGGTGGGACAGTATTTTCTCTCTTGCTACACCTCTGCAGGGAATCCTTTGTGTTTGAAAAGTGCTCGGAGGACAATTCCTCTGAAGGTGTAAAATGAGAGTTATCTCCCAGGATCTAAAGGTTTGGAACTGGTGTGCACTTGAAATCCCCAGTGCTCTGTTAAATTGCTCTGAGCTTTGGGGACCAGGAAACTGGGCTGGCTCTCTCCTGAGAAGCGTTTCACATTAATGTCCCATAATCACTGTGGAAATAAAATTAGGTGTTTTCATAAGGCTGAGGCCATGGGTGCACGAATGAGTTAACCCACAGCAGCTCGAGTTGCTCCAATTTCCAAAAAGCTGTGAACACATATATTAAAGTTTAAGGAACCACTAAGCCCATCCAGCAACAACAGATTTAATCCTGACTTTATTGTGGGCCATTTCCTCACATGATGGAACACCTAACCTTTTGATACACAGCCTGTTCCCTGTTCCCACCTCTCAGTGAAGGGTCTACTTATTTGGCTGCTGCTGTTGCCATGCATTTTACTCCAAGTTTTTATATCAAGTTCAGCGTCACCCTGTGTGGCCAGAGTCTTTGCTGCGTATTGTGCACATAAAGGTAAAAGCCACCCACCTAGCTGAAAAGCAAATGTCATCTGATGTTACACGTTCACTGTAAAAAATAACAGTCATGTTGCCTGATGTCTACCTCCAAAATAAGTGTGTATGGTGTAGTCTTCCTTCTCCCCTGTTCTTAAATTGAAGGAAGATGTACGGCTTGCTCTTTGCATGTGTGTAGGGACAGAAAACAGATATAAGGTGGGTCTCACAATAGGGCTGGGTAATGTTTGAGCAAGGTCTTCCTTCTCTTTATGGCCTGATGGTCATTCACTTGCTTTTGGACTGGCCTCATGTTCTGTAGGCCAAACTTGTGCTTTCTTGCCTTAGTTTCCCTACTCTCAAAGATGTTACTGCTGGCATGGGAAAGGAGGGTTGAGACACCACATGCCGCATGGTAGTGGCAGCCTCTCCCCACATCCCTTGGTGTGCACTCCCACTGTTGCAGCTCTCACCTACCCAGTCCTGCTTCTTCTCAGTGCCTTGTAAGGATCTGCAAATAGTAATGAGAATGTTCCTGGTCCAACCCCAAGCACTTATTCCCAGGTAATTACTTAGCACTTAATCAGCACTTTACAACCCTGATTTTCCTGACTGAAAGACAACTAATTAAAGCAACAGGTATGACATAGGTTTATTGCCAAATGGGTAAAACTTAAGAAAGAGCAATGATGTATCAGTTCCTTAGTATGTTATGTTTCTCTTTTCTTCCCTGAAACAAGATGGGATGGGCAGGATTGCCTGAAAGTACCTGGAGAGAATAGCATTAACGCTGGAGGTGAAGAAACCATCCAAAACAGCCTGGATACTCGTTCTGTAGAGGTAGCTATGTTGAACCAAGTAAGTGCAGAGCAGCATCCCACTGATGTGGCTCTTGAAGATGCTCAGGCCTGGCCCAGAGACAGTGGTACCAGTCAGATGTAGTCATTGCCTTCTTCACTTCTTTCTGTGTCTCTGTCCACCCTCCCAGGAAAGAGCTGCTTTTTACCCCTAGAGCCATCATAGAATATGGACAGATGGAAATCGACAAGAAACATTAGGCAGTTGGGGGTAACCCCTCACCACACTGCGGGCTGGCTGCAGCTGCTGACACATTCCGCTGGCTCTGAGTGCAAGCTGGCTGGAGCAGGCAAGGGAGTGATCTCTTCCCATACAGGGTGCTGCCTGAATTTTCTTCCCCTTCCCTCATCACAGCTGTCATCACCTCCCTCTGCAAAAGATGAACATCTTGTTGCAAGCAGGGCTTTGCCCACTCCTCCACTAGCAGGCAGGACCTCTGCGTCTTTTCCAAAGGCTCCTGTGCCGTATCTGCTACCTTGGACGATATTCATCCTTGGGTCAGGGTGTCTCTCCTGCCACATCCCCTACAGAAATTTAGGATTCCTGATCTCTTTGTAAGGCTGAATGTTCCTTTCTGAAGGGTCATAATCCCCATGTTTGGGGAGTCCAGACTTGTCCCTGCCCACCTAAATCCATCTGTCTGAATCATAGTTTCTGTGGGAGCATGAGAAGTGTCAAGATGTCTCAGAGTCTGATCTTCAAGAGAAGAGGAGAAGTGGCTGGCTAGGTCAGAGAGCCCCAAGATGAGTTTACAAACTAATTTAGAAGGTAAGTGTTCAGTACCTCCCTCTTTCTAGCCGATAGGCTCAAGTTAAAGTGAGAACAGGAACACCAATGTCCAAGGAGGCAGCCGTCTCAGAGCCCTTTCATCAGTCTTCTTCCCAAGGGCTTCCCTAACCCAATGTCATGGGTATGTGGTTATGCTTGCTACATCCTTTTGACTTGATATATATATTTAAGTAGTCTATTCAATTTAGAGCTGCTTCTATGGGAGAAAACTGTTTTGAACAGATGCCATCATTTTTGAGTAGCATTTTTTTAGTCTTTGTTGCCCATTCCATCATAAGGAAAGTGACTCTTGTTTCAGGGAGGAAAATAGAAAAAAAAGTCCTGATATCCTGGAAGAGAAAAGGCTGTAAATACTGAGAGGAGGCAGATTCCCCCTGTGGGTGTGTTTGTAAGGACAAACAGTTCACGGACAGAGGTAATACAGATAAAGAGAGAGACCTTAATACAAGTCACACACTCTCAGCCAAGACAATCCACTTTATTTTATAGACTATGTATCTTCTCTTTTCTTATGGAACTAAAGAGAAACTATAAAGTTACATTAGACCAAAAAATTAACTTGACCTCTATGTTCAAACAATACTGGGGCGTCGGCAGCAAGGAAATGGTCGCTACTAAACGAAGTTGTTAAACAAAGTTAACTGTGGGAACTACATGTAGTACTCTTGTGTTCCTCTCTGGCTGGCTAACAGTGACCAGATCTCAGTTAAAAGTTGGAGGCAAGCTAAGTGTGGAAACTCTTTAGCTTGCGTTGTGCAGGGGATCAAAGCATGTTATGAGGGCTTGTTCTAACACTTCTGTCTGGTCTTGAAATCTGGTCTCATGGTTGTTAATCACTTTCTGTCTATGTCAGAATTTAAAAAGCTATGTTATTTTCAAGCCTTCCAAGAAAGAGAGTAAGGGACCATAAAATTTTGAGAAACTGAGCAAAACAGTTGAGGTGACACTGATTGTATGAGCATGATTGTATTCATGCTCTTCATTTACTGATATAGACAAATATAAGAAAATCTGGAAAAATAGAAATGCATACCAGCATTAGTTATCTCTTGGATTTTTTTAAAGGATACCCAGTTTCTGGAAGGGAGGCAGAAAACCTCCAAATAAACCATCTAACTGCTGCTAATGAAGTCCTTAAATCAAAATCCAAAATTACTTAATAAGTGAAAGAGTTAAAAAAGTAGTACCAACACTGAGCGTGCCAGACATTGACAGTCTAGGGTTTCTGAAGAAATAATACTTGCCTGTTGGCCTTTCTCACTGGACCATAACCTGTTCCTTAAGTTATTCTGTGCAACTTGTTAATGATTTTCTGAGGAGAGAGGTGTGTGACTTTCACTTCTTTAAAAATCGCAAGGAGGACCTAAGCTGGACAGAATGTGATCTTCCTCTGCAGAGGGTACTTAGCAGGTGGAGGACTTTGTATACCACCTGAGAAGAGGTAAGCACTTGTATTTGGGCCAGTTCCCAGTTGCTTGGTATTTCAGTTGGTGACTTGTGCCAGAGCAAAACCTGACCAATCAGGATGATGCTGCTACTGCACAGAGTGGTGCTCTACAGCCGTGTGAGCAATGTGCTCTCTCTAATTATAGTTAGGGATTGGGAAGATATATTCCCATGCGTGTTCACACAGGCATTTCTTGCTGTGCAATATAGCAGGCCTGCAGGAAAGATCCTTTCAGTGATTGTTTTTCACCAGGTGCTTGAGTTATAGGGTACTAAAAAATTCGAAAGAAGGATAACAAAAATATCAGAAATCTAAAGTCAAGTGGAGGCCAAGAAAAACACGCTGTGAATTTGTACTATCTTTCCTCTGGAAATGGAGAGCACTAGGGACAGACACCAAACCACCTACAGAAATCCTAGTTTACTTCAAGGAATTTTTTTTTTATCTTTTGTGGACTTCAGCATGTGTGACCAACAAGATGAAAATTAGTTTTACTTCAGTAAGTAATGCTACTGCTCTGCACAGAGACAGAATATTCAGAAACGATAGCAGATACCTGACCAAATCAACACAATTATTTCCCAATATTTTTTTTCTTAAGGTAATGTTCTTTTCAAATAGTCGAATTGTTGGTTATGCTCGTGCAACTTGCTGCTGTTCAGACTGTACTGGCCAAACTTTTAACAAATATTACCACCTACTGGGCATGCCGCAGCAGTGCAGCTTCGAACCATTTATTCCAGCAGGTAACGGAACTCCTCACTGCCTGAGCAAGGCATTCGATCTTCTGGCTTGGAAACTTTTCTGGGTCTCTGACAAAGATAGATCTGTTGACCTAGTTAGTCCAGCAAAAACTGGAGAACTGTGTCTTTGGGTGAACTTAGTACTGAGGTACCTTGATATGTGTTTTGATTTATATTTTCATGCTTAGAAAATCTACCTGTGCAGGATTTACATAAAATGTGTTTATCACTTACTTCTCAGTACATTTTTCTACTTAAAAATGCATGCAATATGTGGTGCCCGGGGTGCTGAGCCAACAACTGATCCTACAGCCTACTTTTATTGCACAACCTGAGTAGGGAGAGCTGTGGTTTCACCCTACTGGAGCTGCTTGGGATGCAGTGGGAGGGTAAGCTTCTGCCATGGGACACCTACCACCAGTTCAGCCAGCGCCACACATGGCCAAGCTTGGCCACTGGTTGGAGTTGCTTAAAAACATACTAAAATTCAGTTCTTTTCATTCTCCTCCCTTTGCTAGGCTAGAATTGGAGGGAATACTGTACATTTCAGGCTGGTTTAGGAACTAGGGCTGCGAGACGGGGATGCAGAGATTAAGCATTCCTTCTTAAATCTCCCAGATGTTTTCAATCCTCTTGTGGACATCTGTTTTCTCAGTTAAAGGCTGGTGAACAAGCAGGATATTGGCATTTTGAACATTCCCTCCACAAAGCAGAAGTAGTTGGTACTGCTTAGAAGGAGACAGCGTTTCCAAATCTGATTTTATCCTCCTGAATGTAAGAGCCCTCCGATGTTTTGAGTTTAGGATGACTGCTGGCTCTAGCAGTGATGGGAAAGGGCTGTAAGAAACTGGTCAGAGCTCCAGCAGGTCTGGCAGCCCCTTACCTCTGTGTCACTCCTGGTACTCCTTCTCTGCCTTTCCTCAATGTGCTCTTCCTCGTGTAGTGATTTGTGTGACCGTGTTGCCTGTGGTGACTGGTGTTTACCAGCAACTATACTGCAATGGTACAGACAGAAAGGAGGCAATCTTCTGTATGAGCATCTGTCTTTCAAGGAACAGTGCCTCTGGCAAGAGTATCAAACCTATTCCAGGGATATGAAACGTTTTCCTCTCTTTCTCATCAATAGTATTTTAAATCATAGCTATTTTTAAAAGATATATAGGAGGCTTTCCTGGTTTTATAAAGACATTAACAGAAAGCAAATTTTAAAGCACTAATGAGCCTCATTTTCCATAATTGTATGAAGCCTCACAAGAGTATTTGAGATCATGCACTCCTCATATTTAGGGTTCTGGCCCAAACCAATACTTCACAGAACAATTGCATATGTTTTTCCCTCTTTATCATCACAAAGCTTGTCTTACCTGTCCTGAAGTGCCCAGACCAAGTAACCACCCTACCATGAAGAGCTCCTTTCCAATGTGCCCACCCAGCATCAGATTGATTTTTTTTTTGGCAACCCAAATGGCTCTAAACTCCTCAAGTAATAGAGGGTGCGTGATGGAAAAGCAAAGCTACCAAATTTGGATGTTGACATCTGGAAGCCTTGAGGAGCTATTTCATTTGTGTGTCTTGAATCAGCATAAGTGAATTTTGACCATTTCTATTGTGCTGGGGACATTGCACCCTGTGAAGAGTAGAGGCGGTATGAACCCACACCTGCCTGTTCCTACACTCATGTCTGCCACTGGTCCTCCACCCTTGACCCTTGGCCACCTGGAGAAACCCCTCCTGGCCTGGAAGAGCAATGTCATTTCTGAGTGCCCTCCTGTCCTCTTCTGCCACCAAATTATAAGATATTTTTCCACCTCTAGAGGACACTGTGGCCTGCCATATGCTTGCTCCTCAGCAGCGCTCCAGAGGCAGTAGCCCTGTTCAGCCTAGCAGAGAGCTACAGGCTGATGGTGGTCTCATCATGACCAGGTTGGGGAGCAGCCATTGGTCATGCATGATCGATTGTCTTTGTCACCAGCTGCTGAGTGTTGGGGGCATTTGTCTTTCTTCACCTGCTCTGTCTATCGTCCTACAAACTCATGAGGCGTGCTGGTATCTGGAACTGGCCAGCTTCAGACAGGGACTCAGAAGTGCTTTGTAGGTGTAGGAGGACATTTTCTTGCTCTCAGTACTCATCTGTCCAGAGGTTTACTAGGTTTTGCCTTTTCAGTCCACTGTGGGGATTTCCTTCATTCTGGGTCTCTGATTTTGATCTCTGCATTTCTCATCCCACTCCCCCCCCATCCCCCCCACCCCCCACCCCCCACCCTGGCCCCCCCACCCCCCCCACCCCCCCCCCCCCCGGCCCCTCTCCCCATGATATCTTGCAGACAGGGAGCTGCTGGACTGAACACAAGCCCAGGGAGGTCTTCTCTTTTACTGTAGGGCTGCATTGATTTTCATATGCTCTCTCGTGTATTCATAGGCCTTGCTGACTTAGACTTGTCCTTTATTTTTCCTTTTGTCTCATTCTGGTATTTTGAATAACAACAGGGGAACTTCTTAGAAATTTCCTAAAAAGACGTCTTTTGGTGTTCAGAAGAGTGATGGAGTACATGAGAAGAATGCATTCTAAAAAGTAGTGGTGGTTGATCAGGAGGTGGTTGTTTACCTGGAAGTAAACAGTTACGTGTGTGATCATAAAGCAGCGATGATGGTAGGGTGGCTCCAAGAGGTGCAACACAGCTCTAAGTTATTTGCACCATATGTGGCCCTGGTGTCACATTGCTCTTCCTTTGCAAACTCCTTCCAGATTGCTCACAATGGTCTGGTTCACCAGACCGCGCTAAAGCACTCATCAGTAGAGACAAATTGTGATGCTCAGCACCAGGGCCACTACTGGCAAGGCTGATATTTTTAAGTCTTATGGTGCTCCTTACAAGTAAAGAAATATCCTGGCTTTGAGAATCTGAAGACTGGCAAAGCTAAAAAAATAAGGTTATTTCATTTAAATTGAATCAGAAACAAGGCCATCTGGGGGCAGGCGAATTTCTGTTCTGTATCAAAATTTGGCTGTGGTTTGTGCATCAATGGATGACCAAGGGCTGAAGTCTTCCCACAAACTCTGTCCTTACCACGAAGAGAATCTCCAGCTTTCAGTAAAATCTGAACTATTTCAGGGTTTTTCCAGAGTTTCACAATGACATCACAAATCTATCGGAATCTGCCACTGAAAGCAAAACCAGGCAAGAGGTACCGAAGAATGAACGATTACAGGCGCCCAGGTTGCTACCAAATTTTGGGTTCTGCATGGTGCTGGTGATATACTGTGGGTTGCAGAGCAGGGAAGTAGATGGGGGACAGGGGCATGCAGAGGGAGATTATTTTTTTAAGATGCAAATAAAGATGAAAATTTTCCTCAACATACCTAGCTTTGATTTCTGGGAGAAATTGGGGGTAGGAGGTGGAAAGCAATAGCTTCCTGTGCAAAACCACATTTTATAATTGGCAAAGTTGGACACATCCTTGGTTTCCAAGGATTTTGTGAGGAGCAGTAGAGTAAAAAGTGTGCAAGTGGTACACCCAGGCACAAGACAACAATAATGAAGGCAGAAGCTGATTGTGTTGCTCCTGCTCTGACACCACAGAAACTATCTGCAGAAGTCCTATGGAACAGGAAGAGATGGTGTCACTATTCCCTATCAAATGCAGGTGCTTAGATAATTTAGTGCACCAATATAGGTATATCAATTTTCTGCTTTGCTACTTGGTGCCATGATCCACCTCCCCCTGGCTGGGTGGGTGGATGTTGTGTGGCCACAGCATCCTGTTTTTTCCTGTAAATACTTTTCTCCACAGCTCTTAGGACATCTGCTGGCCCTGGAGAGTCTTGAAAAAATGCAGATTTCCTGGCCCGCCATGTGGTTTTTCTCTTACAGGAAAATATATGCTAGAATATATGCACTGTTTTCCAGTTGCTTCGTCCCAGTGTTAGCACATGTGCATTATGTCTGCAAGGGAGCTTGTCAAGGTGAAAAGATTGTTTAGAGGGAGCTATATAGGGACAAGCTATTTTGCCCCAGAGTGCTGCTCAGTGTGGATGGAGGTTTTTGCACAGCAGGAGTCTACCCTGTTGTACTTCTAACATGAGTTGGACAAATTTCCCTTAACAGTGGGTCTCCTTGGGTTTTTCTTTGAATCCTCTTCCTTTGTCAGTCTCTGCACTTGTAACATACCCCATAAAATACTACTTGTACCCTGACCTGCTGCAGACCATTGTCTTCACCCACAGCTTTTCCTGAACTCAAGAAGTTATTTGATGCAACTTTATCTCCAAGACAGAGAACTGTTTTGAAAATGGTACTGGAAGAGCTACAGTTTTGCTTGTTAACCTGTACCATTCACAGGATACCTTATGTTGAGCTGATTTCATTGCCACAGTGAGATTTTTCTACAGCTGCTCACCACATTTTTCAGACCATTTTCCTGCTGTGAAGATACACATATATTCCATTATCTAGTCACTTCTTACTGAACTAAACAGAGCTGCTGAATCACATTTTTGGGTTGTGTATTTTTCACATCCTCTCCTATTTTTCAACATCCATTTTACAAATGTGAGCCTGGACTGGACAAAATATTTCAATATTTGGTCTTGCCAAAATTGTGTATAGAATTAAAATCATGATAAGATGGGTTTTAATTGTTTTTTTTTTTAAAAACCCATGGTCTGTGGATCAGTAATATTTAGCATTTTTCTTTATATAGTTCCTTCTTCTACCTCAAATATACTGATTGAATCCTTTCCCTCAAAACATCACTGTCCGAGGTTTGATTAAAGCTCTGAAGAATGTGTGTGAAAATGGTTCTGGTAAGTGATTGTTCATGGGAGCTGGGAATTACCACTGTTTACATATTTTTAAATTTCCCCAAAGGTCTGATGTGCGCTATGGAGAGCTTGATTTTCTACAGAAGCCAGCTGAGTCAAGTGGCTGTGAGGAGGAGGGGCAGGGTGGAGTTTTAGGGCAAGTTTCTCCAAAAAGACAAGAGGGATTATTTTTTAAATTGTCCATGTGTTGATGCTCCCCGGTGGAAACAGATGTAGTTTAAAGCTCAACCACACAGTTTCTGTCTCCCAGGGCATGCTCTGGGTGGTGTTTGACTGGGAAGAAGCAGGACTTCATGTTCACTGCTACAAGGCCATTCATTTGGTAACACTATCTGTGATCCCCTTTTGAAATCCCCAAAGCAACTGTTAAAAGCTGGGTCCCAGGAAAAGCGATGCAGCAGGATCAGTCCATGGGGAGGCCAGTTGCCTGGCATTGTGCTCAGTGTTGTGAAACAGTTGGCTGAGCCATCAAACTTGCTCAGCTAAATGAATTAAGTAATCTCACAGTCCTGCAGAGAATATTAGTGAGGAATTTCCATATTGCAGCTCTTGATATTCCCGCCTTGCAGTCCTGTTACCACAAATACATGACTTTCGCTGAGCAGGCAGTAATTTGATATTAAATGAGGTTCTTGTTAAGCAGATGTAATGAAATAGGGCAGAGTTTTATGTTGCATTAGTCAACTAAATGGTTTTTATTAGCATTCATTAGGACGAGGGATAACTGAGTGCACAGTATTCTTTAGCCAAAGCTTGATCCTTCAGAGGGAGGGTAATTAGGCAGCTAAAAGCTTGAGAATAAGAGCTAGGCCACACACAGCAAATGTACAACTCCTCGCTCTCTTCTTCTTCTGGGAATCACCTCTCCAAGAGATTATGAGAAAACTTGGGGGATAGCCCACTCTGCCTGGGGATGAAACTCCTTGTCTCATTCTACAGGTGTTAATTTGACAAATCATAAAGGCCTCTTGGAAAGTAAACTATTTGCACAGGAACACGTTGCTCGTTCTTTCAGACTGAGCATGTCGGGCTGTCAGCCATGGAAATAATGGGGTTTTTTTCAATCATGAAGCTTCTTAGGAAAGGTAGTGTAAGAAGAGACAAAATCTCCGACTCTTTATTCTGGTCTGTTGACAAATGTGCACAAATGTATATATTTGTCATAGTATTCTTCACTAGGGTGACAATGGCTATGTCAGCATCTTCCCAACAGGGATGTCCCTACTCCATCATGGAAATGGAGCCACGAGCTGGTGGAAAAGCCACCCAGAAACCAGAGATGCCTTTCTGTCAGCTCAGGCTGGATTGTAACAGTAGGCTGTGGACAGTTTTATCCACCTTGCTTTTGTCTTGTTTATGTTTCTCTGTGTCAAGATTTGTCTCCATTTCTGCTTGGCTTGTACACTATGATCAATGAATTGTTGTGCTTCCTTTCTGCACACTTTTTATCCCTCGTTATTAGATGCCCTAGACTCTTCACTTGTGAGATTTTATGTATTTGTGTTAAGCTGGTTTTTTTTTGTCTTGGTTTCCTATCATCTGGCAGGGCTCAGCAAAAAGAAGAGTGATAATTTTATGAGAATTCCCAGTGCGTGGTGTGAACGTGATTTTGTGGTGGATGGTTTGCGTCTTGTTTGCAGTGAATCGAGAACTCACATCCTCTGACCTGGACATGCTCTGGTCATTTTGAACGTGAAAACAAAGCCTAATTATTTTGGAGGGGTAGAATTCAACCAATGTTGAGGTCTTGGCAAAGCTTCACTTTAAGTTCTCATGAGTCCTGATGAAGATTCAGAGGTACATGCTGGTGGTGGCCCTCTATCTAGGCTATACCCTAGCTCTGTGAAGCCAGTCCAAAAGTGGGTATCAGAGTCAACTTCCACAAAACTGAAGTGCTGGTTCCACCTGTTAAGTGATACTAGGTATCGAGATCAGCAGTCTGGGCATATTCCTCCTAAAACCAGGAGGGACAGAGGTTTCAGTAGAGCAAGGGCACAAGTACAGTCCTGCAGTAACAAGCTATGAGCCCTACCTGTAACAGTGGTCCCCACAACAGCAACACCAAGGCAACAGTCATTGTAGGGCAGGAGATGAATAAACGGGAAGAAACCATTCAGTGGCTGGTACCCTTCTGGTAGGAGTTATAGGAGCCTATTCTTTTTGCCAATCATGGGAAAGGAAATGTTGTGATTTAGAGGATGAAAGAAAGCTGCACCTGCAGCAGAGATGTGACAAGAGTTGCCTGGAGTCAAAACAACAACAAAAAATCCTCATAAACCTTGAATTGACATCTAAAAGTGTCCCTGGGCTTTATTTCGCACTCCTGCTGCTCATACCCTTGACAGTTGCCAGGACTTGGCAGAGGCAGCTGCCTGCATCCTGCCAGCCAGTGTGGGAAACTGGAGGTAGATCTGGCCCTTCCACTGCAGCCACTGTGCTGCTTGGATCTCAAATTGTGGGCGTGTCTCTGGCAACATATATGCAGGCACGGAACTAGGCACACAGATACCTGAAGACTATTTCCTTGAGAGAAAAAGTTCTTTTATTTTTTCCATTCCAGTTCACTAATGAAAATCAAACACTACTGTACTCACATGGTTAGCTTGAAGCATGCACAAAGATCTAAGATATGTGGAAGAAGGGCAATGACCAACTAAATCTGCAGGTGTAAATTACTAAACCCATACAATTTGTTGAGCTGCAAAGTTGTTCTTGAATTGAGGTATTCTTTTAATTTTGGCTGATGCAAGGAGCAGTCCATCATTTCCTTTTTATCTCTCTGCTCAACACTTGATTTTCAAGCAATCCTGGACTTGACAAAGTCTCCTAGTACAATTGTTAGCAATTGTCTTTCTTTACTTCATTAATTTAATCCAGCACAAGTATTTTCCTATTTGATGTTCTGGTTTGAGCTGCATTGCTTGGCTTCTTGTTGGTTACAGGTGGTCAGTTGTTTTCCTTTTGATCAACATAACTCATAATCAGAGGAATTACTTGAAGCCACTGAGTCTTCCCAAAGGGAAAGGAACAGAAAAATAGCAGGTGAACTAGGAAGGAGAATCTTGGAAAACAAACTAAAAAATCTTCCTTTATAAGGTCATGGAGGTTTTTTCAGTGGTGAGTATTTCCACTAAACCTGATAACATGTTCGCTCTGTTATCTTATAGTTAATTAAAAGAGGGAAGTTTCAATGCAACATTCATTTCTATACCTCTGTTTCTGCACAGACTTAGGCATATTGCTTGATTGTATCTTCTTGAGGCCTCTAATTCTCTGTCATACATTCATTGCTTATAAAATGTACTGATCTCACATTTTCAAGTGTTATGGATAATGGCACAGAGAGGAATCATAGTTGGAAAGCCAATGGGAATGGTTCTCATCACAAACTTTCATGTAATGTGTTTCGTCTGGTCTGGAGCTGCAAGACTTCCTACCAAGCTCTAAAATAAGTACAAAAATAAATTTTTTTAATCCCATCTTTCTTAAAATATGTTTCTGCTGGCGTGAATACTAGAGAGTGAGAGGTTAAAACTTGTTTTCCCCACTCATACAGGCCAACAAATAGTTCTGTCCATGTACTTTCAATAGGTACACACCAAAGAGTTATGAGCATATCTGAACTGAATTCGTTCTTAAATATTTAATGGTTATCTATGGCAATAAGTTTGTGGTATTTGCCAAGTTCCTGCAAAAAAAGCCATCTTAAATTCATCACTAAGTTGTTTTCTAATATTTCTCTTTCTGTATGTGACTTGTCCGCTACCTTTCCACTTTGTGCCACTCCTAAATGTTTATCTTCTTCAATGACAGTGGTGCTAAAATATTGAAGTGACAAAACTGGACAGCCCTTGGGTTTCCACTTTCAAGCACTCTGTGGGTAGTGAACACCAAAGGCTACAGTGTTTTGATAGCTGCTAAGTCACATTACCTGTCTATCCTCTGGCATTGTAATAGCAACCTGGCAGGTCAGATATTCCAATGCTATTTCCCTTCGCTACCTGGAACCAACCATACAGTGTTTTTATATACTGTATTATTTATGGACTCATAATTATTTATCATCAGTATGTCAATGTTACAATGCCCCTGTTGGCCATAAAGGAACAAAATCTTTCTTTAATTAAAATTACATGGTCCGTGTCAACTTTCCTTGGACCCAAACTTTTAAAACTGAGTTGGGAGTTTGAATTCCAAACCAAATACCCGTGTTTTAAGCAAAGACTAAACACAGAGCTTTCTTTCAGTGAGACTGGTCTTGGAAGCCAATAATTTTATGTGTTTTAGGGAGGTTTATGTTATACTGGGGAGTTTACAATGGACTTCATTGAACTGTAGACCACAGAGGCAGTATTTTTTTTTTATAAGCAGTTTCTAATAAGGAGGAAGCAGTGTATAATTCAGATTGTCAGTTTTTCTGCCTAAAGACAAAAGCTTATGATGCCTCAGTGACAGTTTGAAAAACTTCTGAAGCTTGGCTGTAAGGTAGTAATAAAGGTAATGGACTAGTTTATTTTAAAAAATGTGCAGCTGTCCATTTTGAAAAATTATTGCATCATTGTAGAAGTATGCTGAACCACCATATAATTTAATTACACGACCACCCTGTAAGTATCATAAGCCAAACTCAATCCTGGCATAAGCAGATGCAGATCCCTCTGGGAATTGCACCTGCTTACACCAAAGATAAATTTGATCCAGTATTTTTTTCTCTTCACTATAAGAGCTTGGAAGTGTGGAGATTCACTTCATACTGTGCTGAACATGGAGCTATTAGTGTTTTTTTTACCATGCACAGAGCGACTCTGTACTTGATGCTTAACTCATTTTTGTTACAGTTTGGGGGAGAAAAACAAACGGAAGTCTTTTGGATGCAGTGTATAAAGGTAGTTGTTAATGCTGTCATAACTAGAAAGTAAACTCCGTCATTTTCAAATCATAACTGCGATGGAAACCATGTTGTATAAAAATGGTGATGGTCCTTTGTACATAGGAACCATCATAGATTAACCATCTACTACATGTTAAACAAGACTACTCACTTGATGACATGCTTGTGACATGTAGCTTTCCATCTAATGCTTAGAGAAGTAATTAAGTTTGTATTTGTTTAGGATCTTTGCTTTATTCAAGGTGTGAAGCTGCCACTCTCACTTGAAATTGACCTTCACTTCTTGAGAAGTCTGCTTTGACGGGAAAAAGTATTCTCAAAGAACCTTCCCCTGTGTTCCATGCATGTGCCATACAGCTCCCTCGGTCATCTTTTTCCCTCTACCTTGTTATGCCTACAGTCTGACTGAACCTTCAAGAATTCTCTTAAAGAAATGTAAAGAGCTTCTTTCCACATGAAGAAAAAGACATCTCAGCATGAATAAGAATAATAAAATCTTTGGGAGATGTATCTGCTGAAGGGGAATGTTTTTATCAATATTCTTTTAGGCTAAAAAAGCCTACCTATCTAAGGTTAACTGCTTGCTGCATGCATGTGAATGTGTGCAGTCCCATGGAGATAAGAGGTGGCATAGAGCAGAGTAGAAGGTGAAGAGAAGTTGATTCAAAGTATTTGGTCTTGCAGGGCATCTTGGGTAGCTTCAGCTCATTCTGATCAGCCACAGCGAAAGAGCACATGTGTGCCAGACAGAGGGTGATAACCCTGACTTTCTTATTTCAAGAACTTTATTGTAAACACTTGGCTGAGATGGAAATCCAGCAAGACTTTGCATATGATGTCTTCTGAGAGTAACAGCTAGTGCCAAGAGAATCCTTGCTTTTTCCAAACACAGAGAAAAAAGTATCCCTACTGAGTGCAGAAGCAAATGAGAGGCAAAAAAACGCACCAAACAAGCTTCAAAACTTTATAAAATAAATGCTTTCCTACAGTTAAGCAGACAGGTGCATGCAAACACCAGATCGAAACTTCATTGGGAATTGCTCACGTGTCTTTGGGCAGATTTTGTCCATAAACTGATTTACATCCAAAGGAAACTTGGGCTCTGATTCAGATTCAAATCAGGTTCAGCATGGAAAATCCTGAACTTGGAGCCAGACCCTACAACAGCCCTTCAAAGAGGCAAACAGACAGACCAGGCCAGCTTTTCTTCCTAGTTAGAGCTCTCCAGCCTTGCGCTTGGGTCCAGTACACCCCTCTACCTCCCTCGTAATTGAAACACAATCATTTTAAAGGGATTTTTTTATTCCACCCAGGAGAATACAGAGCAGGCAGTTGGCTAGCAATGGTGCCTTGGATCTCAGCCACCTGGGGTGAGTGTGAGACTCCGTATGGAGGGAAAAGGAGAAAGCAGCAAGGACAGAGACCTTTGTGCTGAGAGAGCCTGGGAGTCTCATCCCATAGACTCCCAACAGTTTGAATCTCCTCTGCTTAAAGGGGCAGGTACCATGTCGTTTTTACTGAATAGACTGCTGTTGCTAGTTAATTTGGAGGGGGTTTGTTTGTTTTGGTATTTTTAACAGAAGCAGAATGTCATCATGCACTTATTTCAGTATTTCTTGTCCTGCTCACAGTGGGGAATAAGCTGTAGTAATTGCAAATGACTGGACTGTGGAAAAAAAAGGTCAAGCAAATGTGACCTGTCCTTTTCCTGACAAAAAAAAGCGAAGGTGCTTAGAATAGATTTATCTCCTTTTCTTCCTAGATCAAGTTGCTCACTCTTGGCGAAAACTTGCTAAGTAATGAAGTTAAAATACACTATGGTTTACAGATAAGAGGAACCAGTTAAAATTCATCCTGCTACAGATCCCAGCCCAATCATTTTAGAGATAGGCCAAACAAATAAATATAAGCCGCAGTATAGCCAATTGCCTGTCACTGAGGAGTCGTGCCAATCTCAAACCCAGGTTCACTGGTAGCTTCATATTTGGTTTAAAGCCCACCCTATTCCAGCACAACCACCAGGCCGACATCCACCCAGGATATAGGCAAGAACAGTCTGGTTTTGGAAAACACATTTTTTCCAATTTATTGAGTAAAATCTTGCAAGATTTCTATTCAACAGTTTGACAACAGGACTTGAATGATTTCTGACAGGTAAACTGTGCTTTTCCCAGCTGCTTACAAATGCTACGGAACAAATGTTTGTTGAAAGATCACCTTCATCAAATGTATTGTTTATTAAAAGGTTCTCTATCTGTGAGAATTTTATGAGCTGCTTGACTTGACTATATTTTGCTACCAAATTTTCAAAATTTCTATCATCTCACGGAGATATTTTACATCAACGCGTTTGATGGGTTTCCATGTTTCTATGCTCTAATTTTAGCTACAGTTTAAGCACTGCCTATTATGCATGCCCCTGATCACTCTGCAAATAAAGCTGAGGAGTTTAATGTGAGGCAGGAAGCATATAACCTCATACTCTTAACATTAGCTAGTACCAGTCATCCATTCCAAGACAGGGGTTATCTATTGCTCTGTCTCCACAGACCCACCACTCTTGTTCACTTTCCTCTGTTGGGGCAAATATAGTTGCACTTCTTACTGTGTCTTGACTTGGGCCAGAGCTGTTCATCTTTTTTTAACTTCTGCTCCTGAGAAAATTACTTTCACAGATCTACAAATGACTGCATTTATTAGCCTTGAATACTTACTGTCATGAAGTAGGTGAAGATTTGAGATCAAGGAGGAAGGTGAATCAAAGTTAATACTAAAATCTTAATAGAAAATAAGTGATAGTTTTAAAACGTGCTTGTTTCTTGCTGATTTACTGTCTGGTCTTATTATCACCATGGGATTTCCTTTTTCTGTTTCCTGTTTTGAGCCTTGCTTGTTGCATTATTTTGAATCAACACCACAGGCTTTTGGGGATCAAGGTACTGAGTTAACACACCACCTTCTGGAGTACTCAGAAAAATACCTGAATTTCTCATTCACTTTTTTACATTCAGGTCAACAGACCTGACTGCAGTATCTGTGTGCTTCAGTCTCAGAAGGTGACAGAGCACTGCCAGCAAGGTACTGAGAACTGACTGCTTGGGATTGATTTGTGATGCTGACATCCACCCATAAGGAACGATAACAGATCCACCAGCTTGTTTTATTTTAGCCATTAACAGATACATCAGCTTCCTTAAACAGCCCTGAAGTAGTAAGTAAAACTATTATCTAAATCAAAAGCAATAGCCTAAGTGCTTGTTTATACAGTTGGAATGCTTTAACTAAGTATCAGTGCCTCATAGCTGTATAATTAGTGAACTTCATCTTTAGTAGGTATGTTAGAGGGGATGACTTGCTGAAAATACTAAGGAAAACTCAATCTTCTGGGTAGTATGACTTCTTCATTAACTTCATTGGTATTAGCTCTCAGTATCTTCAGCTAAAAAATATTTGTTTCTTGCCATGGCCATGATCATGATCATGTTGATTACCCAGACCATTGTCTCTGGTCTGCCTTTTATTGTTGTCACTGGATTCAACTAAAATCAGGGTTCTACTTAGACCGATGCTGTCCAAAATTGTAAAGAGGTGTTAGCTTTACTCCAAAATGTTTGCAGTCCAAACGTCTGCCATGGAAATAAGAGGTAAAGAGACCTTCTGCAGGTAATATTTAGCTAAAATCGGGGCTTAGATGAAAACTGTAACCTCCTAACTCTGTCTGGTGTCCGATCTGTTTGCACAGTCTGCTCTTAAGGCAGCGTACTGTCTCCCTTTCTCAGGGACTACTGCAAGGAAGGCCAAGTCTTCAAATAAAAATGGTTTGTTCCCATTTAAGAGCTGGAGCAAGAAACAAAATGAAGCCTTGGCATTGGCAACCAGTCCCTGGGAAGTCCTGGGTCACACGGAGAAAAGGTATCTAGAAGCTGATTCTAGACCTCGTTACAAGGCATCTTCTGCCAGAAGTGGCTCAGCTGCAGTCTTCTGTTAGTCTGCCTGCACATGGTGCAGAGCTGTCTTTACCTGCTAGAGACGTGAGCCCAGAAGCATCTGCAGCTGCGGATGATGGGAGCTCTTGGCACTGCTTTGTGTCTTGAATGTTTAACCAAGGTGCGACTCTGCCTGTTGCACACTGCCTGAGCAGTTCAGAAGAGCTGGACCTGTAAATCGGTTCATAAAGCTGAAGAGGTTTTCAAAAGCACTAAGGGGCAATTAAGCAGTTACCTTTCAGCAGCACCTTTGAAAAACCTATCTTTAACAAAACCGCAACTTCGCAAAGGCACAAGGCGAGTTTCGGTTTAGAGCCTGCGCCCTGTTCAGCAGCAAAGGGCATTTGCTAAAAAGCCACCCACCATTCCAGACATGATGCTGCAACCTCTCAACTCAATGAATAATGTTTAACAGCGTGAGTTTTATTATTCTGGCTTTGAAAATCCCACAGGGCTCTAAGTTCATAGACAAAACCTCCCAAAATACCCAACAGAAGTGCAAAAAACAGAATTATCTCTCCATCCAGTGCACCTCAGAAATTTACTGGCTGTTTATATTGCTAACTGCTACTGCTGGGACGAGTCCTATAAATAACCTTGACAATGTGTGGAGTTTAGGGAAAAAAGCATTGCATGAATAATGCTTGCTGTTTCTTGCTGTGTTTACTCAGGAGACACTACCTCCAAGAACTAGGTAAAGAAAGCAGGATATGTTCTCGTTAATGTTGAGATGAGGTGTGGTCAAGATTTTTGTTATGTAGGCAAGGGCTGAATGTAAATAAATCTTCCAGGCCAGTGAGCTTCAGTCCCAAACCCTGCAAGGTTATTTGTGGCACAGGCATCATTTTGGAGGAACACAGGAGAGAGACACCAATTTCTCTATATACAGTAGATCCTTCAATCCAGCAGTTTGCATGCTTTCCAGAAATAGTCCCATGTGGTTTTGATTGTAATTCTTGTGTGATTTCTGGTTAAAGGCTAGCTTGGCAACATAACCAGGTCACCTCAAAGAGATCTTACTGTATTTTTTTTCCAGTAAGAGAAACAGCCAAGGGAGGAAAGAAGATGATAAAGAGGAATGTTATGTTCTTTTGAGGTTTGTTTGCAGCACTTCTGAGAAGAAACACCACAGTAAGGAAGACAACTTCAAGTTAAAATAATATGCAGATGGAAAACTGAAAGATTCCCTACAGAGCACACATATATTTTTAACTGTTTTTTTAAAAAACAAGAACTCAATGGTTTTATTTGTTCCCCTAATTTAATATCCAGTCTTTTTTTTTATCATCTTAGCAAAAATTAATTAGCGATGTGGTACAACAAGCTTTTGTCCTACTGACATGTCAGGATCTATAAGCATGATCTGTGTAAACACTGAAGTGGGATAACTGACCTGAGTATGCACTCATGCAATGAGCAAGTACCTGTATTGTCGTGATATCTCTTCTGAGTTTTTAATTTGTTCCCCTGTGATGAGGGGGAATCATAGAGTAGTTTGATATGGAAGCAACCTTACAGATTATCTTGTTCCAGCCTCCCTGTCATGAACGTGGGACAGCTTCCACTCAATCAGGTTGCTCAAAGCCTCCATCCAGCCTGGCATTGAACACCTCCAGGGATGGGGTATCCACGTCATCTCTGAGCAACCTGTGCCAGTGCCCCACCTCCCTCACAGTAAAAAATTTCTTCCAAATATCTTATCTAAATGTCCCCTGTTTCAGCTTAAAACAATTATCCCTTGTCCTATCCCTGCACTCCCTGATAAACAGCCATCCCCTATTTTCCTGTAGGCACTCTGTAAGTACTGGAAGGCTGCTGTAAGGTCTCCCCAGAGCCTTCTCTCCTCTAAGCTGAACAAGCCCAACTCTGTCAGCCTGTCCTTGTATGGGAGGTGTTCCAGCCCTCTGATCATCTTTGTGGCACTCCTCTGGCCTTACTTTAACAGGTGTATGTCATTCCCGTGCTGAGGACTCCAGAAATGATTGCTCCAGGTGAGGTCTCATGAGAGCGGAGCAGAAAGACAGAATCACCTCCTTCAGTGTGCTGCTCAGACTTCTTCTGGTGCAGCCCGGGACACGGTTGGCTTTCTGGGCTGCAAGCACACATTGCTGGCTCCTGTTGAGCTTCTCATCCACCAGCAACCTGAAGTCTTTCTCTTCAGGGCTACTGTCAATCCATTCTCCACCCAGCCTGTATTTGTGCTTGGGATTGCCCCGACCCACGTGCAGGGCCTGGCACTTGGCCTTGTGCAATGGGCCCACCTCTCAAGTCTATCCAGGTCACTCTAGATGGCATTCTTTCCCACCAGCATGTCGACTGTACCACACAGCTTGGTGTTGATGGCAAACTTGCTGAGGATACACTCAATTCCACTCTCCATGTCTCCAACAAAGACGTTAAAAAACACCAGTCCCACTACTAACCCCTGTAGAACACCACTCATCACCAGTCTCCACTTGGATATGGAGCCATTGACTGCAACTCTTTGAGTGTGACCTTATGCATTGAGTAGTCCATCCATCAAATCGATATCTCTCCAATTTAGAGAAAAATGGACAGCATCAATGCTTTTGATGCTGTCATCAATGCTTGTGAAATGCTTTTCACAAGTCCAAGTACATGATGCCAGTTATTCTTCCCTTACCCATCAGATACTGTGGCCTCATTGTGTAAGGCCATGAAATTTGTCAGGATTGGTTTGCCATTATTGAAGCCATGCTGGTTGTCACCAGTCACCTCCTTATTTTCCATGCACCTCAGCAGAGTTTCCAGGACAATCTGCTCCATGATCTTGCTGGGTACAGAGGTGAGATTGTTTTTAAAAATGGTGGTTATATTTCCCCTCAGAACTCATGGACTTGTGCACCTTCAGGTTCGTTATGTGGTCTTGCATCTGATCCTCTCCTACAGTGGGTAGCTCTCTGATCTCTCAGTCCCTGCCTTTACCCTCTGTGACTTGGGCAGTGTGGCTTGAGACTTTGTCAGTGAAAACTGAGGCAAAAAAGTCCAAAGTCAAACTTTGGATATGCAGAGTCTGGGAAGCTTAATATTGGAAGTCTTTGCATCCTAACTCCTATTTTAAGATACTTGCTTTTTATAGCATAATTTCCAGATGAGGGGTATATTTCTGTACATTGAACCTCTTGTTTTCCTTCCTTGATAAGAGCTTTAAATAGTAGTAAGAATTGTCAGTGGGTAGCTCTTTTAATTATATTCTGCATAACTTGGAGAACTTGTGACATTAGAGCACCTCCTTGGGTAACGGGCTGAGCTGAATAGTGAGGCTTGGTCTCAGCTCCATGGTGGCCCCCAGATCCCTTGGCATCATGTTGTTCTCATGCTGCTTTCCCAAGGTGGATGAAGTTGCCTCCAAAGGTGCTCTCATGAGTGCGACAAAGCAAACATGAACTGTTGGCTGGGACAATGTGGCTCCCCTTGTGGACAATGGTGATTTCTATGCTCTCTCCTTGTCCTTTTGGACACCTCCTCCACCGCAAAAAAACACTGGGAATTCACAGGAACTATGATAGGGGAGAAGAAAATCTATGTGTTTGGATTAAGCTCTCTTTTGCCTCCCCTTTGAAAGGAAGAGCCTGCAGTGTGTTGTGTCCACTCCTAGGATTCAATAGTTTCAGGTCACCTAGGGCCCTTGCAGAAAAAAAGTAAGCAATTTCTTTTTCTTTTCTGCTGTTTTTACTATTTCACAAATCTGCTTTGTTTTTATTGCAGATAGGATGAGGAGCAACATCATTTCAGGATGTTTGTTCTATGGTAGTAATTGGGTACTTTGAACATAAGTGTCTTTATATATCTAGTCTCTTTTTCAAGCTATATTCCATTGTGCAGATTTCTTTTTTTTTGGGGGGGCAAGCATTTCCTTTTCCAGTTTTCAACAATGATGCGTTAGATATTTCTGTATATCTCTATGTTCTCAGTTGTGAGTTGGTTACCCAGTTGACTGTCTACACTTCAACCCAAAGGTAGTTACTTTTACAGAAATATCATTTGTGAAGTTGACATGGAAAGCAGCCCTGAATTCTGGGAATCTGTGCTGGGGAATCGATTCCCTTGGTTGCCTTTTCTTTTTTTGCCAAAGGCAGCCACTAGATCGGTACCTGCAGTAAGAGGGATTTTTCCCTCACTTTGCAGCTCCACATTTAGACTTGTTTGAGCCAAAAAATCCTGGTAAGAATAGCTCTGCTGAACATTCTAATTAGAAGTGTCATTTTCCCTGACCAGTACTAATGAAGCAGATTGAATATGATCTGTTGCCAGAAAAGCACTGGAGATAGTGGTGGTTCTTTGCAGAGGTGGCACAACAAAAGATCTCCTCTGCCAAGTGAAGTATATTATATACAGCTGCAGACCTGCAGAGCTGGAAGTTGGCTCTTGGTGGATCATAAAAAAGCTCAAGTTGTACATCATTTATTTGCCTGTGGACTTGAATAATTTTGTGTTGGTAGAGTAGGGAAGCTGACTATATGCTTTAAGTTTGGTATGGGAGTTATATATATAAAGTATGCGCATGAACTGCGTTAAACAGAAACACTGAGCGTCTTTGCATTAGTTGTAGTAACTTGTCTTTCTGTGAACTATAGGTTCATAAATTGGTGCTGAAAAATCCCTAGCATGTGCAGGTGTCTAGGAGCCATAAATCAGCTTTTCTATCTTGATGCCACTCCGTGTCTTAACACTTCTTTTTCTTAACACTTCTTTTTGCTGTAAGGATCCACTACCCACCAAGGTGTTAGTCAACAGTATGATGTGGTTGAGTCACCATCCCTGGAGGCATTTAAAAAACATGTAGATGAGTTTTTGAAGGACATGGTTTAGCAGAGAATGGGTACAGTTCGACTCGATGATCTCAGAGGTCTTTTCCAACCAGAAGATTTGGTGAAATAAGCTGCAAGCCCAAGCCTTGTGCAATAAGCCATTTCATTTCATGTCTTCTGAACTGTCAGCTGACCCTACATGCCCTGGCATTCGCAGAAGCTCAAGTTAGTCTTTCATGAGAACCAAGTGACATCAGCTGAAAAGGACGGGGAAAGATGCTAATTCAAAGCCAGGATGACCCTAAGCAGAATAAGAACACAGAGGTATTCCCCTCAGAGAGCTGAGCCAAGCTCACCATGTACCCATGTGGTGGCTGTCCACCCTCTTCCCACAGCAGGCCATGAAGAAGAGGGTGATGGCAGCCTTTGAGAGCTAGCAGCCACCAGCCACCCATGGTAGGTTAGACTTCCTTGTGAGCAAGGTCATAAGGAAGGCTCTCAACTCCTGCTCTTGTGAGTTGCAGAGATGGAAGCAGTTAGTAACTGTTTTGCATTTTGGAGCTCCTCCATTCCATCCAACATGTACTGGCCCCAAGCCCTGGAGTTTGCCATGAATGCGAAGGGAGATTTTTCCTTGTGGACCACAATGGCTGTTCTTGCTCAGCTGGAGAGTGTGGACAGCCCAACTCAGGGCACAGGCTGCAGAGAAGGAGCTTTGTCCCTCTGGCCAGACTTGCCTGGATCCATACAGTTAGGGTGCTGCGATGCCACAGGGCACCCAGGGGCACTGCAAGTGCTTTGAGTAGGATGCTGGTGCATAGGTCTCCAAGCAGGTGCCATATCTTCTCTCCCCACCATGCTGCCAGCAGCCCGACAACATTACTAGCTTTGTTTTGGTATCAGTGAGGATGGGTCAGGTCCATTATGGATCTGTAGTGTCTGTATGGGCTGTGTCTCATAGCAGAGATATTTCATGTGATTTCAGTCAGACTGAGGATGGCTCTGCCCTCAGGCTTTCAGTCTTCTCAGTGCTATGCAAAGAAACTTTCTTCTTTCCTTTGCAGCTAAGAAAACAGTTGCAGGAATCAAATTCTACCAACCCAATTTCTGATTGTAAAGTATCTTTAATCCAGGAAACTATATAAAGAAAATATATTCCTATTCTGGACTATTTCTCTTGGGAAGGGAAAGGTGAAGGGGTTTATTGTGGATTTGTGGGGTTTATTTTCCCCTTTTTTAGATAAGAGGAGTTAAAATAATATTATAGAAACTTTCTATAAAGAACAGGAAAAAAGATTGAGACTGGAAAATGCTAATTGTGAACCAAGACAGGGGATATGGGAGGAAAATTTGCAAATATAGTACTCTGACTATTTCTTTGAAGTCTGACAAGTACCTATGACAAAGAATGAACACAGGAAAAGGTTTCAATTGTATTAAACCAGCCATGCAAGAAAAGAAATGCAGCAGGCAATTCTTATTGCTTGGAATATAGAAGAAACTGCCACAGCCAGCAAGCCAAGAAAGCTACATAAATTCTGCAGGTTGCTGAACAATTCATTTATAGTTGCACCACTAAGCTCTAGGCAGAGTCTTATTTCCTGAGTGTGCATATGCAGATCTTCTAGGTGATGTGATTTCTCCTTTGAGTAGGGCAGAAAGCAGTTTTCCTCTCATGCAAAATTTTGAGATTTTAAAGCTAGTTCCTTTTCCACCTAGAGAAGAAAGCTGTGACTCTTCAACATGCTTTGTTAAGAATAAAAATGAGGAGATAAAAAGAAAGAGGAAGAGAAGAGAGAGATGCTCTCGGATACCATGTCTTCTCCACCACCCTTTCTAAGGATTGACAATACAATGATTACAGTTTGCACTTGCAGCATCTCAGACCTGCCACTGCCCTGCATGTCTCCCTCTGTTCATGTGGGTGCCCCAAAAAGCCGTTTTGGTTCTTCACCAGTAGGTCTCTCATTCAGGTAGGGTTTAAAAGGGGACCCTCCTGTGTCTAGTTAGTGCCTGGAACCTGTGTTCTCTCTCTTTGACTCACTGTTTCTCTCCTGGAATTAAGGAACTTCTGCTGCTAAAATTGTAGTTGCAACCAGTGTGCTTATGCAAAAAGTTAGTTTCAGTCATTTGGGTATTTTCTAAAAAAAAAAATAAATTTAATTTTTTTCCCCTGTTTTACTCTGTATCTTTTCTTGAGTGGCTCATATGAAAATGGGAGACTCCAAATGCATGGACCACTTTGAGCAAGAGTAGCTGTTTAGGAGAAGGAGGCACACATAGGTCATAAATGAATTGTCATACTGATGTGGTTCTATCTTTCAGACCTCTTCAACCAATCTTGCTTTTGTGCTCTATAGCATACAACAAAAAAACCTCTTCCTTCCTCTTTTTTATGACTACTAAACATCATCATCTGGTGGCCAAGCGCAGAAACTAATCTGATCTATGTGAAGGGCTATGGGAACTACTCTTCTGGATCAAGAGCCAACAGTCTGTGGATGCACTGGTTCTGGTGATACCTTATTGTCCTCTGGTTTCTTCCATTGCTTTTTCTATGACCTGTCCTACTTGCTGCTGGGCCCATACTTCTGTGACTATAAGAAAGTCTGTGGCTCTGAGATTTATCTTCTACGCAGGTCGTGCTGTCAGCTGATGCCTGATACAAGCACATGCAGTCACAGACTGGTTGGCAGAGCCTCATTGAAGGAACACCTCTGCGTGACTTTTTGCCCATGACTTCAAGCTTTTATTTTCCTCAAGCCATCTCCTTGAGTTGTCTCTTCCTCTCTTTACTGTTGCTTTTTTACTGTGGAGACAGCAAATAGGAAACTCCGGAGGTGAAGAACATCTACAGCTCTATTACCAGCCATTATGAATTTCACTGCTGACTACCTTGTAGCCATGTTTGAAAGAGGCAATGCCCAGAGTAGTGTTGAGGCTTGCTTATCCCACTTTGTATCCTGTTAACGTCCCTGCTGTAATATTCTTCCCCCATCTTCTTTCCTTTCTTTCTTCCTCAAGTACCCTCTGAAATTACTCTAATCAAAGAAGACCTTGGAAGGAAGGGAAGAGTATCTGCCTATAGTGCAGCCTCAGTAGCGTTGCTGGTATGTGCACAGGAGTAATGGAATTGGTACAAAATTGCTGGAATTACATGCCAGGCTTTCAAGCACGTCTTACAAGTGATTTCTGCTGGTCAGGAAGAGGGAGGACCATGGGAGAAATGGTTATCTGGGAGGATAGGGTGTTTAAAGGAAGGCTTTGAAGGCTGGTCTTAATGGATGGTTTGAGTGGTTTTAATGGATGTTGAGGATTTGCTCCAGAGGAGAAGGATTACAGGTGATATTAACAGAGAGTCCTACAGTGTGTTTAGCATTGCTCATTTTCGGGAGTTATTGAGGACTTTTATTTAAGGATGTAAATATAGAGAAGTGTCAAGAATGGAGACGTTTGCCATAGGCTCCTTGTATAAATATTTGCACTGAGAGGATGACCTTCCCTAGCTGCTGTGTAATTGATGACATCTACCGCTACAAGGGCACTGTGCGAAGCGATTTTCGCATTGGGCTGGGGCTATGAACGCTGTTTGCTCTGCTTTGCACTGACTTGGTAGCAAAGACCAAGGAGATTCCCTCAGGGCTGGGGCTGTCAGTTAGGATGCTAAAGAAAACTGGACTGTGTAAGCATGCAAAACGAAAGGGAGGTTTAACTGAGGATGCCCGGGTCATGAGCTGCTCCTTGCTGATGACTGCATGTGGCTTGGGCACCTTCTTCAGGTGTCAGGGCATTTTACCTGTACAGTCTCAATTTTCTATGGATACTCTGATCAGCATCAGCAGCTGTCTTCCAGCACTGGGAGATCCTGAAAGGCAGCATAGAGGATAACAGAGGATTTTCTGGAGGGAGAAAAGAGGACTCTGTCTCATGCAAAGACTTGGTGATTCGCGATCATCTCCAGCAGAGACAATATGAGGCTGTGACTTGGGGCACCATCAGGTGTGTCTGTGAGAGAGTTGTTCAGCTGACCAGCACCAGCCTTATGCCCCTACTGCAAATGAGGCTGCAGGCAGGGGCTAATCATGCCAGTGAGGAGGACCTGTAGGCACTGCAGGCACTGAAGAAGCCAGGCAGTGAGGGTACAGCTTATAGGGGAAGTTACAAACAAAACAGCTGGGACTGATGGACACAGTGGCTGCTGCGCTTGTTTCTCTGCGAAATAATTCTCGAAAATTTCTCGAATACGAAAGTTGAACTGCAATCCTCATGTGACAAATGACCGAGAGACTCCAGCTGTCACAGCACTCGTGCTGCAGGTGGGGGTACTTGTTACGTAATAAAACTTCCTTGAATTCACTCACATTCTGTTTTCATGAACAATATTTTGTAAACAAATCTATGTTAAGGTTTTCTTTTAGTAGGCTTAATTTTTTTTGTTTTGTTTTAAATACTCCATTTCACATTATCATTTGAGTAAGCAAAGGTTTACTTTCAGAAACACCTGACATTCTACGGTGAAGGACCATAACACAGAGGAGAACATCACAGCTTTTTCTGGGTGGTGGTCAGACACATGGTGGCTTACTTGGTTTTGTCAGCAGATGGCCACAAAATGAGGTGAGCTTTTTGTGCAGCAAATTTTAAAATGTACTCTCCTGGGCATAAATAACTGAGTAAAAGAGTTATTGCTATCCTCCAAATTATCAACCAAAAGTCAGTGTCTCTCAAAGCTGGTCTGAGAGCTGCCAGAAGCCTTCTTATGGCTCCCCCAGAAAGCCTGTCCAGTAGGGTAAAGAGGTCAAATAACATGAATTAACATTCTGTAGCTGCCATGTAAAATAAATATATTTATATTTTTTTCAAGAAGAGATGGAGAAAACTGCTTAGTCACCACATTTAATCCTCTCAAAAATGTGTTGACTTTTCAAATAAAAGCAGCAGCAGCCAACACTTAATGACTCTGCATGATTCTTCCTCTAAGTAACTTGTATTTTTGCCTACTCCAAGAGAGACAGATTTAAGTCATGACTTGCATCCTTCTTTTTTTTCTACTTCTACAGATATGGAATGAGTAATCCGTTACTCGAACAGAAGATGCTAATGTGACTAATCATATGATACTGAACTTTTTTCCTGAAGAGGACTACTCTGTGCTCAAGAACATTGCATGAATGAGGCGATCATTTCTAACTCACGCCATACAGGTTCTCAATTGAGCTGTAAGCACAAGCAGGACTGTGATGAGCAAATTCACAGGAACAAAAAAGCCAGACTGTCTGAAAAGAAACAAAACTGAAGAGGACAAACATTAAGCTACGAAACAGATTATTAGGCACATGCAGTGTGCATTTTGTAACACTTTTATTACTCACCTAAATCATGATCCATGTGAGTGACCCTAGCCAAGCTATAAACTGCCCTCCCACACACTTTTTTCCCTGTTGTCAGTAAGAGAAAACTTATGTATTGTTGATGTAATAAATCAAAAATACTTCCATCGAACTCATAAGAATTCATCCTTTTTCCATATTTTTGTTTAGGAACCTCTGTTCCTCTGATGCTATGTAACAAAAGTACTACTTGCTAGGTAAAAAAGGTATAGTAGCAGGTATAAGCCTGTAAAGGGGGCATGGTATTGAATGTAAAGCAAGAGGATGTTTGCTTTCAGACATATTTAATGCCAAACTGGGACTTCTATATAGCGGGTGCCTGCATAGCCTCTGGATGTGCCTTTCTGACTTACCTGCTGCTTTCTCTTGATCCTATAGGTACCCATGTCACACCCAGAGGAGGAAGGCACATAGCTGATCAAATGCAAAAAAAAGTAGTCATAATCAAATAAAATAAGTATTCAGCAGTTTCCTCTGTTTTTGCCTTGTAAAAGGAAGATCTTTGCTTTCTTCTTGTTTGCCTGATACAGGTAAATAAGGTAGGCTTTTGCTCAGCTGGGCCATCATTTGGCAAGGTGTCTGGATCTGTTCATCCTGATTCTATACCTGACAATGCTGCCAGTATAGCCCACTCAAATATCCTGTATTGCTTCAGTGGATGGTATAGGATTTCTGGAACACCTAGAGCTACACAGAGCAGATAGTCTCATCCTGAGGACTTGCAGAGCAGCCGAAGAGCCACCAATCGCTTCATTTTCCTGCTCCAGAAAACTCTGTAATACTTTAACAGAGGGCCAGCTGTGGAAATTATGTTCTTCTGACATATGGTACTATTCGTCATTTTGTTTCTTAGCAACTGGTTAACTGGGTCTCTTTTTTTCCCCCTAAACTTTTCCACAGGTGCAGGCTATGCCAGGGCATGGGAAGGTGCTCTTGGCTTTGTGACAGAAGTGTGAGCAAGGGAATTTCCCTGCAGATTTTTTTTTCTTGTGTCTAAGCCTCTTAATATTCAGGTGCATCAGACTTTCATTTGTCATCTGCTTCATGGCAAAGTCTGGAAATATGTTAAAGCGTTTGTAATGAGTTATGAGGAATGATTAATTCTGGAACAAATGTGACAAATTTCATCTAGTGTTTGGCTGAACTCTGCCTAGTCACTCTGAGTGACTAACTGCTCTGGGAGAAATTTCCAATTGTCCCTCTTGAAAGTCAACCTCTTTGAATTAATTCAACATCCTCTATTTTGATTAAGTATGTGTCAGCTTATTGTTAGCGTGACAGGGAGATATGGGGCTGTTTGTTTTCCTTTTAGTGTTATACAAACAAGCTAATTATGACTCATGCACAATACGTGCCCTCAGTGTATGATAAGGGACTTGAATGATAAAGCATTAACTGGACTATGTGAGCGTTTCTCTTGTGAGTTCAACAAGCAGGGACTGAGTAAACAGAACACAATGCTTTTTCTTCCTCTAACATCTTTCCAGGGAAAGCGGTATTCTTTCAAATCTTGTCTTAAACTGAAATAGAAAGAAATCAAAGAAAAAAACTAGTCCTCTGTGCAGAAGGCATCACGAGCCCAATCTGATATCTCACTCTGGCTCTGATGTCTTCTTACGGATTTTCTATTTTCAGCTTACTTACAGCATGACTTGTTTTGTCCTCAGTACCAAGATTTATTTAGCAGTATCTGGAACAAGTGTGTATTCATTCTGTCTCACTACCCACAAGCATGCTACTGTGGCTCTTTCTAATGGGCCAGAAGTTGAGTCTTTCCTGCTATATCTTTGTATGAGAAAAAACATCAAGGCATACAGTACATAGAATAGCTTGTGAGTCACAGAAGAAACACATATTTTGTCTTCTGGAAAAAGCGCTGTTATTTGGTGCTAATTTGTTCGCTTCTTCTTGCATCCATTGGACAAAAGCTTTGCTCATGGCAATCTATGTAAGATAACAAACTCAGTACAGGGTGCCTGAGTATAAGGAAGAAAATTAACACAGGAACTTGCAGAAAGAACAGCCAGGTGCAGATAGGGCTGAGGCAGAAATATTGGTGACAGATGTTCTTCCTAGCTAGCCTACTGGAGGAGTACACACCAGACAGAATCTTCATCATGCTGTATGACATCTCCTGCTTTAGAGTAATGAGATGTTACATGATGACTTTTACAACTGTATAATGCTGCCAGAGGAGGTGAAGTGCTGCAGCACCTCTGCCTGTAAACACCTTCTCTCTAGCACCACTGACTGGCAGGGGGATCATGAAGAGAGGGAAAGCTTTTTGGAGAAAGCATGCACCAGAAAATTATGCTGTTGACTTGTGAAGCTTGGCAGCTATCCTCCTCATAAACACCTTCTCCACTGGGCAGTAGACTAAGTAGTGGAGGAACCAAAAGTGATTGGACCAACGTAAAAGTTAAGACAAATGTCCTCACCTGCAGAAAAAGAGGTCTGCCTCTTCATGTGATGTTGTACAGGGTGGGCTTGACTTACCTTAAGAGCTAGGGCTTGTTGCACTTCTCTGTATGTTCATTAGCAACTAATGTAGATGCCTTAAGGAAAAGGTAACATACATCTTCCCAAATCCACAGACCTTACTTTCTTCCTTCCAAATGTCTGCAGAGGAGAAGGCCGAGAGAACTCCTTAAGCCTTAAGAAACTTTTGCTACTGTAACTGTCGGGATGGGGGTACAGTTCCTTTAAAGCTGTTGCAAGATAGATACACAGACCCTTTGCTGCGTAGCCTAAGCTGCCACTGAAGTGCTAAACATATTTGGTTTTGGTAGAAAAATGAAAATTCTTCCTTTGCGTCTTGCAAGTTAGACTTTACAAGCATTTGTATGGTGTGACTTTCTTTTTCTGGGGATATTAATATCAAATGAAACATGTTTTTTCAAAGCACGGCTATAAATTAGTATTTGCATCAGCAGTCAAGAGGCAGGGCTTTCCGCTACGTGCAATTTCCCTTCTAAGTTCAGAATTCCTCTTGTACTCTTGGAAGATCTCCTTTGTGCTGACAATCTCCGAGTTATTTTGCAGGGAGGTGACTGCAGAATGGGTGGAATCCATGCAAAATCATCAATATGAAATCAATAGAAGCCGACAAATAAAGGAGAGTGAAACATGGCTCAGGCTGCCTTCTCTTAGAATCAGAACCGAGAACCAAACAAGAAGCTGATGCTTCCACCTCTTCATATTGCTATTTCAGAACAGGAAAGCCTTTATCAGTGTGCATTGCTTTGCAGGCCAGTCTCCATCACAAAGACTGTTAGGAGTTTTCATTTTTCACTGAGATTTTTCCTTTTTAATGAATTTTAAATTTTTTAAATTAATAAGAAAGAATGCTTCATGCATCTCAAACTAAGGCACAGGATGCTGTAGGTATTCTAACATTGCTCAACAGCACTATTTGAAGATCCATCACTACTTTTTAAAAGGAAAGTTTTAATGGGAGTAGTAAGGATTTGACAAAATATTTCATGAATTCCAGGGAGAAAGATGGAATATCTTGTCACTGGCTTTGGACAATTTTGCAAAATTTCTACTATTCTTCTCGTAAGGTAAAAAATGCTTGGTTGTTAAAAATGGAAAAAAAATTTCCTTGTTCCAAAACAAAAGCACCATGATAATCCAAATGCTGCCATTTAATTTTGATGTTAAACAGTTCAGTGTTTTGGCTGGAGGCCATGGTGCTTAGCGATCTGCTTTGTCATTTGAATAGGTTGACTTTCATTATGAAAAATTCTAAACTGTAGCAGTAGAGGGAAAAAGGGAGTGTGTTACAACCTGGGGAAGGAACATAGATTTAATAACACTCATTGCTTACTTGTACAGCATTAAAGCAAAAAAAGAGAAAACAAAGCCCCTTGCAGGATCTCCATGCTATCTTGGAAGGAATTTCTGCAAAGTCAGTTGTGCTTTTCTCTTGCGTCAGTCCTGACCAACCTGAAATATGTGGCGAGGACATCGTCCCTGCTTGCCAAGAACAACAGAATGGGTGTGCAACAACATGCTAAAATTTACACCAGGTTGACAGACACATAGATACTCAGCTGGCTGCTCCCTGGGGGCTTGCTCTGAACACTGCCCATGCAGTTAAGTTGTTCTCACTGTTTTTTTAAAAACAAAACCAAAAATATTCTGGATCTCTTCACTGGGGGAAGGAGGTGACAGGACTGTGGAGCAAGAAACGTGTATGTGTATACTGGCGTATGGAGCAGAAGGGAATAGTAGTGTTCTTAGCAGTCCATATCGATAGCTGAGGGAGGGGGAAAGCATTATTTCTCTGCGTGAGTTTGAAAAAGCTGGGGTTTACATTGCAGATGCCTTTAGCTGTGGCTGTCAGTGGGGGCAGGTTGGTGGTGGCAGTGGCCTGCTGGGTCGGGTTGGTGATCCAGCCATGTGGAGCTCACCTCAATTCCACCTTTGAGGAAAACGGAATAAGAGGCTGTGTGTCCTCTGATGAGGAAAAGCATGCTAAAGGATGGAGGGTTATACAGATCTGCACTGGACAAGGGCCACAAGCCAGATGGGTTCTCAGGACAGGTGAGAAGGGTGCAGTGCCATCCAAAAAGTTCCTTCACATGTGAAGACTAAGCTGGGGAATAACAAAAAAGCAAGTTACAACTGACCTGAGAGAAGTGCTGAGAATGGGAAGAAGGAGGAGGGTTTGTGCTGTTGGGGTCATAGCTAGCTCCTGGTGCTCTGATTCAATCAACACTGGTTTCTCTTGAGTCTCTGGCACTCATTCCCCTCAGTAAGGAAACGTGCTCTTGAAAGGAGGTTCCGAAGTACCATACTTGAAGGGACTGGTCAAGGAACCCACTGGGAGCTGTCAGATGGGGGCAAGGAGGAAAGGGCAAACCTGCACATGAGAGGAGGAGAGATAGAATAGTCCAAGAAATGGTTGCAGCTGGGAGAAGTATTTAAGAAAAATAAAATTTGAATGCGTAAGTCATTATGATGTCAACTACTTTTTAAGGGCACTGCATTCTCTTGGACTCATTCATCCACATCTCTTCTTTTCCTAGGGATCTTCCAGCATTTCTAGTCCAAGCATATCTGGAAAGTTGGGGGTTTTTAACTAGGTAAAGATAGACTTTTCCTGGACTTTATGTATCTGTCTTCAGGGAAAATACAAGGGCAGGATATTTCATTCCTCCTCTAAAATGTACTAAGCTTTTCCTCCTGCTCTCTATGCAGCTGACCCTTGGGATAGGAAAAGGAAATTAAACAGCTAATGGTTATGCTCTAATTAGGCTTTATTGGAGTTAGCACAGCTTATGTTCTGCATATGTGCTGCAAAGAGTTAGATACTTAAAATCCTGTCTTTGCTATTATGAGTTTATGAGAAAGGAAGCCCAAGGAAGATCAATACATCCTCTGTGTAGATTACAAATGGTTCATGACGTACGTCCACAGAAGCTGTTTTTAGTGAGGGTAGTCTAGTTATTATGGATTTGACATGAACTTGGCCAGATGCCCTGAGGGAATGCACTGTAGGCATAATTTGGTCTTCCTGTAATTGTCTATTTAACTTGGCAATCCAGAGTAATATTTTCCTGTGAAATGAGACCGAGACGTCACTAAAGCAGCGGTCGGATTAATTAATGAGACATAATAATGCTCCTAATAAAAGCTCACGAGCTGAGTCTTCTTCCCCCCGCCTTTCCTGTTCTCCCCTGCTGTCCTCCCCCTGCTGAGAATGCAGCTTCCCAGGAATTCATGAGTCACACTTCGTAAAGGAGTTTCTTCTTTAGTTGACGCAAACAATACTGTGGAGAAAAATAATAAGTGCAGAACCATCTGTTTGATGAAGTCCTTGACATTTTATTTCATTTCCCCCTATTCCATATTAAAGGAAGTAAATATAAAAGCATTTGCTAATTATACCACTGTTTACTGATTGCTGGGGTGGCTTTTATTGTATTTATCAGAAGTACTAGTCTGTCCCACAGTCACAGCTTCAGCACCCTTCTTTATGCTTTGTGCAAGAGGAGAACAGCAGCAGCCATGGGGGCGCAGTGCGGCTTTTGAGACTTTCACCTCCAAGTAGCTCACAAAGGGTGGAAACGTGCCTCTTCTGAGCAGCTGGGAAAGGTGACCACATGGTCAGTAACGTGCTGAGCTAATGGCAGAGCCTGAAGCTGAGGCTGAAACCCTGTCCCTGAGGTTGGACATTGGGAGGGAATGGTTGTCATTTCCTTTTGTGGGGCCATGATTCTGTAATCAGTGCCTTGGCTTTGCATTTGGGCTCAGCAAAGCATGACAAGGAGGACAAAAGGCAGCGCTTTGCTGTCACTTTGATCGTGTGAGCAGCAGCTGCTGTCTGCCATTTTGAAAGAAATGTCCTGAACAGGCCGCCCTTGCCAGCTCCTTCCCAAGGTGTTAGGCCATGTGCTTGTTTCCCTGACTAGCTCCCTTTGTAGGCATAATTTTATGGCTTAAAAATGATCCTTGGATTGAAGGATGAAGGGATGAACGGTAAAATGCAGAGACTTGTTCTCTCCCTGTCTCTCAGATTTGGGTTTGGCTAACGGTCAGAGTAAGCCAATGCTATTTGAAAACAAGTTGATGGCCAAAGGCCGGTTATATTAGGCAACTATTTCCTTTGCAAATTCTAAGCTACTGGCATTCATCGAAAGTGACAGCAATGAATCAAATGGCTGTGAACCAAAGCAGTTTTTCTCCCACCACACCATGTAAGGGCAATGTAAGAGCAGCTTGGCCTAACCCATTACTAGGAAGGGGAAGATTTGCAATACCAAAGAGGACATGGTGACCTTAGCTAGGGATGAGGACACTAAGAAATTCAGAAACACACACTTGCTTTTGGATGAGAATTCAGTGCTGATGAACGAGTCTATTTCTGGTTATTTCCTTGTGTACAAAAGACTTAATGAATTTTCCAGTCCACCATTTGGACAGATTTAAGTGATTTTATTACTTACACATCCATGAAGATTCTATAAGTAGCACTGGTTGTCCTGACGGGCTGCATGTTTTGACTCTTCCCTCTAACATCAGCTCATTTGGACAGGTTTATGTTCCCTGTGCCATAAAACTCTCAGTTCAGAACACAAATAGTGGAAAATATATTTCTCCATGGCTCTAACCCATGGCAATACATATGTTATCTTGGCTCCAAGGGATATGTGTCACATGTTGGCATGTTCTCTCAAAAGTTATTGTGGAAGGAGTTCCTTTAAAGCTAGTGGAAGATGTATGTCTGATTGTGAAGGAGATACTCAGGGTTCCAACCATTGCTTGAAGCACCCAGCACGTGGAAACTGCTCACTAGAGCAGGCCCCAAATGGCAAGATCCATCTTCTTGACACCAAGATAAAAAATCTAGGAAAGTTCAAAACTGATGTACATTGACTGTTGACCACATGAAATAACATAGCTTGTATGGATAACTTCTTAAAGCAGTTTTATCTTCCGACAAGTAGAAGTATGCAGTACTTGAAAAGCCTCTATTTGTTCCAAATTCATTTTATTTTGAGAAATCCTGGTGTTTGCAGCAGTGGTCTTAACTTGTAGATAAAAGTGCACGTTTGTTCCTTTCCTCGTGATATCACTCATTCTGTCTGGTGGTCTTCAGTGACTTTCCATCTGCAAATTGTTTTTTTTTTTTAAATGTGATCATACACAAAAGAAACACAGTAGTTAGCTTTGAGATTGTTATGGCTGCTTTGGAAGTTTTTCTTATACTTTTTTATTGTACTTATAAAGTTGTTTTGAACCTTGGGAAGGAAGGAAAACATATATGCTTATTGGAGTTACATGTAAGCTCCAATCGTCTCCCCACTATGTGTTCTATTTGTTTTCTGCAGTGATTTAGAACCAAAATGGGGGATATATGATAAAATAATGTCATCCTATACTTCTCATATGTAAGAATCTTGATCCAAAAGAGGTAAATCTTGGTTATTCAAAGAATTTCCAGTTTACGTTCTACAAAACTATGGGCAAGGGCTGTGTCAGTGTGTTATATCATGGTATAGAATGACCAAGCAGCAATACCTGAAGCAGCCTCTTTTAATAAAAACATTAATAATGAAGCTGAGGAAAGTTTCTTTCCACCAAGTTTGCAAAAAGGGAATGGATTCCAGGAGCTAAAATGTCACATGTTTATTTCATCTTATTCTGACTCAGACCACTTCTCCTTGGAGATATTTTTGACTCCTTTCTGCTCTTAGTCTAATCTTTTCCCTATGTTGGTTGGTGTGCCATGGTTGCTCCCGGGATGTCCCCAGTTGAGTAGCAGAGGCTGGGACACACTGAAAGAGACGATGAACCTATGCTACTGCAAGAACATGTTGTGCCTAAGGGCTTCTTTAAAATTTACATATTGCTTACCTCCAGATCAGACCCATGGCATGTTTAAGGCAGGTTGACAAGAAATTCAAAGTCCAAAAGCAACCCTTGAGAGCTGTGTTTTAGACCCATAAACATATAACATTTGCAGCCAACCCAGGCTGGGTTGCAGCTGTGCTAGGAATTAGTACCACTGCCTAAACTACGGAAATGCCCAGTATATTAATAATTTGGATTTTTCTTTTAAGTATCAAGGACTTTTCACTTGTATTTGGTACCTGGGACAAGACCCAGACTTCTTTCCAACATGTTCAAATGCATCCAAAGATGTGATAAAAAGGTGAATGAGACAATCACCGTGAGCAGACAGCTGCCCTGATTTTCATACCAACGTTTTCTTGTGTGAATGCCTGACTTCTGAGGGCTTTGTGGTAGCAAGGGTGGAGGAGAAAGCTGATCCCTTCTCTCTGTCATCCATCCATAACATTTTATTTATAAGAGCAGCTGAATACCTATGGCTGCCTATCAGCTTAGTCGGAGGCAAGATTTTGCAGAGAGAAGCAGAAGGATGAGGTCCAACCCTCGGTCGTGGGAGAGGCAGAGCTAAAGGGGCTGCAGGAGAGGCAAGGAAGAAATGCTGACAGCTTCCCTGCTAGTTGATTAGTAGTGCTGGCATGCCTTCAGAGGAGGTCAGCCTCTGCCCCCATGCCCAGCAGAGGAGATCCATGGTAACTCCCAGCAGAAGGAAGAGGAGGAAGGAAGGGGGCTTTATTCAGCCATGGTAAATCCTCCGGTTCTCTGCAGACCAGCTGGATCCCACTCATTAACGAACAGAAGCTATATCGCTTCTGCAAAAAAAAAAAAATGCTTTACTTGCATGGGCTTGACTTGGATGTATTGATGTATGTTCTGGGTTTGACATTCCTCTGTTTGCAAATTAGCATAAGCAAATACATTCTTTTGATCTTCTGTGAAGTTTTGTGATACAATGCATGCAGCTTTTTGCTTTCTTTCACAAATGTCAGACTCAGTTGCCACATGGGATGTCCAGGAGAAAGTGTTTTGTGTGTTTTTAAAGGAAGATTACCCAATTATTTTGATAGAGTTAATGTGGAGATGGTGACCTTCACATTGAAAGCTGTTATGCTGCAAATGTTCCAAACACATTATGTGCTCTACTAACACTGCTGACAGGTTCTGTATGATTAATAGTGTTTATAAAGTGTGTACAAGAGTTTGGGAAGCCTAGGACAGAAGAACTGGTAAGGGATTTATTCTGCACTAAACGTGATAAATATACAGTTGGAGTATTTTTTTTTCTTTTTGAAAATGATTTTATGATGGAAGATAAAATCACTAATTCATTAAAAAAGCTGTTTCATTTTTCTTGTAAGAAAAATAAAAGCAAATTGTATTGGTAGTAGTTGGTCCAATATATTTAGATTGATATTTTTTAAAGAAAAATTGATGTTTCTCATACAAGTTTTTTCCTTCAAGACTGGCTCGGTTCCTGCTTCTCTGAAAGGCTGCAAGAACTCTTCCATCAACTGTAGTGGGCTATGGTATTGCCAGAGGCCACATGCAGATTGGAAGAAAATCTGGGGTAAGCCTGATATAGGTAACAGAGGTAGGTACTTCAACGGGGAAAGAGGTGTAAGGTTTCCCATTTGTGCTACTGTGAGGATGTTATTCAACAAATAAACACAAGTTGTTCTGCCTACTTAAGAGACAGGCCAGTAAGACTCTTTCTGAGCTCGGTTTTGTAACAAAACATCACAGCTTGTTCTTTATCTGTTTCCACTCTAAGAGCAAGTCAACATTCTCCTCTTCCTCAGCTGGTGCTGTGATAGGGCTCCCTGCCCTCCCACACATGCCGTGCTGTTCCTGCACATAGCCATGGGCCTTCATCATGGCTCCAGTTTAAAAACTTACATAACTCTGAGGACTACTAAGGAGCCTTTACTCATCTCCAGAAGCCAAAAGCTGAGTAGAAGCAGCCGCTCTCATGCAGGTTGGTGCAGGTGGGGAGAGGAGTTGTAAGTGCGCATGCAGACACCCACTGGGTCTCATGTGAAGGTCTCCTGCATGGATGGACAGATGGACTAAATTATTAGTTGGACTCAAAAACGTGATAATTCGAAGTCTACGGCCACAAATTTTCAGGCCAAGAAGCAAGATTACTTCTACATCACTTTGTGGCAAACACTGTACTAGTGTAGACACGCTTAACTGAATCCAATGATTTCTTGTTCATAGGATAAGAACATGAGTAACATTAAAGCTCCTTTATACCATTCTGGCAAAGCAAAAGCAGTTAGAAACACATGCAAGTTTTGTTTATGCTCTCTGTATGGCTTCTGAGGGCTTTCTGAGTAGAATGAGGCTTTTATGTAAATGAATAGGGAACAAATGCTGACCTTGTGCTTTTCATTCTACCACACACATTAAAATAATAATAATCCACAAACGTTTTATGCTTTAGCTTTTTACTAAGTCAGAACTTGCCAGAGGTACTCAATACTTTCACCGTGAGCTCTACATTAGTTGACATACTGATTTTAGAAGGCTCAGGAGAAAAACAAAAAGCATCTATAAAGGCATTCTAATTTTTAACATAAGCTTGGGCTTTGATTGTAAAACGTATCTCATTTGGTCGTCTTGGTTTTTAAACTTCATACCATTCTCTAAATTCATCACTTGCTGCAGCTGTTCAGCACTTAGCACCTGTATATTTACCCCTGAGAGACTCCAAACTGAACCAGAAGATTTTATTGGTGTTGGGGCTAATAGCTAAACTTTCAAGATTTGTTTTTCAAATAAATGCACTTTTTTTCCACATTATACTTTCAGCAAGCCAAAATAGTTAGAGGTTGCTTATGAGAAACCTACCATAAGGCCCTTTAACGTGGGCATCTAAAGAGAACCAGATTGAATTCCCTTTACAGAGTAAGAGTTTTTAAAGAACAAACATTTAATGACTATCTCACTTCTGCATTAAATACTGAGGGTCTTTTAAGCATGGATTTTGACTGATCTTAATGAAGAAAACCAAGAGAGAAGGGTCCTCTGTATTTCATGCTGTACTGTGAAAAAGTGGAAATTTAATTTGTTTCCATGATTTTTTTTTTTTGGAGGCCATTTGAATTTTATGTTTTACTTGTCTGTATGCATTCTTCTTCTTATCCTGAGTAGCCTGAGACTATTTAGATCCCATTGTCTCATATACACAGATATTCTGCTTCTGTTTGAGTGTACAGTAAAGCTCTCTGTTTTAGTAAAGCAAAGTCAGTAGGAACAGAGTGGCAGAGATCATTCTGAAACATTGTCCCTTCCAAATGGAACAGTTAGAGCATCAATTTAGAGCAAGAGCTCTGTGGAGTTGATCTGAGTGAAGAGCTGGATCCAAAATGCCTCTATAGGATAAATCATGGGTGGATGCCTGAACTCCAAGGCTGCTTTTATCCTTCTTGACTCTCTCTTTTGGCAGTTCACTGAACGAGGAGGGAGGGAAGAAATGTGGTGGAGATTTCCCTGAGTCTGTAAACATGAGCAAGGGGACTCTAAATCTCAGAGCCAAATGGTTGAAGTTTGGCAATATGGGACCTGCCAGTACTTGAGTCTTTCTGGTGTTCAGCACCTCCTAACATCAAGGCAATTACACATTTAACTGGGGTGGGACTGTAAACTAGAACTATCTTAGCCGAAACGTATTACAGGCGACTTCCACAAGGGCAGCTGTACAGGGTGCATGTTTTCCAACTAACAAAAATCGTCATCAAAGGAAAAATCACAAGTCAGGAATAAACAAGGTCAAATCTAATAACTATTCAGATTTCTGGGTCATATGCAGATACGGCTTTAGTATCCTTTCAATTTTGAACAGCTGCACATTATCCATAATGTAAGAAATGGCAACGATTTTTCATCAGTTATGTGAATTTTGTATTTGATTTGTCCAGATCTGCCCAAATCTGTCATATTAGTAACAGTGACATTCCTGGTCTTGTCTGACTAAAATCTTATATAAGGTAAAGACTAAATGCCCAAAGCTATACATATTACCTTTCAAATGCTATTATATGCAGCTGGAATAAATGGTAATTTCTCCCTAACTCAAATATTTTATCTACAATATTTAAAATTATTTACAGATTTTCTCCCCAGCGGTTTCCGTATTTTTCACCTGTATATATTTTTTGCTGCAGAGAACAATATTTATGAAATACTGAGCTATTTATTGCTTATCTTATTAGCTCCTTCTGGCATCTGAGCCAGAACAATAAAGAGTACTAACATTTTTAATCGTTATTCAGAGATCATTGGATGACTTCATCATGTAGTATGAATTCATCACAAATCACTGCAACTGCAACTGAAGGGAGCACAAGGGAAGAGGAAACACAATATGTTATCATTATAACTATTTCCAAGATCTCTTCAGAGAATATTCTGCCTGAACAGTACCTTCCTTTCAAAGAATTACAAGAAGCATTTCTCTTTTTTTTTCTGATCACGTTGTAAACCATTGTTTCCATTTTCTATGGAAAGTATTTGGTATAGCTGAAAATCTGCTCTCTCAAATTTCCTTCAAGGAGAAAAGCAATTCTTCCTGTCTTGATGTGCCTGTGAGATGAGATCTTATTCCAAATTCACCCTGTTTCAGACCTCTAGGCACATTTGTCCCATATAATTATATTTGAGTTTCTCACCTTCCAGAATTTCTGCTGTCCTCTGACCTTCACTGTCTTTCTCACAGGTAACCATACACATTTTGGCTTCCACTACATACAAAAAGCATCTACCATACTTTTTGAAAGTAAGTGCAGGTTAGATAACAAGATTTATGGCTTTCCCAGGGGAATTAATTGAAGAGTGTTCCACAACAAGTGCATTAGTCATCATTAGCCCCACCTCAATCTCAGTAGCAATTACTTCTTCTTTTCTTGAGTCTTTGTGTTTTCCTAATTGATGTGCACCTTGAAAGCCCTTGCAATAACATTGAATCATTTGTGGGATAGTTAATTTACTTATATTGTGTGTCCTATATTCAGAATCCTGTAATAGATTCTTCTCAACTGCTGCCCACATACGAGCTCATCTGGAAATATTTTTAACCCTTCCTCGAGGGTGGACTGATCACTCCTGACTGCTATAAGGAGATTTCTATAAAACAAGGCAAAACACTTCTTCTGGTGCAATGCAAGGTAAAAAATCCAGTGGATTGTGTGGCAGCTCAGAGAGGCAGGTTTTGCACGATATAAATGCCCAGTAGGAAGATTCTTACTGAAATGAATGCATCTTTGAATGATGAGAACCAAAATTCACCAGTTATTAGATCAGTTCAGAGGAGATAAAAAAGATTTTGCAAGACTGTTTGGGGTTTTTTTTTGGTGTTTGGTGTTTTTTTGTGGGTTTTGTTTGTTCTTTCTTTTTAAGACCAGTACAGATAAGGTTTGATGCCAATAAAGTCAACTTGATATACAGATGTACCTCAGTGCAGAACTAGTGCAAATGGGAGTTCAACAGAAATGTTTTCTTCCTGAGGCATCCTTTTCCCCATGGAATTAGCCAACACATTTAGGGAGAAATCTGTAGTCATTGTGCATGGCGAAAGAAGGCAAAAGACAGCTGCCAAAAGCTGTGAAATGCTACCTCATGCCTCCCCATTACCTTCTAAAAGATCTCTTGAAGACACTGTTTTAGGAGAAACAGCAAACATATTCCATTTTATTTTTATCTCCCTTTGTCTGTGACAACAAACTTGTCCACGACAAGACCTGAATCCTCTTTGAGCCCTCTCATCTCCAGATTCCACAATTCAGTGGTGTTTTGAGTTTTGAATCTGAATGGTTTTATTCCACCCACCCCACAAACCCTCTCCCAGAATCCACTTTTTAAGGCAGATCTAGCATTTGTTTCCATCTTCAATAAATAGAAATGAGAATTTAAGTATTTATTTGGGGCTTTGGGTTGTTCTCTCTTGTCTCCCTCTTTATTTTTTGAAGACCCTAAGTTGCTTGTATTGCAAGTGACTGCTTTGCATGTACCTCTCTCTTTCTCTTAGCTCTGACTTTTAGAACTATACACCAAGTATTAAAGTACTCAAAGGCCTTATAGAAGGTAGTAATTCAAGGTCAGGCTTCTTCAGATCAGGATGACTTATGCGGAAGATTCATATGCAGCATGTGAAGAATTCACTGTGAATTGTGACAAGCAGTATTTCTCTTGTGGTAGGAGTCTGTGAGTCACGATTACATGTGAGTTAATTTAATGTCACAGTGCAAATTTTCAGCCTGCACCTGCAGTGCTGGCAGGTTGTCAGGATCCTCAGTATTGCAACCTGGTATTAAACAATGTCTGTGTGCTCTTGCCATGCTACTGCCTGGCTGTTAAGGCTACTGCCTTAATTCATCTGCTCATCTGCCTAGATGCTGGAAATGTTGCCCTGCCAGTTCTCTTCTGTTATCCTCTAGGAATCAGCAGGAAATACCCTCATATCCTATTTGCTCAGTCATCTGTCTTTTCTGTTTCGATTTATTGCCCCACTGCCCCTTGACTTTCTGGGTGTACTTTGGCAAAGATGTTTTCCTTACTCGTTTCTTCTCACCCCTCTTGCTGCCTCAGACTGGGAAGCCTGCAGAGTGGAAGTTCTGGGATGCTGCAGGTCCTGCCTCAGTGCCAGCTCTCACTCAGGTCAACCTCAGAATGCTACTGCCACACAAATAAATACTGACTTATTGACACAGTTTTTTAAAAAAGCGTTTCACAGAACATCTTAACTCCACTGGGTAGCCACTTCACTGCCTCACCTCCATGCAAATGCTACTGATTAAGAAACACCAAAACAAATCTGTCACATCTCTACTCCTTCCCTAAACAAACCCAGGAACATTAAAGCAGTTGCTCTGGACTCTGGTACACTACTTTGAGCACAGGCTGTTATCTGAAGGAGACGTTTATTCTACAGAAATCTTGGCACTACATTCTTTTTAGTCAATAAATTAGGTGTGCGCCTTGAAAAGCACAAGCACTGAAAACGGAAGTAGTTCTTTGCAGGCATTTTATTTTAATCAAAGCTGCTGATGGAATTAACGTTTCTTGTCTTGCTGTGTGTGTTTGGGACTTTTTTGGTGGTTTTAATCTTTCATATTCAGATGATGAGCAACACACACTCAAAGCTGAAGTAACTCTAATATTGGTATGGTACACAAACTCATATCTTTTGTGTGCAGCAGGACTTTATAGACAAAACAGGTATTCATTTCTGTTTTCTAGAATTGAGAGATTAATGGAGAGTAGTCAAGTGAAAAGGGACTTGGGAGTGCTGTTAAACAGGAAACTCAACATGAGCCAGCAGTGTGCCCAAGTGGCCAAGAAGGCCAATGGTATCCTGGCCTGCATCAGGAATGGTGTGGCCAGCAGGACTAGAGAAGTTATCATCCACTTATACTTGGCACTGGTCAGGTCGCACCTTGAGCACTGCATCCAGTTCTGGGCCCCTCAGTTTAAGACACATGTTGAGGTGCCAGAGAGTGTCCAGATGAGAGCAATGAAGTTGCTGAAGGGGCTGGAGCACAAGCCCTATGAGGAGCGACTGAGGGAGTTGGGGTTGTTTAGCCTGGAGAAGAGGAGGCTCAGGGGAGACCTTAGTGCTCTCTATAACTACCTAAAAGGAGGTTGCAGGCAGGCAGGAGTTGGTCTCTTCTCTCAGGCAACCAGTGACAGAACAAGAGGACATGGTCTCAATCTTCATCAGGAGAGGATTAGACTTGATATTAGGAAAAAATTCTTCACTGGAAGGGTGATTGGCCATTGGAATGCGCTACCCAGGGAAGTGGTGGAGTCACACGTCCCTGGAAGTGTTTAAAAACAGATAAGATTAGGCACTTAGTGCCATGGTTTAGAAGAGTAGATGTTGGTGTTGGGTCATGGGTTGGGCTGGATGATCTCGGAGGTCTTTTCCAACCTTGTGATGCTGTGATACTGTGATACTGTAATAGACTTTCCAGCTGCAGTAAACCCTTGTGATTATCTAACCTGACCTATTTTATTACAAAAGACATAGATTTCATCCAGTGATTCTGGCCTATAGCCCAATAAATTGTTTTCAGACTAGGGCATACGTCTTCGGAAATACCTTTGCTCTTCAGTTAGAGACTCCAGCAAATGGAGAATTTACCACAGCCCATAGTAATCTGTTCAAAGTAACATATCCACACCATTACAAGCTTACAGTTTCTCTCCAGTTGAAACACTCACTCACTCCCAAATTCCAGCCACTGGACCTTCCACTTCAAATGCTCAAGGAGGGACTCATTTTAGCTCTTTTTTCTTAACAGAGGTGTTGGAAGCAAGGCACCAAGTTATCTCTTAGCTTTTTTTTTCCCATGCCCCATATATTTTTGTTGAGTTTCTCATGGTAAATATAGATTTAAATTGTTGTGACCACATTGCAGCCTGGTGGTCCAGGGAGGGCACAGCCTGTGACACAGCGCATATCAGCCTACTAACCTGGGTAATGTTTGGCCTGGGCTGAGTTCCATGTCTCCAATGTTACATTAGAGGCCAAAGTTATTTTCAGTAGGTTTGCAAGAACTGTCTTTACTGAAAGAGGAGATACAATTTCATTTTGATGGCTCCTTGAACCCTCTCTGTCTTCTCAAGAGGCTTTGTAAAGGACAAGCACCTTTCTGCACTGCGGGCAGGCATGAAGGACTGAAGATGGACTGCAGGATCCCACCGTTCCTTTCCAGCTTAAAAATGTACCTCTCCTGCTGCAATAAATCAGAGGGAGCACAGAGAGCAAAATCAGAGAACAATGCCAGAGACATGCGTTTGTTTAACCTAGAGAAGAGAAGGCTTCTGGCACACCTTGTAGCAGCCTTCAACTACTCACAAGAAAACTGGTGAGGAACTCTTTATCAGGCAGTGTAGTGATAGGATGAGGGGTAATGGTTTTAATATGAAAGAGGGGAGATTTAGATTAGGAAGATTTTTTTTACTGTGAGACTGGTGAGCCATTGGCATAGGTTGTGCAGAGAAGTAGTGGATGCTCCATCCCTGCAGGTGTTCAAGACCCAGTAGGGTGAGACTTTGAGCAACCTGATCTAGTGGAAGCTTTTCCTGCCCATGGCAGGGGGGTTGGAACTACGTGATCTTTAAGGTCCCTTCCAATCCAAGCCATTCTATGATTCTATGATTAGTGAGGCAACCTTCCTTTCTAAATGAAGGAGCTTAGAAAGAAGGTGTCCCTGAAGGACATTTGCCATGATTTCCTGGTGTGAAAGCAGGGGATGGATGCAGAGGAGGTCTCTTGAGTAGCCATATCTCAGCCTCAGCTTCTCCATGGGGAGTAGGAAAGAAAATAGGACCTTTATGTCTGGGAGTTGACTAGTGGGCTGGCTGCTCTTTGAAACATAACAGTAATGAGGCATAGCATGGGTCAAGAGAGAGTCAAATTGGTGCAAGAAGGGAAGGAGAAAATTAAGTGGTTTGAGCATTCCAGAAAGTAGGTGCAAAGTGTGGATCCAGAGGACAGGGTGGGGACTGGGAACACAAGAGTATAGGTCTTGGAGAACGAAAGACTCATGGGAAAGAAGAAAAACCACAGGGAAAGGAGGAGAGAGAAAATTTATCTGATTGTTGAGACCACCACGAAGTTCAGCAGATGGTGTTGCAGCTTTTGGAGGTCCTGCAGGGAGGCAGGGGTTGGGGTCTGCTCCTGTCCCTTTGCAGCAGTGGTCAGGGCTGAGTTGTGCCAGCTGGAGGCAACTGAAGGGTGGCAGGGCTTACCGGCACGGCATATGCTGGCGGTTTGCTGCTCATCTGTCCCCCACCTTAGCAGAATCGGAGTTTTGGCCTCCCTGTTGCATTTAATTGTGGTGCATACCTACCATGATGTCCCACATAGAAACCAGCATATTAGCAGAAAAGTATCCTATTATATGGGTTTTTCCACTCCCAGCTAAGCTGCTGTGTCTGTTTGATGCACTTGTAAGCAGGTTTCTCTCTGGAGGCAGCTGCATTTTGAGGATAGGGGAAGTGATTTTGGTATTTGGCCTAGCCTTCCCTTTGCAGTGCTCTGGCAATCTTTGAGATAAAAGGCAGTGTGCATGAGTAAAATGAGTAAGAAAACTTGCTTTCTGTATGAGCTATCTGCTAGGTTCAGTGTGCATGAAGACATGCTCACAATTTCTCTTGTCTCACTTACTTTGACATTAAGCACAGATAGACTCTGCTTTAAATACTTATTGAGAGCTGTTAGCTGATCTGGCATTTTCAATTCCTCCTGAGTGTCAAGAACTCTGTCCCAAGTTTTTTGAGATAACCAGATGTTTCAGTGACCTAAACACTTTTATAAGTGGTACTGTAGTTTGTTCAGAGCTATGTGACATTCTGGGTGTCCTTTATTCTGCTTTGGTTCATTTCCCCAGAGATTTCATTCTAACTTCAAAAAAAAGATCTAGCCCATTGCTATTTTGAAATTTAAGTTTTATTTCTTAGCCTCTATTTCTTAGATTGATTGACAAATTTTATTGATGGTAATTTATTTTCCAGTTGGCACTTCCTAGCTCTTTTGTATGTGACTTGACAGCATGCTTTCCTTGATAAAATATTTTGGGCAAAGCTAAATAAAAAGAGGGAAAGAGGGAGGGAGGCAAGGCACTTGCAAACTGCTGGAAGATTTGGAGGAATTCCTCTGTGGGGAAAAACAACAAAGGAAGGTACCAGGAAACCAAGTATTAATTTCCCGCACCACCATTAGCGTGACACCTGTTAGCCCTGACCATTACCCAGAGCTGAGGGGGAAAAGGCTAATCTCTACCACATTTATACCAACAAACTCGAACAAAAATCTGCCTAATTATCCCATTGAACCTGTGTCAGCTTTAAGGCCAGCTCAGTTTCCCAGCCTGGCCGCCTGCCAGGACCAGCAAGCTGGAGTCCATAAGCTGCATGCTAATGACAGCGTTCTTTCATTCCAGCAGCGGCATAATTGCCAAAAGCAGTTTATAGGCTCATTATTTTTATGATCACATTTCAGATGACAAAGTCAAAGGTCATCCCAGGGTTTACTTGGCGATGCACTGGAAATAGTTTGTCTAGCAGAGATTGCTACTTAGTGATAATGGTGGGACACCTAAAATAGCTGTCTCTTTTTCCTGGGCTGTAAGGGGAGGATGACTGAGAAAGAGAGGTAAAATGGCAAAGATGGACCAGATATGGCTAAACGTTTAGTGAGTCTGCTCTGCCTATTTTGCTTATCCTGCTGGAGATGCGTGGGATTTATCTGCTTCCAGTAGAGAAGATTTGAAATCCAGGTCTCATAGTTGACATAAGATGCAAAGTTAAAGTCACAGAATTTGATGCGAAGATTAATTTCCCTCAAGCATTTCAGCTGAAATCAGTGAGGGCAATGGCTGTTGCAGCGTCCTATCTTACTTCAATACAGAACCTTACTATTTGTAGTTGAATTTGCCTCTACCCAGCACTCAGAGATGTTAGGATTCTTTGTTCCCCTTTGATCAATGATGACACCTGGTTTCAGTGGCAGAGATCAGATTTGGACAAGAGGTTTCCTGCAATGGCACTGACTGCTCAGGTCAGTTGTCTTTGTTCAGACCCAAATGAACTCAGTCTCCTCTGACCATCCTTGCAGTGGCAAATTTACTAAGTACAATTTCTTTTAAAAATAAACTCCAGGTGTCTTTGTTAATTAACAAAAAAAAAAAAAGAAAAAGAGAAAGAAAAAAAAGAAATTCTCAAAGAAAGGAGGGAAATTGCCAGTGAGGAAATTGGGCAGTGACAGCTTTAGGTAAAAGTAGTGAGCAAAACAAGCAAGTAAACCCTCATTTTGTTTCCAAATGCCTTTGGAGCACTGCACAAGATCTGAATTAAGGGCATGCTTGGATTTCTGACCGTTTGTGCCAGGATTTCTGTGGTTTGTGTGAGCAAGAAACCTAAGCAAACCATCTTATATGCTACGAAGAATATGTCCTTTGGAGGGCATGTGCCAGGGCAGCTGGGATAAAGGGCATATCCTGTCCATGGTGCTTCTGGACCACAAGCAGCCACTGTGAATTGTTGTTGGAGTATAGGGAGAATCAGCACATTTGCATGATACGGAACCCCACAGCTTTAGCACATGTGTGCACACACGTACATTCAGTGAATCCTTTAAATGCTTATGTTAATACACAAGTGTGAATGAATATCGTGAGCCTGGTTTTTGCCATAGTATTTTTCAACTGCAGGGGCTGACTACTGAGATATAATAATGTATATTCACATGTAAAGCAGTAAGAATACAATTAGCAACGACACACAGAGAAAATTGCTGTCAGTTTACATTAGTTTGATGATTAATGTGAATTTTTCTTTTTTTTTTAACTTGTTTTCTCCCCATCTGTGCTGAAGCTGTGTCATCCTACCCTCTGGGAGAGGAAAAGTAAGACCTACATATTTTTCTGCTTCTGTGGTTTCTATGGCTGTCAGTTTGACACCAGTATACAATTCCCAGAGAATGTCACACTGCTGCTCTCTGGGTGGGTATATAAAGGGAAAGGAAGCGAGCACAGTCAGAAAGAGCTAAGCTGAATGTACAAATATAACATAGGCATCCCTTTCCTTGCAGCCCATCCTTCTGTGCTATAGTATGACTTCCACATGGACCAAATGACCACTGCCCAGCAAGCTTCCATATAGAAACTTCAGAATGAAGATTGTGCAAAATATGTTGTATTTCAAAGGCATAAACCTCCATATCTCTCTGAAATTGGAATCCAAATGCTGTCACCTGTATCTATCTCAAATATAACACCCCTGGGCTGCAAAAATCACTGAAGATTATTTCCTGTTCCAAGGAACGCACAAACAAAATCCAATCACATATTCAATCACAGGTGATTTGAAAATTGAAAGAAATGCACAGAAGTGTTGCTAAAATAATTCTTCCATCTTCACTGTGTGCATTAAAAAAAAGCAAAGAAAAACAATCTCTCTTTAAACTACAGTTGAATTATAGTTGGTACAGTAAAACTACAGGAGCTTGGTGGATTACATAATAATAAAAAATGTCAATTTATTAAGTCAAATAATAAAAATAAAGTCAGTCTCCTCTCTAATATGGTAATGTGGCAACTCATGTTAACTGTGGCTTTATAGTTTTGTTAACATCTGCAGTTAGTTACGGCAGTTTTACTATCTATATTTCAATATACTCATCGAATTAAAACTCCTCAGTTTCTTTTTTATTAGATTTCTGTCTGCATATGTTAGCTTTACCAAGCTATTGTGAAATAAAGAAAGTTGCTTTCAAAGTTCCCTTGATGTCTTAAACTGTAGATAAAATATAGAAATGGGACAACAGGAGGAAGTGAAATCCTCTTGAACATCTGCTGTAGCATGTCAGATTGTGGGGTAGATACCATGCCTATGGTAGAAACTAGTTTTCCTTGGAGGCAGCTGGGTCTGGTCACTGTGAGACAAAGGAGCCAGACTAGCCTTGGATAGGGCCAGCTGGCTATTTCTCATATTTTTGTGTTGCAACTCACGTTGTCCTTCAAGTGTTATAAGAAGATACGAAGCAATTCGTTTGGGATTAATGGCTGGGAACATCCACTGACTTCTCTGTCAGGACAGCAGTTAACTTCTGTTTGAGATGAACGTGGTATTCTGGCTCAAAACCTGGAAGCATGTGTTAGCCAGAGAGGTAAAGGGCCAAAATTATCTAGACATTTCAGGTCCCCTGGCTACAGAATAGGAGACTCCAGTGAGGACCACTCATCTCTTCCAAAGTCAATATATGGACCTCAATGGTGGACTATCTGTATTTCAAATAAGGCATTGAAAAGGGAGAGGAAGTGGACATTAGGAACATACTATTGTGATTCTTATTAAATTATGATTTTCCTGCTTTTCATTGAAATTTCCCTTCTCTTGGTTTCTGGCTAGCTGTCCTCATCTATCAACATATTTACTGTTCCTGTTAAAATGTTCCAATGGAAGTAGCTCTTCTCTGAATCAAAAAAAGCCTTGGTTTCAGAGAATCAAGCAAAAAAAAAAAAAATCTTATTGATGTCAGGCAGGGAAAGAAACAAGCCAAATACCAGCTTGCAAAAATGTTGCCTGTGAAACGGCCCTGACAATGGAACAGCCTGGGATTCGTGGAGTGTGACAGGAGTATGTAAAAGGGACTGCACAACAGTCCAACACGGAGTCATATCCTGGGGACAGGGGTTGTCATGCAAGGGTACCACTGAGCTTCCATTTATTTTGCTCCCCACAGAGCAGCACCAAAACCCAGAAGCAGAAGTCAGTTATCATCCTCCTTCATTTCCAGAGAACCTTCTTGACCGTGTACAGCCCAGGGGTTGTCATGCAAGGGTACCACTGAGCTTCCATTTATTTTGCTCCCCACAGAGCAGCACCAAAACCCAGAAGCAGAAGTCAGTTATCATCCTCCTTCATTTCCAGAGAACCTTCTTGACCGTGTGCAGCCCAGGGAAGATGCAGGCATCTGATTGATCCATATGGAGTGCACCCATTCCTCACTACTAGCAGGGAAAAGCAATTATGGGACTCTCCTTGGTTTTACATTTCCTTCTTTGTCACTGATTCTCCCCCTGGATGGCTGGAAGATGATGAGACATATTCAGTGTCTCTCAGTACCCCACTGATGGACCCCACAAGTGATGCAGGGGACAGTTTTGTGGAGCAGGTTATGGACAATAAACTTCAACAAACATGAGAACCTGAAAACCATCCGCCTTGAGGAGGGAGTAACAGCCAATCTGAAAACTTTCAGGATGCTCTGGTTTTAAGAGTCTGTTGGTCCAGCATAATCTGAAACATCACTTGTACTGTTTAGATGCTTCTTTAAAATCATAGAGTCATTCCAAGAACTTCTGTGCCTTTCTTTTTTGTCTTTCCTCTTGAGACCTTCTGGTTTTGGAAAAATAATGGGCCAGGTTTTTTATGGGTCATGTTATAGCTTTAGAAAGTCAAGATGTGTTTTATAGCACCAGTGTTGTGTGACAATTGTGAAGGATCAAAGAATTTTTCTCCTCTTCTGCGTCAGAAGAACTTAGACAAAGGAGAAGAGCTCAGATATATCCTTTCTGTCTGCCTCATGGCAGAGCTGCTGACTCCCAGTTGGTCCTCCCATCTGCATTGCTGCATCAGGCATGAAAAAAAACCAGTATGCGGAGCTTTTTGTCTACTTCTAGCAAAAAACGAGACCCAGAATGCCAGTGTAGGTCCCGTCACAGATTTTCTGCAGATAAACGGAAAGGGACATCAAGACAATGTAGGACGCTTTCCTTTACTTGCAGTACAAACTCTTTTTTTAAAAAAATTCTCCTGTATTCAACTAAAACATTAATTGTTTTAGAAATTAACTGATTTTTTTTTTTAAGCAGCCATTTTCATTCTCAACTAAAAGGACAATAATTACACAGCTATATGCAGGTCAAACATTTTCTAGTTTTGGACTCATTTTTTGTTATTGCTGTACAGCTTTTAGTTGTGCCATGTGTCAGACCTTGATGCAAGTAATGAAAATATAGGAACAATACGTTCAAGAAATTGACCCAATTCTAGGCCCGCTTAAAGAGACGGCTAAACTCACTCATAGACACAGGCACAAAAATCCTGTCTGATTGCTCTCAGACAGCAAGTGAATTTTTGATGGGTTTTGGGGTGGGTTTTTGGGGGTTCAGGTGGTGGTGTTTTCTGACCCTTGAGTCATTTCACTGACAGGCAGACTCACACTGGAGGTCTTCTCTAGATCATCTATTAAAATTTCACCAAACCAGGCTCTTAAGAGATTTCCTATAGGCTGTCTATGTCCCAGAAGCTTCTATTCAGGTTGTAGTGTATTTTTTTTTAAATTTCAGCAAACAGCTTAAACTAAACTTTCCAGGGACAGAGAATTTGATCTACTATACCGAGTGTTTAAACAGGCTAAGGTGTGACTAAAACACATCCTGGTGCAGATAATGGCAATAATATAAGAAAACCTTGCTGTTAGGTTTTATTTTAAGTGAACATGTCACATGTCCTCTTCCTCTCCATCTTTGAGAAATGTTTAAAAGTGTCTCATGTAAAAGCCAAGTCCCAAAGCTTATCTGCAACTGAATCTTTTGTTTGCAACTGCTTTAAAATGGAGGGGCAGTCCTGTGCATTGACACCATTAAAACCATTAGATAAACAAACCTTTATTTCCTACATTTCCTTAACACTTCAGATCCTGCCTTATTTTTTTCTTCCTCCTAATGCTCTGCTCATTAACAGGTTCATTTGATTCTTTCCTTGGGAATTCACCAGAGTTTGCCCTCAATCTCAGGGCAAATGGTTTATAAGTGACCTGCCGGATGCTGTTTGTTAACTGCTTCAGTCCCAATGGGACACTGATATACCCTTAGTTAGGATGTGAAGGGAAAAAACCTCCAAGTGCTCCAAGATGACTTGAGAAAGTTAGCTGAGAAAGCCTAGCTGTTCATCTTCCAAGGTTTCAGGAAAGAAGTGAACAGGAAAAGGGAAAAGGGAAAAAATCCCATAATAAGACCGAAAAGGAGAAACAGAAGCATTAGGATGACAGTTATAAACCCTATCACATTTATTTTGTTTGTTGTTTATTTCTCTGTGTGTGGTATAATAAAAATGAAGATTGAACTCTCCTAAGGATTATGCTAAGGCACAGCATGAAAGTACTTTCACATCTTTACCATTCCACTTCAGGCACAGATACCTGATAAACATGCAGAACAGAGTAGCAATTCTTTAGCCTTGTGGAAAGTACTCGTTTGTTCAGACTTGCCCTCTTGAAAGAAAAAAGCTATGAGGTGTCCCACACGGTCGATAGGGTACCACTCACTGAACCAGCTGCAATTCAACAATGCACAAGAATTCAAGATCTAGTACTCCTTTCCTCTGAAAGACTGGAGAATTGAGGTGGGAGAATCTGACTTCAGAGCTGTATCTTGAGAAAATGAACGTATTCAGCAGAGCTGCTCGGAATGTGCTTACCTTTAAGCAGTTTAACAAATCCTGCACCGTCACAGAAACACTTTCCTGAACTGCTTGTTGTTCCAGTCAACAATGATAACACATGTCTATCTCACAATTGTTACATTTTGTTGAGATTTAACACACTATTCTGTATTAGTAATTCTGTAATATAACAACATCAAGGTTATTCCCCATGATGCAGAACAGATGGTGGCGCCCTGGAAAAGAGTGCTTTATTAGGCAGTTATATGAGGGATTGATTTTTCTTCTTGGCCTCTCTTCTTATTGAGAAATCTTCTTTACCTTCCAGTACTTTTTGAAGAGTATGATTTGATTGATAAGGTCCCTTTTATGTGATTTCTGTTTTTCAGCCCTTCCTGAAGGGATAGATGGTGGGGGATCCTCTCTCTCTCCCACTCTCAATTATGGAGGTGCAAAGCCATGGTCCCTCCTGCCCCTTGTTCCAGACAAAGGATTTGCAAACATCCAGTTCAGAGCTTCCAGCCAACAGCAATGTGACGCAAAGCACCACCCTGTTCAGCCTCAAAAGGTAGGGGCATTTGGGGCTTATACAGGAGTCAAACAGAACTGACAAATACATGTGCCTAGGATTATGGATTGCCAAAGGTACCTGTGAAATGGGTCCGATTACAGTTTCAAGGACCTCTCTGTGAGGTTTCTTAAATTCATCCTGTGCTCATGGTAGAGGGTTAGTTTTCCACGAACAGCTCAGGAAGCAGGGTACTCTTGTGGGCATGAGTCTCCACAAGGTCTATTTCTTGTTAACCTTGTTACTATTCTGAAGATAATATTTCTTTACTCTTGGCACTTGAAGTATCTCAGGGTCTCTAGCCTGTACACGATGGCTTTAGCACATGTTTAAGCAACTGCATTCTGCCCAAGCACAAGTGGCCCTGAAGTGCCTCTGAAGATCTAAGCCACACTGAGCTGGACCATAAAGGTCTGCCAAGAAGGAAGAATGGGTGCACTTCAGCTTCACCTTCTCAATTCTCAGCAGTACTAAGCTTGGCAGATGTAATCCTAAAATATTAACACTGGGCTTTGGGGAATCTTCTTTTCTTTAGGGATCTTCAAGTGTTTCTAAAACATTAATTTAACTAGCTACCCTTGTACTCAGACCATTTCTAAAGGCTTGATCCAATTGCTTGTATGCTTTACAAGCATGTCACAGACCTGACTGCATGCTATGCATTCATTTCGAGGATAGCTTAACATACATTCAATCTGTTTGCTCTCTGTTTTCACTGTCACAAGTTTCTCAGAGAGGGAGGAGTAGCCCATTCTATAACCTCTGCACCTTCAACCTCTACAGCTATTGCTAACGGTCCTCCTTCTCCTTCCTCTACTTGAGCCTGGTCTTCCTGGATGGGAATGACCTCCTCTCCACCTCTTTTATTATTTCCAAGACATGCTATGCATGAAACTGCAAACACCTGGCAGACATTCCAGGGAGGGATCTGTAGTGCGTCTCCTGCACTGCTCAGGCATCTGAGCTGAACCTCGTTTTAGGGATCCCAGAGGTCCTCTCAATCAATAATCCATGTATTTTTATGAGAGCTAGATTATGGGGATTTGCAAAAGGGGTGATTAAGTAATGCTTCAAAGAGCAGTTACTACTAACACCTGCAACATTAATAGGGATCTATTAATATAAAATGCACGACCTAGTCATAATCCCTTACTCATAGAAATGCCCCTTGATTTATACCCTTCAAAACAGACAATACTTTCCATAGATCTAACTGGATTTAGATAGATGTGACTTCAACATCTGGCTGAGTGATGACATTTCAACTATGCAGACGTCATGCAGGGGCCCCAGAACAGTTAGCTAGAAAAGGGATAATAATCATGCTCCTTACATTGCTCACCACCTGCACATTCGTGCTGTGTGGAAATGGTTTCCTGTGTTGATCTATCTCAGGTGGTTATCTGCAGGTGCCCCAGCAACAGTCTGAGGATTGTCAATCATTGCCTGGGCATCAGGGAAACCAGTATTAACTCTTTTGTTGATGTGATGGTGTTAGACACAGACTCAGTGTCTCAAATGCAGCTTAATCTACCGCGGTCCTGGAATACAGAGCTGATGGATTTCCTCCGCCAAAAGACTTTCAACTTAAGATAGGATGCATATAGGATGCATATCTTTTTTAAGAACAAGAAAAGGGCATCACACAAATGAATGCAGACTCTCTGAAAGGTATATCTGTCAAACTAATAACATCTTATACTCAGCCAGTACCTCTGCCTAGCTTTGTGCTGCCATCTGAAGCATGAAGAGCAGTTAGAGGGTCGAATACACCCACTGCTCTTGGGCTGTACTGGGTTTTGTGTCTGCAGCTCATCTTCCTCGCACTGGTGAACTGGAGATTGCATAAAACTCTTCCTCTCAGTAGTTTTCCTCTTTGTTAAGGTGCCTCTGGTGTATCGCTCTGTGTTGTACAAGTAAAATGGGACCGGAAAATAGATTCATATAGGTGGCTTGCAACTTTTCTGAAGGAAAAATGTTAGTACTGCAAACAAATAACAAGGCTATGTTCATCCCAGTAGATTCCAAAACCATGCACAAGCAAGGTGCTCTGGGTTCCAACGGATTTCTACATTGGCACACTTTTACTGGCTCAAGAAATAGTCTTTCTCACTCCCATTTTGACTTGCACTTTTTAGTAAGCTTGCTCTGGATTTATGCCATCATCCGTGAGACCAGACTGGATACTCTGCAGCCCCTGGACAGCTTAATTAAAGGCTGCAGCATGCATAAATCCATGCAAAACTCTTTATTGTTTGCTTTTGTTTTGCTTTCAAGGCAGAGATCATGACGATGGGTCACTCTTGAATACTCTATAAATTATCTGGGGGCAGAAAGTAATTTTTCAATGACACGTAGCTGTTGCTCCAAACCAAACTTCGATATACTTCTGGGTAAAGTCTGCTAGGAATGTCCAGGCATTTCCAAATCCCATCGTTTTTCTTGTTTATTTGAGTGGGAAGCAGTTTTGTTTTGTTTTGTGACGTTCCCCATTCCAGTATACTGCACAAGTCCTGTATCCATAAGGCATCACTCCAGTACTGCCTTTCTCCACCTTCATCACTCTCAGAAATGTTGAGCTTAGCCTAGCTGTGTCTAAATGCAGTCAGTGTCAGGGATGGGAGAAGGTTTGCCCTAATTCATGCTGGACCTAAAAATAGTTCTTCTGTCACTAATTAAAAGTCTCGCTTTTTCTCAGTGTGTGTGAACAGCCACCCGGAGTTATCCCTGTCACGAGAGACCCTGTCCATGTGGAAAGGAAACACTTTGCTGGGGGCACATGGACCTGATAGCCATATCTCAACCATAAAAAACAAAGAAACTATTCTGGTGTGAAAATGAAGGCATAATTTTGGAGATAAAGTGGAATTGAGTCAGCCCAGAAGTATCTGTTCTGCTCTACAAGTTAATAATGATAAATTAACTTTGTAATGGTGATGCAGTCAAGTTTAAACGTAGGTAAAAGGAGTTACTTATTTCTCATCACCTACTTTGGTCACAAAGTGAGGAAGTTTTTCCATTTTTTCCTTCCCCATGCCTCACAGCACTTCACACTTAAACCTACTCAGTGGGAGACCACACTACCCTTTATTCCACCAAGATGAGTTGTTTTGAACGGGAGAAACAAGAAAAGTCCTGTTTATTATATGGAAAATAATGGTGTGAGGTATTCTTGGAAAAGATCTAATCTTTCTCCTGCACACAGAACTAGACTACTTCTGTCATTAAACCCATTGCTTCCTTAGTATTCTTATATCTCAGATTCTATAAAGGGGTCATAATGAGCAAGGAGACACAGAACGTGTTAAGTGAGCATGAAATGTATGTAATCATGAAATCAAGATCTTATACCATGCAAGAAATATGCAACAAAGTAATACAGAAGAAAGATACTCCTCCTCTTCTATATACATCCTGCTTTTATTTCCAAAAAGAAGGGAAGAATCAGAGAGTAAGAAAAATCTACTCTTGCCATTTGGAACGCAGAACTTAGGCTAATAATTTATATCCTCATCAAACAGAATTTGCTGATAGCTGTTGAGATGGCTTTTTTGGTGAGGTTTCTAAAACATGATTTATCTTTCTGTTCCTGCTGGATTATGCTCCTAGCAAGTCACTTGTTGGTTCCTTAAGAATTTCTGTTATGGGGCTGCAGAACCACAGAAATTCTACTTTTAAAAATCAAGTAAGTCATAAGGAAATTTTGTTGGTTTGTGGGTTTTTTAAATCCTTTAATGGCTGTACTTTTTTTTTCTTTTTATGTAACTTGTGTCCAGACTTTGTAATCCCTGCAGGTCATTGGACATGCAGTGTCTTTAGCACTGATGACTGCTGGAACAGTTTCCATCTGTTGCTTGTCATTATAAATGATGTGGTGCTAGGCAGAAAGCTACAATTTGGCTGGTTGCTGTTTGTCACTGCCTTCAACAGGAAACCCCTTATCTAGAAGCTAGGGGGAGAGCTTTCCAAATTCACTGTCCTGCGCAAGCCAACTAGAGCTTATCTCTCATGTGTCTTGCTCTGTCTGTGGAGCTCATCCATTTCAGATTCTGAGTTCTTCTTTCATGGAAACCACTAAAAATATCTCTTTTTTTATTAAAAAACAAACAACCCACAACTGTTTTTTGCTGTGGGAATGAGGGACCTATCTTTTGCGCTCTGCTTTTTAGTAGACCTGTCAGATTCTGAAAGACTGAGAAATTGTTATTAGGAAATCCTTAGGACAAATAAGACAGCAATTTCCCCTGCAATCTCCTACCCTTCCTTTAGGTGAGACAGAAATGTGGCTGTGCTAAGTGAAAATGCCCTAGTCAGATGAGGCTTGGGTGCATAGTATTTAACAAGACTTTTATTTAACAAGTATTTTTTAACAAAACCAATCTGGAAGGTGGCAGTGGGTTCCCTGGGGATACAGCTGGCATCACACTGACAGGAGGGAGATCTGTATCCAGACAAACACCCCTCAGGCAGCCATGCCCCAAAGGTGGTAGGTGGGAGAACAGTAAAGGCAGCAGACCCAGCCCCTCCATAAGGGAAAGCTTCTCTGTCCTGCCGTTGAGTAATTGTTTCTCCTTACCTGAGCCCCACCCTCCCTCCCCAAAAAATACACACAAATGGAGAGGAAACAGGATCCAGCCCTCCCAAGGGGCAGCAAGCATTCTTGTAAAACAAGGGCATTGTGGGATGAAGGAAAGTAAAGTTGTAGGGGCTCCATCAGTGCAATAAAATATTTAGATATACTCTGGGATCAAATCAATAACTCTTCATATAAGCCAAGTTGCTTCTATTTTCCTTTATATTAATATTACCCAGTCTTAAAAAGACCAGAAGTTATTAATCCAGCCAGCTTGTCTGGTTTTCTACCCAAGTCAGCTATTGACCATCAAGGTAATTCTAAACCTTCTACCCCATTAGTTCGTGCCTCAGTTTACCTGCCCACTGATGGGACAGAAACCTCATCTGCTTAAGAAGTAGTGACTGCACAAAAGGGCTTTGGATGGCTGGATATTGTGCATTGGAAGGGCACTGGAAAAGTGCCACTTAGAAACATTGAGTCAGCATGGTGACTAAGACAAGCCGAAGGCTGGCCCTTGTTTATCATTCCATCAATTGCATTACATCCACTTAGACTGGATTTTCACTTTATCTTTACTGTCGTTAGCAGACCACAGCTTTCTCTGCTGTAAGGGTACACAGTTGGGTTTTTGTATCAATTGAAGATCTTTCCAGAGAAAATGAGAACAAGGCTTTAGCATCCTGTATAGCAAGATGAAGGCAAAAGGTGTATTACAAATTATAGGATTACTTCAGTGGAAATGTGTCCATTTCAGGAAGCCTCTTGTCATCTTGGAAGCCACCATTGCAGGCTAGGGATGTATTTCCAGGGAAATGTCCCTCATTATGTCAGTTTATGTCTTGAAGACTCCCGAATATACTTGATTTTGTTCACTATCCCAAAGTGAGTGTGCAAGCTTTCTACTTACAACAGCTATTTTCTTTTAGTGCCTGATTTAGAGACAAGATAGAAGGTTAAACAACCTAGATATGCACTGCTGCCAGCATCTCCTCTTCCTCCTCGTTCTAGTCCTTTCACAGTATCACAGTATCACAATATCACAAGGTTGGAAAGGACCTCTAAGATCATCAAGTCCAACCTATAACCTAACACTAACACCAACACTAACACCAACCATCATCTAAACCATGGCACTCAGTGCCTCATCCAGTCTCCCTTTAAACACCTCCAGGGTCGGTGACTCCACCACCTCCCTGGGCAGCCCATTCCAATGGCCAATCACCCTTTCAGTGAAGAATTTTTTCCTCATATCAAGTCTAAACTTTCCCTGACGTAGCTTAAGTCCATGCCCTCTGGTTCTGCGACTGGTCACCTGAGAGAAGAGACCAATCCCTGCCCGACTACAACCTCCTTTTAGGTAGTTGTAGCAAGCAATGAGGTCTCCCCTGAGCCTCCTCTTCTCCAGACTAAACAGCCCCAACTCCCTCAGTCGCTCCTCATAGGGCTTGTGCTCCAGCCCCTTCACCATCTTCGTTGCCCTCCTCTGAACACATTCCAGTATCCTAACATCCTTCCCAAATTGGGGGGCCCAGAACTGGCCACAGTATTCAAGGTGAGGCCTGACCAGTGCCGAGTACAGGGGGACGATAACTTCTCTGGTCCTGCTTACTACACTATTCCTGATGCAGGCCAGGATGCCATTGGCCTTCTTGGCTACCTGGGCACACTGCTGGCTCATGTTGAGCTTCCTGTCCACCAGCACTCCCAGGTCCTTTTCTGCCTGACTACTCTCCAGCCACTCTGTCCCCAGTCTGTAGCTCTGCATGGGATTGTTGTGTCCAAAATGAAGTACCCGACATTTGGACTTATTAAACATCATCCCATTAGAATCAGCCCAGCTCTCCAATCTGTCCAAGTCCCTCTGTAGGGCCATCCTACCCTCTAACAGATCAACCCTTCCTCCCAGCTTGGTATCATCTGCAAATTTGCTGATGATGGACTCAATCCCCTCATCCAGATCGTCAATAAAGATATTAAACAGGACGGGACCCAATACCGATCCCTGGGGGACACCACTGGTGACTGACCGCCAACTGGATGAGACACCATTCACCATCCAGCCAATTCCTAACCCAGCACAGAGTGCTCCCATCTAGGCCACGGGCTGCCAGCTTCCCTAGGAGTCTACTGTGGGAGTCCTTTGATTTAAGTCAAAGCTTCCAAGTTCCATTCTTTTATATATATGCATATGTACCCTTCAGTTTGCAATTCTGTCTGGAATACATCAGTCTTACAATTGCTATGCCAGATATGGGTGAGACAAATACAGTTATCATAAAGTTATACCAGATTTCTGCCAGCTTTCATGGTACAGGTGTGCAGATGAATGGCTCAGCTGGAAAAGTTTATTGACTTAATTCTCACTTTCTTTTATCTTGAAAAACCATTTTCTAAATCAAAATATTTATACTGCTAAGCTCTTTGTACTATAAAATAGACTTGTACAACAGAACCTAGTAATACTGCATTTTCATAAATTTATTTAACCATATACTGAGCCACATCCCTTCCAAGTTAAAAAAGATACGTTACGCAGTTGCTTACTAACTTCTAATGCATTTTAATATCAAGCAGCCAAACCTATTTCTTTAAGAAAATGAGATCACTCTTGGCTGCAGATGCAAACTAGAGTAGGACTGTTGAAGAGTGTCTGCTGATAATAAGGATATCTATTCACAGCTGATAATACCAGTTAACACTTCTGTGGCGCTACTGTGCACACTCTCAGATCACTTCACATGCAAGTAATACTTTTCAATCCCCTCACCATAGCAGGGACAAAGAAATCCTATTTGAGTCACCCATACAACAGACCACACTGTGAAGAAGCCAAGGAGAGAACTCCCAGACATTGGCAGGACAACACTATTAATTTTAAGCTTTTATTACAATGCTTCTAAACTGTCTCAAATATTTTCATGGTATTTTATTTTATAACATTTTGCACAGGTCTGCCTGCTAGAATAGAAAAGAGTTTAAGAGATTCAGTGCAGTGGAAAGTTAAGTTCCACCTACAGCACATTAATCAGTGTGTTTATTTAAGCCTAAATGCCTGAAAGGTGCTTGCCTTATCAGAAGTGTGCTGATTTCACTAACAAATGCCTTCTTCTGGAAATACAGCTCAGTAAGGCCCATATGACCTGCCAACACTGTCCGTTCTTCGTACTAATTATGGGCTCCTCCCTAGGGGTTGTAAGTTGCTTTTGGACTGCTTCAGTATCCAACATTTCAGATGCTAAACCAAACCACCTGTGCCTGGAAAACGGGTAGAGATCTCAGGCAAACTGGTTGTCTTTCATGATCTTTCCATTCCTTCCGCTTTGGCCAGAAATAAAAAGCCATTAGTCTCCTGTGCTATCGCAGTGTCTCTAGTCCTGGAAAAACAGAGGCATTCAAGCCTCGAAGGATGTACTGAGGAAAAAATGCAATTGAAAATCTGTTTTCTTTCTAACTAACTTCAGAAATTGTTTGAGCTCTGACAAAATTGCACAGAGTTATTTATTTTGTTTAGCCTACTTGCCTGAGCTTGTGGCATGTGGGTAAGGATGTCTACATTGGCAGCTAATGGAAGGAACATGATGTTGTGTTAATTACAGCATGTGTCTATGCTGTCAGAAAAGTAGAGCTAATTGGGATTTTTTAAATGGTAATTTGACTTAAAAAAAAAGTTATGAGGGAGTACACTGATATTAACAGAGGTATCACTGGAAAAGTTTCTTGGAAAGGCTACGGAATTTTTATCCAGAGTCAGTCACAGAGCAATGGACATCCCTATATTTCCTGAACATTCAGAGTATGCTCTGACATGTCAGTCTCTCACATCCCTGTGCAAGAGCCTTACTAACTTATCTACTACTCCTTGTCTTCTTCTTCTTATGCAAACCTTTGAATGCTTTTGTTCCCTGTTCCACAGTAGGATTGCATCTTCTATATAGGGAAAAGCACTTGTTATCTAATGCTAATTCAATGGTTGTACAAGCCTGCCAGAGACCTCAAATCCCAGCTCTCTTAGGATACACCCACTATGCCAAATATGCCCATAGGGTTCAGTAAGTTTGGCTTACGGCATCAGTGTGTTTGCTTCAACACCACAACACTAATGTCTCTGTGCTTTAAGCATCACAGAGCCTTTTCTTCATGCTCCCAGTGCACTGCTGCAGGAAAGAACAGAAATTCTGGCCCACAACCAATGTTTTTCTCATGAAAAGTGCTAAGGGATCATTAGGGTCCATCCAGACCAGACAAAACTCTCATTTTTAAGGCTTCATCTGAAACACCCACCCACTGTGAAGCAAACAAGACTGAATTTATCTTGAGGAAGATAAAGGCTGAGTCAGCCCATCTGGGACTTGGACCTGTGGTTAGAGAAAAGTTAGGCACACCACATTTGAAGGTTAAACCACTAAGACACCCCTATGAGCTAAGGTAAACATACCATCATTTACCCTTCCTATCTTCTGCTTTCCAAGCTATGTATTATGTGCATAGCAAAATATACATATAACTCAAATGCTGGAACAAACATGGAAGACCCAAAAAAAAGCCAAAGTGGAGTCTAGTTGGCTACATATCCTCTCATAAAAGGCAAACTAATGCAGCCTCCATTTCCTAGAAGGGTCTTCCACCTCTATCACAGTTTGAGTTTGTTCCCTGGCCCCAAAACCAGTCTTTGAATGAAGTAGACTCCTTTCACCTCAGCAATGCCACAGCATAACACAAACTCCTCCTTTATCCAAACCGTCTGATGGGGAAGACAATTAAGGGCTGGGAAGATTGTTCTGAAAGGAATACAAGTCAGCTACATTTAAGCCTGCACAAGAGAACCTGTTCAGGCTTACTGCCTAACATAATAATAGGAGGAGAAACCAGGTCAGGAGCCATTGCCCTCCAGAAGCTCAGTTCTCCTACTGAAGACAAGAGGTAAATTATCATTGACTGCAGTGGGACAGGAACTAAGCCCTGGAGAGAGAAAAGAAGTGCTTTTAGTGGAGCTGGCTTAGAAAAGCCTTCACCTCCTGCTTTCTCCATATTGTTTCTCAAAACAGCACTCTTCACCAGCAGCTGTGTGTGCTCTGTCAAGACTCACCTTGATCTCATCACTGAGGAGCTGATGGGAGAAAGAGGTCAGGCACTAAGCACCGTGAAAGGAAACAGTATCCAAAGATGGAACTGTATTTCCATTTTTTCTATCTGCCTTCAGATACCCAGGTCTTTCAGCTTTCATTCAGGAGCTGGTGTCAGTGGTGTTACGACACAGCACGTTTTGCATGCTCACCTTTACACTCAGTCTCTTTGCCCCTCCACCCACTGCACCATGTTGCCTTACCTAATTTATTGTCTGGGCATCAGATTCAAAATCCTTCAGCTCAAGTATATCAGACATATTGGATAGTATAATTCTGGATAACACTAAAAACCGAATAGTCTTTATTTTGAAGCAAATTATTGTTTCAGGCTTTCTTTTGTTTTTACAAGACATTAATATCCATTAAATGAATACTGTGTATGTATTCCAGGTGCGTAGATTCCTCTCCAAAAATTATTTCTTCTTTGAGTGTGTGTTTAAGACAAGTCTGTAGCTTCAGTTCTGCTCACAGGATCCTTTCTCTTCAAATGCACATGAATATGTTTGCCTTGGCTGTAGAGGCCAAGCAATATACAAGACATATTCAATACCCTGTGCTTGGCCAGGTGAACTTCAGTGAGTTCATCCCTTATCCTAAGCTTTATTTTTATGACTGGGAAATGCAGATAATATGGAAAAAAAAGCTATCCAAGGTAATAACAGAGCCCCCCGAAAGCACTGGTTTAGGCTGTTGGAGTGTACATTATCCTTGGTCCTCTAACATGTAATACAAATGAAGTTTTACATGGTTTTACAAGGTATACATGTTTACTTCATGAATGATGTAGCCTTTCCCCACAACCCCCACATATTGTCTGTCACATACTGGCATGAACCAGTAGAACATGGAGAGCATGAGGTTCACTCCTAGTTATACAAGAAGCCTGTCTCGAAAGCTGTGGTGTTGTCCTGTCTTCCTATCCTTGAGCACACAGACTGTGTTGCACAGGAATGCTAGCCACTCACAGGAGGAATGCTAGCCCCTCACAACTCTGTGAGCAAGGGGAATTATTTGGGAGAAGGTAGGCACTCCACTCAGGGATGCAGACATCAACAAGTTGCCCAATTCCTTACCACTGTTTCTTATCCTGTAGGGTTTTTTTGAAGACAGGGGTGGGTACAGCAGCACAGGGGTTACTCCAACACAGCCCTGTTCCACAACCTCTATGCAGTGGCATTCCAGCAGTTGGGTCCTGTTGTTCGTTGCCCTTTTGTTACAAAAGCTGATAGCTTCACTAGCTCATTCAGTGCTGAGTTGTTCAAGTCCAGCAAACTGCACAGAGCTGTCAGCAGGAGAAAGGCCATCCCGGGCAACCTCCGCGGAGCAAATGTTCTGCCCAGCTGGCAGCTACTGAAAGGTCAGGTTTCAAAATCACCGGCTCTGGCTGAAAATACAGGAACTCACCTGTTAGCCCCTGCCTGGTAATTACTCCAGACTCATCTGCACCTTCCCTGGATGGGTCCTAATTAAAGTTTAACAGGTTTTGTCCTGGATGTTTGAAAAAATAGGCTTCTCCCAGTTAAGAATCAAGACATAGCACCTGGATCAATTAATAATAGCAAAAGCTTTACACTCCATTGGAAAGTCTGACTGTGCAGTTTGAATAGCTGTGCTCACACTTACAATACACACCTCTGCAGGAGCTTAACACCACTTTGCTACAACAACAGAAAGCTGCAAAAGCTAAGTGGAGGCAGTTGATAACTGCAGGGGAGCAAAACACATTTCTCCACTGAGGCTGATTCTTCTGTGACATCACTTCTTGGTTTGCTGCTATTTTGCTATTTTTAATTGCAGAGTAGCTAAAACAAATAAAACACTCCTCTACAATAAAAAAAAAAAAAGAGCTTCAACCTCCAAAATGTAGGTGGTTATTGTTGTAAAAATCTTTTGTTCTCTGGGAAGCTGAGATGACACTTCTGGCCCAGTGCAAACGCTCTTCACTTCTTTTGACCAGAAAATTCTCCCCTTTATGCTTACCTATGACTGCTGATAACTGGGTATCTCAAGTGCAAGCACGCCAGAAAGAGCTACCTTACGTGCAGTACTGTGAACAAATTTACAGCATCAGACTACTTGGATAATCTAGACCAGGACCATGCATCCATTTTGAACAATCATCCTCCCAAAAGAGGCTGCACTGAAAACATTAAGTATTCAGCAATACATCAGCAAAGCTAAAACTGTTTCGTTGTAATAACATGAATCACTGTTTGGCCATATGCTCCAGCGTCTGATACTTTCCTAAGAAACTTGTTGGAATATCATGGTATTTATAGCACTGGGAGATATCAGTGAGTTTGTACTGTGGCTGTTAGATCATAAATTTTTAACTATAACCATGCAGAGCTGTGTACTGTATCAATATTACATGTTGACTTCTAGTTTAACAGTTTTTCCAGACCGTTATCAAAGACCCAGTGAAATCTAGCAATACTAGGTACCAGCAGGGCCTGAATGACAGTAAGGCATTGATGTTTCCGAAAAGAAACACATCTCTCTCCTAAGTTCAGATTTCGACATGCTGGTTTGCTCTAAATCCGAGCTGTGACCACAGAGGCCTGGCAAGCAGTATTGTTGTTTTTCCACACTCCCACTATTCACTGAATCCTAATTCGTGATCTGTTTTGTTTACAGTTAGTTGCAATAATAGCTAACCCCTCACATTTGTCTTAGGAAGGTGGGAGCATCTCACTTTTATGTTTTACTGAGTTGATCCTAGTACGCATCTGAAGTTAGTAAGCTGAGATCTTGGCTACTTTTTTACTAGTGTTGTTTTTGTCATTACTGATAGCACCACTGAAAAACAAGGCAGAGTTTAACGGCCACTGAGGAATGGTTTCTTTTTCTGCTCTACAGGGACTTGGAAAAGGATTTAGATGAGTTGTGTACAGTAACACTGAGCACCTTCCAAATACAGTACTGTGGTGAAAGTTGTTCATTTCTTGTTTAATAAAGATCATGTACCCTGTTATAAGCATCAAAACTGCAGTCCATTAATCTTGGGAGAGATTTTTCCTCCAGTTCAGATCTTGACTTGAGGAGGAGGGAAGGGGGGCAGGGAATGGCCATTGAGGCTTTTTTTCCACTTTCAGGAGAATGGCATGTTCCTCAGGGAGACAGTAAATTGAAATTAAGGCTGTTTCAGTTGGCCTACAGGATATGCCTGCAAATGTAGACATATCGAAATGGTGAAAAAGTCTGTCTGTGCCCATTCATATAAAGTGAATGGGTTGTAATGTTCTCCAGCCCTTGGGAACAGTGGCTAGATTGAGGAAAGAAGGCAGGAAGAATGAGATGGATTTGACATAATATATTTAAGTGCACTGAAGGCTTTCTCTCCTCTCTGTGGTTTAATGGTGTATTCCACTGGGGTCTACAAGGAAGAAAAAGAGTGAATCCCTACAGCTTTTCTTTTTGAGGATAACAAATCTTAAAACAGGTGTGAGCACAGAAAGATCCTCTTACTTACTTACTTGTTGTTTTTAAGTCCTTCTCAGCCAGCCAGCACTCTGTGTGTATTATTATCATTTTGCAGATTGAGCACTGGGGAGAGAGGACCGGGAGGGAAAGAGGAGCTGGAAAAAATAAATGACTGCGAATGAATAATATGAACTAAGTATGCTGGTCATGCTCTATGAAATTTATTATACTGTGGTTACCAAGAAGACATATTAGCCAGAGTAAAAAGAACAGAAAATAAAATGTTGCAGCATAGGGAAATACCTTCTTGCATCTTGGCAACATGTGAAACATGGGAATAAGTTTGATGGTAGCTCAGGCTGCTGAAGAGCTTCGCTTGCTGAGAGGGCAGCCTTAGGCCATCTAAGCATAGAATGGTGTGCTCTGTATTTGCTTTCAATAAAATAGTGTGTGTGTGTGTGTGTGTGTGTGTACATGGTCAAAGGTGATGCCTTTAGATGTTTTGTCTAATGAGGCAGTGGCTTTCTCCCATGAGCACTGATCCTGACACAGCTTCAGTGGGGCACAGGAGAGGCAGCTGGCTCAGCTTGCATTTTCAGAAGCTGTTCTGAAAATGAAGGTTCTCCTTCCAGGAGGATCTCCAAATAGCACGTTCATTGACTAGAACCTGCTTTCCAGGGGCCTTGCTTGCTGTGAACCCTGCTAACAGATTCAAAGTAGAAGCCTGAGTGTAGGTTCCTGCTTAGAAAGAGGAGCTAAGCACCAACTGGCATCTCTGCCTCTTCTTTCACTTTCCCTGCTCACCTTCTCTGGGGAAGACATGTGCAGACAGAGCAAGCTCCAGTTGTCACTTTGGGAGTCCTAGCAAGGTTGATGAGTCTTTCCTGCCTTCAGTAGGGTGTTGTCTTAAGTCAAGACAAAAACTTTAAGGGGCATTAAAAGCATAGCAGGTCTCACTGATTCTCTGGATGTTCAGAAATGTCTACTGGGAGATTTTGCCAAGGTTGTCATAATCCTGGTGACAACTAAACAGTCAGTGATTTTAAGGAGAGTGATCAGCTGAACTGCAGGAGTCACAATATTGTAACTCCTAATAAACAGGAAATAAAATTAACTTTCTTTCTTACTCCCATTCCAAAATGTTTACTGAAGGAGAAAAACAAACCTCGAACTCCAGAGCAGTCTGCCCCAAGTGGTTAGACCTTTGAGACTTGGAAGGGAACTTTACAACCTTTGCCCGTATGTTTCTGCCTCCCTTTAAAAGTCTGGCAACTTTGCAGAGGTTTCCGCTTATAGCTGTGAGTTTCACATGGAAATGTAATGGTTTCATCAGGAGGTTTGTTTTTCAACTGTAATAAAAGAAAGATACGAATCAAAGACAGTTGTTCCAAGAGAATGGGATCTGTAGTGTATAATTACAAGTCCCTCAGCCAAGGACAGATGCTTAAGTATTTAAATTCTTTTATTACTCTCTAGAATACAGCCAGTGAGATGTTGATAACGTACAAATTTGCAATTGTCTCTCTTGTTCTCCCTTCTCTTTTTTCCTTTTGTTCATCCCTTGGATAGACAGGGAGAAAGCAATGCTCTTTCCCTGGATATAGCCCAGCAAAAATATTCTTTGGTGAAAGGAATGTTCACCTCTGGAAAGCTAGCACCATTTTAATCCCAGGTAATATTTCATGGGTTTGCCGTGAGCTACCTGAGAACTCTTTTTTTGGCTGTGAACAAGGGGGACCACCATGATTACCTTCAGTCAGATTTGAGAAAATATGTCACAGAAGTTAAAACCATCAGTTTTTTGGATGTGATACTATTTTATTACACATAATCTCTGTTTAATTAGTTGGTCTCTGTGCTACCGTTGACACAAATATAAAACAGTCCACCTGTTTAAATTTCATTGTTGTTGACACAAGTGGGAAGGGTATTCTGAGTCTGGGTTTCTAATGAGGATTTGTCTTGGGCCAGCTAAGTGGACCTCGATTTTATTTCTCTGGCTTGTTTCAGCAGATGTCTGCATTACATGCTATAGCTCCTGCATGCAGCTTTCTTCAACCTGGCATAAGCACAATAGGTAATTCAAATATCTATATTGTCCCTGCACCCTATAATGGTATTACAATGACAATTTTATTACTCTAATAAAATTTTTGCAACTTCCCCACAGCACATTGTAATTTCACCAATAGTTGTAAAAGGTCTTAAATTATATTTGTACAAAATTGAGATGAATGGGTTTTAGTATTAATGCATTTCTCATTGCGTAATAAGAAGTTTTGTCTCTCTCCTTTCACCAAGTGCAGAGAAAAAGCAACTCAGTTCAAGTATTTGTTAACTCCCATTAGAAACATTTAATACTAATAAAATTTATGGATTTAGTTTCCAAAGGATGCTGCCAGTGAAGTTCATGATTACTAAAATCAGTACTTAAATATAACTATTGTTCACCTTATAAATTTATATGTGTTGTTTGACATATATAAAGTGCAAGTTTGGAGGCTGAGTCAGCTGAGGAGGAGTTTCTGGCTTAATTCAGGCTCATAAAATATAAGAAAACATATTACAACAAAGCAGTAACAATATGCAAAGTGTTCCATAAATGTTTCCTAGGAATGGTGGGAAAAATACATCTTGAACAAAAGCACAGGTTGAACTTGCTCTGTTCCTCTAAGCAAGACCTTGCAAAATTAAGCCACAGGTAACAAGAACAGCTGGGGTTTCATAAAATTTGCTGTGCCACTTTCTCCTGATTTTAGACAAATCAACCTATCTATGTAAGGATAAGTGAGGTGTGAAGTGCTGACATCCTTGTGAATGCGGTGACCAGTTTGAAGTTTCATTCTGCCTGAACAGTTACCTACATTAAAAAGTCTTGTCAAATTGAACACGCAGCAAAGTCCTGAGCAGTGAAGTGCGAAGGTACAGTTTGAGTTGGCTGGTGTCCATGCAGTTCTGATGAAACAGAAGGGGAAAAAAAGATGGCATCAAGGGAAGGGTAAATTCTGCCCTTGACATCCTCAGCATTGAAAAAAATACTGCAGAGAGGGAGAGGAATAAAGATGAACATCTTGATTTTTATTGCATGTAAACACAGCACTATTTCAGAAGTAAGAGTATGAAAACACTTTTCTATTCATGCTTTATTTTTGCTTGTTATTTTAGTCCTTTCTGGAGTCTCTAAATTCAGGCAAATCCACCTGCAAGGCACTAATGAATTTATCATTCAAAACAGAGTTAGAGAAGATGGACTCAAGTAGACAGACTTTAACAGAAAAAGAATTGGCTTGGGCAGCACAGGAGATTACTAAAAATACAGAGAGTAGAGCTGGTCTTATTTGCAAGAGAATCTTCTACCCACTTTTTGTGTTTTCAGTGCTAACTACCTTTGTTCAGCTGGCTGAAACTTTTGATTTCTGGATGTTTTGATTTTCTTTTATTATTATTTTAGATAATAATTTCAACTTCTCTGGCTAGGACGCTCCTTTTTCTTTTTATTTTCTTTTTGTTCCACATGTGTGGAGAGAAATAATTGATGCTATAATTCCCTGAGGCTCACTGAGCGCCTAGGAGAAAAATGGCAACAACATTTCATCTGAAAAAAATGTTGCTTGAATGAATGAAAAACAAAAATCTGAAGCCACATGTTTGGAGCAAATGTGCTTTAACAAATGTATCCCAGAGTATTATTAACTCACAGTAACTCATAAATATGACAAGTTTTTTTTTCTTTTCACACCAGCATCCAATTAGAGCCAAATGATGAACCGTTGTTCACGGCTGAGTTGGTGTCCCCAAATGGTATTGTCTGCAGACATGAGCCCAGGCAGAGAGGTGCGCGGGGAAGAGGATGGCAGAAGCAAGCTGTGAACACGAGGAGACATTACAGCAGAGCTCTCATGCACAAGGTGAAGAGCAGAACATCGTCCATCACAGTTACTGGAGCCAGGACACGTGGCCATAAAGCTGACAAGGAGGAGAAAATAAGGCTGGAGGAGCTGCAGAGGGAGCAAGAAAGGGTGAGAGGAGAAGGATTGAAGAGGGAATTATTGAAGGAAAGTTTCCTAACAAATTAGTTTGCATTTTCTGTTTTCATTTCTGACATACGGAAGGAAATGTTCAGTGTTTTCCTGAGGAAGTGCAAATTTCTCTACTTCATCCATTTGAAATCCTCACCCTTAGGCTCTTTGTACCAAAGCATAAAGTTTGGAAGCCTTAAATGGTCATAACATTTCCCAGTAGAATTTGACCTCAGAAACCTACTAACAATTCTGGAGGGCTAAAAAGGAAAACCATTTCACAGCAATTTGGCAACACGCATTTATTGGGGGGGTGGGGGTCATATGGAGCATCAATTTATTCTCATGGTTTCTTTACCATATTTGATGAAATATAAGATGCAATTGGAATAAGCAGCTAAAGAGAAAAGGCCATAAACTTTGAAATGGTGTTGTAAAACACACAGTGTGTTAACGTGAAATAAGTTACAGACTTAAAAGAATTTACAATGGCTTGCTCATATAATAGTAATACAATAGGCTTGCAAGTTGCAGATGTTTTCTGGTAAGTCTGGTATTTTAATACACGTTCTCCTTCAGTGGAACTGTGAGATTTGAATCTGGATAATAACAACTCTGTGACACTAGAAAACAGAGCTGAAGGAAAACTAGCAAAAGGAGGAGAGAGAGAAATCGAACAAAAATAGAAAATTCGGTAACTGTCCACTTAGGTTTTTTTAAGCGATACTCTAATTTATTTCTGTGTAGAAAAAGTGTTAAATTTACAAGTCAGTTGAACAATTAAGTTTCTTCTGCCTTCTCCAGTTCACTCAGTGGTCCTCGTCCTGAGAGTGAGGTGTGTGTTTCCTGGGACTCTCCACCCATAGGATGGAGTGGGAAAGTTCAGTGTGAATAGAGCAGGAAAGAGGCAGACCCTTGACCCCTTTGCTAGCCTATATTCTTCTCCTGCATAGGCTCCCTTTGTGCTGTAGGTACACAGCAACCAAAGACTGGATCAAACTGCTAGCGCCCACCTCCATCGCCAGAGGCAATTCCCAAACCCACAGAACTCTTTTTGCTGAAGTCACTGCAATTTTTATTTATCTTTGGGGTCTTCAATGAACACATAGCCTTATAAGGGTCTTATAATGTCACCATATAGCAACAGTGATTTAAATTTAAATCTGTAGACCTGTGGTGTGGAGAAAAAATATCACAATCTCATTGTCAGCTGTCCTAAATCACCCTCAAAGGCCAGCATATGGCCATAATGCTCCTACCACCCTGTGGAGTAGCTGGGACCTTTGCAACTTCATACCTAGAAGAATCAACCCCAGCACTAAGTGATGGAGATTACTTGCATCCTGCCAGTGGACACATCAATTTATAATTGGCAAGACTTGCTGGAAGCCTTACACGTACTGTGACTGACAGCATCTTTTCCCAGCAATTCTGGTTTTGAGTAGAAAGGTAATATTTAACTATTACCTTCCTCAGTAAACTGAACTCAGTCTAGTGCTCGTATATAATAAGTTAACAGACAGAAGGATGTTGGAACAAAGCCTTTGGCCCTCAGTATCCAGCAGATTCTCTCTGAGGGCTGTATTCTCCGTCATTCACCGGGTACATTGTGGAAACTTTGACCCCATGTGGATCTGTTCCACAGGGGAGTAGAGAGTGTTCCCCCACCAGGCAAGTATACAAACAGCCAAAGGCCTCCTTCACATTGGCCATGAATGCAAGGTGATGTCTACTGTAAAATCAGGCAGCAGCAGCCACGTGCATCTGTCTAATCAAGTACAATCAACTCTGTGGCATCTCCTTTATGCAGGAGCCAGGCGCACACAAAAAGTTCTCTTTTCAGTACTCCCCCTGATGCCTTTCTCAGCATAATATCCTGCACACAGGAACTCGATGTCCCCAAAATAGGGAGTATTCCAATTCTGAGCATATTTGCAACGTGGGGATGTACTGTTTTAAAAAAATAAGTAAATAAATTGTGCTTAGTTCTTTGCTGACATTTCAAACTTTGTCATCAGTTCTTCCCTGTCCCATAGTCTGGGTGTTGTGCAGATTGTGCAATGTGGATGCATCAAAAGGAGAGAGAACAAGAGGAGGATTATTGTACCAGTTGTTCAGAGGGGAAGTGGGCAGACTTCTTCCACCCTAGTGGTTGTAGAGCACATTGCCCAAATTTCCTCTGCCAACAGTGGAGACACTTGGCGAATGTGATTCCTCTCCTCCATCTTTCTTTGGCAACAGTGTGAGATTTCCAACATGATCAGGACAGCTCTTATCCAGTGATATGAGTTCTGCCCCAAGGACTTGTTCCTATAGCATAAAGACCAGGAGAAGCACCTGGAAGAAAAAACACAGTAGCTACCTGTCTTCTTCATTGAGGTCAAAGCAATCTTCTGATGGACCAAATTAAATCAATTCCATTGTCTCAGCTCCACCACTGGCACCAGCCTGAAGGTCATCAGGCTTCTATTAATGACTGTAGTCTAGTCTTCAGGGTACCTGAGGACGATGACTTATCTCTAGGTTATACTGGGTAACTAATTTCTGCAAAGAAGACTGTGCAAGGAGGCTTAGTGCACTGTTGTACAGCCCTATTGAGTCTGTTTTCTTCTAAAAAGAAACCCTGGGAGACTGGAGCAAAACTACTTTTCCAAGTAGAAAAAAAATACTGGAACTGCTGAAATTAAACTGTAGAGAAAAATATCCCCCATTATTTTCTTTGACCACATTGTCTTGCTTTTTAATAAATGTTTGGAAGTGTTCTATTTCTTGAGTGAACATTTGTATGTATCTGCTACCGGAAAAAAGTGTCACAGACAATCTACCACAGGATTAGAGAAGTCAGGAAAAGGGAAATCAGTCAAGTCAATATTGATAGGGACAAAACTCTGTTTGGTTTGGTTTAGTTTAATGTCCCACAAAGAAGGGGAAGGGAGGAGTTAGTGCCAGGGAGGCACAGAGAGAAGAAGCTTTTCTGTACATACTCTTTGCCTTTATCGGTAAGGATTTCCAAGATTAAAATTCCCATCCTGGTTCCTGAAAGGGGGAGAATGAAAAAAAGAAATGTGATCCATAAACATCTTTTTACAAACATTCTGAAAGGCAATCACCCACTCGAATCATGAGTTGTGTGCATTCAGCCATGTTAAGTCATCTCAGCCACCTAATTGTTTTCTAAACACACTTATATGTGTGTTGTGGGCTTAGGGAGAGGAATATCAGAAGGAACCTCATAAACTGTAGCAGGGTAAGCCTTCACACTACAGGACTGCTCTTGATTGCCAGTGCAATGAGATGAGAACTGGACATTGCATTTAAGCCTACAACATCGGTATCAGAAGTATTGTGTGTGTATGCTCTGCTTTTCTCAATCTCTCTATAATCTGATTCAAGCACATGTGTGCTCTATTCAAGAGAGACCTATTATTTTCCCTTGTATAGTTCAGGCCTGAGGTCACCTACAATATGAGACAATGCCAGTACAATATTTCTTTGCATCAGACTTGCCAAAACACCACAACTCTCCACTGTGTTTAAAAAGAAAAAAAAAATAAAGAAACCACAAGGAATTTTTATTTTCTACAACCCCAATCAGAAGGCAGAAGAAGCTGCCAAATTGTATGATAGAAACTCCTACGCACAGAGCCCAGTAGAGTTGTAAACTGAACTTCTGTAGCTTTTTAATTGTAAATCCAGATGCTTTTATCCACAATTCTTTTCAATGACCTTTCATTTGAAAGTCAATTTGTCAGTCTGCTTACAGTGTCTGAAGAAATCATCAAAGCCACAACATCAAGTCATTCTGAAAATGTTGCTCCCCACACAACTGCAAAATTGTTACACTTGTTTCCTGAGCTGGGGTGCTCACATCTTGCTCCTGCCTGCAGAACTTGAACATGCTTCTTGCTCCAGTCATGAGCAGCAGCACAGAGCCTTGCACCTTCTAAAGAGAAGAAGAAGGGAAGAAAAATTGCAAGGAAGCACAAAATCAAAGCCTTTTCCAGTTCTTATGCCTGATCTCCATGAAGGGATTCCCCTTAGATAAATCTGGTTCTTTGTGTAACGTGGGCTACTGTGAAAGCAAACACATCTTGCATGCAATAGAGAAAAATAAATAACTTCAATACTGCTACAACACAAATGAATTTGGCCTCTAGCTGCAGGGATAGGTACACAGCATAGTGCTGGTCTTGGTTCTCCTAGTTGAGCACTCACCCTGAGTTCCACACCCAGGCAGGCACAACAGCGTAGGGAATACTCATGTCTGCATGCAGACCAGGTCACTGCAGTACTTGCTGGCAGATAAACCACAGAAAGGTCCATTTGGAAAATGAATCCAAGAGCTCAGATATGTTCCTCCACCTCTTGGGCCTGCAAGACAAGATTGAGAATTTCCAGAGTTCAGTCTCAGTTGTATTTTTTGTGCTTTCTAAGTTTCAATGAGGCAGAAATATGTGAAAGCAGTATTTGGTGAGGGTTGAATACTCTTGTTTGGTTTTCTGCCAATACAGGACCTGCCGAACTGTGAGGGTATAAAAAAGAGCAAGGGAAGCTGAAAACAGCAGGAGAGTGTTTTAATGTGTGGTTTCTAACTTGGAGGAAATTTGCATGTATATTTTGAGAAGAAAGCTTCTGGTTGGTTCTAATTATCACCTACCTATTAATTCCATCAATCCTAAGGGTGGTTATGCTCGCAAGGGTTGATTAATTTTACTGTTATTAATTACTATTTCTTTTAATTGCTGACAATGTAATCAGCCTGATGAAGAAAACAGAACAAAAATTGCAGCACTGCCGAGGTCACAGGCTACAGGATAGGAATCAGCAAACAGATGATCTGAGTGAGGTTAAAGAAAGTGCTGATATTTTCAGAAGATACTTCTCTCTTCCCCTTTTTTGCTACTAACGAAGTGGGGGAACACATATAACTGGTGGAAGCTACCGCTTGTGAGTCATAAGGAGAGAGAGCTCAGGAGCAGAGACATAAAGAGCAAGAAAAGCTGGCTGGCAGTCTCCAAATGAAGAAGAACAGGAGAGAGAAAATAAAAAATTAGAGGTTTAGCTGATGCAGAGCTGCCCAGAGTGAGGGCCACCGGGGCTGTGTATTTCTAGTTGGGAGGAGAACAACACTTGACACTTGGAAAATGCAATCTCTATGTCCTTGGACTGAGTAATTCTCCAGTCATTAGCGAAAATATTTAACACTGAATGGGAAGAAGGTCAGCAATGATGACATTTATCCCCAGAGATGCGAAAATCAGTGAGGATAGAGATGGACCTACCCTTAGCTATCATCCAAACCTTACATGGAATAGAATGAAAAAGTTTTCAGGTTTGGAAAAGAGAAGAACAACTGAGTTTGGAAGCATAAATACAGGAGTATCAAGAGGATATCTGTTCTTCTATTACTGGCTCTGTCGATATGAAGCAGTGTTGGAAAGCTCATGAGAGAGTCTGTGTTTGTGTGATTCGAGTCTGAATTCTACAACAAAAAGGGATCAAAAGTTTATCCAAAGTTTAACCAGTATCTGAACTTTCCAATGTTGAGCTGAATTGAACCTCTAACCCAAATCACTCCTCCAAATGTGATGCTATTTAGATCCACTTTTTTAGTTAACCCACTTCACGCTTAGTTGTTAGACTGCCTTCACCCTGTTTGCTCTTGCTTACTAACATGCATCTTTGGAGTTAATATGCCTGTGGGGATGCAGAAATTGAAGCCAAACTCATCGCAAAAGTCATTAAACTGTGTCCTCCTGCCATCCGCTTTCCTTGTACTCCTTCTGCTTAATGCCTTGGCATGAATATTAAACCATTTTATATGTCTTCTATGCTCAGGTACGTAGCTCATCAGGGGAGATGTAATTTGGACAGCCTCAATCACCCAGGCTGCTGTGGCTGCTGCTTTCCTTGTTGGACCATTGATCGCACTATTACATGGTTCTTCCCTGGTTTACTGGTGGGTCTTACCCAGTGCCTTTGCCTTTTAACTGCCCAGCCTTGGGGAAGGAGTGGAGGGTCTGTCTGTGTTCCTCCACTCCAAGAGAAGTGCAACATGAGAAGGCCATGGCCCATGCTGTCACTGTAGTGCAAGCACCCAGGAATGGTGCCTAGTAAATATGCCGTGTCTCACTATGGGAGGAAGCGTGGGGTCCCAGGGATAGACCTGGACAAAAAGATTGCTACTTTTATCTCAGAGTGGCTCCTCTGGCACCCACAGGTCCTGCCTGAGGTTCCACATAGCCATGAGATTAAAAGCAGATCCTCAAAATTATTTAAAGTGTTAGGAAATAAAACCTGAAAAGTGAACTCTGAGGCTGTATTAAATTTAGGATCCCAAACTCGCCTCAGTATTTAATACTTAAACTTAATCTATAGATTGATAATTGTTGTATTAAAAGCAGAAAGGCTCTGAAATTTATTCAACAGATACTGGAAAGGTATCCCCCTTTTGAAAGAACTTCTCAGATGTCCCCAGGCATTTGTGTTTTCCCAGCTGACTTTTCTGTTTCAATAGCAAGAAGCCATGCAACTTATAGAGAGACACCACTTCTCTTCTGTCAAATACTGCACATTCCAGAGTGCTTGCTCATGTGACATCCTTCCCTATGGAGCTGCTGCCTAACTTTCCCGAAGAACAATATTAATATCACAGACCATTATAACACAGTTATTTTCATGGAAGCCTGGGAGGAAGTCACGTGGCATTAATTGGTCCCTGGTGCCCATAAGGTCTCCATTTAGTTTGTTGTTTTTCACTCACATAAGCAGCAATGAAGTGAAAAGCCGAGGAAGTAGCAGTGATTGTCTTAAATGAGCATTTTTTTTTAGCACCTGATTTGTTAATGAATTATTTTTCCTCTTAATTGGATGAAGATATTTATTAGGCAGTGCGAGATCACACACACACATCTTCTCCACCAGCAAAACTGAGTTTTCATACCTTCTCCACACCGGCAAATGTTGGAGTGCCCTGGGTACTGGCAACAGCTCTCTGCCTTGAGCCTTTGGGTCAGGTATCTTCTGTGTCAGGAAGGAGCACAGTGTGGTGGCCGTACAGTCATCTTCCTCTATGTGCTTCGCTGAAAAACTCAAAACAGTAGCAACACACACATAAACACACATGACCACCAGAAGAGTCTTTCTTGCCAAGTACTTCTGCTCCTGTCACCTGCCAGTTCAAAGCAAATGCAATTCTTCCACTGGTGCTGCCTCATATTAACCATATGTTCTCAATTTTGAGACGGCTAGAGCCAAGAGTGCCGAACTGGTCTGGTTATAAACTTGTCAGCACATGTGTGTGCCCACTGGAAAACATGCCTTTCTGTATCTGACTACATGCAACATCAGTGCAGCAGTAGAGGCAGGTAAGGGCATGATCCTGCAGAAAAAGGGCAGACCTGAGTACCCAAAGAGCTGAAGTCTCATCGGTGATATGTAACTTCCATAAGAATCAGCAAACTCTCTTAATACTGGTGTCTAATTAAGTATCACATCTATGGATGTGTTTAAAGCTCTTTTTTTAGAGTTGTGCAAAAAACAAACACATTCCTGTTAAATATTTTTTTAAATAGAAGACTGTATGTTGACTTCCTGTCAGATTTTTACCCTTTTCATTGAAGAGCTGAAAATCCTCATAATCAAAAGATTTTGGCCAAAAACTAGTAACAATTCACTTCACTTCAATTCAATTCAATTCAATTCAATTCAGAAATGCTACTGTGGTTCAACAGGAGAATAATAATTTGACTGCCTCATTCTTCTCAAGGATTTAGACTCCTCAGCTAAACATCAACTCCCAAGATGCCTCTCAGGGAAGACTGCAACAAACCATGACATCCTTTCTTAAAGAGAAGAAACACGTGCAGTTTAGGAGGAATGCATGGCAGCCAGTGTCAGTCAGCTGGGCATGTGCTCAAACAGCCATTCACACAACTAGATACCTGAGGCAACTAATCCCCACAAGGTGTCATAGCAGTATTTTTTAATCAAGACATGCCTCTTTTCCTCCCTCATACAGCAGTTTTCAAGCTTGGAGGTATTTTGAATGAAAGCTCAGGTTTTCAAACATCTATAAGAAAAATCTTTCTTTCCACACTTTTTAATGGAAGAATGATATTTGTGTATTTTTTAGTACTTACCTATTTTTGTGCCTACATTTTTTTAGCCTAAAATCAATGTGAAAGAAAACCTTTGGCACAGAGAGTAGAAGGCATCCCTCTAATCCACTGAATTTAAAAACTATCCTGATGTTTTTGAATGTTGACATCGTGAGGCATACAGTGCTGGACATTTTAATAATGGCACCTGACTTCTACCCTGTGTACTTCAGCTGCTTCCAAAGCGTTCCTATTGCCAAAATCTGAAGCTTCTCTTTGCCCATCAGAAAAAGGCTCCAATCTAATTACTGACAAAGATTGCATACTACGATCATGTCTAATCAATACAAAAAGTCTTAGCAGTCTGAAGAACTGACTAGTAGTGCTGATAGAAATTATTTCAGCAGGTTGACACTTCATCAAACAGTGCTATTGAATAGCATCAAGACCTCTGAAAAGTTACAGATTTCCTGTGTCTCAGTCTTACTGTCTTTTCCCAAAGCCCTGCCCGTTGGTTGACCAAGGAACCCATTAGAAGCAAAAAGGCCTCACAAAAGAAAGGACCGGGGATTTTTATCTGAAATGAGCCATTTCAGTCCATTTTCACTCTAAAAAACTGAAAGGCTTTCTTGTTTTTATTCCAAAGCTGAAAGAAAACAATTTTTGAACTTCAACAGTTGTTACAAAATGCAATTGTCATCTTGTGGATAACACCACTGAGCATATGGTGTTGCTGTCAGATAAATCTCATTTAATATCAAAATTAACAACATTGCACTGTTTGCATTCTTCAGTGTATTTTAACTCATTCAAGCCCTATGTTTTCTCATCTAAATAGACCTTTCAGAGAATCTAGGAGTTTTGCTGCATAATTTAGTCCATTTTGTTATGCAACATATTTTGCTATGCAAGATATCCATTCTGCTATGGCATTTGCTTTGCTCTGCAAAGACCAACACAACAGGAAAATGTCTGTTCGCTTCCTCTTCCTGGGAGCACTGAACATCTTGGAAGAAACCTTGTTCATCACATTTCAACAAGTTACAGTTGAGTTTTGCTGTTCCAAGTAATTTGAATAATCCAGAGAAATATTCTTTATTTTTTTCCTAAGGAACTTAATCACATCAAAGCAACCCTGCATTGTTAGTGTGCATTTAGATATTTGCTGATGAAAGAAACTTAGATACCGAACTGTGTTTGACTAACTGTGGCAATTTGTACCTCAGCTCTGCGAATTTTGTATCAATTTGAAGTCCTTTGTAGGTCTCAAATCTAAGCTAAAAAAGTATATTTTAATATATTTGAAGTCACAATGTTTCTGTGAGGTAAGGCAGTGTAACTACGTCTACTACACAAGGGCAGTTGAAGTTTAGGGGTGTGAAAACTCACATACCTGAGTATTTTGACGCAGAGACCCTTAATGTCAAATGATGTTTAGCAGCTGGATAAATAGAGGTCCTGAAAGTTACTGAGAAAACCTGGAGCAAAAAAAAAGAAATTACCTAGGGTTTCTCAGCACCCACCTCAGGTGAGACAAATACCTGCATGAGCTGTACCTTCCTCGTGAAGATCCTAAGTTTGCCCAGATATCAAGGAAGCTCTGAGGCTGGAACACTGTTCTGCAGTTCACTTGCAATCATTTTCATTTTGAAAAATTTTTGTTCTTTCTGAAATAGGAGCTGCACACTTGCAGATCAAGCAGAACAAGTCATTTCAGCTCTTTCTGTCTCAATTGCTTTTTCTGTACATTGAGAATGATGAAACTTCTATAAAAGTATTGAGTACCTATGGAGAGAAACTGAGGTTGAGTCAAATTTTACTTGACACATCTCAGTGTAGATTGCAAGTTCTTTCTCTGTGTCCATGTTCATGCAAAAAAACCAGTACAATTAGTACTCACAAAGTAGCACCATACTTTGAAGGGTTACATCTTCATTTGGTATTAACAGGCACAGCTCCATGCACAAAGCTGGACCGATTAACCAGCAGAAGGCCTACAGCTGTGGCAAGGAGCAAAGGGAGGCACAACACTTCCCAGGGTTTTATGCTGACTTGTGCTCCTTTTGTACAACACTTGACAGGGGGCCCAAACTAAATATGAGACTAGAAAGCAAAGGGCAAAAGAATTACACTAATTCACAAACAGTCTCATATAACTATACTTGTTAGCCCTTTAAAAATTTATAACTGTCTGCCAAAATAACTGCACATGAATGAGATCACTATGAGCAGTCAGCAAGTCTTGCTATGCAAGAGAAAGATCTCCTCACATTTGCTTAAATCAATAGAGGGATTAGTACAACAGAGGAGATTGCAGTCTGTCTAGCCGGCCACCATCCACCTATTTCCTTATCAGGCAGTCACCAGAAGTCGACAAATTTGTGCTTTGAAATCCAGAGGTTGTTTCCATAAGATACTGATTCCCAGTTCAGCCAAGCACTTCAGGATGTGAAAGTATTATTGGTTTCATTTGTCATTACCTGCTGCTTCATACAGAAAGGATTTACCTTGAACACAGGAAAAGAGACTTTGACACTATTGTGGGTCAGCATGCTCTCAGTATTTTCTTTTCTTTGCATAAACTATTTCATTAATTAAATAAAATCATTGCTAAAGAACAACACCTGCTTTTCTGTTTTGAATGAGAAAAAAAATCACTTTTCTCCCCACAACTTTTTAAATCTCATATATACATAATTTGCATACCAGATTGTTACTCAGCTCCAGATTGTATTTTATTCAAGTATATCTTACACTTCATTTTTGTCTTTTGTCATAACTTCCCTGTCCTATATTTATTAAACAAATGTTAGTTAAAGCTCATTTTTTGTTTGTTTGGTGTGGTGTGTTTTTTTGCCAACCACAAAGATTATTTATTTATTGGTTTAGTTTGGCAAATGGTAAGACTTTTTTCTCACATAATTTTCTTTGCAGCTCTTTCACTCTTGCTAAATACATCACTTCATTAAGCAATGAAGTCTGCTACCTCTATACCCCCTCCTCCAAGAATCACTTCGTTTATCACAAAGATTCAGCAGTGAATCCTTTTTTAAAGGACTAAAAAGGATAATAAGGATAGTTTTATGAGGTTGTTTGTGAATTAGCATCTATAATTTTCCCTTTGCCCTCTGATCTCTCTGTTTGAGACCCTTGGCGAGAGCAGAAGAAAATGAGTGCAACTGAACACAAAATCATGGGAAATGCTGTGCCTGATATTATTTTGCTCAACTGCTGGAAGAAAGGGAGCAACTTCAGTGGTAGTGTTAAGCTTACTAGTGCCAGGTGAGGTTTAAAGATTTCAAGCAGATGAGATAATTAGTGTATGTATGCTCTGAAGCCAATAGAAAAAAACAGGCCAACCAATGTCTTTATAAACACTGTTCCAGTTAATTAGGTTTAGTGTGAGCTTTGGATGCTCAAGTTTGGATGCAGGAAACCCACTTGGGTGAGCAAGTCCTCCAAGAAGGCCAGAACTGATGGACTCAGGTCTAATAAGTCTTTGCTGCCAGTGCAAATTTGCTGAAGGCTACAAGGACTCAGCTCGTTAGCCTTTTCCTCAGTAAGAACACTAGCGTCATGTCTTCAGGAATTTTGTCACTTTTAAATCTCATGCCCTCTCCAGTCTGATTGAGTTGAATTGTCAGGTTCTAAAGTAATTGAGGGAAAAGACAAATAAATACTCACTCATACATTCACACACATATCTGCATACATACTCACAGAGAACGTAATTGCATAAACTCCATTTCCTTAGAAAGTAAGACTAAAATTGAAGTAAATGTTAGCATGAAATAGCAAAGCAGTCGAGGCTTTAGAAGGCTTTCAGCTAGATCCTTTTCTTCTGTACATCAGTGTGGAAGGTAATGGAGTAGTACCAATTTGCACCGATTTGGGACATCTAGCCCTTATTCTTGGCTAGTCCATTGTATATCCAGTCTTTGCAAAATGAAAATGTCAGGTTTTTGAGACCAAGATCAAAGATGTGTTGGAAAAATGTTTGCTAGGGAATTGAAAACCCACAGGGGATAGAGCATGAAGGCTAAATCATATTATTTTAAAGTAATGGCTACAACGTTTTCAGGAAACTTGCTTTCCCTGGATACATCCCATTTTAAAGCATCACTGTTCAGTCTCATAAAGAACACTATTGCTGACAAAACAAACTCCAGTTCTTCTTGCTGTTTCAATTACTACATTGATCAATTTGAAATGTCTGTTTACTTGACATGACTGTGAGTGAGAATGATCTGAAATGCGATACGGCGTTGCAAAATGGTTTGAACAACTCTTTACAACTTTCTTCCTTTCTTCAGGAGGATAGTGTTGAGCCAAACAAAGAAAATTAAATCTGATCTAGGGAAGCACCTACAACAGTTATGGCCTTCCTTGATTCAACATCCTAAATAAAATTGCTATGTTGTGTTTCTTTTTTAATAATAAAACCGGAAAAAAAAAAGGAACCACCAAATATGTTCCTCTGACCAAAGTTTTTATTAGGCAGCCTTTGTTGCCAAGTGATGTATAAGGCCTTTGCAAACTGCTGCATTTCTGTATATGTGACTGTGTCTCTGTCTTGGACAGAATCATTGTCAGGTAGGACCTTGAGACAGTGGTCCAAGTTACCCTTATTTCTACATTCCATGTGCTTCCAGGTAAATGGAACCTTCAGGCAGGGTCTTTGTAAAGAAACAAAGAATGAGGCCCAAAGTGAATCAAAATTCATGCCCTATCCAGCACAAAAACTAGCTCTTTAGAAAAGAATATCATCTAAGATGACAGGGAAATACGTTTGTAACATGTTTAGTGTACCGTCCAGAAGAAAAAGTCAAAAAGCAAAAGATCTGACCTTTAGGTCAGTGACTCCTAAAGAATGTCGAGATGGACAATGTATTTCTTTCTAAGTTGGCCGTTGGCATTGATGTTTCCATACTATACTCTTATAGACAAATTAATTAGATTAACTACCCAAAAGCAAATATGTCATATAGAAAAACAAGGCATCTTTCTTCCAAGTAATGAATTAAAAGACATCTAAAATACAAAGATAAAGTCAGCTGTTTTGGCATGGTCTTTGTCCTTGTCTAATGAATTGATATGAACCATACCTCTCAGAACCTACCCACTGTAGGTCAGACTTTGAACAAGAAATCAGGTACTGTTAGGTGTGTACTTTCAGAGAGGCCAGACACCAAATTTAGCAAAAGTCAGTAATCTGGATAGTACAGAAATTTTCTGAGCAGGTATTAATAGTTCTGCACAGTTCAAACTTATCTCCTGTAATGACAAACAAAAACGTAGTTCATAGGTCAAAGCAGGGCATATGTGAATATTCTAACACAAGTTTTTCTGAGTTCAGAAAATCGTATCCCCCTGGACAGATTCTGATTGAAGAAATAATCCTATGTATGAGAACCTAAAAAAGTGGATCGATAGTTTAATAAAACACAGACTCACCTGATTCCTTGTCCCAATCCCACATCAGATTCGAAGTACAGATTCAAGCCCCTGTACCCTATAGTTTCTTCTGCTCACTAGATGTGTGTTGGAATATGGCTGATAAAGAAGTGCCGGGAATATCTTCTCAGAAGACATTGCATACTCTACAAAGTAGAGTTTTGATTCAGCCAAGCTTAAGGAAAACTTATAAAATAAAGTTGACATCAGTTCAAAATCCAAGATCCATGCACCCTTAGACTTTCAGAGAAGTTCAGGCGTGGCGCCTAACTTGGCCACTCTTTCAGCTGCTTGATAACCTCAAATTGACGCTGAAAGTGTTTCCAAGGAATTTCATGATGTAGCTCACAGACTTTGTTTTAAATGTTCCTCCCCTTGCAGAGGATGCCACCAGTCTGATAGATCATGAAACATCCCTCCTGCTGCTCAAGTCTCTCTTCACTTCAGTTTTCTCATGAATCCAAGTCCATGTCTGGCATTTCCCACAAGGTACTTTGTTATCCGCAGCAATTAAAATGTATGAATGAAAGGGTGATACTGAGGAACTCCTTGAGCAGAATGTCCCCTGTCTTTCACAAAGTTTTCAAAATCTGTCCCAGTTGTCAGAAAAAAATGAAACTGTGTGGTTAGGAAAGCTGCTTGAAAAGATGAAATGTTTGACTTCTTTTTTCAGATCCAGAAGGTGCTATGCGTTCCTTTGGTAACAGGCAATGTGCTTTGTAGTTCTAGATAAGGTATCCATTAGCTCTATATTCTGTCCCCACTTTTCTTGCCCTAGTTCCAGAAAAAATTGGACAAGTGCCTGAGAAAAAATTCTATTGTGAGGAGAGTTATTATGAAAACTTACTCTGCTATTTTTCACTGACCTCCAAAATGAACTCCCTAATTAAGTGCAAATGGGAAACTGACTTGGAACAGGTTGTCTCTAGTCTTGGACAAGGCAGACACAGTAAAGTTTATGAACTTGATAGACTGAACCTGCCAAAAGTAGATTTTGCTTTTCTTCCATTTGCTGCACTAAGAATATCTATAACATGTTGCTGAAAATTATGAAAAAGGGGATTCCTTAGACATCTGTTCGCACTGAAAGTAAAAAAAAAAAAGGAAAAGCAGATTATATTCCAGATTTCCAGATGATAAACATTTGTGCAGATTAATATTTTATGCAGTAGCTTTTACTTCTTCTTAAAGAATCTTTCCTTCTTACTGAGCTGCAATATAATTGTAATAAATATCACTCACATTAAAATAATATATTTTCCTACATACCGTGGAGCTTATTTCTACTGAACTTACATATGGGGAAATTGTGTTAACAGAGAAGAAGAACAAACTAAAATTATTTTGGTATACTGCAATATGTAAATTTCAGGTTTGGCTGGAAGTAAACGTTGGTCTTACAAGGAAGTTATAGGAAAATAAAAGCGCATTCCAAATAAGTGTCTATATGCATGCAGGTAGAGCTACCAGAGATTTGCCACTTCAAAAATTATGGACAAACATTTATGACACTGTCTGACATGGACATGCCAGGCCAAGAGGGATGTGATACAAGAGTAAAGCATCCACCATATAGGTTCATTCCTTCTTTGTGGTCTGAACAATGACAGTCCAGCATCAGAGAACCACTTGAAGCACAAGGTTGCAAACTAGTCCTGAGAATACCCTAAGAGGTGAAGTAGGTAGCTCTGACAGGTGCCATGCTTCCATGAGGTCACCCCTGGACACCCTGTACCCGTGGCAGGCACCACTACAGGCCAGATGCTGGAGCTCTTTGACTTTGCCTTTCATGAGTGACTAGCAAAGGCTTCTTTGTAGTAAAAATTAAAGGCCTTTTTCCTCTTTTGAGTCTGCAAGCAGAGACAAGCTAGAAAGGAGAGTTACAAATGCATGAGAAAAGTGATACTTCTCTTATTACAACAGATTGTTGTGATAAATGACTGATTTACATCCATGCAAATGGCACAAAAAAGATCTGCAGTATTGTAAGATGAAGAAATAGACCAAGAAATGTCAAGTGACATGAGAAAGGTCATTAAAGCAGATTATGGGGCTAGAATTTGCTCATGCTTCAGCACTGCACTACATATAAACATTTGTTGCATCTTTCTTTGTGTTAGGAAGCATCCAGACATTTATGTGTATAGTATGTATCATATGTAAGGACGAAGAAGTAATTTCAAAGTGTTCTTGAGTACAAGCTGAGTAAGACTTTTTCTCTAACACAGATTGACTACCTGTCAGTTGGCAAAAAAAAACTTTCCGATTTTTAGCACTGTCTCTTGCAAAATGTTGAATGGTCTCAGTTCTCTTGATGCCTAGAATCTTGTACCACATGGCCCTAACTATGGTAATGTGATATGCATAGACAAATGGTACCACATAAGCATACAGATGGTACTTCCGCTGAAAGTCAATAGTGTATGCACATGTGCAGGCATGAGAAGTTGTTGTAGAAGCTGCATGTAAAAAACACAGCTAAATTTCACTGTGCAACAAAACTGCTCCTTAAAACTACTTTCAATAACAAATGTCATCATTTAGTCTGGCAGATCAAAGCATGATGACGTGAAAGTTTGTCTGTACTATTCAAAGCCCTCATGCTGCCAAATATCTTAAATTTAATATAATTTGTTTTACCTGTACTTATTAGCACCTAATTCTTATTGACATCACTAAAATCTTTCTTATAGCATTGGTATTTACCCAGTAAGTCTATTTTGGTTTGATTTGTCTTGACTTTGTCTTGATTTTGGCTCTATTGTGATCTTTCTCTCTGGATCTAATATAAAGAGGTTCCTGATATTTATGAAACAAACACCTGCTGAAGTCCCTTGGGTAATTTGAGTCCATGAAGAACAATAAAAAAGGCTTACCTTGAATATGAGACTTGGTAAACTTATTTCTTGTAATAGGAGTGCATCATGGTTCTGAATTTGGGTTTTTCCCTAGAGTAAGCCCAAAATGTCAGGTGTCATTTGTCAGAGATCCCTGTGACAGTCTCTCCATTGACTTTTTCACCTCATAAACATGTCACTTCAGGTCCACACTCTTTTTGAGGAATTTTTCACCAACTTTGGTGAAATGAAACTATCCTTGAATTATTTAAAGACAGATCTATGCTTCCATTTGTGCTTTTGCTGGCAAGAAGATATATTAATAAAAAAAATCTAGTTCCATTTTGGGCTCAGATAATCATGTTCCATCTTTGTTTTGTCCTGAAGAAGATGACAGCATGGTCAAGTATTGCCATGTGTGAGAGAGTTCAGTAGGAGTTTTGTCTCTGGGCTTTCACGACTGCAAAGGCTTTAGAGAAACAGTAAGCAGTGGAATAGAAGAGACTGGAAATCTGTTCCAGGGTCTGTTACAGATTTCCTGTGTCACTCTATAGGCAATATTTTAGGTTCAGGTTTTCAAAAGTTATCAATCCAATGTTTGGTAAATTGATTCTGAAAGAGGGTTGGTTTTTATGACATCCAACTGCTAAGGTTGCGCATCCTTAGTTCATGGCTCTTACAGAATTCTGCAGCATGCTGTATAAATATTGACTTCAAATACTAAATCAATATTTTCTAACCTTTTCTTTTTATAAATAATCTTTCTTTCATGTGGTAGCAAAAATAAATGATGCATTCTTCAGAGCAGGACAAGGATTACTGAACGACTTCCAAATACGAATTGCTGAAAAGTGCAGAATTCTTCAATTTAGAAGAGCCGGCTGATACAAGAAACACAAACAATTTTAAAAACTGATAAAAGGAATAAAGAATGCTGCTTCCCTGCATTTCTGACCAATGGATCATGTTCTCACAATCAGATGGACTACTGGGCTAAATGAACTTCTGCTTGAATCCTGCTGGACAATTCCCACAAAAAACACGGAAATGTCATGTGTGATGCAGGTCAAATTGAGGTCCTGCAAATGTGTTCTCAGTCATTATTCATCTTAAGGGAGTGAAATGCACTCTTAAAGATTTGTAAAGTGCTCAAGATTCTCTTCTACAGGGTGTGAAAAATCGTTAAGTGTGTGTGAGTGCATGTGTGTCTGCACATGCTTCCTTGAGAGGATTTTAATTTATGGACAGAGATTTTTGCACACAAATAAACACAGCCATACACAGTTTCATGTCCTCTTGAATTAACACATCTGGACAGACTTCAGTGTCCTGGACTGGATTCATGCAGATAAGGAAAGAGGAAAATAGAATTGTTAGTAAAGCAAACTGGAAACTACAAGTGAACTCAGTATTTTAAGTATTAGTTTTTGTCCCAGTATTTGCCTAGCACAACTTTGCACTTAGTTTCAGTCACTGCAGTATCTATGAGTTCTCTATCATATAATGTGGAAGTTTGTACACTCTATTAAAGTATCCCCCTGGGCACCTGATTTCTATTTTCTTTGCCTTGTTTTCAGTACTATCACCACAGCAGCATTTACGCTCAAGATTACGTGTCATGTTTTGTTACAGCTTGATCTTGTCATGTTTCTGTCATACCTTTTCATTGGCTTCAAATTCACTGATGATGTTCTATGTAAAATCAAAGGGATGAGTTATAAAATTAGGTCATTTCAATGTGAGTAAATATGATAGAGGATATTAATTTAAAAAATAGGAATGTAAAGTTCTTTTAAATATTGCTAGCAGTGGAGTTTAGCCCCATGATTAAAGAGCATTTGACAAAACTCTTTCTATGATTAAAACAAGCTCTTAGCAAAAGAGGTAATATTTCACCAGAGTTTATTTATCATCATAATTCAGTCTGATCAAGTTTAGTAAAGATGATAAATACAGTCTAATTGTTCAATATTAACCAACTGGTACACAGGAAACATTTTCATTGCTGCTTAAATAACAAAATTGTAACTCAGAGAGTAGCTCACAGAAACAGTGTCACTGAAGGCAGCTTACTAACTCATTGCCAAGGAAATTCACCCTAACCCCTAAGAGTTTTCAGTGCCTATGCTGTCCTCATTAGCCAGCTGTTGAAAAGGATCAAAAGGAAGACATGTGTCTAGAAATCAGAAACAGACTTAAAACTCCTCAAGAAAACTGCTGCTGAACATCAGACCTGCCAACAGACATTTGCAGGTATGAAACCTGTCTCACACTATTTTGAACCTGAAGTTCTTCTTTTATATGAAACAAATGCGTAGATTCAAGCAATACAGAGTTGAAAAATGAAGCTTGTACCTTCCTCAGAAACTTCAATAATTTCTTCTTTGCCCTTCCACTTCCCTTTCCCCTAGATTTGACGTAGTCTGTGCTTCCTGAGCACAGTGAAATTCAACTTTGCTGATTATGACTTCAATGCTGCAGACTTCAGCCCACTCATTTGGGCTCCTGCTAACTTCAGTGGCATGGTATCAGGGCTCCAGCAACGTCTTCTGAAAAGCCATTTTTGATATGTGCTGATCTGTTAACCTTTTCTTTCTACTCCTAGCAGCTATTATAGTAAGAAAAGTTAAGAGTAAGTACAATATTTTTAGGGAAGCAAGGTATTTTTGGTTTCAGTTGTTGGTACATAAAAACTTGGGAGTGTGGAAGTGTGGCCAACTTGATTTCCAAGTACACAAACAATCTGTCAAGATCTAAGCACACTTTATCAGGAAGATGGCTCAGTTCTTGGCCTGTGCCTGACTAGTCTGAAGGGCTTTTCTCTAGCCCAGATCAAGATCTGCAATCATTTATAGAGCTGTTCAGGAAATTGGACTTTTCCTCTGAAAAAAATACAGACTTCTTTATTTCAACCAAATAATTCACAATCAAAGAACAGAAAGTGAAGCCTATGAAAACGGGCTGTTTCAATTACTAAAAACAAAACAAAAACCTCCAAAAACCCCTAACACATATTTCACTTACTAGTGACCTCAAGTACTGTTCCTAAGACTGAGTTTGGTTTAAAGTCCCTTTTTACTGAAAATATTCAATGTTTTTAATGAGCGAGTACTTGGACCTTCTGGTGTTAAAGGCAAAAGGAGATATGTCGCAGGATCAGCCCAGTAATGATAAAAATGAGGATTTCCCCTAATGATCTCTTCTGTAGGAATTCCCTATACAAAAGTTACAGAAGAGAACTGAAACAGAACATAATGGAGAAAACATCCAGAAAACATTGAATTACAGGCAGCAGATTTTCTCAGCATAGGCATCTGTATGCTAACAGTGATCCAGCTTAAACAAAACTTGCAGGAAGATCCCTCTCCTGTTACATACTTTGTTTTGTCTTTGAACAATGCAGATAAATATGCAGTGCCTCCTCCTTTCCACAGCACCCAGGAGAAACAGTTCTGACCTTCCCCAAAGTTTTCATGCATCAGTACTGACCTGTTTCTCTGAAACCACTAATCCTTCACTACTTCTGAATGAAATAGAATATTAAAAGAGATTTCCTTCTGAGCCCAGTAAAGAACTTGAAATTATTCCAACTCTGCTAGCCTGCTAATGCTTTAATTATACATGATTTTTAAATCTGGTCTAAGTGTGTGTCTCTGCTTTTAGTCACTGACAGACACGCCTTAATTTTGATCACTGTTACCCTGGAATTTCTTCAGCTGTACGGTGAAGTGTAAGTTACTTGTCTAGGGACATCATATGACCACCATTTAAGGAAACAAAAAAAAAAAAAAGGAGACTCAGATTTTTTAAGTGAGTGCTTAGGAACAGTTCTCCAGGCTAGGATGTGCAAAAAGACTTTCCAAAGATTTAGACCTTTGAGTCTTATAGAAGATATCAGCTCTGGAGCTTTATTCAGGCTCAAACATAGTGCCTGGATTTTGCAAGCTTAATGATCTGCCTGTCTCTTGCAGGGCCAGTATTGGGAGCCAGCAGGCATTCATTCCATTGGAAAGTTGAGTCAGTTATCTAAATCTAGACTGAAGAAATCCAGTCTTAACCAGAAGTTTGCACCATTTGTCAGCACACAACTCTTCCGTCTCCCTTTAGGGGGTTTCCAGATTGTATGTATCACATTTCATTAGGGAGTCCTCTAATTTTTTGAGTGACCTTATACTTTTTTTTTTTGGTTCGCTGTTTTTGCTTTTGACCAGCTCTGTCAAGAGATTTCATAAGGTAATTTCATTAAACTTAAGGAAGTTGCCACACTGACAGTTTGCAGCGTGTTGTGAAAGGTGTAGTGACTTGGAAAGTCTGACTCGTTGTCAAAATGAAATGTGCTAGTGCTGTGTGTAAAAACCCACTGGCCCCTCAGGAAAAACAATGAAAATATTCAGCAAAGACACAAGTCTGCCTTTGTATTGTGTGTTTTCTGTTTCTCCTCTTCTATCTTTTTGCCATGGAGGGCCCCTGATAGAATATTAAGGCTTTAGCTTTTTATTTTCTTGGTAAAGCAGAACACAGACCTTCTTGCAATAGCAAAGTATCCAAACATAACTGCTAAAAGCTGTGAAACTTCTCTCATTTGCAAGGAATCTGAGGTTTCTAAAGGAGTTGTGTTGCACGGAAGCTTTCTTTGCAGAATCAAGATGCTGCTTATTGCATTGCCTGACACTAGGGCTATAATTGCTCCTAGCAGTTCCCAGGATATCTGGAACTACAGAACTTAGGTTCTACAGCAAGTTTCCCAAGAGCTTAGGTCTATGAAAATGAAAATGTTGACTATCATTGTACCTGTTTTAAGAAGTTGCATAATTTAGATGTATAGTTTAACCTATTGCTTGTATTGCACCCTACATCTCCTAAGAATGAGGAATGAAAATCACCTTTCATAAGCCAGTGAAACTGCCATGGAGGAGAAGCAACGGAATCACCTTGCTTACCCTATGCCCATCACCACCACTTGTGGAACAAGGGTAGCTCCTTCTGCTGTGTTTACCCTTCCATGTTACTGATGCCAAAATGAAAACCATTTTTCCATTAGGCGCTGCATTTTCCTGCGGGCAACTCCTTGAATCCAAACAATGCACAAGGTCTTATGTTAGATTGTTCTCCAACTGAGTGTGCCTGAAAGGTATAAACAACACCAAGCTCCAAGAGCTCCCAAAGGATGTCATTAATCCCTCTTCCAGTTGTATGGTATGAGATCCATGATGTTGATCTTTGTGTTAAGTGCTGTAGGTTGAATCATACATAGGTCTTCAGAGAACCATGCTTCACCTTTACTTGTACATTCAGACTTTAGGAACAAGCTGAGCAACCCCTACCTAAAGAAAGCAGACGGTGTTGCAAAAGCAGCAACTTATATATTGCCCTTCCCTAGTCACATGCATTGTTATTTTGTAAAAAGATGACTGATCCATGACTTCAAGGAGCAGGAAAATCCAGACCACACCAAAACTAATGATAAAACATTCATCTTTAACAGAATGATTTTTCTCTGTTCTCTTTCTATCTAAACGTATGAGGTGCATTGGAATGTAATACTGCACTTTGAGGAAAAACCTTCTTCACTGCAATAGCTGATCAAGTTGGCCCCTGGTGGGTAAGGGTTTGCACGCTTGGCTTTCTTTCTGAAAAACTGCCATTCTTTTCCTTGATTCATATAAAACAATATCTTTTCTATTTATGGCCAGTCTCATGGCAGCTCTCTGGAGCTGAGGGTGATGCTGATTGCACCATGGATGAAATACTGGTGCTTATGTTTTAGCTCATGTATGCCTCCAATCTACCATTAAACAAGCAGTCCATGTTGACTCTTGAAAGAAGGATAGTTAAAAAATTCAAGATGACTTCAAAACTGTGTCTGGCAACACTTTCACTGCTATGCTGTAAACAGACATAGTGGCACAAAATCTTCAGTGATAAGGCAGTGTATTTTATGAAGAAGGAAGCATGAATTACACAAACGTGACAGTGGACCTTTAAAAGGCAGTATTGTGAAAGTCTTTTGCTCTATTCAAACACTTTCTCCTTTGAATTTTTCCTCATCTTTTCAATTTGTACTTATTGTTCTAATCAAATAGAAAGAAATTATACTCACAAAGTTGCATCAGATGAAGTTAAAATAAGAGGTCAAAGCCAAATAAGACTGTTAGAAGTCAGTTTGTCCTTTTTTATTAAGAGGCCGGCTATCCTCTATTGATAAGGGGAGAGGCTAATGCTATATCCACCCGGGAGCAGACTGAAGTTTTCTGTCTAAACCTAGACTCAGGTTCTGCAGGTGCAACAGACCCCCAGCCCATGGGGTTATATCAGGCCTTGCAGTCCCCCCAAGGTGCCAAGGGAGCTGCCAGTCCCAGGGGGATGATAGAGCTCTCTGTTGGTTGCTGCTAATCCACTAGAGGCCCTTGTGACACAGATTAAAGGGTGCCTGACAGAGCCTTTGAACTCCAGTGCTGCTCAGCCGTCCTCTTCATTCCACTCAAAAGGATGACTTAAAGGTTTTTATTTAGTAGATATTCAAAGGGTGGCACAGGGGAGAAGTGATTCCTGTGGAAGTTGTGAAATTTCCCATGTATTGTGAAGGACATTCTGTTAGGCAGAAGCATTGATTTGCTTATGTAGTTTGTGTTTCAGCAATTCAGAGCACAGCTTATTGTGGCATTTTGAACAGTATGTTCAGTACTGTGCAATTACTCGAAATCTAGAAAAACATCCTAGCAATTTCTTTTCCTATTTACAGTATTTTAGAAAAGCAGTTACCTAAGCATTTTTGAGGAAACATTGTGATGGCAGTTAGAGAGAGTTTGCACTCTCTCCCTTACTCATCCATGAAAATGGAAGCAGAAAAGTGTGATTTTTTTTAAAAGAGAAATATGTTACCACTGGGGTGGATGGTGAGATACTAGAAAGCCTAAATTTGCTAGCGATACAAAGAGAACTCCAGCAACTGCGAGAAAAGGAATCAAATTAGGGCAATTACAATTGTCAGGAGATTAAGACAATAGTGAGAAAAGGAAAAAAATAAACGTACCAAAGGTGCAAGGTTTCTGGTCACACAAAACTGTACACCTAAAGGCAGCCAAGGGATCGTCTCTAGTAACTGTTAGGCCCGCCATTAGAAGAAAGGCCTTAGGCATTTTAGTTGCCATTTATCCCTGAGGCTATCTGAAGATGCAACGATTAATTTCATAAAATTCTGTAAGTCAACTAAGTATAAAAAGAGGTAATTTCCACTGAGGAGAAAACCCACCAAATTGGCTAATCGGTATCAGTGAGATAATTTTTCATCTCTTTTTTGTTATGTACTATACACTACACAACATACTAACAGAAGTTAATATATATATTTATATAAATATCTTGTTTGAGAAATCAGTACAGAAATATTTATAGCTGCATAAAAAAAAACACTGGAAAGTTCGAGATGTTGCAGTGTCATTGTTGCTAATAGGTTGTTTCTTATGGTAGCAATATTATAATCTTTCTTGTTTGGAGATTAAGGGAGCAATAAATCTGATGAGTCTTTCTCTGATCTTCCTGAGACTGGCAAAAATTGGGGACAACTCCACTGGGGTCAACAGGCTTGACAATCACATAAATTGCCATATGTGGGTGCAAGATCAAGCTCCCAGCCTCAGCGGTAACCTGAACATTGCTTCTCTTACCTGAAGCACCTGGAAGCGCATTCATGTGTTGAAAATACTTCCCTGGAAAACAGGATAACTTCTTGCACGTCTGAAGGGACTGAGCCCATCTGTTTTTAAGGCTGTGCAATGGCTGCTCATTGTGTGAGGGTGTTGGGGAACTTGGTCAGAGAGTGGCTGTCATCATTAAGTCTAAAATTAAGGAAAACAGGGAACACTGAATCATTACCCAAGAAGGTCTCTTATTTATGAAATGGAAAGTTTGCATACAAGTGTCTTCAGACAAGAATATTTCGAAGAATATGTGAGAGACACAGAGTGAAAAAACGAATATTTGCTAGATAGGCAGGATTTTTTAAATAGAAAAACATGAATTTAATTAATAAAGCATTGAACCTGCACTACAGGCCCTGTGTTTTTAAAGATTTAGAAGGCTAATATAATGTGAATCCAGTCACATAATCCTGTGTTCAAAAAATGTGAAATAATAATAACAATGTAACCTCATCCTCTGTATTTCCTCATTTCCTTAGGGCCACAGTTTCAAAAGGTCTTAAAAAAACGTAGCAACAATACATTCCAACACTTCCCTCTGATTATGGGAAAACGCTGTGCCCTCCAAGCCTAGGTAAGTGTTGAAGTGTTCAGTACCTCCAAGTTTTTCCTCTATGACCAGTTAGAGGAATGGGTCACATGTGTTTGATAGGGGTCAGGTATTTATTTCGGCTTTTGGACCTGGCCCAGCAAGTATTTAAAATTAGGCTTGGTATTTGTTATCTGAATAAGTTTCATGGGGTTTTGCTGAAATATTGTGGTACTTAACACTGCTACCAATAAGATTTTGTGGAAATGATCTCCCTCTGCAAACCTGGATACTCATCTGCATATAAAAGAGAGTGCATTTCCTTTTAGACTAATAGCATCCCCCCAGGTTGGTCTTTCAAATGACCTGTGAGACCCTCATGCTGTGATGACACCACCCTTGCCTTCCCTAGGCAGATTCTTCTACCTACACAGCCATTTTAGACTCCTTCTTGGATTATGCACAACCTTGGGGATCTATCAGTATGCAGCCTACTGGAAGATGCGTGGCTCAGAGAAAAGTGAAGGAAGAGTCAGACTTGGTCGGAAATGTTTAGCAACTTCTCTTGGGAAAGCTAGAAAGAGCCTAAATGACCGACAGGAACAGAAGAAGGCATGAGCAGACCTCTAAGGCAAACTCCGAAGAGTCCTAGTGCATCTCAAAGAAAACACTGTCTATTAATAGGGATGATGAGTGTCTCTAATTGTGCTAAATATTTCAATCAAGATTCTTGGGTAAATTTATAGGTATTTGCTTTTTCCTGTGAATAAGCAAACTGAGACATTAGGAAGCATTTGGTAGCTGATTTGGGCAGATAACAGCTGCAGATCTGGATCTATAATCTAGCAATTGTCATTACTAGGTAGATGCTTCACAGTGCAACCCGAGGAAAGAAAAAAAAAGAAAAGAAAAAAGAAATCTCATTCTTTAAGCAATATAAACTGAACCAATGTTGGCTGGTGGTTGGTTTGTGGGTTTTTAATTTATTTAAAGATATTTGCATCATTTTTTCTCTTGTCTTTGAGTCTTCCAAGTCAAACTGGACTTTGCTCCAGTGCTACTATTCCCTGAGTAGCTTCTGGAAACTAATTTTGTTGGATCTGTTCCTTGATTTTTAAAATAAGGGGACGCAAAATTGCTTCAAACTGTTGTTTCATCAACTAATTTTGCCACAGGTAAACTCTCTGAGAGTAATAAATCATCAAAATACTATTATCAAAATAACTTCTTTCCAACCAGGACAAAGCCACACCATCACCACAACATTTTGGTGACTTCAGCAGCACATGTTATGACAGAAATGCTTCAGTCTTGAGAGTAGCCACTTCCCTATTTTTTTTAATTGTCTGTTTATGCTAAGAATATTTGCCTTTCTTCTTCTTCTTCTTTTTCTTCTTCTTCTTCTTCTTCTTCTTCTTCTTCTTCTTCTTCTTCTTTTACACACATGAAACAGAGTTCTGCATTACAATGTGCTTCAGCTCTGCATTTTCCTGTGCCTGGAAAAAGACAACTTCTCAGCCCATGCTGTAGCTCTCTAGAGTAAATCTTTTTGTATGCAGTGAGGAGTACATCATGCTTCAGCCATAACTGGAATGTTCACAGCTTTGTGAAGTTTCTCAGAATGACTCAAAGAGTGGAAGCAAATAAAAAACCACAGAGATATTTGTATCTTAAATGTGCTTCAAGTAACTGCATTATTACCACAGCACCTCCAAGGCTTCCCGTTTTTGCAGATTGCACATTGTCACCACTTCCTAAATAGCTGTATTTATTTATTGAAACTCAGGGGTTTTATTTAACAACTCACGTAAGAAACACTTCTCCTTATCCAAGTAATTTAGGCCAACAACTCCAAATTCTTGTACCTATAACAACCCAGCTCAATCCTTATTTAGACATACAAGCAAGTACCTTCATTTTCAGCTAAAGTGTTTGTGAAAACCATACATCTAATTCCTTTGGTTGCCTGGCTTTGAAATTAGGCCCAGCTCATCAGTGCAATTAAAACATCGGTGATATGAGAGTCTTGAGTTATGCCAGGAGCTGCAACAGAACTCTCACATAATTTTAAGTTAAGCATAAGCTTGAGTGAAGCGCTGGATTTGAGGTTTCGTTGCCTATGCCTGATACACATGGAATTGAGGTGACATTGCTAGGAATTGAAGTTATGTAGTCATGTCTCACTGGAGTGAGAGTTCAGGGCATAATTCCCATTAACCTCTTCCAGGATCCCAGCACTGGCACTTAGATTTGGAAATGTTACAATGAACATCATTTTGTGCACAGTCCTAACCTAGAGGTAACCCTAGAGCCAGTGAAGAGAAATAGTTTGGGAGAAGCTAGGAGCTGGTTGGAACCTTTCTATGATATATATCAGAAATCTCCTCCCTTACAAAAGGAGAATGTGTCAAAAACATATTTTGTCAGTGACAGATCACACACTTGCACCCATAATCTTGAATGCAATGTAAGTGGGGTTGGAAACTGTAAGGCAGATACAGTGTGGGCTGAGTCCAGTGGAGCTGTGGCAGCAACTGCAAGTCTGTCTTGGGTGGCTGACAGCTGCGATGTCAGAGAACCATAGCACTCCTGGTATGAGCAGTGAACAGCAGTGAGTTGGGAAAGTGGCAGATTTTAGATTTTGATTTTACAGGTTTAAGCCTCTGCCAAGTCTCTAGTGTCAGCCAAAACCACAGAATTTCAAAATGTGCCTTAACGGCAAACCGAAAAAATCAATAAGCCTTCCTCATTTTCCTGGAGCATGACAGAAAACCCATTTAGCCAATAGCTGTCTTTCTGACAGTTGCAGTGGGCATTGTATAAAATCATGATGGACAAAAATAAACAGAGGGAATATGAGGAATCTACTAACACCCAGAGGGCACCTTTGTGATAGAAGCTCCTTTGTGAAGAAAACAAATGTGTTTCACACCATGTAAATAGATAAAGCACTACAGTTTTGTATGTCAGACGTCAATAGCAATGCATTTTAACAACTTGCCTACATAAGTTCAATTCTGCATAGCAGAGCAAGTATGGAAATGCTGAATTGAAAAGCTTTGTTCATTTACAAGTGGGCAGGACAGTAGATAAAAGTATAGTAAATTAGGAGAGATTGGATTGATAGATGTTCAAGATCCTAATAATAAAACTCTGTTCAATTAAACATTTTCTAATTGAAAGGAAATGATAAGAGAGTAAATTATTTACGACACAACTTTATTCAGCTATCTGTAACTGTGGTTTATAATGAAAATAGGAGGCCACATTTGATCTCTAAATGAGTGCAGCTCCATGGATTTGACTTGTAATTTACAAATAATTTATCTGAAGCTAAATGACAATGTGTAAAACTATTCATTTTTTGCATAGGTTAACGTCTTACACTTTTCGCACATACAACGACGGAAGTTTTGCAGACAAAACCAAAAATACAGTCTCTTGAGTCCAACTGTTTCTACCACTGTGTTACTGAAATTTCTAATCATCATCTCATGACAATAGTTTCAGGGGATTTATGAAAAAGTAGCAAAGAATACACTTCTCCATAATTTCCTATTTCCTGTAATTCATCATACTATTTTTTCCCCAAATTGCTTTGACTTTTTTTCAGGAGTATCATATATCACAGTCCTACTGCTAGTGACCCTTTTTCAATTCATATTCTCCTGTCTTTGTGAATTGCTTATTAAATGCCATTTAATTACAAAGACAACTATAAAACTAAAAGGCAAAGTAAGAGACAACTTGATAGTGTAGGACACTTGCCTAGAAGGCTAAGTTTGCAGAGATTTGTTTACTTTACTTAAGAAACAACATTTATTTACTTCAAAATTTAAAAAGTGAAAAGTGGGAAGTGAAATTTTATAGCCTGGGCTGCACAGAAAGTCAGACTAGATGATGTATTAATCCATTCCAGTTTTATGATACTTGAATCTACGTAAAATCTATTGAAAACACTGACAAATGTTGGATAAAGCAACATAATGGGGGGCATTACTTACACATAAATAAATTAAAAAAACACCACAATATTTTGAGGACAGGAATTATTGCCTACAGTCTAAACATACTGAAGGTAGCGTTCCAGAATATTTGGATGCCCAACCATGGGTTTTCATGTGTACTGTTAGCACCTTTACAACACTAAGCCACTTGAACATAAGAAAGAGGAAATACTGATTAGGATGCGATGCTTATGCATCCTAATCTTTTAAAAAATTACCCTATCATAATGTATTTATGTGCGCTCCGAATCACCTCCCAAGATTCTCAGCAATTATTTGAGGAATGGCTTCAGTGTCAATAATTTTCCTGCTGTGGCAGAAGATGATAAAATAAGCTGGAATCTTGCGTTCGGTTTCCAGCACTAAGACAGTCTTCCTGTATGAACCTGGTTAATTCATGCAATCTTTTTGTCACTCAGTTCCTCATTTGTACTTTGAATATGTGCAAAATTAAGTAATATTGTTTGTTTATCTCTATGAAAGGCTTCTGAGTGCATCCTTATTCACAGAACATTCATTAATGTCTCTTTGTGAATCACAGAATAAACATTCATCTGAGTAACCAGAACTCACCCACAAAGATTTTTAGCAATTTGTATGCACCAACTAGAAACTGATGTAGACCTGAGCAACCATTCAATGAGCTCTTGTTCCCCTGGTAGGTTGCAGCAATCTGATGAAAGTTTTAACAGTTTTATTCCTGGTTTTATAAAAGGAAACTTACCTTTAATCAGAGCAGTCCTGGAAGATAGGAAGTGTTGTCAGGCATGCAGTAATTGCACAGCAAGTCAGAGATAAGTGTAGGGGACCAACAGTGCAGTATTCTTATGGACGAAAAATTACCGTTGCAGAAATTACAGCTCTTGACAAATGTATTTACAAAGCATTTTAGAGCCATGCCACACCAAGTCTTCCTTTTGCCCATATTAAATTGTGGGGGAAAAAAAATCAACAGCTGGAGTAGCAGTACAAATCTTCCTCAGAATTACACCTTGCCACCAGTACTTTTGAAGAACAGATGTAATAGAAACAAAACTAGATAAGGTATTGACTGAAGATGCTGCTTGGGAGTACTAGCACGATTTCTAAGGATGGGAGATTTTCCTCTTTTATTGTCAAAATTTCCTTTTACATGTTGTCTTAATACCTCAGAGAAAGTAGTCACATTGATCATCACTTTGGATTTGATGAGAATCATGAAAAAGGCATCAAAAGTAAACCATTGCATTTCAAGTGTTGTTCAAGTCCTTTTTCTGTATTTAAAGAGGTAACTGATTTTTCTCCATGTTTCATGTCTTCAGCTGTCCAGGTTTCTCTTGTTTGAAATTTGCTCTTCTCCAGGATTATGTGACCAATGTACAGTGAACAATTTTTCTTCTCCTTTTTGTTTAATTTGTGAAATTAATCTTGCATGAAGGGAGATCACAGTTACCTCATCTTTTAAGTTTTCCTATCTGTAAAGGAGGCTTACCCACCTCTTGACGCAATAGACTATGTTTGCAGCACATCTTTTAATCCAAGTATCTCCATTCTATGTCCAACCAAAACCCCGTAAGAGTTTCCATCACTGGTGAGTTCCTTGGAACCATATTTTGCTCTCAGAAGGGCATGTCATACCTAGGGAGCCAGATCTGACTCGTTGCACTGGGACACAATCGTCTGCATCCCTGTGAAAGCTTTGAAGAGGCATCTTGCTAAATTGTAAAGGGCAACTGATATTTTGTCAGTATGTGAGATCTTTGATATAAAAATACCAGACTTATATGCTTTTTCCATGTCCTTGAAACTTCAAGGGGTAAATGCATTCATTTCCTTTCATTTTGCATCCATCTGATTGCTTTTAGGATCAAATCTTTCCAACACTGATACCTATGGCAAAACTCCCTCTGACATCCATGAGACAGGGATTTAGCCTGTAAGAATTAGCATCTGGGGAGGAGGCATTGAAATAAATGGTGATTGTCAAAGCACATTGGAATTTAGAGCACATTTGCTGCAAAGATAGAAGCTCACTGGGGTATCTGATTGTCAGAGTCAATTTTATTTTCCTCACTGCACATATGCACATATTTGAACTTTGTCGCACTGCAAAGGGAAATACCTTATTAGAATTCACTAGGGTTTATTCACTGTTGTTTGTACATGATGGTCAATAAAGTTTTTTTTTGTTTAATATATTAAATAATGGAATGGCCTGTTCTACCAGGAAATCGAAAGAAGTGCATTTATCCCTAGTAAAGATGAAATTCTGCTTTATAGGGTGCAGAAACCTTGCAATGTATATTATTTTCCAAATGGTTGAAAGATTTATAGTAGCAAATGGATTCAAATGGAAACAAAGCAAATGTTACAAATGAAAACAAGAGTAAACCAAGAGCATTTCCATGTTCTGTATTTTCAATTACAATTTTAGCAGAAATTGATCACTTGTCTTTTTTTTTCATTTGGAAACAGTTTTACTTCCCTTTTCCCCACCGGACATATAATTTTGATTTATAAACACAGCAATCTGGAGCAAAGGGAAGTTTTAAGCTCAGTACACACTCATACCGAGGTCGTTTCATTTTGCTTATTTTTTTTTTACATTTTGAGATCGATTTTAGTTTTCTACTTTAGAGATTAAAAACATGGTTGCAGAAGACGTTTTGCCTATTTCAAATTCATGCAGACCTAAAGTTTCATCTTACACCCAAGGCCTCACTTTATAAACACAGTGAAGAGTTCTTCCAGTTAAAATGTGCTTTTAACTGGGATAAACCTGTCTCCTGATGTTAAGACTTACAAATCTTCTCCATGGTGCTATTTACAATCCAGCTACTGCAAGCTTACTTTATTGACTATGAATGAATAAATCAGTTTTCCACATCACCCCATTCACTTTGCTGATGTTTTGATTTGGTGTCTATCCAAAAGTCTCTGATCATAGACACATGATTATAAAACCATCTCTCGCACTGAAAATTATTTAAGAAACAAGCAATGGAATTAACTTCTTTGAGATATTGTTTTACACTGCACATTTGAACTTGGGGATATACATTTTTCACAGGGCTCAGTTCTGCTGGGCAGAACACTCAGATAAGACTGCAGAAGCCAAGAAATTAAACGGGGGTGGAGTGTAGGGTGTCATTCACTACTTGATGTGTTTCCACAACACAGTCTTTAGCTAAAGTGGGCTCTTTGAGAGGATGCAGGTGTCTCTTTCCTTTAAAGATTTTTAAATCCTTTAAAATAGTTTCATAGGTTTGTTTGATAAAACTGGGATTTTTTTGTATTGCACCACTCAAGTGGAATTTTGCAAAACTACAAGAGGGAAAAGAATTGGCCATAAAAGCTTCATGCTATGTTTTTTTTCCATTCCCTAAGTACCTAGGAAATCCAGAAGAGTGTTTTCATTCACGACTTATGCTTGAATTTCGAAAACAACCTGTTAAAGATTGTAAGACATCCCTAGAATTACTGGGAAATGTTTTATAGACCAGGATCAGACACTGGCTTGGGTCTCAGCAATAACGTCTGTCTTTTTTTTCTCCCCATTACTTTAGGGAGAAGAAAGATTGACATGAGCATTTCTAAATGGGGAGCTACTCCTTTCCTTTGTATCCTGGGTGGAATGCAAAGTAAGACGGAAGCTGCATAGTGCAGGTAGCATCTAGTGATGGGAATAACATGAGGATGAGGCTTGCAAGGTATTTGATCTCACAGCAAAAGAGCCCCTGAGAGCTGAACTAGATGGAATTCAAACTCTGTTTGAAGCTTTTCCTCTATTTCAAAGTCAAAATCTAAATCTTATTCTACATCTCATGCACAGGTGAAAGGCCACTGAAATGCAACACTTGACAATTCCCCTTGTAGGACAAGTAAAACATAGCTTTTAAACTGAGTCTTTTATAAGCACATTGTAATCAAAAGTCCTTTTTTAATTGTAGAGAACAGTATATAGCTGAAGAGAATGTGGGATACGCAAATGTGGGAGACTAGCAATTGAGCTGTCTTGGAAGATCTTGTTTTCATTCCTCTTAATCTTGCAAAGATTTATGGTATCAGTATTGCCTATTCCAAACAAAATGTCTTTTTGTTTATACCTAGCTAAGGCCTGTGCACCTAAAAAGGTTGCATTACATTTCCTGAAACCAAATTCCGGTATTTTATTTTCTGGGATAGAGAAGTATCATGCTTACCCACTTTATTCTTCAGATGATCCTCAGTCTTATTACAAGGGAATCAGATTTTGTCATGCACTGCCTGATGTGCCTGGCAATTCTAGCTTAAGTCCATAACTTGGAAAAGAAATCAGTTTCTGTATCAGTCTCAGAAAGTCCAGGTAATATTTCAGTGCATGTGGCTTGTTCAAATCTCAGTGGTAGCAGTTCAGGTGTCAAGGAATTATACTGAATTCGCCATTTAATATAAAAGAAAGAGCCATTTAAAGGTAACAAGATGGACTCAAAACAGAGTCACTGGTGATTTCATGCTGCTTGTCATTTTCCTTCTTTTCATTTACTGGAATAAAACATGAAAGATACATTCTTTTGCAATACTGTGCAGGTCAGCCCCACATTGGCACCTTCTTTAAGGGTTTTATCTTCCTTCTGTGGTTTGACTGCTATACATCTAACTCTAACCCTTTTCCTGAATTGCCTCAGTTAGTAGCACAGTTGCACTACGGTGTTGCTGTGTAATTTGGTGGTGGTTTAGTCAAAAGAGAAGTGAGGACAATTTCACTCGCTTAAGTTCGCGGTTGTCCTCTTTATCTCTCCACTGGCTTTACAGAAGAGTAACAAGGCACTTAGAGAATCCGGGCCTCTGTTTTGTATTCATTTCTTTTCCTATAAGAGCCATCAACAAACTGCATCAAGACACAAATAACAACAGCTAAGAAAAGCTAAAAACCAAGTTAGAGACAGTCCAGCAACTGTCCATTGTAGAGAAAACAAGAAGACTCAAATTTTGAGGCAGATTTTCTCTCTGGGACTATTTCAGATGGGAAAAAGTACTTTGAAACAAGAGAACAGAACATTAAGATCTCAAATAGCAGTAACAGACAAGACATTAGCTTAAACAGCTCCTAAAAATAAAGAAATTAGACTTTGCCCTGGGAAACACTGACACCAGCATGTGACCTATCACAGAGACAGAGAGAGATACAGTAAAGAAAAATAGTGAGGATACAAAAAGAATCATCATATCACAAGTAAAACAACAGTTAAAAGGAAAGCTGAAGATAAATGGTAAGAGAGCAAGAACAACAGATGTTTTCCCTTAAGGTCATAAATGAAAACAGAAATTCTGATGCACAGGAGCTTTTCCAGAGCACAAAGAATAAAAGCAAAATAATCTCCTTTTTGCAAAGCGAATTAGGACAAATACCCAACCAGCTGATGATGGACTGTTGATTCAAGCGCAACAATCACACCTCTTCCCAAAAAGACATGCTGTCTTCTGGTGATGCCTTCATAACTCACTACTCAATAGCAAGGTAACTAGGACAAGGTTTGGTCTGAAGTGATTGTTGTGCCATGCTGGGCTCAGCAATGGGAAGCAGAGGAAGGGGAAGGACAGTAGCACTATCTGAGGCAGAGAGCAGGGGCAGCGCAAGGGGCAAGCTGTTGGGTCCTCTCACCAGTACATTGCCAGAGCTCATGAAACTAGAACTATCCTGACTGAGTTCAACCAGCATCACATTATACCTTACTAGTGAGTAAGTAAATGAGGCTAGAGAGATCCCAGAAGGGTTTAGGGGCTCTGGCTCACAGGAGGGTAGAATAGTGGGACTCAGGAAGGGCCTGATCTGGGATCACTGATGGTGGGGAGAAGTCCCATGGGAGACACAGAGTTATATGTGCTGAAACTGTCCCTTAGATATCTCTACCCGACTACTATGAAGGAGCTCAAGAAATCTTTATGTCTGTCTTCACAATGTCTGTTTCTGTATCCCTGTTATGCAGTTTTCTTGAGCATGTTGTGACGCTCACAATACATTGTGTCATGGTTTACGTGCAGTTAGGTTAATGCATCAACAGATCAGAAATGACTAAAATTTGAGATCCCTGCAATTATCTTTTTCATTGTGGAGTTTCTTGTCAAGTGCAACATAATTTCCCCTTAATGAGGCAATGCTTTTTAAACAAGGAGGGCCAAATATCATCCTCTCCAAAAAGCAGTCGCCGTTACCTCTCTAATCAATTAGATAAAAGCTAAGGCATTATCCCACCCTCCTACTACTGCCAGAGCAGGCCAGCTCTTCCCTTCACTATCTCCCCCTGCCCACAACAACTGCCATCCCATGCTCTCCAAGGAACACGGTCTGCTGGGGTACTGCTGGATTTTGGGCTGTAAGGTGCCTCTTGGAAATCGTAACAAGCAGTATGTGAAGTGCCAGGGCAAAGACTGCACTTAAGCAAACACTGATACGTTATCCTATCCTAACAGGTGAGCACACCACTGGCAGCTTAGGGGTGGGCACATTCACAACCCTGACTTTCCATATGGATCTCTGCTCTTTGTTTTTCCCTGGAACATCCACATTTGATTTCTGCTCAGGAAAAAATGCAATGAGAAGTGCTTTCTCAGACCAGCTCCCTTTCAAGACTGACATTATCAGTATGTAATATTCACAGGGCTATTGGGTCTACACAAGAGGGAGAGGCTGGGATCTGAGTTCAAGCCTAATTCAAACACCTCCCCAGATTTAGCTCAGCCTATCAGGAAAGATAATTTAGCACCTGGGGAAGATAGGGTTTGGAGTCTGCATTTGGCACACCAAAGACCCACCTTTGAATGAACCTTCCAGATGAGATATTCTGTCACTGAAAAAGTTCATGGAGGTGTTAAGTGCAAAAGCATTCCTGAACTACTACCGGGAAAAAAAGTTCCACTTCTGCCAGGAGAAAATAGTTTTCTGTGTATTTTTGAAAATGTTATTTGCATAAATAGCCAGGAAACAAGGAAAACCTGGGGCGGGGGTGGGGAGGGGAATGTACTACTGTGATTTTCGCAGTTCTAATAAACATGGTGTATAAGCAGAAGAGCTCTGGAAACCATCTGGCTGTGCAGGGTGTAGTGCATGCTTTGCTGGGCTATAGACATATATGTTGAGTACAGGAGGCTAACAGAGAATTATGCTACAGAGTGACTGTGACTGTCAATGGAAATGAGGGTATATGCATGTGTGTGCATGCGTGTGTGTTTGGATTGTTGAAAGAGACAGTGGGTAAAAATTCTAATGGAGCTAAGGGACTTAGAAGCCTGTGCCCCATTTTTTAAGTGACTCCTTGTTGGGGATTCAACACATCATGGCAACACTATAAGAAGGTGCCACTCCTCAGTCAAAGCTCTATAATTAACTTGAGCTGACAGCTCATGCTGCTCATGTGGTGTAACTCTAACCTCAGGATGGCCCCATCACAGTCGCAACACACAGACATCAAGCACAGACAGCTTGTCAAGGAGTGGGTTGTAGATTGTTATGCTACCATTACTCAGCTATGTTTGCCAGAACATTGCATCCTGCTGTGATTCTACATGCATTTTTTTAATAGGACTTCTAAAATATTTAGTTACTTTAAATGCTTGCTGCCTATTTGGGAAAAAAAAAAAAAAAGGAGGAAAAAAGGGAAAACGGAAAAGCTGAATGCTCACAGTTTAAATGAACCAGAGTGCTGACCATGAGCAGATTCATGAAAAAATAATATAGAACTATTATTGTGGGTTTCCAATTGTGGATCCAGGAATAAAACTGACACAATATCTAAACAAAGAAGAAGTATGAACAATGGGTCTCCTTGGACAGATTTGATTTAATCCTCTGGTGAGATGATAAACCTGCTAGATAAAAGTGACCGCATAAATGTAACAGAGGTTTTAAGGCTTTTGACTACTACTACATGAAATTCAGACTTTCAAAAATCACACTGTTTAATACATTGTGGGATGTACTGAATGGTGTCATGAGCCAGCTAAGCATCAGGTCCCAAAAAGCTATCACCATAAGGGCCTGGAGAGGGAGGCTAGGTGCTCTAAACTCATCTTTTGATTAGTCAGGAGAAATGACTGACTGTAGAAGTCTTTGTGTTTCAGGAAAAAGAACTAGACAGATATGTATACAGCCTATTAAATGTCTGCAAAAAATATCACTCACCCAGTCCCACACTCATCAGCCTACCACACCCATTAAACTCTTTTGTATAGTATGTTGGGGAGAAGTTGGAGAGATACTTGGATTCAGTTTCTCGGATTTAAAAAAAAGGGAAAGACCTGGTAGTTTGAAGATTAAACATTAAAGAATACAAATAGGTTTGGGTTTGACTCCTAGAGCTGTTCTTCCTTAAATCTGAACTTCCTGAATTAAAATGCCAATGACATTTGAAAACCATTCTGCAAAAATACGTCTCCCTAGCCATTATAACCGTTTTACTGGGACTCCTTAAATTTCCTCCAGTATTTCACTGCAAGCAGGCTTCTCAGTTTAATATACTTTTTTCACAAAACAGCTTGAAGTTCATCTCTGTTTAACAGTTTTACATAACCTATGAATCATGAGCCCCTTTCATTATATTTATTGTTAACTACAATACAAAAAAGGAAAAGGTTTCTGGGGGGAGGAGCGTAAGAGGTTCCTTGTGTTTTTATTTTGAGATTGCGAAAGGTCTCTCCTGTAGGAGGAGGTAGATCACTTCACCGTCATGAAAACTGGTGAGAATATGAGGATAACCTAAGTGAAAGAGGGCTGAGCATCTTCCCCAGACATAGAGAAGCAAACAAAAGATAACAGTTTCAAAAATAAAAACAATTTATTTCTTTTTCTGAAGATACTTTTATTCATCATTTCTGCAGCAGAAGTACTGGCTTTGTAATCTATTATTTGAGTGTAATACAGATGAAATTTAATTTATTAGCTAATATACCTCTGATGTTATGCATTTCACTGCATCTTTAACCAGATGTTGTTATTTTAACATAAACCAGGAAACCTGTGGAAAGAAAGTGAAAATAATTACAGATAATTGAGAAACTACCTGTATAAAAATCTTTCTTTGTAGCTTGTATTTTAGGCATATTATACATTGTATATAAATGTTTAGGGAGAGGACAAAACTAGTCCTGATCGTTACGAAATGCAGCACAGTTTCTTCAAATCCAGTGAACAGGGAGATTTTACGTGGAGCATGAAAGCTGAGTGTCTGGCTGATTGGGCAGATATTGAGGAACAGTCCAAGGTGCTAGAGCCGTGGCTCTTCACTTGACTAATAAAAGGGAGTTTAATAACAGGGTAATTTTTAAATTCAATTTTGCATTCCTTAGGAGAAGGAAGTGCACTGAAATGAATACTGCTGTTACAAATTGAAAAGCATCAGTTTCCCATAAGCATCTGAATGGCTTACTGCTGTTCATCACAACCTCACAGTCTCTTCCACTGAGCATTAAACTGATTATAACCCTCTCTTTTTAAAACACACTCCCTTTCTCTGGCCTGCTTTTTGATATGGATATTCTCAGGTGCTGTGCTTGAACCCTGTCAGACCAGAAGTTGAGCAAACCCACTGGCTTCAGCAGTGTAACTTCTCATACACTCATCAATGCTCGTGGTACAGCCGTGGCACATTTGCACTAGCTAGCATTCAATATTAGAGACCGATCTTCCTCTGTGTAACTACTGCTAGATTTAAATTGTTTCTGCTTTCCCTCTCACATCCCTATGAGCTAACCACATACTCTTGCTACTGCTGTTCTGTAAGTGCCTTGAAAAGAAAACAGAATTAAAAAAAAAAAAAAGGATCAGAAATCCCCTAACTAATTTTAACAGCTAGAGAACCGGCAAGCAGAAGTGTGTGTGTTGTAGAACTGAAACAGGTGTGGTTTGAGCATTTTCCACATTTGGTCTTGGCAAAAAATATGAACAGAGTGTATTAATCTAAGTGTATTGATTCCTCCACACTGATAATGAGAGTTTGGAATCCATCATCTGATATAAAAATTCTTGGCAGAAATCCTCACATGCTCAAATGGATGTGAAAAACCAATAATGATGTTTCCCTTTCTTTTTTAATTTATTAGGAACGCTTTCTAAATGCACCAATTTGTGTGTGAATTTTATTGAAGGATATTTTTTACTTAGTGTGCTTTAAATCTGAAAACACCCCTGCTTCTCTCTTAAACAGTGAGCTGGATTCCATGGGTCCATCTCAAACAAATATCCCGGTGGTAAGTTTGCATCTCTATGTGTCTGTGTGTGCCTCTGTGCTTGTGTACTTGCCCGCAACACATACAACACAACCAGATTTAGAGCACTTCCACTGTAAGAATAACCTGCTGTCATCAGCATCTCTCCTCGAATGTAAGAAGCCATATATAAATCATCTTATGTAGTCAGAGTGACTGATAAGGCTTGGTAGGTAAACAAGGCAACATGATGTCACATTGCCTGGCTGCATAGTAGGGACATTTTCTCTGTCATCTTTTCTGAAACTGTATAGTGCTGAGCACTGTGTACAGCAGAGACTTTGGTGCTCCAGACTTTGGGAGGAGGTACAGCTGGCAAGGCACTTGGCAACACAAGATTTAAGAAACAGATAAAGTAAATGAAGGGCTTGTTTGGCATTTTAAGTGGCCCATTCTGCCTTTCTGTTATTCTCCACTCTCTCTACTCCGCGCAAGCCTTCCATAGTCATCTTAAGCCTGGAGAGACACAAAACCTCTGTCATGAAAACTAAAGTTACCCTGTGTATACATTACCTATGCTGCCTGAGGATTCTACAGATGATATGCTGTACAGTGTGCTGATGGTATCCCTCAAGCTTCTGCTCCATGGAGTACACAAGTTGCTCCTTTTCTCAGGCTCCCCTAAAGATCTCTCAAGGCCCATTGTTTCCACAATGCAGAGAGCAATTTGGCCGAGTAATAAAGGATTGATAATGCTCACAAGCATGCCTGTAGCAGTGCAGTATAATTGAAGTAGTCACTGGAAAACATGTAGTCAACTCTCAGAGCAGGGATTAGACTGTCCCTTCATATGTCCTAGCCCTTTGGCCCTTAGATCAGCCTGACTCTTGACCTCCCTAAACTCTGCTGTTACAACAAACCTTAGCATATTTGTTGAGGTTGTTCTCAAGGTCTTTAGGATGCATAGGTTTGTTTCTTATCCAGGGGAGGAAAGCGCTCAGTTTGAGGTTCCTCGAGTTGTTTAGGTGCTTTACACACCCACCAGATAATTGGCTACAAGAGCAGGGCACTTGTTTTGAGTGTGTTTTAGAAGAAGAAAAGATGGTCCATCTATTTTATGGAAGACAAAGTTTGCTGCTGGATTTTAGACACTGACTTCTGAATGGGCAGGCAGCCTGTGTCATGTCAAGTGAAAGATCAAGATTTCTCCTATATGATCTGTGATCTGTGTGTGGTCTTTCGCCAAAGCTGGGGCTTCAGGGTTCACAGAAACCAGTCAAAGAAACAGGATGTTCATAGATCTACAGATATTCAAGAAACATGGTTCTTCAGACCCAAAGTATGTCTCAGTGGTTTCTTCCTGTTACATATTTCTGTAAGAAGAAATAGCACAACAGTAGCAAATTATCTTTGGGGTTTGGGTTTTAGGGTTGGGAATTTTTTTTTCCCCATTTCACAAGTCATTCTTCGGTAAAAAGGACCATATAGTTTAAATGGTCAAACTAATGTTTCTATTCCATGTGAAGCTTATCCCAAACTGAAGGCATTTGAGACACGGATTTTGTACCCCAATACATGTCATGACTCTAAGTGTTCTATAAACATGACATTTCCATCTTATCTGAGATCAAATCATTCAGCCCTTTTCTGGTGCTCCAAAATCCTCACATTGCAGCTCTCGTTTTCAGCACTACCATTCATTGTTACCTATGCTTTGTGCTAGACTCAGTTCCTTTTAGATCCTCAGCATCTTAACATCTTCTGTATGGCTTGGTTGATTTAATGCTCTTTAATTTTACCTTCAGATTTGTGTTTATTTCAGTGTATTTGCTTTGGCTACACTCACTAGCTCCTCACTAGCTGAATTCACCCCTGTCTACTCAACAATGCCCATCAATCATTTATATCCAAACTTGGATTCTTGGTAGTCCCATAGGAAACGTCAATGATAAAAAAGGGAATTCTCAACGAACAGATAAACCATGTTTATTTCTGCTTATACAGGCTTCATTCTTTTTTCATTTGTTGGCCAAATAGAATACACTGGAAAGCCCATCCTCCATAGAAGCCCAAAGGATACGGGTTTATTCAAAGACACTGCTCAGGAAGGGTGGGGTAATGCCAAAGGCCTAACGTAATGCTTTACAGCTATGAAATACCAGCAGTTTTTGCCAGCTGTAGCAGGACTCCACTGTGTAGGTGCCAAGCCGCAGGGCCACACACAGGCTCCTTGGATCAGCACCCACACAGCCAATGTTTTTTTTAAAAAAAAAAAAAAGTGAAAAAAACCACTGAACAAGGCTCTCAGAACTTAACGAAAAAACATGCACATAATCTATATTTTTTATTACAAAAACTCTGGTTGGGAGCAGAGATGTTGTAGAAAAGCTGGAGAAAAGGGGAAATATTCCTAGTGTTAAAAGTAAGCTAGAGTTCATGGCATTTGACCACAATAGTTTTCTTGGCTGCTATGGTTCCATGATGGATTTAAGAGGGTTTAAGGTTAATAAACCATAGTTGCATGTTATTATCTGTGCACATCTTGCACTCTCACTATCAACGTCATTTACGCATAGATTTATGATGATCACTATTGTATTAAAGAGATTACATGTTTTTTAGGAACATTTGCTGGTGGAGGGAAAAAGAGAGGAGGAGAGAGAGACTTGATTTTCGAATTTGTAGGGCTGCTACGTCCAGGCCATAAAAGGCATTGGTCCATAACACGCTCAAAATCCGGAATGCACAAAAAAACCCACAAAACTCCTCCTCACCTAACCAACATGGTCATAAAAAGTATATTTAAATGTATCAAAAAGCATTGCTGGTCTCATCATCATTGACTAATGGGTCAGTCACAGAAAATGCAGGGAAGTAAAAGAAGAAATAATAAAATCAAAATGCGATCCCTTGACAAAAGGAGTAGCCTTTGCTTTTAATGGATTACACAAATTTATTATTTATTTAAAGAGCAAAAATATGGGGATGAGTTTTTTCTTATTCTTTACTTTTTCATTGCTTCAAGACTTTAAAACTGTACTATAAAAGCTGAAGGATATTAATTTGTCGTAAAAAGCTTAACACATGATGATATAAATGACAGCAAAATGATCTACAAAAATGTTACACCATAGAATATTTATTAATTGTTAAAATCTCACATCCAAAATATTCTAAAGAAGGTTTCCTGCTTTCTCTTAGGTCAGGAAAAAAAAAGTAAGAAAGAAAAGCCTATAGTCCATTTCCACAGTCTCTCATGCTTTCTGAGCTGAACTCTGCATACAAAACTATATTTGTAAGACACCCTCATCTACCAGTTAATCAAAGCCCTGGAAATTCAAGGAAACCTGTGTTTATGGAAATCTGGCATTTCTGTAAAGTTTTGAATGAGAGCTAAATAGAGCAGTTCATCTCATTGAAACTAATGGCTTCTGCCAAGTGGTTTTGCAGCGCTGGGTCTTCTGGCACAGTCAGCATTTCAGAATTCATTTATGAGCTGGGTTAGCTGGAAACTCTGGAATTCAAATTTATGTCTAAGACTTAGTGGTTTATTCCTGATACGTCTCTGTAAATAAATTGTAATCAATTTACCAAACTCAGACTTTGTAATATGCAGAATAGAAAGCTAGCCTTTTTATTCATGATTTAGGGCTTGAGATTTTTTTTTTCCTTTCCCCAGTGGACAATTCCAAACTGTACACATGTACATTGTATAACTGAAGGGGGCTTTTTAATCACCCATTCATACTTGCTTTTGAAAAAGCTTTGTCCTTGTGCTCTTGACTTCCTACGGGCCTGATCCTGCTGCCACTGAAAGTACTCACATTTTCCTTTCGGGTAACAAAACCTTGTTTCAGATGAAGTCACAGTTGCACATAAAAAGTAGAAAAAATGTGACTTGTCACACAAGTTGAATTTATTTCAATCAGTATTTGCATGAACACTTAGTCAGGGTCTATTAAGTACTTGGTTGATTTCCTTAAAAAATATGTGTCTCCAGGAGCTGACCAGCATATTTGAATATTGGCTTTTTTTTTCTGAGTCATAAAAACTAGACATTTTTAGCAAGCAATGAACAAGTATTGCTCTACCCTTTCAATGCAACTATAAATTTGCTTCTTTTTCCCCTTTTAGAACTCCTTTGAAGAACTCGCTGAATAAATTAACAACTTGGAAAGCTGCCTGCCGTTTTTGTTGGCTTTGGGTTTCAGGGAGTTGCTTGGTAAACAAAAGTCAATGGATTCAAACAGTAACAAAGTAATTTAAATGATTAATCAAGTGTTAAAAGTAGCTTAACCTCTCCTGTTTTACAAAGTCTACATCACCCTCACTAAACTAATAGAGGAATAAGACATCCATCTGGAAATCTCATCTGAAATATTAGATTGAGAATCAAAAATTCAGCCAAGCAGTGTGGTTTGTAGGGATATCCTGGTGGATAATAAATTGCATTAATCTTACTTAAATTTTCCATCTAAATCATGTCTTGAGACCATATTGCACTGAAGGGAATGTGCCTAGTTTTGAATACATTGTGCTACTGAAAAGGTTATTAAAGGGGGGAAAAAAAACAGATAAAGACTTTTCTTGTTTTTCTTCTGACTATTTTTTCAAATATTGAGGAACCTATGTTAAATAATCTGGCACCTAATGAAGAAAGTCTGCTCTCTCCTGCCAGTGCTTAGGTTTTCTAATAGAAGATAAGAGATTCACATACTCAGAACACTTTAGGCAATTATTTTTCTGGCCAGAAATTATATGTGTGGACAAAAATAACCCCAGATTTTTCCCAGCATCATCAGAGCTAAGTATTTTCCTTGTCTTGCTCATTCAGAAGAATTTCGCTTTTCCAGCTACAGAGTATGAAACAGTATTGAAAAAAATTCCCTGAGTTTTTCATCAACTTGAAATTTGAAAGAAGTCCAGAGGTTATAAAGTTCTGCCCATCTTTTCTGCTTTTGTCCATCATCTACCACAACATTGCCATTTTCTAAGTCTTAAATTAAATAGAAGATGTTGCAATGAAAGGAAGAATTGCTTAAAAATGCAATCCCTTGGAACCGGGAGTGGTGCTGTCAGCCACGCCTATGGATGGGAGTTGGCGCTTGGCAGGCAGCAGCATTGCTCCACTTGGAGAGTTTGTCATGAAAGGTGATGGAAGAGACCACACCAATGTCCTAAGTGTGCATGGGCACATCCCTGGTTTGGGGCTACAATGGGTAGGAGCTCTTGCTCAACTCAAGGAAGTGGCAAGGGGTGATGCCAGCATGGCAGCAAGGAGACCAAGCCAGCTGTTGTCCAAGAAAGCTGCTTCAACTAGACTTTGATGTTTTGCCTGAGATCCTTGTTCAGCTAAAGGATGAGTAAGTACAAATTGAGGAGGAAACTGATGCCAGTTGGCACCCGAAAAGCCATAGATGTGTCATCTGTGCTGGATACAGTTGTGTATCTATCTGGGGAGACAGGAAGGGAAAGAGAGATGACACAAGCAATAAGTTCACAGAAATCAGCAGGTTGGGGCCTGATGTGGAGGTTGGAAGAGGCGGCAGTGTGGCTGTTGCCTGAGCTGTCCACAGAAAGGTGTGATTATCACAAAACACATCAGCAACCACAATGTTCAGGACCAAAGGAAGGACTGTTTCCAAAGAGAATTGCACAATATTTGCAATGTCATTCTGATGAACAATTTTGTTCTCTTCTTATGAAAATTTGGCCTTCGAAGCCTTGAAAAGTTTTCATCAGCTTCTGTCAGCATTTCATCCCCAATCCCAAGTCTTTGAGCACTGTGGGAAAAGGCATGCACCAGGCTGGTCTGAAAAGACAATGCAAAATGGTCTGTCTGATGCCTCAGGACTCACTTGGCTGCACATCTGACATGCATGGTCAAACAGGGGCTGCAGGGATGGAAACATGCTTCAGCTCTCCCTACTTGTGCCTGTGCCCAGGTCCTCTCAGAGGCAATCCTGCAGCCCTGGGCTAACCAGCTGTGTGAGAAAGGGCAAGGGTCAGTTCCTCCTGAAAACATGACTCCTGCTGTATGTCCCATGATGGCACATGCAAAAAATTCACAAATGCTGTCAACACTGCAAACACTGCAGTCACCACTGCAAAGGACATGCTGACCTTTTGAGGACCCACAAGAAGGGCTGTCCCAAAATATGTTTTGAACTCTTTCTGCAGCATCAAAAGCGTTCAGATCTAGTTTCCGCTCAAATTGGTTATGCACAACTAAGAAAATACAGAATGAGCAAATTCTTTTTGGGAAACAAATTCCCATTATAATTAATGAGGCAAGCTTCCCACTTGTTTCTCTGCTATTTTGTTATATATTAAATAGCCTTATGAAAAGGAAATATTTCAGTTGTATTTAGAAGAATCAACATTTTAATATGTTGCTGTTAAATCACAAATGAAGCGCAAAAATTAGTTATGTGAGCTCCAGGTTTGTACATTTCCTTACAAAGTTGTTGCAATCATTTCTAAACTGACTTTTTAAATACTGATAAATCAAAACTAAAGTTAGGCTTCAGAGGTAGCAAGCACTTTCAAGATACCTGAATTCCAGACACACAGAAAGTGGAAAAGAGAGGGCAATTTAAAGACCAATGAGGCTTTTAAAAATCAATTCATTCTCATTTAAGGTCATAAACTCTGAAATAGCAGTCTGACTTGATTTCAGAAGAGGATTAATGTTGCCTGGGTTTTGCCCTCACTTTTTCTCTTAATGCATTTGTATTTGTTGAGAGTGCTGCCTTAACTGTGGTTTATAATGCCTAAGTAATTATATGACCATATCAGGCTTTTTATCCTCTGAAGATGGACAGATGTTCTCAGTCTTGGCTTTATTTTGATATAAGATTTTGATTTTTTTTCCTGTCTTGGAAGGTATCATAGATACATACTTGAAAGGCTGGAACAGTTCTGAGCTTTTCCAGAAATTAGGAAAAAATTCTGGTTCAGGATTAGAATTTATCGTTTTACAAATAACACCATAAGTAGGACCGCATAGCCAAGCCTTCTCCAAGCTTTCATCCTGTGTTTGGCATTATCTTTTCTTTGACAGGGCTAGGAAGAGCAGTAGGAATGCTTTCCATGCCTGAATCTCCTGCACATTGAGTTTAGTGGTGTGGTACAGACGTGCAGGCAAAATCATTACCCAGTGCCAGGGAGTTCCTTCCCCTTTCCGGCCAGCAATTTTGTGAATGACAGTCCCAGCCCCTTCTCCTGGGAGTGATATGTGGATTGGGCTGTGTACTGGGAGCTCAGCTCCCACAGCATGGGGCTGCTCTCTCCTCTAGTGCCATGGATAACAAGGCTCCCATTGATCTCCTGGCCACAGGATTAGCTTCGTGCAAGCCTAGATTGCTCATATGTTTTTAATGCCAAGAGCAATTTGTTTGCTTTATGGACAGTGTGGTTGCAAAACCATGTTGTTTGAGATTGAACTTCTTTCATCTGGACAATGGCAGCAGCAACAACAACAACAAAGAAAAACATGATTTTGAAAATAATGAGAAAATCAAGTAACTTTTTTTTTTATAAAAGAAAGTAATTATATCCAGGCATCCAGGCTGACCACAAATGCCAAGTTTGTGCTTGATGCAGTTTTAACTGGTTGAAATTTTAGTTCTAAATAAACAGAGTTTAAAATAGAAATTCTGACAAAGCTTTGACTATATTGCTATTACTATCATGTTAAATCATCGTTATTGTCCTAGTGGTGTCAGTGCATAGCTACAATTGCTTGTGGAATGATGATCAAAGCCAAAAAACTCAGCTTCTCACATAAACTTCAGAGTATTTGGCTAAAGGAGAATTACATCCAATCAGCTTTTATCATGAAGTCATACTGGATTTGTTATAATAAACAAGTTATTAAATGTAGCTTCCCTCCTAAATCATTTACATGCTGTACAGCTATTCAAGGGCCTCTGGTTTATTTTCAGTGCTGGTACCATATCTAGGCTGTTCATAAGAATAGTAATATTTGGTGCAGTGATTTTAAAGGCTGTTGTCTACACTGACCTTTATTTCTTGTTTTGCCTGAATTCTTTACTGGACTCTTTCAATGGGAATTTTTTGAGGGTGTCAATTGTTGCAAAAAGACTTCAGCAAGGTACAGGTTGCTAGATTCGGTCTGGATTATTTATTTGGATATTAGCACATTTGGAAACCATGGAATTAATTTGGTGAAAGTATGATTATACTAATAAAACTGCACCATGCAGAGTTGGACTTTCCTAACTGAATTTTATTTTTTCTTTTTCACATAGACTCACAGATATTTAACAATAAAATTAAGTTCACACTCTTCTTATGTATGGTCACTTCATAGCACCTATCACAAATATTTATGATAGTGACCTCCAGCTCCTGTATACAGCATTCATGCAAGAACAGGCAGGAATGCCCTCTAGTTTCTACTGAGAGACCATTTAACTGGTCCTAGTCATTGAGAAGTGTTGCACACAAAGGGGAAGTAAAGCAAGGTTTCTGCCCCAAAGGGCTCCTAGTGATGCCTGCTGGTGGCTCAGAGCCCCATCACACTGGGTGGGGTAGCTGGGCTCCACAACTGGCACACAAGCCCATCACTCCTTCAGAGACAGTGATGTTGAACCACCTTCAGCACCATCTGCTAGTACCTCTGCTGTGAAATAAAGATATTTTTGCACATCCATGCAAAAAAAAAAAATACATTACATGTCCAAAGATCTGCACAGGCTACAGATTTTAAAACTGTCTGTACGTCTAGGCACTTCTTTACCATTCATAGTCAAATCACACTGTCTACTCAGGTCCTTACTGGAACATTTTAAAATCCATCCAAACTGGATGATATCTACTGGCATGATGGTTCTGCAAAAAGCCAAGAGAGGAGAAACAAACCATCCTCGAAGTAAATGTGTGCTATAATCCCTCTTGCTGTGAGTGCCTAGCTGTAGTAAGGGTGTGTAAGCTAGTGACCCTGCCTTGCACAGCTGTAAGCTAAGGTGCTTGTTGTGCAAACACATCACGTGAAGTAGAATGCTGATAGGGGGCTATTTACGGAGACCTGTGTCTTAAGTAATGTGTGTATATACATAGAGTAGCATACAGAAAGATACAGACACCACTGTTAGAGCACAAAATCATCCAGCAGGCTTCTTGCAAAGCCTGTCTTTTTGTGTTTGAGGAACAGCAGTTTGAAAGATACTTGGCAATAGCTGGAAAGTTTACTTTCCCATCTAATCACTGCTGAATACCACTGCGGTATCCAGGTGTTACAGCTGGACAGTTTGTCTCGTTTTGTGCATTGTTGCTTCCTTCCTGAGATATTAACAAAGCCATATTGGTCTACTGTGATGATCACTAGGAGGAAATTTTCTTCCCCTTCTCTGCCAGCAAGTTCTTATTTCTTGCCAGTTCTATATCCCCATATTTACCACATTACATCCCTCCTCTCATTTAAAATAAATGGTCTGTAGGAGAGCACAAGACGGGATCTGATGACTGGCTGCCCCTGCTGTGTACAAATTACAAGCCAAGAGAGAGCATGGATCGACAATACACCTTGATTGTCCTCAACTCTGGAGACAGATTAACAGATAGGTTTGGAAATGAGAAAGAAGAAAAGCTGGAAAAACTAAAAGTCACTCCAGCCCTTCATAATCTAGTACTTCTCCTATCCCTCACTTGGAAGTCAGCACTTGTGGCCATGATTTACTGGTCACAACTCTGCAGGCAGTGACCCCAAGGGCCTCCAAATTCAGCACATCCTCAGCCAGAAGAACCTACACTGTCAGGAGGCTTCCCTGTAGCAGGTTGTAGCTCAGGAAAGGGCTGGACTAGCTGAGCCACCTAAAGTATCACAGCAGCGATGGCAGGCAGAGACTGTCATTACTCATCTGTATTTCTTCATTAAAGACCAAGCACAGTCACAGACTTAAGTTATAAAGCTCCTTAGGTATATACAAGGTCCTCTATGGTACAGGTTCCAGGGCAGGCTGCGCTCCTAGATCATTTGCAGACAATAACCTGGCTATAGTAAACTGTCTGTGAGTCTATGGATGGCTCATCTAAAATCTCTGAAATTCCTGGCCTGCTGAGCTGAACACCTTAAAAAAGTGCTCACTTCCAAAGGTGCTGGCACCTGCAGTTTTCTCAGAAATTAGTTCTTCTCTTTTTTTTTTCCCCCTAACTGAACATTTTCTTCAGGTTTTTTAGAATTCACTCATCTAATTTTATTAAAGAAAAATGTGGTGTTCTGAAAAAGACAGGAATAGAAAGCAAAACCCCAGAAAAAAAAGGAAAAAATAAAAGCTGAATTTCCAATAGTTCAGTTTAACCTTATTTTAGTGAAATAATCCAGAAGTTGGTTTGCCCTTTCTGTTTGAAAAAAATAAGGGCCTGAGTTCTCATTAGCTTGGTGCTATTCATGAGATCTCTGGTTCCTACTGCTTTTGCTGGAGCCCAAATAGGAAATGCGAAGAGATGCCAAACTAAATGAAAACGTGGTTTTCTGAGCAACATAGCAATTAGGGTTGTAGACCTACCTTCCTGCTGGACAGTTGCTGTTTTGCAAAGCAATTGTCCCTTGCCCCAAAGCAATGACATCCTGAATCAAATTATTTTTCTCCAAACTTCCCATCTTTTGGTTAACTCAGACTCAGTTTTAATCTCAACTACAATATTATTGGGCAGCACTCAAACAGAGTTGAAACAATTATGAACTCAAAGACAGTCTAAATGCAAATATGGGTCCAACTATACAGTTCCAACATGTCTATGGCCCCCATCATCAGAATACACTATAATTAATAACAGCTAGAGGAAGGGTGTTCCATCTGAGGTCCGATGGCACTTTATAAGAATGGACATATGTTTCTCCTATTCTGTAGACGAAGAAACTGAGGCACAAGGTGACTTGTTTCAAGTCACTTATCTTGTAGTCCTTAGTCCAACAGTTATTTTGGTGGGTTATGCTCAGCCCACATAGGAGTCCTCTGCAGGCATTAAAGTTGCAGCTCTTTATTTGAAGTAGTACTGCAATGGCTGCCTGATTTACAGACTCTTCTGCTGATAGGTTCAAAAATTAAATCACTTTTCAGCCGTGAGGGCAGACCTGCCAACTGCAATTAAAAACTTTCCTTTGAAATATGTGTCAGACTTTGCACATGGTGAAAAGTGCTTCTCACAATGTGAGCTTTCAGGCTGCTGTGCTGAACAACATACGTGTGGCTAACCACTTCTCCGTTGGGTCCCAACAGCATCTGTTCCTTTGCCAACATTTTACTGGCATTCCACTGAAATCAGTGTAATGTGCATTTCTGCCAGGTAGGGAAAGAAGTAGTTAAGAGGTTAATAGACTCAATTTGACTTCAAACAGTTATGCAAACCTCAGAGGTGAACCAAACAGACTAGTATCAAATGAGGAAAACAGGCATTGTGATGATTTGAATAATTGCAGGAGAGGTTGTCCCATACAGATGATACTCTTCCTACCCCTTCTCCGATACATATGGAGGCTGCAAGGGAGTCATCAATCACAGCTTGCATGAGAGTCTTAAAACTCCTGATTCGAGGAAGCAAATAAAAGTAACTGTGTCACTAAGTCATCTAGGCTCTTTTGAAAACCCCAGTGCTCATCTCCCTATTCTGGAAAGAGATACCTCCAAAATTAAGCTCCTGCTAGGAAAGTATAATACCATACTGGTTGCTCCTCAGCAGCATGCTCTGACTTCATGGGGACTTTTCTTGCAGCAAACTCCTCATCCACCTCTTTTCAGGTGAATTAAACTGTCTGTGTAGAAACACAAAAGATTTTCTTGTGAGGTTTCCAGAGCTCCTTATCTCCAGCCTAATCAGAAATACTGCTAGAACAGCCACCTTGTGGCATTGGAGTATCTGCACTTTCAGTCCCAGGAGACAACAGGAAGCACAGAGTAAAGCCAGAATTTAAAATAAATACATAAAAGTTAAGCAAATATTTTTGAACCTCTCAGGCAGGTTTGGGTTTTGTTCAATTCAGAGTAATAATAATACTTAACACTTACAGTACTTTATAGTTTGAAAGAACTATACAGACTTTAACTACTTAGGTTTTGGGCAACAGTCTGGATCAACTCTTGTTTGATCTGAATCCATTCTCCTGTGCCTGGAGAGTATATTTGAGAAGTCAGAAAGGAGAAGTAGGAATACCCTTTGTGTCTTTTGGGTTCTTCTTTGAATTTTTGCCACTAAGCTTATTAGTAAGAAATCATTTCACCTCTTTCTACCTTGATTTACCCAACACAGATCATGTTCACCAGTGTCACTTGCAGGCCTGTTGTGAGATTTAATTCCAGTTATGCATCTAAGGCCCTCTTACATTTACTATGCAGACGCAGGTGTTTCTTATTCTTTCTCACTTGCCTGGTGAAAATTGAACTGTAAATTGTGAATGAAATATATACTGGCAGCTAAACAGTTCAAACCATCCACCACTACCTATATTGTTCTAACAGTAATCTCGTTCACTGCCCGAGACATAAGGGTTTTCAAAAGGTTACAGTAAAATATGTAAATAGATGAACCATAAGCATGAAAAAATTCTCTAAGGTCCTAGTGTATGTCTATTGTGGCTTGAGCTCTCCTTCCAAGCTTTGTTTTTCCAAGAGTCAACTTTAAAGCTCAGCATAGCTACTGGACCAGTTTATGATCTAAAGACATATTTACAAGTTCAAATCACTTCAGCAGCTAATTATATTCTGGACATGCTACAATATTTGGATGCCAAAACATTTGTATTCTTTGAAATGAATGTTTGGTAGCTTTCTCAGGAAGACCTCGTTTCACAAACTCCAGTTACAACAAATGAACACATGTTCCTCTTTTTGTTTCCTCTTTTTCGCTGCATTTGAGAAAAAAAAAAAAATGGTCATACCGCAATGGAAAACACTTCGTTTTCTCATTAAAAAGTATATTTCAGCAGCTTTTTATCACACTGCCCTGCCACCCTCAGCTTTCTGTGAAGCAGACAATCTTCTGTCTGCTACTATGACATGGAGAAGGGACACGAACGATGACAGAAAAGCAAGTAGCTCTCCTCCATTGACTCTAGGGTGCAAGAAGAGGCTCAGTTTAAGGGGTAAAGCAGTCATTAACCAAGGCTTCTTGTCCCTTGGTCAGGTTGTTTATTCCATCATCTTGGCCATTCTCATGAAGCTAGCGAGTGGACAGCCTAAATGTGGGGCTGGTCTCACTGGACCTGGTCCTTTCTAAATGCACTATATAGCATTAAGTCAGGCACTGCTGCCTTGATTTCCCAGAAATCAGGCAGCTGGGGAGCCTACTGATCTCTGTGGACATGACGTTTGCTAAATGCTTTGCTGAACATGCTCAGGCCACAGCAGAACTAGCTCGAAGTCTTCAGAGAAGGCAATCAAGGGCCAGAGGAAATTCTTCGCTGAGTTCGGCAGGACAGGACAGCAGCAAGAGTGGGAGCTCTTGGAAGAAACCATACAGCTGGTCATGCTCTCAGGACAGGAGGCTAAAACTGATGGTGAAAAGGATCCCAGCTCTGGTACAGGGGAATGCGTTCAGTCTCCGCTCCAGGTGCAGGTAACAGCTGGTGAAAAGGTAGAAAGCTGCTGGTAGGAGAAAGCTGGAGGCCAAGCTGCTTTGTGTCTCTAGGACGTAATGCAGTGTTACTTGGCAATAAGAGGCTACAAGCAGTGTGTGACACGGCAATGTGCACATATCAGAGCCACATCTGAGTGCAACAAATTTGCCATATCTAGAATCAAGTTTTTCAAGTTTTCCTTCTCACAACTGGTCATTTAACATCCCTGTGATTTTTCCTGCTGCTTGTTCTCCATAGACGTTACCACCTCTTTGATCTCTACATAAATGCATGCAGCTCTTGAGGACATTGTTTACATAGATTAAAAGGAATCCTAAACCTTACATGTACACACTGATAACCTCAAATCTGATTCGTGATTGAGTACCTGAAAATGGCTTTTACTCTCTGGAATTTTAAGGTTTACAACAACAAGCCAGATGTCTTAAGCCTGAGACATCATGGACTTTTTCCTTTGTCTACAGCAAACAATGGCTTCCATGGTAAGGTCAGATCTCCAGCAGCGGTGCCTCTGAGTATCAGAATGGCATTCGAGCCTGTGAATTTTACTGTGATCCATAGAGTCAGTTTTATCTTCTATGGCCAGGATCAGTATATGCATCATCCTGACAGTGCAAGTATCTTTAGAGAGGTATTCTGTGTTCTTAAGCTCTTCTCTGAAGCAGATACACCAGACCTTAAAAAATAATGCTGTATGGCAAGTGAAGTAACTTGAATGTCATTAAATTGCTGTAGAATTTGTATAATTTCTGTGTATGTTCAAAATCTGATGAACTGTATTGCTCACAACCTTCCAGGAAAAAGGGCTCATCTTTGCAAAAGAAAAGCATGAGAAGCGTTAGCATGAATGTCAAGATTACGAAACCAGAGGACACTGCATATAGTTCACATATACATTAAGGTCAGTAACTGTCACAACTTCTTGAATTCCTTGATCCCTTACTTGCTGTAGTTGTATCTTCATAAACATCATCACTGATTCTTAGCACTTTAATCATGATTTTCAAATTTTATTCTTAACAGTGTTCTTGCCAATAGAGCTGCATACTAATATACTCTGCAGTAAAAAGAGGGAAGAGCTTGCATGTCTTCACCAACCCTAATACCACAACCATTCCTACTTACTAGACAACCTTACAAACATTCATAGGTCCATTAATTATAAACTGAGGTCATTAGAGACTATTTTCCTCATGTGTACTGACCACAGGAGTTCCCTGAATAAAATCTTGCTTGAACTAAGGTAGATCATTCAGAAAAAAAAACACTGCAAGACCAAGTCGCAAAGATTTTTCTGTAGTACCTTTACCGGGGCTTGGGCTCTTAGAGCACAACTACCTGGCACTGCAGTGTTGACCCAGAGTTACAGGAGCCTTTGAAGTGCAGGGCATGGAGACTCTTAGGTGAAGAGGAGTCTGTTACCTCATTAATGACATTAATCTTGTACTACCACAGCTGTGTTGAACATTACGCTGCTTAGCTCAGCTCATCTAAGGCAACATCGATTTCTAGCAGCCCGTGGTTATTTTTAAAAAGCCACAAATGCTGTAATAGGCTTCCTTCTACACATTTATTTCTGGAAGCCTCTGAACAGGTAGAAAAATTGTGGCAATGAAGGCACAGGAAAGATCTTACCTGCTACACAACTGTTTTCAAGAACAAGATGCAAAAATGCACTGATTTAAATGACGCTGATACCATATATTAATGGGGAATGAATTCACTTCAAATTACACAAAATCCTGAAGCAGACAATATGTGGGGAAGATCGTAGGTACACTGAATAAAGATAGATATTTTATAGCCTGAATCAGCACATGAAGATGCCGTACAGTAAGTCACAAGTGCATGGAAATTTACCCCACCAAGAAGAGATACTGTGATAACATTTAAGAGATCTTTTTTCCACCTGGCACTTGACACTTTAGTCATTTTCAAGTGTCTGACCACCTCCATGTGCTTCAGAAACATCTCTGCCGATTCCAACAAGATTTGAGAAGATCACAGGAGTTTTCACATACTTGGCTGCCCCAACTTATTAAACAGTCTCCTTATAGGATGTTTTTATTTTTCAGCCTATATTCCAAAAATCTGATGTTCTTGGAAAAGGAAAAGTGATTGCGGGTGGGCTCAGGATTTTCTATCCTTGCTGCTTTCTACCTAATCTAAGCAAATTTCTTTAGACTAGAAACAAACTTCTCCCAGACTTCTCTGGGAGGTGATTTAACAGTCCTAACTCAAACTGAATGGCTCTCAGCCATACATATGGCCAGCCCTTCAGCTGACAAAACCAGATAGAGTGCCAGGGTTTTGGCCCTTAATACTGTGTAGGATAATCAAGTAAGTCATCAAAGACTACAAAATCAAGCTATAAATTTTAGAGCTATAATATACAGATCACCCGCTAAACTCTCCAAGTAGTACCTTCAGATCTCTAAAAGCACAATTTTTAGTGAAAATATCTGCATGGATCCAATGCTAACTTTGAAAAAAAGGAATTCTCTCTGTCCCGCAGAAACTCACACCCTCCTTGTTCCAAGGCAAAGAGAGTGGCTTTATAACATGTGTTGAAGGTCAGACAAGCCAGAGGCTCATTCCTGGTAGTGTCTTTCCCCAGAAGATATGTAGGAAATCCATGTAACCCTGCTAGTCTTGAAGGCTAGTTTAGAAAGTCAGAGTAGCTATGCTTGTGCTGGTGTTCAGTATCTATCCCTGAACTAGTCCTCCTGACCCCATCATATGCTCTTAAAGTGAGGAAAGCACTTCCAGAATGTGACTTAAATCTTCCTGAGACAGACACTGAAGATGGCAATATGAACCCTGTCCTCATATAGCCTCATATAGCCTCCAGGGAAAGGCTAGCTAAATGTAGGAAAATACTCTGTGGGCATCTCTAATGGAGAGGTTGAGAAAAGTGAATCCCACCGGCAGAGTCTTTCCTAAAGATACCCAAGGCCTCTGCTTTTAAGCAATGACAACATTGCAAGAGTTCAAAAAATAATTATTTCCTGAGCTTCCAAGATGTGGCGAATTCTAGAGCTTTCCCAAATCATGTTTCCTGCTAGTATCTTCAACCCACATTCCTCCTGCTTTCCTAGAATCAACAGTGGATAAAAGAACGTGAATCTGAGGACTGATGACTGCTGAATCTCTTCAAGTACGGGCAGTTTAGTAAGTCACAGCTTGGTTTCTAAAGTTTTTTTTTTAGGAAGCTGTCTGAATTTCTTCACAGCCTGCCTTAATCTTTTGCCTGCTTGGTTCCCATCCTTCTATTTAGAAGGCTGAATAGTCTAGACCATGGTCACTTCTAGCTACTGCACACTGTTCCCTCCTAAGGGAAACAATGTATTGGAGTGAGAGGGGGAAAGAGAGTTAGCTCTGTATGTCTTGCTACTGCTTCACATCTGCATGCCCTAAGGTCTGAATCTTACATCAGTTTCTAATATCATAGAATCATAGAATTATCTGGGATGGAAGAGACCTCCAAGATAATCAAGTCCAACCCTAAATCCATCACTATCATGATTACTAGATCACAGCACTAAGTGCCACATCCAGTTTTATTTTAAAAACCTCCAGGGATGGTGAATCCACCACTTCTCTGGGCAGGCCATTCCAATGCCTGATTACTCGCTCTGTGAAGAACTTTTTTCTGATATCCAGCCTAAACCTTCCCCGGCAGAGTCTAAGCTCATGTCTTCTTGTTCTGTTGCTGGTTACCTGGGAGAAGAGTCCGATCCCCACCTGTCTACAACCTCCTTTCAGATAGTTGTAGAGAGCGATGAGGTCACCCCTGAGCCTCCTCTTCTCCAGGCTAAATAACTCCAGCTCCCTCAGCCTCTCTTCATAGGACTTGTGTTCAAGCCCTTTCACCAGTTTTGTTGCTCTTCTCTGGACCCTCTCCAGCACCTCAATATCCTTCTTGAACTGAGGTGCCCAGAACTGAATACAATACTCAAGGTGTGGCCTCACCAATGCCGAGTACAGGGGAAGGATCACTTCCCTCACCCTGCTGGCCACATTATTCTTGATACAGGCCAGGATGTCATTGACCCTCTTGGCCACCTGGGCACACTGCTGGCTCATGTTTAACCTCCTGTCAATCAGTACCCCCAGGTCCCTTTCCACCTGACTGCTCTCCAGCCACTCTGTCCCCAGCCTGTAGCGCTGCATGGGGTTGTTGTGGCCAAAGTGCAGGACCCGGAACTTGGCCTTGTTGAACTTCATCCCGTTGGACTCAGCCCATCTCTCCAGCCTATCAAGGTCCCTCTGCAGAGCCCTCCTGCCTTCCGGCAGGTCGACACTCCCTCCCAACTTGGTGTCATCCGCAAATTTACTTATCATGGACTCAATCCCCTCATCTAAATCATCGATGAAGATGTTAAACAGAACTAGACCCAACACTGATCCTTGAGGGACACCACTGGTGACCGGCCGCCAGCTGGATGCAGTCCCATTCACCAGCACTCTCTGGGTCTGTCCATCCAGCCAGTTCTTAACACAGTTGAGAGTGCACCTGTCCAAGCCATGGGCTACCAGTTTATCCAGGAGTATGCCATGGGAGACAGTGTCAAAGGCTTTGCTCACGTCCAGATAGACCACATCCACAGGCTTCCCTTCATCCCCAGGCAGGTCACCTGATCATAAAAGGGAATCAGGTTGGTTAGACAGGACCTGCCTCTCATAAAGCCGTGCTGGCTGGGTCGGATCCTATGCCCATCCTGAAGGTGCTGTGTGATTGCACTCAGCATGATCTGTTCCATAACCTTGCCAGGCACTGAGGTCAGGCTGACAGGCCTATAGTTGCCCGGGTCCTCCTTGCTGCCCTTTTTGTGGATTGGCATGATATTTGCCAACTTCCAATCATCTGGGACCTCCCCAGAGAGCCAGGACTGTTGATAGATGATAGAGAGTGGCTCGGCAAGCTCTTCTGCCAACTCCCTCATCATCCTAGGATGGAATCCATCAGGTCCCATTTATTTGTGTGGATCCAGGTGGCTCAGTAATTCATAGACTATTTCCTCCTGGAACACAGGGGAGCTATTTGGTTTCCTGTCTCTATCTGTGAGCTCCGGAGGACAGTTATCATGAGGGCCACCTCTTCTACTGATGAAGACTGAGGCAAAGTAGATGTTGAGTACCTCAGCCTTCTCCTCATCCCTGGTAACTATGTTCCCTCCCCAGGTCCAACAAAGAATGGAGGTTTTCCTTGCCACTCCTTTTGTTGTTAATGTATTTATAGAAGCGCTTTTTGTTATCTTTAACAGAAGTAGCCAAATTAATTTCAAATTGCGTTTTTCTTTCTCCGATTTTCCTTCCGCATGTTCTAACTATAGTCCTATACTCTTCCTGAGTAGTCAGCCCTGCCTTCCACAGTCAGTAGGCTCTCTTTTTCTCTCTGATTTCTTTCAGTATCTCCCTATTTAACCAAGGTAGTCGTCTTCCCCGATGGCTTGCCTTTTGGCTAATTGGTATAGCCTGTTCCTGTGCACTCAAGACTTTATCCTTGAAGCGCATCCATCCCTCCTGTGCGCCCCTGTTTTTGAGGAATGTGTCCCAGGGTGTACTCTGGACTAGTCTTCTGAATAGGTCAAAATCTGCCCTCCGGAAGTCCAGCATAGAGATTTGATTGGTGGTCCTCCTTGCATCCCTAAATATTGAAAACTCTATTATTTCATGGTCACTGTGTCCCAGTTGGCCTCCGATCACTACATCTCTCACCAGTCCCTCTCTGTTTGTAAACAGCAGATCTAGTGGGGCCCCACTCCTGGTAGGTTAATTTACCTGATGGAGCAGGAAATTATCCTACACACACCCTAAGAATCTCCTAGACTGCCTCTTCTCTGCTGTGTTGAGTTCCCAGCAGATATCCAGCAGGTTGAAGTCGCCCACAAGAACAAGGGCTGGCGATTTTGAGACATCTGCCAGCTGCTTGTAGAGTAACTCGTCCCCTTCATCATCCTGGTTGGGTGGTCTATAACAGACTCCTACCAGGATGTGTCCCCCTGACTCGGGCCCACAAGCAGTCAAACGTATCATTGGTGATCTCAAGTTCTACAGAGTCAAGAACCACCCCTCCACCTCTCCTACCCTGCCTGTCCTTTCTGAAGAGCTTGTAGCCACTTATGACAGCACTCCAGTCATGCAAGTCATCCCACCACGTTTCTGTAATGGCAACTACATCATAGCTTTCCTGCTGCATGATGGTTTCCAACTCCTCCTGTTTATTGTCCTTACTGCATGCATTAGTGTACATGCACTTCAGCTGGGCTGCTGAATTTACTTTTCATTCAGTCTTATCATCAATAATATGAGTCTGAATATCTCAGAAGAAGAAAAATGCACAGATCAGTGGTTTTGGTTGGTAGCTAAAGAAATACTAGTGATGCTGCTGTATGGCCTTGTGTTTCTGGTCAGTCCCCCATTACCGTCTGTCCTAGTCAACGCCATATTGTCATCTTTGTTCACTCCTGATGAATCCTGTCCTGCAACACTCTAAGTCTGAAGAGCATATAATCTCTCAGGAGTCATGTTTAGATTTCTCATTAGTATTACCTTAGTACTATTATTTACATAAGGTATTATTATTATTTGTTATTATTGTTGTTGTTGTTGTTATTATTATTACTATTATTTCCTTAATATTATTATTTGAGCCAGACTGGAAGAGTCTGGTAGACCCTTACAGAAAATCTCCAAGGCTGGCAAACACTCCTGTGTGATTTGCTCTTATTTTGCCATTGCTAGTCCACCAGTCAGGAGAACTGTTCTTGGCCAAGAGAACTTGAACAAATCTGAAGGTGCATATCAGAGAGAAAGTTCTGCCAACTCCTTTTTAGCTCCTATATATCGATCCTAGTTGATATCAGTGGGTTATTTGTATTTAGAGAATATCTGACTGCCAGCAGAAGAGAGCAGCTCTTCTTTTCAGCATCTATGCTCCTGCAAAGACTAAGGACCTGGTCTCTAACTCTTTCTGTCATTGAGAATTGGCCCCTTTAATGTGGGTCCAAAGTCTCTGCAACTGAACGCATGCTTCCTAGATGGAGCTAATTAAGACTATGTGGTGGTATTTAGGGGTGAATAAAAAAAGAAAGAGGAAACTTGCTTAGTTGGAGGTCTGTGGAAAGAGCTGCATAGGACTGAGAACTGCGAGACCAGTAGAGTGACCAGCTAGTGTCTTCTCACTGAGAGCCACAACAAGAAGAGGGTTTGTGGACTGAGTTCTTCATTTTATGGAGTCAGGTTTGAGGGCCAAAGGACATGTGGAACTTCAGAAACAGATCAAAAAAATAAGTTTCATGGTGTGTCTGGAGAGAAAATACTGTGGGATGTGGCAATTGAGACATTCCTGCAGGGAAGGACAAGGGAGAGCTGCAGCTAACGGGTTTGCTCATGAGGGCAGATTAAGAGCTGTGGAAATGGCAGAAGAGGCATAACTGGAACACTTGTTTGAGACAGTGCTGGTTTATTTTCAACCATCTGTTTGGCTGATGAATGCTGTTCTGTTTTGTCTGCTCAGAGAGTCATGTCTTCATAAAGGGCAATAGCATAAGATTCTCAAAGGAGTAAGTAATTAGAATTTCCCTACCTTCTGCAAGGCAGTTGCTCTGACTCTCTCTCCCCAGCTAGGCCATCTGACCATATCGTATTTTTTGATACACTCACACCAGTATCCCTCTTTTGACAAGCAGGAATTAAGGACCTACAATTTTGGAAATGAGTGTTGGAAGATATTGGTGGGCCTGGAGGAGATTTAGGTTAACAATAAACAGAATATCATTTGGTATTACCAATGTACCACAAAGCAGAGGAATGGCAGTAGCATCATGATCATAAATTCTTTGGTCTGGTTACTGGTCTTGGCCATAGATGCAGCACTGGAAAAATAGGGCCACATTAGGGTTTCTGGGAAATCCTGTCACACTGTCACAAGTGACTTCTCCAGTCAAATGATTGGCCATCATCTCTCAAAGGAGGTCTGTATTTCAGCTCCTGCATACACATCTAGTTCTGAATTACAGACCTGCTGAAATCCACTAGGATAAACAACATCATGGTTGTGAATCTAGGACTGGGTTTCATACAAAAAGGGTTTTGCGTACCAAGATTTTTACATGATCTTGAAAAAACCCAAGAGTTGTGTGTTACTGGTGCAATGTCATAGACATTTCTACTTTATTCAGAAATGTTTGTTAGAAGTTCGTAACCTTCCGCAGCAAGATGCATTGATCCCCCTAACGACAATGACTGATTCATTCCTTTGCATCCAACCCAGACTGAGAGACAAAAACTGAAGAACTTGGGCTGACCAAAGAGAAAGTGATTTGTGCTCTCATCTCTTCCTTCAAAAGATCACAGTCGACACAGCAGAGGGAAAGACAGAGTGGTACTGGCAGCCTTGTAAGTGTGCACAAAGAAACCTGAAGACCTTGTAAATAAAACAGTTCCCCTTGGCTGAGGAATGAGTCTTCCAGAGGATGTTCAGGCAATTTAGTGGATCTCTGAGCAGAAAGATGGTATGCAGATAGGGCTTTGTTTGTCTCTAACAGATCAGGGTGTAAATTTAGGGTTGAGTATTGACAGGGGAAAAAACAAGAGTAAACACAGAGTCACAAAACAATCACAACATGTCAGGCAAAACAAACAATAGACCTAGGGGGGGAAGTGTATTGCTTAACATCAAATCATCTTGTTTACACTTTACCTACAGGCAGTGTGTGAGGCAGCACTGGAGATCGCACAAGTTTCTCTGTGTCAGAGCTTTGATACTATGTCCTTCCTTTTCTCTCCCTCTCCCCAGCCGCCTTCTCCCCCTGTTCTTAGTTCTTTCCAGAGTCTGACTCTCTCTAAGTTGCCCATTACCATAGCTGAAGCATTTAGTCAACTTAAACAAATATTCCATGGCAAAATACCTTTGAAATAAGGAAAAATCCTGTCTTCAGATTTGAAGTTCAGGAAAATAAGGGGTCAATTTGTGTATGTGTTTGACTGCCTAAACATATCGGGGAGATTTTAAAGAACATCAGTAGTTGTCAAATTGGGCCTTAATAGCCCATTAGAAATCAACTGTAACTTGACGTTCCCAAATCTTATTAAAAGTCTGACTTAAAGTACCCTTAAAAATCCTGTGTGTCACTTCTACACCTGTGGATGCACACGGAGATGAATACTTTTTCCTTATATCTCAATAGAAGGCACTAAAAACAGTTGAGTTGTCTACCATATAATTATAAAGAAAATTTCCCTGTAAAGTGCATTTGGCACACTGTTTTCAGTGAATGTAGTAGTAAATATGTGTCTTCTTTTGCATTCCTCCTCACTTTCAAATTACTTGTACATTGTTTAGAGTGTTTCATAATGTAGAAGTCCAACAGATATGAGAAAGTCTGACTGCTTTTCTTGTACTTAATAGATAAATTAACTGCTCTGAGACTAACAATGGTGGAAGTTAAGCATTCAACTTTTTTAGATTAATCTGTGTAATAAATAATTATAAATTATAACACAAAATTATATAATACGTAATCTATTTCTAATCTATCTATCTTCAAATAGCTATTAGCTAATATCTCTTTTTTATAATGATTCTTCTCTTGGAATGACCATCTGAAGTAAGGTTAATGTCTCAGTGTCACCTATCTTTCAACAGAAAGTTCAGCATTATATGGAAGTGGTGTTTATATATCTCCTGTAGCACAGGCCAGCCGAGACTAGTAGACTTTTATTGGGACTTTTACCCTAGACAAGGGGTAAAATAAGATCAGAACCCATTTCTTCCTACTCAACCATCCATGTTGCTTCTAAAAGAGATAAACAAAACCTCTTCAGAGCATTGCTTGTGTTTTATTAGTTTTAGGGTCATATCATGGAGGTCAGCTCCTTATCCTAAGTACTTCAAATCCAGCAGTATTTGAATGTAGATTTGGTCTCACATCAAAGAAATAAACCACCTGGAAAAAAACATGTTTATGTACTAATCTGTTTGTCACTATGTGCTGATACTTTTGAGCTTAAATCAAAGACTTTGTAGATGTGTAGGTCTTGCTCAGATCCTAAAGCCTAGAAAAAAATTACAGTAAAACCCTGCAATCTGAAAATGTGTGCATTCAGAGGCATAATTGCACTTTGCAGTGAAGAAATCCTGCTTCACACATGGTAAAATAAAAGCTTGAGGAAAATCTTTCTGCTAAGGTGGGTTCTGTATGTGCTTTTGCATGTGTATTTATGTAGAGTTTTTAGATCCCAAAACTAGAGGCCTTGCTCAGGCAAAAATCCAACTGGTTGAAATTGAAACGTTGCTTTATGCAGCCTGCAAAACTCGTGTGGGGAAAAAGTTGCCAGGATCTCTCATTTGTGTCTCCCTCTCCAATATAGAGCCAAGATACAAGTAAAATTCCTGTGATTTTTCAAAGAAGCTGCAGAATTTGACCCACTGGGTATCAAAACAGCTCTGAGCAGTGGAGTACAGCTAAATTATTCCAACAACAGGCAAATGAGTCTGCCTAACCTAAGCCGTAACATTTGAATTACTAATGTTCTCTAATAAAGAGGATAAAGTGTCTGTAGAACAGAGTATTTCAGAGCTCTGTTAAAGATCATGCCTATCTTCATTTAGAAGATCAGCTTGAGGAGAGACAATGCTGGCATTGTGTTACAGAGATTTAGAACAAGTCTGTCTTGAGGATTTTCCTCTGTCCTTATCTGTAATAATAGAATTTTAAAAAGAGTCAGAGAGAGAGCAGCAGCACTGGAAAATATCTTTCTCAGAAACTATAGCAGACAGGTCACAACATTTTTAAACAATGATAGTAACATTTATTCTATCAAAGTCATTTTATGTTTTATTTGGAACTCTGGCGCCTATATTTTTTTAAACTCTCATAACATGACACTAATTACAGACATCAAGATACTCTATAGAAGATACCAGTCAAAATCCAGATGCTGCTTCTTTTCCTTTCTCTGCACTCCCACCTCAGCCTTTTTGTGTGCATTACATCATTGCATAGTTTATTTTAAAAGTGCCTCAAAAATGCAATGATAGTAATCGTAGACAGCAGAAAATTAATGGTGAGCACCTCTGGTCTGCAAATTCCTTTACAAAGCACTCCTGCTGCTCATAAGACCTTCTTGTTAATAGTGACTTGAAAATTCAGAGGCTTGAAAATACAGTTCAAGTTATGTATTAAAAAAAATGTTGAGCTAAAGCAAGTTTCATTTTAAGACTGTGCATACATGCTTCCTCCCCTCTGTCTCCTCCACCAAATGGAAATGACCACATCAGGTAGAAGAGTTTGTGTTGTTCCCTCTGGGAGGCTGGTCTGCTGCTGCAGAACACCGGGCCAGGTGGGAGCACTGCTTGGCTCTGTCACATCCTGAGAGAAACCTACATCTCAAGGGTGTCAGCCAGCCCAGAAAAACAGACAATGATGTGCAAGCCACATCCTCTTTCTGTTGGCTGCGAGAAGCCATTTCCATTTCTTCAGGAACTAGCATACTCTGTAGCAGTTCAAGCAGTGGTGGCCCTCCATGAAACACCCACAGGGAAAATAACAACGAGCCCTGAAACTAAAGTATCCCATGGCTTTTAGAAACTTTGATCAGCTGCCTGTAGCAGGTGTTAAAATTACCATCCAGCTCTCAAAACTGTGGAGTTTCACTTTGACTTGACCACATGAGCCTCTGCAGACTCTGCGTGATATTTCAGCCAGATTATCATCATCCAGAAGAGCATCTGAACCATGACTTGACCCTCTGCATCACAAATGTCCCCCACAGATCACAACATACTGCTCTGAGCCTGGCTGGCATCGCTAAAATGGCCATCTTCAGTCAGGATAACAAGGGCTCAGCCCTGCTGCCTGTGGTGACACATATGAACAGCTCAGGGCTGAGTGACAGCCACCTTCTCCACATTTTCCCACAGGCAGACAGTTCACAGGAGGAAATCCCAGTCCTGTATAAGGGTGAATCAGGATTTCAGTCAAAATGTTGCAAAAAGCACATTTGTCCTGCAGAGTAAGCAAATAAAGTGGCAATGATGCACCAGCAAAGAAAAGAAAGATTTTGGTGATACTGACTCCAACTTTTTAGCCTATTAAGATTTCCATTACCCTCAGGCTCATTGTTCAGCAATAAGTAAACACCAATAAATCTGAAATAACAAGTGAAACACATCACTTAAGCAAAAAAACAATTCTAGTAGATATTCTTTCCTTTAGCAGATTAGAAATTGTCAACATAGCAATATCAGGGTGATTATGAAGCTCTGAAATACATCCCATCCTCCAAAACAAGAGTCCCATGAGCCTGCTGAAATAGAAGACTCAGGTCTTGGGAGGCAGCAGGGAGGGCCCATGATGGAAATCCTGTCACTCATCCTCTTAATGCCCGTATCTGAGAGGTTCGTTTCCAGCAGTAATACCGAAGACTGAAATAAATGTGATTGTCCTTCTGATCATCAGGAGTGCAATCCACACACACATTTGTGTCTACGTTGTGTTGTTAAGTACTTCTACTCCATTTCATGTGTATGAAAATCATGTCTTTAAGTACTACAAAAATCATTTTCCCAATAGAAGAAAGATTATCTTTCTTACCACTGTCTGTGTTAAAATATCTTGTGGACCTGTGAGCAGATCCAAATTCTTCTTTTCTTATTAAACTGTGGAAGGTTTATTGTACATTTTCATAAGTAATGATTTTAATGTTTCCATTTTCCTTTCTTAAACAGGCAACCTCTCTACTGCTTCTCCACTTTCTCTGAGCTCTTTGTTTATATTCTACTTCCATTACCAGAATTATTCTTACATTTTTCCATGCCCTATTCTGAACAAACATTTACACTGACTTTGAATGACTCTTTTTAAATATAAAGGGAAACAACAAAGCAAGAAGGAACAAGCATAACAAGCATAACATCTCTGTGAGAGAAAACGTGGCTGCTACCTCCATGCTGATAGCAGCCTTGGAAGGAAACTCTTTGCCAGCCCTGAGCATGCCTGGCCACAGGACCATCCTAAAAATGCAGGGATACATCAAAGAGAAAGTAGAGCAGTATGAATCATACAGCCATACTTGCCACGGTTCGCAAAAGTAAATTACCTATTCACTCATGAGGTTTTAATCTAGTTAAATAGTGATTAATACTCTTCTACTTGGCTCCTGTCTGCCCATTTGGGATGTGGCGCTCCTTTCGCTTTCTCTTTCAGCCCAACATTGCCTGAAAAGGGACTGATGGCCTTGTGAGAGCAGGTGGGCCAGGAGTATTGTCTTGGCTGTCTTGGAAGAAGCGGTAGGGAAGTGACACTGCACCACAGAGCAGGAAAAGCAAGCACATCTGAACACATCTGATCACCAGAAAGGTGTCCACAGCCCTGGGGACAAACTGTACAAGCGGTACAAGGGGTTAGATTGACTCTGGGAGAGTTTGTTGTTAGAGGTCAGTAGCTTGTGGTTACTGTGACTCACACGTACAGTATCAGGAGTTCTTTTCTCATGTCTCCAGGAAGCGTCAGAGCCCAAGCCTGGCAGTTGAGCACTGATGAGCCTGTGATTCTTCACTCACAGTGCACATCAACTGCCAGTTTTGCCATTGTAGAAAGGACCTGTCTGTCCAAGGAACTCACAGGAAACTTTTTTCATTCCAGATGAGGACAAGGAAGACTGTCTTCAAAGACCTTCTCTCCGCAACATCATTCCATTTGCAGCAGGTAGGAGTTGCGTATGGAGAATATATCTTCCAGTCTCCCTTCCCCTAGCAGCCTGTCATGATATATGGAGACCCCAGAAATCAACAGAAAGGAAGAGCTGAAATTTTTCCCTCTCCTCAACTTTCACAGTCTTCCTGCCTTAAAACAAATATCCCACTGTACATTTACTGGGTCCTAATGCATTGAGCACAAAATCAGACACCACCTCCCTTTCCTTTCTTCTGCTGCTGGTTTACTATTTGTTCATAAATATTCTCTTATCATTTTATTAGTTTGCCTATGGATAATCTGTAACGAGAAGGGAAAGTTTCACTTTTGTATATATGTTCTCCAGCTTTTTCCAAATAATTAATTTGCAAAGTCTGTAGATGTATTGGGCCTGTTCCACAGATGGTCTTTTAGAAACTTTATTACTATCCATGAAAAACAAGAAAAGAATCTGCTTGGAGGTCCCAACATGGATTTGCAGGCCAGGGGGCAGAAAAAAAATGAAATGTTTTTATTTGAAATCTGAATATATTCATTCTGTAAATCATTGCCTGACAATAAACCCATACTCTCTGAGTTGCTTTTTACTGTACACATTTTACAGCCTAATTTCCAGAGAGAAGACCTCTGAGTAAAAATATCTTGTGATGAAATTTCTTGACATAGTTTATGTTTTCTATGTGCTATTTTCAGTTTTACCCAAAACCAAAAACAGTGCTAAAATTGTGACAGTTCTGTATCTTATAGATCTGGTTTTAGTTGCATATTGCATCCTTTTGTGTTGGTAAAATATGATTTACAAATATCTAGGTATTCATTCTACTGAAGTTGTCTTACAAGGCAGCCTTTTAACTGAACTACTGACATGTAATCCCACTCACACATTATAGTAAAGGAGCAAAACTGTTTTTTGAACCCTGGGTAAGTGTCTCATCTCTTCTGTGGAAATGAAGATGAATATTGCATTTATGGCAAGGCATGTCAAGCTCTCTGTGGAATTCATTATGCTCTCCGCACCAAATGTTCTACCAGCAGGTCTACCTCATGCATAATTAGAAAAGAATTCAACTAATTCTGGAAAGAATGACTGTCCCTTAACTCATCAGGTTAGAAAGCTGGAAGCCCTAGAATAAAAAAGAAATTAGTGTAATATTCTGCCAAAGAGAAAAAAAAAATCATTTTCTTTGCCTTCTTGCTGTGAGAACAATTATTTTATATGTAAGATGCAGCTCTTTATTTCCTCTTCAAATAGGCAACCTCATTCTTGATCACTCCTGCCAGCAGACACAGGAGACTAGCAATGGTCATGTGAGGCCCACAGCACAACCTTTGGATAGCTGGAGGGGTAGTGGTTGCTTAGAAATGCGCTCTCTGGTCCTGAACAGACCATATTTCTGAGTCCATGGAGAAAGTTCTACCCTGTGTGTACCCAGTCTGAGGACCAGTGCAAGAGGTCTTGGCTTGTCCTCTTCAACAATGCCTGAAAATACTGATAGCAAAGAGCATTACTGGTGAATTAGGCTCAATAACTTCATGAGTCTTTTCCTTTCCCATGTTCTTACATGGGACAAGACTGCTGAAGATAATAGCGAGACCTCTGTGACCAACTTGAGCTGTGAGCGAATCCAAATTTGTTCCTGGATAATCAATACTGGGATTCTTTTTCTGAGCTGATTAACTCTAGTATATGTTCATGATTTCAGCATTTTGGACTCAATTTTTGCAATATCACTATGTCTCATTTAACCACTCTCCACTTCTAACAGGCTTCCAACAATGAGGATTACACTTTTCGCATCTTTCTTTCATCCTCATTGTAATGTCTTTCCCAAGTTTCCAGCTGCATCAAATTCCTTCCTTATTATCAGAAAATGAGAAAATAAGCACTGATCTCTTCTTGTTCCTAAGACTCCTGAAAACTCGTTCCTCTCTGCAAGTTGGAGTTCACCTTGTTTTATATAAAAAGAAGTAAAGATCTGGCATGATATTGTCTATGAAGAGCCTTCAGACAACTCAGTCTTCATCTTCAAATTGTAAACATCTGCATTAACACAGCTGACATGCAAGGCTTAAGGTCCACCTAAAAGTTTATTTTAAAGTTTTTCTTAATGAATCATTTTTCTTCCCTTGTAAGCAAAAGTCTTGATTGCTGGCTTAGATATTGGAGATTCCCATGAAAGGAAGGGTTACTTTACCTGTATTTTAAAAGGTCAATAAAGGCACTGAGATACCTTTTTTCATGTTTGCTAAAAATATTAATAATTGTACTTTGAGTGTGTGTATACCTCTGTCTGTCTCATTGGGGCCAGATGTCTGCTTGTTTCGTTTTTCTTAACACTATTCACCTCTGCAACTTCACTGCTAGAAGGCAGCACTCATATAATTTTGTCTTCAAGGGGGAGGACTTTCCAATGTAACATCACTAATGGAAACTGATCAATATAGGAGACGGAGCTCTGACTTTTTAGTTCATCCTGGTGAGCCGAGACTTCTGTTTATGTGGCTGAGAAGTGTCCTACTTTTTGTACTGGCCAGGAATAGATGTAGGGAAAGCACAGAAGATCTAGGCTACATATCACATAGTGATTCATTCCATTTACACTCAGCTAGTTTCTGAGAAGCAGTAGTTCCGTATTTCCTGAGATAGAGATTGCACATAGACAATCACTTTGAAGAGTCACTGATTGGCCTATCCTTAATTAATTTGTCTCATCCCTTAGAGAATTCATTAGTATTTTTGGTCTCTATGAGGCCCAGCAGCCAGGAATCACCTATCTTCCTTCATTGTTTTTTTAACTATTGCCTCACACCGACACTGGTACTTGTATGACTATATTGCAAAAAAAATCATTTCTTCATGTTCTCTGCCAGCTTCAGCATTTCACAGAGGTCTGTCAGATTGCAACTCTGCTGTTCGTTTAACATCTCCCCTTCTAGAGAAGCCTCCCATCATCTTTATCGCCCTTCTCTCTATGTTTACTAAATTACCTGTTTTATTTCTAAGATGCATAAAATTTTGAGTCCTGGATAAGTACTTTTGTTGCAATATTAAAAATAAGAACATACTTCCTCTACTGTACTCACTAGATCTTTCATTCCACCTTTTAGCTGATCAGTCTCTCTTGATGATTTTAGTAATTTTTTGTCTCATTCTCGTTTTCCGTGAAGATGCTTCCCTTACGTTTTCCTTCCCACTTATCTTATGATGGGAGTGAGGGAGATGAATGACATTGTCTGCTCTTCAGGCCTGCAACAGAAACAGTATGCCAAAATATAAATAAAGGTACAATAAAATCAAAACATAATATTAAAAGGCTTAGGCAACTGTGATCATTAAAATATCTACGTTGTGGAGGTAAATATGATGACCTCTTCATATTTTGCATAGTGAATAGGACCATTTCTGTACTTAACACATTTTAAATCACGCTGTATAGTATCCTTTGTGGCAAAATGTAATGGACAAGGTACATAAAATATAATGAAGTTGAGAAGTTCCCGCTGAACTAACAATATATTCTTCTGGAAGGAGACATTGACTAAATCATGGACAGTTTTTGATACCAAATTAAAGTTTTTATAAGAGCTTTGCCACATTTCTCTGCGTTCTTCAGCCATAACCTTTAAAAAAAAAGTATTTCCAATTGTAAATAGTTCTCTAAACTTCCAAGGCATTAGCAAGTGAATGTGTCTCTTGCAACGATTAGCTAGCATAATGAATGCAAACTAAAGAGTACGTTTCTCATCAAGAAGTAATAATTTTATGTAGTTTTTTTGAGTGACAATAGCGATTTCTGTTTTGGGAGCAGCTGTCAACATATGTGAACATATATTTCTTCAAAGACTAATAAAGTTAATTCAGAGTCAGGCAGAGATTTTTACAACAGAAAGTACATAGATTTCGATAAAGGAAATTCCCCTCGATTTTGTCAAAGGTAAAAATGCAAGATATGAACAAAAGGGTTTCTGGCTACAGTATTGTATAACAAACACCAATGACTGGAGATAGAAGGTATGGTCTTATAAACCCTTCACAGAAAAGACAAGGCAGCAGAACTAACTTCTGCCTTAGAGTTTGCCATTGAATCGTTCAGAACTTAAGCAAATCACTTTGGACAAGATCTCATGAAGTATCAGATCCTTTAATTTGTTTCATTTTTCTTTTTTGCAACATCAGGGATTTTATATTTTAAAATGCAGTTTCTAGAGAGCTTTCTTAAAGCTGTAGATTCTCTGAAAATCTGCAAAGTTCTTCCTAAGACCTTAATCAAGCAAACACCTTTAGCATATGTGTAAATAAGAAATTACTTTTTTCCAATGGCTGACTCAAACTGCCCAAGCCACAATTATTCTGCTTCAGGGCCTAGAGTAGCCATGGGTTGCCCTAGATGCAGCTTTCCACCTCCCTCTTACCTCCTCTTTTTTGTCTTGAACCCTCCCATGCCAAAAATGTCTCGTAGCTCTCACCCAACTTGGAAACTTTGGGTTGCCATTTGGGATTTGGTCAGCTCTTACTTTCTTTAATGTTAGTGGTAGGATTTTTGTGCTTCCTTTCTCTCAGAGGTTCAGTTAGTGTTTGGAAAGATTTTTGAGGTCCAAAGATCAAAAATAGACAACAATGCAAAGGCATATCAGATGGTTACAGCATCAGAATATAATTATTCATCTTGAAATTTAGCTATAAAGAAGCATGATAAAGAGAGAGGGTACACATTTACATGAAATCTATCCCCATCCAATTTTTTAGTTCAGATTATATTAACCTCTTCCTGTTCCTGAGTCCTCCTTCCTCCCATGCAACAGCCTCAAGCCAAATTCTTCTGCCCATGCAAAGGACTTTTCTATTGCTGCCTTTCCAGTTAAGACTGTTCTCATTCATTTTCTTATTCTTTGCTTTTTTGTGAAAAGAAACAAGCCCTTTGCACTGAGGGCACCCAGGGAGGTAGCAGTTAAAACTCGATGCAACAATCTATTTCTCTATTGTATCAGATCAAAACCCATCTCTCATTGAAGAATCGGGTTTGCAGCCTCTAGTCACCATGGAGATTAATTGCTGAAAGCATGACAAAGACTCACACAAGGTTTTAGCAACAGCCATGATTAATCCTGCTTTTCATCACCCCTGGCTTCACCTACCTTGCTGCAGTTTGATTCACAGACAATATTCTGCACAAGTGAACAGCCACCTACCTACTACCACAATAACTGCACCTCTTCTGTGTCTGAGGAGACATTTCCAAACCCCTTTTGCAATAAAAGCAGAAGCATCAACTTGAAGAAAAAAGCACTATTCCTATCCAGCTGTAGTCCTGGAAGACTCAGAGCTGATTCTTGCTATCAGTGTGTCTTTCCTTATGCACAATTAAAAAAAAAATAAATAAAAGAAACAGAAGACCTAATTAATGGGATTCTAATCCAGATCAAAAGCGAATCACAAACTACAGCTGGTGAAAGTTTTTCTGTTTCACATATAAACATAAATAGAAAATGACGACAGTCTGTCAACATCTTATTTTTTGGTATTCTTCCCCAAGTGCTAGGGCCGGCTGTCTTGTGTGTGTGCACATTGTGTGTTTTTATACAAATATATGAAACAGTACTTTTCAACAAAATTGTTCTCTTTCTTTGGAAACTGGCTTAGATCATAATGGACAGCTCTTAATACAGCTCAAGAAGAGGAGGTCTCTGATGGCCTCCCAGGCAGCTCTGAGATAGCTGAAGTTAAAACAAAAGGCTTTATTTATGTCTTGTGGATGAGATCCAGAGTCCAGGCACTTGTTTTGCCTCCCACCTTCCAGCTCTCACAGTTTGAGCCCCTGGCCCACCCCACACTTCAAGCTTGCTCCTGCTGAGAGCAGCTTGTAGTATCCCATCTCTACAATGTCCTCTGAGAGACCTGGTCAATCCAACCATGATTTCCAGCCTGTATCTGAGATCAAGGTTCCACTTGTCCATGTAGACAGCCAACAGAGCAAGGATCACAATCTGCCTCCTATATTACCTGCTTTGAGAGACAGTTGGGGGATAATTTCACACTTGCACTTGTATCTTGGCTCCTGTTATGTCTCCACCTGTGCTGACTGTAGTAAACAAAGTCGTTTCTAGCCCAGTAAGGTGCCCCTCTCCTCACTCTTCTTGGCATCAGCTGCCACGATGACATCCTTCAAATCCTTCCTGACTTGTTGCATTTGCTCCCCCGCTCTATTTCTCTCTGGGTAACTGTTAAGATTCTCCAAAACTGTTGGGTGAGGAGCCATCCTCTTACCACAACCAGCTGGTGCTAGTGCTGCATGGTCTGCAAAGCTCCCTGAACCTCCCCAGGTTGCTGTCAGCCCCTCTGCACCACAACACAGACTTGTTCACAGCAATACAAAAGAAAGAGATATGCACATGTGGCCTGTATGGCACCTCTGCACACAGTTGTAGGGCCCTGGAACACGATTTGGGAGACACCCTGGTGCAAGGCATGAAAAGAGCCTCCTGCCTCAGTCACTGACAGGTCCCAGCATGAAAGGAGCTCCTGCCTCCCTTGTGGCATGGGAGACCCACAGCTGCCTCATGGCAGGTCAGGGAACCTGCTGTCCTCTCACAGCGTGCAGCTGTGGTGCCCATCACCCACCCCAGTTTCCAGGACAGTGTAGGCAGGTCACCTTCTCCTCAGCCCCAACACCCTCCAGACATCACCTTACAATATGAACGTTGCAAAAGAAAGAGCCAACTTTTTCCATAACAAAATGTAAAAGTATGTAAGATTGACTTAGAAGCTGTGAGACATAACTGAAAATAAATTAGGGGTGTTTTCATTTGCTCTCTGGATTTTCAGCATTCCAGGTTGTCTAAGATTTCTGTGGAAAGAGCAAGGATTAGAAACCATTTTTTCCCCTGTACAGCTGAGGTTGTCATATAAATGTGGTTCAAGGAGCTGAAACTCTAGGAAAACCATAACAAGCATCCCTAGATTTACATTAAATTTATGAATGTCACCAACACTCTTTGTATTCGTGAAAAACTTGGTGAGTAATAAATAAAGATGGAGCCAAGACTACAATGAGACCTGAGAAATCCAGGTTTTTACCTTTAATTTGCCAGAGGATTTCTGTATCACCTCAAGAAGCTGGATCCTGCTTAGTTTCACTGAAAACATTAGTCCACTTAGTTTGTCAAAGGTCAGGAGGAGGGTGCTCAGCATCTTGTGGGACAGAGAACCTCAGTGTTTTGGTGCCCTATATGTAAATCTTGGCTGTAGTTACTACTCTGTCCTTCTGGTCTCCAGTGAGCAGGGTGTCCTCTGCAGCAGAGATTTTTCTCCATGAACTTAACATGTATTCAAAAAACACTTGCTAATTATTAGCTGTAATTAATCCTCTGCATTGACTTCCACACCATCATTATTCTGAAGGGGTAAGGTTTTGGCGCATAGAAAAATTGCATACGTTGAAAAAACACCAAATACTGACATTTGTAGATGACTCTGCCACCAGTATATATTTTAGGGACTGTGTGAGGACAGTGTACCTGAAGAATCCCACATGCAGCAAAGCAGGCACTGATACAAAACTGAAAAAAAAAACCCATGATTTGCTAATTTACAACTAGTAATTAAAAGAGCCTGTTAAGGAGCCAAGCTTCCCCAGCATGTGTTTAACATTACTTCTGAGAAGGTCATTGCTGGCTTCTCGGGGAAAGCAGTTCCGGAGAGGGTACAGTAAGTGCACAGAGTTTAAATGAGCAGCCCCAGCGCAGACATTTCACAGTCTTCAGGGATGCACAAACAATTCTGCCTCGGCAGTGCAGAAACAATGCCCTGTATTCACAAAGACTACAGGAACTTCAATATTGTGTGGAGGGGAGGTGGGGGTGAGGAAAGTCTTGAAATGCGGATAAATTGGTATTCACCAAGTGCCATTCCTTAATTTACAACAGTCTTTAACTTTGGAGGCAATTGCCAAGGTGCTCATAAAAAGAGAAATGATGAATATTCAGGATGTCTTCTGAATCCATTAGGCAATTGAGGATGAGGTCTCCATATGTATAACTTCGGCTGTTTTCACATGCTGGTAGAGAGAGTGCCAAGATGGCATCAGGAAGAAAAATGGCTTCTTAAGTTGCCAACAGGGAGAGAGGAAAGGAAAAAAAAAAGTATATATCAAGTGCATGGAAATGAAAATTTGTTTAAGTACAGTAATTCAATCTAAATGTGCACTGCATGCCACGCGTGAACCTGGCTCTCAGAGCTATCTGGCATGGCCAGGCCTGTGGACAGGCGTGCGCAGGATCACTGTCAAGTTAAAAGCAGCCAACAAATGGTTTTCTTTTTCCACACCACACCTTCCAAGGGTCTCAGAGAGCCTGGCCTCAGGACAAGGAAAGGCTCAGGCTAGACCAAGAAGAGGAAAAGCTCAGCCTACTAAGGCTCAGAGAAACAGTAAGCATCTGGCTCTGAGTGAGGAGTAAGTCGGTGACAGAACAGGCTTTCTCCTTCACCCTCTCCCCCACCTCTATGTTCTTTTTCTTGAGAATGCTTACACCAACATCCTATATAAGGTAGATGAGGTGCTTACAATCGCAGTTAGTAACTGATGAAGAAAACATGTTGCCCAGCTCTCACATCCCAGAAAATAATGTCTCCTGGATGCTGTGAATCATGGAGAATCACAGGCCATTAATCACCAAAGGGTGGAAGAGACGAGTTTAAAGTCATGTGCACAAAACACAGCCATTAGCAGGGGTATCTCAGACTTGGCATGATTCATTTTGCTTTCTCAGGGAGGAGTCGCAAGGGTTAGAAGAATAAATAACGTCACAGCCTACTGAGTTCAGCTGTTAGCAAGGCCAAGTCTGCCATTGAGGAGAGGCAACTTTGGTCACAGAAAATGCATATTGTCACAGCAGGTGTGTGGCTGTGTAACAGTGACACTCCTCTGGTGCCAGAGTCAGTGTAAGGGTACTATTTTTGGGGTTTTCAGGATCTTGATTTGGTAACAACTCAGGTGCACAGCCTGTTTCTGGAACCACTCTGGGTGCTTGTGTAATGGGGCATCCCAAATGACACTTTCTAGAAGGAAGGGGCTATCCCCTGCAAGACTGTATTGCCTATGAGCAAGGGGCAGATGTTAGTTACGGGCCTTTCCAGCCATGACTGTAAAGTGTGGTGGGCACAGTGGAGACGCATGGAGAGGTCTCCCTGGGAAATTTTTTTATGAATTTTAATATTCTTTCTTGCCACACTTCAGGCAAATTAGAAGTCAGCAGAGGATGACCAGATAGTTCATGAGGCTCTGCCACAGACACTAGGTTATCCCAGCTCAGGGAACTTCAAGTGTGTGATTTACCTCTCTCCTACTCCTAAGCATGGGCATGGGGAGGAGGATGTACTTCACACTTGAAAGATGCACTACCTGCCTATTACGAATTATTAGACTACAGTCATGGTTAGTTTAGTGGCTTGCATAACTGTTGGTGTTGTTTCTTGGTATTTCCACATCAGTCTTCCATTCACTTTAAATAAAAAATGCCAAAGCTCCTGGAGCAGAACAAGCAGTTGACTTAGTAAAGACAAATAGAATTCTTCAGACTTAGAGATTATCTAGTCATGGAGTTTTAATATAGTTAGGTTCAGAATTGAGTTTTCCGTTCTTTGCAATTATTTACAGAAGACTTTATGTTCACACAGCTCTACTTTCTAGCATTCTTCTTTCTTTTCAGAACTGTTTTTTCTGACCAATCACATTAATTTGCATATGGAGCTAGTCACCACTTCTAATCAGGCTGTTCCTAATCTGTAATGAAATGAGTGAAACACAACACATGGGAGAGAGTATTTCCGTCATTAATCCCCAGCATTTGCGTTCACACACGAGTACCTTGCCCACATGTAAACATGGCTATTTGCAAGAAGAACAATGAGAACTTGGCAATAGGCTGAGCAACCCTCCATTTGAGTGTTTGCAGGAAGCTGTCAAAAAGGAGGAGAGTGGAAGAAACATGCTGAGTCCAGAACGTTTCATAGAATTGTTGCATGGACATGATCCACAATTGTCTTTCCTCTCTATGCGCTCAGCTGCAACCACCAGGAGCACACAGGGGCATGAGCAACACGAGCATGTGCTTTTCCCATTGCACCCAAGGTTAATATGAATAATGTTCCACACTCTGTTGTTGTGGAAATACCGGCTATCATCCCACAAAAGCAAGCCAAAGAATTATAGCTACACATTAATAAGACAGGACCAAGCAAATCATCTCAAAGATGGCAGACCACCACCACTGCAGTGAGTAATGGGATAAAATAACTCCAAACGAACTTTCCCCAATCTACTGTCAGCAATCAATCCTGTATGCAGGACTCTGAGGAGTTCAGCAGCACAGCACACTCTGGGCTCGCAGCAGCAAAGGCCGCGCTGAGGTATATACTTCAGGCAGTGAGCTGCAGTCTGTCAGTGGTGTGATTAACCATGGTCTGAAAAGGTAGCCAGCAGAGTCTGCATTGCAGACCACAACTAAGAGTCTCTTTCACAGTTCATTGCATTGCAATGAAAATTAATTTTCCTTCATCATTTTATTCTTGTGGAAATAAAAATAGAAATAAAAAAAAAGGAGAGACTTAATAGAAGGGAAAACCCATAGGGCATTTAATGAAGGAGCTCTCTGACAGAGTTTCTAAAGATGGAAGTCTTGTCTGTCATCTCAGCTCCTAAGTGATACTAGTGGTGGGACTCTTGGAAAAATTAGTACAAATTGCATTGCAGAAAACACTGCTGCAGAAATGTTTCTGCATAGTATTATAGTTGTGACGAAGACCAGTGGGCTTTGAAGTCTTCAGTCCCTGAACTTAACAGGTGGATTCCCCACTAACCACTGTCCTGCTTCCAGATCTTGCACTTACAACATCGTGTGCAGGTACTTATGCTACCAAAAAATCATGGCAGCTTTTCCAGAACTGTCTATACCCAGAATGATTTGGTACATATTATGATGACTTTCCCAGGCCTTTCTTCTCAAGGTAAAAGGAAAAGCATCAGTCAGAAACAGAACCTCTGTATGATTTTTCCTTACTATGAATACAAGGTTCATGTGTTTTCTTCTTTTTTCCATCAAGAAAAGTACCATTTTATATGAGTTGTTTTTTATTGCAGATGTTGGATGTTGCCAGTTAGGACCAGACTATTATCCTATTGCTTATGTATTCTTTAGCATTTATTGTCACAGTTCAGGACATTTCCAGCTCCAGTTCTATGAATTCATTTGTCATAGTTACCTACAATCAAATGCAATGAAAAGGCTGAGATCATTTACAGATTATCAACGCTGATGCTAGTGTCCATAATTTTTATTATTCTAAAATGGAAGATTCAGGTGTGGATATTTGTAGGAAGGTGAGTGCAGCAGTCTGAGATGAGCAGAATGAGAGGATTGAAGTTCTCTGCATTTCCAATCAACACTAACTGGAACAATGGAGACTTTCCACATAGTCATGTCAAAGTGCTTCAACAGTGATCACTTCTCAGGAAAAGTTAGTGGTTTATGCCTCATGATCCTCCATGCCCATTCCCTTTTCCATGCCTTGGTTGTTTTTACGCTTAAGTAGAAAAACATTATAGAGTCAACTGGAGAGAACCATCCAAGCTGTTTTGCATGGATGAAGAGATGAATGTGACGCTGCTGGGGCTTGAATCTCTGGATTTAACGAGTTCAGTTTAGAACAAGCTATGCTTATTAAATGACAAAAAGTCATCTATTCAAATGCAACAAGCTCAAACTTTTTCTTTCTTCTAACAGCAGAACTTCATTCACTTCAATAGAATTGCATTTGGTTTACACAGGTGTGAGAGGGAAATCAAGTAGCATATAGAAATGTTTTCTTTTGAAATATTTTTGGAGAAGAGGGGTAAAAGACCTGCATTTAGACCAATGCAAACATTTTCATGGAAATTTTCATTAGGGTTAAAATTTTCTGGACAACTGGAAATTATTTTTTTACCCCCTGTAAAATAGTTTGATTTTCAGAAATCCCACATTTAAAAGGAAACCTAAATATTTTCCCAAAAATTTTAATTGTATTTTTAAAGCTTTGAGTTCCCATATTTTATCAAAAACTGTAGTCATTTGTCAAAATAGCTTAGAAAAGCTAACTTCTTTTGTTTCAAAATTTCCCATATTGGCTTTTTTTAAACAACTTTTTAGAGTATGAATATGAAACCAATAAAAAACTGTCACAACTGAGCCTAACAAGCTAATTGTGGAGGTTAACTTATATGAAACCTGGGATGAACATGAGTTATTTAATCCATAGTTTTCAGATGTTTCTGCTGACATACTTCACAGAGGGGCAATTGAAGGGCAAGGGGAAGGTTTTCCTGGATTTAGAGTTTAAAAAATTAACATCAAATAAAAAGGAAATAAAAGGAGAATGGAGGTAGATGGAGTGAAAACAAAAAGGGAATTCAAACAATAGCCATGTCTGTGCAGTCTGAGCCCCCTCAAGATAGTGATGTCCTTAGTATGGCATACTCAAGAATCTTCTATTCCATGGGTTCCAAAAGTGGGACACGTAGCCTGATGTGGGATGAGATCATAGCAAGTGAGCCACAGCCAGGCCATAGCCACACGTGCAATCATAAAATTCTCTGTTCTGCAGCTGAAAGTTTGATATTCAGGTATGTGGCTGCCCATAAGAAATTCCCAGGAACCCAGTGCTCACTTCGTCCAAAACAATTGGAAACTTCTGATTTAGCTGCTGTGTATATCTAGGCACTATAACAGAGATCCTCTGAAACTGAGTAAACTGGGCAATAGTTAAGGCTATGTCTCTTTCTCATTTTTCACTGCAACAAATAATCTGAACAGATGCCTCCATTTAAGCAGTGATTCAACGCAGCAAAGCTTCATTCACCCAATAGTAATGCCATTGCTTTATAACACAGAGGAATAAAGAGTGAAACTTAGAAAATAAAGAATAAATCTCTGAATGGAGGCCTGAAGGTCTGGTTTTCAAAACCATTTCTTCTAAATGTAAGAGAGCTGAGTCATTTCTCTAGAAAAATCAGAAGAATTAATTATGATAGAACAAGAAAGCATAGTTGCAGAAAGACAACAGAGGGCGTAGTCTGAAGAGGGGTCAACCCTGCAAGATTTTAAGAGTATGGTTCATGAAAAAAGACAAGAGGAAGAGGGTGTCTGTACCTAAGTCTCAACCTAAGACCAAGTGGCTCCACTACAATCCTACTTGTACTTGGTATTGCTACCCAGCATTGGCCACGATATGCAGGCACACTGCCAGCTATCAGCAAATAATGCTGGATGACTGTGGTGGGGTCCAAAGCTACACCAGAATACCTGGATGTATCTGGAAGTAAAGAGAGGTGACCGAATTTGTTGCACAACTCTTCCCCTGTTCATGCCAGGTTGGGGGTAACTAGAATTTAAGTGATCTCACAAGCTCCAGGCTAGGTGAATATGAGAGGAACAAGAATGGGTAGAAACCATTTGGACAAGAGTTAAAAATAAACTGGACAGAGTGCATTTGCTGTGTTGTATACCCAACAAATAATTTTTAATAATGTTAAGATTTATAACATGCTATAATATGCCTGAAAATTTTGTAACATCATCCCAAGAGGCAAGCTATGACTGCTTCGCTTGCATTAGATTGACCATAGCAAAACGCACTGAAATCATCATTTATGTTTTTTTTTAAAAAAAAAAAAAGGAAAAGAAGGTATGGGGAAGAAACTGAAAAGAGAAGAGAGGAAATGATAGTCATCATGCTGTATCTGTCCCAGAAGAACGAAAATCCAGAAGCTGCGTTCTTTCAGGAAAAAGAACCAGGAAGGAAGTTTTCAGCAAAATAAAGACAGCAAAGGGGAGGTCAGGGGCTTCCCCCTGAGCAAAAGAGGGAGAATTTCTTTCATGGAGTTGCTTTCTGAGTCTAACAGGAAGAGACTTAAGAGGTTACATCTGCTAGGGTTCCCCAAGAGATCACTGAGAGCTGACTTGACTGCCCCTCAGCCATCTACACAAGAAGACATGTTTCCCCTATCAGACAAAAGTATAACATGGTCTAGTGACTACAAGATGAAACTAGCAGAATTAAGGCATACCAATTAGAACAACGAGTGCTTTCAGTGACCTCCCTAGACATATGGCAGATTCTCCCATTATGTGAGGCCTCTGAATCAAGGCAATGTATTTTGAAAGATACATTTTAACTTAATCTAAGGGTATAAATTTTAATGCAGGCTTTGTTAAATTAAAGATCCTGGCCTTTATTTAACAGGAATTAAAATTAGATAACCATAATATAATTGTTTTTTCTGCCTTAAAATCTATGGAATTGCAGAGGAGCAAATCTTGTGTTGTCCTTTTGCAAAAGTTGTTATAACAATCCTTTCACAAGAATATTTTACAGCATTTTATGAAACATTAATAACGCCAGATAAGTGTCTTCAAATCATATAACTGGGTGAAAGTCCAAGACTCCCAAAGCAATGTCTGCTTCTGTGAACTATTGATGTAATTCAGGAGCATTCAGTTTGCAGGATCACAAAACCTTTCTAACATAACAACCAGTAAGCAACATCAAATTGTTCTGTTTATTATTCTAGTCTCCTGAAATAAGCAGGAAAGAGAAATTCAAGAAATGTAACAGAAATAATTGGGAACAAGGGAAAAGAAATTTTAAAATTGAGCCTTTTTAGTAGAAAGAAGACAGGGCTAAGTTCTCCTCATTTGTAATCCAAGAACTGAAAGTCTTGCAACATACAGGAGACACAAGAGTATCAAAACTATTCAAGGAAAATGTACTTTCACTGCAAAGTCCATCACCAGACCTTGTCTCTGTGGCCAGAAGACTCTCAGAGTTCAGTGGAACTATCAGCTAATCTTTGTTTCCCTTCAAATCCCATTTGTGTGAACTCTCCAGTTTGTATATACGTATCCTGATCATGCAAATCTATAAACCTGTGACAACAGCTGGTGGAACAAGGTGTGCACATTCAATGGAGTTCTGCCCTCCTTTGTCCCACAGAAGTCCTGTGGCTCTGCTTGCCTTGGTCTCCCTTCTACAGGCCAAACTAGGTTCATGTTACAAAAATATTTCAGTGATCCACTACAAATCTTTAGATTTGAAAAAATATATGTAATTTTTGCTTTAGATCATATCATCTACTTAGTGTAACACAAACTTGAGACTGATCACTGCCTCAGTCATTCCACAGAGCCAAGGATAAGATGCAGAGGACTCTTCCTTCAAAGTCAGATGCCATCATCTTAACAGAAATGAATTGCTGATCTGAACATCCCTTTCCAGAGGGCTATGGGAATTCTGAAACAAACTTCAAACAGCAAACCAAGAGCCCTCGAAGTATATCCAAAAATCTTTCAAAACTAAGGAATATATGATTGGATCAAAAACAGTTCTAACCTTGCAGGCAACACCTAGGACTTCCTGTGTTTCTGGGCATCAATTATTCACAGACAGAAACGCACTGGCAACAATACTCCTATGTAATGGCTTTTCCACAATTACCCGACATGAGTCTCTTTGCACCTTTTTCTTAGATCCTCTGGTTTTGGCTATGGCCAGTAATGGGACACAAATCATCAGGTGGTCTGATTTTCACATTCATAGCTTCCATTTTCCCTGTTCTCTGGCTTTAGGTTTGGAGGGATACTATGTCCTTCCTCCTGGCTGTTTTGAAACGGCCTGCAGGGTGCAGATGTTGCTGCATATGTTATCATCATTTATGCAATTAGAGTCATCATTCTGCACTTAGATGGCAAGCAAGAAAATGACCTAACAGCCAAGATAGCTGGAAGAATACCTAGTAGATTATAGATTATACAGTGTCAGAGACAAAAGCAGTACCCATCTGAGGTAAGTTTTTAACACCTTTAAAGTGTGATAAATTATAAGAAAAACAATAGAAAATGTAGGATAAAGTGTGGGCTCATTGTACTTCAAGTTTTCTACCATACGAGGACCAAAGGAGAGGGGAAGAGGGGATGGATCATGCGTTTTATTGCTTGGCTGCATTGTCAAAATTGGGTTGGTTTAAAATATTTATGACATGAGAGAAAGAAAATCTGTGAATTACTCAGAATATAATGTATATGCTGTTAATATGCTTCACATTTTTTTTGGTTGGGGACAGCCAAGTGGGGAATTGAGGATAACTTGTTTACTGCCAAACAGCTCTCCTTAGTACCTAGTTTTGTTATGTATTAAAAATAGTGGCTGGGGCCAAGAATGCTGAGGCTGGAATTGAAGATGAGAATACACAATAACTTTAAGTAATGGCAGAGAGATTTAAATAACACACATCAGCAGAAAAGAATGGGGAAACCTACAGTACACTGACTTCATTGATACCCCATTTATCAGCAATTACTGACTCCATTAAAGGCAGAGTTTACAGCAGACAGAGAAACAGAGCCTAAAATATGTCCCAACAGATGAACGGAGCGTGTCTGTGATGCCGTATTTCAAAGGCATCTGCAACTTTGTTATCATTGTACATGGAGTCAGAAAGACAGTGAAAAACACTGGAGTAAGGGCCAGCAAATGATTTACTTGACCCTGCATTGGCAGAACTGACAGCAAAAACCTCATTAATTCCTCAGGTCATTCTGGAAGACATTAATTTGGTTTGGACTCGGGATGAGGGGAGATTTTCCAGACATACACCAGGAATTATGAAATCTCTATAGCCAGAGGAAAGTATGTCCAAATCACTTTCCGCATAAATCAAGCTGACTTTCTGAAGAAGGATAATATACCTAATCGGGGAGTTATGGAACTTCTTGTACTTATTAGACAGAAAATAAAATAGTATTTTATTTGATAATCAGCTTGGGGAAGATATTTTTTTCTCTCTTTCTTTTACTGCTGACTTCTCGTGACAGAGATGATTTGGAAAAAAACATGACACGTGGATAATAACGACTTCTGTGATACTATTTTTTTGTTCGTGTGGATATATATAAGGTTGATATATGTTTATAATTTTAGTCAGCCCACTGTATTTACACATCTTTGGCCTTTTAACTCTGTGTTACAGAATGCCAAGTACCATCAGCTTCCCTCTCTGATCCTCTTTAACTCTTACTTATCCTCAGCCAAAAGCATTAGGATAAACAGGAGCGCAAGTAGAGCAGAGCTTCTCCTGGGGAGGCAGCCTTCAGCACATGCTTCTGCTCCTGCACGGTCCCTCATCCAGCCCAGATCTCATCAGCATTGATGATGAGACCCTCGTCTCAGCAAGGACTGATTAACAGGGGGTCCAACCTGTAGGACTCAGAGTAGAAATGTAGTTTGGGGTGAACAGGAGCCCCCCTGAGTAGGGGAACTGCAAATGACAGACTGAGGTCCCAGCTATGGTCTTCTCCAGCCTGGTCCTGAATCTCTGAACCAAATAAACAGACCCTAAACAGAACAGTGCCAGCTGAATGTCCCTGGCTTGGTGGTGGGGAGCTCCAGACACAGCTGGCATGAGCAGGAGCCTACCCTCCTGCCTAGCTGACCTTCACTGGTTTGACTCTGATAGCAGCTCAAAAAGTCCCCAAAGCCCCTGCAAATAGGCAAGAGCTGCAAGAAGTCATCCCACCAAGCCCCCCACAACACATGCTTATGTGTAATCCAGCGCTTATGCGTAAGCCTTTACTGCACAGGGTATCTTCCTCCATAAAAGATGCATTCATCACGTTCAGAGAAGGGTTATCTCTCCCTGGAAAGAACATGCATTAGTACTTTTTACTCATTCAACACTGGACACTCCCTATCAACAACAGCCTGCCGAAAGGGGAGAAAGAGGTGAATTAATCACTGGAAGAGACAATTTAAAGGAGTTTGGCTCTAAAATGGAGTTCATTAGGAGGCCATCCTGTATTTGGGACTTACAGGCTGCAGTTTCCCCACCTCTGCTGTCCTAGCCAACAATAAGGAACACTAATAGCATTGACACTGCATCGTGGGATGGTCACCTACTCTCTTGTAACTCCTTCCATAGATCAGTTGCACAGAAAGTTATTTCACCTATTGCAAGTACAAGTTCTCTTTCAAGATGCTTAGCTCCCTATCTGCTTGGCTTGAGAGCGACCTGTATTTAGTGGTCTGCAGTTTTTACTCTGGAGTTAAGATTGTGATAATAACCGTGTTTCTGGGCTCTAAGATGGTTCATAGAAAGAGATCCAAAGCACATTACAAGTGTGTATTATATAGACTGTGTAGAACCAAGTGAACCTTGACTGGGAATACAACATAAAGCACTTTTCCCCATCCTTCCTCCAGGATACAACAGAATCCGTGTTCCCTGCTTTATCTGGTTTGGCTTGTTAAAAAATATATTACACTGACTAATATTTTTTCTGGATTTCAGATTTCTCTAATTATTTGTTTCATGTTATTATTATGCGAAACTGCTCTATACAAAATGCTATTGAAAATATTGGCACTGCAGAGAATTGTCTCTAGGGAAAAAAGAAGAGATAAAAGGATTGAAATAGGCAAGTTACTCAGGTTTGTGCAGTGTTGCACGTCTGGACTTATTTTGATCAAGTAAGAACAAGCCAATTTTTTCTAAGGCTAAATTACAGTTCAGTTCTTCATCTGGAGGCTAGCTGGTGGCTTTAGCAAGCTGGAATCTAATACAAAATAAATATTTTATTTGGGAAGCCTTTACTGCCCACCAACTGCAAAAGTACCACAGGAGGCAACTTATCTGAGGGGAACTATTTGCTCTCCCTTCACCTATGTGCTTTTATCGGAGAGAGTCATGTGCTTGCTATTATAAGGGCAAGAGAAAGGCATTGTGAGCCCAGCCTGAAGGTTCAGGAGTACATAACCTTGAGAAGGAAGACAAACAACTAGGAAATCTTTTGTTATGAGCAAGATAAATGATGGGAACAATTTGCAGCACTCACTATTCCTTTATTACATTGAATCTATCCATTTAAAAATGTGAATAAAAATAATCTGGGGATTTATTTTCATGTTTGCTCAGTTAATCTCTAACAATGAGATGAAAATATAAATGAATTATCTGTAAGACTGGGTTACATTTCTGGAGTGGTAGAAACTAGCCAGCATAAATGAAAATGAGACAACTGGAAGGATTCTGCTTGATTGAGATAATTCTCTGCCAGAATCCAGCAGAATACATGCTTTTAAAGAAAATTACCATGTTGCAAATAACAACTGAGGACATTCAAATATTAGTAGATGCATTTTCTACTCCTTGCATTCTCTGTGGTGTCTTTTATTTTCCTTATTCTCTTTTTCATCCCTCTTCTCCTCTTTCATCCTTTTTCCCTTCCTTTCCTCAGTTCTGCCAGCATGAAGATTGAACCATAGATAACTACTTTCAGTTTGGTTTCTAGTCAATTCCTGCTGAATTTTACTTTCAGATTCTCATGCTTCACACGATGCTAGAAAATCTAAGTTGAAAATATGGTAATAACATGTTTGCTTGTTGGTTTTATTTTTATATATTTCCCTGGGCATTTGTAACAAATCATAAAAATGTTTTCTACTGGTCTTAAATATTGTAAAATCTTATTTAATTTAATCAAAACTTAAATATTAAGCCAAATTTCATTGCACAATGTGTTCCTTTAATGGAAAGAACTAATGAAAAACACACTACGCCAAACTCATACTGTTTTCTTCACCAGGGAGATATTTTCTTCTTTATTACTAAGGATCATTTGTTTTGCCTCATTTTGCTGGGAACAGTCTGCAAATTTGTATAATCAGACCGTGTTCTGGGCATATTTTTCATGGTTATGCTGAAACAGTTTTGTCCTCATTTCTACCCCTGGATTGGCTCTTCTTTTGAAATATGAATCTTGGCTGGGTGACTCACTGGGACACTAACTTTATCTTCATCTGTTTTACAGTAATTGGACTGGAACAATTTTTGTAGTTGTATCTGAGATTGTTTCCTGCTTTGAATTCAACACTCATACTGTCATGTGTTAATTTTAGCGATTACACAAACTAGACCCTAGCCAATATAGTTATTGTAGTCAAATATATGACTCTGATCCAAATCACTCTTACTTTATCTTCAGCAGAAAAAACTGCCACTACACACTGTGAATGGACTAAAATCAAATAAAAATATTCACCACAATAACTTGCCAGCAGAAGAATGTGCAGTAATTCTTCTTTTGCTACTCAGCTGGGTATTTTATACGGCTATGTTCTGCTTAGGAAAACTTAAAAGTCTCCTATCTTGATTATAAAAGAACATTTATTCTGTAAGGAAGGGGAAAAAAATGTTGTTCACCATTTTAGCTTTCATTCAGGTAAAATCCCAGTTCAGAAAGGGCATAGAAATATGTGCTGGAAATGAAGTGTTTGCTCAAGTCCCATTGAAGCCAGGTAGATTGTAAGCATATGCTGAAATGCTTATTTAAATTGGGTCCTTAATTATTATGTGCTATAAGATTGAACTACATTTCATGTTATTTTCATACACCTATATTTATATACGTGTGGGTGGGTGGGTGTACAAGGATATATGCAAGCTGTTCACTAAAGAAAAAAAATAATACCCCATATCCTTCCTCCTAAAGTGACAGATTATTTGACGTTCTTGACAAGCAAGATTTTAATGTTTGGATGAAATGGCAATTTTTCAATGAAAGAAAAAAGAATCAGAACTTGTTTTTGTTAATCTTTCTTCTATTGCACTTCAGGTATGTTTTATGTGCACACATAGCTGCAGGGACCCCAGCCCATCCTTGCAGATCTTTGCAGAGTTATCAAAAACATTTTGTTCAAACAGAGTGCATCTCTTCTTGCATCTGGGTTTTTATGCTTACATGAATCATCTATCATTTTAATGTGTATCTGTTCTCTAATTCTGTCAATTATTTCTGTCATTTACGTATATCAAGTTTAAAGTCATGTGTGCCTACTGTTAACTTAACTGCTAATTTTCTCCATGATAAATCTCTGTCCCATCAATTTACTGAGGGAATAGCTTCACAGAGCTTCATCTGATATCGTTGGCTTGTGTCCTACTAGGACAAGCTGGTGTTTCTGATACTGCACAAATGCAGGAAGCTAATAAAATGTGAGGGTGTGGGTGGTGGGGGTTAATAAAGACCTTAAATACACAGGTTGAAAAATGTTTTATAGACTGTCAAATGTAAGCTAAGGAGAAAATGAAGGCTTTGAGGAGGGATTTGATTTAGAGGGGAAAGATGTTTGGCTTCAAGCAGAGAGAAGGAGCAGGCACAACTGAAACAGCATGGACTAGCCCAAGGAAGGGACAGAAATACAGCATGAGAGGAGAGCAGCCCACTGCAAGGAAACGCAAGAAGATGAAGCAGAGTCCTGAGGGGGTTTACAAGGCAGGAAAATGGTTTTGAATTGAATTCAGCAATGGATAAGAAGGTGACAGGGGACAGATAGTGACAGACCTGCCAGTAAGGAGATGCAGCCAGGCCAAGAAAACTTAGGCTTGTTATGAGCGTATATTCAAAGATTGTCACACACAGCTGGGCATCATGCAATTCCAGAGGAAATTAGTTCACTGCATCACATCCAGAGGCAAAGTAGAGCAGGGAAAGAGGGGTAAGAGAGGGATCACGCTTTTGCACAGGTAGCCCTTGTGTTGGGGTGATCCAGGACATGGTCAAAGATTTGCTGAAGGAAAGCAACCAAGAACATTTTTAGAGAGATGACTCAGTTCTCCTGGTGCACTTAGCTGCCATCTTCTCGCAGACTGAAGAACTGTGCTGCCCTCCAGTTACTTCTGATTGTACTTTGAAGGTCTGCCACACCCATCCTGTGGGCAGATGGAGACAACAGCAGTGGCAGAAATTTTATGTCCTGAAGCAGAGAGGACATAAATGCCCAGAGGGTAGAAAGGAAGGATATGAAGGGATATGCTATGTACCATCAACTAGCAAATAAGAAACAAGGCAGAAAGGACATTTTTTTCTGCTTTTCTAAAGACAGACATGAAGCAAAGACTAGGATGCCCGAGACTCCTGGGTTCTGCAATTACCCTCAGATACTCTGATCTGATCTGATCAGCTGAATCCTTGGTTAACTTTGTCCTGATTCAGCATTAGCAGCTGCTGCCAGCTCCTATAAATGTATCTCCCATACGGGACAGCAATCAAAGACCAGCTTCAGCCCTATTACCCAATAAACAAAAAAATATGTGTTGTCATAATGTTTTATCATAGCTGAGCTCAACCAGGATGCTCAGCGAAAACCCTCAAGCCAGTCAGTGCAACGCTGTCTCTCTAAGCATGCAGAAGGCAATGGCTGCAGGAATGTTTAATGTTTCTGTTCCATCCCTGAAGTTTCCTGTTGTTTAGAAACCTCCTGGATACAAAGCAGATGAATTATTGATACGCCAGCCTTGGGAAGGAAAAGCAAGGCAAGATGAGAAAAAGGGAAGAGACCTTTGTCTGGAGTAAACTGTAGAAAAAAAGCAGTACATTCGGTTCCCAAGGAGCCGTACATAATAAAGAAATCAGACACCATGGACCGTGTGGTTTATAAACTACTAATCATGAGTGATTCAGCACATAGCTCTGACTTCACTGTGTTCACGACTGTGGGCAGCATGTAGGGACTTGCCCTCCAGCAACAGCGAGTGCCAGGAGGCACACACCACCATCCCTAAACACCACTCAACGTACAGCCCTGCAGTCAGACTGATGTTGAGGACCTGAGTGAACGTGGATTGTGCAGTGGTCTGTGGGCTCAGATGGCACTGCAGCCCCAGGCCAAGGCACCATGGGCATGTTTGGAGGCAGGCAATGTGGAGGCAAGGGCCCAAACATACAAGATTTCTCTGCTGATCCCCATCTTACGCCTGCAGAGATCTCAGTAGAGTTACTGTGAGTGTCATACACAAAGCACCTGTATCCACCAGTGGGACTGAGACCAGTCGACTTGCAGTGGCATGCCAAGCCCTCAGAGACTGCTCACCAACCCAAGGTCCTCCTTTCCAGTGGCGGCAAGAAGGACAGGTCCCATGTGTCAAGCTCATGAGAAAAGCAGAGTCTGGAAAAGGATATTTTCAGTTCAAAGTACCCTCCAGCAGGTGCATCCCTCATGGGTGATATCATTGTGCCCTTACCAGGGGCTCTGGGATTAGGGTACAAGAGGTGAGGAATTAATCTGCCTTGCTAACACCTTGTCCTGCAATGACTCTCATTTACGGTTTAATTAGCTCCATCAGCTGGGACAGAGCACTTCTGCCTGATAAACGTGTGAGGCATTACACCACTGGTATCTCCTTACTTCTCTAAAGATTCTGTGTATGGCTCGCCACTGCCCACTTCCCCCTCAGCTGTACACACTCAAGGCAGGCAGGAAAGTTGCAACAACACTTGCTCACTCTTCCATGTAATTATGTCCACACCATTCTTAGAAAGTAGAGTCACGCTCTAAAACTTTGCAGCATATAAAGACATAACCCTTCAAAATCCCAGAGCATCCACAGGGACAGCAGCCAAAGCATAGGAAGCAGAAAGGGGACCCGCTGTGGTTGTTGAGCTACAAAGGAGTTATTCCCCTCTGCCTTGGTCCTGGAAGGACAAAACAAAAATTAGTCAGACTGAGCTATCTGTGACTGATTGTTATAGCTGAAAGGTGCCATTTGCCCGGACACAGAAGGAAAGAACCGATCTTTGAGCTCACTGCCAAAATCAAAAAACAAGAGAGAAGCGCAAGAGGGAAGGACTGCTTGAAGTGGGCCTGAAATATGTGGTTGGTTGGGTTGGGGTTTTCTTTGAAAAATTGAAATGTTTGAGGAAAATGTTTGAGTTCAAGGCTGTATTTTGGTTCCTTCATGAACTTTTAATGTCTTCCTCAAGCAGCTTCAATAAAACTGAAGCAAATCTGAAACAAACATTGGGTTTGAATATTGCCATAGAAAGGCTGTCTTTAAGATGTCAACATTAAATGTTTCAATGTTTTCAAATTTGTTCTAACTACAACAATTCATGTCCCTTTACAGCAATTTTGTATTTAACCTAAATACATGTTCACCAGTGGAAAATAAATGTGCCTGAAAATTGTTACCCTGCATTATTTACCAGTACAAATTTTCACATGAAAAAACCTCCCTCCAGCAACTTCAACTGCAAGCCCTCAAGGAACTTGACCACATGGACGAGTGTCCACAACCCTGGCACAAACAGAGTGGGATACAGTGGGACTGACAAGAGCAGCTTTTCTGCTCTTCACCCTGCAGTCTGGCATGGCCATTGCCTCCCTGGCCCCGGGGGACTGACCTTCTACATCCCCTGCCATCAGCTGAGGCTGCTCCTGGCCTCCCAGTGAGGCCTCCCACCAAGCAAGGAGTGGTAACGGTGGGTGCTTGCCTGCAACTCCAAGAAGGATGAGCTGGGACCAGCTACTCCTGCTGATTAAGATAAATGGGTCTGTACAGATCAGCAGATTATCTGGGATGTCCATCATTTACCACTCAATTAGCTGTAAGAAGCTTTGGATGAGACTGCATGGAGGAGTTGTGCTGCTTAATTTGTTGGGGCATTCAGGCTTGAATACCACAGAGGAGACAGCAGAAGCACGACAGAGCATACCTAGCAAATCCACAGAGATAGCGACTGTTAATTAACTCTCTGTGTTTATTTGAAAAAGAAGCCATGCAGAGGAAGGATTTTAGCCGCTGTCATCCTGCCTCATGCTCACAAAGTGACTTTTCCATCATTTTTCTAGAACAATTCCCTTAATTTCTGCATTTCCACTGAAATCATGAGCCCCAAATTCTTGGTACATGGTCGGTCCTTGACTCGTTTCTCCGCTCTGAGGTTGTCATATGTTTAGCAGAGGTTTCCACCCTAACCTTGCAGCACAGCAGCCCAGAGTGCACAGCGGCCCTGAGATACTTTCTGAAGTAGTTCTTGACAGCAGCAGTAAAACACAAATGATCTCAAATATGCCTAGAACAGACCAGCATGCTACAGGGCTATGTCAAGAATTAGACCCCAGAGAAATTCCAGCTCACACACACATAGGAGAGAGCAAATAGATCCAACTACATCTGGCATGTGGACAGCACGGCAAATTTATCTCCTGCATTTTATAATGAGAAGGTGATGGGCCAGATCTACAAAGGCATTTAGGTGCTTCAACATTTAACCTCCCACTGAAACCAGTGGGAGGCCCACAGGGAAATTAGGTGTGTCTAATTATGCTTGGAGGTCTGGCCCTAGAGCTCTGGTTTCCCTCTTTGTTTATTTCTGTGTTATTTATTGCTGCCCATGAAGGCAGCAGACACCATCCTCTCTGTCCCTCAGCCATCTACGTAGCATGAGTTAGTGCTGTGAGACCCTGATTCCAGTCTCTCAACCCACCAAAGCTGCTAGTGCATGGCCATGTTTGCTTCCCATACACAGAGCCCCTTGGAACTGCTTTATTGTATTTTTGGTGAACACACAGTGTGGACATGGGAGGGAAGAACAGGGACAACAGGACAAGAGATAACAACTCAGGAAAGGGTTAAGCTTTGCTCCAGTAGAAAATGTTTGGCCTCAGCATGAGCTACACCCATGGCAGAAGCTGCAAAAGCCAGAGAAGTTTGAGACATATCTTGGTCACATCCTTTCGTGGCAAGGCATCTCTAACAATGTTGATTGCAGACGCTATGCAGTAACAACTGTGCATGACTGGGACAGGCACTCCAGAATGTGCACGTTCTAGAGAGAACCAGAAGGTGGAAAGTCTCTTCAAGCAATGGGAAAAGGCATACGGACATGAGGAGATGCCAGAAGGCTGCTTCTACCCCAGTTTGCTTTCACTGAAGAATCACATGAATATATCTAAAGTCTTTCTACCACCCCAGAAATCATGACACATGTACCAAGGAAAGCACAAATATCGGAGAAGGACCTGGGGGTGTTGGTTGACAACCGACTGAATATGACCAGCAGCGTGCCCAGGTGGCCAAGAGGTCCAGTGGCATCTTGGCCTGCATCAAGGCCAGCAGGACCGAGGAAGTGATTGTGCCCCTGTACTCGGCACTGGTAAGGCCACACCTCAAGAACTGTGTTCAGTTCTGGGCCCCTCACTACAAGAAAGACATTGAGGTGCTGGAGTGCATCCGGAGAAGGGCGACAAGGCTGGTGAAGGGGCTGGAGAATAAATCCTACAAGGAGCAGCTGAGGGAACTGGGATTGTTTAGCTTGGAGAAGAGGAGGCTGAGGGGAGACCTCATCGATGTCTACAGCTGCCTGAAAGGAGGCTGTGGCAGAGCGAGTGTTGATCTATTCTCACAAGTGACAGGTGACAGGATAAGAGGAAATAGCCATAAGTTGTGCCAGGGGAGGTTCAGACTAGATATTAGGAAGAATTTCTTTACTGAAAGGGTGGTCAGGCACTGGAACAGGCTGCCTATGGAGGTGGTTGAGTCACCATCCCTGGAGCTGTTTAAAAAACGGGTAGATGAGTTTTTGAGGGACATGGTTTAATGGATGATGGGTGCGGTTGGACTCCATGATCTCAAAGGTCTTTTCCAGCTGGAAGATTCTATGATTCTATAATCTCCTCTGCCTCTTCAATGCCACTGTTCTTTCTAAGTTACAACATCTATAATGTAAGCACTCCTCATTGCTTGTTAATCCGGCTAGTGATATGGTGGCATCTTGACTTGTACAAATACATTGCCACCACTCTATCTGTATGGCCATAGTGCAGTCTTCTTGTGCTTCTGTCAGCTGTCCTGGCCTTGGTGGGTGCTCTACCTCCCAGACTGAGCATGGCTGGCACAGAAGGAGAGGGGTTGTGCCATTGATGGATAATGATCACTCTTCCAGTCTCTTAGTTACAGAGCCCCAAACAGGCAGAAAAGGGCTGCCCTCTTACAGAAGTGTAGGTAAGTCCCCCTGCACTATGCAGGAATTGGCCTCAATTTGTTAAGTTCTTCATGACTACTTTGAAATGATCAAAGTCTGGCAGTACGCTTTGACTGTGTTCCCTGTGTAGTGTGATTTCAGAGAGTGTTAGACTAATGGACAGGCTTAGCTGTAAAAAAGATCTAAGTATTTCCTATGGCAGAGTTTGTAGTTGAGGCCCTTTTCTGATCACGTCATCAGTCCATACTCCATGCATTCCTGCATCCAGCATTGGCCAAGAAGTGTTCGTTTATTGTATTGTCTACCAAAAAAAAAAAAAAAAACAAAAGGAAAAAAAGAACCATTAGAAAATAAATTCACTCCTTGTGAAATGGAGGTCAGTAGAGTTACACCAGGGAGAAATTTGGATGAAGATACCTGGACTTTGATACTACATTTTAAATAGTAAAAATATTTTCAGTGCTCAGGGAACTGTAAGAGGTTTATAAATGCAAAAGAGAAGAAAAAAAAATAGTGCTGCTCCCCCACAGCCTCCTAAAAATAGCAAATTACACACCTAATAAATGTATCAGCAGCCCATGAAATTGACAGCCTGAAATTGAAGAACAGACTCTTTTTGTTTGGAGAAATAGTCTTTAAGAGTGTGGAGGTGAATTAGAAAAATAGCAACTGACATTAAGAGTGCACGATTAATTCGACCAAGCTTTAATTGAGGCAGCCTGAGTGAGCCAGAAAAAGAGAAAAACGGAGAGGATCACAGCTCTGTCTGGCTCCACAGAAACTCCACCTACCATGTCCTTTCAGTTGGAACTCAAGTTTCAGCATTACATCATCCCAGAAACGTCCCTTTGGCTGATAATTCCCTGGGAGCCAGGCACTGATGCTGTGCCCAGGGTGGCCGCCGGGTGTAAATTCACCCTTTTGCATTCATTGGTGATGGGACAGGCCAAGGGCTGCCCTTGGACAGCCTTCAAATCACCCTATGTCTTCTGAGGCTGGGGACAACTGGGGCCACTGGCTTTTGGGGCAATGTACCCGTTGTCCCATTCTTGTGCCCAGAGGGGCCACTTCAGAGCCACCCCATCTGCAGCTTTTCATCATGGCTGGAGGAGCTGGGACTGACTGGAGCTGGCGGAGCGGGGGTTGGGGGGAAGTTATTTCTATTTCAGAACAGATATGCATACTTGACAAACCCTGAAATCCCAAGGCCTGTAAAAGCATTAAGCAGGCCACACTGAGTGTGAGCTGTGCTCAGGTTTCCTGACTTAAACAAGAAAATCCTTCTCATAAGCAAGGAATAAGCTCTTGCTCAGGCCATATTTCAAAAGCCTTGCTACTACTGAGTAAATAAATGTGTGTAGCAGATACAATAAACATTTTCTTCTGTTCTGAAATCAGATCTACAGATCCCAAATCCCTCTGTGCTGTGCAGACTGTAATTACAGGATATGTTAAATTTTCTTTATAGCCAGCTCTGATGGTTGTTAAGTGACTGCACCGCCTAGTACAGCACCCCTCTCTGGTCTGCTACCATTTGTAATGAAAAACAGATGTTTGTTTAAAGTTAATAATCAATACAGTACTCATCCCAAGTCAAGTAGGGCTAAACATTTGCTTAGAGAAGACATGTCAGAGCTGCGATAAGCAGGGGCTTGGTGCAGCATGCTGCTTTGGACCCCACTGGGGCGTGACATAAACCATTCAAATTCCAGAGGCTGGAGAGTTGATCTGAGCCTCTACGAGTAACCAAAGCAACTAAAATATATGCAACCCCAGCCGCATTGAGAGCAACCCAGATCCCTGATGGTGCAGCAGCCTTGCTCCCAGTCTGTTGTGTGCTGCTGGCGAGGCCAGAGCCACTGCTGTGCAGCCTTGTTTTTCAGTGGCCTCTCGCTCACAAGCGTATCTTAATTGGTTAAGGATATGTGCAATGGTAGAGCACTACATGGATGAAAGTCTCAGTGCTGCTAGATAGTGAGCCCTCCCAAATCAATCTAAAGGCAGCAGGAGGTAGCAGAGAAGAGGGTACTCAGCATCTCACCACAGTTGATTGAGATTATGGCTGATGTTTTCAGATCTCATGTCGGGTCAGACAATAAATTGAATAAATTATTGCTGGGTTGGGCAGTGAGATGAGTGATCTGGTAGGGGAAACTGTTTTTTCATGTGGCCCACAAGCCTTGTCACAGCTTACAATATTCAAGCCCTCATATCAGTGAATGGATGTTGAAGAATTGGGAATGCTGGTGAGAACTCCAAAGGGGGCAACTCCAGCAAGTCTACTCTGCCTGTATCTTTCCTACCTGAGTTAGAGTTGTCCTTGTCCAAACATTATTTGAAAATTAACACTGAGAGAGTGATTTTCTGTTGCTGGAATACCGCTGATTGTTTGCAAACAGCTGGCTTGCTGAATCCTCTAAGTTTCTTATGCTGTAGGTATAAATGTTTCAAAGCAGACCGAGGGTTATTTTTTCTGTTTGCTGTTAAATAATCCTCTTGTCAAATGATGTCCATCACCCATTCAAGAGTTGAAGCACTGCAGTATGATTCAGCTGACAAGCCTGCACCCTTGCCTTGCCTATCTCCACTTCCGACCATTGCTCAGAGAGGCCAGACTCCATCATATAGCTTAGCTGCAGCATCCACCACACTTTAGTTCTGTATGGCAATCCCATAATGAAGAAGTGAACTTTAGAGAACCCTAAGGCCTAGCATTTTGCCTGACAGTGGGAAAAAAGAATTTTCTTGATTTACTGTGTTCCTTTCTGACACTGTTTAGTAGAAGAAATCAAATGTTTGCCTATAGCCTAACCCAGTGACAGAAGTCACTGCTCAAACATTCTGGTGTAAAAGAGGCTGAAATTTTAAATTCTAGGCTTTCCCAAGGAAAACTGACTAGAAAAATGATAAGAAGAAATGGCAAGAAAATGTATATGACTCAGAATCATAGAAATTTTGGTTAGAAGGGACCTCTAGAGGTCATCTACTCTGACTTCCCGTTTGAAGGGAGACTATCACCAACAGTTTTTCACTGAGGCTGTATTTAAGGGTATGATCTGTGTGCTTGCTCCATACTTTTTATTCCCTCCAATTTTTGTTTGCGGCAGACTTTTAGAAACTTTTTACTTTAGTTACATGTGATATCTAACCCCTTAACGCATCTTAACTCACAAGACTATGTCGAGCAGCTTCCATGAAAATATTTGTGTAAAGTGGGCAATCTCTGAACTCTTTCAGGCTTTTATACCCTAATAAAAGGCATTTCTCTCTAAAGTAAACATCTACTGATCTGAGGTGCCATCCCCACTGTCTCTGGCAATAGAGTCTTGCAGCACGTGACCTGAAATCCTAGGAAGGACAGAGGGATTATGATTCATGAGGTGCAGGGTGACTTACAGCAGCTTCAGATTTTGTTTTGCAAGTACAGAAAGGGAGACACGGGAAATCAGAAATACTCACATGCCAGTTCTACTTCTGTGCTGTGCTGAGTTGTTCACTTCCCTTCTTCTTCATCACAGAAATCTCCAATTTAAAGTACTCATTTAGAGTTACCCAGAAAAGCTGAAGATAGCCTTGGATGCTGTTGAAAGCTACTGTTTTGTAACAAGCCAGAATCAACCCTTTTGGCTTAAAAGAAAACATCCTCCATTCCACTTAAAACAGGTTCAGTAAATGATCTGTGACCAAAAACAAAACCAAGTACTAAAAGCCAGATAAAACTGCTTATCTCACCTCTAAATTAAATGAATTTGACTTGCACACCACACACAGCAAAGCATTCCTGGAGTTCCACAGCTCATGAACATATCAAAAAAGGCATTTATTAAAAAACAGTCCATTTGAAATCATACTAAGAGCGAGTTTTTCTGAAGAGAATAATCTGCATTCCCAGGTCATACCACATCTATGGAACTACAGCATCATCCTAATACACTGTATAGTCTCTCCTTCCCCTATATGGCCAGACTCTGGCATGGAAAATCCTCAAAGCATAGCTCTGGTTAATGCTACAAGGAAAGCAACAGCCCCAGAAGTGATGGCCATGGATCTGTGTCCTCAGTGATTCTCTGCATGGCAGAAACCCACCCTCCAGCAAGCTCCTGGCTTCTGTGTTGGTTTTGGAGTCCCTCGGTAGAGCACATAGGGCTCTACCACATAGGACAGGGATGGGAACGTCTTCCCTCTCCTTGGCTTTTCCCGTTTGCCGAGTTAGGTGGCCCAGCTGCTGTGCGACCCCAGCTTTCTCCACATGTTGTCTGCAGATGCCTAAAAATGGGGCTTTGCAATGCCTAATTCCCAAGCCTTTCCTTAAGCAGCCAAGTCAGCCACACCGTGACGCTTTCAAAATAGCAGTCTAGTGTCAGCCTTTGCATCGAAAAAATCACATTTGCCAGGGATAAAAAACCTCCAGTTTGGGTATTCCTTGGATGAGCATAGCGTTCCATTCGCTTTTAGGAAAAGAAATGGGATTATGCTGGCCATCGGTATGACTGGATCCATCAACGTGTTCTCATCTAAAAATCTTCTTTCCCTGGAAGAGATATTGCATTTTTTTCTCTTTTTTTATTATTTTTTTCTTCTCCCTGGCTTTGTAAGTAATCTTGTTCGTCACTCTCCACTGTCTTGGCACCTTCCAAGTAAAATCTGACACTGAGGAATAGATACTTTTAAATAATAATAATAAATGGAAATACATTTTTCTGCAGCCTTCCAATCCACGCAGGCAACACTTTCAAAATGCTCTGAACTTTTTTTGGAAGCAGCAGATGACTACAGCTGGTTAGCACAATTATAGCCGTTGTGTAATTCTTGAATCCTCTGTTGTTTCATTCATTCTATTAATCAAATTCTGCGTTATGCTGTGGGGGAAGATCTGCCTCATGGTAAATTTACATTTTTTTCTATGTTGCTGTTATTTTTCATAGTTAAAGGGACACTGGCAAGCGACACATCACTTTTTTTAAAAGTTGTTTACCATGTAATTTACAGTATTCTCTTAGAAGACAGAAGAATGGAAAGCTTGAGGAATTTGGCATTTCCTCACTCTTGTATATTCATTATTTTTTTCACTGTGGGCTGGAGGATGCTCAGACACTTTCTACTTGAAGTGGTTCACAGTGGACTTAAAGATGGGCTACTGATTTTCACAGTAATCCCAGAGGCAGTTAAGTGTTATCTGCAAACTATCCGCATTTTACAGGCAAGTAACCCTGTCAGAGGCTGGCCCACAGCTGTGCCTAGTTTTGTACAGAAGAGCCTCTGTCCCAAGCAGGGAATTTGGGGAGGAAAGAAGGATTTTCCCTAGAAACTCATTTTCCAAAGCAACTTTCTGCCCCAGAGCACAAGCAAGCCCTCCTCATCCTGCCAGTGCACGCAGCCACTGCTGCGCTCAGCAGGGGAACAGCCAGGCTGTTCCCAGATGTCCCCATGGGATGTCCTAGTCCCACCAAGAATGGGGTGACAAAAAAATGGTACAATGTTAACCTCTGTCCTTTACTTTATCCGTTATGATAGCAGGCCAAGGTGCTGAATATTAATTCTTGCATGCATCCTTTTCTTGTAGTATAGAGTATCACTCACAGTACATAAACATGGGATCACAAGATTAAAATGATCACTGATGCTGATACTAATTTTTGTAAAACCACCACTGTATTTGAGCTTTTTTTTTTTTTTTAAGGCTGAAAACTAAATCGTATTCACTTTTCAAAAATAAAACTTTTTTTTGCCGTTCTCAAGTTGAAAGTTTTAGGGAACTTTTGGAGAAAGCTGACTTTCTGCACCTCAAGGTTTTCACCTGGAAAGTGAAGAAATATACGAAGAACAGTACAATTCCAAAAAGACTTTGATACTTTTATAACAAAAAAGGAGGAAGAAGAAAAAAATGAGATGGCATTGGGGACAAAAAAGGGAAGGAATATAGTTTACTGATGTTATTCTTTATTTTTCTTCCTCTTTCCTCTTCCTATATTAAAAATAAACAAATGAACCAAAAATGAGATGGAAAAGTTTGAGTTTTTGTATGTCCACCCTGCACAATTTTCTTTTATCATTCCTTTTCTTTTCTTTCTCGCCATTGTTGAAGCTGTAAGATTGAATTCTTAAAATTCCTTTTGGTAATTAAGTTATTGAGAACAGCCGAATTTCATTAGGCTGGAACAGAAAGTGGTTTTGATGAGCACCAGCACTTTCACACATCCTGGGTGTGGGTAGAAGCAAGGAGTCTCCCAACATCAGCCCTTGAGAAGTGGGGGACTGATGAGCCTAGTATGGACCCTCCAGACAGGAGATACGCCTTGTTGTACCACATGAAGCAGCCATCCTGCATGGTGACAAGTAGTCGCCAGCAGCATTCCTAGGTTCCACTCTAATGAAGATTATTTATGCACCATGACTGCTAAGTGCTACTAAACACAAAAACAAATGACATTGTAGCCTCAGACCACTAAATTTGTCTCTCTGCTGCACATATCCTTTGCTTTCCCTTTGGCTGCCTTTTTGCTAACTGTAAATTGCATAATTCATTCTCTCGGCTGTTTTATAGTTTTGTGGTGAAATTCAGATTTATCATCATTAAATATTGTTATCACTGTTTACAAAATGACGCAAACTCTCTGTAATGTGTCTCAGACTCAACGCTGACATCTAACCTCAGGAGAAGATGGGACTCTCCAAACCAACCCAGATCCAGCCTCCAAGCCAAGTAATTGGGATGAAATAGAAGAAAACTATTGTAATCCTGGAAGCTGGGAGGGAGTCATCATGTTTAATTCTGCTTCTAAAAGGCGAAGGTGTAATGCATAGTTTGTCAAGAAACAGGCCATTTATGGCTTTTAATACTATCAGTTAGCAAGAATTATTTCTTTTCCTTGAAACACAAAGAAACTGAAAATACTTTGGAAGATAGGATTTGTCCAACAGGGTGACAAAACATTCATTTTTCCTCTCTTTTCTGTCGTCTTCTCAGCCTCCAGTAGGATTTCAAACTAGAAAGCTTTCCATTTTGCATCTTTATTTCATGGCCTGGTCTCTGGAGATCTGCTTTCTGTGCTCCAGGACTTGTCATCTTTGCAATTCAAGATCCGAGTAAACCACTGGTGGGACCATGGGTTGGTAACCCCCAAAACAGAGACAGGAATGCCCTGCTGTGATGAGACTCTGGCTTTGTTTGTAGACAAGGAGACACACACTACTTCCCCTCTAATGCACTCCATGCCTTGCTGGACCAAAATGATCTGCAAGATGTTTCAGTTAGCACTACTTAAGTCATGTCAAGGATTAGCAGGTCTCAAGGAAAGCCCCAAAGCACTGGACCGTCAGTCTCTCAGGGCTTTCTCTGCTTTTGCTGGTTCATAATAATGTCATCATGGAAGATTAAGACGCTGCAGCTTGGCGAAGAAGAGCGATAGTGCAATAAATCCCTCTGTTAGGGCATTTCCTCTGGTTGGTTTGGTACGCAGCCATTTCAGGCTGCTCTGAAATTAATCTCAACATTCTTGTAGGCATTTATCTCCCCAAAGTGAGATTTCCTGAGAATCATCAGGAAAGTATGAGGACAGAAGAAATGCAACTAAACCCCAGCGCTTAAGACGTGAGCCCTCTCTCATTAATGCACTTGGTGTAAATCAGGAGGAATTCCACTTTCATCAAAGGAATTAAACCACTGATTTACTGTCGGTGAGAGGAGACTCAGGTGTGAGTCCTTTTAGTTCGTCTTCCTTCCTTCATTTTTACAAAAGGAGAACCCTATCCTGCTCAGCTTTTGGATATCAGAGATTCCAAGGCAGATAGATGGAAGAACAAGCACAATTACTTGCATACTTAGACTTTGTCATGTATATAAAAGTTTCAGAATCAAGGCTTAGTCACTTCAGAGGGAAATTACAGTCACAGGCAAAGAGTAACTCAAAAATACTTGGAAATCACATATTCTTTGATGCGATTAATGGTAAAATGAACCTCCTTTCTATTCAGGGAAGTTATTTTTTTCTTTCTTTCAAACAAGTAAAATTCAGTCCTGAAGCCTAACACATCTAAAAAAATATCATGATTTGCTGGATCTATTAAGAATAAGCAATGGGTACTGAAGATGGGGGAGGAAATAGTGCAGGACAACAGATACAGAACAAAATGCCATCATGGAGAAAGCCATCTCACACTGAATACAACCAGCTGGGTGTCTGGATGCTCTGTAAAATTTTATTGTGAAATGCACAGATGATGAGCACAGCTGCAAAACATCAGGAGTGTTTATCACGATCTCCCAGAGCGTTCTGGCTGTGTTCCCCTTTGACACTATTTGTGTAGGCTTAACCTAAGCTGATTTCAATGCAGGCATCCAAAATTGTTTCAAGGTGCATCCTATTATAAGCAGGATAAGATTGTGGCTTAAGGTTTCTCTCCCTGTTTTATGTGGTGTTTATCAGCATGCAAAGGACAACTGAATGAAGAAGTAGTTGATAGCATCTAACTAACTGGCTGCTGTTGCTGAAGCAAATAAAAGAAATTTTTGGCACTCACACAAGTATTAAAAGAGGGATTAAGCAGAATTTGGGGATGAAGTTCAGACTGAAAATTCTGTCATCCATCCTTCTGTGCCTAAACATAACAAGGAACTTCAAGGAAAGTCTTGAAATCTTCCTAGCGTTACTTATTTTACCTGAATTAGGGTTCCTCCTGGTAATGCGCCGGTGTGATATGTGAACTGCCAAGAATCAGTTTCTCTGTGCAGTGTGCTTCACCTGCTTGTAGTCCCAAAGGTTTATATGACCACCTGCATCCCAAAACATATGATTATGCTTTAATTCAATCAGATTTTTCACAAGTATAAATGTTATCATGACTCTGGCACAATCCTATTATGCTGTAGAGAAATAAACAATGTAAGAGCCTGTTCCATATTTCTTCAGATACCTTGGTGTAAAAAGAAATAAAAATATGATTTTTTGTAAAAAAAAAGTATTTGTACTTCCTGATTTGGCAGGCAGTGAAAGCGCTGAAATACTCCTAAGGAGTTTTGTAAGTTCCGGCTGGTGATGAGGGGAGAGAAGGGGAGCAAGAATATCGGGCAAGAATAGATACTACCTGCCTGTAAAGAGGTTTTGCATGAAGGATTCAAGAAGAAATTTAGAAAATTTTGTCATTATCAAATGACACGACTCAACTATTCAAAAGCTAAAAAACTTTGTTATAATTAAGATAAAGTTCTTGAGGGGAAAAAAGAAAAGAGCAATTAAACTATTATTTCAATCCTAACAACAACCGCCCCTCTCACACACTAAGACTTGTCACAGATATACTTAATCTTCATTAAACATTTTCAAACAGTTCATTGCAAACAGCATCTGATATAACTGTGAAATCCTTGCAGCATTGTCACAACTGTAGTGTCAGATTTTAAAAGTGAAGGAGTAGTGGTGAGAGACACTCTTTGAAATCACTAACCCTGATCTCAAAGCTTTTCAGATTCAGCCATTTACATTGTACTTAAGTAAATTTTTTTTTCTCCCCTCTGAGACTCACAAATGCAGAATATGTAAAAATTTACTGTAATGGTTTGTTACAGAGCTGGGATAAGAAATCCGTTCTTCTAAATAACCATCTCCTACCCAATCTGCAGAGCCGATGGCTTCCTGAACCTAAAAAACTGAAGCTTCTTCCCCATTCTGCCAGGATTGCAAGAGAAGGAATTTTGATTCTTCTCATCCTGAAAAACGGCTCCTTCTGAAGGAAAAAGTCATATTCCTTGCAAAACATCTCAGTCCATTTCACTTCCACCGCTGCTTCCCTTTGCAAGGCAGCTGTTGGAGCCAGGCTATGCACAAAGTCCATTGATGGTAACAAGCTGCAGGTCAGGTCTTCGCATCTCTGTGCTGTCTGATTGCAGTGGTACCACTGATCTCAAAGCAATAAAAAGTTAAAGGCAGTCCCTGGTTTTGTTTCAAAATCTCTTGTTAAAAAGTCATAAAACTTTGACTGCAAAGGGCGTATTTCTCTTACATCATAATTAATATTTAATATTTCTGTGATTGTAAATTCATTTTTACAAAGCCAGACATTGGCTGGACTCCAGCACCTCTTATCACAAACCAAATTTTGCATTTATTTGCAATTCTGTCATTGGAAAGGAGGCGGTTTTATTAATAGTAGTACTAATGTTCGTATCTGGAATTCACTTCTGAGTTGAGAAACTCCTGTGCCAGCATTCAACCAGGAGTGAACTTTACGATCGTGTTATCAACTCTGAAAACAGGAGATTAAGCAACAGCCACTTAAGTGGTAACAGATTGTTAACTCTATCAGAATCAGTTGCCCGCTCCTCTGTATTACTTGCCTGCAATATTAATCTCTCATATTTGAAAGGTTCCCCAATGAAAGAGAACCACGGCATAACGTTATTTGTAAAACAGCTCTGTCCTGAAACACGATAGTGCATGAACTCAACCTGATAATTTATGAACTCACAGCTAAGCAAGAAACAGGTCCCCCATAGCCCAGAGAAAATGTACTGTAGCATGCTAAATCTCTTTTTTAAATGTAAAATCATATTGCCGTGCAAGTTTGTGGCTTTCTTAAATATGGTTGTGCTCAGAGAAATGACTATAAAAATGACACACTTTTGCTCAATGGACCTGTTGTCTTCTGCAGGAAATTTAAGTCAGATATGTTTCATTTACTGACAAAAATAATACCTTGTTTTTATATTTTCTACTCTGCTAGCAGTGTAGAAACTACACAGCCCTGGGAAAAGTAGCCAGCTCTCTTCTGGTTCACGCACCATCAACGGTACTGGTAATTAGTTTTAACCACTGAGTTTTGATTGCCTGTGCGGAGAGATTAAGTTGACTTTCATATCCAGGGCCGGATCTACCGAGCTACTGGGTAGAAAATCTGGGCCACTTTTTCTACTGATATGCATCTCCCTTGACTGCAGGTGGGAATGTGACCCTCCATCTTCTCACTGCCTGCCTCCTCAAGCAGGAAGCTCTGCTTAATGGTGACCACACCACGCAGCATGCAGACTTGGGTCTGGCACATGTCACTGGGCAGAAGGATGAATTATGCCCCAAGACAAGGCAATGCAGCTGCCCTGCTTCTGCCCTCCAGCTGGGTGAGAAAATGCCATGCTTGGGAGCTTGGGTACGTGACAGGGTACGTGCTCTGGGCTCACTCCAGGTGCGAAATAAAATACATGCCCATGAACCACAGGGACAGATCATCTAAGTGTCAAATGCTCAGGTAAATGAGTCCCCAGCCAACAGGACTGCACAAAATGATGATTAGTCTCATTTATACGAGCTGTGCAACAATACAGGCATGTAATTGGTACAGAGTGCGCCTGGATAACCCCTTGAGCCGTGCCATCTCTCCTGCTGGCACAGTCTTGCCATCATCTCCCCAGCCGTGGGCACTCTCCCACATCTGCTGTGCATTCGGCTATTTTAAGAAGGATTTAGCTGACAGGTGGGCTACACTGTCAGTGTGTTTCATCTGGTCCTGGGTCATTTTGTTTACAATGCCAAAGCAATTCAAAATTACATTACCCCTTCAAACATTTTTCAGATTATGTGACCTTCTAGCTGTAATGAAAGCCACACTGTCATCTAACAATCCAGTTGTTTGTTTGTGGCACTGGAAATAAGCACGCTGAAAGCAGACAAGAAAGCTTTCAAGGCAGCCTGCTGTTCACTGTGAGAGATGATGAAGCTGCAACTGCCTCATATTTTTCAGCAAAACCAGAGCAGGAAGCTCCCATCCTGATGGCTTGAGTTTCAGGAAGGGCAGTTCTGCATGAAAAAGATCATATTTGTCACAAGCAAATATATTTTTTGCACAGAGAACATGGCCTGGTGACCCTGCAAAGCTGACCATCTGTGTCCCTTCCATAAGGTCATGGAATTATATCAATGTTTGCTAAACACCTTTGCCAGCAGTAAGAGTTTTTTCTGTGTAAGATGTACGTATGTCCGTGTGGATCCACTCACATGGGCTGTGATCAATTACTAAATTAAGATCCTCTTCAAAATGTTCAATCTGTAATTGAATTTTCCCTTTCTGGTGATTTCATGCAGTGTTTGACATTAAAAACAGTTGCCTAAGGTAGCTAACTCCTCTTGTCACCTATATTTCATTATGACAAATGGGATGTATTTCCATCACTTATCAAAAGAACAACACTGAAGGCAAGAAAGTGATAGCTTATTTATTGTCAGCCAGTAGATGGATGGGCTTAAGTGCCTCCCTTAATAGGGATGATTCCTTAACAAAGACTGTACTCACAGACTGAATTGTCCATCTTCAGTTTTTGTCCATCAGTCCACCAAGTTTTGTTGATAATGGTCACTTGCAAAATTAGTTTGGTCTGGCTGATCCAAATTTATCAGTAAAGGGGTATTTTTCTCACTTGTCAGCTCTTGTTAGGGTGATTTTCTTCGTTTGATCTAAAAACACTGAGTGTGACTGTGTGGTCCTTCCTCCTTCTCAATGCATGGCATTTCTGCAACCAGCATAGGTAGCCCTCATTTATCCCCTGTGAGGAGAAGGTGGGCTGAGTGGGGCAATCGCACATGAAAACACTGCTTCGCTTGAGTCTCCAGGACCAGGCTAGACTGACAGAGCTGCCACTGTGTGTACTCTTCTTCTTCTGCCCCTGTCTCCCAGTGTTCCAGGTCTGGCTCTGAAATAGCCGCAGCATTACAGACTTGTACTACAGTGTTTTGGCCAAACCCAAGAGAGAGATTTTCCTTATAAAGGGCTTCCCCAACATTTACTGTAATAATTAGCAGGCACGTAGCCCTTGCCTGCCAGGGGAGTATGCATTAGAGACACTGCCATCATTGCCCTGATAAGCCCCGACCTGGTGGTGTTTGCACTTCTCAGTCACCTTTATTTGTTTAAGAGGACAGGCAAGGCAAAGACTTGTGATGCCTTGTTTATTCTGTGGCTTTCACTGGAGCATATTAAACTCATCATTACTTCATATAAGCTCGAGATAGGCATTTTTTTTGCTGGCAAGTGTTGACAGTAAGTAACAGACACTCTGCCACAAGGTAACATGTTTATATACTGGTACAAATGCCTGACGGATTTTATCCCTGTAAAACTATCACAGATAAAGAAGCTACTATCAGATAAGTGGCTATAATAAATGGCCACAATTAGTGCTCTGCTGATGAGGCTACTCGGTGGTCTCTCTGCTCTGTTTTGGACAAACCCCAGCCTCATCTTGCTTAGTATAAATGGAGACAAATACCATTTAAAATTACATCAGCCTCTCCTGATTTCTGGGTGCGTTTTAGCAAAATACTGCTGTTAACTGAATTGAAATCTCCCTGTGTTTATCTTCAGAGCATATACAAATGGGAAAATTAAAACAAACATAAAGATATCCAGTTCCATACGCACTCACACACACACCATGGCTATTTGCAGGTTTCCCTCATTTTTAAGACTGTAGCTTTAACTGTGGATTTTGGTCCCAGTCAGCATTAACACTCACCAGCCTTTCCTTTCAATGCAGTTGGAAACAACAGAATCAAGGATCTGGGGAGATGCTGGTGTGAAGCTGCCTGAAGCTCCCTACTGGAGCAGCGTGCACCCTGCTGCCTATCACACAGAGCAGGCAGTGAGGGGTGCCTGGGATCCAGTACTCCTACCCCGCAGCAACATGTCCTCCCAAAGCCTGGATGGAAATTTTCATCCCTCCATGTTCTAACTGCTCCCAGGAGCCTGCTAAACCATCATGAGCACCGCAACTGAGGCTGTGTCACCATTATGGAAACCTGGGTTTGGCAAAATTGCTGGTGGGTGCTGCTACTTGCAGACCAGCACCCCTGGGGACAGCTACTGTCTGCTTTCTGCCTTGCGCCAAAAGTTGATAGCAGTCCAGAGGGCCTGACACATCTTCAGGTGTCTGCTTATATTCTGTATATATTTATACTCATATAATATTTAGTGTCGCTCTGAAGTCAATGGTTTGACTCCCATGGAAAGGCTTGTCTCCAGATGAAATCCTTTCCTTTGAACAATCAAAGTTCTCCCAAAACATGCACTCATCATATACAAGATACCACCGCTGTCTCCCATCTTTTCTGTCAAGACATTTGGAGAACTACAATAACAGAGGAGGCACCAACCCCAGGGCTGAACAGTGCTGAGCCCCACCAGAGTGGAGTTTCATGTCCTTGTGGTACCCCACCAGTAAAAATAATCACTTCCAACTCAGGGCTGTATGAGGGACTGTTGTATCAGCTGCTGTCTAACACCATTTCTTTTCATTAGCAGCTCTTGGTTGCAAAGTAAACTGTTGCTCCATGAAACGATTCTATAGTTACTGTTTCAAAGGGTCTCTGTTGACATCCAGGGAGATCTCATTACAGCAGGATTCATAAGTGAGTTTATAATTTAAGCACTTTTGCTTAAAATGTCTTTAAAATATATTTATGGGCTTGCACAGTCTAGTCATTTATAGAACAGCATGTATTTATAATGGATTGTTTTTAAAAATCAATGTACAAGTGCATATGTAGGTACATACTCAAATAAATACGTATATGAGTATACGTATGAAAGTTTTGAAAGAGATTTCTGATATAATTTTACTGTCAAAATAATAATAATAATAACAGAAAAGCTCAAAAGGATCGGTTGTAAAGTACATGTTATAATCTTCTTGGGTTATTTTTCATTTTGGTTATATTTTGTCAAAATAGCACCATCCATCATGGCTGAAGATGTCTCCTGATCTATCTTCTACATCCTCCTGAAATGTAGCAACTTTTTCAGAACCAGCTAGTGGGATAAGTTCTTGTGTAAAAGCATGCTCCTACCAGGGTTTATATTTCTACTTAACATAAGATTTCCTAATAACGATTTTAGGGGAAATTTTGTTGAATGGGAGAAGAACTCCCACATATACATTCACCCCCGGAATTAGGTGCTTGTGCACAGCAGGATTTATGGTGGTTCTTTGTATTCTCATTGCCAGAATATCTCATAAACTCAGAAAAGTGATACATGCATCAGTGTGTTTACCTTTCCACGAGCTTAAAGCTGATTTATTTGACCTTTGAAAAATAGGATAATACTTCTTGTTGAAAACACTATGGAGTCCAGATTAAAGGAAGACTGTCAAGTAGTTCAAGCCCTAAATCTGAGCTGCCTTTAACTATTATAATTTGAGGACAGTGTTCACTTAATTCAGCTGAAAACCAGGGTATGACGTCTGCCCATCTATGCTATTTATGTATGCGTGTTCATGTAGACCTGTGCATGTATTCAGCCCTGGAGATTCCCAGTGGAAGAGCGACTCTGATGAGATAACACATTGTGATAAGCTACACCAGTACAAACACTGCTTTAAGACACTGCAAAAAATCCATGTGGGGCTTTGTACCAGAAATGCAATGTTAACTATTTCAGTGTAATTACATTGTAAGAATTTCCTTAGAGAAAGCAGAGAAAGTAATTTCCCCCAAGTAATTTCTCCACATAAGTCACTATTTGTTGTTTTGTGTTTGTGAATGGGTTGTGTACATCGGGTGGAAATGTCTCCGTTAGCTATTTACAACGATTTACATATTTCCTTAAGTGCCCCTTGACCTGCAGAGCATTTGGAAGTCGTTGCATTGTGTAAGTGTGTTGAGTACAAGTCATGTTGATGGCAGCTGTACCAAGCCCATTGCACCGCTTCTGGTCAGGGAAGGATACAACCAGCCAGTGCAGTACAAAGCACAGATATACAAATGCCAGGAATTTTCAAGTAACCAAGTTAAAATCAATGTTTTTAGTGTCCACCACAAGCATGCACAAATTCAGAAAGCAGACAAATGGGAAGAATCAATAAGAAAAATCAATTTATTTGCCCCCAGACTGGCCTGGAGGTGGACTGCATACCAATAGACATGGAAAGTTAGTAGACCCATTTATTTCATGGTATCAATTTCAGTGTAACAAATGAGCAACAGATACTTACATGAAACCCTAAATCCATTTATCTGTGGCATCAAATCTCAGTCAATGTACACACCTGTATTAGCAGCCTGCAGATACTTTGAATAGGTCATTTCAAGTAACAAGATCATTTCAATTGAAGTGTACATTTAAAGACTAAAGACTTGGATCCATATGTGCATGGCACACTGAGGGCAGGGAATCAGGGTTCCCTGGCGAGGAAAGGCACAAGTACCAAATCATGCTAAATGAACACTTCATGCAAAATATCCTCAGGCAGTCTTGGCTGGTGTGTGCCTATGTGGAGCACTGTCAAGGTTATGAGTTCACAACAGTAACTTCATACGAGTGTGGGTCATGCCAAGCCCTCCTGTTTCCATGGAGAAAGAGGATGACTTCTGTGGTGAGAAGAAAACCTCACTCTTAGATGAGATCAAAGCAGAAACCAAGGTTTACTTGGCCTTCTTATGGCTTCTTATGTCTATCTTTCTCAGCCACAAAAAGGAAATGTTTCGACTTAATAGTGGAAGTGCCTCCTATTCTCTACTAATTATTGCTACTGGCATTATTAGTCCCCATAGTTTCATAGGAGTTACCAAGTATACAAATGCCCTCCAAAACATCTGAAACTACTGGAAAACTAGATACTTGTATGGAATCAAGTAAGACAGACACAAGACATCAAGGGGTGTTGGAGGGAATCACTTCTGCAATAATAAAATGAAAAAGCCTTCTTTTTCACATCTTCTGTCCCTATTCTGGTCAACCTACTTTTTTTGTCTGGTATATAAATATTTCTGAGTCATCTTTGTGCAAAGACTTGTTTTAGCAAATCAAACAGCTATTAAATATAGCTCCAGAAATTAAAATAACTATTGCATTCCTCATAAATACCTCCTCAAATAACAGTTCAGGAAAACATTATTCACATTAATGGAGAATGACTGTAATGGAGCAAGAAGCAGCTTGGAAGAGGGAGCAGCAAAGATGGGAAGACATGGTTCAGGTTACGCCTCGTATTTTCTTAGGAAGCAAAACTATCTTCACATAAGTAACTCACACACTTCCACCCAGGTCCTCATAGCTTTACTCCGGACTTGGTTCAACTTCTTCTCTTTATATGAAAAAAAAAACCTAGGAAAAACTGTGTTTGGCAAAGGTGCATGCATGTATCTTAAGACACATAGAGAACTATATTAATGCTGGTGGCTGGATTAATTTGTTCTTTTGGGGGCTGAGAAAGGGTCCCTAAGCTCAGATCTATTTCCTAGAGTTTATTGGTCTTCACTATTCAAGATTGCAGCCTGGTTTGAACCCTGGGTTAATTCACAATAGACAAAAAAAATGCAATTACATATATCATTGCATGAATACAATAGTGGCACTGTTTAATAGTTTGACGTATTTTCAGGCTTTGAAAAATGTTGGTCAGAGAAGTGAAAGAGGGGAGTTCTTTTCATGCATAAGCTAGGCAAAGTGCCCATTTCTCAGGACTAGCCTGTGTTAATCTGCTCTGTTGGCTTTGATTCTCATCCTGGTTTTATATCAGGTTTTAAGTCAGTCCAAACAGATTGCAGATGTGCCTGTATTTAAACGACAAATATGTTTCTGTGATATTTGTTTGCACGCCAGACGCTTCCCACTTTAAAAGCAAAAAAGGGCTGGCTTTCCTGGTCTGGTCGTTGGTTACTTGTTTCTTCGCTTTCCTCTTTTCGTCAACGTGTTCAAGTTGCTAAAACTCATCCTGTAATTGTGTCTGGTGCTCATCTCCACTGCAGTACCATCTGCAATAATAAACAATAGACCATAGAATCACAGAATAACCTGAGTTGGAAGGGACCCACAAGGATCATTGAGTCCAACTCTTGTCTCTGCAAAGGACAAGTCCAAAATTTACGCCATATGTATAAGGGCATTGTCCAAATGCTTCTTGAATGTTGTTAGGCTTTGTACCATGACTACTTCCCTGGGAAGCCTGTTCCAGTGCTCCACCACCCTCTGAGTGAGGAATCTTTTCCTAATATCCAACCTAATCCTCCCCTGACACATCTTCCTGCCATTCCCTTGGGTCCTATCATTGGTCACCAGACAGAAGAGCTCAGCACCTACTCCTCTTCCTTCCCTTGTGAGGAAACTGTCGACTGATGAGACCCCCCCCCTCAGTCTGCCCTTCTTCAGGTTGAACAGACCAAATGACTGCAGCCACTCTTTATATGACCTCCCTGTTAGACCCTTCACCAGCTTTGTGACCCTCCTCTGGATACTATCCATAGCTTGATATCCTTTTTATACTGCAGTGCCCAAAACTGCATCAAATCACTGATCAATGGCTGTAATGCATCCCCAGGAGTATTCTCTAGCAAAGAAAAAAAAAGAGAGAGAAGAAAAAGATGAGTGGGATGAACCTGCCTCCAGCTTCAGGTAATCCCCTCAGTCTCATTTTCTTTGACAATCACAGCAGGTTGTTGCACCGCCTTCACTTTCGTTTTCTCATGGGGAGAGTGAAGGAGTTTCAAGAATCCTCTAGGTAGTGATCCTGCAACATGGCAAGTAACACAGGCTTTTCCTGTTCCTGTGGGAAGTATCTGTTCTCTTTATTTCTGCAATACTGAAACTAAGCTGTGAGCGTTAGGTAAACAGAAAAGTGTCCTGTAGACATTCGCCCCAGGGAAGATCCGTGTATTCAATGACATTTGCTTTCTACAGATTTTTCTCCATGCACTTCACCAGCCTCAGTGGAGGTTCTGCTTTGCTGACAGTAACATGAGTGAAAGAGGAAATTTTCATTAGTATGCCTGTGAATGGACATTCTAAGTAAAATTCACACCATAACATTCACACCCAAAAATTTTCTCATTTTCTCAGAGCTTTCTTAAGAGGACTGAAACCCTGACCTGGGAGTCATATCTACAAGAAAGACTGATGGAGGCTCCTGGGAGTGAGTGTGAAAGCAGGGCTAGTGTACGTAACGCTCCTTCCCTCGTGCTCCCCTGCCTCTACCCACCCCTGAAACTTCCCACACCTGATGTATTCATGTACTTGGTGACCCTGCGTGGATTTATGACATGAAGTAGTTCTTCCTCCTTGAGTTTTATTATCTTCTAGCATCCAGCACACCCTTGGAAAGGCATTGTCCAGCTCATTTTCCTCTTTCGTTGGCCTTGATCTTAGCTCCTGTAATCTTCATTTGATGGCCCCTTGGTTGTGCACAGGATTATGTGTCTCTGTGAGTCTTTCTGCATTTCCGTATGAAGGTAGGAACACTAAAGTATAGTTTAAGTTAGACTCAGATGGTCTTCAGGCCTTCTAAGAAGTAGTAATGACAGAGGGAGCAGCAGCTGCACTATGTGAGACAAGTGAGCACCTGCACGTATGTCATACGTTACATGCTTGCCCACAAGCAATGACTTCAGCAGCCAGCTGAAGGATCACTTTTAAATAAGACAGTTGCAGATGTTCAGCCCTGTACACAGATATCCTGCAAGCAGAAAAAAAGGAACTCTAATCTTCAAAAGTATTGTGTTGTATGTAGTTCTGTAAACAGGTCCATTAGCAACGAACATATTGAAGGAAATAATTTTTGTGGTAAATGTATTGACAGCTGGAAAATCCCTTTGTGTCACTTCTCTCACCCTCTTCACATTTTGCTTTGTTCCACATACACACAGTATTACCTCTGCTAATTTGGGCTCTCCAGGGTTAGGCAAGCTCCATAAGTATTGCAATGACAATCTAGAAATGGGGTACAGGAGCTAGCAATCGAAAAGATTCCAGAGCAGATGCTTTAATAGATTTACTTTATTTACTTTTAAAAAAAAAAAAAAAAAAAAAGAGATAGATGGCTGGAGGGCTTCACTTGTGAGAGATCAAGAGTTCATATCAGTGAAGCTCAACACTTGCTGAGATCTTAAAAATTTTATTGCCCCAGAAACAAAAGAGTGGGAATTCTGCTCAATTTGAAAGGAAGCATCTAAAAGCCGATACTGTTTACACTCATTTGTGACTTGATCAGCATGAAAATCACCTACTAAGATGTGGCTATATTCCCTTAGAGCAGAGGTGTCAAACTCACGGCTCCCGCGTTCTGCTCCTGCAGCGTAACAGCGTCACACACTGCAAACATGACCGGCACTGGCAGGAGCACAGGGGCAAGGAGCTCAGAGCTGCCACAGGGTAGAAACAAGGTGTCAGACTGCCTAAAACAAAGTGGAGGGCCAGATTCGGCCCGTTGGGCAGGAGTTTGACACCCCTGGCTTAGAGTCGTTTGTAGTAAATGCGGGTCTGAACACAAAGAGGGGATTGGGGAATTCTGCATCTTAAGTGCCCTGGCACATAGCTGGGATTGTGCATTACAGCAGGATTTTTTGGCCATACAGAAAAACTGACAAAACGCAACACAGGAGAGTTATGACTGAGGTAGAATGTTACTGAGAATTAATGATATAGGAGTAGACTTGAACAAGATAGGTAGAAAACAACTTTACAAAATCAGAAATATTGATTTGGGATAGGAGCATTTTGTACAATAAGTGACAGGGATCTCTGCTAAACAGCCTGAAACTGGATAGCCAAACTTGAACTGAAGCTTTAGTGGATAAAGCTGGTGACAATGAGTGTTGTAACAGGATTCAGAGCAATTTGGGGGTTTGAGCACTTTGACTCTGATAAAAAGCATGAGAAAGAGCCAAACATAAAATTACTATTATTATTGCTAAAAACAATATTGCAACACCGACATTGTTATGAGTGAATCAGTAGATGGCAAATGTCTTTTAGTGAAGGCACAGGCAAAATAATGTGGCAGGTAGCAAGAAGTGAAGCTAATGATTATGTGCTAAATGAAAGAGCCATTCAGCTTGCTGATCGGAAAAAAAAACATTTGGGAGTCATTGTGGAAAAAACATGGAAACCATAAACCTTGTTCTGAATAGTAAAAGAGGTAAAAGCAAAAGAGGTCCTGTGGTTCCTGCACCATGTTCTAATTGGGTACCTTGTTTCTGAGTTCTTCTTGGTTTTATTGTTGTGGCTGTGTTCTCCTTGAACACCGAAAGCGTGGGTTCCATTAATCTAGGCAAGACATCCATGTACTCAAAAAGAGAGTTCCCAAGGCAGCCAGCAGGACTATGGGGAGTCTTGTCACAGCCTGGCACCTCTAGGCTCTCTCTCCCTACAGCGTGAAACCATGGCCTCCAGCTCCGCACCACCCCAGCCAAAACGCCTGAGTGTGTGCAAGCTCAGTGTCAGCAGGACCTGACCTTCTTTGCCCCAGGAGACACACAGACCTGCTTTGCTGGGAGGGAGTGGCTAGTTTCTAAGCTGGATCTGTCAAGAGGAGTAGGTAAAGTTCCTCTATGAGAACATTCTCCGGGGAAAGAGAGCACAAGCTTGAGGCCAGAAACCAAAGGGGCAATGGGGGGGGAATCCAAAACCTGATTTTAACAGTGTGACAGGGATTAACTACAGAGCGTTCAAAGGGTACAAACCAGGGTTTCACTTATTACAGTACAACATAACTGCTCTGGTCCTAGCTGCCCACAGCTTCCCTCGCTTCAGCAACATTTTCTAACAAGCCTTTCTGGCTATCTAGACTAGACCCAAACCATTAGCACAGAGGAGGATGGCTTTTGTTTGCTTTTCTCCTGATCCTTATGTTTTTTCAAGTGGGCTCTACTACTAAAGTGTAAGAGTGTTTTGCTTCTTTAAAACAGAAAGGTCTGAGTCCAGTCATCCTTTAGGGACTCTCTTGTAACCAGTTAGCCCACAAAAATAAGCTAACTGAAGAAAAGGAGTCAGAACCTAAGCCCTTTATGGGAGATTGATTGTAAAGCTGGTGGCAACATGACAAGCTGATTTGTGGTGACTCCTCATAGCTTGTTTGAACTGTAAAACTCAGTCACATTTATTTATTGTATCAATGCAGATTTGTCACCACCAGCCTCAACATAAAGGCTGGTGTCTTGTGCTTTAACCAAGGAATGCTTAGCCAGGCACAGGGAGAGCACAGGTATGTGTTTGTGCATACACACACGTGAGACACTCCATGCATTCCCTCTCAAACCCCCCAGCAAACCTTTTCTTTGCCTCAGTCTGTGCTGGATTAGGAGCTCAGCTTTCTATCATGTTTGCTGATGCCACGGCTTTCCATGACAGCACCGCCTTAAGGCTCTATGGCTCCTTCACAGGGACCTAGACTCCATTGCAAGGCTTAATTCCTTTCACTGTCATCTGTTCCAGTTATAGCTGGAGCAGCTGTTTCTTCTTCCTCCATAGCACGGAGGTTGCCAGAAAGCCTGAGGGGCCCACCAGCTAATTTCCATACTTGGATCTAGGTCTGTATCTGCATTATATTTTCTTGAAACAGTAGTCGTGTAGCAGGTCCCTCTACCTTCTATACAAATGTGATTTAATGTCTTCCTCAGGAGCAGTGAGCTCATCTGCTATAACATGAAATTGTAAGAAGGATTGGCTCCTCTCTTATTAATGTAATCACTTTAGGCTAGTTGATATGTCCTGTATACAGCTTATGGTGTAGAGTTTTATAGCATATTACTGCACCTCCATATAAGTCTAAACTGGTCATAAAACGTAATCACTTACTGAAAAAAATATATTAACGCCGCTGAAACTAGGACACAAAGTGATTTTCATAGCAACGGATAAATAAAAACCTTGGCAGAAGTCCTATTCTTCTGAAGAGAAAAATGCAGATAAAAGGGAAAGTGTTATACCCTTCCTCTGTCTCTTTCTCATCTTTTACTCTTTGCCTTCAAAGTATCCCACCAGTTGCAAGCAGAACCAAGATATTAACAGTGCCAAATGGGCTGCAAATTTCTCCCTTAGACCAAAGACAATAGCTGTTAGTGAGGACCCAAGGATGCATGGGAAAAACAACCCATGACTCGAGTAGCAGTCTTGGAAATGTTTTTGCCATTTTTCTCAGAGACATCAGCCCATGAAAAAAATTAATGACATTGTGAAGTAAGACCATGTTGTACCTACTAAAAACATATTCTTTCCAAGTACCAGTAAACAGCACTGAGGCAGATTCTGATGTTTAGTAAAGCTTTTCTAGACACAAAATCAGATCAGGTTAAAAAGACTACTGTATTTCTATTCTCTTCTGTTTATATGGCTCATATCAACACAGTATTTTAGTATGTGATGTCTATTTATGTATTTAACAGTTGTTAAACAGCTGTGCAAAGCACTGTCTGGATATTTTTATTTTAGTTTAAAACTTAGTCAAAATACAGTTATATGTATAGTATGATTTAAGAGCAATCTAAATGGCCCAGAGTTAAACTGAAATAAGTACATGTCCAAACCTTTTGGTAAGGTTTAGTTTTATTAGTTTAAAATAACACCTTTAATTTAAAACATGTTCACATCCTAAATCCAGTCTTCACTGATATTCGAGTAGCTGTTTTTCCCACTGTCCCTAATGATAGGAAACAAGTTCAGAGTTTCAGGCGAAGGTGCCTGTGGTGGAAGAAGGCATAAATATGTCTTTCTTGAATGCACCACGAGTGTCCAACACTTGCATCAACCCTTTCATGTGGGACAGTGGGGATGGTAGCTCAGGTAGGAGCTATGCAGCGAGGGAGCTGCAGGCAATGTGGCTAATGTGCACCTCGCTTCTCCAGTAGTAGTAGTACATCACCTCCTACCTCCCATCACAGTTGTACGCAGGATGGCTTCCAACTGGCTACAAACAGGTCTGGGAAATGTTCTGGGTGGAAAAAAAAGTAGTTTGGAGGTAGGAATGAGTGGTCCTGGAGAAGGGGGAGACAACAGAAGCGTGGTGTGCTTGAGCATCACAGTCTCTGCACTTGAACCCATCACCCCATGGATAAAGGTGGCCCTGAGGAAGGAACTTTCCAGCTTCCAATGATAGAATTAAGAATAGCACTATTTGCCTAATAAAAATTATTTTTCTGTTTCCCTCCAGCAGTCATACATATGCAGATATAATGAATGTGGTATTTTATTTTGATAAAGAAAGAATATTCCTTCTTCTATTATTTTCCACGTCTGTTTTTATTTGGTATTTTGGTTAGTTATTTGGATTGTTGTGATTTTTTAAACTAAGAGGGACTAAATAAAAAAGCCACTGGTTTATTTTCGGTGTCAACTTGTGATATAAAGCTCCGTGTGATGCAGATAATCAGAGAGCAGGAGCAGTGAGACAGCTCTGACTGAGAGATGAGAGGAAATTTCCACCTGATAACACTGCAGTAAATTGTTTCTTAATATTTATTGCACTATGTTGCTCAAGGGCCTTAGAGACTTTCAGAGAGAGAGCACATCAGCAATAGTGAGGTTTTGTGGCTGGTGGGTAATGAGAGAATTGTTATTGCTTACTTCAGTGAGCAACCAAACGTTACTGAAACCCAACACTGGGTAAACTCTTTCCAAGGAACAACAGAGCATCTTGGGCTTCTTGCAATTGGTTAACATATCAATAATAAGCATCATCTCCTAGCTAAAGAGATCTAAAGGGTTTGGAAAGGCAAAAAGCAGAAGCTGAGCGCTTCTAATGCAAATCTACAATGCTGGTAGTCATGAGGTGAGCTACCTTGCTGGTCTGTACTCAGATTCAAAGCTACCCTGAGTTCCTACAGAGCCAGAATCCCCTCTGACATTGTGTCTGTATGAGACATTCCATAGTAAGGCATGCTTTTCTCTTCCGTGCGCCATTCCTCCCATGGCTTTGAGTCTCTATGTCTATGTCCGTGGAAAACACAGGGCAAACAGCAGAAGACCTTTCTCCAAACATGGGACTTGAAGTTTTTGCTGGTCTATCCACCCCCTTATCTGGCATAGTCAGTAGCTAAACTGGTCAGCCACGGTCAGGAGGAATAAGTAAACTGGAGGAAGAAATACAGAGTATGGACTCAGCAGAGAAGGGAAGCAGAAGAGTAAACGGTATATTTGCAGACCTGAAGAAAACCCAGACTACCAGTGCTCTTGGTCTCAGTCTCTTCTGTTACCTGCTCAGACTTCCTTCTGCATACCAACCCTTAAGTACTTAAAGTGCAACAGCAGGAGGAGCAATGGCTTCCAACAAGTGACTATGAAGAAGGCAACATCCCCCGTGGACACTTGAGCGGTTCCACATCTCACACCTCACAAGCCAACAGTGTGGCCAAGGCAACGACCTCTACCTCCCAACTTCCACACTGTCTCCTAACCTCAGATCTCCAACAGCTGGTAGCTAGAGTGAAAAATGAACAGTCACAGGCTCCTAGCAAAGCAGATCTGAAGGGCTTTCAATTGCAAAAGGTAAACCCCAAAACTAATTATGCAGACCCACCGTGCTGATAGCCAAGAGACCCTCCCTTCATCTGAATAATAGATCCTACATGGAGGCCTTCATGGTAAGACAGGTTTATAAACACTTGCAGGATAATTTCCAGCAAGGCTACAGTAGAAGCAAATTTGCCAGAGCTGGAAAAATGAATCTGTCATCACAAGATCAGCATATGTAAGTAGAAGTGTTTGAGTTTAGCTTATGGAATTGTTTACCTTGGCCTCAACTCTATGACTTTTAATGGATTTTGTATTTCAGAAGCATAGAAGTGAAGGAGTGTATTCTTCCATCAAGTTTTCAACAACCCTTGGCACTGGAAATAACTCAGACAGCCCATCTTTCCATTTTTTTCTGTGAACATGTGAAAAACAGCATGATTTCTATTGTTTCAACAGGTGGCTTTTAACTGTAATATGCTCCATGTGCTGAGCAAGTCTTTGTTGTGGTCTTGCAGTAGGCACCTCCACAAACAGAGTAAGATCAGCCCTCATAGATTAACATTGACAGTGCAATCCAAAAGTCAAAGTTTTGAAAAAAATTATACCATGCAAATGGATCTACACTGGAAACAAAAAAATAAATGTAGCAGCTGAAAACTGGATTTGTTTCACATGCCTGAGTGAGAACAAATTGAATCTGTCAGTCAGCAAAGGGAAGTTACAAGGAATTGTCTCTCAGGAACACTGCACACCACCATGGACTGAGAGTGTTTTATCTCAGTCGAGCATGGGATACCTACACATTTTCATCTCATGTTCCAAGGTAGTAAGATAAAATTAAATCGATCGTAAGATTTGTAATAAAAAATACATATGTGTCGCTTCATCATCACTACCTCTCCAAGCTAACATGGTTTTGTCAAGGATCACATGGATTAGGGCATTACCTCAGGTGAACCTTCTACAATATGCTTTTACTTGTTTCAGATCAATCTCATATTTCAAGGGACAAAATAGATCTGAAAGAGGAATAAAAATTGTTCACAGAAATACTTGTTTACTGAAGGTTCTTCCTGCCTTTTAGCAAGGGTGTTTTGGAGACCAACGATCTTTCAGAAGTAGTCTCCAGTTCTGACAGTTCTGGCACCTCTGGGCACCAAACCACTACAATCAAGTTCTTGCACACAACTGATTAGTACCAAGGCAAGAGCTTTCACTGCGTTAGACAGGCTTAGGAGAGCTAAAGCTAAAAACAATTCACTATTCCAGTGCAACAGCAGATTAAATAATTGCTTAAGAGAATTTGTGCAAGATCCTCTATTGGTATCACAAGGAATATTTTTAGGAAACTGCTTAAAAAAAAGAAAAATACAATTACGGATGTAAAACACCCACTTCAAATTTGTTTCCTACAGGGAGAAGCCTAGACTTTCATTTGAGTCATTTTTTTTTATTACTATTCCACAGTAACCTTTTTAAACAATAACAGTCAAGGAATCTTACCTGCTGTGCCTTGTGTAAATTGCCTTTAAAATGCTTTATCATTCCAAAAAGAAAAGGTCAAAAAAAATGATTAAACAAACACAAAATCTGTTTTCCCTCAGCAGGCTCAGTGTTATTGCTTTTCCTTTCTGCCCCATTTCTTCATCTGTGTCATTCATGGTTATACAGGTAGTAGAACTGGCAAATAATCTGAAACAGTTAAGCCAAAGTAAGCCTTGCTTTTGGTGCATTAGCCCAGTAAGACTTAGGCCCGGCATTGAAACATCCCCAGCAGAAAATCCCTAACTTCAGTTGCCATCTTTAACAGGATTGACCTTGATTTGGATTTTCATCACATCAAGGTTCCTGGGTTGTTAACTTCGGTAAGTCTCGTCCTACAAAACTCCACACAAAAGCACAGACCTATAAGGAGGATTTGCCTCAGCCTTTACAAAAAGTGAAGGATGGAAGAAAAGAGTGTTCTGCATTTCCTAGGACAGATCTTGATGTTTTAACTACGGGAATGTCATGAGATTGCACTGCTGCCTAGGCCAATTCCCACTCAATCATGTCATGTTGTAACCCATCACCAGTCCAAGACTAAAATGTCAGACTAGGATATGGGGTCCCACAGAAATCTGGCCCAGGAGGGACAGTGACTGAGTCTGAAGCAGTCCATGGAGTGCTTACTGAAGGAGAGAGAGACAGGGCTCAACACTTCACCAGCACGTTTGCTCCTGGCACAGCTCACACTCATCACCATATATGGGGATGGATGATCACCATGCTGGGCTCCTATCCAGTTCCTGTTTTGGACAGAGTCCTCCAATCTTCTTCTGCATCAACATCAGCCAGGAAGAACCCTAAAAGAGCACCCTGCAAATTTGAATGGAAAGGGGGAAGGAGGAAGTCTGATTACTTTCAAGGCAAATGGTCCATTGATGTCAATTTCCAGCCTCCAGCAGCAATCAGATGATCTCTGCAGTTCAATGTGACACCAGATGGAGCGAGCAGCTTTTAGTGAGTCACTAAATGGTGTGCAGTGACCTAGTAGTACTACCAGTGGGTAGGTGGGCTGGAGAGGTTCTTTCTTCTAGTGGCAAGTCTGTGGGCCAGGTCTGGGACTCATCCATGGAAGCTCCAGTGACACAGGCCAGCTTAGGAGCTAATGCATTTCAGAAACACACTAAATAAACAAGCGGACCAGAGATTGGTAACCACTGCTGCTGTAGTGCAATGAAAAAGTCACCAGCCCTGCTTTTCTTTATCCATTCCTCTCATTCCTCAGATTGAATTTCTTTCCATGCCATGTTTTCCCACCCCTCAGTCATCCCCTACAAATACCTGTTTCCTTCAGAGCTGCAATACTGGCCACCAGCAGCTAAGAAAAAGCTGATAAAAGGCAACACACTGCTCATTATTCCACATTTTTTCTTGATGGATTTAGAAAGTCCCAAATGCAAGGAGAAATTAAATCAACAAGTAGGAAGAGGGATGCAAAGTGAAATTCAAGATGCTGGAAATCTGCTTTTCTTCAGAGGTCCTACTCTTCTCTCCGTCCGGAAGACAGGAAAGAGCAGACTGTTCATGACAGAGGAGAAAAAACTTTTGGGAGTCTTTAGGGGGAACTCAATCAAAGAAATTATTTTCCCACAGACCAGTGCTGAGCAAACCTTAATGGCTTTTTCCTGATTGAAGAATAAATCAGCTATTAATTTATGACTTGAAGTGCATATAATAACCTTCCAAATGTTGTCCAGTTCTGTGAGTAGCAATGCAACAGTAGCAATGCTTGTGTCCTTTCTGTTTGAGTTTCTCAACAGGTAATTCAGCTAATGGACTGAATACTCCTCACAAAGATTCACTGGCTATGGTTTCAAAAAAGAAAAAAAAAATTTGCTTAATTTAAAAAAAAAGGTGGGCCATGTGTTTCCAGCATAACATTGTATGTGTGTGCGTGGAGATTCATATGTATTAGAGATAAAGTTAAGTGTAAGCACATGGTGGGCTGGAAAGGAGGGTGTTTGCATGGGGAAGCCAAGGGCCCATGTGCAGGTTATTAGTGGGGGGGTGGTTGGGAACTTTGTACTCTGTGAGCAGTGGCGGCAGAGGGGCTGCTGCGGAGGGTTAACACACACCATCGCTGCTGGGACATCCCATTCACTGACCCTCTGTGGAATTGATAAATTACTCTGGATGGCTTTGTTTATTTAAATGGAAGTCAACATTTTAACAGCAATAAAAGACAGGCTAAATAATTCTCTGCTCTGGCTATCTAGGTGAGTATGATCTCTGAAATATATAGGCTGCATTTAAGAAACTGAACCCTGCTGCACCTTCGTCTGTATATACACGCAGTTTGGGCAGCCAGTATAAATTGTAAAATAAGATGAAAATATTAGCATCTTGCCTTGCCTTCCCCTCACCTAAAGAAAACCGCAGGGGGAACATTATTCAAGCATTTCCTTTATGCTCATAAGTTAATCAAGAAACATCAGGGAATAAGACAGTTTTACAGCTTTCCAGTAAAATGCGATACAACTCACAGACACTGAGTGATTTTGCAGTTCCTTTTCCAAAGTTTGGCAAACAGAACAACAAGAAGGAAAGAAAAAAACCCACTAAACAACGTTTTCCCCTTGCTCTTGAAGGCTGGCAATGAGGTTGCAGGAGAAAATAATTCGTTTGTGACTTCCGAGCCACCTACGGACAGAAATTGCAACAGTAATGAAGCCGTGGAACATCTTGAACAATTTATGAGGGGATTGTGCTCAAAATAATAAGTACTGTTACAACAACAACAACAAAAAAAGCGATAATTGATGTTTCAAAGTCAGGGTACTATCCTGCCGCCGGTGGATTTGTTTTGGTTTTGGCATCCCCACCCCCTATCCCATGTGTTACTACGTGTTATGGCCGAAATAAACCGTTTTCTCCCGAAGGACTCCCCCTCCCCCGGAGAGACTGAAGCCCCCCAGTCGCGCTTCGGGCCGATCCCTGCCCTGCCCCGGGGTAGAGCCCGGCTTCTCGGTGCCAGACACCCACTCCACCCCCAAAATCATCCTTCTTCCAGGCAAAAACTTTAACGCCCCTTACGCCTCTGAGGTTATAAAGAAAAAAAAAAAAAAAAAAAAAAAAAAGGACGAAACAAAAAAATATTCAAATAAATCCTTTTTTCTCTTTACACCTTCGCCATCCCAGACCTGTGAAAAGGGGGGAAGAGAAGGAAAGGGGAGTAACCTCCCAGAATTAACTACTTCAAACCGGGGGTGGACTCCCCCGGATCATCCTTCCAGGTACGCCCCGGATGATAACTTCCCCTTCAAACGCTTGCGTGCAAGCCCTTCTGCTCGATAGCCATTTTGCTGCTCCCCAGCGCTCCCTGTTTTTTAGGTTTGGGAGCGATTACTTCACCGATGCCTTTAACAAGGGAGGAGAGGGATCAAGGAGCCCGAAGGGTCGCTGGGTACCCCGCAGCTTTGCAGCCTGGTGGCACCTCCGAGCCCGGCTCCTCCTGATGCATTTTAGCTTTTCCTCTGCTTTTCACCCGCTCAGACTTTTATAACTTAACAAATTCACAGTTTAAACAGAGTGAAACATTATTGCGGTTTTTAATATATTTTTTTAAAGGCCAGTCAGGTGTTTCCAGGATATTATATGTGTATGCATAGAGATCCACATTTAATAGAGATAAAGTTAAGTGTAAAAAAAAAAAAAAGGCTCTTCGCAGGGATCCTCATAAAAGCCCTTTATTTAGTTTCGAGCATTTTCTTGCAATCAATAAAAGTTATCCGTTATCTCCCGGCGCATTTAGCGGGGAAGTTTATTGCCTGCCGGGCGGATTAAGGTTGAGACAGGAGTGCACCATACAAGGAAGGGACTCTCGAGTCTCTAGGTCCGAGCTTCGGATTCATAAAATATAGCCATCCATTACGCTGCCGATATCCGGAGCCAGCAAACATACACAGACTATAAATTGTGGCTGGCGGGGTGCGGGCCGGGCGCGGGCGCGGGGGCTCCTCCCGCCCTCATTCCTCCCGCGCTGGGGGGGGTCCCCGGCCCATCCATCACCGCCGTTATGACTCCGCGATGCAGCAAATGGGTTGTGTAAAGAGGCAACGTTTGACAAGGTGGCATGGTTATCCTGTCCAAATGATGCATAATATTAGTATTAGGGCTTAGATCATCGCATGCTTTTAAAATCATCACCGCTTACTAGAGAGGAGGAGAGTCCTGGGGCTGCAGGGGGACAAAAGTTTCCATGTAAATAATGATTATAGATGGCGGGATTTATGGGGAAGGGTGCACGCACAAATAAACACGTCTACTGTAGCCAGAGAGAGTGGCCCTATTCGCACGGTGCCGTGGAGACGCCTCCTCCCAGGATGGCACCCCGCAGCCCCGGGATGACCATCAAGACCGTACCCTTCCCATTCTCCCCGGAGCCCTCCAGAGGGACTTGTTTGAGGAGAAACTCTCCGCTCTTCACTCGCGACTGCTGCCTGGCCACTGCTGCGGTCCCAGACACCAGTGGGTGGGGCGGGAAGAGGCTCACCGGGGCTGGACAAACGGCCACTCGGGCCAAAACCTCCGCATCAGCATCTGCCCTTGGAAATACAGTGCAGTGAAGACAATTGTATCGGGATGTTTTCGGGGAAACAAGCCGGCATCTCATCCTCCTCCTTCCCGCTTTCCGGGGCTGGGGTCAGGCTGGAGGCTTGGGGAGCCTAGCTGAGCTTGTAGGGTCTGTCCCCGTCCCGCACGAGTCAGTGCCCTCCGTAAACCGGATTTAAGCCGGGCAGGGCCACGGGAGCTCCCCCGCCTGCAGGCAGCCCGCACTCGGAAGGGTTAAAGGATAGAGTGCCCGAGCCAAGGGGAAGAGAGGGAGAAAAGGAGAAATGGAGAGCCTCGGCTTCAGATCTCCCGTCCTGCCTTCCCGATAAACCCTGCCGCCCGGGGCACCGCACAGCGCCCGCTCCCTGCGAGACTGCGGCGTTTTATCCAGGGCAAAAGGCTTTGGACTGCCTCTGGAGTCAGCAAACGGAAAAGGAGTGGGGAGAATGTGCCTCTTAATCTGTCATTTGCTCTGCCATCTTGCCCAGGGCCGGTACCGGGGCAGGGTCAGCAGAGTCCTGTAACAACGGTGCCATGAGGAGGATAAAATCCCCACTCGGCATGATTTATCAGCCGTCTCTGACCCCTGAATAGTTGGCTTATATGGCTAGTGACACATTGACCGAGAAATGGGGCTAGTGTGATTTGTGGACTATATCTATCCCCACTGCCTCGGCCCCGACCCCTCTTTTCGTCTGCTGGGCGCAGGAAACCCTCCAGACTGTCCATCCCTTCCAATATCTCCATCCTTTCCGTGCCTTTCAATCAATCATGCCTCCATCAATCCCATCCCAAGCCCCTCCATTCCTCTCAACCCCTCCATCACTCCCATCCCCGCAGGCAGGCGACCAGGATAGCCCCTCCGGGCCTGGCCGGGAGGACAGGGGTGGTACCGGGCAGCGTCTTCTTTCGGCCACCGAGGGAAGGCACTGGTCATCTCGGTGGTGGCGGGAGGAACAGGCGATGGCAATGCAGGCCATGAGAGATAGCCTGGGACCGGGCACAGCTGGAGGGGTGTGACGCCTAGAACCCTTTGATTTGGGGTTTGCCTGGAGAACGGTGGTGGAGGAGGGTGGCCTGGGTTTTTAAGGGCAAGCAGAAATTTGATTATAGCGTACGGCAGAGGTCTGTGATTTGTGGCAAGCGGATTTCATTAACTACGGCCTTCTGAGTCCCGGAAAACCCGGTCAGGCCGGCGGGGCCGGGAATGAAGCTGACCGGGCTGCTGGGTTCCCTCACCTCGTCTCCCTTCGCCGGACCCTGCGACGGGATCGGCCTGGCGGAAAGGCGGCCGGAGGCGACAGCTTTCCCCGCTGCCCCTTCGGGCAGGGTCTGCCCCGGACCCCAAGCGTGCTTTCTGCGGAGGGGTGCGGGTGGCACAGGGCGTCTTTCGCCCCACCTCCCTCGTGTCACCTGCTGCCATTGCCACCAGGGCGAGAGGAGCGTGGGGTGTCTATCCCCACCTCGAGGTTTGCCTCGAGCTTCCTTTTCTGATGATGACAAGGACCGTAACTACGGTAGAGCTGGTGGAGGCAGCAGAGCAATGTGCGCGAGGTGCCCCTTCGAAGGCTGCCGGCTGCCCGCCGGCGCAGAAGTGGTATCGGGTCTAATTGCAGTCAACGAATGTCACCGGCAGGAGGAAAAACAAACGCTGCCTCCAAAGATCCCAGAGCAGAATTTGGCAAGGCTCCTAAACACACCAATTAGCAAAGGCTAAACCCATTAATGAAGTGGCGGCTCTCTGGTTTCAGCCAGGTGGTGCAGATCAGAGCGCCTGTATCTGCAGCATAGCTCAGCTTCCCTCCAGCCAGGACCTCACAGCAAACCTCCACATCAATAATACGCTTAATGGATCTCATTAGGGCTGGGGAGCAGCGGATGGAAGGGGAGCAGAGGAACAGTGCCCCCCGCGAAGGGGTTCCCTTTCCCCGTGGGGCGACTCCTGGGCAGGGCCACCCCTCCTCCCGCAGGTTCCTGGCGCTGCCCACTACCTGCCTGTGCTCATGGATTTGCGCACTCTTACACATACCCTCACGCGTGTCTGCCGGCATCAAAGCTCCTTCAGTACCCGAGCATCCTCGGCTGTGTGGTCCGGGCAGGTCCCAGACCGGTGGCAGCCTCTTCCGAGACGGGGCAGTAGAAGGGGAGGAAAGGGACTTCTGTAAAGCTGCTTTTAAAAGAAAAGGATTCAAACTTCACCTCTGTAAAAGGGGGCAAGGGAGAAGGGAGGAAATATTTCCGCTTCAGCTAGGGGAAACCATAAAAAAAGAAGAAAAAGAGGAAAGCTGGGGTAGGATAAGCTCGGCCAAGGTGAGCTAGAATATTTAGCTAATGGAGGTGAACTATGAAAGGAGACTTCACATTTCTCTCCGAGGAATCTCTCCAGGTTCGCAGCCGAGAATACACAGAGTAAACGTTGGGCTTGAATTATAGCTGAGGGTTCGCTTTATTTGAATTCACTGGTGTTTATTTAAGAAAGTGAATAAAGGTTTTGTGTAAACAGCCATTATTTCTGATGAGCGCTCAACAGCAATAAGAAGGGGATGGGGTTTTTTTTAGTTGAGATTGTGGCAAAAGTTGACATTTCGGAGATTGCAGTTTGTCTTGCCGACGCCAGGCAGTCCCGAGGCATGAACTGCAGGGAAAGCTGTGTGTGCCTATGAGTGTGAAACGGCGATGCCGAGAGAAGTGCGGTCTGAAAACAATTATTTTTTAAGACATCAGCTTAAGCCCTACATTAAAATAAAATAAAAATATTTTCCTAAGGAGCGAGGCGCTCTCGCTCAGCTAACGAGGGAGGAGAACTCAGGTTTCGCTGCCGCCGGCCCCGCGCCCGTGGGGCTCTGCCGGGGGGCAGCGTCGACCCCAGTAGGGTCGCCGTGGGACACCCCCGCGCCGGGCGGGGCAGCGACAGAACCCAACGCGAGCTTCTTGCCCGGCATTTTTCGCAAATCGCTTACTTAAAATATTGAGACTGCTTTGTTTATTATTGTTATTATTTTTATTTATTCTAATATGGCTGTTCTTTCTGAGGTTGACTCGAGTCTCGTTGGAGGTGGGAGGGTTTTGGTAAGAAATTAGTCGAGAAGAAAAGAATCTCGTTGGACTTCTTAATGCAGCGCCCGGGGAAGCTGGACGTTATTGATAAGCTGCTCCTCGGGAAGGAGCTCGGGAGGAGATGGCTCTGACCGGCTCTGCTATGCATCTCTGAGCTTGCGGATGCTCGCAGACGCGGCTGAGATATCGGAGAAGAACAGAGAGAACTCCCGCTTCATTATTAATCCGATTTCCCACACATGGCCCGCAAGGAGGAGGCAAGGAAATCTCTGCTCTCCGTGAGGCTGCGTGTATCGCCCCTGTTTCTTGAGTCTCTCGTACAACTTCTCATCTGAAATAAGCACGAAAAATTTCTACCCGGCACCCGGGAGGCAAAAGCGGAGTGATGTGTGCCAGAGAGCCTGGCCTGACCGGGGCAGCTCCAGGGAAGACCCTCCCGGCCCCTACAAGGGGACTCCGGCCCCACCGGGCAGGGGAAGCAGCGCCAACATAGCCTCGTTTGGGCGGATGGGAGCAGCCCAAAGGGTTTGAGATCTTTCAGGTCTGAAAAGAATTACGACAGATTTAAGCAGCTGGTTGGGTGTGGGTAAAGAGTTGCGACCCCCAGTTTCAAGACCGTTGAGAAACGGGATCGGCGGGGGAATCCTGGGCTCAGGCAGAAATAACCATCATCAAAAGCCTTTCTTGTTATCAGGTGAAAACAAAAAAAAAGGGGGCATTCACAGGCTTTGGACCTGTTCTTCGGGAGGGTTGCATTGCGTTACAGTCAGGACTATTTCGCCGACAAACGGCAATCGAGCTGCCTAAAGTCTTGACACTGCCCGACTGTTTTTTCAGAAATTTAGGAGTAATTGAAGCCTCGCAGGACCGGGCAAACTCCCTTCCCAGCCGAGATGGGCATAAAACCCTCCATCCCCTCATCTTTCTCCAAACTGGTTTTCGTGGGTTTGCTCTACCACCTGCCCGAGAACGTGCACTACGGGAGGAATGAAGGGGAAACATTTTTTTCTCTCTCTATCGCTGAGGAAGAGGAAAAGAAATACTCTCCAGGCTCCACCGCTTAGCCAGATAAGCAGCCCGAGGTGCGAAGGCAAAATCAGGTGCAGAGCGAAAGAATTTTACACCAGGTCTTTCACTTGGATCTGAGCATCTTTCTCCTTAGCCTGAGTACCAACGGTATTGTATTTTTTTACCTTTTGCCGCGTTGTCTGGCAAAGGTGTCATAAAGAGGCTGCCCTTGTTCTCTCCCTGAGCCGGGGTATACAGGGGAGGGTTGTCCCGTTATTTGGGGGGGGGGGGTCGGAGGGGTGCCCGCCCCTCCCTGCACTTGGAGGAGGCGCGGAGTCGTCTAACCCAAGGGAAGAGAAACTCTTTCCTGACACTGTTTTCCGTTCTCGTCGGAGAAGAACCACCTCAAACTTCACTCTCCCGTACTGGTTAGTCTTTTGGGGGAAAAAAAAAAAAAAAAAGAGGCAAACAAATTCTTACGCGTCCATGAGCCTCGCCGAGGTGCTTTATCGCAGAAGAAACAGCCGTGTTTCGCTAGACATGTGTCTGGTGGCTTCCTTTGCTCTTAGAAGTCAACACACACACCCCGTAGCAGCCGTTTTCTGGGTCTGGAACAGAACTGCAGGGCCCGCTGCATTCCCCGAAAAGCCGAGATAACCCACTGTTTGCTTCTTCGCGGTGTATTAAAGGCAAACTCAGTTACAAGCGCCTTCTGGATCAATACCCCTACATCCCTGCCCCTGCAGGGCTCAGACGAGACCCGGACACGCTGCACTGCGCTAGTACTGCGCACAACCAGGGACGCAGCAGTGTTCTGCTCACCTCTCCTGGAAATCTTCCTGCCCGTTGTAACTCCAGTGGAGCCTCCACCCGCTCGGTTACACCTTATTTACCACTTCACTGGGCCCCTCTTGGCCCAGAAAGCCGGCCTGTCGACTTTGCCTCTTGTCCCATCTCCTTTTCCCCTTGGGCTTGTGTTGGAGAATGTTGTTGGCGTTTCCCTCTCCTCCCTCAGGTGCTTGCTCCTGCCAAAGTCCCTCCGCTAGCAGGGGTCGCCCCGAGTAGCGTGTGCTTGCCGGCAAACCTCTCGGAATTTCTCCCTGCGCCCTCAGGGCAGCAGCAGGCGAGGGTTGTTTTTTTTTTTTGGTCCTTTACTTTATTTCTCCACCTCCTCTTTAATTTTCCTGACGGCATCACAGGCTCGGCGCCCACCACGCGGGACAGCCTCGCTCTGCCCGCCACCGCCTTAACCTCCCTGGGCAGCATCAGACCTCTCCCAGCCCCAGGAGGGTTTGAAAAAGGAATTGCTCCCTTTAGGGTCTCGTGTTAGGAAAGCAAGCATCCCAGCGGGCCAGGAGAGAGTCTCCGCGCCACTGCGACTTCCGCGTTCATCGCTGCCGCTTAGGAAGAGAGGAGGGGGAAGCGGTCCTCCGCCCTCCCCCGTGTCCCAGGAGGAGCGGAGCACCGAGCTCCGCCACGCTTTGCACTGCTCCGAGGAGCAAAGCCCTTTGCATTTCTCCCGTGGGAGCCTTGACAGAGCAGCCCCGGGACCTCCAAGCATTCCCTCCCTAAGGCGGCACCGGGCCTCGCAGCATCGTCCGAGAGAGGGCGAGAGACACCCCCAGAGCAGCTCCCACCGCCCCGTCCTGTGGTCGGGCTCCACACCGCGCCGCGTGACGTCACGGCGCGCCCCCAGGCCGCATTAGCCGTGCTGTGACGTCACGGAGAAGTACACGGCGAATCGGAACTGCACAAAAGCAAAACAAACACACTTCCCCCCCCCCCCCCCCCCCCCCCCCCGCCACGCATCCCAAAACGGCCCCGCCGGTTCTCGAGAGCGCTTCTGAGAGTCGAGGGGAGGTCAGGCAGTCTGATCCAGCCTTGAGTCACAAACCCAAAAGCCACGTCATAAGATACGTTTACATGCACAGGCGGATCTGCAAACGTAACGGGCAACTTTCTCATCGAGAGGCACAATTTTCCGTGATTAAAATCCGGTCTTTTTCATCGCCTCCATGAGGAAAAAAAAAGGGGAAAAGAAAAAAAAAAAAGAAAAGAAGGCTGCCCCGGGAGGCTTTCAGGGTGAGGAGAGACCTTTTAGCGGACCGAGGGAAGCTGGGGCAAGCTCTCCAGCCCTCTCACCCGGTGAACAGACTGACGTGGTTACAAACCATAGCAAACATTTTATTTACAGGATATATATATATTTATATATTTTGTCAGTGCAGTATTTCTTGGCCGGATTATTCGAAGCAACACGTTGCAACCGACGAGGACGGTGGGCAAAATACTTCACATTGTAAATTGTTGGGAGTGGGAAAGGAGGGAGATTTCAGAGCACATTCTAGGAGTCCTTCGCTCGGATTTTCCGGGAGAGGACAAGGGGCGGGAGATGAAGAATAAAATAGTTGTTTAAAAAAAAAGAAACACCGGAGAATTCCCGCTCTCCTGCGGGCAGCATGGAGAGAGAGGAGGCCGCTTCTCGAACAGCCGTCCAGGGGCTCTTCGGCCCCTCACCCCGTGCCGCGCTCCCGGGAGGATGGATGGATGGATGGATGGATGGATGTGGAGATAAATAAGCGCGCCAGTCCCGGGCGCGGGGGCCGCCGGGCCGCCCCGTCTATAGGTCGCTCCGCGGCTCGGGGCTGGCGGGCGGCGGTGGGGAGGGGAGGCCTGTGCTTCCAGAGGATTCGGCGAGCCCGGGGGCGGGCAGGCTGCGATCGGCGCCCTCAGTCCGTTCCGTGTCGCTGGGGGCCATGTCGAGGGAGTCGGCGTCGCTGCTGTCGCTGTCGCCCTCGGAGCGGCTGGGGCTGCACTCGGGCTCGGCGGCGACGGGCGGCGCGCCGGCTCGCTGGGCTGCGGGCTCCGGCTCTGGTTCCGGCGGCAGCTCCTTGTCCTTCTGGGCCTGAGCTTCCTTGGAATGCCGCCACTTCATCCGCCGGTTCTGGAACCACACCTTCACCTGCGGCCGTGCCGCGCTCAGATGGGTGGCACCGACACCGCCCCTCCAACCCGGTCCCACCGCGGAGGAAAGGAAGTACCGTCCTCACCCCATTCTGCCCACACCCTGACACTTAAAAGTGGCTTCGTTTTTTTTCTTCTCTTCCTAGTTCGCGTGTTTAAATACAAAAGGCTCCCCCGTGTGCCACCCTCCCCTCCCCCCCCCCCCCCCCGCGCCCCCCGTGTGTTTTTTGTGTTTTTTTTTTCTCTCTCCGTGTTCTTCTTCCAGGAAACCAAATGTTGCTCAAGAAACCGCAGCGTTATACAATTCTGTGCGCTGCGGACCCCTCAATAGTGGAATCATTACAGAGTGGCGTTTAATGATTCCATTTTGAAGAAGAGTTCTCACTTCCCCAAAAACTGAGGATTTCACAACGCGGGGAGAGATTTGGGGGGGGGGAGGAAGAAGAATAGAAAAAAAAACTGGGGATACATAGACATTAAAAATAGCGTGTTCGCTCCTACTTCCTTTGACCTAAACTGCCTCTTACACCGAGCTGCGCTTAATAAAAGCCCACGCCAGTGATCTGCCCCGCGGCCCCGCTTGGCTTGCTCCACGATGGCTAAAACAAAGGCGAAAGCTCTGTGACTGCCCGCGGAACCTGCACTCAGGAGATGCTCAGGCCGACGTCCCGTTCCTCGCCAAAAATTAAGAAAGGGAAAACGATTTACAACCACCTCCCCCTCCTCCAGTATCCCTCTAAACACGAAGTAAGGTTTGAAATAAAACCGAAGCCGTTCTTACTTGAGCATCTGTCAGCCCCAGCATCGCCGCCAATTGTTTTCTGTCCGGTTTGGTGACATATTTCTGGATTTCGAACCGTTTTTCTAAACCTTTCCTCTGCAAGTTGGAAAAAACAGCCCTGGACCAGGAGCGTTTCCTCTTGTACGTCTGGGGCAGCGTGTCCTTGGTTAAAACTGCGTATGGACCTGGTGGGAGGGGTGCAGGGGTGGGAGAGAGGGAGAAAAACAGAGGGAGAGAAGGAGAGATGGAGTTATTAATATCGATGGCTGAAAGGGAGCCTTGAATCGATCAAAATAACATCTGGGCTCTGGTGTACGGGGAAGGCCTGGGCAAGAGTGTCTCTGACTGCCGTCTGGGTACAAGTCCTGTCAGCATATGCTTCCTTGGCCAAGGATGGGGCGGTTTGGAACCTACATTTGTTCCTCTCCCCCCTCCCTGCCCCTTCTCTCTCGGCTCAGGTATTATTTTTTAAGCAGATAGAATGATCCTCTGAATCAGACCCTAGCCGGCTCTTCCTTCCCCCCACGCAGCTCGGCTTTAGCCCAAAATCTGAGCTTCGCTAGAAAACACGCGCCCTGGCCTTTCAAAAGCTCCCGGCGAGTCCCTCCGGGAGGAAAGTGGGGTCTGCTCCGGGACAGAGAGCCCAGCGCCACAGGAGGGTCGACGAGGGGTGAGATGTACCTGGAAAAGTGTCTTGAAACTGGTGCTGAACTGAGCTCCTTGGGTTTGTGTTTAAGGCACCCAGAATAGCAGAGGCCTCGTTAATGGGGTCTAGAGAAGCGAAGAACTGCCCGGCGGACGGCTGCAAGCTGGGGAGATGAACCCCAGTTTGGCGACTGGTTGTTAATAAGGAGGTCAGATCTGCGAGCACAGGAACAAGGAGAGCTCTGTTACACCGCGGACAACCCGGCACACTCCGGGCGATGGGGACGGGGGGAGAGGGTCCCCGACCCGAGAGGCTGGGGCTCGGGGGACCCCGGGCAGCCACCTCCTCGCCTCGGGGTCTACTGGGGAGAAGTGGCCGTGCCCAGGCATCAAGCACCCTTCGGTATATTGACTCCCTAGGTCAGGATATTTACACGCCGCGAGGGCAGCTGGACTGCAACGAAAGCCTTTAAAACGGGCTGTGCCTTCCGAGGTAAACCTCCCTGGACCCACGTTTGGAAAGCAGAGTCCGTCCCAGTCGCTATTTTGACACTATCGCTATTTTTCCCAGCGGTGCAGGCCTTGCATTCGGGGCTGCTACCGGAGTGGGGACGTGGAGAGGGGCTGTTTTAAAGAGCGCTACTAGAAACCTGTATTTATAACGCTTTATAAAACGTAACTCTTTTCTCGGCTAGATCGAAAAGATTTAAAATCGCGGCATCTAACAAGAAAACCAAAAAGCACCGAGCGCGCTAGTGTGGCAAGATGAGAAGCGGATTTCTCTACCTCGCAGCGTGTTGCCTTCCTTGACTTTGGGGTCAAACTCCGCCGATAAAATGCGGTCGATGCCGAATTTCAGGTCCTTACTGGCAGGCGCCGGCGCAGAGCCGGGAGTGTGGCCGCCCGGCAGCCGGGCGGGGACCGGGGCGCCCCCTCCTCCTCCTCCGCCCGCAGCCGCCGCCGCGGGCGCCCGGTGCTGCGGGGGGCGGTGGGGGTGGGGGTGGTAGGCGGTGGCGAGCGGCGAGAGGCGAGGCGGGAAGGCAGCGGCGGGGGCGTCGGGGGCCACGACGGGCGTGGGCCGAAGCGGCGAGGCGGCGGCGTGGAAGGCAACGCCATGGTGCACGGCTGCCAGCGCCGCCGGTATCCCGGTGCCGGGAGCCGCGGGCAGGCTGTCGGCGGGTCCTGCCGCTGCCTCGCCGCCGGCGTGGAGGATGTCGGCGATGCAGAAGGACGGCTTCTTGGCCGCCGCGGCGTCCAGCGGGAAACAGGCGCCAGCTGCCGGCGCTGATGCCGAGCAATACGCCGCTGACCACAAGCTAAAGTTAGAGGCGTAGAAAGGAGCGAGCCCGGCCGTGTACATCCTGCTCGGGGACGGGATTTTTGCTTTGCAGCTCAGCTCCCCGGTGCGCGCCGCGGAGCCGCCCGCTGCCCCGGTTGCATGGGGA